>OX421242.1:22500-1272500 GCA_949125135.1 Alcis repandata | reverse complement strand
GAGGTAGCTAGTATGTGTTTGAAATTGGTTTAGGTAGTGTTACATATTTTATGTTTATAAAACTGAAACAAAGAACGAAATATTTCAATAATCCAAAGATAGGCGCGCCTACTTTGTACCTGTACGGAAAATGAGTCGGTGTCCCTTTAACCTCGCGTTCGTTTTAGGAACGAAAATAGTTTAAAACGCCACTTTTGGATACAATCTTTCGCATGTGTGACATGTCATTATTGTGTACACATGTACACAATAATGACATTTTGGATTTTTATTTTTGTCACCGATTCCAAAATGAATGCGAGGTTAGGCGTAAAAAAAACGGAATTTTTGCCCTCAATTTTCTATCTACGTATTTTGCGACAGAACTTGCACTTACAATATGTGTTCACCTCTTTGTTTGAAATGACATTGTCTTCTTCATATAATCTTAACAGTGTTGTGTATATGTAGAGGTATACTCTCTACGACCTGTTTTTCTTCCTACTCGTATCTTGGGCTTACTGGAAGAAATCTCTCTTAGCGATTAGGCTGCCAATTGTTGCATTAGTTTTAAGTGTTACTATCGTTTTGTTTGTAATTTATGGTGTAAACAATAAAGAGTTTATCTATCTATCTTAAAATAATTTCATATAATAAGCTACCGCTAACCATCACGTTGAGGGTTGCTTGTTTTAGCTCGTTCTGTTAATGGCACCACAGAAAATGAGTCACAGTATTTATTGATTACAGTAGGATTACTAGGTATTCACAAGGTTGTAGGTAGAACGCCAAATTACAGTTTCATAGGAAAACAAAACTACTAGGTACCGATTCTATTTATACCCAGTTTTCCGCGGAATACGATCGATCAATGCTGGCAACATTGCATTGTTATACGACGACTTGAATCCCAACTGACATCACACATCGAACAATCAGACTTCGGTGACATTACATCAAACTTACCTCGCAACACAACGAATCTGGTGGGCTGTGTCGTGGACACGGCCGTGTCTCTCACGTAAATACGAGTACTTATCAGGTAGTCCTTACCTTCGAGCGAAGTTAGTCAGTGATTTTTTCCCGTCTTGTTTTCGCACGTGCCGTTTCACGTCAGCGAGAAGTCGTCAGAGCATTTTTAGCAGTGACTAACTTTAGGCAGTGTTTTATGACTCTAAAATGAATGCCTTGATCCATTAGCTATAGTGGTGTAATTAAATTTTGAATGTACTCGTAGGTGATAGATATGGATAGTCGATTAGTCGCGATACCAAATTGTATGCCCCGAGTTTGTTATCATCAGTTTTCAGAATCGTAAGCAAATGTTAGACGTATTCACGTCAAAATTAATACAACCACAGATGGCGCGACACGTGATTGGCACACCTCTACATTTTCTCAGTGCAAGTAGAAATATATGCTTTAGGGTAATAAGAGGTGCGCTTTCATCTCTCTCCATTTGTAACTTAGATGTGAGATGTGACACTGAAAGTGATTATACTCTGTGCTCTGAAAGTCCCGCTATTCGTGGATGGACATTTTTATAGGTACTTTATCGCTAATGTGTAGACAGAAAATGTTAGTTCGATGCCAGGTACTTGTGAGTATGTCGTTGGTCCACGATAAGGGCTGTTGATTATTGATTCCAAATAACGCTAATAACGGGGTCGGCATTGACTTTGTTATTTCCTGCGGTCAATTACGTTTGATGGAGGTCTGACAGGAGGTAATTTTATTCTGATCGGTGTATGACCTCGAGCACTGAAAAGCACTTTACCTGTTAGACAGTGGTCAAGTATTGGAATGTGACGTGGTCTATCGCCAAGCCATAATAGGCGAGCGTAGTTCTGGTGTCGCGTTCCGCAACATCGAGTCCTTTTGTTCTTCAAACGCAAAATTGCATTGAAATTATTAGATTGAGCAAATAAAATGAAAACTCTTTCGTATCGTGGCCTTAACGACTACATAACCCAGTTAAAAATAGCACGGACCCTTAAATAATAAACAGATTTTCGCTGACCTTCAGGTAATCCGTCTGGCAGACGATTTTGCGGGAAAAGCGCAATCGGATTTAGCCTTTATTCTTAGCAAGTTAAGAACGTACAAGCATATTTGATTCGATTGTCTGGCACAGCTGTCTATATCCCATTTTAGGCTTTATTTCTGAAGCAGAAAGTCCCAAAATCATTTAGGCGTTTTAGGCCTGCGCTCTCTCGTTAAAGGTTACATAAAAATAACTTTGCAGACTAGTACGGGCGAGTCTATTTTGATTTTGGCTCAGTAATTGATTTTGACACGTTTGCTGGACTCGGCGATAGTTTTCTATTAGCAGTTTAGAACCAAATTGGTATTCTGTTCGCTTTCGAGTTTGCATCAGAAGTTAGATGGAAAAAGTTGGAGGTGGGGTAATTTTGACTAGATTCATTGACATTTAATTTTGTTGTTAGAATTGATTTTGAATGAGTATTAGTAGTGCACAAGTGCACACTTAAACAAGACATACCGGGCAGTCCTCAGAGGTAGGCAACGTACTGAAGATACCTTGGATATTGGAATTGTCCATCGGCGGTGGTGACCACTTACCATCAGGTGGCCCGACGCTTGTTTCCCACTTCTTATTTTATAAAAAAAAACATGCGAAGAAAAGATTGCAGTGTTTTTAAAACTGTCCATTCTGTCCAATTTAGTTATCAGAAAACGGTACACCAGAATCCACTCCAATATATTTCAGAAAGCCCTAAACTACTGTAAGTATATTAAGTTTAATTCCCTGGGGCCGCAGTCGTCACTTCCAATCGTCGGACCGACCGATCGGCAGAAACCAAACCACTCAGTCAGAGTGAGCGTCGCGCCGATAAGCCGCCCTTAATGTACCTCAAATGTAGTATACTTAACTTAAACAGTTACTTAACTTTACTTGACCATTATCTATACTTCTATACTAATATTATAAAGAAGTAAAGTTTGTGTGTTTGTATATTTGTTAAATTGTAAGGGGTAATCTCGGGATCTACTGAACCGATTTTAAAAATTCTTTCACCAATAGAAAGCCACATTATTGCTGAGTGTCATAGGTTATATAAAAAACCGAAAAATAAAAAGGCTTTTACGTGGTAGTCCGTTTTGCAAAGTGAATCGGAGAAAAAACGGTCCGAACGGCGCGCGATGGCTTCGGGTTTAATTAACATTATGCCCAACGAAGTGGGCAAGGGTCAGCTAGTATTTTATAAAAAAACTGAGGGTTAACTTTAGAGTTAAAAAATATGATAGAAAAACTGGTCAATAGCCTGAGTAACTGTACTAATTTAGAAATATCCAAATATCAATTTATTAACACTTCAAATTTATATAATAGGAAAGCTCAAAATGCTATTGTTAAGAGCATTCTCTTTTAGACAACCTTCGGATGAAAGGCTGGAAATATATTTTCAACCAGTAAATATTGCTAAATATGCATTCCACATATTATGTACTTGGGTACATTTTTGTTAAAATTGTGGACGCCATCGGGCACAGTTTCTTAACTAAAGGCCACGGTCGAGAGAATGACACCACTATGTTTTGGAGTAATTTTTAAAATGTACTCTAGACCTCCTGTATTCGAGTATACATCAGTGATATAATAGGTGTGCTTGCAATGTAACATATGTTAGTTATGCAGACTTGTTGTAGTTTAAACTTTATTCCTCTCAAGTTTAAGTACTGTTTCCAACAACTCCCCGGCACTTGCATCCCCCTAATCGCGAGATTGTTGATTCAGCTCGCTTTTATGTTAATGTCTTTGATATTTTTTCATTTCTGCTTGAGGGTGACGATACTTGATGGAATGGGGGAAATTCAATGGAAGGAAAACCATTGCACTGTAGATAAAGGCTGTTTTATTTGGCACCAAGTTTTGATTTAATGGAAACTGGTGACAAAGACCATTTTGTAGAACGGATTTGTAACAAAAAGGGTACCTACTTTGTAATGTTTCGTCGTCAACAAAAATATAGCTGTATTCGCTGAGTAGGTAATCACTTCGTTTAGTTGTACAGGGCTATAGGGAAAGGGTATGCTAAATCGAAAAGGGATCACAGTACTCATCATTATGAATAAAACCTGGAAATCGCGAAAAAAATAGCTGTTTCCCCAGTCCTGTACTAAAAGTCATTTGTAATGATTAGTACTAAAAGCCCTTTTCGGCTTAGCATACCCGTTCCTCATAACCCTGAGTAAAATTCCTCTGGTCAACAAAAAGATAGCTATAGCTATTTAGTAGGTAATCACTCCGTTTAGTAATAAAAAAGAGACGCTGCTTCGTGCATTATGTGGTGCAGACAAGATTTCAGCTCGGCGAGGAGATATTGCGATGTCTGCAAGTTTTAGCTCTCTCTAAAGTTTATGAACGTTGAAAGTTTTATGTCTGATTATATGGACAGTGATCACTATTTATTCGTCAAATATTATCAGGATCGGTTGAGAATTAGTATGAACATTCGTAACTGGTAACTGTCTCTTATCGACTCTTTGGCATTTAAAACATTGTTACCTATTTGGCAATAAATTTCTCTGTTTATTTTTATTTCTTTCCGAGTCAAACATTTTTTTCTTTGTATGATGTGGCGTGCATTTCTACCGAAGAATTAAGGCAGATACGTACAAAGAGACAAGCTTTGAGATAAATTACAGGTTGTGTCGAATTTCTGTTTTCAGATAAAGTATTGTATTGTATAGCATACAGTTATTTATAACATCTTGGGGTTATGAGAGCACCACTGAGAGTAATTTCTAGAGGTCCACGTCTTCGAAATTAAACTAGTTTAAAGTTTTACGAGCAACTTGTAATTAAATAAACCTTTAACAAATATTCTTTCACTTCAGAAGCTACCTTTATAAGAGTCGTAAAAAATCTTTAACAGGGTACATTCCAGTTCCCCCATTTATTCTAAGGTACGATTTCCCCATAAATTGCTTCCGAAACATTAACTCACATTCCCGACGAGACGCACGAAATCTTGGGGTTTCACGTGCACATAAATTGTGAAAAATCGGCCGAGTGTAAACGGTACACAATGTTCAATCGCTTTCGTATAGTTTTTATGATATATTCGCCGTTCTGCGGTTTAATCAGCTGTCCTAAGGAATCGTTAAATTATCCGCGATAAAACTATGTTAATCCAGGGTACAAGCTTCCTGGGGTGCTAGGTCAGGTAACCTCCACGTGGTGCACCCTGGGCAACAGCGTGCGGTAATACTGCAGCTTTTATGCAGTATTACCGCACGGTGGCCAATAACCCGACACGGTGGGCCCTTCCGCGTGTCCCTCTGACTAGCAGAGGGCACAGCGTGAAGGCTTGGACGGTGGCATTGCTGCCACCAGGGGGGTTTTCCTTGTGCTCCTCGCCGCATGTGGGTTGCGGTCGGGAGTGCAAGGAAAGGAGGAGGGTGGACGCTGGAAGCGTGTGCCGCATGGGGCCCCCCAGCGGCATACGCTTTCGGCCTACATAGGCCGGGATCTTTCGTTGCCGAGCGTGGTGAAAGCCGTGCTCGGCGGCGAGAGATCGTGGCAGGCCGGGGTCTCCTTCTGCGAAGAGGTGACGCAGAAGGAGGCCGCGGAGCGGGTCAGAGAGGACGACGCCCGATCTGACCCGCTCCGGCGCAGACGGGGGGGGGGCGAGGAGGCGGTTCGCCCGTCTCCTCGCTCCTCTGCAGTGGGGTTGCCGGGAGAGTCGGGGGACTCTCCCGGCCTGCACGACCCCACACTGACTGTCTAGGGGGTGATCCTGGGGAACAGGGTCACCCCTCCATAGGCGCGGGGGGCCCTAATCGGGCGTCGGGCCCATCGCCGGGGCGAGGTGGCGATTGCTAACGCGACCCCACCTTGCCCCATCTCAGGCGGATGCCGAACACCCCAGTGGTTTTAGTGGGTATGCCGCCGCAGGGCGGAGACTCCCACATAACCACCCTGCCTCCCCCGGGGCGGGCGTGGTATCCATAAAGAATTTCCACTGGGTAAACAAAAAAAAAAAAAAAAGGGTACAAGCTTCCTAAAGGGTAAGGTAAATTCTGGGTGCCACAGACCTGTTAGAAACTGACGCTTAACATCAGGCGAGCGATTTGCTCGTCTCGTCACTAAATTGCATAAAAAAAACCTCTACCAAAGCTAACTGATCGGCATAGGTAGATTAATATTACGCCAAGCGCAGTCCATCCTAGCCTGGACGTATCTTAACATGAATTGATATTGTAGTGCCTTACTCAAATTGTTACGTAGACTTAAACAGGACAAACAGATTAACAGCATCTAAACTTGACCCTTATATCGTGTCCCGTAGAGGTGATCTTCCCAAGACGAACTTCGTATGCACGTCAGGATTTCATGAGCGAACCAACGTAATTTGTCTTCGGAAATTGTACGTGACCATGTAGGGCTTACATTTCAATGTCAGGGTCCGTCACGGCCCGGACAGGACCCGACTTTAATGTAAACATTCCTAAGAGCGCGGCCAGTTCGAGAACAGTCAAACTTTTAGTTAGAAGATGTTTATTAGATCGCCAGGAACAGAACTGCTATTTGATTTACCAAGTTAGAGCAAAATGGTAATATAATAATAGCTCAATAGTTCCGATTGCGAATGATTGAGATTCTAGCTCAGGTTGTTAAACCAGAGTAATTCAATGAGAAGATCTTCACTCGCAGCTTGAAGCTAAGATATTGTGCTAGTCAGCTAGTTTGTAGCTCAACTTTTTACTTGGAATTTTTTTATTGTTCTTCAGTTTCTTTTCCTTATATTTTGTGGCACAGCTAGTATGACCGCCATACGATTTATATTCACCAGCACACTGTCCTCTAGTTTAAAGCTCATCAATCTGACCGCGGCCTTAACCTCGTCATTTTTATGGGGCAACATTAAAATGTATCGTGTTTTATAAGAGAAAGCTTCACATAATATTATTAGAAGAACCGCGAGTGTTCCTGAGCGAAATCAAATTTACCTAAAGTATTCTTTCCCCGTAGCCCTCTCGATTTTGCGTGGTATCGTCAGAAGTCTCGTTTTCCTGGAAAATTTTGTTTAAATATTTACGTAGCGTGAAATGATTGAGTTTTCGATAGAATGGATTTCGATGAAAGGACGCCATTTTGTCTTAATCTTTGTTAGAGCTTTGGTGTGCCCGCGGGTTTACTCATAAATCAAAAGTAATTTATTTATGAAATGACAATTTGCACGTCAATAACCGCCAAATTGAAATTGATTAACAATAATAATTAAAAAAAATATAAACAATATTGTAAAGTAACTACTTTACAGCCTTCACGGTTTTTATTTTATTTTAAGCAACTCTATTCTTAAAAAAACTGCGTCCAATAGAGTATTATTCTCATCCGTGTACTATAATAGAGTAAAAAGTTTGTAAGTAACGAGAAAGTCATCAAAACAGTATCCAATCTTTTCGAGCCAATCTGTACATTCAACGTAATATTATATCATTACAAAATCACTGAGGTCATTAATCATTCTACAATGGAGCCAAAGTCCAAAGGCAAGTCAGGGTAATGCAAACTTCCCAGTCATCAGACAAGCGCGTCGCGTTGACAAAGCGCCGGATTCTATGCGGAAGTGACTTCATAATTTTTAACAAGCCCAATGGATATTTGGATAATGATCAGTATGAAACATTTTTTTATTGTATGGTAGGCTTGCGTTTGACCGCCATCTCGCCTGATGGTAAGCAATGACGCGGTCTACGATGGAGCACGCGCGCCTAGAAGAAACCGATCCACTCGTGACTTGAAGACACCCAGATTATATTCTCACTGTTGGACCATGGATAGTTTTACTTACCCGTAGTACAACCAGTTGAACATAATTGTTACGGTTGGACCACGGGTCGAGAACGGAATTTGGTCGAACGTAGTTTTCGATAGAAAAATACATGCCAAATGCATTTTTTATTTGACGAGTCTCATTTTTCATACATTTTATCTATTGGATATTCGCTACGTAGGTATTTGTTAGAATACAGGAGATACGTATAAAAAGTATTGGTTATGTTTTTGGTATGAAAAATCAAAGTGTAAACCCACTTTTATACAAACTTCAATCAGGAATTCAATAATTCTCTGCTGCTTCAATTTTAAAAGAAATATTGAACTTGATCTATTTTATTCACCTTTAACTAGGCAAGGGCAACGTTATTTTTGCAATTGTGAACTTTAGACTTAATAAGTGACCCATGAACTTTGATAAATAATTTCTTCTAGCAAATCGCTTGCACATTTTAAAAACTTAGGCCTCGCTGTAAATATAGAGAAGGTCAAACCGCGGCCCCAGCCTGACCCCGGCATTTATATCATTTTAATATAGTACCTGGCTTCTCATACGGCACGTCATCGTCGGGAGAGAGTGAGACATCCATAATGTAACGTGCAAATTACGTCTAAAATTGGCAACCGTCAGGTTTGTAGATCGTCACACAACGCGCCAATTTGATACAGAACAGTTACTATTTGTAACCGACTTCCAAAAAGGAGAAGGTTCTCAATTCGACTGTTTGTTTATTTGTTGCTTGTTTTTTTAGTGATAGATGTCATAGCACACTTTTGTTTCATAACTCGATAAAAGGATAGTAGATAATGTTGTTAAGGTATTTGTAATTAATCAACATTTCGAAGAGAGAGATGTCGGTTGATTTGTTTTTAGCTCTATAAAGTGTCAAGCTACGCTAGCAGCTGTATAGCTATATATAAGGTATGTTTACGGTTTACATATTTGAGTCAAAGCGCCAGAAAAGGGCCTTTTGTTTTGCCGAGTAGAGATAAACTCACTACGACTCATCACCCATAGACTGCGGCAGAAAATAAAACACCATAAAAAATCCGAAATTGACCGAAGATCTTTTCTTTCACCTCCCGTATAAAAACCCGATTATTGTACTTAAAACAGAAAACATCAGTTACACAACTCCAAACCTTATAACATCGAGGTGAAGAGTCATTTTTAAAATATAAAAAATAGACGACTTAACATTTTTGACATTTGAAACATCGGCTTTGTTTAGAGTGTCTTAAAATTAAGAGGGGCAGGTTTGTAGAGTTTCACCTTGGGAATGGAACTTCAAATGTTTTAATTGTAATTCTTTGAAGTGTGGGTTCAGTGGGAGTGAGAATTCTTTTCAGTTTGTTTTATTATTAAGAAAGGACGCAAGGAGTTCGAGTGTAAAGTAATTGTTTCTTACAAAAGTTTCAATGGGTACTTTATTCTGAAAAATATGAGCTTTTACTAGTGTTTTTAATGCAAAAGGTGGTGTACTACAGGTATAATTGTTTCGATTAATAACTGTAATATTTGAACGAATTTAGGATGGCTTCTCTATTCAACACATAAGCTACTTTATTATTAAAAACATAACCATCATGCATAACCACACTTATAATATAAATTAAAAGCAAAAGTGTTTCAGTTTAGTAAGTGTGTGATTTCATTACCTTTCCACGCTAAATTGGTTTAACGGATTTAGAGACAATCAATATGGAGGTACCTTATACATTGAATTAACACAATGCAAGCTATCTTAAATAAAAAAATGGGTCTCTTAGTACAATGGGTAAAATTGCGAAGCTTTGTTACAATAATCCAATTAATATTATAAATGTATATAGTATTATATACCTATAAAAACAAACAGTTGAATTGAGAAAACCGGCTCCTTTTTGAACTATTTTTAAAATTCCCTGGATTATAATATAGGCTACTTTGTATCCCGTAAAACGCGAGTGAAACCGCGGGTGCTACTAGTAAACTATATTTTAGGAAAATAAGTAAAGTAATACTCAAAATGGTGCCCTCACTCATTTCCCAGACAATTCCCTCTAAAAGTTATTTTCCCCGCGATGCAACATAAATATTAAAATTTTGAGATAAAATTATAACGATCGACTTTATTACAATGATATAATAAAATATAATTTCTGCATAAAACGGAGCGTCCTCAATTTACGAGGTGTACGTGATTCGTGATGGTAAGTGTTCGAGACGCAGGTGATCAATCGACACTTAGCGGAGAGGAAAATGTAGGTCAGTATTTAATCAAGATTTGATTGAATAATGAAGTGGAGTAATTTTTTACCTAAAGCACAGCCTAAAGTGATCATTGAACCAATGAATTTCTTTTTTATTTTTATAGAAAAGCTTCGTTTTAATCCCGAAACCAAATAAAGAGGTGGTATTAGTTTAGCTAACAATAACAGGGTGTATCGTTGTGTCTGTGTATCTGTGACGTCGTAGCTTAAAACAACTGAAAGTGAAAGTGTATTATACAAACTTATGTACGAAACGTTAATGAAATCTGAGAGAAAGTGATTTTTTACTCTCTTAGTATACAAGTAACCTTGTATAAGGTTAGGCTTGGTGCTAGAGAAAGTATAGCTCCCTAGACCTTGCTTATAAATCCTACTTAAACTAAATAACTGTTTAAATTTTGTCTTGTTTTCGCACGGGGCCTGTTACGTTGGTGAGAAGTTGTCAGAGCATTTTTAACAGTCACATTTTTTTTTTTCATTTGGCGTCTCTAAGTTTAAGCATGCTTTATGAGATATGCAGTATAAATATAACATTATGTACACTGAGAAAAATGCCCATCAAAATTCCGATGGATTCACCTAAAGTACGGAGCATTATTAGGTGAATTCATCGGGATTTTGATGGGATTTTTTTTGTGTAGGTACAAAATAACATAACGTTTTCACATAATCTGTCCAATTATCATTTAGCCCCAAATCTAGAGTTAATCTAGAATCAGGACAAGGTGGGTCATTTGAAGGACAAGGGTCCTGTCCCTGAAAACTGGACAGTCCCTGGAGAACACATTAGTTCATGACACGTGTAAAACCGGACCCTAAAATATGTATATTTTGGGTCCTAATATTAGGTTTGTCCAACTTAATGCCTTCTTTTTGCCTATGTATTTGTACAGAGATTCCTAGTGGACATTTTTTGTACTACGGGTGTTCAAATCTCAAGTGAAAATAACTTGTAATAAACTTCTCTCTTCTTTCTTTTTATGTGTTCTAATTCTTTTGTTTGTAATTTATGGTGTGAACAATAAAGAGTTTATCTATCTATCTATCCATATCATTTTATGAATGAGAATCAGGCTGATTTTCAGATGACCAACTTTCGCAGCTTTTCATTTTTTTGTAATAAAATAGCGTCACAAATAAAACATTTAAGGTCTTACTAATAATATAAATATAAACGTATATATATAATAAATATAATATAATATAAACGTTGCTTAGCTGGACAAATGTTATTTAACTTATGTGCAATACAAAAATGTTGTGCGTAGTACTAACTTTGAGCAAACTTTACAAGGCCTTTATTAAAAATATCATCACAAAATTCCAATTTAAAATCAGAACAGACTATCAAGGGAAACTGGTATCAGGCAATAAAGCGGCTAAATAGCTGCAGCAGACACGTTATTGAGTGGAGCAGCCTGAACGGCATCATTAAGAATCCATTACATGCCGGTGCATACTCGATGGCTTTTTAATCTAGCGCTGCAGCGCTGAAAGGTGAACCTAATGAAAGACACGGTCTTTTATTTTGTGATAACGTTCCGTTTACAGCTGTAATTTTTATACAGTAATTTACGAGATTTTGAAAAACACTTTAAGAGTTAAAGTATGGTGAGTGATAGAGATTAATGGAAGAAGTGTACGTACTGTATCGACTGTTACCTGTGTGGAATAATGGTAGGAAGATGATGATGATGCTTATTTAAAAAACACGTTTATAGCAAAAATATTAATAGTTCAAGCTTCTAAAATATTGTGATCATCTACCACAGTCCTAATACTTCTGTTTGTAAACTAGAAATAAAGTAGTTCTTCCGTCTATTATTTAGTTATAAGAGTGTGCAAGAAAATAATAATTAGAATCGGAGAAAAGTAACAACGAATTAATTTTTATTACTGTCTTTTACATTTTTATCACTTAGACATGCCTAATAACAGTTCTGTATTTTACAAAATATATGCAACGATGTCTACAATGAACTTTTAAGTTTTGGTTGATTTTTCTTTTTGTTTTTATGTTCACTGCCAACAATCTTTAGCCAAAATTATTTTGGTCCAAGCCTTTAGTTGTTGTGGTACTCGTATTGTTATTTAAATTTCAACCGAACCGTTTTTTGGTAGCATTTTATTTAATTACCGACGTATTTTATGCCGCTGTCATATTTCATAGCCGTCCTAATCTAGCCTTTTAACAGCCTCCTGGTAATAAACGTGGTAAATATTAACATCAAAATAACGCTACTCTGATATAAACGGTGAATACGCCGTAAAGCTTAACCGTATACAGCGCAAATACACGGTAAATATGTATGGTAAAAGCGGTTCCAGATTTTCCGATACGATATCGGTGCCGGACGCTGGTAGCCGTGATTCGATGTCCGATACCGTGTGGTTGGTATCTTCACGTCTTTCCGACGAAATCGCTCCGATTTGTCCTTTTTCTCAATAGCGTTGTCATTCAGCTCCGTCAGAATACACAAAGAAAATGTAGAAACACGTATAACACGACGTATCCAAACATTTTCGCCCGACAGATTTTAAGAGTCGGATGGGTGCCGCAAACCTAATATAGGATCCGATTTGCGATACAAGAATAGACAATTTAAAAGACAGGTTCCTAATTCATGCAATTTACCTATCACGATATCGTTTCGGCGTCCGGCACCGATATCGTATCGGATACCCTGGAAACGCTCTAAATGTATATAATATACCGTGAAGAGGTGATATAAATTTAATTCTTAGCGTTTCTAACGAATCTAGACTTTATAGCTCAGGCCGTCATGTTTTACTAGGGTTTTAGTGTTTAAGATAAGTGAATAATTTAAAATTTAATAAAGGTTATGTTAACGAGACCTTTTCAAAAGCATAATGACTTATTAATTTTACATTCCTTGTGTGTGTTTATACTAACGAGCTTTTACTGGATAAATATCTAAACGTCTGGGATATAAATTATTTGCAAAGTATATAATATATAATTATAAATAGATTAAAGATAGCCTTAGGTAACTAAATAATAAATTGGAAAACTTAATCACCTTTTCTGTTCTTGAAAAGTTTTTCATGCATCACGTACTTATAATAATAGTAAAAAAGAACAAATCATTAAAAGTAAAAGACTCATAATCAAATAAAATACGCATAGCTCTACAAATCTATCTATATAATTATATAAAAATGTTATGTTGGTTTGTGTACGCTTCAAAAACTCAAAAAGTTCTGCACCGATCGAGCTGAAATTTTAGCATGATATAAATATCCGCTACAAGGATTGTTTTTACCTATTTTTTTTATATCCACAGCGAAGCGTGGCAGGGAACAGCTAGTTTAAGAATAAATTGTAGCCGCAAGGAACAGTATAAACTAATAACGTAGCATATAAATTACTGTCTGTACCTATACAATAGGCCCAAGTTTGAAGGCATTTTAAGACAGATCTAAACTAACTAAAAATATATCTGTCTTTATCATTGCAAGCCATTAGACAAGGATACCAATAGTTTTAGAAAATTTAGATCTGTCTTAAAAAGCCTTCAAACTTGGGCCTAATGCCTACACTACAACATTCTACTTAGAAACATTATCCAAATTTCTATGAAATTCGCTTTGAGTTATAATTCCCAGAAATATCTAATAAGTAAAAAGTAATAATAACATCTTTACCTCCAAGAATTACGTTTCTAAGCAACACAATAGAAGAATAGAAGTCTCTCTTTTATCCAATACAATGATGACACACGCGGCTTCACTCGCCTGACAAAGAATATAATACTTGTGTAGTCTGGTGTTTCTGGTATTCTCATTTCGTATAGGCCACCAGTTCTCAACCTTCTTTTGACCAAGGGCTGCTTTGATCTTTTAATTGTTAGTGACCATAAGGTTAAAGAAAAGAAAAAAGAAAAAGCTGTGTAATTGTCAGAAAAAACATAACCTAAAATACAATTAAACGCTTCTTTATAATTCACACGTGAATACTTACGTTAGAATGAAACCACAATGAATGTTTCAAAACCACATTAGTTTTCATTAAACTCTAATTAGGTTGTATGAAACTCATGTTTTCATTTTCACCTTATGGGTTTATGAAGAATGTAGATGATTCTGCATAAACAAACTAGAATCCTGGATCTTCAATATTAAACATACGCGAAAAATAATCCTACTAAAAATATGAATACGAAAGTTTGTGTGGATGTAGATGTGTACCTATGTAGATATTTATTACTAAACCGATTTTAATAAAAATTGGAAGAGAAATAGCTTATGCCCTGGATTATTTCATAGGCTACATTCGTCATCATTGTCATAATTACTGCACGGTTGAAACAGCTAGTAATTTATACTTCTCTGTACTTAAACTTTTACGGACCACTGGTTGGGAACCACTGGTAGACTAAGGCTTCCGTCTGATTGCTCCCTTTTCAGGACTCGTGTTACTTTGCTGAAGCCAGACTTAGAGCGGCCGAGACTTTACCGGAGCTTGGATTATTTGTTTTTTTTTTAACGCGTATAAGTTTGACCACCAACTCGCCTGTATGTTACTTTTATATCCTTTTTACGAGACGAGCACAACGCTTTTCTTTAACTTATTTATTGAATTAGCTTTGTTTATCTCTTATGGATGTAATTATTCAGAATAAAATGTACGAGTACACTAATATGAAGGAAGTGTGTCTGTATATTTTACTCTTATTTATACTAAAACTTAACTGATTTGAGTCAAACTTACGGAGAGAGCTTACCTATATCTTAAATTAACATCTAAGTAGACTATATTCATTTTATCTTACTATGAAAACTAACGAAGTTTTGAAATATTTTGTTCTAATTGACACTGAATACTCACGTAGTTATTGGGTCGGTAAAATACAAAAATTACATAATGCAAAATACTTTTCATCCGAGTAAATAAATAGTTCATCTATGATATCGATTGACACCACAGGCCGCAGCTAGTCAAAATCTAATATTCGAATGCAATACGTTGTTATGGGTTCTCTCAATAGATCGATAGAACCTCTCAGGTCGTAACCGCTGCCTCCCGGAGTACTCACGAGCCGCTTGCATCAGTTAATTGGTTTTAGCTATGTGTGGGTAGTCTAGTCTAGCCAAATTTAGCCACTCGTATATATATATATATTAACCCATCTTCTCTGGCCAAGTTGCAATTCCATAATCGAAACGCTATAGAAGACTATAGTCTATTTAATGTAACATTATTAAAATTACACTTGTAAACATATAATATTTTTAAAAGCGTCTGGCATTTGTCGTTGTCGTCTGACACTTATTTGTAACACGGAAATCACTGGTAGGTACTACAATATAAATATAGATGGATTTTCTTTCAATCCATACAAACTCGAATATCATAAAAGTTTGTAGGTAGTTAGTAGTGGTACCTTCATCATTTTTGAAAATGTTATTCGTGCAAAACACTTTCATTCAATAAATACGCACATTATTCTCGATTTGGTCCGAAGTATTCCAGTACTATTTTAGGCTTTTGAAGCATGCCAATCAATAAGAGTGATCTCTACCAGACTGTTAAGATATTAGGCTAATTTCTTTTTATTAGTGTTTTAGCCGTTTCTAAAATGTTTTGACGATTGTTGTTTTAAAACAAACAACTATAAAGTATTTACTATTTGAAATACAGCGTTCATTTGTAATTGCTTTTGGCAATAGTTAACAGAATACGAAATTTTAGTTTCACTATCAAAACGCAATTTCATTTCGATAAAATCTTACATTTTAATGTCTTACAAATGTATTTTAAAAACTTCGATACAATTAGACTAAGCAGATTGTGTTGTGTCTATGTATCTACGTATAATATAGCTAGTCATTGGCTTTGAGAAGTTGCTATGTACACTCTACAGCTTCGACAAAGCGTAGCAGTCTCTACTGCTATGAAAAAATGTAGCAATAAAACCTGCATCAAACTTCACTAACATGACGAAATAATTCTGATTGCATTTATAATGAATGCAATCAAACTAACTTAGCTTCACTACGCGGTTTCATCCGCTTTCCTACAGGAATATTTTTTTCCAAAAAGTGTGTGAATAGAGTAGCAAGAGCAACAAGTATTTGAACGTTTACATTTATAGTATTAGTATCATCCTCACTCACTCATATATGTATTAGGAGATGATTGGACTGACTTCAAGTCTGTGAAATCCCTAAAAATGAAAAAAGAAAACAAATTGCGAGTTTCCAAAACTGCTAAACGTTACTAGCATACTCCCTTTTATACACATTTCAAAACATTAAAGTCTCAGCAATCGGTAGTTCTACAAATAGAAAAGCGATTCAATATGTAATTAATTTCCAGATGTGTCGATCCGTTTGGATCGTTTGATGTCGGCTTAGCGCGACGTCGTAGGTGCGTGTTAATTCACGCGGATATATCTCTCGTTTGAATTAATTTGAGATAAGTAATAGTTTGATCCAAGTTAAACAAGTTAGGTACGTATGTGATCTGGTGATTAGAAGTTCTGTGAACCGTAAGGGTTGCGAGCTTGAACCTTTTTCAACGATCGCAATTATTTCGAGAATCTTTTGATAGATTTTACTTCTTTTGAAATTCTTGTTTAGAATTTGATAACAAATGTTTTAAACATCTTCTTAATATATATAAATTACGTGTCACGTTGTTTGTCCACTATAGACTCCTAAACTACTTAACCGATTTCAATCAAATTTGCACACCGTGTGCAGTTCGATCTAACTTAGGAGATAGGATAGCTCACATCTCAATTTATAGTAAAAAAACATGAAAAATTAGAAAATTTAAAAATACTTAAACCATAATTTAACTTTAGCGCTTTGGACAATGTAAACTTTTTTAATGTAACTCTTGACATTTGACATAGAATTGACGCAATGGCTTTTTTTACCAATTCGAATTAAATACCTAGTCATCGTTAAGACAGGACAACGTCTGTCGAGTCAGCTAGTATTTTATATAATCAAAATCGCAAATGGCGACGCAAATAATTTCCACTATTTTGAAGAAATTATCCCCCCAAAAAGGTTGTGTGGCAAACAAACGACGCGACGGTGGCGATGGGCCACCTGATGGTAAGTGGTCATCACTGCCTACGGACACCTCCAATACCCAAGGTATCTTCAGTGCCTTGCGAGTTGCGAGCCTTCGAGAGCAATATTTTTTATAAAATGTTTATTTAATAACCTGTTAAAATTACTCTACACGTCATGGCGTCTATTTTCACCTGCTATTTCTGAAAGCCCTCGCTCGCCGCTGATTGGTCGTGGCGTTGATGTGACGTCACGAGCCTTGTTACGTTTCATGACGTCACGTCACGTTATAGACGTCGACGTTAAGCCCGCCGTGCAACATACGACACTCCCGTGACACTCCACTTTGTTGATGTTGGTTTACAGTACATGAAGTTGAAACGTTTTTGATTACAAAAAATTGTTAGTATAATATGGTAAGTGGTCATTGCCGCTTAAATATTTATATACCCACAAGATATGAGCTACAATGTATAGGTTTTTAAGTCGGACGTGTCTAAGCAACCAGAAAGCTTTTAAGAGAATCAACTACAAGTATTTTTCAAGCAGAAAAACTACTCTGTAAAGAAAAATCCAGACTGGAATTCACAACGCTTATTATTCAGATGGAAGACATATTTAAATCAAAGACAGTTATTTTGCAGTTTGTCGATAGATATATAAACTCTTTATTGTTCACGTCAGAAATGACTAACAACGTGACAGCTATAAAAACTAACCTAAGTTACCTGAAACAAAAACGGACTGGTTTCGTCTCGCCTTTCATTTGACTTGTAAAAAACACAACTTCACAACATCGCCTCATTAATTTTAATTACGAGAGCCTTTGCTTTCATAAAAAAAGACAACAAGATAAAACCTCCAATCAAAAAATTGCTATCAAAGCAAACCAAATCTCCTTTTTCAAAAGTTTAACCGCTGCCTTCCAGTGTGACACTTGGAGTGACACATCCGCGCGTGAAATGTTGGAAAAACGTTATTTAAAGAGCGGATCGGACGAGCGGAATTCGTGTAAGTGAAAACCGGTATTTTAATTAAAACTTCCGTGGAGAATTGCAAAAATTCGGTGCATTGTTTTGTATTTTTGACTGTGGCCTTTTTTGTTTTTATGGTGATGATAAAAATTTTAGAAAGTCTTTCAGTTTTCAGTTTAAACAACAACAACAAGTGTAACATTTTTATTTTGAACATTTGATTATTTTAGATTAAGAGTTACTTACTTTTCAGGTACTTTTTACCGGTTTACTTACAGGTAAAAAGTATTTTACTTTACTGGTTTTCCTATACAAAATATTTAGTAATAAAATAACTAACATTTAAAGTTTCCAACATGGCCCATATTTTCCACTAACAACGCCGTACCCGAAACAAATAAGTTTTCCTATTTGAAACTTTCAGGGCTGTACTTTAATTAACACGAAATGACAAAATTAATTAACAAACAAATCTTTGAAAATATGTAGTACCAATTACTGATAGAAAAGTTTGAATTCTCAAAGATAACATGAATATATAGGCATAAACAGAATATAAAATTATAAATAAGAAACAGAGCTTTTTTTTATGTAAGTGAGTGACGAGACCAGCAGATCGCTCGCCTGATGTTAAATGTCACGTTTGCCCATAACAGGTCTGCGCCACCCAGAATTTTGAACTCGCTGAATTCAAAACCCTGTGTGGCACAGCACTGCGCTCGTCACCCTGGAAACAATGCCCTTCCAACCGGAACACAGTAATGTCACTATACGTTAACTCGTTGAATTGCAATACTAATTCTCTGGCCGAGGTAAGCACCAGCCCTTTGTAGTACCATAGACCAATAATTATATTTGTCTATGCTGTACTAATTTGAATGTTCCCTTGACATCCAAGACAACAAGTATTGAATTTCACCTCTCGGTTGTAAATATTCCAGCTCGCAGGCAATTAACGACTAATGAATCGGCGGCCAATTTGCAAAGAGCCCTATTCTGGCAAGTGAGATACTCGGTCACTGTCGCTCTCAATAGAAATATCATGAGAGTGAGAGTGACCGACATAATCTTGAGTGTTTATGGATAGGGTCCCTGGGCAGTGTGGGTGCCCTAGGTACGGTGTGGGTGGGGGCGTGCCTGGGCGAGCGCTGTGAGTGTTGACCGAGGGAAGCGAGGGCACTAAGAGCTTACTCAATCAACAGGATACAGTCGGCTACAAACACTGGTCGTTCCTGCTATCACTCTGACATAAACTGATAACAGGACTAAAATTATTATCGATGTCTCTTTTCATTTTGAAATATGAATAAGGATGGCACTAAAAGAATAGCACTAATTTTAGAGCTGTTAAATTTAAATAAGACAATAAAATTGATAACATTGACGACTGATTATGAAGCTGTTCGTATGTAATGTATGTTTGTTTTATAATAATTAATGACTTTCATGAAACTTTATGAGAAAGTAGTTCGTTAAAAATATTGAAAAAATAATCTATATAATAATATAAAAATATTGAGTTGAGTTGAGTTAAGTTAAGTTGATAATTAAAGTTAATGAAGTTAATAAGTTGTGAATCACAACTTGTGATGAACACTCAGTGACTCAGTCTCTTAATAATTCATTAGCCTCTGGGTTTTAATTTGTAGCTACATTTAAATATATTATTATATGAATAAACTATTTCTAATTATACCTACTTGTGTTTATGTTTATGGGTTATGAAGTCAGAATTCAAAATGTAAATTCGTTTATATATTATATTATACTAGCTGACTCGACAGACGTTGTCCTGTCTTAACGATGATCGAATTAGTAAAAAAAGCCATTGCGTCAATTCTATGTCAAATGTCAAAAGTTACATTAAAAAAGTTTACATTGTCCAAAGCGCTAAAGTTAAATTATGGTTTAAGTATTTTTAAATTTTCTAATTTTTCATATTTTTTACTATAAATTGAGATGTGAGCTATCCTATCTCCTAAGTTAGATCGAACTGCACCCGGTGTGCAAATTTGATTGAAATCGGTTAAGTAGTTTAGGAGTCTATAGCGGACAGACAACGTGACACGTAATTTATATAAATTAAGATTTTGCAGTCTAATATATCTTGATACTTAAAGCTTCTTACATTTCTTCAAACACATTAAACAATAACAGTAACTGCCAGCACTGCGATCATTTGTGAATGATATGCGTATGTTTTCAAAGGATTTCCTGAGACGCCCACGGACGCCCACGCGCTTACAACAATATTCATTCATGGAATATACTCGTAACCCTCGCAAATACTCGTCATAACGTGGAAATATTCTTTTGCGATAATTTCAGCTATTTTGTCTTCTCCCACGCGGTTGACGTAGGAACAGGTTTGTTCCATCTGTTACTACTTGAAGGTAGGTCGTCGATTGTAGAAGAAAGAATGAGATGGGTCTGGGTAGTGTAAGTATTTTGGGAGTAAGATTGACTGAGATAATCTCGATCGCTCAAGAATAGGGTCCAACTGAATCTGTCAAAATTCCATTTTTGTCTAAAAAAAAGCTTTTATTTATTTAACCATGTATCTGACTATGTAACTACATATATTTGTTCGAATAGAATCTCGCAACTCAATTTTGAACTACTCCTCGATGTCCGTTTGGGCTGAAATTTGGTACATGTGTGTAACTCCGATGACAATGCAATAAAAGCTTGTTTTTTTTCAATATTTTTTAAATTAACTTATTTCCCCTTTCCATCACGTCCAACAACAACTAATTTGTAATTTCCGCCACGTCCTTACAAAAACTTGGACCATTTCGGAACGTGGCAGCTATTTTAAATCCAAACTCGAACAAAGTAATAATGGTGAAATAGCGGGGAAATTCGCGTTTTCTTTTACATAATTAAGTCCGAGTTGCAACCTGAAATGTTCGTGTTACAGGCCTGAAAAATGTAAGCATCGTATCACATAGCATAGAAGCACTATTAAAGAATAAAATTAGGTCAAAACTGTTTTCATAGGTATATAGTAAGATTAAGTATCTACTACGAGTAGGTATATCGCTTAACTGAGCTACCTAATATCGCAAAGTTAACTACTAAAAAATATAAATATTATGTAATACTCGTATTTGACGCACAGATTCAGACGTTGCCTACACTGAATTGCTAAGGCGATGATAAGCTACTCTTTCTACAACCGCATATAGTATGTTTGTGAAAAGTATCTTTAGTGCAAAATAAAGATGTAAATTGTATTGTACTGTATTCGAAATGTTCACAATCTGAATCTAATTCTATTCTATACATATACGAGAACCTATAACACAATACACAATCACAACACAATAAAATAAAACAAACATAATAATGAGTTGTTCGGGTAATGGGGATCCATTTACTATTTTTACATAGTTTTCAATCACTATATCGCATATTTATATCATTTGCAAACCAGCTCTAACTTAGCTGTATAGAAACAAAACAAAGGCCGGCGTCGAATAAAGACGAGGTCAGAGTGATTCCGTGCAGTTCTAATTAAAAGTCGTGCTTTAACGAGTGTAAGCCGATGGAAGCTCCTGTCTCTAGCGGGGTAATAAGGAAGGGAAGCGGGTAAAGGTGATATTTGAAAGCTTTTCTCCGTATTAATAAACTAGGAGAAGCTTTGGAACAGTTGCTTCGTCTTTTTTGATCGAGTTCAAAATTTTTAAGAATGAAAAAGACAAAACACGATTTAATTACTCCGTACTATTTAAAAGTTTGATCATAATGATGAGTACTATGTGCCCTTTTCGGCTTAGCATACCCTTTATGAATAGCCCTATATAACGAAGCCTATCAGTTTTTCTCGAATATTAGTCACATCCAAATCTGCCAAGCCCGTATTATTGTTGTATGTAGTGGCATCCAACTTATTTTTCCCGTCATTTTCACCTCACATTTCCCCAATTTCCACAAGCCACTTGGGCCCCGTTCCCATGCATGTCACACAACGCCTTTTACCTACACAATATTAATCTCCGTACATCGAGATCGCATGAGAAATGGGTCGCATGACTTACCGGCGACATTCCGCTTTCTCAGCACGTACATCGCCTGCTCCATGGGTTATTCACAACGGTTTTCAAGACGTAGACTTCGATGTGTCGGGCACATTAGCGGTAACGTCTTTGGTATTGATTGAGGGTTGTCGTGGTTATTTTAAAGTGAGACTGTACGCTTGGATTGCAGGTTGTTTGTGTATGTTTTATTTTAGGTGCATTTTGGATTGTACTGATGTTATGAATCCGAAAACTCGAGTGAGTGTATGTGTATATTTGTTAGTTCTTCTCGCTGGAACGGTTTAACTAATTTGGTTGTAGTATGGAAGTTTGTACTTTAGATTAAGAAAAATTACCCATGTCTACAAAATTTCACTCAAGATTTATTAGTTTCTTCAGTAAGCCTGCAAGTTACTTCATCAATCACAATAAATACTGAATTAATATATATATGAAACAGATATTACTCAGAATAATCGTAATGCATCACGTATCAGTCAAAACAAAACTAAGTAAATCCACGTTCATTGATGCACTCTAGGCGCGGCTAGGCTCGATCTAGAAATTGCTTATTAGACCGTTTTGTCTCATCCCTCACAATGTACACTTTTCTTTTGTGTGTTTTTGTCAGAATAAACGTCACACAAAACGTGATCATTAGAGAATTATCTGTAGGATACTTTGCATGACGAGCGTTTCGGGCAACCAAAACTAAAAACTAGCTTTAATTTTTTTACTACAATTTTTACTTTTTTCTGTTTATTCGAATTTAATAACAGTGTTTACGAATTGTACCAGATGTCAAGTAACGTTCAACATATCAATAGCTTTACCTACAATTACGTAGGCATTAATTCGTTGATTTCGTGCCGGGCGGCCACTCGGAATAATTTATTCAGTAGTTTCTGTAGCTTTTATTGAATAATATGTTAAAAAGTACTAGCTATTTTTAAAGCCTGGCTGTTGATTGCAAACGGTTAATTCGTTAAAGTTTTTAACAATGAAATTTAATTTGGCTGGAATTGTCGACTGATTAATTTTAAAGTTCCTTTTGTGACTGAAACTTAATTAAGGTTTAAATGTACTGAAAAACATAATTAAATTTAACCCTGCGTGATATTTTCATTAGTTAATAAAGGGTAAGTTTTTAATAATTAATTAAAAAGTAAGTATAATAAAATTAACAGTTGTAGCGCTGTTATTTTAAAGAAATAAAAAAACATTTAAGCTTGCAGTTTTTGCGTGATTATCTCTTAATTTTAAGATAATGTAGTGATGCAAATACTGAAAAAAGGACTAGAGTATTGAATATAAATAATGAAAAAAATACAAAAATATACAATTATTTATACACATGAAAAAATAAAAAATGTAAAGACAATGTTTGAATTAATCTGATCTAGTCCCGCAACCAAAGTACTGAGAAATACTCGTATTAAAAACTGATCCTTTTTGAGAATTATTACATCAAAAAAACATTATCCTATGAACTGGTCTAAAATACGTATTACCCATGAAACATACATAGGGAACAAAATCAAACGTTTTACAACTCAATATCACAACGTCCCAAAATTAGCCACCAATATAAATGTAAGGTCACACATCACACATCATCGAGCTTACAGCGCGTCCAGGGACGTCTCAGGGACACCTGCCTTTATTGAGTGTGCCTTAATAGCGTGAGAGGTCGCGCTTCGAGGTTCCGTTACGAGCAACTGTTGGATAATCTGTCGTTGCGTTGTTGATCTGTGGTTGATTTGTAGTAATTTCTGTGTGCTGTACTTGAACCAATCTTCTCAAAACACAAAAAAGCTGCAATATAAGACCAAGTTACAGATTTTTTTTCCTCTCGACATAATTTTGACCACTTTGTCTCGTATTTAAATTTCGAAATTGTAATAAAAACTTTCTCTTTGCTACAAAATTTTATGAAAATCGGATTAATCATACACATGTCATCGTCGGAAAAATATACAAACATACAAATGACGATTTGTCCCAGTAGTCTCAGAAATCTTCGCTTTGTTCGCTCAAAGATGTCCTAAAGTCTGTGATGATACAACTATATAGCTACTATTTAATCTATATTTTCATGTATGTTGTATCTACGACGTAATCTGTAGCCAAAATTCCATAGTGACTATTGTATTATCAGTGGTTCCGGTTCAACACGCGTCGCGGAAGCTGCGCTCGACCCATAACTTTTGCGTTATGGGTTCGCGTTTTTATGAGGAGTGAATAATCGTTTATGAAAAAGTTTGGAATGAATGGTGTGAAATTATAGCCATTCGAATTTATAAGGCATGATAATTTTGCAAATGATTATGTGCATGTTTTGCGATGGTACAATAAAACAACTGGAGAACTTTGATTAAGGTTCAAGTCAATAACTAAAGCTGTTTTCACACTGACAGGGTAGGAGACAAGCCTAGTCAGACTCTGCGCAAAAAATGAGAGCTTATTTTGTTTGTTATTGGATGATCGCTGGTTTGTAAACTAGCTGCGCCCATCGGTTTCACTCACGTCATGATGATGCAAAGTAGCGAATGTCTTTTTCTCTACCCCTGACAACGTGTTTACAAAATTGTATGATAATTGGTTGAATAGTTAAGGTATAAAAACGTAACAAACAAACTCACTACTATGGAAACTAACGTGGTTTTCACACATTTTTGTTATAATTAAACACGGGAATACTCACGTAAAAATTAAGTCGTCTACTACGACTAGTTTCGGTCACATTCGGTGACCTTCATCAGGCGAGTTTACAAACGTGTTCCCGTGTTTAATTATAACAAAAACAAACTCACTCTCTCAAAATGTTTCAAAACCACGTTAGTTCTCATAGTAATACTCACTTTAGCATTCATAATATTAGTTAGGTCTTTGGATGTAGTACTTAATTTTATTTTTCCTATCTTACAAGTGCAAGTAGCGTGACGATAGGGTGTTTTTTGTGTGAAATTGACGACTTTTGTGAATGAACGAATGGGAACTTGTTATCGCTACAAGTGATAGTAGAGTGCTAGCGTGTGGCGTCCTCACGTGCGCCGGCTGATGAAGTCAGTGTCGAAACGTTTATCCGCGCGTGTGGAGACGGCATTACTGTGTTATTTATTGCTGCATTGGGTATCTGAGTGCATGAGCTTTTGGTTTTGGAGCTTTATATTTTTACCCGTTATGGTTTATGTTTTTAGTCGTGTTTTTGGTTCGTGTTTTAGTCTGTGGTGTTGGGGTGTTAAATGCTTGAAGTTTTTGGCATTTAAATAAATTTGAATTTACATTTGTAGACATTCCTAAGCTAAGTGTTATATCTCTCCCCACTCGTAGCAAACTTACTAACTTACTTAGATCTTACTTTATACATTTTATGAGATTTAATGTTGTTATTTATTTTAAGAGATAAAATGTTGTTTTTTTGTTCGCACTCTGTAACTAAACAAAAAAATGCGATCAAAAAAAAAAATGGAAAAGCGTCAAAAATATCAGTGGCCATGCCGCTTATCTAAAATGGTTTAGCCACGTGAGCGGTTCGAAAATACAGTGACACTATGAATTCTATTTGCAAATCCTTCCCACACAGAAAAAACAAATATAAATGATGACATCAACTACAATTAGTATCATTTCAAAATTAAAAATGATATCTATGCTAACTCAAATAGGGACTATTTTACCTAATCTAGATTTTAGACTTACCTTTTAATTACTCCGTGGCACTGCATTAGTTCTAATGTCTTCTTAAGCCCACAGGAACTAAGCACTTACCGCTAAGAACTGGGTGTCACCGCGCTATCAGATTATCGTTAAGGTCTCCACAGCGGAGATTAACGGCGCCGTTACCGTTATCGAGGCGTTGGGTTAACGGAATCTAAGTTAGCGTTACGGTTTAGAATCGAACGATTGGAATGGACGTACTTAGTTAATGTTATTTGGAAGGCGCTTTTATATTATTATAGTTTTTTTAAAGTGGGAGGCAAAATAGGGAAATGCAGTGGCGAATCGAATGGTTTACTAAATATATTTTTATTTTATTTGGTGTACAATAAAGTTTTTTATTGTTTTGTATTGTAAGATAAAGTTCGCAAGCCGCTGTATTGAGTTGTGCTGTTTCCTTCGATAATTTGTTAAGATTTGTGGAATAAAAAAAGGGGCTTTTTAATCTTACTAATCTAAGCAGACATACCTCTAGAAGTGTCATAAGTTGAACAAAAGGGAAAAGGGACTTGATCGAGAGTGTTCTTCTGTCTCATCAAAATCATTCCAACCATTTAAAAGTTTTCTTGTCAGGGGTTTAATTTTTTTGATTTAATGACTTGTTTAACACGTGTTTAAAGTCCAATATCCTTTGTTCCAGACATCGCGCATCACAAACGCGAGCGGTGACGCGTGCGAGCGGCGCGACCCCTGCCAGCACGGGGGTGTCTGCATTAGCACTGACGACGGACCCGTCTGCGAGTGCCGGGACGGGGACTATGAGGGCGCCTTCTGTGAAAGAGGTCAGTGGAAAGAATAGGCGTGACGAAAGATTTTAAAATCCTCTTCCATAATGTGAGTACACATTTACTATTTACAAAAAAGCCTTTATTTCGGTAATAAACTTAAGTTTAACGAAGTTTGAAGCCATTTTTCACATATTTTTTCAACAGTGCCCGAAAACAGCTTGCTTGTGTCATGGCGTCGATTTGACGTCACGGCATTGTGTCATGTCATTGTGTCTATGCGTGATGAGCAGCGGATGACCTGAGTTCACTGAGGCGTGACGTCATACGCTGTGATTGTTGTTTCTGACAAGATGGCCGATTGCTGTATTTTAATGTTTTAATTTATTAAAAATCTTAATAATCTGTTTTTTAAAAATAAAACTAAACATGTGTTTTAAATTTTTTTAATCTGGCTAGTCCCCTGAAAGCATTGAATCGGCAATTTTTTGATACTGTCGTCATGCCTATTCTAGCTTAAAAGGATTTTTTATCGCGAATAAGTCCACATTTGACCACCGACTCGCCTGTTGGTAAGCGACGATGTGGTCAAAGATGAAGCTCACAGTCTTAGAAGATACTTACTATCTCTGACCTTGAAAAGTCCAAGATTATATCTTTCAGGAAACAAGGGAGCCGGCAGGATTATCAAGGTTCAATGATAGGCTGTCTCTGAGTAAAGGAAAGTAGATAGTAGAAAAAATCATGTTTGAGTAACATAATGTTTAAGAGAATTGACGGGTTGAAGAGTGCCGTCGAATTATTTCGTCTTGCCGAAGACAAAACCAAATATGCAGCACTAAGATAGCCTTTCAGTAGTTGGAGAGGCGATCTAAAAAGAAAAAAAACAACGGCGCCTTCAGTTGCGATTTCTGTGAGTAGGTTTGAGTGAGTCCGATGCTCGCTGGCTCGTGAACTGCAAAGCGGTGCAGGGAGCTCAATCTTTGATCCTTTTCGCACTTTATTGAAATTGATGCAGTTTGAACTCATCCATGGCATTCCAGCATACCTAAAAATAAAAAGTGAATGAGGATGGTTGTAATTATTGCTATTTTTCTTATTATTATTCGTTTTCAAAGATAGGCTTGCGTTTGACCGCCATCTCGCCTGATGACAATGACCCGGTCTATCATAAAGCAGGTTGTTAGGCAATTGAGACTTGTGGTTTTCATAGGTTTTACGCTGCGTTCTCATGTGGATACTCTGTTTAACTCGACGCTAGTAAATAGCTCTTCTCTTAGGAACGATGTAAAAGGAACTTACATTAGCGAGCTAATAGCTTTGAGAGCTTACTTCTTCTCACGAGCGCTGGAAACTTTTAATGTATTCTTTGTGTAAACTTTGATACAATATTGATTTTGATATTCTAGTGTATACGCATTAGATTATGTATACGGTAGTTTGATTTATATGTATACTAACTGTGCTCGTACCTATCTATGTGGTAAAATAAACAAACTATGACTGGTCTATTACAAAACTAAAGTAAGTTAATTCAAATAACCCTGGGTTCAGGCCACCTGAAAATCTCTGTCATCGCTAGGCGATTATTGTTCTAGCATAAACAGTAAACACCCGCTGGCCTACAATGCCAATCATACAACCTAACCTACCTACTATAAAACACCCAGTTATTTAACAGTAGCAGTACTAACTATAGAAAGTTAACGCTTCGATGGGCTCTACTCAAACCGGGTGAGAGAGCACGTTTTTCATTACTGTGTCCGTGGGCCTGCAGCTTGTGTGCCTGGATAAGGCTAAGCGTATCCCGCGACGCAGGTGAAGCAGCACTCCACAGAACAGATGCAGGGCAGAGCAAGCGAAACATACGTAAAGCGCAGAGCAGGACAGACACGTGTCGCTCGTGCCTACACTGCAGTGTATGCTTGTAGTTCTCTGTTCGTTCATGCATTACAAAATCTGCTCTGCCCTGCGCTGCGTGGACCTGCGTCACCTGCGTTTCAGCATACTAGCCTAATAATACCAGCGGCTCATTTTGTCCCTGAACAGTGGACGTAGGCGTCAATACTGGCTGGTATTGATAAAAATAGGGCTTTAACGCTCGTGACCTTTGCAGCCCTTTGGCCGGTTTTGCTCATATTTGAACTTAAAAATTGTATTGGAATGAATTATTTGCTTTCAAATTATTTATCACAAAGATCGGATTATCTTTAGCCACGACGGAAGAGAAAAAGGATATGCGTTTAGGGTGAGAGTTTGTTCTTTGGTATTCTTGTTTATTTTTTCTTAGTCGGTCGCACTGTTGGCAGAATTGTCGTGGTCGTAATGTTGTCACACGAAGGCACCTCGCTGTCGACGCTCTTTTGTTAGCTGCTACGTGTCTCGCTATTCTTCTCCACTTATGTCGGTCGGTTGCATCACGAGCACACTGAACCGGAAAATCTGACAGATCAAATTAACTGGTTTCAACTTATCGTCGGCCAAACAAACAAAGATACAAATACCAATTAATTGAATGCGAATAATGAATAAACGTTTCTGTATTCTGTAATTTAATCCCATAGATTCTGTGACGTCACTTTGCTTGTTCTATAAACCTTTTTTTTCTATCGATATACGTAGAGCTACTCACGTTCACAAAATCTGTAAAACAGAGTTTATACGTTCGTAAAACGAGATGAATGCTGTTAAGATGGTGCTTGTAAAAATAGAACCGATAAAACGATGATGTTTTTGTCATAAAATATCTAGTTTTATTGATAGTGGAGTGCTAGTATTATTACATTTCTATAGTCAAGTTTAACGCTTGTATTAAGTTTTAATTTTTTTTTGCAAAATTTGGAAAAAGATGCAGGTTACTAAAATTAGTAAAATTGTCAGTAGGAAATCAATTTTGAGTTCGGTATGAAAATTGTAGCCTGGATCAAGACAAATAAGTAGCATAGATTTGTTTTGAGAAAGCCAACTTCCTAATTTGATTAAATCTTTAAAAATAGAGGTTTATTAATCTTAAATTAAAGTTTTAAAATATACAATCAGAAAAATATGTAACAAAAAACTAATCCAAGTCTTGTTAAATCCTCTTCTGTTAGTTTTTCGTCGGGTAAAAATACGATAAACTAACATCTAAGACATTTTATTACAACTGCTACCACAAATTACGAAACAATATCCGTATTGAATAACCATCTTGCAGGGGTACCAACATTACCGACTCACCAACTACTTTTATAAGGAAACACAGAGCAGATGGCGCCACTACGTGCTCTCTGTTCTGTAAGTTGGCAGAATTGTTCTTCTAGGGCTGTCGAAGTAGCACATTGTTGTATTAATTACGCCATGACTGGAATTCCTGTAGAGTAGCGCTTTTAGAATTTTTGGCAGGGTTGTCACTTGGGATGTTTTTATTATTAATTATTGTGTTGGATCACAAACATTGTGTTAAAACGTGTCGTTGTAATATTAAAAAGTATCTTATCAATATACACATAAAAAAAGCTTTGTAAATTGACTAGTTGAAATAAGGTACTTAATACCAACTAAAATTATAAGTACAATTGATTTCTTTTCTTAACGCTTTTTTGGGAAATTTTTCGACACAATTTTGGTAATTCGGAGGCACAATTTTGGCAGTCCTCATTGTGCCTACGTCATAAAGAGGTGTCAGCTTTCTCTGTCTTGAGTAAACTCACGCCAGGCCTCAACTTCAAGTTCCAGAATGCCCTGACTTTATCCACTTCATTCTTCCATCTACACTTAAGACGGCCCGTGGGCCTAAGCGTAGTGATTATGTACACAGAGGACGAGGCTTCCAAGCACATTAGGTATACTAATATTATAAAAGCGAGACCAATTGTGATATTGTGCCCTTTCGTCTCATTTTCTTTTCTTTTGTCCTTTTTTACTAATGTAAAAATGTAAGAAATCGTTTGCATAATGAGGCTGGACATTAAATTCTTTTCACCTTGAAAATTGTAGGTAAATTGAACAGCAAGTAAAACCGCGAGATACAACAAACCTAGTCATAATAAATGGAATAAAACAGTACAAAAACTGCAACTGGCAACCCTATAGCAAAGGGCGGAAGCAGGCTCGCGAATCGCGGTCGCGCACTAACCGTTCCCTGTTTATTATTACTTGTTACGTGTGTTCCCGCCTTTATTATTACTTGTTATGTGTAGACCCGCCTTTATGGATGTAGTTTTAATTACGCATTACACTTAACTATGTTGTTTGTGAGCGTGGCTAGTGAAATTAGTGGTCGTTTCAAAAATAAAGATTTCTCAAGGTGAATGTTTCACGAAAATATTTCAACTTATTTTTTGACTCTACACATGCATGTACTCAAAGTGTGAATGTCAAGTCGTAAACATGCAAAGTGAGTACTTTTTATGGTTCAGAGCGTCAAAATTTGAGAACCGGAGACTGGATAGTCGGATCGGTAGATGCAGACAAGAATATTTTTAAGGATTTTGTGTACAATGAAATCCTATACAATGAAGAACTGAAACCTGGGACAATGAAGGATTTGTCCCAAAGCTTGTTGACTCGTTGGTTCTAAAAAAGTCTTTATTTAAAACCTATCTGCACTTTCGTGATAATAACTCAACTTAAAACTTTTACAGATTTAACGCTTAAAAAAAAAATTTTTTTCTGTGGTTGCCACTAGTAAATTTTCTATAGTTTATTCCAAAAAATTCCATTAGTAAGACATGATACAATAAATAAACTCTACAAGTACAAAACGGACAACTAAACAAAAAAATACGTTATCCTTGTAAAAGCTTGGATGTTTGTTACTCAATCATGTATAAACGGCTAAACGGATTTACATGAAATTTGGTATATAGATAATTTATAATCTCACTTTTGACATTAATTACTTTTTGTCTCGAAAAAAATAAATGTTTTTTCGGAATACCGGGTGAAACCGCAGGGTACAACTATTTAATAATAAATTGGTACTAAAGCCCAATGTCGTTTCGCATAGTGTAGCGGAGTGAGAAACTTCAAGGCCTCACAATACAACAAAAGCTCAATTTGGATAACGGCCAAAAGAAAAAATTCAAGGCCTGTGCCTATTTAAAATCCTTTCAATATTGAACCGCCTTGTTGGTAGCAGTACAACTGGTACAACAAAATAAAAGAAATAAAATTGTTTGTGATTTTTTTCCGCGGATAGTAGTGTTTGAGTTCTGTTTTTTAAATGTAATATTCTGTTTAGGTTTACGTAAGTGTATTTTAAGATGTAATTTAAAAATGAAAAACCTCTTTTTACATTGTTATTTCATCAAGAAAAGTTTCAGAAACTCTTCTTGTGAGGTTGTTAAGATAACAAGATAGACATTTGAGATGAGAGAGAACTTTTTAGAGATACGTGACAAACCTCACCGATTTAAGGTTAAAAACTTGCTTAAAACGTTTCTTTGTAACCAACATTATATCATTAAAAACTTTTTTTAAACCGAGAAAACCGAGATAGTGTTAGGTTATTACTACCAAAAAACTTTTCTATGCAACATAAATCGACCGTGTCCTATTTTAATATAATTTCGCTAATTTATTGAGCACTAAATCATAAAAAGTGTTGCAAGCGGCTGAAAATGTATGCATAGGCAAGTTCCGGTTCCTGAAGTCGTTAAAAAAACATAAAAACATTCTGCTTATGTTCCGCATTAAACTATGTTGGGGTTATGTGTGCAACTAAGTGTTGGGCAGCTGGACGTTGGGGCCGAGGAAAATTAAAGAGGGATAGATCTAATAGATAGATAAACTTTTTATTGTTCACGCCAGAAATTACAAACAAAAGGAGGAGGTGTTTTGATCTAAGATTTTCAGGAATATCTTTGTTACTTTCTATTTTATGCTATTTATAAATAGTAGTTCTGCGTTTAGTAGACCTCGTAAGCACCATTTTTTTGGGAAAGATTAGATGAAAAGTACTACCTTATAGGTACACGAACATTCACGTCCATAAAATAAACATCCGGACAAATAAAGGCTGAAATCAGTTGTTGCAGAGATGCTTCGCTCGCTCGGTTAATGAGAAAGGCTGTTTTCAGCGCTCCAAAATATTCCCTCTACTATTGATTAGCTGTCTTTGACTAAAATTGTCCAGGCTATACTTTTATTTTATTTCATTTTACTGCAACAAAATGAAATAAAATTAAATAAAAGTTAAGTTTTAATCACATTAAAGTAAGTAATTTCGTATTGGCCGAGTGGTTCGTTAACATTTAGGTACTTTCATACAAGTACCTTTGGCTTTAGTATAAAATTTACTAGAAACATCCAAAACATATCTTTTTAAAACATCATTGGTCTCTACAATGTATTTTGGCAAAATTATACAATTTCGGTAACGTACGATGTGCTTTACAATGTTTCTATCTAGAACTGGAATCAGTAGTAGGTAGTTGTACGATGTTTTTATTTTTATTTTAATGGCGCAGTGGAGTTTGCGTCTGATTCGATTTATGGGTGTAACAGATATTGTAGAAGATATTTATAACTAACTGATGTTGGTTCAATTTTCATGGAAGTTGTAAGGTAGTATGGTAATATCATTAAAGCTAAATCAAATTTCAGTGGCAGTCTCAATTTTCAACCTTTTATCATCCCACTGATGTTGAATTGCTGCTGGTTGATTACACGTAACGATTACAGAGGCTGCAAACAGATCACGATTCTAGTGACTGTCTCGCCGAGTCAAACTTTTTTTTTATTCATTAATAGGCTTGCATTTGACCGCCATCTTGCCTGATGGTGAGCGAAACAAACATACTAACTGTTTGTACATACCGAGTACTCGGCCGAAGGCACTGTCTCAGCACTGTACTCGTTCGCCAGGTCTACTTTCGAAGGGTGATTAGGCCGTATTCCACCACGCTGGCCAAGTGCGGGTTGGTGGATTTACATACGCGATTGAATTTCTTGTTCAGTGGCACTAGTTATTACTTTATTTATGCCCATATTAAAATTTGAAGTGTCCTTTCAGGCAAGGACAATCAGGCTGATAGCTGCGAAGATCTTTACGCCACCTCGTAACGATAACACACAAAATTAAATTCTCACCGTTTAAAAACACTTCTTTTGATTAAAATTGAAAGTTTCCATCGAATCACCAGCTGCAGATTTAAGTCAAGAAAATTCCAATTGAAACCTGTGAAAAATATATGGCCGGCTCTTAGCAAATTACAACCAGAAGCAGAACTTTTTGAATAAACATTTGTACTAATAACAGAACAAATTCAAACAATTGCTCGCGAAATTACGGCTATTTTATAAAGTTTCGAGCATTCTAAGGATTAGTTTGATAAATTTGTTCTTTAGCCCCGCTAAAGATATTTGGGAAGTTTTTCTTTTTAACGTTCTTGAAAATTGTGGGAAATTATTTTAATGTTTGTGTTATATGTTTTAAATAAAATTGTGACTAGACAGATTAGGGTCCGAGTGAATGACCAAACATTTTTCTTTAAAGTCAAAGATCATCAATTTCAAATACTCATTTTCTCGAAATAAGCACACATCTATGTAATTACAATGCTCCCAGTTCTGAAGGTTTTAGTGGGCAGATAAAATTGATAAAAATAAACCTGTCTCTGTCTGCGGGGCCTATTAGACAAAGACATCAATATTTTACTAAAGCTTTCCAAATAGGCCTGAGCATGGCATCATAGCGTTCTTTAAAAAGTAGTAAATACTAATTTATATTTTGTTGTAATTAACACGGGAATACTTACGTAAAAATTAAATCGTTTACTACGACTAGTTTTGATCACATTCTGTGACCTTCATCAGGTGAGTTATAAGCGTGACATGCTTTCGGTTGCATCTCAACTGGCCTGGGTTTCATATACATAAAATTGATCTAAATATAACACAGTACATACATACAAAATCAACTCGCTGATGTTTTCAGTAAAAATTAAATCAAAACATAGTCATACTAAAAAAGTTAGATAAGGACAAAAATAAACAACAACCACTAACTTTACCTCCAAACAATCTCAGCACTCAATATAAGATTTTCTATATTCACCTTTTATCCGCAAAAAAACATGCTAAAGCCTTCGAACCTTCGAGAAAATCTACATAATCCCGGGGTAAGGAAGGGGTGAAGGGAGCAAGGGGTACGGAAGTTACCCTGTCTGGGGCAAGACATTTATTTGACAGTTTAGTGATAGTTTCTGAACACAGAAAATGGACGTAGCTTGTACTTAGGAGTAGAGACCATAGAGTTTAAAATAGGGATTAAAAATCTGGAAATTACTTGAAAAATGTATGTTTACAGTGTATCTATTCCTAATCCTATCGTTGGTGGTCAAAGTAAAAAAAAAACTCGTTTTATAAATTGAAGCGCTATAGAAAACTAAGACGATGTCTGAAAGTCAGTCAGTCATAGACTATAGAATTTATTTATATATACTAAGTATTATAGAAATATCATTTCCATATATTTTAGCCTCTGAAAAAATGCCACCAAAACCTTTTATTTTTAGGAAATTTACACTTTTCAAAATTACAACAACGAACATTTAAGTGACCTTATCGACAAATACAATTGATAAGGTATTTTAGTGACCTTTCTCGATACCATTTTGTATCAAAAATAGCAAAACATTCTGACCTTCATCATCGTGACAATAAAAGGACGGAACATTGATAACATTTTTGTCATGGTCCTTCCATAAGTACCTAAAATACTTTGAAAATATTTTAAAGATATTTGCGAAATCCTTTAAAACGGCTATACTTGTAAAGTAGAGGGATCAAAAATACCCGTGTTAATTGGCGGCCTAATTGGCTCATTTTCGAAGTTCGAATATCGAACTCCAGGTAGTCGTCAAAATTGGCCGATACGAAAATGGCAAAACAGATTTATTTCATTCATCCGACTTCAAAATTATGGTGTTCGAAAATGGAAGGCTGTTGGCTGCTGCTGCATTGCATGGTAATTGAAACTCGAGCCGCTAGTTTGTTTGTCCTATACTAATACACTACGCCATATCAAAGTTATTTAGGCATAACAACATAGAGATTATAGGGTCGGCCCAGCTTAACCAAACTTACTAAGCTACAGGGTAGGTAAACCAGTTTGTAGTAGGTAAAACCAGTATGTAGCAGGCAAAACCGGTATGTACCAGACAAATCCAGCGGCGTAACCATCCGATTCCGAAGCCAATCCACATCTGCATAGCCGCCGTTTGGCAGCGATTGGACGGCTCGCAATCAACTGAGGATTTCAGCGAGTAAATTATGATAGCAGATGCGCTGATGAGAAATAAAGGTTGCTGGACACAGGTGAGTTGGTTTTAAATAGATAGGAGATAAGGAAACTCTTTATTGTAATGTTTCTAAAAAGGTAATGAGAATCGACCGAAATAGAGAAGAGTGCAGAAGGTTAACCCCACCACCATTTGGGATGTATGTTTAGCCGTGAAGAGAGAGAGAGAGAAAGACAGAGCGAGAGAGAGAGAGAGAGAGAGAGAGAGAGATAAACGGTTAATGCTTCACATCAACAATTACGAGCTAAAGGATAATGGCGCGTTATAATTAGTATAACCAGTTTTCGTGGCAGCCTTGTGGTTAAGAGCAACAGAGATGATTACATCAAATACTCCTTGCCAAAAAACATCATAATTTTAACAAACCCCAAAAGTTGCAATTTAAAAAAATATACGCCCATTAAAAACAATTTCAAAAATAAATTCCCGATGTTGTGCGAACGTGTACGAAACACGGTCGTGTATCACAATCCGTTCTAAAATTGAATTTCCAATTAGAAGCGAATTCGAAGTTCGAACGGCGGATGGCGGGAATTTTCGCCGGCCAGCTTTGTTGCGGTGAGGTGAGACCGCGACGCTGGGGTATTAGGACTGGCCATAAAGAAAAAGTCGGACGATCGATGGTCGGACGCTGCATTTTTGAAAAAAGTTTTGTAACGTTTCGTTTTTTTTTTGTAAAGTGAGTTCAGAAGACAAAACCTGTAGTTCCACTTTTATAGTAAGTCTAGTTTAGGTTTTTTTTAATTCTATCATATTTGTAATTTTAACAGATTTTTGTAACTTGGGCTTTTAAATATGGGATTAAAAATTGCCTCAATTTTTTTTTGGTAATATTGGTAAGTCATGTATTTCTTTCTAGTCTTTTCTGTCCTTCCACACCGGCGGCTCTCCAATTGGCACCGAAATTCAAATTTCCGAACTGCTTCACCACGCTCAGGCGTTTCCGTCGCACGTCGGGCGGAATAATGGCTGGACGCGTGTCAGGGGAAATGGGGCCATGACGGACCCCGGAAACATGTGCCCGGCGCGGGTGATCCGACGGACGCGGGATTCGGACGAATAAACTATAGGGCTGCCACTACTTCATCTCTTCAACTCTAAAATGTTCACACGTTTTCATGATCGAATCAGTTACAAACTATACAGGGTTACAAGGAAAAGGTATGCTAAGCCGAAAAGGGCTCATAGTTCTTATCATGATGACCAACTTTTACTATGTTGCTACTAAGTTGGTACTTGGAATTCGGGAAAAAAAATACAACTGTTCCATACAGTTTGTCGAGTTTAATTAATATTTAATTAGGGCTACAGGAATCGGTTTTTAGGCAGAGGTCACATAGGTAACGCAATTGTGTAGAAAACACAAATATGCGCATCCCGTCCCTTAAGCGATTTGTTTATAAAACGGAATCACGGTCTCGTCGCCGGCGCTGCTGTCACTAGTGATTTCTCGGCCTAAGAACTAAAATCAAATCTAGGTACACAAAGAACCCTCAAAGCACATCCAACTTCAATCTTCTGACTTCCTTTGTTCAACCACGTCGATGTATCGTCGTCGCTGTCACCGTACTAGTGCTTTCTCGGCCTAAGAATTAAATTTTCAGCTACTTATGAAAAAAGCCTCTGAGTTTACATTAATCTCTAGTCCTTTAACTTCATCTGTTCAATCAGGCGACGGTGTTGGCTTACCATCAGGCGGCCCGTTTGCTTGTTTCCCATCTATGGCATAAAAAATACATGTTCAACCTTTGGGATCATAACGTGTCGTGCCGAACTTTTGGATCATAAACGTCTGTGTGTCGTGTCCCGAATTTTTTTTAATTTAATTTTTTTTTTACAACAAACTAGACATGCGTTTGACCGCAATCTCACCTGATGGGAAGCGACGATGTGGTCGAAGATGTACTCGTAGCACGCTTGCCTAGGAAATTCACTCTACTTTTAAATAACCCTGGGTTGTACTTTTTCGGGAAGACAGACGCCGGCAATGAGTTCCACACCTCTGCCGTTCGAATTAAAAAGGTGGAATGGAAACGCAAGTGCGTTTGAACGGAATATCCACCATTTATTCGTCAACAATGGGTCTGAGCGACCCCGCGATCTCCGACTGTCAATCCGTGAGTTTTGAGTAGCGATGTGTGGCCGGTCGGGTCGGGACACGTCGCTCGTGTGACATGCCCTTAATCAGGGGAAAGAGTTTGCGCTGGAATTTTTCGATGCGATCAGTACCGGAGTGCCGGAGTGCCGGAGTGCTGATTGAAAATATGAAAAGGACAGGTTTTAAACGGACGTCAAGTCGAAATTGTAATTATGCCTACTGGTAGTTTGAATTTTGAAAATATGAAAAATACATATTAAAACTAAAATGTTTTTTCTAAAATGTAACATTACTGTAGACATATTTTTTTAAATCTAAATAAGTGTGGCGTAAAGTTGAATGGAATTATTTGAAATAGACGAAGAAAACAAAAGCTTCAAATAAATAGTGAACTTAATTGAACAGTCATTATCCGAAGAGTGATTACGGTATGGGGTATTTAATTGCGGTACAAAATGTATTACAGCATTATGAATATCAATTTAAAAAGCCTACTGTCGCTACTTTACTGCTACGAAATACGCCTCTACGAAATTATACGTTTTACTTTTATGATTACAAAATGCTAGTCTTCAACCTGTCATTACAATTGTAAAGAAGACTCTAGAAAAAAAAAGATATTGTAATTATTTTATAACACATTTACTTTATGAACACAGATTATCGCACCAAAAAAAAAAACTATAGGTTAGTCGTGGTACTCACATTCGCCTTTATACATCAAACCAAACCTTAATAACATACATTATGTTTAAATTTTACTGTGAAAACGTGGTTTTGACACAATCATCTTGTTAAATTTGTTAATTTTTTCTGATGAAGGTCACCGAATCTGATCGAAACTAGTAGTAAACGACTTAATTTTTACGTGAGTACTCCCATGTTAATTATTTTTAAATGTGAATATTTAACAAATCAGATCGTTTAACCCACAAACATCCACGTGTAGGGTTAACCGCAATTCCAGTAGCGTGAGAGCAACACTCGCTTACCACGCGCGGTTCTCACGCGAACGTTCTATATTTACTCCGATACGATAAAGTAACTCGGAAATAACAGGCGCTAGTCAAATCTGGAGGTTTACGAACTTGCCATCGATATAGAATAAAATAAAACCATATTTTATTCACGTCGAGGACTGATACAAATTTCTAAGACAAACAACTGGACAATTGAAAATAAGTAGTTTCAGATTGATGACGTTTTTAACAAGCAAAGGTTTTTGATAGGGTGTTAGATTGCTGACCAATGGTAGACGGTATTTAAAGCAGCTAATGGGTTGATTACACTTATCGAGTACGAGTGCAGTGGCGAGACAGTTTGAACACACAAGTTTGAAGTTGTTTTTTTGTTACCGCTGAAATTGGAAAGAAAACCATGGTGAAGAAACTTATTTATTTATTTATAAAACGGATGGTAACACCATAACAGTATTCACCAAGTCGGTGCTACCCTTACATAAAAACTAAACAAAATGTACAGAATAAAAACAAAAATTAATAAATTAATTAAATTACTTATCTAACACGTTTAAATGGCCGTTTCAAAAAGTATGCGAGCTGCCCCTGTGAACTCAGACAGGCTACATTTAAAAATGTCCATTTCGTTAGATATCCTATTTAATAACGTTATAGCGCGTGACATGGGTGCAAACTTCTGCAAGTTCGTCCGATGACGGGGCACGCATAAAGTAGGTAATCTACGGCGCGGCGCCTGGTCACTGCCTCGTCGGGCGCGCACAGCTGCAGCGCCGCCAGCACCGCGGGGTGGTGTAGCTCCCCGCGCAGCACGCGCCACACGTAGCGACAGAGCGCGACGTCGCGCCTCACGCCCAGCTGAGGCGCGACGTCACTTAATTAATTCATGACAATATTATTGATTATTGAATGATTTTGTACTCAATACATAACGTTGATGAATCCGAACTAAAAATACTAGTACAACAATATAGCAAGAAGACCAACTCCAATTTTAAAAACCAGTCAACCAATTTTTTTTGGTACCTTTCTGTATGTTATATAATCTGCTATTAAAAACCCGATGAAAACCTGCCTACCTACTCGTATCTACCATACGAGCAAATGATTTCAAACCAAACGATCTGCAAGTTAATGCCCAGAGCGATGCCCGTAGGGGTCATAAACTGGGCAGTAACCAGCCGGAAGTGTGCACTCAATTGTTATTCGAACCTGAGTTATTGAGCTCATTCAACTTGCGGGCCTTGAGAATATTGAGTTGGTGACTTCTGGCTGCTGATTATATTTGCGGACCTCGAAAATCAAGTGTTGGTGAACTCTGATGTTGCTATGCGAACTTGCGAGCATAGAGAATAAAGAGTTGGTTACCTCTGATGAATGGTTAAATTAACTGAGCCTTGGATAGATGAATGTGTTTAAATTTTAGCAGCAAAAGGAGTTTAATGATTTAAGTCGATAAATGCACGCGAATTTTCATAATTGTAAAAGCAAACGTTTAAAGTCGAGCTTTGGTACCTCAAAATGGTTAAACTCAGCAATTAGACTCGAAATTGCTATCATTTTACAAATTATCTCAATTTACATTTTCCAGCGTTATTTCACTGGAGATTACCGCTGTCAAACCCTATTTACCCAAATACATTAAAATGGTGCCAGAAAGAAAATCTACTTTACAAAATTCGTTGAATATAAAGATGTCGTTATCTCCTAACGTTAAAGTCGAAATTGGCGTGTGTTTTGTGCTAGGTATTGAAATTAGACACCGCGTTGGGGCAGAATTTGCATACAGTGCAAGCTACGGTTGGCGCAAAATTGGGTTCGCGCGCCTCCATCCCGAAACCAATATGGCCGACCACCTTCGAGCACGTAATCGGTGGCGAAGTACGCAATCCTTTATTTTGGAATTTGATGATAAAACTTTAGAAAATGCTGAAAATTTTGTGAATTCGGTTACTTTTGTTTAAATTCAATTTCATAGCAAATTCTCAAGAGTAAACATAGCGAGTGATGGAAAACTAAATTAAGTTTACTAAGTCTCAACTGATATTATTTTGTTCTTGAAAGACGACAAAAATCGCTTTTTGTTTACATTTCTGCTTCGCGTCATAACACTGATTCAGAGTCGCAAACACAGCGACCGATGTAAAACTAAATTAGGTCTACCTAATTTAGTTTTACATCGCATCTAATGCATACATCGCAACTTTCAGTTGTTTATTCCGGCAAAAGTTAACCGTTTCGGGAGTTCCGTGTTCAAATTTAGTTTGGATAGGTCAGTTTGCGTGAATTCTGATGTTTGTTTGCATTTAACGTTAGGGTTTTAGGCTCCATTGTGGCGAAAGTGATATTTCCTTGAAGGGCTTTTTCGTGTCAAGGCTTTTCAATGGAAATTGTTCGGGATGGTGCGAGGTTTCTTTTGTGAGTTGTATTTTTGCTACCGAGAAATGTGGAGATGTTTGTAAGTGTATTTTGTTTTCGCATTGTATAGTTACTGAGTAGATTTATATAGAGGTTGACTCGTTTCTTGACTATTATATCCCCAGTTTGCGACAGACCTCTCTAATGGATAATTCATGTCAATCGATTGGTACTTCACTGTCATGTTGAGTATCTTCGACGTTTTTTGCGACTTTTATATCTTACTAGCTGTGCCCTGCAGTTTCACCCGCGTTTTCCGGGATAAAAAGTAGCATAGGTGTTAATCCAGACCATGAACAACCTTCTTTTCAAATTTCTTGTAAATCCGTTCAGCCGTTTTTGTGTGAAAGAGCAACAAACATACTCACAAACTTTGGCGTTTATAATATTATTTTAGTAGGATAACTTTTATATCCTTTATATATTATTATAAATAAAATTTGAAACTTAAAATGGTTTTGCTGACGCTATAAAAAATATTTAAACAAAAACTAAAAAGAATTTTTAAATTTTCAAGTCAATTAAAATTATCGTTATAGTTAATCTCATATCGTTTATACTTTATTATTTATTTATTATTTTTATCTTTAATTTAGTATTCTTCTCTTGTATCTCGCCTGAAATAAACATATTTTATTTTATTTGAAAAAAGCAGTAAAATTGTAAAGAGGCTAAAATTATCAAATAATTATATCGCTACATAAGTAATGGTAAGTAATGGTACGTGCCTTAACGCACAAAATCAACCCACACACAAATTACACCCACACACAGCGCAAAGTGCCGTACATGCTAAATATTTTAAATTCAACCTACGCCTACACCCTATACTTCTGCTGAGTCTGCGTCGGTTCTTATTAGCGCTAGTCTTTAATATGTCGTGTTACATGAGAACAACGTTGGAGAAGATTGTGTTAACGTTACCATTCGTAAGAGACTTTTCAAAGGCTTTTGATAAAGTTCAGGCCAGATTTAACTGCTGACGTAGACGTGGAGGCTGTAATATTAACAGTAACTTGTCTACGATGGTTGAAAAGAGTAGGTATATAAAATGTAAAAGTAAAGAAAATTCTGAACCAATACCAAAAGAACTCGCGGGAAAATAAAAAAGATCACTAAAGCTTGGCAGAAAAATAAGTAAGTCGGATACCTAGTTATGAACAAAATCAAGATTTGATTGATGTTGGTCAGTTATAGATAAGGTAAAAACTAAAAGTAAAAAGTAAAGAATAACTCTGTAACAAAAACCTTTAGCTTAACGATAACACAAAATAAGTCAAAGGACTACCTATAGTAGTTCCAAATGAAATTAAAATAAATGAAATTTCAAGTCAAACAAGAGTGCTGGCAAGACGAATTACAAGGCGGAGGGTACTAGAGGGACGCTAGTTAAATTCAACTTTTGTAGTTAATCTCGAAAACGGAGCTGATTTCATTCCTCGGTTCGAAACACACTGAGATTTCAGACTGCAGAGTGACTAGTTTTAATACTACTGTTCTATTATGTTAAAACAGACGTTGAAATAACTGACGTTAGATTAGTATGATTGAATCGTTTTTAGTTTGTAAAGTTTTGTAATTTGAAACATAATTAATTTGTTATCGTCACTGGTATTTTCAGTTGCTCGTTGATATAGTTTTATGTTGTACTTGTGACAAAAAGTCATTTATAATCTTATTTTCTTCGGATCCATTTTAGAATGAAGAAAAAGAAAGTGTAAATTACTATAACCTATCGTTCTTTAATTAGGTATGTACCTAGTTAGTGTCTGTGATGTATTTGGTGTTACAGGTATCCAAGTATTCAGATGACTGATAACAGGTCTGGCCATTCGACCTATGTGAACTTAATTTTAGGTTACTATGATTGTTTACCATTAGCTGGCCCGTTTGCTAGTTTAAACTAAGGCCTGGCTGAAAGAATTCTTACCTCATAAGAGACGAAAACAGGACCGTCTCTTTATAGTACGTAACCAATTAAGTAGGTTACCATTTCTCGGACTGGTAGAATCCTGCTATTTTAAAAAATCTCGAGTTAAGGCACCATATTATTTTATAAGATTATAGATTGAAACTTTGACCTAACGAGATCTATCCTACTAATATTATAAACGCGAAAGTTTGTGAGTATGTTTGTTGCTCTTTCACGCAAAAACGGCTGAACGGATATTACATAAAACTTGGAATGAAGGTTGTTCATGGTCTGGATTGACACATAGGTTACTTTTTATCCCGGAAAACGCGGGTGAAACTGGGGGGCGCAGCTAGCTAGCATAAAACTTAATTCACACAATATTTCGAACATGCTACCCTGTGTCCTCGCTCGGTGAAACATTATCCTCACCTGTAAAAATCATCTCCGACCAACTTTTAACTAACAAGAAACTCGACAACTTTATTCTTATTACTAAAAGACAGACTGCAAAGTTCTGCGCTGGATTAGTAGCAAGCACTCTCTCGGGCGCAATAGACTCGTGTAAAAATGTTGAATTATTTCTGGCATTCGCAGAACTCCACCAGGAGTTATGGACTGAATGAGAATTGGATGAATTTAAAAATCTGTTGGGCAGGATTCTAGGAGTTAAACTGCAGTTGAACTAATAGCTCGAATAACCTCTTTTTAGCCCCGACGCAAAAACGATGGGGCGTTATAAGTTTGAAGAGTCTGTCTGTGGTATCGTAGCTCCCAAACGGATAAACCGATTTTAAGTTTTTTTTTGTTTGCAAGGTGAATTAGTTGGAAGTGTTCTTAGTTATGTTTAGTCGGGAGTTTTTTAAATTTTAAATTTAGTAACTTGTTTCTAATCGATAATAAGAACAGAGTATTGTTCGATGTATGTATATAGTATTGTATAGATAACAAAAGTCTGGTACACAGTACGCTTATGCTGGTTATACTATGTTTGAAGAAAGTGAACGGATTTACGATCATACTCGTACAACAAGCTTTTGCAAGCATATTATAATGAGCTAACAAATAAATTACAGTTCAGAGCTCTTGTTAAAACCTTTTTGGTTGGTAATAGATGGTTCTAGTTTGTCGAGTGAACTTTCAGAAAACAATAATATTATAAAAAATAAATATTTTTTCTTGCTTAAGTATATTTATTATACGCTGCGATACCGTTTAACTGATTTTGATAAAACTTTATCCACTTATTGCTCGCAGGTTATAAGCATAGCATTTAACCCCAAAAATACAGTTACATAGGCGGCCGAAAGGAAACTGCGAGGCAAATGGCCGAAATATCAGCTAGATATTATATAAAAAGTACTGTTAATATTGCAGTCAATAGACACTGCAAAGATACTACAGCTACAATTTCAACACAAAATCCGTAAACATGAAATCCCAAGTTAACAATACACTGAACTCGACGATTGATTCCGTATGCCGCAACCTTCACGAATTTTACACTCGTGAATATAAAATTGCAAAATTGCAAGTGAATTTCGACGTCAAAAATTAAATTGGAAAACAGAGAGGCCCCTCGCCGCTTAAAATATTGTCAGCCAGAAACCACGGGAGACAAAAGTTTTAACATTCAAAACCTTTGGACCAGAAAAGTTTTGGTCAACTTTTTGCGTCACTCGTAAACTCGACGTGACTGGAACATAAAAACGTCGTGATAACTGGTGTTGCGAATAATATTAGCCGTTCTCTTAATAAAGTTACAGCCGACGATGGCGACGAGCAAAAACTTAGGGATGTTGCGCGAACTCAGAGTGTCGTAGGTTTTCATTTCTTTGTACATTTCTGAGTGTAAATATTTGAGAGTGTAAAATTTTTAATTAATTAAAAATCAAATATTTAAGAACACAACATTTTTGATTCATTTTATAAAACGTTTTCGTTAAAGTTATTTATTTTTCAAAAATGATTTAATTTTTACAAGCACAATGTTTAAAAACCTGGGCGTAAAACAAAAACAGACACAAAGTAGAGGAAATGAGGCTAAATATATTGTAAAATTATGTTCGTGTAAAATAGGTCAACTTTGAGAGCGTATGGGTGAAGACAAAATCAAAACAGATGGGAAACTCTCAATAGGGCCATAAAACCTTTTAAACCGTCATAAAAGGGCTCGTTAGCAAGTAACCTGTTTAAACAATCTGTAAGTATAATTTATTTTTAATTACATCTTCTTTTAAGATTAATTAATTTAAATTGCCGTTGCCCTCTTTCCGATGGCCTTTTGTTTGCAATTTCTGTTAGAAGTTTATCACCAAATGGACGCTTAAATAGAGTACTTCGCATTTCAGCCTGAACGATGAACATAATAAATATGTGCATTGGATAATATTGATTTATGTATAAATACTTTGTTTCAGTATTTTTGTCGCAAAATAAAAGACTGGTTCAATCAGCTTTACAACGTAGGTACAAGCAGTATGACAATTAACACCACATGCTTAAAGTTTTCCATCTGTACCCTCCCTCGTGCGGTATGTGTAATGTATACTGCGAAAATGTGAAAATGCCTACTTTGCCGTAAATTCTTGGAGGCATAATGACTTTGTAACAAATGGGACGCAAAACAATGTGACTGAACATTTCCTTTTCAGCCATTGTAAATTTACATGGCACTGGGTGCGAATAGGATGAAGCTAATTTTGGTCACTTTGTTTGGAAAAGTTTGTTAAATTCGTGTACAGTGTGAGTAGAAAATACTAGGAAATAATAAATTGGAATACGTGTGTGGCATACGTATTTGACGAGTATGTAAAGTTGGATTTCTATTTTGTAAAAGTTAATATTTTTTTGTTTTAAAACGTTAATTTCATGTTTAATTTATAACGCTTTCTGATGCTGCTGAACTTTATTGTGTTGTGAAAAAGCATCTCAATAATAAAAAAAATAACTTATAGTTATTTTTTTTTAATGTTTCGCTTCATAAACGCAAGATGTGTTCACATTTTCCAAATAAATAACCGTTAGAAAACAAATTTTGCGAATTTTAAAAACTACGAGTATGTACAGGACTATTTTAACTTACTTTACTTTTCTAATCCCCGTAGAGTCTAAATCTGAACTAAACCTAGTCAAAAGCTCCGCTAGAGCTATTCTACTATGTTCTAGAACTAATTTCGCGACAACTAACCTAATGTGAGCGGAATAGCAATTGCTTTCAGCTTTACATTGCGAAATTAGTTCAAGGCGGGATAAGTCGTCGCTAGCTCTCTCAACCGTTGGGGATGTAAAATCACTGAGTGGGGACAAAGAATACAGGGTTATTCATAAAGGGTATGCTAAGCCGAAAAGGGCTCATAGTACTTATCATTATGAACAACTTTTACTATGGGACCAACCAGAAATTCGCGAAAAAAATATCAGCTGTTCCATACATAGGTATGTCGAGTGTCATTGACATTTTTCTATGGAACAGCTGATTTTTTTTCGCGAATTTCGGGTTGGTCCCTTAGTAAAAGTTGTTCATAATGATGAGTACTATGAGCCCTTTTCGGCTTAGCATACCCTTTATGAATAGCCCTATATATGAGAAAATATTTTATAAACCATGGCTAATATTTTGTTATAATAAACACAGGAATACTCACGTAAAATGATAATAATGGCTAATGTTTTCGAAAGTTTCCTTTCAAAATTTTCAATTAGATGTATTTTGTCTGGAAGGGATATCTTAGCGATAAGACCGCTTTTTGTGCCTTACTCTTACTGTATATATTTTACTATATTTGGGATTTCCTTTTTGTGGTGTCCCAATTTGTTTTTCACGTCAATTAAAGAGTTATTGTATGGCTTGAATTGTATGAGTGAAAAAATGTTTAATTTTGTCGAGCTCTTGTGTCGAGCAGTTGCATCATTCATTGTTTTCATTTAATTTGTGCTGAATAAAATTACGCTCGAAAAGTTTAAGATAAAACCATCGGGATGTATTGTTGTGGTCATTGTCGTGTGTTTTACTTGAAAACGTGAACGTAACGGGTAATATTTTCTTTCAGCGTATTTTATGTATGAGTGATTTGTTTCATTAACTATCTATTTGTGTATTTATTACGTATTTAAATTGAATATAGACGATGGATATATAACTACAGCACCAAACGGAATCTCCTGATTTTGTTATCAACGGTTTTCTAAATAGCACCCCACACACCCACTACCACTACCACTCCACTGAAAGCAAATTAAAAGATGTATATAAGTCAATGTTTCGTACGTCCTTACTCGTAACAATATTAAATGATGTACTACTATTTCCAAGATAAAAAGGATACCAAAATAAATTCACTCGTATCCTTAACCTTACGAGCAAACTAGGTACTTACCTAACTCGGTAAAGTAATACTTCCTTAGTACACCTCCTAAGTATTAACACGTTTACGATAGGGTTATTGTTACATTTAGTGCTGTTACGGTAACATCTGTGGACTACAAGAGGGCTATTTTCGAAAATGCGATATTATCTCGGTTACTGTCTTTCTTTTTAGAAAAGTGATAAGAGCAGTGCTGCCAACCCTGTCTAAAAGAAAAACTATAGACTAGCTCTAAAACCTGTAGAAAACTGTAAATCTATTTTAAATCTAGATTTTTTGCTAAAAATGCCTTTTTGATCAGAAATCACGAAAGTGACAGCAATGGCATAAAAACTGTAAAGGTAGGATGGGTAAAACATTTCTAAAAACTGAGAAAGCTTATAAAAACTGTAGATCTGCAGCTAAAACTGCACGGTATGAGAGTGATAGTGACGAGTGAGAGAGAGGTAATATCGCATGAGCCAGAATCAGGCTTCAAGTGTTGTAAGCACTTAGGAGTTTAATTGGTAAGGTGTAGGTGTGGGTTTATCACTGTAGGTGAAGCTGGCACTAAAAGTACACCCACGTGTGTTTTCTTTAGGGAGTAGGTTATTTGTTGCTAATGATTTGTGTGGAAAAATATTTTGCGGCTTTTTTAGTTTCTTTACCTTTTTTTTTTACCTTTGCAAGATTGTTTTAATATTTGATCATAAATAAATAAACTCTAAAAAGGTGACAAACAGAAAGAGTTTGTGTATATTAAACTAGAAAAAATATGATTAATAAATTCTAGGTCGGATTAAACTGTAAAGGGTAGGCCAGCATCAAGCGTGGCGTTTTCCATAGATAGATCGATAAACTTTTTATTGTTCACACAATTACAAACAAAAGGATTACCATCAGGCGAGCAGCGTTTGGTGGTTTGTTTATGTAATTTGGGTGTATTTTTGATTTCAAATAAGATAAGGTTTTTAATTCAACTGTTTTTTAAGGAAAATAATGTCTTTCTGTAACAGAAGAAAAAAATATTGCGATTTTTGATTGGTGTAAAAATACATACCTATCTATATCATGACAAGGCCAGGTGGCTTAAATCAGCATTAAATCCAAGCACTACTAATAAACTTTAAAAACGCCTTCCATCTTAAAATGAATAAGCTCAGCGAACGAAAATTAATAAAGCAAAGAAAAGAGAACAAAGAAAGCTGAAAACGACCAAGAAAGCGACGGGGAAGTTGATCAATTAATCAATTTGAGGCGCCACCTGGAGCCTAAGTTCCATTAAAGTTGCATTAAGCTGCATGAAGTTGTTGAAGGTAGCTGGCTGCCTGCTGTACGTGAAAAATATTAAATAACTGTTAGAACTTCAGCTACGGGCCCACGGGCTGAAAAGCAAGAAAAACAAAATAGTTCGAAAACGTAGGTCGGTTTTGCGTGAATCGGTTTCTTTTAGGCGAGCGTGCTCCGTCGTTGATGGCATCGTTGTTTGCTTTCAAGCGAGATGGCGGTCAAACGCAAGCCTAGCAAAGACTAAAAAAGCATTTATCTATATACTATACTAGCTGCGCCCCGCGGTTTCACCCGCTGTCCTGCAAGAATAGCGGAAAGCCGTTCAATTTTCTGGGGTAAAAAGTAATCTACATATTACCTAGGGCTTAAGCTACCTTCATACCAAATTTCGTCAAAATCTGTTTAGCTGTTAAATTGTTAAATCAAATTGTCATCCATACGTCCATTACATAGCTGTCATTTGCGCAAAGAGTATAATAAGTCGTTTTGTTATTCCAAGTCTGATTCTTTTTTGTTATACCTCGTTTGATAGTGACTGATGTTTTATGTCAATTCACACTTGAATGCTATCGAATTTATTTAATAGAAATAAATAGTATAATAGGAATAAATAGTATAATAGGAATAAATAATATCCTATGTGCGTTTCCTGGCTCTAAGCTACCTCCTCACCAATTTTCAGCCATATTGGTAAAGCCGTTCTTGAGTTATAAGTAGTGTAACACGAACACGACTTTCTTTTATATATATAGATATAAAAGTGAAGGTCGTGAAATAATATAAACTTAAACAGTCAATTTATTTTCAGTTTTATCGACTGTTACTAACTATTACCTACTAGATTTAGCAAGCATTTTAATCCATTCTGAATTACAGAAAATGTGAATCTCAACAATCACTTTTAAATGTTTTTTAATTTTGCTCTTTTTGTCATCTTAATCATCGTTACTACCTGTCGTAGTATTTAAAAAAAATAATGTAACGATTTAAAATTAGGTGCATAGTTCATTTCTTGCTTGGTTTTGGATTTTATTTAATCCCTAATGTTACCTTATATTTAAAGAGGATTGAAATTTGAATTCATGTTCATTTTAATCCTGATTTAAAATAATTAATCCGAAATCCTGTTAAATATTTAACTAACACAGTAAACTTTTCCTCGTATCAGAAACCTGTTCGGTTTTCCACCAGTTTTGTTTAATTTTAGATTAACTTCCGGAAAACCATATTATTAAATTTGAAACTTCAAGCCGTAAACAAAAGTTTCCCGTGTGCAAACTCTATATTAATTTTATATTTAACTTGGCAACTCTAAGAGCATGCATGTTTTAGAGTGTGGCAACATTATTTACTTCTGCGTACCTGCACGTCCTGCAATGTTAGGCTAATAAGCGAAATAATGAAGATTTAAAGGGAGCAAGTTATTTCATTGTACGTAATTTATAAGACAATAACTACTCGTAAGTTTGATAATAATATAACTGTTATATTATAGTCTGTTTGTTACGGTGATAAGTCCATTAGTGTCTTTAATTGGAGTCATAATCATTGGTAATACAAGATTTTTATTAAATGATAAAAAAGGCAACATTGAGAATGATCAAACGATGACGCTGAATTTGATGAAATATCTGGGTATTGAAAGCAGGTTTTCTTATGGTAATTCTTCATTGTCTTTCGGTAGTTCCGATATAATATATTTCGGTGATTGGCTTTTTCGGTTTTTATTTATATGAGAATTTGATTAGCGGTGTAAAAGTAATGTCCAAAGTATTCTTTTCAGATCAAGCTGTCACTATAAATATAACATGACATATATAATATAACATTTCACATTTTACACGTAACTACTCGGCTAAATATTTTGTTACTTATTTAAGATCTTTTTTGGCAAAAAACAAACAAGATTGTCGCTCACACATAAAATAACCTCGAAGGCGCATATTACAAGACTAATTTATTTAAGTATGCCAATATACTAACGTGAAAATAAAGTAACACATTTTTCTCCCGTAGGTAGAAGTAGCACAGATAAAGAATGATACAGAGACTGAACATGTTAACTATTTGCTTCGGAGTTTGCATTAAAAAGAATTAGTGTGCGACTCGCATTTTTCAAATGTGTTTTTAATTATTTTCTAATGGGAGTAATATTTTCTCATTGACTAATGTAAAAAAAAATAGATTTAAGTAAATTGTGCTTTTGAATCTAATACCAATAAAAATATTTTTTGTCTTCCACGCGTTAGCTTTCATTCTTCGACTGAGTTGGAACTATATTAGTCTTTTGCGATTTGGTCAAGTGTAGAAGTCGTAGACATCAGCTAGTAATATAAGCATTTATGAAAAATACTAATCGATTTAAAAAAAGATTCGCAAAGTTCAAAATTATTATACAAACCAAACGTTTCAGCGCAATTAAATTTTTAAGATGATTTGCTATCTCGTTTGATTGATTGAAAACAAAATTGATGAATTTTATAGAACTGCTTCTCTGTTCTTCTATAATCTGTACCTGTAATACAAGTATTAGATACCATACTTATTACATGAAAAGGACGACGAATGAATATTTAATAAACTGTAATAACAACGTGAGACTAGAATATTTTGTCTGGAGTGTGGCTTTATTACTTTACTTTGGAACATCAAGTATTTTTTGTGCTCTCAGTACCTATATTTATTTCGGCATATATGTAAGTATACCAATTAGTAATTATGCCTGTTATACTTAATTAGTGTATTTTATTAGTCAATGGCACTATTCTTGCTTCTTGATGTTTTGAAAGTTATAATTTCGAATTGTTCGGGAGTTATTGTATATCTCTCTAAAATAATTTAAATAAAAGATATAGTTTGTTTTAATGTATGTTTGTAGAGGTAGAGGGTAATATCCAAAAGTGGTCCAATTACAAAAACTTCTTTTAACAATGGAAAGCTACATCTTTGAGTGCTTTAGACTATAATAAAATAAATAAATAAATAATATATAGCCCCAAAACCCGCGAGGCCGACGGTGGAGTAGCACCGGGCATGAAGTTTGGAGAATCAGCTAGATTATCTAAATATATAAAAAAATATTTCCGTGTTGATGGTGGTGGTTGAGAAATAATCGAAATATCAATTTCAGGTGGTTATGTTTACCAGGACATTTAGTATTTGAGTAACTAATTATTTATTACTTCAGATTTGGTTTTAATAGTAAGTCAGTTCCTAACAAATATCACTAGAGTATAATCCCTACAGGTATGGTCGGGCGTGTAAAACAGCGCAAATACTCTTCCTTGAATGTTTGAATATCCAATAACAACCCTACCTATTCAAACGTCGGATTATATTTTCAAATCAAATCGAGTCCTACGTTTTCATATTCTAATAAAGAGCTATGAGATTACTGGAATACGCTTCTACCATTATGGAATAAGCCTTTTGCATTATATCGTTAAATTAATGTTGTATTGGACAATGAGAGTGCTCGTAGTGATGTTCTAGATACCCATCATTTTCATATTTTATCGATAAATGTGATCGTAGGTTTCGGTACTTAATTTTGATGGTGAACGACAATTTCATACTAAATGGAATGGATAATAGTGGTCAGTGTGATATTGGTTGTAAACAATCCAAAACAATAAGTGGTCTTGAAATGGCTTAAGTAGATAAATAGAAAATGGCCTAAACTATTTTATATTTATCTATTTTGTATAATATTGGTATCTTAAAATCGTGAGTGAATTGGTTTCTTCTATACGCACTTGTTCCATCGTAGACTGAATCGTTGCTTACCATTAAACAAGATGGCGGTCAAACGCAAGCCTATCATAGAATAATAAAATAAAAAAAAGATGGCGGTCAAATGCAAGCCTTACACAGAACTTAACAACAGCCTTTGTCTTGTATAGTTATTAGGAACAGTATAGCCTCTTTTATTTAAAGGTATATTTATTGCAAGCTGGGAAAATACTACACCGACGATCGATGCTCTTAAATATTGAACGAACGCAGCTTTTATTAAAGTGCGGTTGCATCCTCTCATAAATCTTATAATAAGTAATGTTTAGTTAACATTAAGATTATTTCCTATTGTAATTGTATTTATGTTTTGGTGGTTTGTTACTTTAATAGATAAGGATTCGCGCATCCAATACTCGGGTAACTAATTAATTGAGAATCTTTCAACCTTTCATAAATACTGCTCTAATTTTTCTTTTTAAATTTCTATATTCGCCCCTTTTACAATACATTGACAAAATAATATTGTCGATGTTTATAATAAAAAATATGTATATATATTTTCAGAGTATAATCAAAATATCGATAACATAAACATCACTACTCCATTCGATGATTAATATAAATTCGAGAACGCACTCGGGCCAATATAATAAATAGCCTATCTCATAGCCTCTCACCGATAAATTAATGTTCTCTAGGCACAGATTACATAGCAGGTAGTACAGTAGTCTGATTCAATTTGTGATGATCTAGAGTTAAGCGCTCGGGGAACATAAATCAATGCCTATCTTGTAGTTTAGATGAACGTTGGACAGATAGTACAATAGGATACCTACTGGATCTGCACTTGTAAGCCAAAGAGGCAAAAATAGGCAAGGTGTAATAAATTAAAATTTAATAAAGGGAATTGGTTGTCTACGCTATCTTTGTTAAAGGTGCCCACTATACCGTACCATACCATGACCGTGACAGGAACGTGTCACGCAAAAAAAAATGTATTGAAAAGTATGAGACTATGTCCATTATCCCGATTCGTTATCCTGATACGTTCATAGCAAGGTCATAGTTTGCTATGATATAGTGGGCACTGGACAGAGACCTTTTTTTTTTACTTGCTTTATTAGTTGTATATATAATAGGCCCAAGTTTGAAGGCTTTTTAAGACAGATCTAAACTTTCTAAAACTATTGGCATCCATGTCTAATGGCTTGCAATGATAAAGACAGATATATTTTTAGTTTAGAACTGTCTTAAAATGCCTTCAAACTTCGGCCCATTATTGAGATTAAATTTTATAAGGTAGGTACACGATTTTATGAGGGCTTGAAAAACCCCAAATAGCTATAAATCGAACATTGTTTCACCTTTAATCTATGACGCTTAGCTTTTTCGTGGCAGTGATGAATCGATGATGCGAATCAAAGCGAATCGATGGCTAACAAAGTTAAGGGCATGTTTTTTTTTGTGATCAAAATTAACTTTTAAAAGCCGAGTGCCTGGTATCTATTTTCAGAGCTTTTTTTAAATACCTCTGATATAACTTTAATGTGCTGAGACGAAAGTCAGCCTCATACTTATAATAAGTTTTGTTTGATCGTCTGATCAAACAAAACTCTCACATGGTCTGTTCCACTTGTTTTCTTTCTGTTTATTATTTTCCATTGGTATACATATATTTTCTTTTTCCACAGATAAAGCGCCATCAGAAGCCACGTTCCGCGGCGCCGAGTTCCTCTCGTACGACCTGACGCAGACTGGCGGCGAGCCCATCGTCAGCACACAGGATGCCATCTCCTTGTATTTCAAGACACGACAGCCTAATGGACTGCTGTTCTATACAGGTGAGAAACTATTTTTATTACAAGCTTACAAGACAATTGATGTACTACCTGTGTAACGATGACGATGTAGTAAATGCTTTTTTTTGTATTTTTGTAAAAGTTATTTATTACTATATTTCACAACAAACCTTTTCTATTTGTATGAGTTAGTTTTAAAAGAATGAGTTGCTACCAACTCATTTCTTTGGAACTTACAAATTACAGGAAAGTTTGTCATGTACACAAAAAGTAGATTTTAAAGCGTCTTCACACGCAAGTACACTCAAATAATTATGCATGCTTCTGTACACTGTACAATTGTACAGTCTTACAAAATACTATGTTTAGTGTAGGCACGGTTCTAACGCACAAGTATGGATCGCCCTTACTTGCATATTTGTTGTTTCTTTGTTCTTCAAAGACGGTTGGTTTCATTACCAATACTCAGAACATCTAACGTTTTCCTCCTTAGCCGTTTCTTCTTTCATATTGACGCGAACCTTTTCTTTTATTTTGGTTTCTGTATTTCAATTATTATAATTTTATTCAGTTTTGTTTTTTACCCTTATTTTTATTTCTTTACCTTTTATCTGAGATTTTTACGCATCAAATAGTCAACTATCTTTCATCCTTTCTTTCTTTCTGTCTTTTTTTTACTTCCTTTATTTCTTTCTCACTTTATTAAATCTCCCCTCACTTCCCAGGCCACGAAGCCGACTACCTCAACCTGGCGGTCCGCGACGGCGGCGTCTCCCTCACCATGGGGCTCGGGAACGGCAAGCAGGAGATCCATATCAAGCCGCCCAAGACTAGGTTCGACGACCACCAGTGGCACAAGCTCACTGTGCACAGGAAGATACAGGAGGTAAGGATAGGGACAAAACACACACAACATACACACACAAGCACAACATATCAAATTGTGGGTGACACAGACCTGTTATGGGCAAACGTGACGTTTAACAGCAGGCGAGCGATTTGCTCGTGTCGTCAGTCAAAAAAGTCGTTGAAAAAGATTTTTTTTAAATCGAGAATATCTACCGACTAAAGAATAAGTCAAAATACGTTGAATGATGTTCTTTGATTTTTTTTTTGTAAAAATAGTTTTATAATGAATGATTTAGATGTTTGAGAAGGTCGATTGTACCTTGGAATTTTATTATTAAAATTCTGGAATACTTTCCTTGATAATCTAGTTTGTCCCAATGCTAAGCCTCAATTTGTTCCAACAAAACAGCAACCGAGTTTTCCGAGCTCGGAGCTCTACTTTTTTACTATGAAAGACTTGGCATCGTATCGACAGAAAACTAAACAAAAATCGTGGTGCTATTAGCTGCTGCTATTTCGTTAACAATTTAATCGCTTTACGAATCGATGCCCACAATACATTTCTAATCGACTTTACCTGAACTTTTATTGCGACCTTCAATGCGACGTGGAACCTTTCAATAACAAACCTACAGGCGATTGACACTTTTATAGATCACTAGACACTGTAGACACGCTTTGTGGGTTTTCCCGAAAGTTAAGGTTTTATATTCTAATCTTTAAAAAAGATCTCACGTCTCAAATAAGCGACATGTGTTCATCACATTCTTATAAGTATTTTATTTAAATCTTAAATTGAACCTTTTTCACCCTCTTTGTGGCCTTGAAAAAACGAGCTAATATATGTATTTGATCCCAATTTTAGAGTTGGTCCTTTTATAAATGTTGTTTAGAATCACGACAACTTAAACAGGTTCTCATCTAACACCTGCAATTCTTTTATAAAATTTGTTCAGTAGCTATAGAGTACTCTTATATCGTTATGTACATTAGTTTACTTGAGAATTCTTTGAACCCAGATCGATGCGGCTTTATGGCAGTCTAGCGTGCTTTCGTCAAGTGTTAATTGCTCCAAAATGAAACGGATCAGTGCAAAACAAATGCCGTTTACCATTAGGATAATTATCTACAAGTTTAGGTGCAAAACAAGGTTCAAATTACAAAGTAATTGTGGTTTTAACCTTGCTTTTTTCCGAATAAAATTTACAGGAAAGTAAAACAATGTGGATAGTTTTTAACTTTAGACTATTAGCATAGACTTTTTTTGGTATTTTGTTTTACCTACTTTATTTACACATCTCTAGAAATCATGAAGTTTACGACTAATTATACAGCAAACGATAATGTGCTACCTCGCTCACTCATTTACGATAAGACTGTGGTAATTATTGACAGTATTTTTGACAGTTTTTTTGTCAGAAAAGCACACAAAAAAAAATAATTGAAAGGGTAAAATATACCTCATGCATTTTGCTTGAGAGCTCACTGCTTTGCACAAACGCCATACAACAAATACGTTTGCAGACACCCAATAAATTAAATTTCAATATTTTCCGCCTCAACCACGAACCAAACAATGCATTCAAGGCCCTAGTCATTAGGTATACCGGAACGAACAACTAAATTCAACAACCGCCGACCAGACCCGCCACAAATTATTCGGGTAGGAAACAATACCCGATTCCACCTTCCATTCCACCTTCCTCAATTTATCGCCACCAAACTTGCGATTGAGCCTGTTCCTTCTAGGCAAGCGTGCTCCATCGTAGACCGCCTTATTGTTCACCATCAGGCGAAATAGCGGTCAAACGCAAGTCTAAAAAAGCCTAAAAAATAGTTCGATGTCAGGTCTATCAGAAATCAACTCTGTAAGCCCCACACGAAAAAAGATCGATCACCATAACTAATTACCAGCTCTAGAACGTTCGCCCCATTTTACTTGATTGAATTTTATTCGGGACAAAGTGCTTCGGTTTTTACAGCCTTGAACGCACATGCTGCTCGTTTTATTGGCTGTAATTTATTACAAGGAAAAGTTTGGTTGGAAAGCATTGTGATTAAGAGTTCGAGAAAAGGCATAGGGGAATGATAGACAAGACACAGTGTAGGCAAAGTACGGGTATGAATGGTGAAATTAGTTTAGAATACTCGTACTGTGTTATTTGCCCAGCCACGTGGGTGAAAAATATTTGACAAATAAGTACCTAAACTTTTTTTGGTCAAGCCAGAAATTACAAAAACAAATAGAATAAAAACACTTAAACAATAATGTATGTTTTTGATAACGCAATTTTAATTTTTTGACAAATCTGAAGGAAATATAAACGTAACAGGCGTTCTTTGGATTTGTAGTGTCACGCCACGTAGTGCATTTTTAATGCACGAAAGGTTATTGACCTCACCTTGAAGGATGATACGATGTGTTTGCGATAGAGCAAGACTACAGTTATTCATTTTTTGATGACTTATCTTTTGTATCAAACTAGAATAAGATGTGGTGAGCAGCCACAAAGACTCTGAAAACTGAAATAACACGTCATTTTTGTGTAATATATTAAAAACTAACTAATAACAACTACTCCATAAAACTAAAAACAACGTCAATATAATAAATACTTTGGGTCTGGATTTTGGTTGTTTTGTGTGTATGTATTACCGACCCGACGACACTACTTAAAAATTTAAATGTTTTAGTGTAATAACAGTAGTATTATCTTAATTATTGTCAAGTTGGAAGCAACCAGCTGTTTATTCTCAAGTACCATTCCTTCTTCAAAATATTCCCGCTAACGCACTGAATCAAACAACCCTGAAGTAAGAAAAATTTCCTCATTTCATAGTTTATATACCTGCGTCCTTTTCTACTACATACGTTCTGGCATAGTTTCGACCAAGACCCATTCCGTTTAATTATGTATTATACAGCTATTTTACTATTCTACACCGTGAGGGAATCATTCATGGGAAAATACACAAAACAAAGAAAATCTTAGTCGGCGTGATTTAATTGATACCTACCTACATTGCTGTAGAGTTGTAGGAAGTCAGACAACGCACGGCCTGAACCAATGAGTCTTAAAGAATAAACTGGTGTTGAAGAGGGTAATACTTTTTGTATAAGCAATTAGCAATTCATCTACCTGCTATTCACACTACCTTTCATATTAAACTCCGCGGTTTCACCCTCTATCCTACTGGAACTGTTAATTTAAAAAGTAAAAAAATATCCTGTGCCTATGTATTGATCTATGATAAAAGTATTTACAATACTAAGTTTAATTACGATTTTTTTGTGTAGTTTTAACTTGGTGTGGTATGAAAGAGACAGACAGATTTTCCTCGTATCCAGTTTTATTGAGTGTACAGTTTAATGTGCACAGGAGTTCCTCATACAGCAGACATAAGGACTATAAGAATGATTTTTTGAAATGTATATTTTACGAACGTCAAATGCCGAGCAGCAACGCGCACATCAGCAAGTTAAAAAACAATAAATTAAAAAATTAAAAGACATAACATAGCTAAGAACACTCTCGACTAATTCACCTTTCACACAAAACAAAATCAAAATCGGTTCATCCGTTCGGAAGCTACGATGCTACAGACAGACACACATACAAATTTAAATGTATAACACCCTATAGTTTTTGCGTCGGGGGCTAAAAACAAATAGCTAATAAATAATTGTATTTGGTTTCAGGTACCGTCCGGTGCAATGAGTTTTTGCAGGGTAAGTTTTTTCAAATTACTTATTTATTTTAATTTTATTATTGATTAAAAACGCTTATGATAATGTCAGTGATAGTAGTAGCCTATGTTTCTTGCTGTACTTTACTTCTGGCAACATGTATGCAAAATTTCATGATGGGTTGATTAGTACAGGCGTGAAAGCATAACATACAAACTAACTTTCGCATTTATAATATGAGCTTGGAACACAATGTTGTTAAAAAAATTGGCAATGAAGGTAACCTAATAAATAATAGAAACTTAATCCAAGAAATAATTAATTAATTTTTCCCAAAAAATGAGAACGCTTTTTAATATTTTATTGATGGACATTTACAGAATTTGAACTTTTGGTTTTAACCATTTTGGGAATTCAACTTTTTAAATCGAACCCTTTTAAATAGTATCGTATATGAAACAAGCTTCAATTTAACCATGATAATAATATATTTAAGCAACTATTGGTGACTGTTAGAAGGTTTATCAAAAACAGGTGTTTAAATATTCAGTTGTTTTTCAAGTTCCAGTAAAATCGGCTTATGTTAAATAGGTTAGAATAACTAAAATTCTAGTATTTCTTTACTTTAATTTGTTATCACTTTTGAGGTACCTTTCAGAAATCAGAAGTATTTATTTAAAACCGATTTAAGATTAACATTCAGAAATTAAATTAATGGTGAGATGAAAATGATCGTTAATTTTACTATATGGAAACTAACGTGGTTATTAAATAATAAACGACAAATAATAAAAGACAGCCGGCTGGCCGTCTGCCTGTTAGCCGATCCTTTATTGAAAAAAAGACAACTTAATTTTACGTAAACATTCCCGTTAATTATAACAAAATGCTCGATAAAATGTTTGTATAGAAAAAAATGCAAGTAATAACATTCTATTTCTTGCTGTAAGCTGCGTGGACACAACCACAAACATTATACTAGTTATTAACCAACGTCATCATAAAGTTTGATAGCAATCACTGATTGCATCCACAATATCTTGATATTAATTTTATCCTCAATGTAATAAATTAAAGACCAATAAATTAGCACGACGATAACTCTTGACACTAACTTTGTCTAGATAACGTAATCTCGCTGGATAAATGGGCTGCCCAGATTGTATTATGACTTAGATGGTAGACTAGAAACTGAAGTTCACCGTGCAGAAACGTATACCATTATTATAGAATAGAATAGTATTGCCTAGCAAAATTATCTTGTTTCTGAGTTCAAACTTTCATTTTGAATATGACTGTTCTAATAAGACCAACTCCTGGCCCCTAATTTTTTCAGGGTCCTTTGCTTCTGTAAGCTCTAACGCTCAGAATGGGGCGTTATCACCTACTTTGAGAACCTTTGCTCTAAATTATCCAAAATATTAGATTATAATATACCAACAGCCATCTTACACGTTTATAGATAAACACTAAACAGTGAAGTAAAACAAATTCATCATTAGGAACATATTTGTTACTACAAATTTACATTCACTTAATTCCCTTTTAATTACCTTAATTAATAAACAAAATGCAATGATTAATCACTTTTCATAGAACAGGGTGTGTTTGAACAAATCAACAAATTAGAGAGAAGTAATTAGAGGCGCCATTTCAATGCGGTTCTTTGTTGTAGAAATAATGAACTTTTGCTTTAGAAATAATGAACGTTTCGCGCTTCGCTCACTTGACATTGTCATTCATGCTCGCAGTGGTATTGTTAAATGATTGTTATTGCGACGTTATTCAATTGGTGCCTTGAACTACATTATTAATAAAACAATAAAAAACCTATGTTGGGCATGGCAAAGGGTGTAATAACATAAAAGCAAATGTTAGTCTGCTACGTGAAACTTCCTGAAGTGATAACTTTAATGTAAAGTCAACTCGAAAAAAATTAGCACATTTAGCAATAGTAAAAAAATACAAACTTTCATGTCTTAGACAAAAAAGTTACGATATCTTTCACTGATCCATTACTTTCTACGTCTAAATTATTTACACAAAGAACAAAACTACCCAATATTTAACCCAATTTCGTATATCGTAAGATATACGAAATTATATTGTCATAAATATTTTACGAGTGTCGACATCCGTATTTCAAACATCTAAATCTTGCTCACGTTCCTAATAAAACCACTGTTGTTATGTCCATAGTACAAACTAGCGTAAAACACACTTAGGCTCATAATTAAAATGGGTAATAGACGTTACAACTGGCCTCATAAGTTTCAATCCAACATGAATATGCAGCAGTGGGGACGTAATTACTCCAGCACTCTGCTCGAGCTTATGCAAGCAAAAGTAGGTAGTTTCACGCAAGTTTTGTTATATATATGTATACCTATACGGACATCCTTCTTACATAATTATGAGTAGTGTTTGTCTGTTTGTGTTCATATGACTGAATAATAATAACTGAATAATACAAGGGTGTGTCCGAATGGAGTAGTAATACTTATTGGGTGTTCTTCGACACTTCAAAGTTAACAACTTCTAGAACACATGTTTGCTAAATTCGAGAAAGAAAATATCGAATCTCCATAAGAAATTGATCACGTGACTAAAATAAATATATGTATAAGACTCGATATTTTTTTTCTTGTTTTTAGCAATCTTGTGTCCCAAAAGATGTTGACTTCGACTTCTAGAACATCACTTTTAAGTATTAATACATCATTCAGAAACACCTTGTACAGACTGATACCTACACGTCAAGTTTGGAAAAAAGGTTCAAGCATTATTAAAATTGTTGAGCAATTATTAGCAAGTTCAAAAGTATAAGTTGTTCTGTTCAGTAAGTTCGGTAACAACGCTCATGTTTATGAATCGTGTTAGCTCCAGTGAGTGTAAGAATATTTCAAAAAGAATTATTTTGAATTCCGAACTTCAAATTTTGAAATTCGGCTCATTGAATAATGATCTTTATGCTAGATCAGAAACTTTTACGTGTAATAAGTATTTCATTTAAAAATGGTTGGATCGGAATATCGAGTCTGTTATTAAAGTTGTGGGAGTATTTGAAATTGGAACTCGATAATTTTTGCGACTAAAATTAATCAAAGATAGTTTTGAGCTTATAAAAAAAAAACTCTGAAATTCCTTATTTGCCCGTAGTAATATTTTCATCACTATCAAAATTTTTGTCTCTCATTAGAAATGTCATGTCAGTAAGAGTGACCGAAATAATCTTGAGCTGCCCAGACAGCCCTCGAAGTGTGGTGCAGAATAATAATTGAGAAATAGTTTTCTACTTTAAATACAATTAGTCCACTTATGTTAGATCTAGACATATATATGACGTCTTTGTACCTGCTGCTATAATAATTGCACTTAATTTATAACTTTCAAGCAAAACGACAGCTGCGCCAAGCTGCACTTCGATATGAGAGATAATTTTCTCTGCGTCTATTTAGCGGCATACCTTATATTATAGAAGTTCTGCACCATTGAGGGAACTAGAAAGTGGTTAGCTGCAAACTTTGTACCTTATATTGATCTTAGAACAGCAATTTAGGGTTGGATGCGGAGTACTATTTGTTTTAGAAGCCATCTGCTCAAAATTAAGCTTGAAATAAAATCGACTTTGGAGTTAATGAACTATCGTCTACCACACCTAGCACGTACGTTGCATGTGTCGATGACGTAAATTCAGGCTTCAGTTTTTTTAACTAGGATTATTATAAACTATGAACTATGGCACTAGTTTACTAGCCTAGAAATTAAGCAAGTTTTGAATACACTAAGCCAGAGTTACCAGCTCGCTTACCAACACTAAATTTAAAAAAAATATTAGTCTCCCGGGTCCTAGTTGTATCCCGGGCACTGCAGCTACACACCACTAAACGCCATCTCCCTTCCCCAGGTGTCAGCGATAGTGGACGACGTGTACACGGAACACTCGCACGTGGCGGGCACGTTCACGATGCTGGCCAGCTCGCGCGCGCACGTCGGCGGCTCGCTGAACGCGCGCGCGCTGCCCGGGGCAAGAGTGCATAACAACTTTATTGGGTGCCTGAAGAAGGTAACGCGTTTTGGCTGTTTAATTCATTCATTCAACATTTATAATCGTTGCTCTTGTTGTTGGAGTAACTTCCAGGCTTGGCGGTCCTCTGATCGTGGGAGCCGGTTTATTTAATAAGCATGTTTTATCCCGTAGTCAAGTATCTGTCAAGTAACTTTATGAGTAAGGCCCTATAATATTTAGCGAAATGGCTCTTCTACGGAACACTTTCATGACCAGCCAGATACAATTCTACTATTGTCATCATCAAAACAGCTTCATACTTATCATCTTCCACAGGTGGAGTTCTCAGCAGACACTCTCCGGCTGAACCTGATTGACCTGGCGCGCACCGGCAGCAAGCTGATCACCGTGACGGGCCGCCTCGACTACGCATGCGCCGCCGTCGACACCGCAGACCCCGTCACCTTCACCACCAGAGATGCCCATCTGGTGAGTGTCATCATCAGTATTTTCGCTGGATCCGTGACGGGTAGCTTCGACTATGTATGCGCTGCCGTTGACACCTCATCTCATCATGCTCATCCAAAGTGTAATGATCAACCAAATTTAATGGTTAAGATTATCCAACTTGTAACCGATCACTCATCATCACCATAATCAACCCTCTAATGCCCACGGCAGATCGGCATCCAAGTCTCTTTCCAAGTTTTGATTTGAAAAGAGAAGTGAACGGTTATGATGATGAAAACGATAAAACGTGCTTCTACTCTCCCAGTCAACCGCCAGCTCTCTCAAACTAAATTGATGAGATTTCATGTACGAAAATTTGTACAATCTTTATGACACCAAGTTCGCTGACTTCAAAAACTTAAATTGTCCCACAAGCGTTTTTGTCCCAATTACATCGCAAATCTACGTAACAGCCAGCGATTCTCACAACTCATTACCCCAAAACGTCCCACAAAAACTAAGCACCAATTAAAAACAATGGAGGAGAGGAGCTCGCAAAAGTCGTCCCCTAAAAGCCGGCTCACTAAAGATGCCCAGCAGTTGTTTGGAGGGCCCTCTAATCGCCGGACTCTCGAACTCGGTTGAGTATCTTTGTCCCAATCAGACGACAGGGGTGTCCCCCAATTGGGACGGGATATTGGAATTGAGTTAGTGGTGATTCGTTGAGGGCACTACACTTGCCCGAAGTGATGTAATTTTGGGTCAATTTTAAGTTGGACTGTAGTTGGATGGGTTTAGAACGGACCATTTTCAATTTATCTCGTATCCGACTAGGGAAGTCGTCAAGATTAGATTTTCTTGAGCTAAAAGCTCTTGACAGAGTTGTTTGATTTGTTCTTCTATTAAAGAGACGAATCAAAACCTACAAACGAAATTGGAATGTTTTCGGACATAAATAAATCGTTCTAAAAGGGTTTGTTTGAGGTTGAAAAACAGTTATGTAAATGGTAAAGTACTTAACAAGAATCAGTGAATAAGTAATGAAGCCCTACAAAGTAGCGAGAATTGGACTCGTATAAACAAATTAGCAGCTTTCCCGGTAAGCCTCCAACCTCCAAGGTGACAATGGGTCACTCGGGCGGAATAGGCTGGATGCTCTCGAGCGGTGATTGAAAGGTTGACCTTCAACCGATAGCGATAAAATTAAACAATGTGTCGGAAAATGTTTTATTACTGAATACTTTCTCTGATACAGTGTTTTTATTTTATTCTTATACTTAATGCTTTTTTTTACCCTCTTACTATACTGAGTACTTTATTTTTGTTAAAACGTTAAACAAAAACAATTTCTTTATTATTGTTTGGTTTGTTTGTGATTTTGTCTGTAATTTTTGGTGTGAACAATAAAGAGTTAATCTATCTATCTAACACTTTCTCTTTAACAGACAAAAATGGTAATGAATTGATTGTACGGCTAATCTCTAAATGAAACTGATCTGACGGTACTAAAATGATCTTCATCTCTTTTCATTTCAATAAGCGAGAAAGAGACAGCCATTACAGAGCTGCTAATTAGGTTTAGTTTGTAAAACAGAATTGACACTATTATACCTACAAACTATCTCATCAATGAGTTCCCGAAATAGTGCGGCAAATGACTTGATTGATTCTGTACCTGGAACTGAAAGGTCCATAACTCGTTTAGAAGAAAATTTAAGTAAGTTTAGGACCTTCGAAAAAGTTTGGTTAGAACTAACTCACATGGCCTTCAGTTCTATTTTGGAGATTTCCTGTATAGGCAAAAACAATTAGATGTAGGCACGTAGTCAAACAGTCCAAAATCCTCCTTTTTTAACACGCTTTTATTAGCTTCACCTGTATGTTTGTATGTTTGTATGTTTGTATGTTTGTATGTTTGTATGTAACCGACTCCTTTGAGCGCGTTTTTGACCCACTTTAAACGGTCAGATTTCTTTCAAACTTTGTAGATATATCGAGGACCGATGACAATATACTAAACAAATCGTGTTTTTTAGTTTTTTTAACTATTAATTTTTTTAACACGCTTTTTCTATAAAGTTTCTTTAACTTTTAATACCGTTTAACTTACAAATGGTATAGTTTCGTCATTCGAGTCAGAGAACAGAGTGGCGCAGTGGAAGCGTGCTGGGCTCATAACCCAGAGGTCCCTGGATCGAAACCACGCGCTAGTTATCTTTTTGCTCAATATTTTTTGTTACGCATCAATTTTATTTTATGAGGTCTGAGGATCGAAACCACGCGGCTACAAATCTTTTTGCTCAATATTTTTTGTTATGCATCAATTTTATTTTTAATTTGCTTGAGCAGACGGCCAAAATCGGATAACACCAACACATTTGTACATATTAAGGATGGTTAATAGTTAGCAAATCGAACTAAAAAGCGAAAAATAAATAATAGTTAAAAAAAACTAAAAAAACACGCTTTTTATAAAAAACCGAACTAAAAAAATAGAAAATAAAATTTTATAAATTTAAATTAAGAATAGGGTTGAAAATTTCAATAAATATAAATTAATAATAGTGTAAATAAATAAATATATGTATTTTATTTTTAAAAAAGCGTGGGGTGCTTTCTAAGATATTATCAAAATGCTAATCACTCTACTCATGTCTGTCAATACAAAATGTATCTACAAAATATATAATATCTACTTATTGACCCATGCACCCCACGCTTTTTAAAAATAAAATACATATATTTATTTATTTACACTATTATTAATTTATATTTATTGAAATTTTCAACCCTATTCTTAATTTAAATTTATAAAATTTTATTTTCTATTTTTTTAGTTCGGTTTTTTATAAAAAGCGTGTTTTTTTAGTTTTTTTTAACTATTATTCTCCTTGTATATCAAGTAAGGGGTGATCTAGATTTGAAAACTTTTCTTCTCTTTTTATTTTTCTTTTTCTCTTTTTTTATCTTTTTGTGAATTCACTGACAACATCCTATATTATTCAAAAATATCCCACCTTGCTTTATTTCTAGCTAAAGTAGTTTGAGTAGCACGACAAACCTAAAATTTTGTGAAGTAGTATGTCTAACACAAATTTTGACATAATGAGCGAGCGTAGCGATTATTCGATAGAAAAATGTAGGCAAAAGGGTCGCCTTGTCGGCCGTAAATCGAAACTGCATTGTTCATACATTTATCTACCGGCTACTCTATACGTATTTTAAAATTCAAAATCTTGGGCTAGGAATTCAGTTTTGTCAAACCTAATCTTATAGCTTACTCTATTTCGAAATCATTTACAAAGCTTTGTCCTTTATTCTCGTACTAAACAAATACGATTTCGCATTTGCCTTTCGGCTAGAATCCGGCCTTTAAGACCTTATTCTGCTCTATGCTGTGATTAGAATTTAACGTCTCCGACCTTTGAACTACAAAGGTTTACGAATCGAACTAAACCATATTACGGGCTACTTTCGTGTGCTCGAGATCATCTCTGTCACGTTCACTCTGATGATATTTCTGACGAGAGAAACAGTGATGGAGGAAATCTCGAGTGCGCCAGAATGGGCTTCTAGGAAACTCTCAGTTAGCAGTTGTGTACGGAAGTGCGTGGGTGGTGTGTTATGAAATCGTTAAGAGTGCGACCTTTGCAAATGGAATAGTTTGTGATCGAAGCACAAAGGTCAGTTTGGTTTTGGATTTGATAGAAATCTCGTTGATTTGTTATAAGCTTTTGTATTTGAGTCGGTCAGGAGAAATAGTTTCTTATTTCTAAATATTTCGAATAGCTTTGTAGTTTGAAATATTTTAATCACACGCTTTGTATTTTTTTCATAAATACTTATTAGTGCATTGCTACCGATTTAAAAAAAATAATTTTGTAATTGGTAATGTCCATACGAAGATACGGATGTCCAATTGTCTATATATCTAAAGGTACATACAGAGTCCTTAATCGTTAACAGCCGTGTTACCTCCAACAAAGACGAGCCTCCTTACGGGCTGAGTAGAGATCTCAAGGACATAGTGACTATTAAATAATCTGCGCCCAGGGAGCTGTTATCATTACAGATACTATAGTCACGTTATATGGCCCTTGTTATGTTTGGCTTTATCACACACGATTGTAGTGTTTTCAAGGTTCTACAAATATTCACTGGGTAGCGATTTTAGCCTTTATTTAGGTATAACTTAGGTTTACTTTTGTATGTGGGGAAAATATATTTTTGAATAGTATTTATTGACACTAATTATATTGCATCAATAACGAAATAAATCTAACCAAACCTGACAGGGCTAAAACGAATGACATCACTTTTAATTTTCATATGGCAGAAAAAGGTGGCAACAAATTTTAGAGATAATTTTTACTTAGTTTTCGTTTTGGTTTTTAATAATTGGTATTATAATAGTCCATGCCATCATGGTTAATTCAATTTTTTTATTCTGTGGTCGGCTTGCGTTTGACCGCCATCTTGCGTGATGGTAAGCAACGACAGGATCTACGATGACTACGATGAAGCACGCTTGCCTAGAAGGAACCGATTCCTTCGCGACTTGAAGACACTCAGATTCCAACTACTGAGAAGCACCCACTCGGGCAGAACATTCAACAATCTTTTTCAGACAACCATCAAAATGTAAGCTACATTAGGGCTTATCTTAAGCTGGGCATTGCAGCTCACTTTGAGCTATATTTATCTAAGCGTTGGCACCGTTAGCCTCGTGCTAAATATCTCCCAAGCGGAAACCTGTCTACGAACATTTCCCTAAAGCTTAGTTGGGTAAATTATGGCTGAAATGGGGAGATTTTAGAACTTGCATACCTTGCTCTATTTCGTGCTAGTTAATTGGCTTTGCGATTGATTTAAACTGGTGTAAAGATGCGCTTTACGATTACTATAAGAGACTTCAAATATTAATCATTATTTTTTGGATGAAAATAGCTTATGATCTTTAATTGTGATGCATTAAATTTCCGTGTTGAATTTTATTACGATAAATTAAGTCTATCTATGTAAAGATAAAAAGCAGATAAATAGGCAAAGAGAGAGCATTTGTTCTTACTATTGAAACTAACGTGGTATTGACATATTTTGTCTTTGTTAAATTAATAAAGACCATCATTGAGCCCTTGAGATCTACCACTTGATATACGTGCCGAGAGCTATTATTTGTGTCTTTCAAAATTGTATGTTGTATTAGGTAAGTGTATATTATCTGCTGCTCCTTCCGGCTTACCACTAATCTATGCAACTCAATAGAATGTCAAGGATCTTGACGTAAGGGCACGTATATGCATACAGGGTTATTTATAAAGGGTATGCTAAGCCGAAAAGGGCTCATGGTACTCATCATTACGAACAGTTTTTACTATGGGACCAACCCGAAATTTGCGAAAATATATCAACTGTTCCATAGAAAAATGTCAATGACACTCGACAAAATGTATGGAACAGGTGATTTTTTCGCGAATTTCGATTTGATCCCCTAGTAAAAGTTGTTCATAATGTACTATGAGCTCTTTTCGGCTTAGCATACCCTTTATGAATAACCCTATATATGTGATGCACATAATACTTACACGTATATAAGTTGCTTCGTCAGCGTGATATACTCGTAAGCAGTTCCCGGTTATTCGAAGCCAAAAGTGCTTTCAAAGGATTATGGAATGTGTAATAGCGTGGGTTTCCTTGAGGTCGCAGTATGCACGTAATTCAGAACGGCTGTATTACACGATTATACTAAAACTTTATGTTTAATTTATGTAAATTTTCGTAAATAAAAAGCTGAATGTACCACGTACGTATTAGCCAAACAGAAATTAAACTCCAAAATATAGTACAAGAATTAGATATACTTATCCCATTGAATGTTACTCGTACAAACATATTTTAGAGTTAAATTAAATTAAATAAACGCAATGAAGTTAACAATTGAATTATGTGACTATTACAAATTTATTGTGCTCATTCTGTTTCTTACTCTGAACCCAAACGAGAATTCTGAGAAATGAAACCAAATAAATACGAAACAAATTACAAGTCGGGTAAAAACAAGTCACTTAAAGTTTTTATAACTTTCACACCACTTAATTCCATGCTAGTAATTTCACAGTAAACACTAAAAGCTCTTAGATAAGACGATAAGACTAGATTTCTAATAAATAAACGAAATTCTTGTAAATCTAAATGGTTTATGATTTTAGTGACTCAAATCACCTGAAAACGTTATTAAAAACGCTGACTACAATATTAGCCGTTGGATTTTTTATCTAAGCGTGATCTAGACTCATATTAACGCTCCGAAGGTCGGGTAAATAACCTCGCTCAGACTGGGGGCGCCGAAAACTCAAATATAATGAAACTACAGAAAACTCATGTATTCCATCAAGCGAAGTGACGCATGTAGGCAAAAATATCCAGTATGCTAAACTTTTTGTGGTATTACGTGTGTTATTTCTAGTGTAGTAGTCTAATTTTTTAAATTTACGAGTACGACATTTTTTTTTGAGAAAGGACAGAAAAAAAATTTCGTCGATAAAATAGTCACAAAGACCTATTCGAATTATTTCAACACATGAAAAAAAATGTGAGTAAATAATTTTATGTCAAAAATTTTCAGACACGATTTTCATACAATTTTACGAGTTGCAATATATTATTATTCTCTCTCAAGCCTGTGCGTCCAGAAATTTATCTCCAACGCTTTATAAAACAAGGCTTTACGCCTAATAGGGGTTAAAGTATTATGCAGAATACAGCTTATGAGTTTTAGAATTAGGTGCGGCGGTGGCAGCAATGATAATAGGCAAAGTAATAATTATCATATTTTCAATGCTAATGGTCTAGTTTTAGGCTGTGGATATTAATTTAAATAGATAGTTTAGGCGTGTTATTAAGTGAAATTTTTTTGTAATAGACTATTTCTAGCTGATTTTGTTATCAAGTTTTTTTTTGTTTAAATTTAATCGAAATACACATCATACATACTGTACCGAACCCACGTAGGTGGGGTAAGAGTAGGCAGATGATGATGATTTAAGCGAAACAAAAAATGTGTTCTTCGTTTTAATATAAAGTGAAATCTTATGCTGAAAAGTATTTTAATTAAAGCTCACGAATGTAAAAGTGCTTTTTTTGTGCGCTTCTACAATTCGATTAATAGTTTTCTATACTAATATTATAAAGAGGAAAGATTTGTATTTTTGTATGTTTGTGTGGAATAAACTCAAAAACTACTGGACCGATTTCAAAAATTCTTTCACCATTGGAATGCTACATTATCCCAAAGTAACATAGGCTATTTTTTTTTATCCACAGCGAAGCGTGGCAGGGAGGAACAGCTAGTATTTTATAATTGTTAACTAAGGAAGGAAGGTCAAAACAGCGTTTACAAAAAAAATTGCTTTTTTGGATTTCAATGTCAATTGCCAATCAAAAGGTTAAAATTAGTAGACACATTTTATTGAGTTAATACTGATACTAGGTACTTGCTTCTTTGGTATAGCGACCCAAAATGGGTCTTAGGCTCAGGCTTTACAGAACGCCTTTGATCTTAATACATATATATAACATAATACAGACACAGGTAATAAGTACAGATACCCTAAATAAACATAACCGGTACTATTGTAAATGTATTGTATTGTATACCTACTTTCAAATGTGATTACTTGTACAAATATTGAACACTATACTCGTTTGTTTAGATACAAGAGCTATCAGAGTATTATCAGATACCCATCAAAATCGTGTAAGTACGTATTGATTTTACCTCGTTGTATTATTCAGGGGTTAATGTCTGATGTGTTGATTGCTAGTCGAGTGTAGGTTTATAGCTCTATAGATCTATAGCTATAGCTATACCTATATAGTTTCGTAATGGGGTGCCTTGTACAGCTGTTATACGAGTTGTAAAAGTTACTCGTAGCATGTCAAGGAATCTGATAAACGAGGGACTGAATTAATCATAGTTTTATTATTTATATTGATTGATCCTGGTTTAGTTGGCTGAGTGAACTGATTTTTGGGTCGTTGTAGATAAGTTTGTTGGTAGGTGTATTGTATGGAATAACAAATAAAGCATACGTTTCTGGGTCTTGGCAGTACCTCAAACTTAGATACTAAAGGCCTGATCTATGATAATGCTTAAAGTTAATCATTGTTTAAAGTTCTCAGTCTGATTTTCGGACGTAACATTTCAGGAGAGCGTGAAGTTGTAAGAGCATTGTGTATGAGTAAGGCCCTTTTTCTTTTAGGCTGTTTTTATTGTCAACAACTGAATTATTTCAGTAGGTAGGCAGATCAACATGTCAAAAGGCAAATAAAATAAAGCAGAAAGATTTTATCTCATCTTACGTAACGCAAACTAATGAAAAATGTTTGTGTCGTGAATACTTTATGTTTCGATTCACAAACAGCCTTTCTCGCATGGATGCTTTCTAAATCAGCTTAGCGTAAGCTCTGTCTTTGGTATTTTTATGTGTGCTTATAATGTGAACAAGAAAGGCTTTTTAGCTTCTTCCTTAGAGATTCTCTGTTTCTTTGTAGACTCTTTCTAAGTGTTATCAGTCTCATCGAAAGGCGTCTTAAAGCTCATGCATCACTTTCGTACATTTTATATGAACTATCGCACAATAGAGTTTGTATTTTTTTTGTATGTATTTTAATTTGTATTGGATTGTCGCTGCGGTGCGGTTCGGCCCATCTTAATGTGTGCGAGCCTTTACTCTTTACTTACTTCTCTTTACTCTGGTAATATCTATTAGCGTGTTTCTCAATAAGGGATAAAAGGACAGGAATTAGTGTTGGCTCGTTTTTTTCCGCCGAGATTCCCCAATTTACTAAGGCGCACGACATAGTGGAATTTATCGTGGTGCCACGGATAATAAGGAAAGAGACGTGAATAGGGACGTCTTGGAATGGTTGGGGGGGGGGGGGGGGGGGGGTATATGATTCGCTCTTTCTCTGTAGCGCAGTATGGTTAGTTATAAACATTACTCACAATCATTCATCTAATAACATTACTACATCAGACAGGTAGGTAACTATTGATTGTATAGTCCTACATCATCATCATCATCTGCCTACCCTTATCCCACCCACGTGGGGTCGGTACACTTCTTTCTTTTTCTTCTTCTTCTTTCTTGATTGTATAGTCCTACAAAAAACCAAAATATTATAATTTTTTTCTTTCTTACAGATCCTACCGAAATGGGAAGCAGTGAAGACTGGCACGATATCGTTTAAGTTCAGGACGAACGAACCAAACGGATTGTTGATATTCAACATGGGGGCTAAACCACCAAGGGTAGGTTGCACGGTAAGGGGTGAAGCTTTTGGGGTAAAAGATCATAAGGAAACTCATGTTGATCCCATCATCATCATTAAAACTGCATCAAGAATCACTGTCATGATGCTTCGTTACGGAGAAATGTAGTAAAATTTTGGTATTCATATTTTTCGACTTGATATTAGAACTCATTTATAAGATCGAAAAAAAATATACCAAAACAGACAAGATATTTCATGAACAGATTGAAGAGTATGCTATTACTGATGCCCGTGGATATGCAAAATTAAAGATCAAAGATAAAGGAACCGAATTGCATTTCTCCGTGAAACGCCCCAAATGGATAACCAAATCTAATCTCTGCTACATAATGGTCCGCGATATCGCAATAAAAGATTTAATGAAATTTTGATTAGAGGGACAATTTAATTTTGTCATATTAAGGCTAGATTGGAGTGAGACTTCGTGATCCCTGGTACAAGGGAATTTGAATTTACCGCAGACATTTCGTGAAAATTAAGTAAAAGCGTCTTTTGGTAAATTTTCTATGTTTATTGGTCTTGTATAATCTTTAAAAGCTTAATTCATTATAACAACTAAATAATATAAATACGTAGAGCATTTTATTAAACATAAGTCTACAAAGTCTACATTGATAAATATTATTCAACAGTGAACTCGTAAGTTTCATACAAAAAAAAATACATTGTTTAAATCCTCAGAAAAGTGACTTCGAGGTAAACCACCAAAGCGAACTATTTTTAATAATAATTTAGAATATAGAATAGAATGTTATCCACTTGGAGGCTGCATTGTAGGAAAAGAGATCAAAACACTGGTATAGGGGAATTTGTGTACGGTACCTTATAAAGTTTCACCCACTTGAAATGTTGAGAGTGTTTTTATGTTTGTCGATTGACCTGGCACTGTAGAACACGAGAACAATCTATGTCCTGTGCACTTACACGCAGTATGAGAGCTGGTATGGTTGTGCATATTATTTGTATCCATGTACAATATATTAATATGTATATATTTATATCGTTTTATTGTAGTCGTAGATTTATGTACGTTGTTGTACTACTTTTCAAATATTGAGGAGACAACAAAATAAGCTAGAATGCTTTATCTGAAATTGAATGTTTAATTTTTATCAGTGTTGAAAATATAGAACAAAAGGAAGTAAATTTATTAATATAGATAGACGTTTAGTTCACAAGAAAAAGTATAAGATTTCAAGAAAAAAACTGAACTGTAAAGCAAACAAAAGAAACCCGCAGTATTACAAGCTTTAGGAGCTTTATCAATACCTACACAAATTCGCACCATCGCGCTCGTAGTACCGATTCCAAAAACTATCCTTTAGATTAAATCTACTTAGAAACCCTTTTCAAACTTATATTTTAAACTTTATCATGAAAGCTAATTCAATTTATCACTAAATTACGATAGCAGTCAGAATATCAAACATCTATTTTAGGAGTTAGATGAAATTTAGCAAAATTTGCATGAGTAAATCTAGATATTTGAATGGTTTTCCAATAGTTGGCATAATATTTATGTGCAGCAGTCAGAGTGTTTTTTGTTCATTTTGTGTTCAGTGTCTCGTAGCATTTGAGTTTATTGATTCTGTTGGTTGCGAATGGTTTTGTCGTTTGAATTTGAAATACTGCAATTTCAGAATAATTTGCAGTTTCTGCATTGTATTCAATAGATTATTTATATTACAGTAAGTTTGTGTTGCAGTCTATTTTATATTTAACTTTATCATTGTCTTACTTGTAGTACTTTAGTACTTAGTTATTGTTGTACACAGGTATGACTACTATATATTATTATGTAGTTTTGGTATTACCATTTTATATAATATGTTTTTTTACAAACCAAAATGCTGATTTCTTCCACCACGATTCTTCCAGGCCGATATGTTTGCTGTGGAAGTTCTGAACGGCTATATCTACGTGCATATGGATCTGGGGTCGGGAGCTGTCAGGGTCAGGGCGTCCCGGAGACGAGTAGATGACGCTCACTGGCACGAGTTCCTTCTGAGAAGAAGTGGAAGAGACGGCAGGGTAACTGTGGATGGCGCTAATGCTGAGTTCAAAACACCAGGTGTGATGTTTAACCAACTTCGTACTTCCAGTGAAACAAATTAAAAGATTAGTAGTCAGGGCGTCTTCTACGTTTTGTCTATAATATTTAATTGTAACTCAGGACTTAATTTTAATTCTAAGCGAGTAACTGAACACAATACTCTTATATTAGGAGATTGAAAGAACCTTCAAATGACTTTCGCTAAGATTAACAAACGTTTTGTGATCTGCATCTTAATTCTATTTTCAGGAGAATCCAACCAGCTAGAACTAGACGGTCCTCTGTACGTTGGCGGCTTAGGGTCAGAGTATTCCGCGTCCAGGACTCCGCCAGTGCTGTGGACCGCGGCTCTGCGGCAAGGTTTCGTTGGTTGTGTCCGTGATCTAGTGTTGAATAGCAAGCCACAAGATCTGACGGCGTTTGCTCGCCAGCAGGACGCTGGTAAGACCAGCATTAAGTGTGCATAATATCGAATTTACAACTAAAAATGTCCATGGCCAAAATATAACCTCAAATTGCTATGTTTTTCAGCATCAGTCCGTCCAGCATGCCATGTTCTGATGAAGCAGTGCAGTAGTGCGCCTTGCCAGCACGGAGCGCCGTGCAACGAAGGATGGAACCGACCTCTATGCGACTGTTCTTATACGAACTACGGGGGACCTACGTGTGGACGAGGTATGCATATTTTAAAGAATCATGAACATACTCGTAGTTGATATAACCAAGTCCATCCATACTGAATTAAAAATCTTGATCATTGGTTAGTAACTTAGGTTTCGTTTTAGTTTGATTTCACTATATCAGTCCCAGCTTTACACAATATATTTTTCAACCCCTATTTCAGAATCTTCAACAGTCTTCCTAAACGGCAGCCAGCATTTGACCGCATCCCTTGGTCCGGAGCACATCACCCAAACCGAGGAGTTGCTTCTTCGTTTCCGGACGACGAAAGCTGGTCTCCTGCTGAGGACAGCGTCGGAGCACTCGGCTGACAGGATCGAGATAGCCGTGGCCGCTGGCCGCGTCCGGGCTAGTGTGAGGCTTGGAGATCGGGAGAAGGTAGAATCATTGGATTATTCATTCTATATTTTTTGTTAATTTCAACCAGAAAAGGGAAACAGCTAGGATTTTTGAGTAAAAAAAAAAATTAACAATGATAAAATTGAAATAGTGACGATGTATTATTTGATGTATTCCAGAACCTTCTAGCTGGTACCAACGTGGCGGACGATAATTGGCACACGGTAAAGTTCTCGCGCCGGGCCTCAAACCTGAGACTTCAGGTGGATACGGGGATGGCAGTGCGCGGTATGTTATGTACGTATGCACGGGCCGCACACCCGCACCGTTTTATTTTGACCCTAATGTAGTGGAAAATAAGGTTGGTTTCGGTTTGGTTTCACTGTTGAAGGTTAAAAAGAAAATAGCGGCAAAAATAATCTGTAATATAAATTTTCTTCCGTATTTAAAGAAAACGCTATGTTTTTAACCTATTAAAACGGGGTAAAGCATTGGGAACTAAATATAAAAACAAAACAAAAATAAAATGCAAAAGTGTTTTCCAATTAGATGAATGGAAAACAACTAAAGCAAAGGAAAGCTTTCTTTGCCATTTGAAATCTACACTAATGATGTTAATATTTGTATTATAAAGATCAAACAAATCACAAGACCATTATTCTTGACAAAAATAAATAATGACTCAGAAAAAGACAAATTAGAATCCGAAACAATTATACAAAATGGTAACTGAAACAAGAAACATCCTTTATAAGAAAACCTACTAAAAATAAACGTTTATTTACGAATAAGTTTTCAATATTGAAATCAAACCAAATCTAGAATAAGACAAGTTTAAATTTTCTTCACCAAGAAGCAAATTTAAATTTCACACTTTTGAAGTGTGTAAATGTTAGACGTCCTTAGCGATGTAGATTGCTGCTTTATTTGAGTTGGTTACTAGTTGGCACTTCGTACCTTCACCTATGAGTTCGGTGCTTGATTTCTTCCGTCTTTGGTTTTCTTTTTCTTGTAGAGTCCTTCGTGAATGTGTGTGTTGGATTGAATATATTATAGTGTTGTCAGTTACTTTTGTACCACCATTGAACTTTATTATAGATTGACCAGTTTAGTTTGGTGTTGCTATAAAATTAAGCGATCAAAAAATTGCAGTAACTGACAATACAACAATAGTAAGTAACAATTAGTTGCAATGTGAAATCTGTACTTATTAATTCGAATATTGTGAAAATTTCAATTGAAATAAAATTGTCCTCATTAAAATGGTTTGATGCAATAAGAACAGATTTGTAAATTAGAAAGGTTTGAGTAGGTAATTGGCAAAATTGAGAATTCAAAGTTATCTAGGCAATGTAAGCTATTTTCTTGAGCATTAACTGATAGTAATGTTTGTTCACTTGCTACGTTTCTGAAAAAACTCTTCTAGTCGCTAACTGTATTAACCATTGAACACTAGACATCTACTAAGCTTAAATCCTGTGACTGCTCTTTCTATTGATTGTAAATATCAAAATTGGCTGCTAACAAGATCTATGGAACGTTTGGTTTGCTAATTTATTTTACTTTACCGTCAATGTTGTGGCTAGGTGTTCCTGTTTCACCATTTCCAAATTCTGAATAATCAATATTATATTTTACAGCTGAAACAATTTTAGGAAAAGCATCGACTCTAGAAATTTCGACGCTGCATTTAGGAGGACTTTATCATCCCGAAGAAGAAATACAAATGACGTCCACTTTGCCAAATTTTGTCGGCTACTTGCAGAAGTTTGTCTTCAACGGTATCAGATACATTGATTTAGCCAAGACTTTGGGGGTTGGTGCCTCTGAAGAAAGTGACCATATCTACGACACTTCGAATGTCATCTTCAATGGAAAATTCGTGAAGCCTGATTCTCTGAACGTTTACAAATCAGTGACCTTTAAATCGAAGCATACATACGTCGGCCTGCCTTTGTTGAAGGCATACGCTAACACTTACTTAGATTTTTACTTTCGAACAACTGAAATGGATGGCTTATTATTTTACAATGGAGGAAAGAAACAAGATTTTATTGCTATAGAGTTGGTGAATGGTCACATTCATTGCGTTTTCAATCTTGGTGATGGAGTTGTGACGATGAAAGATAAGTTGAAAAACTTCTTGAACGATAACAGATGGCATTCTGTTTCTGTAAGGAGGCCCACTCTTAAAATACATACGCTACAAGTTGATGATGATTTGGAAATGCACACAACAAGTGAGTAATTTTTTTTATTAAACAATTAACTTGCCGACCAGTATTCAGAGAAAAAAAAATCTCGAATAGTTATCATTATCTAGTGTCATGCCTAATTTCAGATCTCTAGCTTATATAGTTCCTGAGATAATTGGCTGTGGTATACAGACAGACACTGATGTCTTACCTAAGAGTCAAAATCCCAAAACAAGACACAAATAAAACTCAAACTTATCTGTCGTATTCCAGGTTCAAATCTAATGCTAGAACTCGACAGTATCCTCTACATCGGTGGCGTGCCTCGAGACTTGTACTCCTCGCTGCCAGTAGGAGTGTTGTCTCGACAAGGCTTCGAAGGATGCATGTCCAGCCTTGACCTGCCGGGAGAGTCGCCGTCCTTGCTCGAAGATGCTGTGGTACCGAGCTCATCGCTGGTATCGGGGTGTGAAGGTCTGTTCATATTTTATTAAGAAGAACCACTTATTATAACCAACACGCTTTCAAATTACTTGGAAAGACTATATTTTACTTAATACTAATAAAGTAGTGCCTATAAGTTTTGCGTCGTATTATTTCGTCAAAAGGCTAGAGTGTCTAACACTGTATATGGACATTTTACCAGAATGAAAAGAGTAGAAGACATAAAAAAAAAAACATTCAAAATGATCGACCGACCATCGACCATCGATGACTAGGGACAAGTAGCTTACCTAATTTTTAATACGTTTTGTGTGGATTCGCCGCACAGTAGCCCCTCACTACTCAGTGCCCGTGACACACCAGCGGTGGCAGCCAGTCGACTACCGTCGTTTACACGGAACAGCCGCGCGTCACTGTGGTCGTCGGCTCACTTGCGCGTTTCTGAAACGAAGAATTTTGTAACTTCTCATGCTATTGATTGTTTTCCAGGGCCGACTAAATGCACCCACAATACCTGCGCAAACAAAGGAGTGTGCGTCCAACAGTGGAACACATACGTCTGCGACTGTGACCTCACATCATTTACTGGACCCACTTGCTATGATGGTAAAAATCCTGCAAAATTAAAATATGAAAACCAGATTTTGTTCTTAATATCTCGAGTATAAGCTATTTAATATACACCAACAATTAAAATTTCACTGAATATCTCAATATAACCATGACACTGCGTCAGTTTTGCTTGGTTTTGATGTTTCTGTCTAAAAAAGATTTCTTCGACGACCTTCTTTCTACTTTAATTTTGTCACACCATCTGTGAACATTTTTCTCAATTTCAGAATCAATAGCCTACGAGTTTGGTCCGGGCCGGGGCATCATCACTTACACCTTCCAAGGGTCGACGGTTCTGGATACGGAAGCCAATAAGATAGCTCTGGGCTTTGTCACCAGCAAGGCGGATGCTGTGCTGCTAAGGATCGAGTCCAGCAACACCCAGGACTACATGCAGATGGAAATCGTGAGTGTATTTGAAGATTTCTGTGTTTTTTTTTTTGATAATTTATATAGTATTCAACTCACCCCAGGCCTGAAATAATTAATAGGGTAACTACTTCACGTAGGTCTTGGATGTTTGATTTGTGATTTTTTTTCATTTTATTTCTAGTATTTTTTTGTTTTATTCTCGAAGATAAAATGTAAAAATATTGGAGTATTGGAATGGAACATAATCTATTCTCGTATGATCATCCCGGTCCTGTCCCACTCTACAAAATATCTAGACATTTACATCATTATTAATGTTTTTCTCGTCCTTAACCATTCCAGATAAATGGCAACCTGTTCATGATATACAACGTGGGCGGCGGCGACCAGCCGCTCGGCGACGAGGCGGCCAAGGTGGACGACGGGGCCTACCACGTGGCGCGCTTCACGAGGAACGGGACTCGGGCCGCGCTGCACCTCGACAACTACGCTGTGAACATACGGCATCCGCAAGGTATGGCGTGACATGATGTGATAAACTAGGCTTTAGATTTATATATAAGCTACAAGGGTCACAACCCTTGTAGCTTATATATAAATCGAAGTCGGAAAAACACGATTGAGAAATAGCTTCATGAAATTAATGACTCGATTGCCCGCTTGTTTGACTTGCAAATGTGTAGTTATAACAAGTGAATCTAATCTAAATACGGTTTACTTGCTAGTTTAACAAAACAACGATGTTGAATAAAACAAAAATCATACTCGTAGTTTAAATGTAAAACCAAAAAATATATATATATACTCGTAACACCAATAAAATAAAAAACCTAACAAACAAAAATCAGACAGGGCATGCTAAATAAAAGCTTGTAAAAGAATCTCAAAAATGACATCTACCATTTCCACTTCCAGGCGGGCAACAGTCCACAATCTTCAACAGCATGTCCACCATCACGGTGGGCGGCGGCGCGGGCGGAGCGCGCTCCTTCAGCGGAGTGCTGGCCGGGCTCGTGGTGGACGGAGTCAGGGTGCTGGACCTGGCGGCCGCGGCCGAGCCGGCCGTGGCGGTGCGGGGGGACGCCAGGCGGGCCGCCGCGCCGCTGGATAGAGATATTAATAGGATGCAGCAGGTATGCGTGAGGATTTATTAAAGGAGTACTAGTGGACCAATCGTCATTTCATGGGGTGACAACCGGGACAAAAAAAAAAACGATTCTCGATCGTCATCCTTGGGTCAAAGATAGGGTGACAACTGGAAATGACTCGTTATTTCTATAATCTTAAAACTTATACAAGGTCATCGACACAAAATGTACTCTTTGCGCTGTATATCTCAGATCCTAGTTGTGTGTTTCCCCCGCCGCAGACGCCGCCCTCCGGCTACGGCGGCGGCGGCCCCATGGACGAGCTGGTGTACTCGGGCGCGGGCTCGGGCTGCCGCGACGACGACGAGGACGCGTGCGTGCTGCCCGACGCGGGCTCCGGGGACGACCTCATCACGCCGGTCTACGTGCCCTCCACGCGCCGCCCGCCGCACCGCGCGCACCACAAGGTGGGCGAGGGCGAGGGCGAGGGCGAACATGAACACGAGAGACCACTAGTGCGCTACTCAAATTATAGTTGAACACTATCGGCTTTGTCGAGCCTACAATTAGGCTCGACAAAGGAGAAATGGAAATGCAAATGGAAATGGAAATGGAAATTAGGAATGGAAATCTAGAATCTTGTTATTTTAAAACAAACATCTTTAGGTCATTCTGTACGGTGAACTCATAGCACGAGCCTGAACTGAATCACGTTGGCTTTCGTTTCTCTCTATTATCCAGAGAAAGAGCGAAACAAAAGCCAAAGCATTTCAGTTCATGCTTGCGCTAAGAGCCTAAGACTATGCGGTATGGCCCAAGGCCAGATTATATAGGTTACTCGCAGTGGCGTAGCTAGGTAACCAAGGGCCCTGGGGCAAGTCAAAAAATGGGGCCCCACTGGGTTAGGTTTTATCAAGTAAAAATATTAAATACTAGCTGACCCGTGCCCACTTCGTTGGGCATAATGTTAATTAAACCCGAAGCCATCGCGCGCCGTCCGGACCGTTTTTTCTCCGATTCACTTTGCAAAACGGACTACCACGTAAAAGCCTTTTTATTTTTCGGTTTTTTATATAACCTATGACACTCAGCAATAATGTGGCTTTCTATTGGTGAAAGAATTTTTAAAATCGGTTCAGTAGATCCCGAGATTACCCCTTACAATTTAACAAATATACAAACACACAAACTTTACTTCTTTATAATTATAATATTAGTATAGAAGTATAGAAGTATAGATAAAAATGCTAAGCTACTTTATCATCAGCTCTTTTACGTGCACTGCAGGGGCAGGTAATAAAAATATTAAACAGTAAAAAGTTAAAAACATTACAATTAATACTTACTTGGTGTAGGCATTGTGGCAATAAAACGAAATAGAAAAGATTCAAGGGTTTATTATATAAAGGTCGGACCTACCAACTGACTAAATAACTATTATATTTACAATCTTTTCCTAGCTTTAGTTTTCGCAAAAGTATCAATGACTTCGGTTAAATCCAGGTTTGATGCGGTTTTGTTTTCAATTGCTATTAGCGATAAATGTCGGGGTCACTATCAATAGAAATATTTTGTCTAGAAGTACTTGCAGAAGACTAAAAAACTTGTCAATTTTGGGCAATTTTTGTTTACTATCTTCTCTTTCTTGGCGTTGTTTGCGTTTAAATGCACCAGTGGGTTTCTTCTTTTTGTCCATAATTTTAGTTGTCTAATTTATTTATGCAATATTTATGTATGTAAGATTGTCCTCGAGTAGGTACTCACTGTTCACTGACGACGTTAAAAGTAAAAGGAAGGAGAAACGTAATGTAATGATACGCTACAAGACGTCGTTGGGGAATCCCTGGCAAACATTTTATCGCCGCTAGTGTTACCACATTAATTAACGGTGGAGACGAAGAACGATCTCGCGCGCGGGCCTGAATTAATACAAATACACCTAATGCAGGTGACCTGCATTTTTTTCACGATATTTCGCGTTCTACAATGAGTAGCCGAAATCTATAGATTTGACATGATTTATTGACGTAACGGATGAGTGGTACTAAAATCAAATAAAATTGAACCACTATACTGATCAGTACTAAAAAGTTTATTGACATTAGCTTACATACTCCTGATACAGCATTTATTTTTTAACCGTTTTCAAAAAAAAAATCTTGACTCGAATTAACAATAAAACGCACATCGATGAATAATAAAACGCACATATCGCTAATATCGCTATACGTCCAATTGACATCACTGCCAACCCACAGAAAGAATTTAGGGGAATTCCCTAGGTATAACTTTCGAATTTCTCTCAACTGAGTTGCCATGATTAAAGTCGGGTTGCAACCTGTCATATTTATTTTGAAACTGGGAGAAATTTTCAAAAGCTCAGTTCAGTCGATTTCCTGGTAAGGATTCGAGGGCCCCCTGAGCTTGAGGGCCCCGGGGCACTGCCCCGCCTAGCCCCTAGGTAGCTACGCCACTGGTTACTCGTATCTTGCTAACTTTTAATTCAAACACCAAACGCCTAAATCGTATGTGTAGCAATGCTCTCTCGGTATTTGCTGTTACTAGATGTAAAGGATACTATTAAAACTAAATAATGTGCTACACATTTGGGTAGAGTTTTCCTAATATTAAATTATTCGTTTCAGGGTGATATAAGCGGTAAGCTGATGAAGCCTTGTGACGACGAGGATTGTATAGAAGGCTCTGGGTCCAACGTGGATGAGATCACAGAAGCGGAGCATCCGATCACAACGTGAGTGTTACAGCACATGCGTAAAGATGATTTGTGAATTGAACTGACAGTTAGTCAAAACTTTTACGAAACTGATAATTGCGCTCTTGGTGTAACACCTTACGTCTAAAATTATAACTTTAAACAACAAAAGTTTTATTTTGTGCCATACCTTATCAAGTGCTTATATAAAAGTGTTTACATTTTTAAATAAGTTTGACTGAAAGCAGTGTTATACAGTATACACTGCTTAAAGTTAAATGACATTAATCAATATTAGCTACGTTTATAAGTAAGGTCATAAGTTGATAAAACGTTTCAAGACCTCATCCTCCCCCAGGTCCGGCACCACCAGCACGCACAGCATGACATCCCCGACGTCCCCGTCCACGGAGCACGCGGACAAGTCGCTGGAGGGCGCCACCGACGCCACCACGGGTGACGCCACCAAGGTCACGGAGCCGCAGACCACGCTGCCCGACCACGACAACATGCACGCCGGGACGGTGGACAGCAATACTGTGCCGGATAGGAGGACCACGCCTACTGATGGTGAGTTGAACCGACTTTCAAAGCTAGTCACTATTACCTGTAGTAAAAATGTTAGGGGTGATGTTATTATGTGGTGACGTATGACTTACAGGTTCTCATCTTAAGTCAGCCTGCAACACAATTCTAGAAGTTTGAGAATCACTATGTAAATGGCCGAAATATAGAGTCAAAGAATATATTCATGAAAATATACGTTGTACTTATGCAGACTGGGATAAGGTTGATTTTTAATATACCTATCAGTTTTCTCGTGTAAAAAAGTTAAGTTTCAGTTTAATAAACTTATTCAGAGCTTTCCGCCAAGATTTAATTTCTTTGTTCTTCTCATATTTTCCAGAGCACAGCCACACAGGACACTTCACGCCGACGCAGACAGGCAAGCACTTCGAGGAGACTATCCACACCACTGAAGAGGACCACCACATACCGGACTACGAGGACCGACGGGAGAACGAGATAGAAGCACGCACGCCCACCTATGAGATCGACGAGCGGATACCGGGCGGTGGCAGGTATGGTAACACTTCGACACTCGTGCAGATAAGTCATTAGTAAGACGGAAGAATTACGAAGAACAGCAATGAAGAAATTTATTTTCATCCATCAACTTGAAAAACGATATTTTGTTTCCGCGTAAAGACGAACAAAATAGGACCCTCGCCTTAAAAATATTAGTTTGCTCCCTTGTTATACAATACGAGTATACTATTAAAGTATTATAGTCAGCTTACTTACACGACCTATAGAAACACACCAAACCCTGACCACGCACCACCACCGAAATCATTTTTGGTTATTGGACCAAAAAAATGTCAAACGAAAAAGTATGGGTGATTTCTTTTGCAATTAGAAATTTTGCAAATTTCATTATGGCAACTAACGTAACATAGTTTTGGCACATTTTCTTACGTGAGTATTCCCGTTTTAATTGTAACATAATATGCTAATTTCAAAAAGAAGTCACATTGGTTCATTTTATTCAAAATAACACTTTACGCAGGGTCCATCCGGACTACAACGGCTACGAGCACGAAATAACAACCAAGTGGTACCACCCGAAGACAACGGACAACAGAGTGGTGCCGCCTGAATCTGAATTCTTCGCTACTATTGTTGGTGAGTTAAGTTTTCCCAAAATGAGATTTGTTGATTTCTTACATTTGCTTGTAATATTTATAAAATAAAGCTAACAAGATAACAATTTAAAACGTAAACTTTCTAGTTGTGTATTTATCTTTATTTTTAAATTTCACATGTGCAGACTACGGTAAAATATTACATTGTCTTGTTTTTGCTATTTCCAAATATCCCTTGTAGTCCCTTGACTTAGGTTGATTTAGTGATATCGGTGATTTACGCTATCCTAAGTCCTAACGTATGATTTGAGTTTAATAAATACTTGTAGGTATCATTTATTCTGTCACATGTGATTTTTAGAATTTTCTATAGCTTCACTAACCTTTACTTTTTGTTTCAGGCATAATAGCGTCAGTGTTGATAGCAATCATCCTGGTAATCATCTTAGTGCTCAAGTACGTTGTGTTCAAGTTCGACCCCTCGTATAAGGTCACAGAAGACAAAAACTATCAGCAAGGTGCCAGCGCTGCGCTATTGGGCAACCAGGTAACTATTACTTACTATCTTTATCTATATTTAGGAATTCTTTAGTTCTATACAGAGGTAAAGTTTGTAAGGGTGTTCAGAACTACTGGTCCAAATTTCAAAATTCTTTCACTAATGGAAAGCTACACTGTCATTAAGTACTTTAGAAAATGTTTCTGCGAGGCTGAAGCCTGACTAGTTCCCAATAAGTATAAAGTCTCGGGCATCAGCTAGTAACAAAACATAAGCATTGGAGTGCAGTAGTATATTCAAGGAAAATTATTCTAATCTTGTAAAATGGCATAAAACTTGGCATCACATTTCATGGTACGAGTATGTATAATATTTGTTATTGACGTCTGCTTCCGATTGTTTAGAAGTGGGCAATAGCATATAGAGTCTGCTGTGTCTGTCTGTGTTTATTAAAAATCCGGTGAAGTCATAAGTATTTCCTATCCCAGGCCCACTCCAGCTACCAGACCGGCACGACGAGCTCGACAGGGGGAGCGGTGCGCAACCTGCAGCCCCTCCCCCTCCACCGCGGCTCCCCCACGCCCCTCACCCCGCTGCCCACGCAGCCGGTCAAGAGGGACGGCATCAAAGAGTGGTACGTGTAAGGACTCTGATCGTGATATTGGTGAAGTGATCGGTATTGGTTCACTTGCAGCTTGATTTACTGCTGTTGCTATCGTAAATTTAAAATGCTTAGGTACTTCAGGATTGGTTATTTCAATCTAATCGGCCAGTTATTAATTACGATAAATATCAGTAGGTAGGACATAATATGATAATTACGTCTCTATGATACTAAATTAAGACCACAATCATTATTTAGAATGTCAAATTATGTAATAAGTTTATTAGCAGCACTAAAATGAGGCGTTAATTTATCATACCAAAGACATGAAGCATTCTTATCAAAGTTTGAATTTAGAACGACAAAAGTCAAGGCAGTTAATTTAGCTACGAGTGAACCAATCAAAAGTTCCAGTTTGTAAATGTCAGTTTAACCCCACCGTAGCAAGAGACAGCCGTTCATCGCTGCTCTTTGTCATATCAAAGACTTAGGTGGTGTGAGTGTGTTACCAATGTTTGCGAACCCGTAGTTGCTTCTACCCTCTTTCCATCTCAATGTGAACATAATAATGCTACATAATTGTAATAAATGTGAAGCTATTTTTGTCTGGTCAGATACGGTTAAAATAAAGTCGAAACATCTAACACTGAAGTTGCAACTGTAGGAAACAACAAAATTGATCAAAGAATGATTGTCAACATCAATAAGGTAAACATGAAGAAATTTGCTTTAAGGCGTTAAGATGATAATGTAAGAAAAGAAATACTGACTGATACGCAAGTGTTTAGTATTGTAAATATTAATTATTACTATAATGATAGAACCACTTGTGCGATCAAAAACAAAATGTGCATTTTAACGATCAGTAAATTCGTTATCTTTATCTAATCTAGTGAAATCTGGAATTGCATTTTACTACGATGAAGTTTTACTTTAGTTGTGTTTGTTTGAACTTTTGGCTTATCTTACTGTACATTGCTATTTGAATTAAATGTTTGCAACTTTTCTATCTACATTGCCTTTGATAGTTTATCCTAAACTAAGACTTTACAAAATATTGATAAGAATTACTTTTGACCACGACTTCAAAAGTGACCCACATCTTTGACAACTTTGCTTTGAACTAATTTTTAGAAATAAAGTAAATTTTGAAGTCTTTTCGTAAGTAATTTTTATCAATAACTTACAAATTAAGATCAACATCGCTAAATATTAACTTGGGGCTGCCATCATGAAAATGAAGCATATCGTTCTATTGAAGACTACAATACTTTTACAAACTCAATAATCTTTCCTATATTTAATAGATGTTATACAATATTTTTATTAGATGAAAAGCGGCATGTAGTGGTACTAGAAAAGATAAATCATAATCATGAGGTGTTAAGATCTAAATTTGCTTGGAGTTTGTACATTATCGTAGGATGCGTAACGATGTACGAGCTTGTAGATTTGGTATGGGAGATAGATAGAATTATAAAGTTTTTGGTTTCCTTTTCAATGTTTATAATTGCTCAATAAACCCCTTCACAATCATGTTAAATCATCAGGCCTAAGAAAGATAGAAAAAAGAGAAATTTATTTAAAAATGATGACTTCATGTTGCTTTGAGTAACGGTAAAAAATACTTAACCAAAAAATTATATTAACGATGATTTCGGACAGCTGTGCAAATAATATTTTATACTTCGATGAATTCGATATTACATATTATAATTGTATTTTTAATCACACCATAACAGTCTGTCTTACTAATTACTATGTTACTTTATAAACATAATAAATAATAGTTAAAAAAAACTAAAAAAACACGCTTTTTATAAAAAACCGAACTAAAAAAATAGAAAATAAAATTTTATAAATTTAAATTAAGAATAGGGTTGAAAATTTCAATAAATATAAATTAATAATAGTGTAAATAAATAAATATATGTATTTTATTTTTAAAAAGCGTGGGGTGCATGGGTCAATAAGTAGATATTATATATTTTGTAGATACATTTTGTATTGACAGACATGAGTAGAGTGATTAGCATTTTGATAATATCTTAGAAAGCACCCCACGCTTTTTTAAAAATAAAATACATATATTTATTTATTTACACTATTATTAATTTATATTTATTGAAATTTTCAACCCTATTCTTAATTTAAATTTATAAAATTTTATTTTCTATTTTTTTAGTTCGGTTTTTTATAAAAAGCGTGTTTTTTTAGTTTTTTTTAACTATTATTTATTTTTCGCTTTTTAGTTCGATTTGCTAACTATTAACCATCCTTAATATGTACAAATGTGTTGGTGTTATCCGATTTTGGCCGTCTGCTCAAGCAAATTAAAAATAAAATTGATGCATAACAAAAAATATTGAGCAAAAAGATTTGTAGCCGCGTGGTTTCGATCCTCAGACCTCATAAAATAAAATTGATGCGTAACAAAAAATATTGAGCAAAAAGATTTCTAGCGCGTGGTTTCGATCCAGGGACCTCTGGGTTATGAGCCCAGCACGCTTCCACTGCGCCACTCTGTTCTCTGACTCGAATGACGAAACTACCATTTGTAAGTTAAACGGTATTAAAAGTTAAAGAAACTTTATAGAAAAAGCGTGTTAAAAAAATTAATAGTTAAAAAAACTAAAAAACACGATTTGTTTAGTGTATTGTCATCGGTCCTCGATATATCTACAAAGTTTGAAAGAAATCTGACCGTTTAAAGTGGGTCAAAAACGCGCTCAAAGGAGTCGGTTACATACAAACATACAAACATACAAACATACAAACATACAAACATACAAACATACAAACATACAAACATACAAACATACAGGTGAAGCTAATAAAAGCGTGTTAAAAAAGGAGTTCCACAATGGGAGTATCCTTGGTCCACTTTTTATTCATTTGCATAATATGAAAGCAAATATATTTAGTTGATTCTCGTCTTTCTATCATTGCATATAACTCTCTCATTGCATAATACTGCTTATATTTTACGACTAGAGTGTATTGTACATCCACCACCGTCCCGTTTTCCTCTTTCCGACTTACTTGAATTAGCTTTAAAACTAAGACAAAAACATTATTTATATAGATTGTTATAAAGCACAGGTTCTAGGTATTTAAAGTTGCATTTATTGTAAATAGTTACCAATTATGATATTGTAATATTAAGCGGTACTGTACGGTGTATGTCACACTCGTTTTACAGCACAAAATGTTAGAAAAGGAAAACAATTTGTTTATTGTCAATTTTAGTGGTAAAGTTAAATGGTTAAAGTTAATGATTTGTACCGTAATTATAATTATTAAGAAGTAATTTTGTAATGGATATTTTACGGACGCAAACATTAGATTTGAAATTAAAATTATTTTGAATATGGAAAATTGAATGAAATCAAATTATTTTGAAGAGTCTAAAGTTGTGTCCGTAAAGAACTCCTGACACGATAGTACCAATTTGTTTATTTATACCAATTTAAATGATATTGCTAACACACGATCCCGGTCGGACCAAGTTCTGTTTCATACAAAAGCAGCAGTTTAAAAAAATAAATATAATGTAAATTACAGACAAGACCTTGTTTCATTTTATTCGGTTTTGAACGAGAGTCTACCCGTAGGTAGACGAGAATTCAAAGGAACGCACACTGGTGTACATGTTTTGCACTTTTACCTGATTACAGTAGGTTTGTTAACAAAGCTTGATTAAAAATAGAAATTGTTAGTAAGTAAGTACATCAGACTCATTTTTCAACTATGTTCACTGTTCAATAAGCTGAGAGGCTAAAAAACCGATTTAGGTGGCTAAACATTTTAAATCATATTAATTATATAGGTCTATACCTATATAATTAATATAATGAAATTTTAGCTACTAGGTTCACTGAAACAAATCCTTGCCTTTCTATAAAAAGTAGTCCACAACTTTGCTTTCTCTGAAATGGTTCTAACAACTTCAACTTTTGTGGAACAACGTATAAGGAGTCGCGTGCAGTTAAATTCAGTAGATTGCGACTTTGAACTTTAGTTTGAAAAGGCACCTTGTAAAATTAATGCTTATTATGCTCGAAGTAAATGTGAATCCACTTAGGTCAAGTTTGAAATTGATGGGACATCACGAATGGCATTCATTCTGATGTTTACCAAGCTTTGATTCGCTACTGTTCAGTTTATCTCAAACATGCGTCGCAGACTAGTTCTCATAGTTTTTCTTCAATGTATTTCTTCAAGCGTAAGTGAATATCCCTTATTAATGACAACTGGAAATTTTGAACAAGCAGCAAAAACAGCTGAGTGCGTTTTGAAACTATCAGCTAAATATTTCGTCGAGAAGAAGGCACTCAGTGGCAGCATCGTGATTATCAACATTAACTCTTATACATCCACGACACAGAGGCTACTATTGCAAACCATCCACGGAGGCATTAAGTATTCCGTTATGGTAAAAGACTCTTTTTACCCGCATGCTAATGCGTCGCATTTCCCGGAGAAAGCCAAAAATTATATGTTGATTTTAGAAGAGAAATGGGAACTAACGAGAAACATATTGCAACTGAACAAGTTACCAACTTGGAACCCGCTCGCTAAAGCAATAGTTTTCTATAAAGTTAAAGAAAACGAGGACGGAGAAACTACAGCTATCGAACTCATCAATGTCTTGAGAGAGCATAAACTTTTCAGAACTATTATTTTTATTTATGATGCCGTCAGAGAAGAAGTTGTTTCTTATACTTGGAGACCGTATAGTGATACTAACTGCGGTGGTATGTGCGACTCTGTTTATATTCTTGACAAATGCAAGGATAACGTGGTACAGCAACTGCAGCCTCTGACCGATATGTTTCCAACCGATATGAAGGGATGTCCTTTAGTTACTTACGCTGTAGTATCAGAGCCATATGTTATGCCTCCTGTCAGCAAAGTTGAAGATCCTTTTTACAATGATACATATGAATTTCTGAAAGGCGGGGATATTAATTTAGTCAAAATTATTAGTGAATTCACTAATATGACTTTGATCGTAAGAATGTCTGAGGCAAAAGAAAACTGGGGAAGCATTGATTGGTATGGTAATGCAACAGGAGCTTATGGTGTACTTAGAGACGATGATGCTGCTTTAGTTATTGGAAACATTGAAGTGACGAGAACAATAAGAAAATGGTTTGATCCAACAGTGAGCTCAAGATGAGATGACATGGTGTATTCCGAAAGCTGGTCAAGCATCGACGTGGAATAATCTAGTGATTATTTTCCAGTGGGCAACTTGGGTGGCTACAATCGTAAGCGTAATTGCAATGGGTTTGGTATTTCATTGCTTTTATTACAAAGAACATCACGGCTTAGTAACAAAATGGCCGACGAACTCCTTGCTAATGACGTTTAGTATGCTGCTGGGATGGGGAGCCACGTTCCAGCCAAGAACGGCGGCATTTCGCATTTTGATGTTCTGTTGGCTCTGTTTTAGCATAAACATGGGGATTTCATACGAATCTTTCCTCAGAAGTTTCTTAATGCACCCGAGATTTGAAAAGCAGATAAGCAACGAGAGGGATCTTATACAGTCTGGAATACCGTTCGGTGGTAGAGAGATTTACCGTTCCTATTTCGAGACCAATAACGCGAGCTCGTTTTATTTGTATCGCAAATATAACTCGACGACGTTCGCCGAAGGGATCAGACGCGCTGCTTTGGAACGGAATTTCGCTGTAGTGTCATCGAGGAGACAGGCGGTCTACCAAGACCAGGAGCTGGGGAGAGGCGCGCCTTTGATCTATTGCTTTCCCGAGAGCAACAACCTTTACAAATACGGAGTGGTCTTACTCGCTCGCAAATGGTTTCCTATGTTAGGAAGATTTAATAACATAATTAGGAGCGTGTCCGAAAACGGTTTGATTGTGAAATGGAGTGAGGAGGCTTTTATACGAAGAGTCGCTACTGAAGGTACTGGTACGATCGTGTCGCTGAGTATTCAGCATTTACTTGGGGCGTTTATGTTAATAGGATGTATGTATGCTGGAAGCATTACAGTTTTTCTGGGAGAGATTATTTATGGGCATTTCCAGAAGCGGAAGAAATCTTGGCAAATTGGAAACGGTAGAAAACTCCCATTTATAAAGTAACTATTTTCAACTGTTTGCAATATTTATTCTATTCTTCTACACTTTTCATCGCAATTCGGAAGAATTCTGTTCATTTTAGTAACTACATGTGCTTGTAGCTGTGTAATATTATTTTGTACACCCACATATCATTTTAGGTACCATGTTGTACATGTTAATGCAGGTATTACGTTTGAATATTAAGGTGTAACCAGTTATAGCTAAATAACATGTAGCAGGTAGAGTCAGAATTATTAGGACTTTAGTAAAATATCTAGACTTATTGGAATAAAGTAGATGGCAAAAATTAAGCATAGTACGAGTATTTATAGTTCAGTAATACACTGTTTTGTAGGTATTTTTTGAGATTCACAAGTTGTTTTTATAATTTTGAATAAATAAGTTTAAGCCACTTATAGGTAGAAATATTTAGGATTTACTGTGTGGTGGTGTGTGTGTGTGTGTGTGTGTGTGTGTGTGTGTGTGTGTGTGTGTGTGTGTGTGATAAGGAACTACGTGCAACCATACTTATGAGCTATACAAGTTGATTGGATGAATTTTTTTCAGGTTTTTAAAAACTGTAGATTAATACGCAGATATAAATCAAAATAACTACGCCTAACATCTTTCTGCTCTTCCCCCATCAAAAACTACAGAAATTACTGTTTTTTTTCGAATCAGGCAGGATCCAAAATGTCTATTCCTTTATTCAAACAACACGAGCATATTTATATCGCCCTATAGAATATAAGAGGCAAAGCGTACGCGTATTAGGGGCGCAAAATATACGTTCAATCCCCCCTAACTACCCCTACGGGAAATGTGGTATTCGGATAGAACAAAATTGGGGCGCGTTCAACATAATTTTTGTGTTGTTACCAGGCGTTTAGTTGTAATGTAGCTCTTTTGGAAATACTATGGAAAATATTATACGGAAATACTCATACATAAAGATATAGGGAAAGGATTGAAAATCGTTGTTGTTGTTAGCCCCATTTGGAAGTTAGTAAAACTGAGTAAGTAAATTTGTAAAGGGAGTTTTAGGCCGCCTGAAGGCCTTTGACTTAGCTGGCGGTTGTTGTTGTAGGCCGAACAACCAAGGCCTACTTTTTAGCTTGTCCCCCCCTTCCCATTTTCCATTCGATTTGCCTGAAGACCAGAAACTGGTTTTCAAAGGAGAATAACAAGGTGAAGGGGGAGTAGAACATATCTTTTTTGTGGATGAGTGACCGCTATCATTTCAAATAACAATGTTGTTTAAAACGAACAAACGCCTTGTTTCAATAGCTGCCATTTTCGTCGCAGTGTTGCAGAGAAAATACGGTATTATACATCGAGCTTCATTCCTCGAAATTAGAAGAATAATTGTAGTTTCGTGTAACTACTCGCTAATCGTACACTGTAGTTTAAAGTTAATAAAAATATCATAGACTTGTCTTTAGAGACAAAATATTTATTGCACTGGTATCCCCGAGTTTTCGTCACAACGGTCGTTCCCACAATGCTTCATTCGTGTTTTAGTGCTTCGCTAGTCTACACATAAAATCAAATTGTGTCCACTTTGTGCGAACAAAATGCCAAAAAGGAGTAATGATGAAGACAGTGATGAATACATCAGGCGCAAGATGAGAAAAATTGAAAAGAAATTGCGCAAACGTAAAAAGCGTTCTCGTCGATTAAGTTCGGATAGCAGCGGCTCGCCGATGGAATGTGCGTCGCCCGTGCTATCAATAACCGAAGGTACCTACATAATTCTAACTTATTGTATACTTTTGTATTCAATGGTTGAAATAATATTATACCATTTTTTATTTCAATTTATAAGTACCAACATTTTAACAGCATTCATATGTACAAATACTAGTGCGCAATTAAGTTACAGTGTGACTTTATTACGCCATGTAAATAATTTTGTACGAATGTATCTTCTGATTTTTATTACCAATAATCATTAGAGTAGCTGTTTTATTAAACATACCTACATTTACGAAATAAACAAATACTTAGCGAATATCGCTTTGTGAATAATTTTGTTCGTAATTCAAGAATCCAATTGTAGCTAAATACTTTGGATGTAACTTATTAAGGTGCAAAATAATAAAATATTCATATTTTATGCACTTTTTAGATGGCCAAGACCCGCCGTTAACGGAGTCAGTCGTTCTAACCGAACAACTCGGCCTACCCACACTCGATGCGGATTCAGAACCCGGCACAGCGCCTTCTCCGCCGACTCAACCTGGTCCGGAGGAATGTACACTAGATAGTGATATTCTCGAGTTATTAGGCGCATCTCCGTCAGAATCAAAGAGGACAGGAGACAACATCCAAAAGGATATTGCTTTGAGATGGGAGCATATTGCAACCTCAGGCCTCTCTAAAGACGCCCGAAAAGATCTCCTAGAAAAACACTTAGTTCCCGGAAACTGTCCAAAGTTGGGTACGCCGCTATTGAATCCGGAAATAAAAGCAGCACTGTCAGATACCATGATTGGCAAAGATAAGGCTTCACAAAGTAAGCAATCGCAGGTCACGTCCGTTATTGCTTGCATTGGGGAGGCTCTTACTAAGGTTTTACAATCTGATCATAAGGATCCTTCAGTGATAAAACCACTTCTTGAAGGCGCTCAACTTCTTTGCGACCTACAACACCACGAGTCTATGAAAAGGAGAAGCCTTATCTGTGCAACTATAAAGAAAGACATTAAAAGCCAGATTTATGAAACAGGAATTGACAAATACCTATTCGGTGAAAACTTAGCCGATACCCTTAAGGCGGCTAAAGCCATTAATAAATCCGGATCCGAGATTAAGGCAACAAAGCCCAAGGCTGGAACTTCTCGCACTCAGCCTCGAACTTTAAACTCAAGACCTCAGCTGGCGAGCGGCAGGCAACCAGCCAAGAGGAGACAGGACCCTGCCCCATACGCGCAGGCCCCGGCGGCGCTGCCACCCCCTGCTCCGCCACAGTGGCGCCAGTATCAAGCTCAGCTGCCTTTGCCGCCACCGCCTCCACCGCCGCCCCCACCGCCTCCGCTGCCGCCACAACAGCAACAGCGGTCCAAGCAACGCCAGTATCAACGTCGTTTAACCCGGTATGTCCCTCTGGGAGACTTACTTTATTTTACGATCAATGGTGTCAAATAACCAATGACCCAACGATATTATCTTGGGTTAGGGGCTATATATAGCATTCCTTTTTACAAGCCAGTTATACAAAAACGTATTCCTCATCCACCTAAATTATCACAAATCGAAATAAATAATCATCATGAGGCCATAAAAGAACTTTTGGATTCGGGAGCTATTTCTGAGTGCGAATCAAGTGATGACCAATTTTTGTCCAGTTACTTTCTGTTAAAAAAGAAAAATGGCAGTTACCGTTTCATTTTAAATCTGAAACCGTTAAATAAATTTATAAAGACTGATCACTTTAAATTAGAGGATCTCAGAACAACTTTAAAGTTAGTGTCTAAAGACTGTTTTATGGCTTCCCTAGACCTAAATAATGCATATTTTTTGATTTCCATAAATGAATGTTACAGAAAGTATTTACGATTTGAATGGGACGACAAACTTTTTGAATTCAATGTCCTTCCCTTTGGTTTAAACCCAGCCCCATACGTTTTTACCAAGTTGCTGAAACCTGCTATGTCTGTGTTAAGATCATTAGGTTATCTCTCAACCATTTACTTGGATGATGTATGTTGCCTAGCACCTTCTTATCAGGAGTGTGCAATGAATATAGCACAAACAAGAACCTTGTTTGAATATCTAGGTTTTTTAATAAACGAGGAGAAGAGTTGTTTCATACCATCTAATAAATGCACTTACTTAGGATTCATAATCGACTCAAAAAACTTTAACGTTTGTTTGCCTGATGCTAAAAGAACTAATATTTTAACAGAATTAAATAAATTGAGTCGTCTTCAGCGTTGCTCAATTCGACATTTCGCTCGTGTCGTTGGCCTTCTTACTGCCGCTTGCCCAGGTGTACAGTATGGTTGGCTTTACACAAAGCAAATGGAGAGATGTAAATATCTTGCTCTTCTGCAGTCAGATGATAATTATGACAATTATATGGATATTCCTACTTATTTACAAGAAGATTTTAAATGGTGGATCGATTCTATTAAAAGTGCCAACAATCCGATAAGAGAAGATACTTACATCTTAGAAATTTTCTCCGATGCTAGCAAAACTGGGTGGGGGGTAGTATGCGATAGGCAAACCGCAAACGGCCAATGGAGCGCGGAAGAGGCTGAGAAACACATTAACTTCCTTGAATTATTAGCTGCGTATTTTGGTTTAAAGATATTTGCGTCCAATTTAAACAACTGTCAAATACTATTGCGAATTGATAACACGACTGCTATATCGTATATCAATCGTATGGGGGGAGTACGATTCCCACACCTTAATAAATTAACGAGAGATATTTGGAGATTTTGTGAAACTAGAAATATTTTTATATATGCTTCGTATATAAGATCCAAAGATAACGATATAGCAGACGCGGAATCTCGTCGATTACATCCCGACACGGAATGGGAATTGAGCAACTCAGCATATAAATTGATCGTTCATAATTTTGGAAAGCCTGACGTTGATCTTTTTGCAACGAGACTAAATACAAAGTGTCCTAGATATATTTCATGGCATCGAGACCCAGGAGCATACGCTATCAATGCTTTTACGGTTAACTGGGATAGTCTAAATTTTTATGCTTTCCCTCCGGTCTCGGTTATAGCAAAGGTTTTAAGGAAAATAATAACTGACAGAGCCGAAGGTATAGTGGTCGTTCCCCACTGGCCTACACAGGCCTGGTTTCCACTTTTTAACCGACTGCTCTTGTCAGCCCCTATTATACTCAAGCCAGCTGAAAAGACACTAACTTTTGTCTCCAGCAGTGCGATGGCGCAGCCACAGCTCAGACTTATGGCCGGAAAATTATCCGGGAAGCTTTCTCCAGGCGATGTGTGCCGTCGAGTTCTTTAGATATAATTTGTGCGTCCCTATCAACAAGTTCTATAAAGCAATACTCCGTAGCATTTAAACGTTGGTTAGAGTTTTGTAACACTAATAATATAGACTGCTACGAAGCGTCAATTCCGAATATCATTTATTTTCTTACAAGTATTTTCAATTCAGGAGCACAATATGGTACTCTCAATAGTTACCGTTCCGCCTTATCTTTAATTATAGGTTCACGAGTGAGTACTGATGACCGGATCAATAGGCTTTTTAAGGGTTTTCAAAAGCTTAGACCATCTTTACCCAAATACAGCATCACATGGGATACTTCCATTGTTCTTGATTATTTAACTAATCTGTATCCAAATCAAGACCTACCATTAGAACAGTTAGCTAAGAAAACACTTACTCTATTGGCTCTTATTACGGCACATAGGGTGCAGACATTTTCTTTAATAAGAGTACAAAATGTTGTACGTTGTACAAATATGATTTCTATAAAGATACCAGATACCATCAAAACATCCAGGCCAGGTGTCTTACAGCCGTGCCTTAACATTCCGTTTTATGATGTGAAACCCGAAATCTGTCCTGCCAACGCATTGCTAAATTATTTAGAAATTACAAAGCCATTGAGAGGTAATACTGATCATTTATTCATTAGCTTTCGAAAACCATACAAATCGGTATGTAGCCAAACTTTAAGTAAATGGATTAAAAATACTTTAAATGAAAGTGGAATTGACACTTCAATATTTTCGGCTCATTCCACCCGGCACGCCAGCACATCCGCGGCCAGCAGGCTCGGCGTCAACATTGATGCGATCAGGAGCACTGCCGGGTGGAGTGGGACGTCCAATGTTTTTGGAAAATTCTACAACAGACACTTAAATAATCAAGATTTGAATGATTTTGCCTTATCTATTCTAGAAAATAATAATTGACAATGACTGTAATTATTTATTTAAACATAAATTACTCATTGGTATTGTAGCTGATAAACTTAGTTATAATATAAATAAAAATTATATTATTACTAATATTTTCTATGAAAATTATGTATCATATATCTCACAATAAATAATTTTATTAATGTTTATGGTGATAATTTCATTTAATTTAAAAAATAACATTTCTTAGACTCTCAAGGTCTACAATTATTCTTCTAATTTCGAGGAATGAAGCTCGATGTATAATTAATGATTAAACGAACTTACCTTAGTGACGTTCTATCATAATTATACGAGGGCTTCATCCGAAGAAATTAGAACCCACCCGCCACGTAGGTGTTTACCCAACAGTACGAAATGTTATTTACCTTTTCTCTTTCATTGGAGTTTTTAGACACTGCGACAACATAATATCTTATGTTGTCTTGTGTAATTTCTATTTAACTTTACAACTTTCAACTAAATGAAGCATTGTGGGAACGACCGTTGTGACGAAAACTCGGGGATACCAGTGCAATAAATATTTTGTCTCTAAAGACAAGTCTATGATATTTTTATTAACTTTAAACTACAGTGTACGATTAGCGAGTAGTTACACGAAACTACAATTATTCTTCTAATTTCTTCGGATGAAGCCCTCGTATAATTATGATAGAACGTCACTAAGGTAAGTTCGTTTAATCATTAATTATATCGATCAACAAATTTTAAATTTGCCGTCAAATAAATCAGTTTTGTCGATTCTAAACGTCATACTCTGGTTATTTTTTATAGATTGACGTCAAATATGTCAATCAACAACTACTATGACACAAAAAAAAGTCAATATTTTAGCCAAAATGGTAAAAGGTAAAAGGTGTAGGTAGATTAATATTTTTGACTTCCTTGTCAAGAACGCGGTAAGTAAGCAAGGGGCACAACTACGTTTCATCTGACAGATTGTCATAAAACTAAGTGCAGCATCTTAAAGAGGAACCACCAGCTAAGACAGATCTAAAGGGACCGAGTAAACGGTCGTCAATTCAATTTCACAAACATTAAACTAGCCTATTAGGCTACCACAAAACAGGCAACCCTCTATAAATTAGGCGGGACAAGTTAATTTAATGCTTCCTTCTGTGGGGACCGTATTATAAGACTGCACTCGAGCTGAAACTCAATCGTCTTATGAAGACGACGAATAAAATTTATTAGACGTAGAACATACTTTACTTGGCCATCAGTACAAAGAAGATATATTTTATCTTTAGACGAATTTGATATTTGTCAACAAATTTCATTTATTATACATGTCAAATTTAGCAACCAATAACAGTCATACTTGCCGCGCTGTTTTGATTATAGAACTGAAACTTACTTCATAGACTTTCATGACTTTAAAAGCACAACATTTTTTTTTGGTAAAAATTTGATATCATTACAAAATAACAATTTTGATCATGTTTTTAATTTGATATCACTAAATTTTACAACAAAGTTTAAACACTCAAGCACAGACCAGTTTAAAAATGCTAAAAGTTATTATACAAATTATACATTTAAATTTAAGGCGTGCCTCACCTCAAGTTTGTTTTAGAATAAGGCCCTCCTCATGTAAGCCCTCTCCCAGTTGAAGGAAACATTTCATACTAATGAAGATACGTTCGCTAATGATGGCCACACGGCTCTAGTTGACAAGTGTATTACGAGGATGAGCGGAACACACGTGAAGAGATAAACTGTCGGCAGCTATCTCTTTTGTGCGTTTGTAGATTTTTGAAGATATAAAATCACTGAGTAATAAAAAAGTTTTGTTTCTCGTGATTCATTGTCAAATTAAAAAAAAAAGAATGAAAATAAAATGACTATTAACATAAAATGCTGATTTGCTTTTACGTAATTATTGTGTTATAACTTAATCCATGTAATTCCGCTATAGCGGCCGTTTTTAACCCATTGCGGTCCGTATTTTAACAGAACACAGAACTCTCGATAAGCCAGTCTTTGCTGATTGGTGGATTTTTTTTCACAACTGTACCGAGCCGATTGCAGTATTTGACAAGAAACTAGTCAATTTAAATAGGAAAATTGGAAACTCACGAGTAAAACCACGATCGCTCCTAGTTACACATAAAAAAAAATTAAAAACCACCAACGTTGAAACCGCTGAACCTATTTTGATAAAACATGTACAAAAGCCACTGGAAAACCCATTAACATATTGAATAAAAAAAGCATGCAAATCGGTTAAGAGCTACTGTGCTACAGACAGTCTCACACACACACTTGCACACAGACATAGCGGTCAAGCTTAAGCACCCCTCTTTTTGCGGTTCGGTTCGGTTTTTTAACCGACTTCAAAAAAGGAGGAGGTTATCAATTCGTCTGTATGTTTTTTTTATGTTTGTTACCTCATAACTGTGGACTGGGTGAATCGATTTTTTTATTAGAAAGCTGACGCTTCCCATTTGGTTCCATTTCAATTTAGTCCAGTTCTGATAATGGTATCCATGAGAAAACCATAATTAAGTCTTAAATTTGCATTAAGTACGTGCGCGACAAATAGATGAATAACTAAATAGTCGGTCTTTTGAAGTCGGTTTTTGTTTTTTGTTTTGTAAAAATAATGTTCTTGTCCAGGGGTAAAAATAGTCAACGTAACGAGAAAATAAAAGAGAAAACTCGCAAGTAAAACCGCGGTCGTTCCTAGTTCCACATAAAATGGGCTCATAAGATAAACTAACCCAGGGCGCCTATAAACTTGCGACCTAAATACATCCAGATTAAATTACGCCAAAAAAGATAGTACACGTAAAACATTCATTCTTGTTTAGCTAATTTATTTCAATTCAGCTATTAAGTTTAGGGACTACGCTTTAAGTAGTTAGTTAGAGCTTAACTTATAAATGCTGTTTAAAGTTAAGTGAAACAACAAACACAAAAAACAAAAATGGAGTAGGTATATCAATCTATGCAGTTGTTAAGCTACTCTTACAAGGCCCTTACAGTTTAGATATCGCGTAGGGTTCAGCCTCACGATGCGGCACCACGCTGCATGCTTGCTGGGTTTTACATTTAGACGCGACAGGAAAAGGCTACGCAACACTAGCACCGTATTCTTTGTGAAAAAAACTGTCGTGACGTGCTATGTAGCCGTCAACGCTACGAAAGCGGCTACGCTGGCATTGTGTGGCTGGGCCTTTAGACAAACGACCTGTTTATAATCTAGGAACATTATTGATTAGATTTTCTCAATTATCTTATAAAATATCTTCAAGTTTGATTCTAAACGAACACGTAGAAAAATTGAAAATGGTATAGAGGAATTTAATTCCCTTTATACTTAACTGGATGGTTTAGGTTGACTTTCGTTAAATGTACAAAAAAGAATACTTTTTGCCGATACAATTTTTATGTCGAAAAAAATCATTACAGCTGTATTTATGGTCTCTGAATATGTACCGTGAGAATAGATGAGAAAATAGGGCGGTCAAGTTAAAAGAGACCTAACAGAAAAATTGTCTGAAGAAAAACGCATCAAAAGTTTGGGGTTGAAAACAAACATGTGAAATAAAAATAATTCTACTTAAAAATATTCTGATTGTACTAAAATTAGATGGGTATGTTAAAAAACTGGACTTCAAATAATTAAAAAAAGATATAACCAAACTATTAGGGTTCCTAGTTCACTAAGAAACCAATAAAAAGATTCTTTGTACACAAAAAATAAGCTCGACAATGACAAAAACACACCCCTTTTAAGCACCTTTCTAAGTTCTAAAATTAAAAACGGCACATGTGATATACGAGCAAGAAGCAAAATGGAGCATCTGTCTGTCAGAGCCACCCACTGAGAGACAGACTGGAACTACCATTCATCTTTATTCACAACTAACCACTCACATTTACACTTCATCACCACCTTATTCCCAACAAGATAAGGGATGGTTTCGCTCAAATTGCAACTCGGAAAATTTGTAGATAGAGACAACTGACAATTTTCGCGTGCAGACTCTATCAACTTTAACGCAATAGACATAGAGATCAATTTGATACAATTCGCAGCAAAGAAAAGTCGGTGAAAACAGGCGCCGGGTAATTTATGGACAGGGTCTTATCGCACTGGAATAAAGTTGTTTTTTGTGTGCACAAAATGAAAAATTAGTTTTGAATAATGTGTGACGTTTTTGCCGCTCTGTTTTTGTTGTGGCAATTCTTTTAAGTTTGAATTGAAACTGTTAATCAAACTTTATTAATATAAAAGTATGAGTTTCAGTAAGTATGTAAAAAATCCCAATTTTTTGCCCCATTGATGGGAGGTTAATGGGTACATTGAGAATCGTTATTTTAGTCTAGTATATAAATTTAGTTAACACTTTAATTGCTGAAAATACATTGTGTTTTCCTTGGCTAACGCGAATGCGGCTACACACGCCAGGCGCGTAAAGTCCACTTTCAATACAACTGTGCGATAAAACATAAACGCATGTTAAGTGTTAAAAATGTAGTTGTAACCTGTATGTTGTAGTTGTGTGTATCACACATATAAATTACCTACTTTTGTGAAAAACCATAAAAAGGTTATTTTTTTTAAACGACAGTTGCGTGCACTTGTAAACCGGTACCATTTAACATACATAATATATGTAGCTCCTGTAACCAAGTTGAATCAAAACCTGGCTTCATGGGGTCCGAAAAAAATAACAAGCTCGGTTGTATGGAAACGACCCGATGTCCGGGGCGCCGTTAAATGCAATACAAAGTGCTCAGTTCTTACTAGTTCGTAGTTGTAAAATTTTACGCTCTCTCTGGATAGAGTTTAGACCGTGCGAACCAAGTTTTATATTCCGAGGGTTCCGTGTAGAATAATTTGTTGGTGCTAGCACTACTTTGTGTAGATTGTTTGTAAATGTGTCAATTTTGTTATTTTGCGATATGATAGCATTTTGTAAAAAAAATGAATACCTACAAGGTTAAAAGGAAAGGCCTACAAAGCTTATAGTACTCATTTACGAATAACTTTTAGTATGGGACCAGGCCTGAAATCGACTGGCATAGTTTTGTGTATCATCTACCGAAAATTCAGGATCGTATAGCGTCATAGTTTCAAATGTAGTATTAGTAAATATTATAGTAATAAGGTAGATACAGGCTTTTAGCGAGAGTAGGTACTAGCTGAGGCAGGTGATCGGTGACAGCTCAGTGAAAGCTGGCGCCCTATTCTGGCGCGTGCGACATTATCTCGGTCACTGTGGATCACTGTCACTAAGTATACGACCTGTTTGGCTCAGTGGTAACATAACCACCTTATAAGCCAGAGGTCTCGGGTTCGATTCCCGGCCGGGCAGATTAATTTAAATATCTGTTCTGAGTCTGGGTGTTAGTTTTCCTTGTCTTTGTGTGTGTTCCCTGGCATCCCCGACACAGGATTTATTTTACCAGCTGACCCGGCAGACTTCGTACTGCCATACAGTACTTCTCTATGGTACTGCGGCCCTAATTAAATATAAACACTGCACAAAACACTATTTACAATTTTATACTTATAATATATTACAATTATAGGTACGAATTTGTTTCGTGTATCAGTTGACAAAAGCAAACTCATCCATGAAAAAAAAAACACTGACATTGGCAGTTTGTTGTTGTTTCAACTTTTTTTTAATTTGATATGACTTGGAGTCAAATCCTTCCAAATTTTAAAACAAATGAATGGACTATTCGATTTCGTTTGTTTTATCTGTGCTCCAACGCACACTGTTTTGATAGATATGATTGAATTTGAACTTTGTACAGAGGTAATAAAGTGCAAATTGACTCTTGGACGTTAGGAACATACTTACATTGCTTAAACAACAGTGAGTGCTTGCAATTCAATATGAACTTTATACAATAGCAATAAAGCTCGTTTTAGTTAGAAAACGTTTGTATGGGAAAAAGAAAAGGGCTGTTTTTAGGGTTTTTCAATTTTTCTGAAAGATTTTCTTAATATTTTTTTCCGTAAGAACCTTCTCCTAATAATAACAAATACAACAAAAAAAGAATTAGTGAAATCGGTCCAGCCATTCACGCGTGATGCCGTGACCAAGGAAAACGGGTTTCATTTTTATATATATAGATACACTTTCACTGGCAACTGTAGGTCATAGAGTGTCTTCAAGTTAAGGGTGAATCGGTTTCTTCTAGGCAAGCGTACCTTATCGTAGACCGCATCATTGCTAATTCTTAAGCAAAATGTTAAATAAATAGATAAACTTTTTATTGTTCGCACCAGAAATTACAAACAAAAGGATAATAACACTTTCAACTAGTGCAACAACTGGCAGCGATCTCTTCCAGGCTGATGATGAATGATGATGACGGCAGGCCTATCATCGAATTAATGAAAACTGTCACACAAACTGACCTGTCTGTGTGTTTAACGAGCGTGTAAGTGAGAGAGTGAGAGTCGATCGAGATAATATCGTGCCAGAATCCTTGGCTCTATTTCACGTGTTTTAGGTAACCCGTTAGTTTGTGAACGAAAGCTTCAAGTTCGGAACTATTTTAGCCGACATTTCTAGTGAGCGTATAATGTACTTATTTGCATGGCACTTGGGTGGGTATGTTCAATTAATAATGAATTCTGAAATGGAGGCTTTCGGCGGAGTCTGGTAAGGGATTTAGAATTATGGTACGTGTTCCCCGATAGATAAGATATAATATGGGTTACGATGAATCGGTCTTTCGAAAGCAAGTGTGCTTCATTGTGGTGGTATATAAGAAGGCGGGAAAACACAATATGTATATTATTAATTTCATATTGCGCGGCCTATTTATCGAAAAACTATCCGATTACCTTGCCTCGGCCACTCTGTCGTTGCTTTACTTCACCAGTGATCAATTTTAGCTCCCAAACGGATGAACCGATTTTGTTTTTGTTTTTTTTTTTGTTTTAAAGGTGAATTAGTCAGGTCCTCGGGCGGTTTTCGAGAGTACTCTTGGCTTATTATGTTTTGTCAGTTTTTTTTTTAAATTTAAATTCAGTTATATTTAATGATTATTTTGTATTACTTATCATTTTGTATTGTGAATGTCTGATAAAATTAAAATAAAATATTCGAGTTTCTTCATATCACATGTTTTTTCGTTGGTTTTGGCCTCACTACTATGGTCGGCCTGTTTGGTTCAGCGGCAGTGTAACCGCCTTATAAGCCAGAGGTCCCGGGTTCGATTCCCGGCCGGGCAGATGTTTGAATGATGAATTTAAATATCTGTTCTGGGTCTGGGTGTTAGTTGTCCTTGTCTTGGTGTGTGTTCCATGGCATCCCCGACACAGGACTTATTCCTAGTGGGGAGCTTTGAGTGTGAAACGTTTATTATTTATTATTATTATTATTATGGTAACATTTTGAGTAATTCCCGATGTGGACTCGCGAATTTTCTATCAGTAAGTATTCAGGTCTACAAATAGCATTTTCCCTCCGCATCCTCGGGAGTATTGCATTTTCCTCAGTGACAAAGGGTATCAAGTACACAGCTGTGTACTTTCACGTGTCAAAATGAACAAAACGGCAGCCTCAGCTGTGGGAAAAATTCTATTTTCGCGAACTATCTTTATGTTGTGGTCTAAGTTTTTAGGAAATGGATAGATTTTAGTTTGGTCTCTTTTACGGAGAGGCATGCAGATTGCAGGTGTGTAGAAACATAAAAACTGAGATTTTCGTCATTATCTATACTAATATTATAAAGAGGTAAGATTTTTTATTTTTGTATGGTTGTGTTGAATAAACTGTAGTACTGTATATATTAAAGCTTCATTGCTCAGCAAAGAAATTACAAAAAAACTGAGAATACAATAATAGTAGAGTAGAATTACATTCAGTACTACGAGGGTGTTCATGTCGCCTGAATCGGTTTCTTTCAGACATCTTCCAGATACGACTGAGAGGATTGAAATAGGTACGTGGATTGTGATGTATGGATGTTTTCTAATGCACTCTCTAATGTTTATTCAAATTCGAATATTTTTTATTCGGACAACAAAGGATCTACATTTTGTCAGTACGAGTAGGTATACAGGAAACGACTTATAAACTAATTTTAACATACAGAGTTATTCATAAAGGGTATGCTAAGTCGAAAAGGGCTCATAGTACTCATCATTATGAACAACTTTTACTATGGGACCAAACCGAAATTCGGGAAAAAAATCAGCTGTTCCATAGAAAAATATCAATGACACTCGACAAAATATATGGAGCAGCTGATTTTTTTTCGCGAATCTGGGTTGGTCCCATAGTAAAAGTTGTTCATAATGATGAGTACTATGACCCCTTTTCGGCTTAGCATACCCTTTATGAATAACCCTATATAACACATTTTACAAAAAAAAATGTTTATGTTTTGGCGGCGGCGAGATCTTGAAACTTGTCCCAAGCAAAAAGCACAACTTTAATTTTATAGATCAAACGCGAGTCGAGTCGTGAGATGGTATTTTTCTGTCTGGCTTTTAGACAGAGAACAATATTATAGCGGTGTCACTGTTGCTCTAGTCCTTATATTTTATTATTTGCTTTTACGTTTCAGCTCGCATGGAGTGCATGCACACTAAGCAGAATGTAGGAGAGTTTGCAGCCCACGCTGTACCATGTACCAGGCCCACGGATTTGGTAACAGTTTACGTGGAAATTACAAAATTCTGCTTTGGACATTTCAGTAACAGCGCAGAAAAGTGAAAACTATAAAATTCAGACATTTCAGTTAAATAAAATAAAATAAAATAAAATAAAAAAGCCTTTATTCAAGGTACCTACATTACAATTCTTACACTATCATTAAATCTAAAGTAGAGCTATGTCTCGGTAGCTGTTGCCTCTGCGGCATAGGCCTCCCCCAAATCGCGCCATACGTCTCTGTCTCGCGCCTTCCTCATCCACTCCGGTCCACATTTTTTGGTAAAAATATCTCTCCATCTCATTTTGGGCCTTCCTTGTTTTCTTTTACACTCTAGTGGTATCCACTCTGTCGTGAGTTTAGTCCATCTTGAGTCGTTAAGTCTACATATATGTCCAGCTCATTTCCACTTTAATTGTTTTATTCTTTTCTTTAAATCTATTATTTTCGTTGTTTCCCTTATGGTTTCGTTTCTTATTTTATCTGATATTTTAAGTCCAAGCATACTTCTTTCCATTTTCCTTTGACAAATTGCTAATTTTTCCTCGTCTTCTAGTCGTAACGCCCAAGTCTGACATCCATATGTGAGGCATGGAAGAATTGCGATTTCAAATACTTTCCTCTTTATACCTATCTTGATTTCTTTGTTTTTCATTATTTCTTTAAAACTCCAGTATTTTTTCCACGCTACCGCAATTCTTCGATGTACATCCTTTCTAGAAGGGTTTTCGAACGACACTAGTTGCCCGAGGTAGGTGTAGTCTGTTACATACTCTATATTCTCTCCTTCAACTTTCACTTCTTCAGTCATTCCATTTGTTATTATCTTAGTCTTGGATGAATTTAACTGCAGCCCTACTTTCCTACTCTCACTAGCTAGCTCGTTAATCATCTCCTCTAGATCTTGTGCATTCTCTGCGAAGACCACGATGTCATCCGCGAACCGGAGGTGACTTAGCAACTCACCATTGATCTTTATTCCTCGGCTCTCCCAGCTCAGTTGTCTGAATACTAATTCTAGTACTGCTGCAAAAATTTTTAGGGACAGCGGGTCTCCTTGCCGTGCACCTCTCTGGATTGGGAACTCTGCCCCTTCACGCTCTAGTCGTACTCTGCTGTAGCATTTGGTATAAATGTTTTGAATGAGATCAATGTATTTTTTGTGAACACCCTGTTGTGTAAGTGCGGCCCATATTGCATTGTGGTCGATTGAGTCAAAAGCTTTTTTGTAGTCAATAAAGCATAGGTAGAGAGTGCTGCCATACTCATTTACTTTCTCTATGATTTGTGTTACAACCTGGACATGATCCATGGTAGAGAATTTTTTCCGGAAACCAGCTTGCTCACGTGGTTGTTGTTCATCCAGTGTTTTTGTAATTCTTTGCAGCAGGATTTTCGAAAATATTTTGTACATATTTGTCATGAGGCTAATTGGCCTGTAGTTATTTAAATTAGAACGATCTCCTTTTTTGTGTATTAAGGTTATTGTTGATTTGGACCATTGCAAGGGAGTCTCTCCTCTTCTAAGAATATTGTTAAATAGTAACTCCAGTGGTTTCAGTAATGGTATGCATAAGGATTTCAATACTTCATTTGCTATTTTATCGTCTCCGGGCGTTTTATTATTCTTTAGTGTTCTGATAGCAAATTCTATTTCTGATGTCAGTATAGTTGGTGGATCCATTTGCTCGGTAGAGTTCACTGAGGCAGAGGTATTCTGTGTTTTGTCTTTATCTGCAGTATACAGTTCTTTATAAAAGCTTGTCGCCTCTTTTATTATATCTGGACGGTTGGCTAGTTCTCTACCTTGTTGAGTTTTCAAGCTAGCTGCCCATTCTGTTTTGTCTCTAAGCGCTTTATAGGCTTTTTGTAGAGCTCCTGTTGTACTAATAAATTTTACAAATGTTTCTTGTCTTTTGATTCTCTTCTCATACTTTATATTCTTGTTAATTTGTTTGCTAATTTTTGTTATTTCTACTTGTACTTCTTTTGTCCTCTTTTTCCTGTATAACAATTTTCTTTCTTCTAGAAGCTTACTTGTGTCCTGGTTTATATATCCATTTTGTTTATTCTCTTCCCTTGGGAGCTGTTTTAGTAATAGCTTCAGATCTTCTTCTAAGTTGTCATACTGTTGTTGTATTTCATTTTGCGATTCAATAGCTTTCATAAATTTGCTCTCCCAATTTTCTGCTGCTTCTCCCGTGACTTCTGGTAATATCCTGGTGTAGTTTGCATTTGAGTTGATTATTTTTCTGCTTCGATTTTTATGTGTTGTTATTCTACACCGGATCATTCTATGGTCAGTGTTGAAGTTTAGGTTGCTGATAATATTGAATTGTTGGATTGAAGATGGTTGATTTGTAAGTATGTAATCAATTTCGTTGAAGTTTGTGCCATTAGGATGTCGCCAGGTCCACTTCTTTCCTTTCCTTATTTTAAACATACTGTTAACAATTTTTAGTTGTTTCTCTAATGCAAACTCTACAAGGTTCTGACCATGGTTGCTTCTCTCTCCATGTGAGTGTCTTCCAAAGATATTCTCTTCACCTGTCTCCATTCTGCCCACTCTCGCATTAAAATCTCCTAGAAGTATTTTATTTTTACATTGTGAGGAGTCATATGCAGTTTCTAATGTCTGGTAGTAAAGGTCTAACTCTTCCTTAGTGCATACTTCTGTTGGGGGACATTTCAGTTACAGCTCAGAAAAGAAAATAATTAGCACAAATTATATGTGTTACGTAGTTACTAAACTACGTTTTTTTAAATATTTGTTTCTAGATTACAATGAATAAGTATGTAATAATATAATTATGATAAAATTTGAAAATCGTATTATTTACTATGATTTTTTACTATGTGTGTGTGGGTATGTGAATGTTTGTTGCACGTATCTCCGCAACTACTAAACAAATTTTGATGAAATTTGAAATGTAGATAGCTCATGTTTTAAAACATATAGACTACTTTTCATCATCATTAACATCATCGCGCTAATAAAATCTAGAGGCGATATTTTATGTTTATTATTATGTATTTAACAAAAGTACACGCACCTTAGTTACATATTCTTTCAGGCACACTGTGAGCTTGAATGGAGGTAGTATAAAATTGAATTCCGGCGGCGTACAGCCGCGGCGTGCGGCCGACCGACCAGATCATAATCGTCGTACGGTAGTCGTATAATTTATACAATCATCATGACCCTTGCGACACAGGCTAATAAATGCAGTGGGGAAAGTAGAGAAGAGATGGTTAGTAAAAAGATGACGGGAATACCTATAAAAGGAGATGAGTCCAGAATGCCAGAAGCAGAATTGGCTGGACGAATTCAAGAAGTGAATCAGGCTGAGCTTATGTATGCAGCATGGAATCGCAAAATGCAACCCTTCTTTTTATATGATGATGATTTGATGAATTTGCGTGGAAAGTGATTTTGGTTGCGAAGTAATAGTTTTAACTAGAAACGGAACGTTTATTTCAAAGTGAGTTAATTAATTTATGATGGTAGAAAATCATTTAAACATTTAAAAAAATACTTTTTTTAGGTACAAGCTTTACCTTTAGCTTTATATTTTATATTTTCAAGATCGTCCATTAACACCATCACTGTACCATCGCAAATACTATTCCAGGGGGACGAGCACACTGCAGTGCCGCACGGAGCTCATTCTGACGAAAAAGGCTACAAGATTCAGGTAGCACTGCCAACTTCAAAATCAAATTGCTACCACGCGAGTGAAATTCTCTCTTCGTCACACGGCTAACAAAACACACATTATTTAAGGAAAAAAAATCAATGAAAAGCTTTTATTGCTGTTTTCTCATGAGTTTTGTTTTTCATTTTAAAATAAAATTAATCATTTTTAAGCATCGGCAAACAGTTATTCCGTCAAAGTTTGTCCGACAAAAGCCTGCTCTAAATTTAAAGATACCTCGGAGATTCACCCTGACCTAGAAAAACACAAGATTATATATACGAGTATCTCAGGAAACAAGCGTCAGTCTGTTCCATACGTGATTTCAAAGTTTTCCACTTCTCCTACTGCCCACTCTACGCTACGCCATCTTTATGCCCGGCATATAATCGTAACATTACTATTTAGACACGACACGCCTAATGCGAGCCAGCCGCCATTAGAGACATCTGACTGTGCTTAAATAATAATCGAGGCGCCGTATTAGTGAGGGTAGTTGGATAGTTACCTGTAGTTCGGCGCAAGTTTCTAGTTCAGATACTCAGAGCAAGTAAAAAACAGATATAGTGCTGCCTTAGACCCAGGTGAAGCCACCCGTGTACGTATACTTCAAGCACAAATTGACGCATAATAACAAAATAGTTTAAAAAACTAAAAAACACGCATCGTCATCGGTCTTTAACAGGTGTGCAAAGTTTGAATTAAATCTGATCGTTCAAAGTAGGGCAAAATCGAGCTAAAAGGAGTCGGTTACATACATACATATGTACAACATGCATACATACAGGTGAAACGAATAAAAGCATGTTAAGAACTACCCGAATCAATCGTCAGTTCTTACGTCAGTTGATTAGAAAACATGGACAAGAAGAATAAGTAGATAGTAATAAAGGTAGTTTTTATGCGTCAATATGTGTAGTATACGTACACGGGCAGTAGGGTAGTTTTTTTGGCTTCACCTGGATATAAGGCAACACATAGGTATCTGCTTTCTACTTGATCTGAGTTCAGATATTGATGCAGCAGCTTCATGACCTATTTCGTGGTGATTACATCAAGACTAAGTAATGTAGGATCGCTTCAACTAAACTAAATCTGGGGGTTCCAGATTTATTGCATTTACGTTACTGTTGAAGTTCGAATTACTTGGTGTACTGAACGGGTACAAAACAATAAAATTATAATACAATACAATGATTCTTTATTGAAGCCACAAAAAGGAAATCACAATCAGGGTAAAAACATAAAACAAAGGCACAAAAGGCGGTCTTATCGCTGAGAGCGATCTCTTCCACGCAAGCTTTGGACGAGAGGAAGGAGGAATTTGAGGCGCTTTCTATCAGCCCGACGATTTCTTCGTGGCTTTACAGTGATTTTCATCTGGTGGTTCTGCATTACTGGAGATTGGCCGTCATATAGCTAAGTTTGTTTTGACTTCTTAAACCAAGCGGAAAAGCGATCTTGCCCATAACCCTTTATTATAAATTCGAGAAAGTGGTATTGTTCATGCCGCGATACGTAGAAAATGATGTCTCGTCTCTTAGTTACACTTTACTTATTCATAAGTAATAAATAAGTAATAAGAATTTTGAAATTCAGGAATATAAAATATTTGGGCCAGAGCGTTATTTTTAGTTGAGAATGTTGAGATTTATCTTTATTATAACCTAAGTGACTAAGAATGTTGCTTGTCGTATAAATTGAAAACTGGGGCCTAATGTTGCCATCCTAAAGCTTCCGATTTAAAAATAAAAAGGTATAAAAGTGACTTTGATTTCCGCTGTGAAAAGTAACATAAAAAAGATAGCACTACTGCACGCAAATAAATTAAAAGACAAGTATGACAATTGAGTCCAGTTGGTAAAAGTATATAAAACAATTTAATTGCAACTCATGTAGAATATATTTGAAATACTGAAAAAGCAATTTAAACTATATAAGCTTCATAATAATGTCTAATTAACTTGCAGCAAATCAAAGCTAAATGCAAAATTGCACATGTTACCAAATACATAGAAAGTTGCCAAATACAGTTATTATGTTTCCTTTTTATTCTATCCTTTCATTGTTTTGTAATATTTTTAAACGCTAGAGATTATAATTGTATTAAGAACTTTGGAGAAAGTTACTTTTATTATTACGTTATGAAGTTAACGTTTATCTAAAAAATTAATTCCAATTCTTTGTTATTAAGAGTAAAATATTAAATAACCACATGTTGAAACGGCTAACCCAATTTTGATAAAATGTGTCTAAGAAACTTCGCTAAAAACTGACTTTTAAATTTTTTTTTTTTTTTTTTTTTATGTGATTAAGTGACGAAACGAGCAAATCGCTCGCCTGATGTTAAACGTCACGTTTGCCCATAACAGGTCTGCGCCACCCAGAATTTTGAACTCGCAGAATTCAAAATCCTGCGCGGCACAGCACTGCGCTCGAAATTAAGAAAGCCACATCCAAATCGGTACACCCGTTTAAGAGCTACGGCTACGGTGTTACAGACAGACGTACAATACTTGTCAAACTTATAACACCCCTCTTTTTGCGTCGGGGGTTAAAAAAGTGATAAATTGTAAGACACATATTATTGAAGTTATGTTTCATAATAGCTATACGGGGTTATGCAGAAAGGGTGCTAAGCTGCAAAGAGCTCATAATACCCATCATTATGAAAAACTTTTACTACGGCAACAGCCGGAATTCGTGAAAAAAAATCAGCTGTTTCATTTATATTATATTTTGTCGAGTGTCATTGACATTTTTCTATCGAACAGCTGATTATTTTTCGCGAATTCCGAGGTGGTCCCATAGTGAAAGTTGTTCATAATCATGAGTACTATGAGCCCTTTTCGGCTTAGCATACCCTTTTCTTTTAACCCTGGCATGAAGCTGTGTTTCATCCTATCCTATTAACATTATAAGCGGAAAGTTTTTGAGTATGTATATATGTTTGTTACTCTTTGACGCAAAAACAGCTGAACGAATTTACATGAAATTTGGAATTTAGGTTGTTTATGGTCTGGATTAACACATAGGCTACTTATAATTCCGGAAAACGTGAAACCACGGGTCAGTGATATATTCCAGCTATATTCCATTATTATAAACAAATCGTGAAGAAAAATCCCTTTGTATTCGACGTGTATCGCCCCGTTTTCTAGTTCGACGCCCGCTTCTGCATAATAATGCTTCTTATTTGCAAATGTTTTCGTGAAGCTGAAAAGTTGCTGAAAACACGAGCGGTATGCTCGAGATTTTTAATATAACTTGAACACTTGAAGTGACATGTTCATAAGGCTTTATGTAAGCGTTGTTTACAAAAAGATTAAAAAACAAAAATATAAAATAGAGCATTAAAAGTTAATGTATTAGTTAGATTAAAAAGTGTGCTATAGAATTGAGCGCTACAGGTTTGGAAGGCACGTAAAATTGTAGGCTCCAGGTGTTTGTCCTATTAAAATTACTGCTTAAATATGTCAGAGGCTTTCAGGCGGCCTAAAAACTTTGACACTAGGCCTACATTAGGCTAAATTGATGACCTAGATTGGGCTAAACAAATTTCCACTTTTTATCTTTGCCAAGATTTTTTTTACGGGATCTGAAGTTGTAACTGCATAGAACTGAAAGTTTATGTTTTAATATCTACGTCAGAATAAATGCATAACAACTAATGCTTTTTAGTTCCCCAGCTAAACTACCGGCATACGTTATAGACCCAATAAACTATACTTAAAAGCACATTTAGCGCATTTAATTTAAACTTCGCGAGTGGCAACAATGCGCGGCCATGTGACGGCCAGTGTTGCCAACTTTGAGACAAAAAGTTCTGAAAAAAGCGGAAAACTGTGATGTCCAACGTAACTTTGAGTAACGATGCATTGAATGAAACGTTTTGTTCATTTCGTTGAACAATACCGTGAACCAGTGGTAGCTTTACATTTCAAACTCTATACACCCTGAATAGGACACGACTTCGAGACCTATTGAAAGTCTATAGCGTGATACTATTATAGAGAAATACTAATAATCATAAGAAATATAAAACACATAAAAGCCTAAAAAATATTTACAGGTAAAACAGTTAACAAAAAGACAAAAACCAACTAAACTAATATATATTATCACATTACTTGTTACAATTTGATTGACCAAATCACGAATATTATTTACACTACGTCCATACCTAACCTATATTACACAGGGTTATATGAAAAAGATATGCTACGCTGAAAAAAGCTTGCGTTTTCCTGTTTGGTACCATAGTAAAAATCTATAAATATAAAAATGAAACCCGTTTTCCTTGGTCACGGCATCACGCGTGAATGGCTGGACCGATTTCACTAATTATTTTTTTGTTGTATTTGTTATTATTAGGAGAAGGTTCTTACGGAAAAAAATATTAAGAAAATCTCTCAGAAATATTGAAAAACCCTAAAAACAGCCCTTTTCTTTTTCCCATACAAACGTATGGCAGTACGAAGTCTGCCGGGTCAGCTAGTTGTTAATAGTGATGAGCACTAGGAGCCATTTTCGGGTTATCATACCCTTTATTCCCCTGTACTGTCGAATCATTTGTTTGTCACGTGTTTGATTGCGGCTACCAATCAGATACTTACTAGTGTAAGGTGTCCAGTGCCCGAACCCGACGATTAGATAAACCCAGATCATCCAACACAATGTAGCCACATGACCATTCTAATCTTTCCCCAGCAGTCGAGATTATGCACGGCTGTAAAATTTAACGCGGCACAATAAAGTAGTGAAGCAGTGAAGCTAAGTCCCGGCGCACACCGCGCGGCTATAACTCGCGTGCCATGTGCGCCGGGCTTATACTGGTACAGGGTGTCGCGGATTTTGTACTGAGTGCCTAGTGCGAGTTTTTTTCACTTTTGATCGCGTTAACGTAAACTACATTTTGATTGGAATAAAAACCGTGCCACCTAGTGTTCAAAATATGAACTACACTACAACTAGTTCTATAGAAATTGTAGTTAACGTTAACGCGGTCGAATACCTAGTGAAAAAAACTCGCACTAGGCATCCTGGTGACCTTTTTAGAATTAGAAGTTTTAATACGTTTATCGTGATGATTTTATAATATTATCAGTTGCTTCAACCGTGCGGTGATGAAAAACGGTGACGATAAGCTATCTATGTTAAGCTATCTCCATTCTAAATTTTATCAAAATCGGTTTAGCAGTTACGGAGATACGTCGTGACAAACATTCACACACACGCTCACACATACTTTAGTCACACATAATTTGATTTATTTTCTTCTATTTATTGGTTGGTATTTCTTAAAAGCCCTTTTATGAACGTCTACATACACAGTAATAGAGCTTAGTGGCGTCCGCTTTTTATTGAAGACGCCGAGGTATTGGCGGCGGTGTCCTTTAATGTCCCATTCGAGGGCAGATTTTATATTTTGATTGCGAACCAGCATTCTATCGCGATGGAGGAGCGCCCTACAGAAATGCTTTGTTCAGTTAGTATAATAATATCGATGAGGTCTTACAGACAGATTTTTAGCCAAAAGAAACGATTAAAAGTATTATCTATACTAATATTATAAAGAGGAAAGATTTGTATTTTTGTATGTTTGTGTTGAATAAACACAAGATTTAAAAAATTCTTTCACCATTAGAATGCTACATTATCCCTGAGTAACATAGGCTATATTTTATACCCGTGCAAAGCCGGGGCAGGTCGCTAGTAGTTTATAAAATTGATAACTGCGAAATATAAAAAAATTGTTATATTTCCACTTGTTTTTCGCGTGCCATAATTTATAGGTGTTATTTGTTTTGTCGTTTCAGAATCCAGCTCTAACCACGTCAATTAATATGTCAGTAACAACATCAAGTAAAACTAAGAAGTAAACCAAGTATGTCTACCATCCAAAGAGTTACTAGATCGGAGACTGTTAATAAGGCTAGGTATGCTCATACACTGCGAGTGACACACTATTTCTGCAACTAGAAAAAAATTTAATGAATCTTCTAAAATACTTATTTTTGGCTAAAACGTCAATGACACAAAAACCTGTGAAAAAAACAAGGAAAAAAATCCAGTAAATGTCCTTGACACAAAACCCGTCGTAAACATGTAAATTAACTAAATATATTATGTAAACGTGAAAGTAAAAGAAATAATCATAATTTGAGCTGGTGGAGCGAGATTACGAGGACGCCTCTTTGATGTCTGAGTGGTGGAACCAGCGATTTTTCACGTTATGTGTGATTCCCGGGAAGAAGGTCGAGTTTTTTTTATTTGAGTAATCGTACAAATATGAAACAAACTAATAAATCGTTCTTGTAGTTATTAAAAATTTGAAATTGTGTCTTGAATTTTTTGTATTTTGCTTGCGGAAAAGGTTTGGGGGAAAAATGAAACTATAATGCTGTGATGTTTCAAAAAGTTCCCAAAAATAACGTTTTGCTTAGAAAATCCGATTTAACATAATCGTTATAATATCATTATAATATTCTATGACTGTTTAAAATTATATGATTATAATTTAATATCACTATAAGAATACATAAAATATATTTACATCTTAAAGTGATAATATATTGTGTAATGTTTACACAATAAATTTAAACATCCTAGAATAGTATTGTCCAAGCGAGTCAAGCCGATTATGTTTTTGAAGGTTCTAGTTAATTCTCTTCAAAGTTAATATTAACTAATAAATAGGGCTTCTGAGAAGAATATTTTGATTCTGAGAAAAAAACAGGGTCACACAGCTTCAGGCTAACAGGCTCTCAATAAAATAAATCCACAGTACGTCTCCATTACATTAAAATGTCATAATAACAATTTTCAATGGCTCCGCCATGACTCTGTCGTATCAAAACATTGTGGGAAAGGACATCGCCTTTTATATTTTTTTCGCGTAGAGTCCGTTTGCCAGCGAGTTTAAAATAAGCCGAAAAGGTGTCGAATTTTTCGTGGCTACATACCCTTTTATATTTTGTCAGTTACTTCTTTTTACTTTTTGATTTTTTCTAAGCAACTAGTGATTTAAAAACTGGCCTCTTTCGCGCCCAAGGCTTAGAGCATCGTCGTACGTGGTTATAGGGATAGCGTTTAGGGACAATTCCTACACGAAGTGGTCTTTTAGGTAGGTTTTATTTGGATAAGTGGTTATCGGGGGTGACAAAAATATACGAGACAAAAATGTTAGTCAAAAATATTGTGCTTGTTATTGTTGCTGCACTTAATCGGTATTTTATATTCCTATAATAAAGTTAATTAAGTAACCAAGTTCCACTTAAGTCCTTTTAGCAGATAAAGAACGTACAAAGGCACTACCGTGAACTAGAACTGAATCGCGTTAGCTTTTGTCTAGCTCTTTTTCTACCTGTTGTCAGCTGGAATAAATGAGACAAAAGCCCCGTGCGCTACCTTTGTGCCTGATGAAGATTGAGGGCCCGCTATGACCAGAAAAACACATAAGAGTTTTACAGCTAGTCGGAGTTGTCAAACTAAAACTTCCTGCTTATTCCCGCTAATCGCTTTCACTCGCTCCATTCACCCATGAACTCAAACGACTCATGCGCAATATAATTTTTATCGCGTCGGCGTTTCCTAGAAAGCGACTTATGATTTACAAGTCGACCACCATGCTGTCGCCATATGGCGGTCATGGTGGAGCTTTTGAGAAGCGGTTTATGGTGAAAAAAGAAGAGAAGAGTTGAGATTTGTGTTGAAAGAGAGAGAGATAGCTGTTGTGGATGTTGTAGGGCTCTATTAACTTAACCATAGTTTGTTAGGCAAGTAGAAAAAGTTAGTTCATTAATTTGATGAAATGAAATCTGGCTTGTTACCGCTCGTGAAATCTTTGGCTATCACAGCCGGTGATTTTTAGGGTTACTACTAAAAATAGTGGAAAGAACCCTTATGGTGAGACTCCGGTGTCTGTCTGTCTGTATGTCAAAGCCAATTTTTATTCAAGAAGAAAGAAGCTATATTTCTTGGTACCCAAAAAAATTAGTTGTTCCGTAGAAAAATGTCAATGACACTCAACAAAATGTATGGAACTGGAACAGCTGATTGTTTTGGCTAATTCTGGGTTGGTCTCATTATGAAAGTTGTTCATAATGATGAGAGTAGGTACTATTAGCACTTTTTATTTTTTTATTAGAAAAGCAAGTTATTAAAAAACATGACTGTCATTCAAAGAACTCAGCTGTCAGCATATCACTTACCACAATAAAAGTAGCTGGATTATCACCCGTATGACATGCAATGCAGGCTGTTCCGTAGTCTGGGAGCTCACGTTTCCGTGAGATACCCCATCTGCAGATATCTCGTTCCGACAAGTGCAGCACTCGACCGTGCGATTGTAGTGCGGGAGACAGTGTTTGTTTATGTACTATCATTGCATGAATTTATTCATCTGAAATAATCTGAATATACTATGTAGATGACGATATATGGTTTGATTATTATATACGATTAGACATTGTAATTCTGCCTATAAATAAAATTCTTATTTTAATTCTTTAGTTGCCTCGTAAAGGCTGAAAAAAGTAGAGGAAGAATTTTCGCATATCATGTCTAAGCTGTCAATTTAAGTTAAAAAAAACCGTAAACTCATAGGAAAATAAGAGTTGGATTCAGAATGAATGAATTTCAACTTGATGAAGACAAAAAACTCACCATAAAATCGTAATTATCACCATCATCACAAAAAAAAATACAAAAAGTTATTGTGCATTGTCTATTGAAAAAAAACTTAAAATGTTAGGAATGTTTCTACAAAAATATCTGAAGCTGCAAAGCACATGTATTCAAAACGTTCATTTGATTTGATAGATTTATAAAAGGACTACGAAAATAAACCAGTTGCTCTACAAAAGCAGTCAATTCCATTCTCTATTTCGGGATCGACGCGGTCAATACCAGCTTTTCAGTGCTCGCACGCCGCTCGGCCGTAATCCTGCGTAACCCTTTTGAGTACGGTGGCCAAAATTTACTGGAACAAAGAGTTTCTTTTTAAATAAGTGGACTAAAACATTTTTTAGACTGTAATATCATTAATCGAACAGAGTATAATAGATATGAATATTTTTTAGAGAAAATAATTTAAAAAATTGATCTGACGATTTTGCTTTTTTGTATCGTAAGCCAATACCTACTTATTTTAGGTTGCTACATCAGAAGGAGTAAGTCGGTAATTCAGAAACAGCGATTATTATTAAAATAATTGGTCCCCAAAAAGTATTTCTTCTAAACGCCGACCCGTATGGTCAGTATCATCTTTTCAAAACAACTCGCGCTTTGCCCGGTAATCCTTTAACCTTCGAGTAGGGTGGCCAGAGTTCCCTGCAGTGAAAGATTTTTTAATTATTCAAAGTGCATTCAAATGAAGTCTTCTAGTCTAGACTGCGGGACAACTTAAAACGTTGGTTAAACAATTGTTGTAAAAATGCAAGAATAACTCTCTGTATCACTTTGTCTGTATGTCTGGTTATTTTATTATAGCTAAATAAACTTCTAAAAACGTTATATCTTAGTAGTCATACTAACAAATAAAAAAAGCTCAATAAAAGCTTGGAGAAAAAATTAGTACAAACACAAAAGACTAAATCAAATACACATAAAGAATAGTACCAATGTAATCTTAGCTATGTTTTAAATTTAAAAGTTTTGATGTTTGTTAAAAAATTACACCCGCAAAAAAGCTAAATGTTCGGATGAATAATGAATAACGGATGAATAAAATTTAGTATGGTAACCTCAGTTGCTACTTATTGCCTTAGAAAAAATATAAAAAAGGTTTAGCAATGTCTTAATATAGGGTTATTCTTATTCATAAAGGGTATGCTAAGCCGAAAGAGGCTCATAGTACTCATCATTATGAACAACTTTTACTATAAAAAAAAAAAAATCAGCAGCTGATTTTTTTTTCGCGAATATCGGGTTGTTCATAATGATGAGTACTATGAGCCTCTTTCGGCTTAGCATACCCTTTATGAATAACCCTGTATACAAAACAAAAATAGGTTTCTTATAACTTCAGATACAATAAAAACATCAAAACTACCTCATAGGATGAAATTTTTAGTTATAGTATGTTAATAAAAAAAATACCAATAGCAAAACCTAGAGTGCACGCTTTAATCTGGTCTGGTGACTTGTATGAAGCAATTTGTTTAGACCGGTTTTCAATTTACGCTGCAGTGATAGGGTTAAAAAACGTACCGCTTCCCGGATTACAGGTGTAATGAATAGAAAAAGCTCGTGTTTCCTAAATTCAATTCCGAATTTCCGATTGAAATTAACATGAGAAGTACGGAACGGAAAGTTTTTGTTTGAAATTCTAATCAAATAAATGCAGTGGGGTGAATCTGTTTTTCAAATTGTGTAGTTTAGAAGGTTTAGACCAGATGCATAACTTTTGCTTGAATATTTAACTTGATGCTGGTTTTTTGCTAACTTGATATTTTTATATAACAAGATCCAGAAAAAACAAATCGATTTAATTTCACTGCCATCAGGTTTAATTTTTCCAAATAAAAAAAAAAAACATTCCACAGACTACTTTTCAACAACAATATGGAAGCACTCACCATCACCACGTTAGTTTTCATAGTAAAATTGAGTTAGGTTTATTATGATTAACAATTATGATAAAAGCTAAAAATCAGGCAGCACGAGAAACAAAAACAGTTTCACTTAATCTTATCGGTAATCAAAACAATCCTCAGGCTCTTGTACTATAAGATTGAGTCGTTCGATGTGTTATAGCTAACATTGTCATCCGCCGCTGGAGGAAATGTTACGATTTTATATTTTATTGTGAAAGTGCTCTTAACAGGGGATGTGTTAAGAAGCTGTTTGTATCTCTGTATCTAAACCATACCTACTTCCGTTAAATATAAAGATGTGAAATTATGTTAATACCTAATTATTTTTATAATTATGTACCTTTGTACAACTTTTTTTTTATTTCGAAGTATTTAATATTCTACAATTTTCCAAAAAATCCTAAATGTTAAACCAGACCAGTAACACAATAATTTATTTATTTTATGTTAATTGAGAATGTTTTACCACATTTTTTACTACGTCGCATAGAAATAATCTTAAATATTCCTTTGCCTTTGCCCTAAAAATAACAAAATGGAAAAATCGTTCCATGAATTAATTAGATACGTTTATCTATAAGTATGTTCACTGAACACATCACTTAAAATTATTCCTTCTTTTATAGTTGATGAAAAGTCAGTAAAATTAAAACCATTCAGTATATCTTTTAGAAGTTTACTGAATAATTCTTCAATATTTTGACCTTACTACTAAATTACCAATTTAAGCTCGATTTTCATCGATATTACGATATTGTAGCTCTAGACTTCATTAAAATTTGCCCTTTGATCTACTCACGTACGTAAAGAAAGATTAAATATGCGACAGATAGACATCTTTCTACAGATACTTAACAAAAGCACTAGCGACAATTACCATCGCAGCGTACTTGCCTTTAACCATAGTACTTTTAACCTCCGACGCAAAAAGAGGGGTGCTATAAGTTTGACCGCTGTGTGTGTCTGTCTGTGACACCGTAGCTCCAAAACGAGTAAACCGATTTGGAAGCGGTTTTTATATTTGAAACCAGGTTTTCTAGCGGTGGTTCTTAGACCTGTTTTATCAAAATCGGTTCAGCCGTTTCAACGTTGAGTTTTTATTTTTTTTGTCTATGGTTGTACTCGTATGGGGAAAATATTATGGTGATATTAGCAATATATGGCAGAAGGTTTCGTATTTACCAGAGTTGTGGGAAGCTGAGCGACGCGCGACGTGAGGATGCGTAGAGGATTCTTATTAGCTGTAAGCGGTAGTACAGTAAGTAACTAATTAAACCACACTGTATATATTCTTAGGTCGCGACCTTGGCATAAATGTTTTGCTCTTTCGTGTAAAAATATCTCGTATTCTTTTTCACCAGAGCGGCGCTGATCGAGGCCTCAAATTCAAATTCAATTCAAATAATTTCTAAATTTTCAAAATTGTCTCTCTGTGGTATTCCATCGTACATCTCCCTACACACCGTTACATAGTAATTCATTACCACGCACACATCGACACGTCACTCACACACTCACGTTTATACGGTAATTAATATCAGGGCTACCACGCGCGCGGTTGCGGCTATATAGGGTTGCTGATAACTAGGGGTGTCACCTTGACGCAATGGGAAGGAAGACATCTCGTTTAGATTAGGTAAGTGTACGAAGTAGTGTGGTAACCCTGTATGTACCTATTAAGCAGATTAATGATAACGTTACCCGTTTGTAAGGTGAGTTAATTTGGTCGTTTTCTGAAAGAATACAAACAATATAACAATGCTGGTGGGTTGTGAATTTTTAAACAAAGCTAAAGCTTAATTAGTGTACTTTTAGTGTAATTTTATAGTATTATATAGTAATTTCAAATTAGAAGTAGGTACTTCACTCTGATTGGGAACAAGTAAGTAAGAAAGTTCAGCTTCAGCTTGATCAGTATCTAACTATTTGATAATATTATAAATATTAGTTTTATATGCATTCTTGGACAGAGAAATCAATGTTTAATATTTTAGTTAAAAAAATTCGTAAGTTATTTTTTTTTTATATTTTTGTTCAAATAAAAACAAAATAGTTTTAGTGTACGATGAAGCACTTCAAAATTTTCAGAAGACACATTTTTATAATACTTTTAATAAAATCAAAAAATGCTGTGATCAATAAACTACGAGTAAAATAAACAGGGAGGCTTAATTTTAGTTCAAAGTCAAGTCAAGTTCAATTAGTTCAAGTCTTAAAATCGCCGTAAGTTGATGGTGTGTTATGGTAAGAGTATAGGCCATATTCCAGCATGGAGGAGTACGGCCTAATCACCCTTCGAGGGTAGACCTGTATCCCAGCAGTGGGAGGATTAAAGGTTGCTGATGATGATGATAGGACAACAGCAAAGTATCATGTTTTTATTTTAATCATTTTGTAATTTTAAGTTTGTGTGGTTTTTTTCTCTAAGAAACTACTGAAGGTTTGTCACGGTGCTCACATTCGCCACACAATCTAATGAAAATGGAAATGGAGAATTTAAATATCTGTCCTAGGTCTGGATGTTCGTTGTCCTTGTCTTTGTGTGTGTTCCATGGCATCCACGCTATTAGTGTGAAACTTTTTAAAAATTGAATTCTAATAATATTCTATTCAATCTTTGATGAACATTGGGTTAGAACTCAGGTTCAAAGATCCCAGGAGTTTCGCACGGATAAAGTATATTGTTTTAATTGCTTCATCAAGAAAATGCAGCGGAATTGCTTATAGATACATACTTATAGATACTTATAGACACTACAACGTGTTATTATGAAGTTAATTAAAGAAAGATGAAGGTTGTTTATACTTGGCGACTGAGAATAGACTCGCGACGACTTCTGTACATTTTGACGTGACAACGTCTTATAATTCGATGGAGCCGGCTGCACGCACGAAAAAACATGACGTATGCGGCGTTACCTCGCTCTGAGGCGTTCCATTTAAGGCTTGAAGTGCAAGCGAGAGCGCGCATCGAGCGACAAAGAGGCACAATCGGCCTCCGCGTTCGGCAGCGTTCAACATCTGTCTCTCTCCTACTTGAGTGAGCAATGCGTCCGCATGGACAGCTGCTATATATAATAATACAATTTACATGTTTTCGTCAAGTATGAAGTGCAGTAAAAAGTGATTGTGGTGTCAATTGTTTATAGCAACGATAATTGCGGCGATAAAGTTAATGATTCTTTCGATATTAAATATATAATATTATGTTCAGTGATATATTGTCGTAATTGTATTTTTGCGTACAAATAAATGTAACTTGATCAATTCAATTGTGATTTCCATTTACCTCCTTCTCTATATCCATACAAAATATCTATCAAACAAATAAAATTAAAATTTTCTTTTGAAAAATAATACCAGTCAGTATTTTCTTATGACGTTGTCACGTTCAACTATCGTCAGTAAACCGACTTTACAGATAACCGATTTTTTTAAATCATTTATTAAGCACAACAGAATTTGCGGTTCGTGAGATTAGAGAAATATTAATTTTTTCTGAAGAGTTGACTAAATGAGTTAGATTACTATAGTTAAATCTGGCATTTTCTTAGCCTGGTTTCTCATACCTGAACATCATCATCATAAATTCGAGCCCGTTATAGTCCACTCATCCCGGTCCCAAGCCAATCTTATATAGAGGTTTATAAGAAAAGGGTAGGTATGCTAAGCCGAAAATGGATCATAACACCCATCGTAATAAACAACTTTTACCATGGAAGCAACCCCGAAATCGCAAAATAATCAGCGGCTCCATAGAAAATGTCAATAAGAATTATATAATAGTTTATAAGAATTTAATTTATAATTAAATTAGATAATTTATAATTTAATTTAAATTAATTAATTTAATTAATTAATTAATTTAAATTTAATTTAATTTAATTTATAATTAGAATTTAATTTATAATAGTTTATAAGAAAAGGGTAGGTATGCTAAGCCGAAAATGGATCATAACACCCATCGTAATAAACAACCTTTACCATGGAAGCAACCCCGAAATCGCAAAATAATCAGCGGCTCCATAGAAAATGTCAATAAGAATTATATAATAGTTTATAAGAATTTAATTTATAATTAAATTAGATAATTTATAATTTAATTTAAATTAATTAATTTAATTAATTAATTAATTTAAATTTAATTTAATTTAATTTATAATTAGAATTTAATTTATAATAGTTTATAAGAAAAGGGTAGGTATGCTAAGCCGAAAATGGATCATAACACCCATCGTAATAAACAACCTTTACCATGGAAGCAACCCCGAAATCGCAAAATAATCAGCGGCTCCATAGAAAATGTCAATAAGAATTATATAATAGTTTATAAGAATTTAATTTATAATTAAATTAGATAATTTATAATTTAATTTAAATTAATTAATTTAATTAATTAATTAATTTAAATTTAATTTAATTTAATTTATAATTAGAATTTAATTTATAATAGTTTATAAGAAAAGGGTAGGTATGCTAAGCCGAAAATGGATCATAACACCCATCGTAATAAACAACCTTTACCATGGAAGCAACCCCGAAATCGCAAAAAAATCAGCGGCTCCATAGAAAATGTCAATAATCCTCAACAAAATGCATGGAACAGATTTTTTTTCGCAATTTTAGATTTGGTCCCATAATAAAAGTTATTCATAATGATGAGTACCATTAGTCCATTTCGGCTTAATATACCCTTTTATTATAACGCTATCCAGGTTTGATGCGCTTATTTCAAGTAAAGTTAATTAAAATATCCAACAAAAATCGTCTCGTACGAACTAAAAGTACTTCTGTCAAAGTAATTAAAGTTCTCAGAGTTTTTGTGGAGTGGCAATCGGCACTTTTTGCTTTTCGCTGATTATAGCAACACTATCGTACTCCGGCATGATAGCTGTCGTTCTTAGAAAGTTGGTAACGATGCTATCCTGGTACTTTAGAAATGTAATCGTTAAAAGTTAGGAATTGAGACAGATTAATAACTAAGTTGTTGCCTTACAAGATTTGTTTTGCTCTGTTTGTGTCGTTTTTGAAAGTAGTTTTTAAGTCAAAGAATTGATTTGTTTGAAAATATCTTCTTAATTTTTATTGAAAAAAAAAACTAGCTTGCTAGTGTCAGACCTAAGTTGTATTTTGTTTTCCTTTCTCGCGATTTCTCGAAATAAAAGTACCAACAGAATCAAAAGAGTAAAAATATCAGTATAGCTATATAGGGTTATTCATAAAGGGTATGCTAAGCCGAAAAGGGCTCATAGTACTCATCATTATGAACAACTTTTACTATGGGAGAATTCGCGAAAAAAAATCAGCTGTTCCATAAATTTAATTATAATAATTAATTCATTTCACACATTAATTTAATTCGCATTAAATCACATCAAACAGTTAATTTTAGTGTGTTCCGACCAAAAACCAAAGAATAAACACACCAGACAGATGTCTCCAGTAATGCAGTCAAAGAATAAAAATAAAACCTAAATCGCACGCAGCCGAAGATGTCCCTACCATAAACACAGTAGATTTAAGCCAAGAATGCTGAATAAATAACTGGGAAAGAATTTCTTTGTGTCGATACAGCAACGACTGATTTGTGAACGGTGCGTGAGTCTGGACACAGATTATTTGAACAGAAGGGACGCTTTCCGTCTATAACTTTCGTTTTTAATTTCGCGTTTCTTTTTGTCCTTTCCATTCTTGGCTTTGGCTTTTTTCTTATTTAAATCCCGACGCAAACCCAGGGTATTAAAATTTAGGGTTATTTTAGTTTCAGGAATTCTATAACAGTTTCAAAATGGGCAACTGATGCTGTATCGTACTTTTCTGCAGTTGGTTTTTTTGCTGTCTCGTCACTTCTCTAATTAATTACTACTTGACATATCTACCCCTCTAATCTATGTCAAAATGCCTACTTATTAATAGCGTGGTACAAATCGCGTGTGAGCACAGCCCTTGGAGCTAAATAATACCCTCGGAACGGTGGGTACTGGGCTTAATGAAGCGGGAGTTGAGATTGAAGAATAGAGAGAGTAAGAAAGAAAGAGAAAGGCTATTCCGACTTATGCTGTAGACAGCATGTGCAGCGGCTGCCGGGCAGATGACCAGCGGGCTATTGGTACTAGTAGGTACTAATAGCGTCTTGCGGTTTCACCCGCTATACTACAGGAACCGTTTTTTCCGAGCTAATAAGTACCCTATAATTATGTCAAAGTATGAGCTATCTCCGTATTAAATTTCATTCGAAACCGTTCAGTCGTTTTTGCGTGATTGAGTAACCAACATTCAAACACACAACTTTAACAAATAATTAAAAGGAGGAGGGGTTATAGTAGGATAAGTTAAAAAAAATTAAAATAAATGTTAACGTTTCACATTCATAGTTCAACCAGCTTATCAGTTTAGCTGATAATCTCCACATGTCTGTATTCCAAATTAAAAACCTATTTCTAGTAAAATTTCAGGGTGTGCCACTATCATACGCACGAAAATATTTTACAATAGAAACTGACATGCCTGACAACAAAATAAAACAATCCCCACGTTGAACGGCTGAACTGATTGAAAATCAGTTCAAATAAAGCTAAAACACTTCCGGCTCACCTTCGAAACGAAAAAAATACCATCGAAATCGGTTCATCCGTTCGAGAGCTACGATGCCACCATCGATCTAGTATGATGCCACAGACAAACGCATACACACGCAGACACGTCAAAATTATAACACCCCGTCGTTTTTGCGTCGGGGGTTAAAAATGAAGGCACCACTTATCAGGCTATTTGGGTTTATAGAAATAGCAGTTTTATCTGTTTCTATTTTTCGATAAAGCTTATACTATAAAAACAGCACCAAAAATAACCACTGACGTCCAAGGTTCCAAGTTCGAATACTTTATAATGCAATAAATATCGCTGGAACCAGGTGAATCTCCCAACTAATACGTAGGCAGATTTAGAAATAATCTGTAACATGTGAAAATAAGTGTATTTGCTAAACATGTCAATTTTGAAGCATTTATCGTAAACATGCTCCTAAATATTGGACGCACCTGTTAGGGACAGGTGGGTTTGTATAGAAAACAGTATTTAAGTCAACTTTCAGTGTGGAATGAGGCCGTTAATCAGTCGATAAGCCATTTTAGTTTGCATAAATTTTGAAATTTGTAAATCTGAGTTATTTACAAATTCTGAATTTGTGCCTGTGTTTTAAATGTTTTGCGACTGTTTTGAAATATTCAATGGGGTTTACGTCTTAGTCATGTCTTCAGCGGAATGTGAGCACATTCCATTAACGATCTATATGTAGCTAGATACTAATTTAGGTACATCAGTATTCATCCATTCATAGATAATAAAATTTTCATTTTCATTTTCATAGATACGCTAAATAGGTTTAAGATAGAAAAAACTTTTGGTACGTATGATTTTAGTTTCAGTTATGTTTGTTTGATTGAGCAGTGTGATTTAACAAAGTGCTTCTATTTCCACCATGGATCTTGCTTGACCATTTATACTTAGGCGACTTGCTATTAAACTAAACCAATAAAACACACAAAATCCAGTATCCACTAAAAATAATATCTGACAAAACCGGTAGTTTTATTCCAAACATAGCATATGCGCTGCCATGTCAACCAAAGCCATTTAGTATGCATGCAATATGCATGTAACAGTAATATCTCACGGAGATCTGACGGTCGCTTCGAGGCGAACTTTCAATTATAAAGTTTTAGCACCTGGAGGCTCGCCAAGCGCAGGCGAAGCCGTGTGAGACTAACTGTGAATTCAATTATTCCATTTAGAACTGATATTGAGACAGTTGGATTCTAAATCAGCAGTTTAGTCTTTTGTCTCTCGAGTCTCATACGATAAAGTGGACTCTAGCCGCTTGAGGCACCCCCTCCCGCGGGTTTTTTTCCGTAGAAGCACCGGCGCGTCATCGTTTGTTTATGTGACGTCACGCGCCGGGCGGCCGATCACTTGAATGGTTTTTATGACTTAAACATTCGAACAAGGACCCACTTGTAATTGTTTATTCTTAGAGCTGTTGAATACACGTGTCGAATGACGAATGTTATCATAACATTGGTTGGCCTGGTATAGATATAAATCAGCGTATAACCGCTTACTTTACAAAAAAACATGGACTTTGAAGTTTACATATTTTTACTAAAAAAAGTAAAGCGATAATGTATGTTTTTTACTATTTAGATTTAATAATAGACTCAATCTGCACTTTGTCACAAAATAAGAATACATTACTCACCTTAAAAGTATTTAATATCAGGCATTTAAAAACCAGCGAAAAAAAATTTTTCCGCGATTTTTTTTGTTCCCACTTCACAACACTTGTTTACATCTTGTCGTAAATTGTCATTTCACAAAAACAACTGCACACAACACTTCTAGGATGATTGTTTCACTATATTTTAAATAGATCATAACATCTAACACAGTAAATAAAATAAACTTTGAGAAATAAAAAACACGGCCGTCTATGATGATGACGCAATGAGGCCTTGGAAGAATGACTGAAGTCGAAACACTAAAACACTTGTATACCTTAAAATATATTGTTATCAGCCTTGTTAACAAGTATTTAAAGCTTATTAACCAAGAACACCACCAGAACCAGCATAACTAACGTTTTATTTACGTAAAACCCGTCGATGCACCGCCGACCAGGCAAACTCAACACAAACTGACTTTGACTCACGGAATAATATTTAATTTTTAATCGAATATCCACCGAGTTTAAAGTTGTTCGACTACGGCATAATGGCACATTCAAGCGGAACGAGATGGCATTCATACTTAAAAGTCTTTTGCCTTAGTAAAAGCAGGATAGAGACTTTTTCTGAGTCTGGCGCGAAATAAAAATCCGGACACTACAGTGTCCGCGATGCTTCTACGGGTTTTTTGAAATCGGACACTACAGTGTCCGCGGTGCTTCAAGCGGCTATGACCCGAGCGGAGTCTAGGAGACTCCCCAAAATTGGAGTCTCGGAGAATTATAGCGGAAGTTGTATCGTTTGTAACCTATATAGGGTTGGAAGGAAAGGGTATGCTAAGCCATAAAAAGCTCAGTGCTCATCATTATGAAGAACTTTTAGTATTGGACTAACTCTGAAAACGCAAAAAAAAAAAATATGCTGTGCTATAGAAAAATATCAATGGCACTCTCCAGAATGTATGGAACAGCTGATTTTTAAAGCTTTTTTTATTCGCCATTTCAGGATAAAAGATCAAAATGAGCCTTTTTCAGCCTAGCATATTTTTTTCTTATAACTCTGTATCGAATCGATTACATATACGAGTAATCTGTTTATTAATATTGTAATCAAAAAATGTCATTTACAAATATTAATAGAAATTGTAATATAAAACAGCATTCAGCAGAAATTCTACGAAAGTATTACCGAATGTCGCGAGTTCACAAATTACCATAATTTTAGTTCACTTTCAAATACGAGTACATATGAGCTCACTTAATACTCCTAATATTTGCAAAATTATTCAAGTTCATTGTCTAGAGGTATTTTGAAAGACTGTTATTAAATATCAAATAGTTTATTACAAATTCTGGTACCACAGACTGTAGCCTCAGAAAAGCCTCAGTAAACTAAGAAAGAAAGATGGAGCACTGCATTAAATCGGTTATTACGAACACTATCGGAGGTGCAAATGGCATTTTTTGCAGGAGAGCAATTTAAGGTTAAAATTTGACGTAAATTAATAAGTTAAATACGTAATAAATCAAATTCATTCGATTTGTAAACGGTATTTTTTTATTATATGCTTATCTAAAAATATTTTAAATACTCGTATAATTGATTATACAAAGAAAAAAACTGTGATTTTGCAGTTTCTCTACTTTCCCCCGTATTCATATGTGAATGAGTGCGTCTTGTGTACGCGCGAAAGTAGAGTTCTTGGCTTCACCCAAATCTAACGCAGTGCTCCATCTTAGTCTCTACGTTTATCTGAGGCTCGAACAAGATAATTAAACTCTGTTCACTGAGGTTGGACTACATTTTATACTTAATAGAGTGAAATAATTTGGGACATGCTTCAAAATGTGATTCGAATTCGCATACAATTATGTAAATACATATCAATTTAATAATATGCTTACGTAAGTGTAATAGGCTGGGGAGCGGGTGTTTTGCCCTGAGCCGAGTCGCCAAAGTTGTGCCTGTCGATGTGGTAAGGACGTGCTACTTTGCCACAGTCCACTCTCTGCTGCAATACGGCACGGAATTATTCGGCAGGGCTGGGACTGGGAGCGCGTTTTTCGGCTGCAAAAGCGCGCTGTCCGTGCAGTCGCCAGAATCCCGCAGGATGTCTCCGTACGTCCGCATTTTAAGAGGCTTGGAATCTTGACAGTACCAGCACTCGTCATTTTTCAAGTTGCGGTATATGTGAGACTAAACCAAGCCTCTTACAAGACTCGTGCCAGCTCCCGCAACGGGCACAAGCTCGCGGAGGTGCCTCGCTCACTGGCGAAGTCGGATAAGTCAACACACGTCATGGGTCCAGCAGTATACAATAAACTACCAGAGCACATCGCCACTGCGCCCACTATGGGCAGTTTTAAATCACGGCTCAAGCGCTGGCTTGTCGAGCACACGTTCTATAGCTACGATGAATTCATTGAATGTGATTATGTTTAATTTTAATTTTGATTATTCAGTTTTACACTGTGACATTTACTTAGTGATTAAACGAACTTACCTTTGTGAAGTTCTATCATAATTATACGTAGCACTTTGTCCGAAGAAATTAGTATTAGTAGATATTATATACACATGTAGTTCCGCTAGGTGACACCACTCTTTGCACTAATTGTTGAGAGAATGTAGGTAGAATTAAACAAGTTAAAATATCCGAGGGTAGATATAACCCACCTCGCCATTTTGTCGTTCTTATTATTCATTTAGTTTAGAGATATACATATTTATATTACACACCTAATTACACCTTTGTCATTGGCATGCTTCTTTAGTTCTAATGATATTCAAGGGTTGCGTTTGCTCCTGGGGGGGCGGGAGTACATACTAATTTCTTCGGACAAAGTGCTACGTATAATTATGATAGAACTTCACAAAGGTAAGTTCGTTTAATCACTAATTATACTTCGCACTTTGTCCTCGAAATTAGTATTAGTAGATATTATATACACATGTAGACTTTGAGAGTAATGTAAAGAAGTATTGTCAATGACACGTTAATCGTGTGAAATCAACTTAATGTTTATTAAGCACAACCATAAGTACTGTAGGTATATTTTACGTGAAAATATTCATATTTTACGTTACTACCTTATTACTTAACTTAATTGTTATATTTAGCTTAAACAGTATCTAGGCATCTATTCGCCTGATGGTGTATTATTATTATATTAATAATTGCTCGAGCTAAGGACAGGTGACAGGCATCGGTAACAACCCTGTTGTAAAACGGAACGAAGGTAGTGGAGCTGTGGCTCCATCCCACAGTGTTGCGGATAGTGTCAAGACTGACACCAAGCGAGCGTGCGGCAGTCGCAGTTTGCCGACTGGTTTAAGTGAATAAAATATCGCATTTGTCTATGTATGCCTGTAGTATTTTTGCTGGGTTTTCGTAGAAAAAAGGTAAGAAGAAAACTGACTGCTTGAAACCAGGAATGTTTATTTATATCAAGCTTTTCATTACCAATTGACAATTGTCAATTATGCATAAGTGACTTAAAACACTGTTGGTGCCCCAGGTAGCATTGTATTTAGGTAAAGGAGGTTTACTGTGTCATGATTTTTAATTATGTATAGTATAAATTTAATCACCTTAATGTCATTTACTCGATTTTATATCATTTGGTATTTAATTTGATAAACAGTCTTTTGATTAAAATGATCACCGGAAACATGTCGCCCCGCCCAGTAAACGCAATAGCGATAAAGGAAGAACGATTGTAAAGTAGAGGGGATAAGACTTGGCGAGGTGGCATGTTGAGAAGGGAAAGGCAATTCGGTTTTAGCTTTAGTTTCGATCAGACGTCGATGTAATACTGTTACTGTGAATATAATTGTGATATATAAAGTGTTTTACAAATATATACCATCCTGGCGTGAAAAGAGGTGTTTTCGTTATACTTCAGAAGTGTTAAAAAACTCACGCCAAGCCACAAACGAAGAAAAGAAAATGTTAAAACATGATGTTAAAAAAGCAGCAGACGTGTGAACGCCGTTGCTCCACAAGCTAACCGAGCTCAGGGAGCTCCCCCTGTAGCGAGATCACCACGAGCAGCAGCATGGAGAGCTAAACGTAGACGATGTGCAGGATACACCCAAAAAAATGAGGGTATGCTAATCTTGTTATTGTGTTAAGCTTTTGTTTTCTCTTTCTCTTTTCATCTTACTGTTACCAAGGTATTTGTGCTTAAAATTAATTTATTGTATAGAAATTAATAAATCTAATGTACGTATATGCATTGGGTGGGTGGTAAAGTTCACGTACCTACCGTTTTCAATAGGGGTAATTTTTTGATAATGTGATTTTAATTAAAAGTAAATGCAGGTGCGCGTAGGTACTTGGCCAAGGCTACTCCTTGGCAGTACTATGGCGCACATTTTCATAAAACATCCACTCGGAAGAGGGTAGGTTAGGCCTACTTTTTAATAGCACATGATACGTTTTGGTACTTGCCCATTGTGTATACGTATATTTGAATTTGGAAAACGAAGTTGATAGTTTCGCGCGAAGTCGTTAAAATAGCTGAGCAGTATTTATAGAATACCGTTTTGTTTTCGTTTAATTTATTTCTACCTACATTTTATAAAGAGAAAGAGAAAAGGCTTTCATATGTTTATAGTTGACTTTATTATAATTATGTTGAAAGTATATCTTCGAGATATACGAGCTAAGATTTAATTTTTGAGTAAAGTCGGACTGTTGGTTAACTCACTCACTGGTTTGTTACGGGTATGCTTCCCGATGAATGTTAAGTGGATCGTTAGATTCACTAATTAAGGCTGCTATTCCCAAAAACCGCCAAAATTGTGCGAGATTGAAACCACTTCTTGCCATTATTTATAAAGTTTATATTATTAAAAAATATATATATCTGTATTTGCCGGATATAAGAAGTAATTTTATTTCTTTTAAACTTTTCATTATTAATCACATATTTATTCATTTTCTTAAATTAATTTTGTTTTATTACATATAAATATCATTACGAAGTTAACGATTTTATTCATTTTGTTTACACAGAAATTGTACAAAAATTATGTACTAGTGCATAATATGTTTCTCACTGGAAATTAAGTAAACATTAGATGTCCCTTTTTAATGGCGCGGATATATGTATTTCCGCTAAATGTTAAGTGAATTGTTATATTTCACTGCATAGTTGAACAGAATTTGCTTTCTGTTGGATGTGATGCGATGTGAGTGAGTCATGTATGATTAAGTTTGTTATTTCAATGAACTTTAAATATTTAATTGAAAAGGTTATATGCTTTTAGTTTATTGTTTGCCGAACTAAAAATGAACCTTTTTTTTTCCCCCCAATGTTAACTGTTAGTTTGTGAATGTATTCTGCCGGAGACAATGTATACATTCCAGGGTGTTGACTGGTGTCAATGAAGTTCACCGTAGACGGTACTGCTCGTGATATGCTGCCTAGGCATCGGCAGAAAACGAAGGGGGTTATAAAGAAGAGACCTTCCTCTTCTCCATGCTGTTCGAGCGCTGTAACTGGAAAGACTTTGATAGACCCGGAAGGTATCAAACAAATTTTCTATTAATTAAGGCTGTTATAAAATTCTATACAGAATTACCGTAACTTACGCTATGTTATCCGAATTCGGTGGTTATGTTACTGTTTTACAGTTAACACGTTACAAATCGATATTTGCATCAATAATTTACTTCAGTCACAGTCAAACTACATAATAATGGTTTATGCTATTTAGCAAAAAGATAACAATTATAATAAAATATTTTGATGGTTGTGCTATTTTACGGGAGTTCCTACTTAAATTTTGGAGGGTATTTTTTTTCCATACTTCTGAAATGTACCTAAAATGATTTTGATAATTCTACATTATTTCTATTGATATCTTTCAGTGGATTGGTCTTCTTTTATATAACGTTATCATATAAAAACACGCTAATTTAGTTAATTTTGACATTAATTTTTAATCATTTTACCCGAATAGCTAATTAATGATATTGGTGAATAATATTTGGTTCTTTTCAAATCACGAGTTAACACACTTCTTTCATATTTCAAAACATTTTTTTTTCCTATTTTTGAATTTGACGTGTTTATAATGCTTTAAACTTTGATGAAGGTATAAAAAGTACACATATTATACACGGGGTGTTAAGCAAGAGCATAGTAATATATCAGAGTATATCTATACATTCAAGCATTTCTGAGAGTTGCTTTTCTTATAATAAGACTAAACTGAAACTCCATGTTAGGTTAGAATTTACCCAGTCATATTTTAAAAGACGTGTCACCGTACTGTGTGAGATTTGAGTGAATAACTTGGTTGCGCGATCTAACTTTTCTAGTAGCGCCATCTCGTAACAAGCCTAGAAACTAAAATCGATTTATAATCGAAACGGGGCAGCAAAATCGTTGTTATTTTTGGGTCGTAGGATTTCAATTCAACTTGACTCGCATATGTAATTATAATAATTGAGAAACTTGGTGAATAGTTATAACATCTAATCCAATAGAGATGTATTTTGACTTATTAAAACGAAGATTTAAAAAAAAATGTTTGTGCCAATATTCGATTATTAAAAGATATCGATTTCTAATGTTTGGTAACCGATTAAGGTTTTAGCAATATTATGATTCTTGTTTTAAATATTTTTGTTTAAATGATTACTGACATCCCGTGTAAAACGGCGTTATATAAAATACATACTTAATATATAGGTACTTTAAGTAACATCAAACTTAATTTTCCAAATGTATAATAATAATTGCTGCGACGACTAATACTGGAATTTTCCCAATATTTAATTCACAATTAAATTCGAATGTGCACTTCACAAAAAAAAAAGGAAAACATAGGCAACGTAACTTTAAAAACAACGTTAAGAAAATAATATAATTTATTAGTCAAATTGATTTAATTATTTTCTAAATTTTATATTAAAGGATAACCAAAAATAAAATAAAATAAATAAATGATGATTTGTAATTCTACCACATTGCGATTTAATAAAAACGGTTTAATTGTTATCCATGGTCTTACCTCAAAGGTCAAAAAAATGTAAGCACGCGTGTGCAAAGTTAGAGCACCATGAAAGGTGATAAACTTCAAAAGGTACTTCTTATTTTGGATAGACTGTCGTGTAGTGGATAATTTTAGGATCATTTCATTTCATGATGTTATTTGGGTGTGAACCCTGAATAGACTAAGGCAGGTCTGTTTTGAGATTCAGTGCTTTCGATCTTAATAATGAAATCGTTTTGAAAACTATTGTAGGTAAATGGAGATCAATACAAAAATAAGAACATAATCTCAAGTTAAACGTAGTTCTTATATTAAGCAAAATAATTTGTTTGTTCGATTCATTTCATGTATTTCTGATATTTACAAGTAGATTTGACGTCAATTGAATACCTTACCTTCGTTTTGGATAAGCTTCGTTAATATCATAGACGAGATTGCCTTGTATGTGAAAACATGGTTTAAATTAAATTTTTCAAGAGATCGTCTTCACGCTCACTAAGTAGTAAAATTTATAATTTTAATTTTTGCAAGTTACCCATTCCATGCATTTATGTTGTGTCGTGATTATGTTTTATCATCGACACAGTAAACTGTTTTGATACTGCGTTATTACCTACGTTATTCTCTTTATGAGGGTATTTTGTCAAAAAGCCGCGTACCATTGCGCTTGTTTTGAGTTTGTTCGATGATTGTATATTTTAATGCTGGTTGTCGAGTGTTACAACATGCATGTTCTTACAATTTTCGTGTTTGGTAAAATTATATTAATATTGGTAGATAAATTTCAAAAACATGATACATTTTACGTATGTACACTGTATTGGATAACGTAAAAGGGTGCACCTCGGAGTACTATTAATTGTCTTCTTAATGTGGATGTGGATATTCAAAGGTAATTGGGTGAGCCATGACCATGTATAGCCTCGAATTTCCTTAAGTACTAGGTCTAACTCACATTTTGGTGTTTTTGTTTCTTAGTGATAAATAATAAACGTGGTGCACTCGCAGCCTCGTCTTGCTTGGCACTATAATTAAATGTTGTTACAATATAAATCAAAAGTCTAAATTTAAAAAATGTAACTTAAAGCCTTAACTAATGCTATTAGAAAAATAAATCACCGTTTAAATGAAAGATTGTGACGACTCTGTAACTATCTGAAGTGCAGTGCTAGCTTTGTTTTTATTAAGGAATTTAATGATATGAAAGTAGATAAAGTAGTATATGAATCTGCGCATGACTGCTAAAACACTCGTGTGATACTATTAGGAACTTCGCCTACGGCTCAATTTTTGAAAGAACACTCTTGTTTTAATACTTATCGTTACGTAACAATTTCATGAACCCTCATGATAGTTTTTCGGTTTAAATAAAGTTTTTATTATTTAGCTCAGCTACGTTATTTACGAGTAGATCAATTTTACTTCAATTTTCTCCAGTGTTTAAAATATAAATTGTTAGTAAATCATGTATGTAATTGGTAGGAGCAATAATTTCATTTGATACGCTAAGATGTTTTGTCGCTAAGATGCTAAGATGCTTTTTGTTGGGTTTTATTTTAGTCTAAGGGGTTTATGTAATATTACTTGCTACGATTTATTACTACTACTACACTACTTACTACTTTTTACCATGAGAAGAAATGTGATTTTGATTTCACACATTTTTTAAGATAAACACGAACTTGCGAACTGTTAAGTCGGATAGGACTACCTATAGTTTTATTTTCAATGATAACAAGCGTGTCGCGCTCACGATCACGATGTTGCCTGGCACTCGTATTATATGTTGCTAAAGGGTAAATCAAAGCGAGTAATCAAGAGGTATTAAGTGACTTTTAGATTTGAGTAAAAAAAAAAAAAAAAAAAGTTGAAATAAGTATCTATAGCTAATGCTAACCTACAAATTAGGTTTGTTTACGGAGTTTTAAATACTGATGTTAAGAGTTATACTTACTTTTGAAATAAAATGAGGTTAATGTTCCGTATAGTTCCTGTCCAATCGATATATTGTAATTGTAACCAATCTGTAACTATCTTAAGTACGGTGCTAGCTTTGTTTTTATTTAGCTAAGTTATTAAGTTCAGCGCTGAACTTTATGTTTTTGGATAATATGTTTTAAAAATTTAACATTAAAACTTTATACAATTTTATATTTGACGTATAGGTACTATTAGTTCGAATAAATGAATATGAATATTCAAATATGGTGGCATAATCATGCACAATTTGCCAGTAAATCAGGAATGTAATTAGTAGTCTGAACAATAATAGCATTATTTGGTACGTCTTATCATTCATAAAACCTAACTTTAGTCGTTGCAACGTTCATGCTCTTGTTGTATGGGCAGTGATTCTATTCTGCAGATATAATTTTACCAATATTAATAAGGTTCCGCGTACCTATACCATTAGCTGAGAGCATTTGGTGTAATGTTTTATGTAAGATGCAATCACAACTCATGGAGAAATATCAGTTCTTTAATATTTTGAGATATCTGATAAAATGGTAATTAATTTATTTCTGAATCATTTTTGGTTTTCATCCATGCTGTATTATTGCTAAATTCTAGCCTATCTTTGTGAAATATCTAGCTTCAACATGTATATATTGTGGTTATTATTTAATATTCTTCCTTTATTACAAGGTGGTTCTTATAATAATATTCTATTACTTTATTAATATTTTAAATGATACAGATAAACGATATTTCGTGCTGCAAAATAGGTTACTTGAATAAATAAATATAAACAAATGATTCATTTCGATAGATTTGTGTTTTACGGTATTTACTAGTATACTAATAGTGTAATATAATTACAGTTTTCACTAGTTTCGTTGCATTTAGTTAAAATGTGTCCATTGGATTTGCTATTTTACAAGGCCTACTATTTTTGCGTCTCTATATTTTACACTTTACGTTTTGTTTTAAGCTAAGATATTTGTTTTCATTTTTATGATTCAGCTGCTTAAATTAGTTTTTGACAGGGATACTAGTTTAGAACACTAGATACCATATCAGTTGAAAGTTTGTTTTCTCAAAGTTGCTTGAAATAAATGTATCAAAGTAGGGTAGACATATGTGTAAATGAAAATATACTTATTTAAATTTTTGACGACAATAGTCTTATAAATGAATAGTTGAATCCAAGTAACTAGATCGTTATAAAGCCGAATGTCATGATTTGTAATTGTAATAGATAACTCAGAGAAATTATTCTTGTAATTAATGTGTGTTTTCTGAGTACACCAAAACTGTTAAAATCTTAACCTAAATTATCAGTGTTGTGTCATTGATCATAGTTATATTTCGTTTTAACGATCATTTTCATTGAAATTGTCTATTGTACTATGATTTTACTAAGAAAGTCTGAATTTCCATGTATTTATTCAAAGATGTTTTAGATTTATATTTTATGTGTATTTTGTGGGTAATGCCGGGAGGCATCACGTTGCCGGATGGCCGAGTGTCATGATTTTTAATTATGTATAGTATAAATTTAATCACCTTAATGTCATTTACTCGATTTTATATCATTTGGTATTTAATTTGATAAACAGTCTTTTGATTAAAATGATCACCGGAAACATGTCGCCCCGCCCAGTAAACGCAATAGCGATAAAGGAAGAACGATTGTAAAGTAGAGGGGATAAGACTTGGCGAGGTGGCATGTTGAGAAGGGAAAGGCAATTCGGTTTTAGCTTTAGTTTCGATCAGACGTCGATGTAATACTGTTACTGTGAATATAATTGTGATATATAAAGTGTTTTACAAATATATACCATCCTGGCGTGAAAAGAGGTGTTTTCGTTATACTTCAGAAGTGTTAAAAAACTCACGCCAAGCCACAAACGAAGAAAAGAAAATGTTAAAACATGATGTTAAAAAAGCAGCAGACGTGTGAACGCCGTTGCTCCACAAGCTAACCGAGCTCAGGGAGCTCCCCCTGTAGCGAGATCACCACGAGCAGCAGCATGGAGAGCTAAACGTAGACGATGTGCAGGATACACCCAAAAAAATGAGGGTATGCTAATCTTGTTATTGTGTTAAGCTTTTGTTTTCTCTTTCTCTTTTCATCTTACTGTTACCAAGGTATTTGTGCTTAAAATTAATTTATTGTATAGAAATTAATAAATCTAATGTACGTATATGCATTGGGTGGGTGGTAAAGTTCACGTACCTACCGTTTTCAATAGGGGTAATTTTTTGATAATGTGATTTTAATTAAAAGTAAATGCAGGTGCGCGTAGGTACTTGGCCAAGGCTACTCCTTGGCAGTACTATGGCGCACATTTTCATAAAACATCCACTCGGAAGAGGGTAGGTTAGGCCTACTTTTTAATAGCACATGATACGTTTTGGTACTTGCCCATTGTGTATACGTATATTTGAATTTGGAAAGCGATGTTGATATTTTCGCGGGAAGTCGTTAAAATAGCTGAGCAGTATTTATAGAATACCGTTTTGTTTTCGTTTAATTTATTTCTACCTACATTTTATAAAGAGAAAGAGAAAAGGCTTTCATATGTTTATAGTTGACTTTATTATAATTATGTTGAAAGTATATCTTCGAGATATACGAGCTAAGATTTAATTTTTGAGTAAAGTCGGACTGTTGGTTAACTCACTCACTGGTTTGTTACGGGTATGCTTCCCGATGAATGTTAAGTGGATCGTTAGATTCACTAATTAAGGCTGCTATTCCCAAAAACCGCCAAAATTGTGCGAGATTGAAACCACTTCTTGCCATTATTTATAAAGTTTATATTATTAAAAAATATATATATCTGTATTTGCCGGATATAAGAAGTAATTTTATTTCTTTTAAACTTTTCATTATTAATCACATATTTATTCATTTTCTTAAATTAATTTTGTTTTATTACATATAAATATCATTACGAAGTTAACGATTTTATTCATTTTGTTTACACAGAAATTGTACAAAAATTATGTACTAGTGCATAATATGTTTCTCACTGGAAATTAAGTAAACATTAGATGTCCCTTTTTAATGGCGCGGATATATGTATTTCCGCTAAATGTTAAGTGAATTGTTATATTTCACTGCATAGTTGAACAGAATTTGCTTTCTGTTGGATGTGATGCGATGTGAGTGAGTCATGTATGATTAAGTTTGTTATTTCAATGAACTTTAAATATTTAATTGAAAAGGTTATATGCTTTTAGTTTATTGTTTGCCGAACTAAAAATGAACCTTTTTTTTTCCCCCCAATGTTAACTGTTAGTTTGTGAATGTATTCTGCCGGAGACAATGTATACATTCCAGGGTGTTGACTGGTGTCAATGAAGTTCACCGTAGACGGTACTGCTCGTGATATGCTGCCTAGGCATCGGCAGAAAACGAAGGGGGTTATAAAGAAGAGACCTTCCTCTTCTCCATGCTGTTCGAGCGCTGTAACTGGAAAGACTTTGATAGACCCGGAAGGTATCAAACAAATTTTCTATTAATTAAGGCTGTTATAAAATTCTATACAGAATTACCGTAACTTACGCTATGTTATCCGAATTCGGTGGTTATGTTACTGTTTTACAGTTAACACGTTACAAATCGATATTTGCATCAATAATTTACTTCAGTCACAGTCAAACTACATAATAATGGTTTATGCTATTTAGCAAAAAGATAACAATTATAATAAAATATTTTGATGGTTGTGCTATTTTACGGGAGTTCCTACTTAAATTTTGGAGGGTATTTTTTTTCCATACTTCTGAAATGTACCTAAAATGATTTTGATAATTCTACATTATTTCTATTGATATCTTTCAGTGGATTGGTCTTCTTTTATATAACGTTATCATATAAAAACACGCTAATTTAGTTAATTTTGACATTAATTTTTAATCATTTTACCCGAATAGCTAATTAATGATATTGGTGAATAATATTTGGTTCTTTTCAAATCACGAGTTAACACACTTCTTTCATATTTCAAAACATTTTTTTTTCCTATTTTTGAATTTGACGTGTTTATAATGCTTTAAACTTTGATGAAGGTATAAAAAGTACACATATTATACACGGGGTGTTAAGCAAGAGCATAGTAATATATCAGAGTATATCTATACATTCAAGCATTTCTGAGAGTTGCTTTTCTTATAATAAGACTAAACTGAAACTCCATGTTAGGTTAGAATTTACCCAGTCATATTTTAAAAGACGTGTCACCGTACTGTGTGAGATTTGAGTGAATAACTTGGTTGCGCGATCTAACTTTTCTAGTAGCGCCATCTCGTAACAAGCCTAGAAACTAAAATCGATTTATAATCGAAACGGGGCAGCAAAATCGTTGTTATTTTTGGGTCGTAGGATTTCAATTCAACTTGACTCGCATATGTAATTATAATAATTGAGAAACTTGGTGAATAGTTATAACATCTAATCCAATAGAGATGTATTTTGACTTATTAAAACGAAGATTTAAAAAAAAATGTTTGTGCCAATATTCGATTATTAAAAGATATCGATTTCTAATGTTTGGTAACCGATTAAGGTTTTAGCAATATTATGATTCTTGTTTTAAATATTTTTGTTTAAATGATTACTGACATCCCGTGTAAAACGGCGTTATATAAAATACATACTTAATATATAGGTACTTTAAGTAACATCAAACTTAATTTTCCAAATGTATAATAATAATTGCTGCGACGACTAATACTGGAATTTTCCCAATATTTAATTCACAATTAAATTCGAATGTGCACTTCACAAAAAAAAAAGGAAAACATAGGCAACGTAACTTTAAAAACAACGTTAAGAAAATAATATAATTTATTAGTCAAATTGATTTAATTATTTTCTAAATTTTATATTAAAGGATAACCAAAAATAAAATAAAATAAATAAATGATGATTTGTAATTCTACCACATTGCGATTTAATAAAAACGGTTTAATTGTTATCCATGGTCTTACCTCAAAGGTCAAAAAAATGTAAGCACGCGTGTGCAAAGTTAGAGCACCATGAAAGGTGATAAACTTCAAAAGGTACTTCTTATTTTGGATAGACTGTCGTGTAGTGGATAATTTTAGGATCATTTCATTTCATGATGTTATTTGGGTGTGAACCCTGAATAGACTAAGGCAGGTCTGTTTTGAGATTCAGTGCTTTCGATCTTAATAATGAAATCGTTTTGAAAACTATTGTAGGTAAATGGAGATCAATACAAAAATAAGAACATAATCTCAAGTTAAACGTAGTTCTTATATTAAGCAAAATAATTTGTTTGTTCGATTCATTTCATGTATTTCTGATATTTACAAGTAGATTTGACGTCAATTGAATACCTTACCTTCGTTTTGGATAAGCTTCGTTAATATCATAGACGAGATTGCCTTGTATGGGAAAACATGGTTTAAATTAAATTTTTCAAGAGATCGTCTTCACGCTCACTAAGTAGTAAAATTTATAATTTTAATTTTTGCAAGTTACCCATTCCATGCATTTATGTTGTGTCGTGATTATGTTTTATCATCGACACAGTAAACTGTTTTGATACTGCGTTATTACCTACGTTATTCTCTTTATGAGGGTATTTTGTCAAAAAGCCGCGTACCATTGCGCTTGTTTTGAGTTTGTTCGATGATTGTATATTTTAATGCTGGTTGTCGAGTGTTACAACATGCATGTTCTTACAATTTTCGTGTTTGGTAAAATTATATTAATATTGGTAGATAAATTTCAAAAACATGATACATTTTACGTATGTACACTGTATTGGATAACGTAAAAGGGTGCACCTCGGAGTACTATTAATTGTCTTCTTAATGTGGATGTGGATATTCAAAGGTAATTGGGTGAGCCATGACCATGTATAGCCTCGAATTTCCTTAAGTACTAGGTCTAACTCACATTTTGGTGTTTTTGTTTCTTAGTGATAAATAATAAACGTGGTGCACTCGCAGCCTCGTCTTGCTTGGCACTATAATTAAATGTTGTTACAATATAAATCAAAAGTCTAAATTTAAAAAATGTAACTTAAAGCCTTAACTAATGCTATTAGAAAAATAAATCACCGTTTAAATGAAAGATTGTGACGACTCTGTAACTATCTGAAGTGCAGTGCTAGCTTTGTTTTTATTAAGGAATTTAATGATATGAAAGTAGATAAAGTAGTATATGAATCTGCGCATGACTGCTAAAACACTCGTGTGATACTATTAGGAACTTCGCCTACGGCTCAATTTTTGAAAGAACACTCTTGTTTTAATACTTATCGTTACGTAACAATTTCATGAACCCTCATGATAGTTTTTCGGTTTAAATAAAGTTTTTATTATTTAGCTCAGCTACGTTATTTACGAGTAGATCAATTTTACTTCAATTTTCTCCAGTGTTTAAAATATAAATTGTTAGTAAATCATGTATGTAATTGGTAGGAGCAATAATTTCATTTGATACGCTAAGATGTTTTGTCGCTAAGATGCTAAGATGCTTTTTGTTGGGTTTTATTTTAGTCTAAGGGGTTTATGTAATATTACTTGCTACGATTTATTACTACTACTACACTACTTACTACTTTTTACCATGAGAAGAAATGTGATTTTGATTTCACACATTTTTTAAGATAAACACGAACTTGCGAACTGTTAAGTCGGATAGGACTACCTATAGTTTTATTTTCAATGATAACAAGCGTGTCGCGCTCACGATCACGATGTTGCCTGGCACTCGTATTATATGTTGCTAAAGGGTAAATCAAAGCGAGTAATCAAGAGGTATTAAGTGACTTTTAGATTTGAGTAAAAAAAAAAAAAAAAAAAGTTGAAATAAGTATCTATAGCTAATGCTAACCTACAAATTAGGTTTGTTTACGGAGTTTTAAATACTGATGTTAAGAGTTATACTTACTTTTGAAATAAAATGAGGTTAATGTTCCGTATAGTTCCTGTCCAATCGATATATTGTAATTGTAACCAATCTGTAACTATCTTAAGTACGGTGCTAGCTTTGTTTTTATTTAGCTAAGTTATTAAGTTCAGCGCTGAACTTTATGTTTTTGGATAATATGTTTTAAAAATTTAACATTAAAACTTTATACAATTTTATATTTGACGTATAGGTACTATTAGTTCGAATAAATGAATATGAATATTCAAATATGGTGGCATAATCATGCACAATTTGCCAGTAAATCAGGAATGTAATTAGTAGTCTGAACAATAATAGCATTATTTGGTACGTCTTATCATTCATAAAACCTAACTTTAGTCGTTGCAACGTTCATGCTCTTGTTGTATGGGCAGTGATTCTATTCTGCAGATATAATTTTACCAATATTAATAAGGTTCCGCGTACCTATACCATTAGCTGAGAGCATTTGGTGTAATGTTTTATGTAAGATGCAATCACAACTCATGGAGAAATATCAGTTCTTTAATATTTTGAGATATCTGATAAAATGGTAATTAATTTATTTCTGAATCATTTTTGGTTTTCATCCATGCTGTATTATTGCTAAATTCTAGCCTATCTTTGTGAAATATCTAGCTTCAACATGTATATATTGTGGTTATTATTTAATATTCTTCCTTTATTACAAGGTGGTTCTTATAATAATATTCTATTACTTTATTAATATTTTAAATGATACAGATAAACGATATTTCGTGCTGCAAAATAGGTTACTTGAATAAATAAATATAAACAAATGATTCATTTCGATAGATTTGTGTTTTACGGTATTTACTAGTATACTAATAGTGTAATATAATTACAGTTTTCACTAGTTTCGTTGCATTTAGTTAAAATGTGTCCATTGGATTTGCTATTTTACAAGGCCTACTATTTTTGCGTCTCTATATTTTACACTTTACGTTTTGTTTTAAGCTAAGATATTTGTTTTCATTTTTATGATTCAGCTGCTTAAATTAGTTTTTGACAGGGATACTAGTTTAGAACACTAGATACCATATCAGTTGAAAGTTTGTTTTCTCAAAGTTGCTTGAAATAAATGTATCAAAGTAGGGTAGACATATGTGTAAATGAAAATATACTTATTTAAATTTTTGACGACAATAGTCTTATAAATGAATAGTTGAATCCAAGTAACTAGATCGTTATAAAGCCGAATGTCATGATTTGTAATTGTAATAGATAACTCAGAGAAATTATTCTTGTAATTAATGTGTGTTTTCTGAGTACACCAAAACTGTTAAAATCTTAACCTAAATTATCAGTGTTGTGTCATTGATCATAGTTATATTTCGTTTTAACGATCATTTTCATTGAAATTGTCTATTGTACTATGATTTTACTAAGAAAGTCTGAATTTCCATGTATTTATTCAAAGATGTTTTAGATTTATATTTTATGTGTATTTTGTGGGTAATGCCGGGAGGCATCACGTTGCCGGATGGCCGAGTGTCATGATTTTTAATTATGTATAGTATAAATTTAATCACCTTAATGTCATTTACTCGATTTTATATCATTTGGTATTTAATTTGATAAACAGTCTTTTGATTAAAATGATCACCGGAAACATGTCGCCCCGCCCAGTAAACGCAATAGCGATAAAGGAAGAACGATTGTAAAGTAGAGGGGATAAGACTTGGCGAGGTGGCATGTTGAGAAGGGAAAGGCAATTCGGTTTTAGCTTTAGTTTCGATCAGACGTCGATGTAATACTGTTACTGTGAATATAATTGTGATATATAAAGTGTTTTACAAATATATACCATCCTGGCATGAAAAGAGGTGTTTTCGTTATAACTGTCGCTAAACATTTTCGATAGAAAGACAATTAGGTACGCTAGGGATTGAGGCCTTATATAGAACAACATTGTAATTGTTTAAGCAATACGACCACCACTTCCAGAGAAATCCGTCATGTTGTTTATTGGAGCTTTTAGTCAGTGAGGCAACTTGTAGGCTTCGACTTGATAAAGCCTGATAACACTCCTGCAGCCAGGGTAAGATTGGAATATATCTGCGATTTGTAATGCGATATCAAAATATTATCGTTAGGTGTAAACGTAGCGATATCAGACACAAGTAGGGATTTGAACAAAGAGAACCATGCTTGTGTAGGAACATTGGTACAATGAAACATTGCTACAATCACAATGCCACATGCGTTGTTTGAAATGTTTTTTCGCAGCCTTCTTAGGACTATTGAAAATGAAGGGAAGGTGTAAATAAAAATAAGATGTCTGACCATGACTGCAAATGAATTAAAAGCGACTGCGTCAAGATCTTTGTGTGACGATATGTATCTATTACATTTATTGATGATTCGACTTTCAAATCTATTTCAGGCAGCTCAAAAGATGCTGCTAAGTATTGGGAAGCCCAATCAGCTAACTCCTATTTGATATCTGGGTGTGTTTTACGTGATTCAAAATCAGCGAGAACATTGATACATGATCTACTATAGGACGTGAACATAAAAATCTTTGTAGCCGTGAGGCCAAATTTCTTTTGCTGTTTTAGTAAGATTGGAAATAGAATTCCATCCATGCGGTTAATGTAAGCTATCGCAGAATTGCGGTGGTGTTGTCGATGCGCAAAAGTATCAGACAGCCGTATAAATCCTTGGAAAAAAATTAAGAGCTATGAAAGCAGCTCGAGGTAATTTCAATGCCTTTCTTGTTTACTACTTGACCATTGAGCACTTGCAGTTTGACCTTTACAGTTCGCCCCCACCCCGTAGTTGAGGCGTCAGAATAAATTTCTGTAACGTGCACAGCACGTCGTTTCTGATATGGTGTGTTGATTGGCCTATGGCACTAATCCACCACTTAATATCGGGCAACAGAGTGTCGGGTACATTCATAAACTTATCACAACATCATAAGTTAAGATATTTGCAGCGTTTTATTTCCTTAGTATAAAGCCCATACCCATACTCAATGGCTGGACAAGCCGACACTAATAAACCTTTGATTTGTGTGAATTTCCTAAATCAACAGCGTCTCTTTTTAGTAAAATTATCTATTTCAGTTTTAATGTGTAACTTTTTGTCCGAGGTTAGACTTAGCGACATCTGATAAGAGTCTATGATCATGCCTAAAAATTAGCATGTAATTGAAGGTGTCAACACTTTTCTCCTCGTAAGACTCAGAGAAGTAAATGTTTTTCTCGTCATTTCAATATTTATCAGTAGCATTTCAGGGCACTGACTTATTAGTAGCCAATCGACTAAATACAGATTCATAATGTTTGTAAAAGCAAACGGTGCAGTTTGCAGTACTTAAGCCGAACGGCACAATGTTACATTGGAATAGTCGTATTTGTCGTTGAAAATTAACCGAAGGTTTTTATAAAGCCATTGTGATATCTTAAAAGAAAATATGCATCTTTGAGATCAAAGGTGCCATATAGCATTGCTGAGAAAATAATTTTACTGCAGTGCGTAAGTCCCCATCCAAGTTTAAAATGTTCAGTTTTTGTAAACTTATTAATTATATTATTATTATTTTAATTTAAATACAATTATTTCGATTGTTTATCAGAATTTGTATATATGCGTGGTTTAGGAACAGATTCCTGAACGACCGATGAGGAAAACTTCCAGCTATCCAAGAGAGGATAGTACTATGGTCATTTGTAATTTATAAGAACCGGATTATATGCAACATAAAAAGTTTATAATAATTATGTATAATAAATTGGTGAAACATTCGTGAAATTGGTAAAATATGCATCAACATAAGTAAAATATGCAACATTACCTGTTTTTATAAATTTTTAATAAATTTTAGAAAAAAAATAAAAATTACAAGAAGAAAAATGCTGTGTTCAGTTTTTTTTTTTTTTTTTTTAAATCAGCGCAAAAAAGCGCGCGACTGATTGCGCTTTACAGACCGAGCGGTTTATGTGCTCGTATGTGTAGGTTTGACCGGTAAATTTTTTATTTATTTATTAAATGTTTCTTAATTACTTATAACAAAAATGTATATTTTTATTTTATTTTATTTTTTGTGTTGCAAGTTGCTAAGTCGCCATATAGCAAGTAATAGTAATAACTTCAGCAAGGCATGATATAACACGTGCCATTTGTTTTTGTTCGGCTTCGATTTCTTTGTCCGGTTTCAGTGCCGTTCTGGAAGGGCAGCTTTTGTTTCAGGGTTAAGCTGTGAAGCATTGATGTGCAAGCATAATTGCTGGCATAGCATGCAGGCATTGAGTACTTAGTCAAAATATTTGTATATTGTAACCTTCAGGCGCGATATATTTGAGGCGGTTGCTAATTCTGAACGGGTGTCGTTTGCAATTTTCATTGTGATTATCGGGTGTTTGCCCAAAACCTCCAGTACCTCTTCATCTAATTTTAAAGGTTCTGTTGTCGATGAAGTTGGATCGTCGACAATTATGTCCGCGATATTATTTGCGGTCCTGAGATCGCAAATACTAACTATACTAAGTTACTGGTAACTATAGGGACCGTCGCCGCTTTACCTCCATAAGTGTCGACGAGATCTGCGCCGAAATTATCAACGTCCTATACAGTCACGTGATTTGGAGGCTCTGGGATTCAGTCGTCTGGGCCCAGGTTTGGTTGGGGTGACTCAGGAATGAGTCGATATTGACTTGTAAGTATAGGTTTTTAACCTTATATAATATACGTTTAGTTTATATAATAACAACAAGTCCAAAGGTCTTAAAATTTTGCTCAAAGTAAATGATTAAAAGTTATTGTGTTTTCAGTTTCGAGTAACTGATCAAATTTTGAACGCGGTGGTTAGTTTGGTTACATTCATTGACAGATTAGTGGACTTTAAGGCTGTCTAGTGTCAGCAAAAAGGTTATCAGTTCCAACTGATAAAATGTCGAATGCGGTGAAAGAACCCCAATGGTTAGTTCGGTTGCATTCATTGAGATAATAATTGAACTTTAAGGCTGCCCTAGTGCCAGCTAAAAGAAAAAAGGTTATCAGTCCCGGCTGATAAAATGTCGTATGCGGTGAAAAAACCCCAATGGTTAGTTCGATTGCATTTATTGACAGATTAATGGGCTTTAAGGCTGCCCAGTGCCATCTAAAAGAAAAAAGGTTATCAGTCCCAACTGATAAAATGTCGTATGCGGTGAAAAAACTCTGATGGTTAGTTCGGTTGCATTGACAGATGTCGTATGCGGTGAAAAAACCCTGATGGTTAGTTCGGTTGCATTGACAGATTAATGGGCTTTAAGGCTGCCCGGTGCCAGCTAAGAGAAAAAGGTTATCAGTCTCAACTGATAAAATGTCGTATGCGGTGAAAAAACTCTGATGGTTAGTTCGGTTGCATTGACAGATTAATGGGCTTTAAGGCTGCCCCGTGCCAGAGGTTATCAGTTCCAACTGATAACAATATCGAATGCGGCGAAATAGCACCGCTGGCGATCTCGGTTGCATTCTTATGAACTTTGCTTTATAATTATTAAGGTAATGAATACATAGTAATACCACTACATACCATGTCGATGTACCTACTGTACTTCGTACTATTATCCGTGGCTCCAATGAGTCCTCGGAATCACTACTAGAAACGTCACTTTTATACGACTCATTTTTCACTTTAATTTTTTAATTTTACGCATTAAAATTCCGCGGTTTTCTTTGACAGCTTTCGAGCGTTTTCTTTTAGGTATTTTTTGAATAACAAAAAGAACACTAAGTATTATACTTTTGTTGAATTGAAAGTGTCCGGAGTGGTTGAGCACTAAATTGCGAATGAATAATAAGAACGACAAAATGGCGAGGTGGGTTATATCTACCCTCGGATATTTTAACTTGTTTAATTCTACCTACATTCTCTCAACAATTAGTGCAAAGAGTGGTGTCACCTAGCGGAACTACATGTGTATATAATATCTACTAATACTAATTTCGAGGACAAAGTGCGAAGTATAATATTATCTATGAATGATAATTTATTATTTTTATTTAATTTCTGTTCGACCTGTAATATGTACTACCAATAAATTGATTATGATTATGATTATAATAACTGGTTAATACTGATTTCGAGAAAAACGCGTTTAAAGTTTTTTTTCGATGTATGGCCATCAGTATTTATGCTTAGTATTCAAACCGGCTCCGTCATAGCTAAAAAAAATAAGGAAAATATATAGATCTCGTTCTGCTGATTCCGAATATGTACTTAACTCAATTCGGCCCAAAACTCGAGTTATTGCACTTTTCGTAAAGACGGCACAGCTGCTCTCCGCGGTTCCACTCGCTACATCGATCTATCTACTTCGGTGACTCGCTATCATAAGTATAGGAACTGTGATTTTTTTGAATAAAAAGTTAGAATAAAAAGCTATACAGGTCTATAAGGCTATATAGGGTTATTCATAAAGGGTTTGCTAAGCCGAAAAGAGCTTATAGTACTCATCATTATGAACAACTTTTACTATGGGACCAACTCGAAATTCGCGAAAAAAAATCAGCTGTTCCATAGAAAAATGTCAATGACACTCGACAAAATGTATGGAACAGCTGATTTTTTTTTCGCGAATTTCGGGTTCGTCCCGTAGTAAAAGTTGTTCATAATGATGAGTACTATGAGCCCTTTTCGGCTTAGCATACCCTTTATGAATAACCCTGTATATGCTAAGCCGAAAAAAACTCGTATTACTTATGTTACGAATGCTTAAATATTTAGGCATAGCTACGCCCCGCGCCGTCTATGACTGATACCAGCATCGCTATAATTCCAGGTACAATTTCATTCGATATTAATGATTATTATTAATAGTTTAGGGGGTTTAACCTTCCTCGGTTCTTCAAATACTATTTACACTTGAGGCCTTCGGGTCATGTTGACCCAATTTCAAAAAAATGACGCAATTGGTTTAAATTAAATACAAAATCTTAATTATCTCAAAGTACCTTCAACAATAACACGCTAAGTGATTGAGATATAACTAACATTTATAAATTGTAAGTGTATTCTTAGAATGCAACAAAGTATTATTGTTTGCAAAACACGGGCTTTTTTGACCCGAGGACCTTTTTCATACTCTTTACTTATTGACCCGAGGAACCTAAGGCGGAAAAAACTTAATTTTCTTAAAATAAGAGACTTCACCATAATTTTACAGTAATAATGTTATAGTGAATGCATAATTAATAATTGTCATGAAGTCTTAATAAATTATATAAAAAAATACGACTTTTATTGACAGTTAAATTTCAGATTCGGGTCAATAGGCCGAAGAACCGAGGAAGGTTAAGTTTAAATTTTAGTTTAAAGCTAACCGCAGAAGAGAGCTGATGTCCACAGTCATGAGACGGAAAGTCGCCTTCTTCGGACACATGCAAAGAAGATCCCTATATGAATTCCCACGGTTAATAGTTTAATATTGCTATGGAAACTAACGTGGTTTTCACACATTTTTGTTATAATTAAACACGGGAATACTCACGTAAAAACGAGACGCAACCGCGAGCGCGTCACGTTTGTAAACTCGCCTGATGAAGGTCACCGAATGTGACCGAAACTAGTCGTAGTAGACGACTTAATTTTTACGTGAGTATTCCCGTGTTTAATTATAACAAAAATGAGTTTAATATTGGTTTTTAATTCTAGCTTAATCCTACTAATATTATAAATGTCAGTTTTAATGTTTGTTACTTAACAACGCAAAAACGAATGAACGGATTTGGTTTTAAATTTGGTATGGAGCAGACACCCTAGATTAAAATACAGAGTTATAATAAAAGGGCTAAAAAGGAATTCACAAATATAGTAAAAGGACCGACGACCTAGTTAAGGTCGCCGGAAGACGCTGGACGCAGGCCGCTTCCAACCGGTCCCGTTGGAAATCTATGGGGGAGGCCTATGTCCAGCAGTGGACGCCCTACAGGCTGGTATGATGATGATGATGATGAGTAAAAGGTCGGAGGTAGAAGGCATTGTAGGTCGGATACTGAAAATTGTGTTTGTTTGTCCGGAAACAACAACTGGTAAGCCATGTCAGTAGCCTTCAGGTGGCTTAATAACTCCGAAGTAGTAGCCCCAAGTGGCTTAGAGTTTTTAAGCCGCTTCTATGAACTTACATATTTATTCTATTACTTAATACTTAATTAATTTACATCGTTTGCAGTGTGAGCGAAAAAAAAAATTTACGAAATCACATTAGAAACCTCTAAAATTATACAAATAAACCTTTCTCTTCCATTATTCTATCTATTAAAAAAACCGCATCACAAACTATTGCGTAGTTCTAAAAGTATATATAGAGACCATCGATCTAGTACGACTTCGGTGATAGAGACAGACAGACAGCGCGAAGCGACTTTGTTTTATACTATGTAGTATGTAGTGATGATGATGGTGATCAATACTGAACTGTACAAACTAAAGTATCTTTCTATTTTAGTATAGGTACACCAAAATATGATACTCTCGCATATTTTTTATTTTATTAACTTAGTATAAGTCTGATTCCAGCTTTAATCAATTCATTACATTCAAGCACAAATATTCCAAAAATTTTCTACAAACGTTGCTTTCTAATACGCAGACTACGTTCCAAAAACGTTATAAAACTCCACCCATTCCATTTCGACACAATGAAAATTATAAATGAAAAATACAATACGGGAATTTCACGAGAATTTCTTTTTAAAAGTTAACTTTCCGGCTGTTTCATGTCTGGCTGCCTCTTTTCCATTCCAAATGTTTGATTGAATAGGATCAAATGTGGTTATAATGAGCGATACGACTGACGACGTTTTGCATCGAGAAGTCCGACAACGATAAGAGCTAGTTTTTAATTTGTATGTACTTTCAGACGAGATTTTTGCGGCTTTTGGCGTGAGTTATTAAAGGTAAAAATATGTCGGTACTAACTACTGCACGAAATCATTATAATGAATGTTGTTTTTTTACTAAGAATGCCATATATTCTTACATCAAGCTGTTGCTATTTCATTTCAGACGCGTCAATGGACCACTTAAGATAAATTCAGTAGACAAACGCAAGTCAGTGAGCTCTATAACAAATATGATACTTTCATTACACTTACTTACCTACTTTTTGTGACTCTGTCTTATGACAGTGACAAATTATTTTCTTCCTTTTTTAATTAATCACTAGTCGTGTCGTTGATCGTGTCGCCAAATGTGATTGAACCAGTCGATACGAATGAATAATTATTGCTTTCGTCGCTAATTTGGGACAAAAATGCGTAATGACATTCAGGGATCTTTTGTCTGAATCTGAAAGATAGTTGACAAAGATAAATAGGTTTGATTAGCATTTTACTAGAATTTCATTATGGAAGAGCTTAAAAATAAACCTAAACTTTTCTCAAGCTTTCTAAATTTTCGTATAACAAGACCATGAAAAAAATACAAATGCTCAGTCTATGAAATGGAGCCAGTTCTCTGTTGTAAAAGGATCGTACAGTACTTCAATATAAATATTGGACGCCGCCATGGCATGTATCGAAAACAATGTGTACAATACTGGCAGTATTTATAATTATAGAATTTTTACGACCAAATTACAATAGTCAATCTTATTGTATTGTTATTTCCATAAAAACTTCACAATAACAATAACAAAAAAACATTAAAAAATTGTACGAAAACGTCGTAAATTTCGCACCGAATATTGAATTTCAGATTGAATTTTAGAAGACGTACTGAGGTCGCACAAACGAGCGTATCGCATGCCGTGTACGACAACACGACGCAATCCTGGGTTATGAACGTAATTATTACACGGGTTTATTGCTAGTTACAGCTATACGGCGTTGTAAAAGAAATAAAAGTTGCTTGATGGAATTGTTGAGGAAAAATGTCATTATCCAGGGTTTTAAGCGATTTAGGCGTTGGGTTCGAAAATGGCTGATGACAACTTGGGAATTGAAGGAAAATTATACTTTTATGCTTTTAAGTGAAAGAAAAAGAAAACATTAAAAAGTTGAGAATTAAAAGTTTAACTTATTAGTAATAAGGCGAGATGGCGGTCAAACGCAAGCCTATCATTAATAAAAAAATTATTTTTTTCTTTCTGTATTATGGGTGTTTACTGTTTAGATTTAGAAATTGTAGTCTTGATACAATTAATATTGATACAAAAAAATATAATTTCATCAATATTGATATACATTTTTGTATTACCTACCCAATACATACATACTTTTTTAGCCCACGCACGAGGATCAAAATTTTAACCATCTGAAAATACTCAAATAAAAATCATTTACAACCATGAAGATAATGATCATGTATTCGATGCTTAAAATCATGTTTCTAGATCAAATGAACGAGTACACTGAATCAAACGAAATCCTAAACAGACTTAACATCAATAAGTTCGATTAAACCGGTTACTGCTAAATACGGGACAGTTCTAAAACAACTAAAATACCAAACAATCGGTGCCATAGACCTTCATCTAAATATATCGGCTATTGTGTACGTCTGTCCGTCTGTACTGTAAACATTACCCTTTATTGATGGCGCAGTTTACAATTTGCGCCGGTTTTACAATCTCCTGTTAAATTCACAATGTAAATGTTTGGTCTTTGCCCAGCAGTGAGACGCAACAGGGTGAAAAAAAAAGGTGTTTGTAAATTACTCTAGAATTGGCCAAGACAAAAAAACAACTACAAAACTAGTAGACACTACTCATAAACATAAAGCATGTGGTCCGTGAAAAAATGTATTTACTGTAAATACCCTGCGAAATATAATAATAGTAAGCAAAGCACACCTTTCATTTTGGACGACTTTTCTTTGATTAATAAGCTTGCGTTTGACTGTCATCTTGCCTAATGATCATTATGTAAATAGCAGACAAAATTGCGAAATTATCGCGAAGCACAATTTGGGTAATTAATGATTGCCATCTTTACTCTAGTCGTTCTTTCGTCTAGTCTAGGCTATCTGCTAGATAAAATTTATCAAGACTCTGTGAAATAGGGTTTCACTAGTTACAGACACCGTTTTATGTCCGGCATCTGTTTTATTTGATTTTGTGCGTTTATTTGGACGACAGCGTTATTTGGCAATGTGTACGGAAACCGAGGAATCGAGATCGCCGTCTGAAGTTTGATGCATTTCGTAAGTGATGTTGATACTAATCGTAACTATTGACTGCATAAATAAGGCGTATAACTAAGTAGGTTAAATTAATATGAGAATAGTTTACCTAATTATATTTTCATCATCGTCATCATTAGCATTAATTCATTATCAACCGTTTTCAATCCACTGCGCACTGCTGAGTATAAGTATCCTTTGTCTCTGCCTTCCTGTCGCAAAAAACACATTAATATGGATAAAAAAATTTACTATGGAAATCAAGTAAATCAACGTACGGTCAGGCGAGACGCAACCGCAAGTGCGTTACGCTTATAACTTCGCTGTTCAAAATTCTGGGTGGCGCCGACTGTTATGGGCAAACGTGACGTTAACATCAGGCGAGCGATTTGCTCGTCTCGTCACTCAATTACATTAAAAAAAAAAACTTACCTGATGAAGATCATCGACTGTGACCGAACCTAGTTGTAGTAAACGACTTAATTTTTACGTGAGTAATAGTGTTAAATTTTACAAATCCTATGTATGTAAGTTAATCAAGAAAGTTTTCACGGTAAGTACTCGTAAGTAGTTAAGTCTAATCTAACCACTGCTGATTTAGATGAAGCGACCGCACCGGATGCAGACGAGATGTCATCACACCGGCAGCTAATGGCTATTACCGAGGCAACAATTACAGCCGCTGATTGAACAATCTACATGCTAAGTAAACAGCCCTGTTAGTGGGCCACGACCCGCGGTTTTACTCGTGATTCTACTGTGTTAGAGACTTGTCATCATATATAACCACTAACCAGAGAAGAATGTGTGTGTGTGTGTGTGTTTATATGTGTGTATAATATTTGCTCTGGGTCTGGGTGTTAGTTGTCCTTGTCTTTGTGTGTGTTCCATGACATCCCCGACACAGGATTTATATTTTTTATATAGGTATTTTTGTTTACGAGGGGAAATCTTCACAAGATGCGGTCGCGCTTTCGTTCCTCCCAAAACAGCTTCATGCTGCCCCGAAAACATCTTCGACGGCAACACCGTAGGCCGTAAACCGTTCTGCGCCTCAAAATTGTATACTAGTGGTTATGCCACAGTAAATAACTTAGTGTAATAGCCCTTATTTTCTGACTGGTTTACAGAAGCGTATAACAAATTCGTTTTGCCACATTTTCCACGGTAAAGTTGTACATTTTCGACAAAGGCTGAGAATTTCTAAAACCGTGCCCACCCATCCAAAAGTGATTGCACATAAAACTGCTTACCCTACTTCCTTATTACAATGTTATGTCTGGACACACTGAAGCAATCATAGCAAACGCCAATTATGGCCCAGCGTTGATTAATCAGCCCACTGTGCACACAGACTAGTTGACACTACTAATGCAGCGAACCAGATTCCAAATTAATTTGTGGTCAAACAACACACTAATATTATGAATTTGAATGTTTGTGTGTGATTATGTTTGTATTTCTTAACGCTGAAACGGAAAACACGATTGAATGTTTGGTGAGAAAGTACGAGTATATATATTGTAGTACGTAGCTTATAATGTGGATTAGGTAGCGCTACTCCCGCCCAATTTCTGGTCAAGGGGCCTAGTTGATCCGGCGTTACTGAGAGACGGCACGGGAAGCAAAATCCCAGATGATATAATATTTTTCATGAGATTTATGTATCTTAGTCAGGTTAGGTATAGGAACCTAGTCGTCTGATACAAAAAAAAAAATTCTTAAGTTTAAATTTTTACAATATTTTTGTATATAAACCTGAAATACACTAAAAATGAAAACATAGGGCCTTATTATTATTAGCACACTAAGTACTTTTCAGGTCGGGAAAAATAACAAATATCGTAGGAAATTGGGTAAAAACGGGCGACACACACACATAGCAAACCTTTGATGACCATTTGACATTGCGTCTGCATCGCTGCACATTGAGATCGTCATTTTCATCTACTAACTTTACTACAACATTTTTATTGGCCGTCCTACAAAACAACCCACGCTTGTAATGATTAAAAGTTGGTTAAAAAAAGGACTCGTGATCTGATGTGTAGGTGCGTGGTTTTATTAAAGTGAATAAGGACAAATTATGACGAAACGCCTTATGAAAAATTTGGCGTCAGTTGCTACTTAAAGTTACATATTTTAATTTGTGAATTCGAAGTGTTTTTTTTTCAAATACCATAGGTGACAAATAAGCAAACGGGCTACCTGATGGTAAGGAATAACCATCCCAGGGGCATCGCGGATAAGTTTCCGACCTTTTAACGCCGAAGAACTCGACGTTGTTGAGTTTAGTCGGTGATATCGTATCTGATATTATTTTCAAGTTGAAAATATTACGCTGCTGAGACGTCAACATTATTTATAGCTCAGTCCACTACAACACATCTCCAAGGCACGCCACTTAGCCCGATCCTTGGTTATCTTACTAATCCCTTTAAAAGAAGAAAACAACAACGTAACTAATTAAAACAGCTATGCAATATTCCTTATAATCGCGACGACAAATTGCTACAACTGGTCACGCGTAAATTGCTAGGGCTTGTATCATGAAATATAGACAGAGAACAGTACACAAACTTACAGCAAAGGAATGCAAGGAAACTTAAAATTTAACGTATCTACACTTTTAAAAACTCGACCGTACCTACATAACGCATTGTAATGCAACAGTACTCGAGTAGGTAGTGAAAGAAATCTTGCAATGTATTGTGTTAACTAATCTACAAGGTGTTAGCAACATGAATCTCAAAACGATTCACTTTTGTTGAGAAAAACATGTTTTAATACACTTTTCTCTGTATTTAGGTACTGCTTTACATTGACTTTTCACACAGTTTAATTTCAGTGTTCCTCGATAAAAATGTAAAAGTCAAACCACCTAAACTACCAACAGACGGTTATGTAGTTGCTAAGGCTGAGAAAATATAACGTTTACATCAAAGAATACACTGAGAAAAATGTCCATCTAAATTCCGCTAAAAGAATGATGAATTCACTTCACTTCACACAATCCAAAAAGTACCATGATTAGCACGTTTTTACGGTGACAACCATCATAAGTCACCCTAAAAACTGGTGCTAATCATCGTACTTTTTGGTGATATCAGTATGGTCCGTACTTTAGGTGAATTCACCGGAATTTTGATGGCCATTTTTCTCAGTGTATTGTAACAAAATAATCTAGAAATGTATTTTCTGTCTTAAAGTATACTGCGTCGCGATTACTCCGATATCAAGTTATATTGGCTGAGTTGATCCAGTTCGACTTATTAACGTTACGACATTTTAATACGAGTGTGCATGTCAGCTCACACTTCGGACCAGGAATTTGATACGAGCAACACCCTACTAGGATTCTAGGAAAGCCACTTAGGATAGTTCAATAACTTTTCAATAGCCTTAGGTTTTTTTTTTTATGTCATTGAGTGACGAGACGAGCAAATCGCTCGCCTGATATTAAACGTCACGTTTGCCCATAACAGATCTGCGCCACCCAGAATTTTGAACTCGCAGAATTCAAGAACCTGCGCGGCACAGCACTGCGCTCGTCACCCTGAGATATAAGTTGTTTAATCTCCCATTTGCCCTGTAATTAGAAACTGTAGACAGTTTTAAAGTGTCTCGAAACTGGCTAGCAAAAAGTATCTAATGTTCTTAGACAGAGTCTGGGAAGTGTTACAATGTTGCTAGTTGCTAGATATTAAACCGCAAAGCAATAGATAGCAAACATTACTGTAATCCAGATTGAAAGGTAATTTTCTAGTGTAAATTACAAAGCAAAATGGTCGCTCGACGCAAGAATATCTATGGCCCCGCACTCGTCCCTTTGCTCCGTAAGAATTTAAATAGAAACCAAAAATGCATGTTTTCCTGGGCCACTCAGTGTCTCAAATGAGTTAAATGATTTTATTTATTTATTTGGGTATAAGTTGAATTCAATGAGTTGATTAGTCAATACACACATTCGTTCTTTTTTAGGTAACTCTCACACAATATTTTGTAACAATACAAAATTAAATTGTTATACTAAAAAACTCCATTAAACTCGAGATTATTTAAGATCCGACTTCATAACATTATTTAATATCTAGAAAACTCCATACGCAATGATGTAACATACAAACAGATGCGCATGATTCATAGAAAAAAACATTTACAAATGTTAGGCAACTGTAGGAGTTGATTTACTGTTTACGTCGGAACATAACAAACTGTTGGAAAGGCCACCCCCAAAATTACGTAATTGTTGTTTGGCAAAATGAGCAACATTATTTTTTGATTCTCGGAATTTACAGTTTATTTAAATTTGATAAACCGCGTTATAATTATGTTACAGCTATTGTTTTATTGTAATTAAGTCCAATAAATATGCAATGCCTGGTCCAATTTATTGGTAGGTACTTAGGTAGTAAAATCGCTTTGATACGTAGGTGCTCAAATAGCACGACCTCCGGCCACCGTAGACGCGGGCCTGTGGACGGTGAGCTATTGGGCTAGCTCGCTGTCCGTCCGTCTTATGACGACACAGGTCGTGTCGACGGCGCGTTCGTGTTCCACGCGCGCCTCAAAGAGATGTCAGCAACATGGAAGGGGCCCGAGAGGGCCCATGCCCGTCGGGGCTGCGGGTAGAAGTTACCGCGGCCTCGGCGTCACAAGGGCGTAGAAGGAACATGGGTGGTTTTTGGTCAGTAGAAGTCTGACACTCCCTTCCGCTCTGCCCAAGAGTGGGAGGGGTCATTTGATGATTTCCCACCCCCCAAAAAAAAAAAAAAAAAAAAGGTGCTCAAATAGTAGTTTGGTTTCCACATTATTAGAGGAAAAGTTATGTTTTACGAGTGTAGGTTCATTTTATAATGTTCTAGTCGATGGATCAAATAAGATAAATTGTAAAGAGAAAAAGAAAATTTTAATGCAATCGTCGCTAATGCTTGGACCGATTTCGAGGTTGAAAGTGCAACTCTTGCTGGAACCACACAGCTATTCCAATGCTTAAATATTCCGTGGCTTCCATCGGATGATAGTGACTTTTCTGGAAACTACGCTGGGAGCCTTTGATACTACTGTTTCAGAAGTTCAAGCGCAGGTATTGTAAACGGAGCTGAAAATGGCTTTCGTCGAACTGGTTTTGATGAGTTTTTTGTTTACAGATGACTTGATTGCTGTGATTTATTTATACAGGGATTGTTCAAATAACTGTCAATATTACAAAGAACATTCTACAGTGGAAGCTGCTACAACATGCGAGGAGTTTGATTTTCACAATTGAAGTAATTGCTAATGGGTTGATTGCACGTAACGAGTACAGTGGCGAGACAGTCAATGGGCACACTCGGGCGAGCAAACTGTCTGTTCTAGTGACTGTTTCGCCTCGTCGAACTGATATAAACTGAGTAAGTAGTCCGCCGAGGCACTGTCTCGCCACTGTACTCGTTACGTGTAATCAACCCATTACCTACGTCGTGTATAATTAAAGTTAGCACCTGCAAGCAATTTCTGTCGAATTGTTTAAGGGAACTCACCTACATTTTGCATCTGCTTAATGGTAAGCAAAATGCATTTTCTGGTTTTTAACCGACTTCAAAAAAGGAGGAGGTTATCAATTCGTCTGTATGTTTTTTTTTAATTTTTTTTTTTATGTTTGTCACCTCATAACTTTTGACTGGGTGAATCGATTTTGATGATTCTTTTTTTATTAGATAGCTGACGCTGCCCATTTGGTCCCATTTCATTTTAGTCCAGTTCTGATAATGGTATCCATGAGAAAACCATATAAGTCTTAAATTTGCATTAAGTAGGTACGTGCGCGACAAATAGATGAATAACTCAATAGTCGAACTTTTGAAGTCGGTTTTTGTTTTTTGTTTTGTAAAAATAATGTTCTTGTCTTGTAGTAAGTAGGTATGTGCAATTGTGCATAGAATAAAAAATGTGTCAAACAAAGGGTAAAATAAAGAGGACGAGGTATATAAAAACTAGGTAAGTACACATAAAAATATCAATGACATTCGACAAAATGTTTTTTTTTTCCATCTAGTACGAATCAATCCCATAGTAAAAGTAGTTCATAATGAGGAATACTATGAGCCCTTTTCAGCTAAGTATACCTTTCTTTATAACCCTGTAGCAGATAAAAGCAAAAAAGCATTTACTTTTAGCTTACAAAGCGGACTGTTAGCGTAAGATATAATATTACTTTAAAAATTAGAGAAAAACTTTTCAGCTAAATTAAACACCAGAAACTTCAACACGTGCCTCCTTAAAAACGTGCCAGAAACTACATAATTTTAGCTCAACAAAGTTGTTGCAATTGCCAGCACGCGTAGCAAAATTGTAACATTTTTCCGTATACCGTATCCCGTATACTTCCTAAGGCCACCGGCGCGGCGCGCGGGTCGTAAATCACAAAAATCTGAAAGCGGGCCCGAATTAGGGAACCGTTGCATAATACTCGTACATAGAGGTACATACATATACAATACACGTACCTACACTACATGCTGCACCGAGTGTATGTTTGGAACGAGATGGAAACTGGGAAAATGGTGTTAGGTAAGTGTGTGCTGTTGTAGTGATTGACGAGAACCCATTGGTTTTTCATTATAAGTGCTAAAGTCAGTTTAAATTTAAGATAATTTTTGTTATTAGAATCAAAAGTCTTTAGCCTCTTTTTCGGAGGGCTCTGGCACCTGTAACACAGTTTTGTTACTAGTTCAGGTGTCATCCAGTTCCAGTTAAACATAATCGTGCAATATTATTTTTAGTTAAACAACAAATTAAGTCATTTATTTGTATTTTAAAATTTTTGGTCAAATAAATGATTATTCTTAGGTATATATATTATTATTATTGGTTAGCCAAGTCGGTTAAAGGTTTGAAGACAATGGCAAGAACTTATGAATTAATAAAAAAATTACACAAATTTTGTTAATAAAAAACATATACGCGTCGACTTGAGAACCTCCTCCGTTTTTTCGTTGGTTAATAAAAATAGTATTCTTGTTTCATTTACATTCTAAGGAATCTGAATTTATATAACCTAATACTATTACAGATTTAACTCATGGAAATAAAAAATAATTTTAAGCATTGTTTGCGTAACAGATATAGGATATAAAAATATAGATTGTTTCAGCAAGAAAACTGTATTTAGGTAAAAAATAAGTTAGAATAAAATAAATAAAATTACAAAAATCCGACTATAAAGTGTGTAGCCTAAGACACTCACGATACAAAGACAAAGAGAACATAGAAGTTTAAAATATATATAAAACGTTAAATGAACTAGATGATGTAGGTATAGAAAATGTTCTGTACCGTGCTCCATTTTTCAGTGACACGATTTTGATGATCTAAACTGCGGAAAAACTGTGTCAATTAATCGGCAGTTCGATGTGGATGGTGAATATTTATCAACTTTTTTTTTGCTTAGTTACGTCACAAAAGCTTGTTGGGACTAGGTTTTATAGATCACGTAGATATTTGGACATAATGTCCTCTAAATAGCGGGAACTTTTGAAAGAAATGACATATTGTTAGTTTTATGCTGCTCGCCAGTTCTGTCACTTGAACTTGGCTTGACACGCTACCGCGTGTCTAGATTGTTTTGTATTGTGAAGTAGGCACAGCTCTCATGACAAAATTAGAAAAAGAGGAACATTAGATCGGATATTTAGCAGAAAAACTAGCACTCAGAAATTATCATGGCAAACTAGCTTTTTTCACGTTTTTGGATACGATGTTATAGAAAATAAAACTCGTATCTGATAAAAAAAACACTTTTATCTTTGTGAAAGACTGAATTGTAAAACTTCGAAATTCAAAACTGTAATTAACAATACCTACTCCGAAAGTATTTCACTCCTAAGTTCGTCTAGATACACCTATCGAAATGCTAAATCAAATTCTTAACCAGGAAGTAAGAACTCTCAACTAGGAAGTAAGAATACATAACCAGGAAGTAAGAGATGATCGTACATTGTTCCCAAACCACACCCTACAGTTTCCAACCCCTAAGTACTAAACAAACCCGCGTTGCGATTCGTATAATTAACGCACACACATTACATTTACACAGATAATTAATTCAAAGAAAACGACTCAATTTACAAGAGGTAATGCCGGATCGTGTTGTGCAAATAAAATTTTGTTTATATTACGTATTTAAGGGAAAGAGGAAGATATGACTTTGTAAACATACTCTGATTTTCTTTGACTTATAATGACTTGACTTCAGAGTAGGTACCTATTTATGATTTCATGATTACAGTTTTCGTATTTTGACAGTCTTGGAACTTTCTGCAGAAGAAAATATGGTAAAAAAAATAGGGGGAAAATTCAATGAAATAATAAAAACCTATGAGTCATGCCTTGATTATTACCATTTTCAATTGATCTCCAACGCTCTATTACTATATTTACAACAGTTTTTTAACGTGGTAAGCTAAATTAGGTAAGTTTGGTTTGTATTTATTTTGTTAAAAGAATACAATGTGCTTGCTTGCTTGCTTGCAAAGACTCCTACAATGTGCTTGTTAATTTTTATTGTTACTAAATCACTCTATTCAATAACTGGCAAGAAATGTATATACTTACACATGTATGTCTAAAATAGCTTGAAACATTAGACCCAAGATCTTGTATGTATGTATGATGTACCTACTCTAAATAAGGGAATTTCCGATTACCAGAATATGTGAATAAAAACACTGAAAATTGCAGATGAAATGACAATATAAAGGTCCACTTGTTTTTCTCAAAACACTGACTTTAATTATACATACAGCAACTAGATTTATACCTACAGATATACGTGTTGCAAATCGTGACCTAAATAAAATTTGAACATTTTAATTAAAGCTTTATATTTCGTACCTTGTAAGTATTCCATTTCGCGAGCCACAATTCGTCACAGGATCTTTTGTTTCGCCTCTTTTGTTTCGATTCCTGCGGTTTTCTTTTGTTATTTCCATTAAAATCTCTTTATTTAACGTCAGCCAAGCTTTTTTTATGCCAAGTTAGGTTTGCAGCTTTGTCCTTTATCATTTGCATATTTAATGAGGAGCATTGATTTGTCGAACTGTAATTTTAAGTTGGTTTTAATTTTGTTGAAAATTTCGACTTGTTTTCCGGTATTGATCTTTGGGCAGTGGGGAATTAGTGGTTTTGTCAAAGTTTTAATATTTCGGTTACTTTGTTTCTGTATCTTTTTGATATGAAATTCACATTTTACATTATATTTGGCTAAATAACTAACACGCAAAAATCTTATATACCGATATACATTACAAATAAAATTGACTAGTTGAAATGAGAACAACTTTACAACAATTGAACATGTCCCCAAAACCGTTGTAACATACCCAAAAATCATTTCAAACCTTTTGACGAATCTTTCCACCGATCGGTGAAGGCACTAAAGTCCAAAAAGGTCTGGCTATCTCTAGACTGAATTATAGGACTTAAACGTCCTATCTCCGATGGAGCAGATTTAATTATACACAATTCAGGGCCTCCATTTAAATTTGGCTGATAGCAAGAAAAACAGTTAACTTTCGTCCTCAATTAGGCACATTAGTATAGAAGAAAAACAGTATGGGAAAATGTCTATTACTATTGATCAACATTTGACATAGCACTTATAGTAGCTTAGCTAGTCAAACAATAGGTAAGCTATTGTAAATTTATAGCTGGTATAAATTAATACATCGCCGTGCCCTAAACGCCAAGGCATAAATTATAATAAATCCCAAAGTTTGCCGTATCTTAGCTCCCAAATGAAAGAAACTATTTTTATTTTAAAAAATGACTCATTCAAAAGTATTTTTGTCGAGAAATTGTTCGGTCGCGGTCGTTTAAATATTTATTACTTTTTGTCGGTATTTTTAGAAATTGAATTTCTTATTGGTGTCTTAAACATTATCTTAGATTAAGTGTTAAAATTCTGTCAGTCTAACATTAACTACCGACAATAATTTGTTTTATCACTAGCTGTCAAAAATTACCGAATTCTGGTATCCATACTGTAACTCTGCGACATTAGCCACAATTCCACATTATGAATAAAACTGCTACGAATGTTCTTATCTCCGCAGTAAAACTGGAACATTATTGTTTTATTATGAATCGTTTACCATTTGCAGAATTGCGTGGATTTGACCTACGTCATGATAGGGAGGGGAAACGGCGTTTACCTTATACAGCCTCTTTTTTCAGTTTCTTTTCATTAGAGACTGTAAAACTGCTTGTATAGTTACAGTCTTGCAGTCTTGTTTAGAAGTCAATTAGTGAAGGCGTGATTGAAAAGTTAAAGAATATTGTACTTTAGGTTATGTTTTTTCAAGACTTTTAATGAGACTAAGAAATTGCTCGACTGACTTATAGAGTATGTACAACCCTTCCTCATAATAATAAAATGTAATATGTAATATGCCTTATGGCCTCTATGCCACCTCAAACATAAATACCTACACTGTCATCGACTTTGTAAGATCAGGGTGAATAAGTAATATCTTATAAGAGTGCGGGCGTGATATTTGTGCGCCGCCTCGGTTAGGTGTAACTGAGTTGGTGTTCAAACGCAGACCTATTTGCGATAAAAAAGAATAAAACTTCCAAATCCTGCGCGATTTTGGGATACAATTTTCATAATATTAGATTCAATTTCTATCAGACATTTTTGATATTTTTAAAAAATGATTAAAAAAAATATATTTTTTCAAAGCAAGACTGGGAGTCCACAATTCCCCTCCCTAGCAGTCCCTTCCGATCCCGCTGACGACGCATTTATGGTCATCCTAATAAAGAATAAGTACCTCGTCCCTAATATATCCCTTATGTCAGTTTAATGATTTCTTACTTTGCCATTTCACATTTGGGGATTTCCGGAGCTTACGGCTGGCCCGTGCTTAGCTTGGCTAATAGATATTTTGCTACGATTTTTCAGAGAATTGTAGATTTAGCGTTATTAGGTCTTTTATGATTTTTGGTACGAATTATTTTAATGTCGATTGGTAGACGGCATTTCTGGTTGGGCGTTGTGAATGTGGGCTGAGGCAAAGCTGAGGAACACTAAACGTCAGTGGTCAAGGACAGTTGAAACTTTCGTATACGAGTAAACTTATAGTTAACTGGTTTCCTTTAACTCAACTTTGTTTTTTCAATAGAGTGACTAAATATCGAGGCTATCCAATCGTCCTATGCAAGCTTTTTCCACACGAGTTCCATATTTTTGCCGGCAAAAACATGAAATTCGTGTAACTCTGGTTTTGTTTTATTCAGTTTTTTTCTTAATCTTTATTTACTTTTTTTTTACTTTTTTTTACTTTTTTACTACTACTACTTTTCTATTTTTTTACTTTAGCCGGTTTATCTTTAGCCTGTTTTGGTTCTATGCATCTCGTTTACTTCTTTGGTGCTGCATCATTGTTTGATGCTCAAAATTTTTGATAATGAGCCTAATCTTCTATTACTTTTTGAACCTAGTGAATGGTAAAATTAAAATAAATAACAAGAAACATATATAAAAGACCGCTGCCTGTGGGAATTGTTCCCAAAACGCTCGCTGGCTCCATTACCTCGTTGTATGGCGATGCTCACCCTTTGGGCGAGATAGAGGCCAGCGTTTTAGTCACGTGTTGCTTCGACCAGACGAGAAGAGAACTCTTTATATTATACACTAGCTGTTCCCTGCTACGCTTCACTGTGGATAAAAAAATATATATATATTATATAGCCTATGTTATTTTGGGATAATGTAGCATTCGAATGGTGAAAGAATTTTTGAAATCGGTCCAGTAGTTTTTGAGTTTATTCCACACAAACATACAAAAATACAAATCTTTCCTCTTTATAATATTAATTAGTATAGATATTATAATTATGGTCTATATTACCTTTATTTATTTATTCAGTAGTATACTGTTTGACACTTATTTATTATTAATTATTTTTTTTAAAATAATTTTATTAAAATAAGCTAATGTGTGTATTCGTATATACTAGAGATGACTAAGTAACGTAACGAGTCGACTGTCCCGCCGACCTTTCCTAGGCCAGCCATATTTCACGGAGCACCGACTCGACACCTAAAGCGCCTTTTTCGCTTTACTTTTTTGATAACTACATTAAAACTGAATATAAAATAAATGTCGGCCTCTCAGGCCTGCCTTTTCTGAATTAAAACACCCTGCGATTTGCATAATAAAGCAATGTTTCGTTGAAAAAGTCTTTTTAAAACTTTTATAACGCCAAATAACTGTAATAATAGTGTGTATTGCTTATTTTTTTTAGTTAAGTGTCCTAACACTTTGTAGGCATTTTTATATGGATATAGAAAGTTTTGGCAAACGACGTCAAGTAGCAAATTAAAGTTCAATTAAATTAAGAATTTACTTCACATTATTTATTATTTACTAGTTTTTAAAAGTCTATCTGTTTTTAACCGACTTCAAAAAAAGGAGGAGGTTATCAATTCGTCTGTATGTTTTTTTTTTTTTTTATGTTTGTTACCTCATAACTTTTGACTGGGTGAATCGATTTTGATAATCTTTTTTTATTAGAAAGCTGACGCTTCCCATTTGGTCCCATTTCAATTTAGTCCAGTTCTGATAATGGCATCCATGAGAAAACCATATATTATAAGTCTTAAATTTGCATTAAGTACGTGCGCGACAAATAGATGAATAACTCAATAGTCGGTCTCTTGAAGTCGGTTTTTGTTTTTGTTTTGTAAAAATAATGTTCTTGTTTATTTATTATTATTATTTTTTTTATTTTTGTTACCTCATAACTTTTGACTGGGTGAATTGATTTTGATGATTCTTTTTTTATTAGAAAGCTGACGCTTCAGATTTGGTCCCATTTCAATTTAGTCCAGTTCTGATAATGGTATCCATGAGAAAACCATATAAGTCTTAAATTTGCATTAGGTACGTGCGCGACAAACAGATGAATAACTCAATAATCGGTCTTTTGAAGTCGGTTTTTGTTTTTTTGTTTTGTAAAAATAATTATTTACTTTCAGGACGAAACGATTACATTGATATTGATTAAAGACAAGAAAACGTACATCACAGTGACAGACCATGACCTTCCTTTTAAAAACCTTCCTTTTAAAAACACTCGTAAACCGAAGACTATAACTAGCACAAGTAAAAATCTAATTACGTTTCGTTTAATAGTCACATAAATGCTTCTTTATGTTTGCTCTTAATTAACTTAAGCTCGTTTCGGATTAGACTAAGCTTAGTCTTGCGATAGACTAAGGAATTATACTAAAAATCCTTTATGCGTGCGTATTTAGTGCTCACGAACCTACTTAAATATTTATTTTGGGTGGATTACGCGGGCATACTCGTAGTGTTTTGTGGTATGATAATTTCAGTGCTTTGACGTGTTACTGCCATTGGAATAAAGTCCAAATACTTTAAGACTTTAAGACAAGCTTTAACGTGGTAGCAGTTTTCATCAAATTTAAGAGCGTGAAGTCGTATTTAAACTTTATTTCAATAGCAATAATTACTTTATTTGTTTTATAGATCTGAAAGTCAAATGTACTTGCTCCTGACATGTTCATGTTGAAGCACAGGGTCGAGTGTCTAGGGCTAAAATCAAGTTAATTAAATGGTGTTTAACGCTGTATTTCAGAAATAAACACGGTCAATAGGAAAAGCACATCAACATTATACTAGCAAAGTTTTGAATGCTATATTTGGCATTATTTGCTATAATCGTCTTATATACCGCAATTACAAAGACAACTTTATTTTTAGTTCCTATATACTTACCTACTAAGCTTAGATCGAACCATATGAACAATGAACAAGTACAACATGAATGATATGAACAATTAAAAGTAGAGTGAATAGGTATTTCCTAGGCAAGCGTGCTACATCTTCGACCATATCTTCGCTTCTCCCATCAGGTGAGATTGTGGTCAAAAGCATGTCTAATTTATTGAAAAAAATAAATAAAAATAAAATAAATTTCGGGACACGGACACACAGACGTTTACAACCCGGTCACAATATCTGTGCACCTGACCTCGTGCTCGTGCGTGAACATCGGGAAGTGGCTCAAAATTGAGTTGCTAGCACGAGGTCAGGTGCACAGATATTGTGACCGGGTTATATGATCCAAAAGTTCGGACACGTCAGTCGTTTACGATCCGAAAATTGAACATGTATGTTTTTTATGCCATAGGTGGGAAACAAGCAAACGGGCCGCCTGATGGTAAGCGAGCACCGTCGCCTGATTGAACAGAGGAAGTTAAAGGATTAGAGATTGATGTAAACTCAGAGGCTTTTCTTATAAGTAGCTTAAGGTTTTTTATTAGGTTTTTTTAATTCTTAGGCCTAAAAAGCACTAGTACGTTGACAGCGACGACGATACAGAAAGGTATCGACGTGGTTGAACAAAGGAAGTCAGAAGATTGAAGTTGGACAATGTCTAGTTTGTTGTAAAAAACAATATATATAATTATATGAAAGCCATTTTGTCTTAATCTAGGTATTTCTTAAATCGTTTAAATACATTGTATTGTCGGACATTTATCATCAGTCTCTCAATTTTCAGAGTGTCAGGTGAAGAAAATGAACTTTTACAGTATAAGAGTCCAAATACAAGGCCAATATTTGCATGTAAAATGCATTGAAAAACGACATAGCTAGGTCAAACAAGTGTATGGCATTTCCACGAGAATTCCTTTTGTCCAGGAAATCAGTACAAATTATGTATTTAAATATTATTTGTATAACAAAAGCATTTGCCACCGAATAACACGTTATGGTTTAGTACTTTGTCACATTAGGAATCGTAAATCTTGCTTTTAAAAGTTAGGAGAATATAGATGTAGTTATTGTGACAAGGTTCTAAAGTGTTGGGCTGTAGTGTAGTCTGCCACGTGTCACGAATGTATAGTTGCAAACAATCAACTCTCCTTGGAAAACCGTTGGATTCTGACTTCTTTTGAAATAAAAATTAACATCACAATACTTTGACATAGTACTCTAGGTATAAAACACATAGCTGTCTTAGAACCTTGTCACACTATAGTTACCATGAAGAACCTTTTGGTATTTGCTAGAATTTCAAAGTATGTTATTATGACAAAGGACTTGCTTACTCTCATGAGATGGTGGTCGTATGAAACTAAGATATTTTGCTTCTTTTAGCAAATTGAAGTTTGCAAAAATAGACTTTAGTGAAAAGGCTTTAAAAACGGAAATTGAACTTACTTATAACAGTGTTTGAAGCTTTGACAGGAAAATGTTTTCTTTCTACCCGTTTGTTAAACTAGTTAAATATATATTTGTAGATTTCAATGATCTTCTATATAAACTGAGGTAGATGCGTTGTACCCCGCTCTGCATGGCGAACTAAACTCAAGCTAATTAGCCTGAGTCAACTCAGTCGCACTTTGTCTTGCTCTGACGTTACACGTGGAGGGCGCGACAAAACATGCCATCGTGTGTGTTTAGAAAGTGCAATAATTACACTGGGACGAGTGCCAAGGGCAGGAAGGATGTGTCTTTTCATTTGTAAGTACTTTTTATTCTATTAAAATGAAATTACAAATATTTAATTTTACTTTAAATCAACTCGTGAGCCGTTGCCACTTCGCCACCTACACGAACGAGACAAATAGCGCATCACGTATAAGAGTGACAGAGAGAATGTGATAGCGCTGTAAGTTCGTACGACGCAAGGGATGATGGGGCTAATTGGTCATATAGCGGTGATATATATTAATTGAACATTATATTGGCCTTGCTACAACATATTATTTCAGCCACGTTTTTGTTTTAATAACTTACTTTTTCTTTTTATATTTAGGAACTTTTATAAAACTGTTACTGCGCTAAGAATAAGTAACTGACGATTCATTTTATTGGTTTTTAATATGTTTTAGGTTTCCTAAAGACGGATTGCTTCGACAAAAATGGGTACAAATAGTCAGAGCGCAGAGACGAGAAGACGATTGGATGCCTACGATATACTCCACAATTTGTTCTCAACATTTTGTGGAAAGTGACAAATATGTTACAAAAAAGAATGTTCGCAAACTGATAAAAGCAGCAATTCCAGTAATTGAGGTAATTGAGCAAAATCATAACTTTTTTTATCTTAATATATATAAATTTCGTGTCACAATGTTTGTCCTCAATGGACTCCTAAACCACTTAACCGATTATAATAAAATTCGCACACCATGTGCAGTTCGATCCAACTTGAGAGATAGGATAGTTTAAATCTCAAATTATAGTCGCAATTTTAATTTATTGCAAATTATATATATATACTGATAATTTTTACTATAAATTGACAAGTTAGCATCAACATACTACGGTTGCTATAGTTACGCAATGGCTTTTGACAGGACAACGTCTGTCGAGTCAGCTAGTATTATTATATAGAGTAAAGCGGTGTTTCAACAGTTGTCAATTTATTATTTTAATTTAATCGTAATGTTTAATATAATGTAATCTGAATCTTTGTATAGAGGATTTTATGTTTTATAGGTTTTGTAATGTAATTTATGTAATTTGTGCACAATTTTTTTTCCAGCACAAAGAGAATTTGCGAACAGTTAGTGATGACGACTCATTGAGAGATGTACCTATTTCGGACCAGGACTCAATATTTGACACCCCAAGAAAAGCTTATCTTAAAAAAGAAATCACAAAAATGAAACTAGCTAAGAGAAAATTACAAATGAAAAATTACAATTTGGCTAAGCAAAATAAGAGGTTAAAAAAAAGTGTTGTGTAGATGCATGTTACTTTGTAAAAAAAAGTTGTTATAATGGGTGTCCCAACAAGAGCGCCAGAGTTAAATTTGCCGCCATTTTGTTACGACGAGGGCTACGGTGTTTTTTTTTACTGTTGTCACGTAAGTTGCCGTGAGTTTTGATGGTTAACAAAAACTTATTTCGTTTTCGTTTGTCTCCATACATTTATCTGTTTTATTACCCATGTAAATAGAATTAATTTAAAAAAAGTAAGCTATATGTTATGTGTTTATCATGTAAAAAAATGTACAGAATACGTGTAATTAATGATGTAAATAGATAACTAAATATGAAACAATTGAATTAATAAATATCTTTTTTAATAAAATTACTTTTATTTCATTTTCATTGTCTTATCCATTTTGCCCCAGTTCACTCTGTCTGCTAGCCGACGTGACGTCTCAGGCGCTCATTTGCGGTTGGCGGCTCACATAGCTGTGAACATACGTTTATCTCTTTCTGACAACGGGGTTTTATATATCTCTGCTATCTTTTACTTTGTTGAATGATAAAAACAAAACTGCGTATATTCTACATAAGTAGCTATAACCAATTTCGCCGCGTGTTAGGGCTTTTTTTAACGAGTAAAACGTCTCTATTAGTAAAACCTCATTGGATTTCAATACTTTTCTAGACGTTGGTAACAAAGCTTGTTATAAGTTTTGTGAATATTGTACCTTTTTTTTTTTTTTTTTTTTTTTTTGGGGGGGTGGGAAATCATCAAATGACCCCTCCCACTCTTTGGGCAGAGCGGAAGGGAGTGTCAGACTTCTACTGACCAAAAACCACCCATGTTCCTTCTACGCCCTTGTGACGCCGAGGCCGCGGTAACTTCTACCCGCAGCCCCGACGGGCATGGGCCCTTTCGGGCCCCTTCCATGTTGCTGACATCTCTTTGAGGCGCGCGTGGAACACGAACGCGCCGTCGACACGGCCTGTGTCGTCATAAGACGGACGGACAGCGAGCTAGCCCAATAGCTCACCGTCCACAGGCCCGCGTCTACGGTGGCCGGAGGTCGTCACGTGACCCCCGACGCCCGGAGCGCCTCCCACGGCGGCGGCTGGGACGAGAGGTTCTCTCCCTCTCACGTTCCGCCACCTCCTTCGCTAGCATCACTGCTTCGCAGAAGGAGGCGACGGCGTCCCATTCCTCCTCGCCCCGGACCATGGCTTGCACCAGGGCCGGACGCGAGAGATCGCCGCCGCCGATCGCCGCTACGAGAACACGGCGGGGCTCCACCCAAGCGGGGCAGACCTCCACGGTGTGCTCCACCGTGTCCTCCGGCCGATCCTCACAGTGGTTGCATCCGGGCGTTTCCTCCCGCCTGATTCGGTGCAGGTACCTCCCGAAACAACCATGTCCGGTGAGAACCTGCGTCAGACGGAAGGTAAGGGCGCCGTGGCGCCTCTCAAGCCACTCCTCAAAGAGGGGACTTACCGCCACTATTGTGGCGTGCCCTGCACGGGGTTGCGACAGTCGCTGTCTCCATGTCGCCATGAGATCGCACCGGAGGTCTGTCCGCTTCGCGGCAATGTGCCGCGGAAACGGAGTGACCCCCCGGAGTAGCGCCTCCGGTGAATATTGTACCTACGGATGTAACCGTATAGTATAATATTCACAGTATAAGTTTTAAGTAGATAAAAACCTATATAATGTTATAAGGAAAGGTTATGTCAAGCCTAAAAGGGTCTACAGTACTCATTATTATGAATAACGTTTAACCCTGAAATCGTGGATAAAGTAGTTGCGCTGTACACTACTTTAATAAATTGAGTATAGACTCAGTAATAATCTTTGGTTAATCATCTGTCGTGCTCATGACTAAATTATATTCTATCTATCTATTATCTGCTAGGTATACTACACTGGACGGTAGATTGTTTCATTTTCATAATCTAACTACGCTCCACAGCTCGTACATCAATGCCCCACAAACACCAAGCTTGTTCTGTTGAACTTACGAGTATTCCTATTTATTAACATTACTCTATTTCGCCGTACCTTGATTAATAGTTACTACGTGACCCGAGCGCGAGTTCGCACCGGTACGGAACACCCACAGTAAAATCTCGGCACACGAAATTCTTCCGTTCATCAGATTGCAATGCCTACGCTAATCGCATTGACAACGCTCACAGCTGCGTGCAGCGTTATATTTAGCGTACGTCGTACGTCTAAACTGAGAGGAGGTTATCTTCAGAGAAACTTGTAAGAACGGGGAGTTGAAGGTGGTCCACTACATGCAGCGATGTGTGTGTAATGCTTGCATCTTTGAGAGACAGCGCGTTGAGGTGAGACAGGCTAGAGAGAGAGGGAGAGAGTTTTTCAGCAGTGAAAAAGAGAAGGCGGATCATGTTCTTTTTAATAATAAACAGCTTTAGAGTCTTTAGAAGTAAGCAACGTACTAAATATGTCTTGGGTTTTGGAGGTGTCCTGTCCATAGGCTGCTGTGACCACTTATCATCAGGTGGCCAATTACTTGTTTGACACTTATTAAAAACGCAACAGTACCTATTAGAGCTAAAACAAAAAAAAACAGAATTGGAATCGGTTACATCATCGCACACAAATGGCGTGCATCTAGTGTTTGTGTACAACGACGCGACGTGGACGATCTTAATTGTGTTTAATAGTGTACATAAAACATGCAACAGTGTGTGTCTAAAAGATAATACTCTACAGACTCCCTACTCGCTGGTCTTAGCGCGTAAAATTGACAATTAGTCGATTGCTAAGCTCGGACGAGCGCACCGGCGCGCGCGTTCCCGTTTAATCCTACTGAAAATGCGCGCGCGGAAATTCTATGAACGAAATACGAAAAAAATATACAAAAACTTGATATTTTTAAATCTAGAACAAGAAACGTAAATGCGTGAATTATACCATGTTTTTTGAGTTTGAAATGCAGTGTTTTGTTTTTCATTTGAATGATGGACATTTGATTTTAAATTTTGTGTTTGGAATAGAATGTTAAAACAATTGTGGTTTTTTCAAATGATTTCTTGTGATTGGTGTAGTTTTGTGAGCGTTGATGGATATTAATTGCGCTCGAGTTTGTTGTCAAGGTATTTGTAATTAGTTTTTGCACGCTTCTACAATGTTATACAATCTTTCTCATTTACTATGACTTTTCAATGTTTGTTAGCTGTCCTAGAGTTGGTTTTACAGATATGGACAATAAATTTCCTATGATATAAATATTAAAATAAACCCCTTTTTTTTTGAAGATTTTTTAAAACTATATGAAATGCAATGCGAGAGTAAAATTGCTCTACCCACTCTCATATTATGTAACTATATAATGATATCAGTTATTTCTCGATTTCCTTTACTTTAGAGACATTTATACGAGTAAATATTATTACTTATAGCATATCAGCAAAAAAAAAAAACAATTTTTGCCGTATTCTAGTAAAAGAAAATACTAACAGATAATCTTTCTGAATGATGAACTCCACATATCTTAAATCTCAAAATTTATATTAAAGTATTGAAAACTAGCCTGTTACAAACAATCAAACAGTTATGTTTTTACTGGTCACGTAACATCCTACAATTTAAAGTCGCCAATGGCCACAATGGCTCTATAAGCGATACATCACACTCCGTCACAACACTGGCAAATATAACGACAGGACAATAAATAACGTTGTTGGTGAGGATGGTTTGATGACTGGAAAACGGAGTTTCGATTCACGTCTTAAAACATCTAGCTATAAAACCACATTAGATATGACACCATATTTCATGTGTGAACATACTGATTGTAACACAATTTCTTATTGTGCTAGTTTATATGCTTACTCAAACTTTCCTGAAAAATAAGTGTATCTGTAGGGTTTCTATTCACAGTTCATCTAGCCCTGCTCCTCCTCTCCATCCTAAAGTTGCCTGAAAGATATCGCTCTTAGCAATAAGTCTGCCAAATGTTGCACTAATTTTAAGTGTTATGATCCTTTTTGTTTGTAGTTTATTTTGTGAACAATAAAGAGTTTATCCATCTAGTCTAGCTTTAAGAAAGTAGCAAAATTTTAGGTTAACTTTGTTTCAAAAAATCACATTGTGATCTTAATCTAGATCTAGGATATAAAGTTATATGATTAATTCTCAGTTATTCAACAACTATTTTAAATTAAAAAATAAATCAAGATCTGAATCAAACCATCATAACTTCGTGACTCAACATGTGTTATCGGAATATGATTGGCAGGCAGGTGTGGTATTTTTATTTTACTACTAGTCCACTTTGATCTATTTTTGTGGTACCCCAAATATTTTGTACTACGCATTAAGGGCCATTACCGGTTCGTCACATTTTCCTAGGATTTGTTCAGTCTGTTTTCCTATAATATTTTTGTTGACTACAATAATTGAATGTGTTGAAACATGGGTAGTCAGAATTTTCGGATCAACAACTATTTTTAGCAGTTAACACTGTTTTCTTTCACAAACTAGAGAAAATTTGTATAAAAATCTCAGAACTCAATTATGGTTGGGAGGAATTTCAAGTGGCATTTAAAACTACAGATAAAAGTTTAGACAGCAGCGGCTCCCAATTTTTATTTGGTGATTTCAGGGTTGGACTCTTAAAATCATAATAATACGTTGAACTATCCGCTCTGTTAATTTTATGCTCGGACTCGTTTTTTTTTTTTTTTTTTTTTTTTCCGACCTCCTCCACCTATGTTCCCCCGAGCTTTTCAGGGACCTTTTTTAGGTATTTTTTTAATTTTTGTCTAGACTTAATGTCAGTTTGAAAAGAGTTTACTTAAGTAAATAATATTTCGTTAGTTTATAAGTTTAACATACAATTTGTAAGTACTTGTCCAAAAATAATAATGGTAATATAAATTATAATGCCCTTGTATTTAGTCATTAATGAGATTGTACCTTACTCTATCGCAAAGTTTTTGCTATAATACAATATTTTAATCTTTTAGATTTTAAGCGTACATGCAGACATAATATAAGTACTTGTGGGTCAATAGATCCACACGTTGTTCGCTGGCTCGGACTCGTTGCTCCAGATTACTCTGTCAGACCTTTGGACAATAGCATACCTATTCATACAATAAAGTACACCTGTTTTAAAGTCTGTAGGCGATACAAATTTCCACTAAAAATGCTAGCCACGATAGCTGATAGATACGACACTAGAAGCAGCTCACCCAAACGCGCCACGGGAAGTATCGAATTGAGTCAGGTAAGTGGTCCCCTATCGTGTGACCTGGCGGTGCCGGGAGGTATGCAAATTGATTTGAGTATCGTCTCTGCTAAATAATGCTCGCTATGTGGGCTTGGGAATTGGGAGTGGCTCAGGGTAGAGTGATAGGCCCACTATCTTTTCTAGTATATGTTTTAATGGCTGTATTCGTTGTTTGACAAGGTCAGTTTCGATTCTCATTTATTTTCTAAGATGATTCATCAAACCAGAGTCCTAGTCTAGACACCAGTTTCTTATTTTTCGGTGTAATCTCGAAAAATAAACTAAAGCGTGTGCTAAGAATTACCTTGATTATGTGCACGAAGTGAATAGCATTAGTGACTAGCTCTCAAGATTCATCTTGATTCACGGCGACAGCTTTTGCTTTTAATTTCATTTTAACTTAAAAAAATGTAACAAAGGAATTTTATGTTAAAGTGGGATTTGTCACACTTAACGCAAATCTTTAGCGTTTTACTTGTTTTTATCAGCCTTAATGGAAATCTGGGGATTATTCAAAACTAGCTTTACCTCGTGGTTTTGTTTAGGAAAAATGTTTTATTCAAAGCATTTTAACAGTATGTATAAAAATAGGCATAAATTAGCAATTCAATCAATCAAGTCTTCAATCGAAACTTGTAGTGTATTTACTATTTTATTATGACTTACAATAATTCTATCAAATTAAGTTCTTACTAGATACTGTTAGGATGAACCTGTCTCAGTTATTTAAAAAGCAACGTTTTAGATAATTTAAAAGCAATTGTCGGCAATGGACAAGCTTTTTCTAAGTCTATTTCTCTTAATGGACTCTTAAAGAGATTTATAAATTCAGGTTGTCTAATATTTAGCGATTTAGTGTAAATTTGTGAAGGTGTTTAGACTTTAGGCTTAGCTCTAAATCTGTGGTTTCATGCGGATTCGTAGACACTTTATTTTCCATATCTTTCCTATACATTTTCTATATTCGGTGCTGTGTTAGGAAGATACATTTAATTTTTTTTTTCATTGCAGTGCAGTGGGACAAAATGAAGTAAATAAAAAAATTATCTATTTTATTTGGTGTGTTTTGTTTGTTTGTTTGCCGTGTTTGGGTCAAATTTAGCCTGAGGGTAGCTTATAGCCTACATAATTATTATTCCGGAAAATTTCGCATCCAGTTATTGACATAATAATGAAAGTTCTTACCCAGAATTTTCCCAATTTCTACTGAAATGAGTATGAAATTGTATGAACACTTCCAAAATAAATTATATCATGACCGCTACCGGAAACCGTAACATTCAATTAGATAAATTGACGTCAGTTTCCGGTTTTAAAATAGTTTAATGTCCCATGAGTGAATGATATGAAATGGCTCAGTAAAACGGGTTGATTTGAAGTGATATTTATTTTTCGATTTCGATTACGATCCTCTTCGATTATATTGCTCGATAAAATGATCTTTGATCGGAAAATGAGTTTTTAAACATTTTATATAGGTAAGTATTGATATTTCTGATTTGGATATACCTATATAGCAAGTTGTTATTGAACTTTTTCTATGGAACAGCCATCGATCTACTATCTACGGGAACAGCAGATTTTTTTTCGTTTTTTTTTTTTCGATTTGGCCCGTAGTAAAATTTGTGTATACTGATACAATAAGCTCCATTCGGCTTAGCTTAACCTTTCCTTATAACCTTGTATTGCTCGATGAAATTTTAATGATCTTTGATCGGAAAAAAACATTAGCATTTGTATTTCTCATAAGAATATAATTCTGAAAATAAGAGATTGTTGATCTAGTCTAGGGCTTTACTTTATAAACATTGCTTATAACTAATGCTCTGACAACCTCTCGCTAAAGCGAAATAGCACGTGCGAAAACTAGACGGAGAATTTAAGCGACGATTCAGTTTAAACAGGGTTTATAACTAAGACCCTTAGTTTATTTAAAATAACTAGTATAAACGATTGTTTAAATATACAAAGATAAAATAGCCTGTAGATCGCGCATCTAGACAGATTTTTTTTATTTTCATTTCAACTCATCCCTTCGAGCAAACTGATGAGCATAGATAGACTTTGTTCCTGACATTTTTTCGAGAGAAGGGAATAAGTATGATCTGTTTACTGCGGCTATATGGTCTGTGTGTGGCCACAAAACTTGAGTCAAATTTAATGTCTATGTTAATTAAATGAGTCTTGTAGTATTCATTTGTTGAATGCTCTATGAAATCGCAAATTTAAGCCAAAATATGGACACAGCTTTACGTCACATTTCATAATCATAACAGCATTATCAGTTATCCCATCACTCCAATAAAATATTAGGGGGTGAGCACAATAAATATCATTGACCGTAGGAAGGCATTAATCATTCGTTTAGCGCCGGTCGGTTTCCGCCCGTGTGCGCTGGCCTTTATTGTTATTAATTGTTCAGACGATAACTTAATTAATTTACTTGTTTGGTATGTTTTGAAGGGGGTTGATGATTTACCCGACGAGGATGAAGCTTAAAGGTGGGTTAGTATGCTGTTATCTGCAAAGCTTTTACCGATTTTGATGTGAGGTGTTGACATTTTATTTCAAGTTCAACGAAAACTGAGTATTCGTTAGTCATAATAGATAATTAAGAAATTTGGGTATATTAAAAAAAATGCAATAGCAAAAACGTGCATTGAGGGTTCTGAATAATCGTATTTTTAACAAGCAAGGAACCCAAAACTGCATCTTAAACAACACTAATCATAAAACAAAACGACACAAGAATAGTTTTTCTGTTGCCCTGTATATTTCTGCGGGTTTCTTGATGACTCTAAAGTCCTTTAACATCATTGGCTGGTCGTTGGTTAAAGCCTTCTTTTTTTTTATTGTAATTAAACTTAGTTTTAATCTTGAAGACTGGAATTGTGGGTTGCTTGTGACATCCATCAAAGGGCAGCGAGAAGGGCGGTTTAATCAGCCGACCGAACGTGACAGTGCTGCGATTCGCCAGACGTAGCACTGTAGTGTAGTAAATTGCTCTATGCTCTATGTACTCCCTTTGAATGTAGATAACTAATCAAATTAAGACCAAAGGTATATTTTTCAGTTGATATACAAGAGATATTTTTCAGTTGATATTCTGGACATAATATTTTCAGTTGACATAGGTTTTTCAGTTGGTATGTAGTTCAGTTTGGCGTAATGAATGGATAACCTCATAGCTACAGATAGATGACACCATGATGATCCAGGAAATTAAAAGTTGTAAAATATTCCTGTCTTCTTGGTGCCAAGATTGCATAATATATAAATAAATTTCCTTTATCTGTTTTTTGGATAGTAGGTAGTCTAATATACATAGGTGCGGTTTTGAATGTGGTGCATTGTTTTATAGTGACGCTTTCGCATGTATCATATTAGTTAGGATTGCCAGATCTATAGCTAAACTTCAGATCTTGTTTTTTGTCAGTTAGTGTGTTTTGTCTGTGTCCTAATTCTTTTTCCAAGTCATGGAACCCGTTACTTCTACTTTACAATCCGTTACTGTAATACTTACTATACTCACTCAAAAGTATAATAACTAAAATAAATCACAACTTAACAAGACAACGAGTACTTTACACAAAAATATTGAGTGACAACTCGTTCCTTCGAACCGTTTACGCCATGAATACTTAAAGAATTCTTTTATAATGTAAATAGTTTTGGTACTTACTTAAAGCAATTGTGAGATAAATAGGTCAAGCGCGAACCGTCTGCCATCGTGGGATGCTAATACTGACAGGGCCATAGAGTAGTAGGGAGTAGCAGAAGGGATATTTTGCTGAAGTTCAGAGATAATTGTTTGCCTACAATAGTTATACACTGAGAAAAATGGCCATCAAAATTCCACACACATAGTAATTGTTACACACACAGCATACTACATAGTAATTGTTTTTACGGCGACAACCATATATTATGATAGTTGTTACCGTAAAAACTGGTGCCAATCATCGTTCTTTTTGGTGATTATCAGTAGGTGTGCTCCGTACTTTAGGTGAATTCATCGGAATTTTGATGGCAATTTTTTTCAGTGTAGTATAGGTTCTGATATTTATTTATGAGATTCAACTGAGAAATTTTCAGGTTTTGATTTTAAGTTAAAATCAAGAACGACAGTCGTGACTGAACAAAACAGAACTAAACTACTAACTGGCGTGGTTTGTGTTTGATGAAATCGAATGTTTCGGTATAAGTTTTTCTTTTTTGGGCTGTGTAGCAAACTAAATACCTCTAAACACATTACTACTCCTACTCCTTACGCTACATTTATTTCTATACTTTGCCATCTAGCACGTTTTATAAAGTAACATAAAATTCATTACAGTATACACTGTCACAGGGATATTGTACGATATAAAAAGTAAAAGGCACAGATACAAAATAAACCTATAAGTAGGTAGGTACCACTTAAATATAAGCTCAATAAAATAACGTTTTCACAATTTTTTACATTCCAGATAGAAGTAAATTTATCTTTGATCTTATCTCAATAATAATCGTCTGAAATTATTTTTAACATTATAATTTCAAGTTAGTACAGGCTGAAAACGTAAATACACATTACAAAGTAGACCTTGCTAAAGAAATACCTAACTCAATACGGCCGGAAGCTCTTTATGGGTCATCACGATCATAGCGTTCTGTTTGTAATAAAGAATGTTTATTTGACTTCTTTTAACACCAATGTGCCACTGAAGAAGCTTATAAACTTGAAATAGCTCATTGAAGAACTAAAATAGAGCCAATTTCAAATGAAGCACGTAAAGACGGTGCTACGAAATGCTTGAAAATATATCGCAAACTAAGTAATAGTAAAGTAACTAAACTGCGCCAAATGGGTTTATCGAAGTTTTATTCTCTAATACCAGTTTCAATAAAATCTTTTTGAACTCTAGTAGCAACATTAGTATTAAGTATCAAAAAAGTAAAATGAGGTGAGAACACCATCTGCTAAGATCACAGCAGAAGCTCATTTAACTTGATTCCACACATAAATCGGACAGAGGGGTGACACCAAAATAGAACGCAATAAAAAAACACATCAAGAGTGTACAAATACACGTCAAGGGAATTATAAACAACGTATCATTAGAGAATATATTAGAGCTTAAATCCAACTTTGTCGTCAAGTTAAGAATAGATTTAATAAATCTGAAGTGAAGACTGTAAGAAGCTTCCAGAGCAGTTGAAGCAAATAAAACTGGACTTAAACTAAATGATAATTTAAAAGAGGACAAAAGTATGTGGCTAATTATACTAACGTTTGATGTAAACCCCTTTGAAGTTAGTGACATTTTGTAAACTGTAGATGATTTGCCGCGCCTGGTAGCACTTTCTCCAACCGAGAATGATGGTTCAGGCATTGTTTGAGTCATTGTTAAACTAATTATAGATTTTAAAAAGATTGATGTTGTGTGAAATGACGAGGATGTAAAGGGGAGAAAGATAGTAATGAGTGAAGTGGCTATAAATAAAGAATAGCTTGATAAATGTGGTGTGTCAAAAAGGATAATAGATAACTTTTTAAATGATGCAATGAAAATTTAAAAGTAAGAAGGGTTCGAGAGATTAATATTTGTGTGGTTCAAGGAGCTTCTTTGTTTTGGATGATTAATAACGTAAAAGAAAGTGTTTTTACTGTATGTTACGTCACGCTAAGTCACATCATGTCTATTGTTTTGATGAATATTAATATCTACGTAAAGATCCAAATGACGTGAGAAACTACGCAATAAGATTAATTTTGACGAAAGTTGCGTATGATGAACCAAATCTAAACTGACTAATGAAAATTCAAATATTTACGTAACAGAGCTTACCAGGCGTTTGTAAACTAAAACAGAGCAATCTCATATTAATAGAATGTTTCTACGTAAAGTAGATGAAGAATATTCCGGGAATCTTTGAGTAAATTTAAATATAATTCCGAGTGGCGCCACGGCAATTAAAGATGACAGAGCTTAATGAAAATAACAATAATAATATGAAAAGACTGCTGTACATAGATATAACATACAAAATACAAAACAGAAAATGTTACTACGCTGACAAAAACTAAAACATGAAACTTAAACTTTAAGCCTGAGATTTAGAATTATATAAAAACTGTAAAATGTAAAGAACATAGTTTTTTTTCTTTTTTTCGGAATAAAAAGTAGCGTATTTTATGTGGGTAATATTTTATTTTTTACTTGAGCCATTAAAAACTGACCATGGCATGTACTGAGACTTCGAATAGGTATTATACGAAAATTACATATTGAATCTATAATTGTGTATTTGTAGATTTGTATTCGTGAAATTAGTGTGCTCGTAGAATATAATAAATTAGTAGTAGGTAAATACCCCAGGATAATAATGAGGAAATACATAATAATGAGGAAAAAATGAGGAAAAGAAAAAATCTGAGTCGCCAAGTTCCTTTTAAAATAGCTCAAACGTTTTCAATAATAAAGATTAAAGGCCGAGGTGTCTTTGAGTACTGCAAATAATATTTCCGTTTGCTTACACCGCCTCGGATTTCAGTTGATTGACGTCATTTCGTCTATTTTTGTTTAGCGACGACTAGTTCTGTTCCGCAATCTTACTCGAATTTTCAGACCTTACCATTTTTCGATATATTACAGAAAGTACTGTATGACTTTCAATGTCTTTTCTTGGAATACACACTTTTTTTCTGACATTTTGCATTTAGTACTATTTTATGACTATGTTCAAGGACCTTTTGTGTTTCATTATCATCATCCACAGCCTCTCTCTCCCTCTCTCTCTCTCTCTCTCTCTGCTGAATATTGGCCTCTAAATTGTAGTTGTGGTTTTTTTCTACAACAGCTTTTCTAGTAGCGACAACGACATACCTTCGCATTTCTAACATTTATTTGGAAGTTTGTACGAATGTGAGAATGACGTCATCCAATTTGAATAGCAACGTTATAGATGTGTTTAGAATGGTAACCACATGTTTGTAATACACATATAGGGCTCAGTCAGCGAGTTTAGTGTAATGAATAGGAATTTTTATTACCAACTCTCGTAATAAATATAATCTGTTTGCGGGTTCTGGTTTTGCTTCTTATTGATTTTATGGGTATTGGTAAGATTTTTGAAATCGCGCTAATTATTTGTTGTTATTAAGTTTGCTTCACACCGTAATTTCTAGCCTAGTTTTACCCTCGATGCAAAAAGACGAATGAAAAGGTGACTTAAGAGTATTCTTAGATATAATTCAAGATTTGTTCAAACTTAAAATTATTGCTTAACTTATTGCTTAGTTAGGTCAGAGGGTGTTTAAGGTCTAACTGCGAGAGGGTTCGACGATTATTGTCACCGGATCCAAGCTTAACTGTTTCCTGAGATGTATCCCTCGCAGCTTATCTTGGATTTTTAAAGTCAGAGTAAAAATGTGTCTGCTTAGACTCAGAACTTTCATCTTTAGTCACATCGTCGCTTACCAAAAGGCGAGTTTCAGGTCAAAAGCGGATTTATTTGTGCTTAAAATTGTTATAAACTAGCTGACTCGACAGACGTTGTCCTGTCAAAAACCATTGCGTCAATTCTATGTCAAATGTCAAAAGTTTCATTAAAAAAGTTTACATTGTCCAAAGCGCTATAAGGTTTAAGTATTTTTAAATTTTCTAATTTTTCATGTTTTTTTACTATAAATTGAGATGTGAGCTATCCTATGTCCTAAGTTAGATCGAACTGCACCCGGTGTGCAAATTTGATTGAAATCGGTTAAGTAGTTTAGGAGTCTATAGCGGACAAACAACGTGACACGTAATTTATATATATTAAGATTAGTGTGTGGCATCTTGCGAGTGTAAACCTATCAGTGATATAAAATAGCTGCAAATTATGATGATGAACCTTCTCTATCTGAATCAATGTTGTGTTAAACATAAAATGCAAATCTTGACTCGATGTTTATCTATAAAGCATCAAATTGCCCAAGTAGTGTTTGCACAGTATAAAGTAAACCTTCAAAATATTACCATCAAGAGTTTGCAAGTCAAAAATAGACTAATAAAAACATTAAGGGCGGCATTTAACCAAATATCTTCGAAGATTTCAGTGTTACTGAATAGAATTCTCCGAAAGCCTGAAGGTTCTTTAGGTCCTAAAACAACATTAACTTTTATCTCGACAACTGAATATCCAAATGATTGTGTAATATTTTTTTCTGAGAAGGGATGAAGACAGTGCAGAGACGGCAGTAAAGAATCTTGACACAGTTTTCATAATTTATTATCTTGTACAAAATTCTCGACAAGATTAACACAGAACAGATTTTTTCAGTAACAATAATTTGGAATGTGGAAGTAATTAATTATGTCTTGTAAACTGTAAAAAAACAACAAAGAAGTTGGCATCGTCGCTATGTAATCAGTACCTGCTTACAAGATGAGAGTAAAAATTAAATGACAATGTTGTAGAATAAGATTTTTCTTCTTGTTTTGGTTTTATTTTTCTTCTTGGATTTATAGAGAATCTCTTCTGACTGTTTCTGTGACAAAGGTCAAGTCAGGTTTTGCGGTTATAAAATATTTTCGTAAACCCTTTGTTATGCTTATCGTGGTATAAAATACCCATCTTGGTTTTTAATAACTTGTCTTTCTTCTTTTGAACATCTTAAAACCTGTGGTTACGTGAAATTAAATATTAGCTATTTTTCTATATCGTTATTTACAAACTCCGAACTAAATTTTATAATAAGCACATTACAGGTAAATTAATATACTATCCTAATCAAACCTTTTTTTATAGCAAGTGGTTGACCTGAGTCATCTATGAAATCAGTATTATATAAAATGATTTTATGTAAAATTATTAATGTTTTTTTGGGCTATATCTAATCTTATTTTCTTTTGTACCGCTCCGACAACGTACTGGTGACTGCGGTCCGAGACTGGCACTCCAGTCCTCTGCATCGGTCGTGGCAAGCGTACCACACGCCCATCTCTTAGTTTTAATTTAATTTAATTCCACATAGTTATTTTGTTTAGTTATTAAGTCATTAACCGAACAAAACAAAATTTATAAAACTTTTTTTTTTTTTTCGTTTGGGGTCCAAAATACCCCTGAATTAGATCAGGGTTATTCCTAGTAAGGTTTAAGAGTTAAAGTGAGTACGACTAAGCCAAATGGAGTTTGGGTTTAATGGTTCTTGTCATGCCTATTCGAGGGGATAATCGGTTGTGATGTTGTGATGGATGATAAAAAATATTAAATTCTTGCTAAATATTTTCGTTTATTTTTAACGTTATTTCTGTAGATGAAAGCCCAGTAGATATTGGACTTTGATCGCGTGGGTGTTGATATAATTACGTTTACTTTTTATGAGTTCTTTGATAAATAGCTCTTAGATTTTTTTAATGTAGATGAATGTACATTTTGTAAATATAAACTAGATTTTCTATGTAATCTTAATCTTCTTAAAGATTTAATGATATCTGATGATAAGAGGGTATTACCAAAATCGCGATTGGAATACATACTCGTAGTTATGTTTACGTTACGCTGACGCAGTTAAGCGAGAGAGAATATCAACCGAATTTGAATGATGCTACTAGGTTGTGATTATCTAAGAAATTTCAAAATACGAAAACGCAAACGTGAGGTACCTAAATTAAAAAAAAAAACTGGTTTAAAATAATAATAATAATATAGATTGGGTTTCTTAGTATCGGAGTTTCAGACATAATTTGGCTCTATGCGCCGACAAAGTTAATTGGGTAAAGTTAATTATAGTTGACAAAATGACACGGTTCAATTCAGCCCAGCTCTACACAACTATGCTGGATACCCACCCTTAACTCACTTTACATACTTCGAAACTTCGTGATGACATGACTTTGTATTCACGCTTCTTTCATACTCTCTCACCACTTCAAAATAATCTTGTAATTATTCAAACTCAAAAACAAAAAGTAGCAAAGTCGAGTCACAACCCTCCCTTCACTGGTTAGTGTCATTTGAACCTCTTTAGAGGAGTATTCTGGGCTGTTCGAGATTATCTCGGTCACTCTCGCCGTTATAGCATTTCCTATGACAGTGACGGTGACTGAAATAACTACTCAGTTGCCAGAATAAGGCCTCTGTTCGTTAAGAGCATGTCACACTGTCAACTAACATTCTTTACTTTTACTTGTAAGAAATATCGTTTTGTGCACTCGGTGGTCTCGGGTCTATTTTGAGCTATCTTGGCTTAGTCATCTAAGACTTCTTATAATAGAGCGACACACATTTGCTAAGACTTTATGTTCATTACACATGCAACATTTTAGGTTAGATTTACGCTGTAACGTGTCCAACGTCATTTTATTGTAGCCTGGCCGCCACACGGCGGCTTCAGCCACAGATTTTTTTTACGTTTAAACCTTCCCTGAACTTTCACAAATATTCCAAGATTAAAATTAGCGAAATCGGTCCAGCCGTTCTCGAGTTTCTTCATAAGTCGTCGATTCATAAGAAGATTTAAACAAACTGCTTAACGTGGAAATAGCTATGTAGAGTAAAGGCGAGGTAAGGTCTGTAAAGGTCTAGGTAGATAGGTCTGTAAAACGTCAGCGCCTTTTATAATAGGTGACCAAAAAAGGCTAAAACCATAGGAACTTGTTAATCTGTGCATTTAGACTGCTAGTGCTGCAAGCTAAATAGAGAGAGGTTGTGTCAACATAGTTTTAATAACTTGGAAGATATTTCAAAAATTTGTAAGAACTATAAGTGAATTTCAGATACGAGTAGGTACTAAAACGAAAATCAAAATTAAAAATATATAAACTTCAGATACAGTTGAAATTAGTGTCTCATATAATAACACATTTTTGACGCTACAAAACGCAAGTACAAACACAGTACCTAAGATATAGTCAGAAAAAGCGATCATATCGTTCAAAGCGATCTTTTTCTAACTACCTGACCAACCTTGTTTACCAATTAGGTATATTCCTCGGCAAAAATATAGAAAATCTCAAAAGTCACGTACAAAACAACGTCTAGACAACACAGTCACTACATATTCAAAATGAAGTCGTCTGATTAAATTTGCTTGTTTGTGTCTCAACATGAAAATCACTAGCAATATTTGCAGTATTTTGCAGCTCGTGCAGACGCGAACTTACATCGCCGGCAATATTTGCAGCTCGTGCACACGCGCACTTACTCAAACAATCCTCGTAATTACGGCATGAGTACACTGGTTTTAATTAAGCCGAGAATCGCATTCCTGTGGCTGTCTTTTTACCCTGACTCATTTGTTTGATGAGACAGTATTGTGCTGCATTCTTAATGCTATGGAAATTTATTGTTTTATTTTTAAAATAAGCGGTTAGTTGCGAGCGAATTGGTTTCTCAGAGAGGCGAGATGGCGCGGCGGTCAAACGCTAGGCGAGATGGCGGTCAAACGCTAGTAAAAAAATAAAAAGTGGTCACATCGTAGGAGAGAGAAACTTTTTGGAGGTAGATAGTGGTCACAACCCTCAGACATGTCTCAGACATGACCCTCAACGTCTGGTTGACCTGGGGCCGTACTGTGAACTCTTGCGGGAGCCCGAATTGAATCGCGTTAGTTTTTGGTCTCTTTTGTTCTCTAGCTGACAGAGCGAGACGAAAATCTTGTGTTGTAATGATGTATTTGTAGTTAGTTTAGATCTGTGAAATAAAGCCTTCAAATTCGGGCCTATTATTTCCGTAACTTTGCTATAAAACTGTCGACGGCCGCTAGTCCATCCCGGCTTTAATCGGCTATTCCCGGCTCTATCGCCGAATTCGGCGCTAAAGTAAATTAAACATTCAAAATTCTAATTCGCACTGCTAATTTCGGCCCGCGGTGCGATTGTTTGTTGAATAGATGGTTTTGTGTGACAGTATGGATAGTTGTGCAATTTTTTTGGTTACAGTTTAACGATAGTGTTTTTGTTGTTAAACGATTATTAAGCAGTAACCACTAGTTTTGCTTTGCGGTTTCACTCGTATTTTCCGGGATAAAAAGTAATTTATAAGTATGTTGATCTAGCGTATAAGCTGTCTACATACTAAATTGTATCTAAATTCTTTTAGCCGTTTTGCGTGATTGAGCCACAAACGTCCAATTTTTTTACATAAAATATTAGTAGGAGATAAAATTTCGTTTTTGTCTTGTTGGGTGGAATAGCCCAGATACCTATCGGTAGTTTGATGAAAAGTAATGCGACTAAGGACTTTATATGAACTCGTTTTACGACTTAGTTTATAGCTTTTCGTTATTTCTACCTTAAAATTTACATTGTCTCGAACGTGAAGAACACAGCTCCATACAAGGAACTTGGATGAAACCACATTTAGTTCACACTCACCGTACTGACGATGAGTCTCATAGTATTGTGCATATCTTATAAGTAACCTTTTAAACTAAAATAAAAGTCCTTACTGTTTTCACGATGCTTCAATGTTTCAAAGGACGCAATAATTACGCTGGAGCCGGCAGTACTGTACTGAAAATGTGGATTTGTGAAGCGCTGCATGTTCTGTTGCAGCGCTTTAAGCTAACGCTCATTCATAAATGTTAAAGCGCTTTATGAGTTTGTAATGCTTAGTTTGCGTCAAATAAAAATACGTTAACGATAATGCAGCATAAAGTTTGGTTGAGGGATTCGAAGTTTTGAATCTAACAAAAAAAAATGTTCTATTCGATAGAGTTGTTTTGGGTCATAGAGTAGGGCCATAACCAAGATTAACAAAAAATACAACAACAAAAAGTGGTAGATATATGATTAGATACAAAATTAAACATTTCAATGAATTAAGGTATCTACCTATTTTAAATTCAGTCTAGTAGCCTACATTGCGTAAATAATAAAAGTTGTTCCAAAAATAAATAAAAACAGTATCTACAACTTTATGTTTCAAAACAGACTAAAATTAGAATTGGGACCCTAAAGTTGTTACATTTTTAAGTACTTCGATTGTTTCCAGAACTTTTTCCAACAACACTAAAAAGTTACGTTACGATTTTACGGTTTCAAAAACATCACTTATCTATTGCTATCCCCCCAATTTTCTTCCCCGTTTCCCAAACTTTATCATAATGCTAATAGGACCTAAAAATGTCGATATTCCCAGTTCGCCCATATCGAGCCGCCACATTGTTCCAAACTCCAGCACATTCCATTAGAGTTAAAAACTCAATTTTACATCCCGGGAGTTAATTTAATCAGTTAATTATGGAATTCAAGGTAGAGGAAACTCGGGTTCCGGAGGGGGGTATTAATAGAGCGGATGTGACGCACGCGTCACACTGTGATCTTTAATGTTGGTAATAATGACATTTGCGGAGCGATCCTAGCATTGAGCTGGCTACCTTTAGAGACACCCTCAGCTTCTTTACCCATTTATGTAATTTGACATTTAAATAAGGTGCCTTTATCGCTATTTTAGTTAACAAAAGCTGTAGTGTGTTCTATCTATACTCATATTACTAGCTGACTCGACAGACGTTGTCCTGTCAAAAGCCATTGCGTAACTATAGCAACCGTAGTATGTTGATGCTAACTTGTCAATTTATAGTAAAAATTATCAGTATATACATAATTTGCAATAAAATAATATTGCGACTATAAATTGAGATTTAAACTATCCTATCTCTCAAGTTGGATCGAACTGCACATGGTGTGCGAATTTTATTATAATCGGTTAAGTGGTTTAGGAGTCCATTGAGGACAAACATTGTGACACGAGATTTATATATATTAAGATAATGAGATAATGTTTGTATTTGTATGTATGTATGTTTGTTGAGGGTTATTTCTAAACCTACTGGTCCAACCAAAAAAAACACTCCGATAGAAAGCCACACTACCCTGAGTGCTATAGGCTATTTTTAGGGGTTAGTATAGCAAAAGCAGCCACCGACATTATTCTGTTGCATTAACTAAATTTTGTTGAATCGGGTCATAACAACATAGCGTGAAGTTTGATTCATCATAACCTTTATAGGTTTTCAGTGTAAATAACGTGATTTTGAGTTATCACAACAAGTAATAGTTTCGCTGATACGAATTTGTGGATGTGTTACGCATTAAAATACGATAAATAAATAAATAAATATAAATAAATAAACGTTTCACACTCAAAGCTCCCCACTAGGAATAAATCCTGTGTCGGGGATGCCATGGAACACACACAAAGACAAGGACAACTAACACCCAGACCCAGAACAGATATTTAAATTCATCATTCAAACATCTGCCCCGGCCGGGAATCGAACCCGGGACCTCTGGCTTATAAGGCGATGATAGTTAATTGCGTCATTTTATGCACGAACGACATTATTATAGCTTGTACTAACTGTTAGCCAATCTGTGATGCAGTCCCATCGTTGCAAACCCCTATGGGTCCTTGTTCACTTAACTATGCGGGTTTGGATATCCGCTTAAACTTAATTTGCTAATTAGATACTTTAATTGCTAATCAGACAATTTAAAATAACCAACTATCGGTCTTAGATATTTTAAGGTCGGCTATTATATTTAAAAGTCATACTTCACCGGGAAATATCATCTAGCTCGCTGGTCAATTGATATAAATAAATAATAATAAATAAACGTTTCACACTTAAAGCTCCCCGCTAGGAATAAATCCTGTGTCGGGGATGCCATGGAGCACACACAAAGACAAGGACAACTAACTAACACCCAGACCCAGAACAGATATTTAAATTCATCATTCAAACATCTGCCCGGCCGGGAATCGAACCCGGGACCTCTGGCTTATAAAGCGGATACATTACCGCTGAGCCAAACAGGCCGATATGGTAGTAGAAACTGGGATATAATATATACCCCGTGACCTTATGCTGGCGAGTGAAATATTATCTCGGTCACTGTCGCTCTCATTATAGATGTCATAGCAGTGAGAGGGACCAAGATAGGGCCAAGAATAGGGCCCCAGTAGCTATGGTGAATTGGTATCTAATGGGAAAAGTAATCATCTTGAAACGTATCCCCATCGTAAGTTATCATTAGGTTGTGAATATATGACGTCCGATCCGATATTGATTTAAAAATTAAATAAACATCCAAAATATGTACTTACTTTTCGTAGTAGGAAATGAAATGGCGACTTGCAAATGTTTACAAAAGAATTCGTAATTAAACAGAATTTTCTGCAAATTTTCAGTTATTTTCAGGATCCAACGCAGAGCTATTTTCAGCTAGATAAACATTAATCATTCTTTCATATTAACTCACATTGCGTGGGCACTCGCGAATCTAATTTTATCTGGTTTCATTAAGAGTATTTTGTTTATTAAAATCATATTTTTGTTTCAGACCCAGTTCCGGCTCGAAAAAATATTTACAATAAAATTGGACCACATCCAGAAAGATTTGAAGATAAAACAACGTTATTAATATCGAGTGAAACGTAATTTCGAATTTTTAATTAAACTTAATTTCTAAAACAAAAAAAAAATACAATAGAAAAAAAGAAAATAATTTTGACAGTGACATGTTTCAAACGTCAAAATTACACAGTGCAAATCTGAATTAGTAGACCAACTCTAAATTAAATCAATGTGTCCTCAACAAAGCTACATAGAAAGAGATGTGAAAGTGTGCGTGCGGACGCCGTGTGTAGGTACACGATGGGAAGAGACAATGTGTGCGTGACTTTAGTGGTGTTGGTGCTGCAGATGATGATAGACACCAGTGTGGAAATTATAGACTCACGTAAGTACTTTCAGCTACTTTTACTTCTTTAACTACTTTTGTAGCTAGTTTTTTACCTTTCTGGTAAATTTTTTTTTTTTTTTTTTTTTTTTTATTGATTAATAGGCTTGCATTTGACCGTCATCTTGCCTGATGGAAAGCAACGATACGGTCTACGATGGAGCATGCTTGCCTAGAAGAAACCGATTCACTCGCGACTTGAAGACACCTAGATTATATCTATCGGGAAACACCCACTCAGGCAGAGCGTTCCACACCCTAGCGGTTCGCACAATAAAGGTGGAATCAAAGCGTTTCGTACGAGTTTTTGGTATATCAACCATAAAACGGTGACGCTTTTTAGTGCCCTTGGTAGACCGATAGTAGAAAGGGCTAGAGGGAATTAGATCATGCAGATCAGAAGCACACTCTCCGAAATGTATCCGGTAAAAAACCGACAGACTAGCAACTTTGCGCCGATGCTCGAGAGTTTGGAGTTTAGTCCGAACAAGGGAGTCTTTACCAATGAGCCTCTTGGCACGTTTCTCAATGGACTCCAACGCCTCAAGCTGGTATTTGGCCGATCCATCCCAAAGGTGCGAGCAGTACTCCATGCACGATCGAACTTGTGCTTTATAAAGTAACAGCAACTGTTCTGGCGTAAAGTACCGCCGCACCTTCGAAAGGATACCCAGCTTTTTGGCAGCCAATTGAGCTTTGGACTCTATGTATGAGCCAAAGTTGAGGGTTGACGTCAGAGTAACGCCCAAAAGCTCAAGACTGTCAGCCGTCGGAATGGACACATCTCGGAAAGTAGGAGCCAGTTGGAATGGGCTCTTCTTGGCGGAGAACAAACACGCCTGGGTCTTAGACGCATTAAACCTGACCAGATTGGCATCACCCCAATCTGAGACAGCCTTAAGGGACAAGTTCAAGCGCTCGACCATAGCCTCTCTCAGAAACTGGATTTGAGGACCACTGGACCGTGCGTTAGAAGTGTAGCTCTCTACAACAGTGCTGTCATCTGCGTACCCAAAGATACCGGGCTTTAGCAGATCGTTAATGTGCAGCAGGAAGAGCGTCGCAGAGAGCACCGACCCCTGGGGAACACCGGCATTGATATCCATTCGATCAGACGAGCAGCCATCAATGACTACTCGAATCGATCGATTCCTCAGGAAGTCCGAAATCCACGCAACAAGACCAGCGGGCAGGCCGTATGAGGAAAGCTTGCTTATAAGGCCGTCATGCCAAACCCTGTCGAAAGCCTTCGAGATGTCAAGGGAGACAGCAAGTGCCTCCCCATGCCTCTCGATGACCTCACTCCAGATATACGTGGCGTACGCTAGAAGATCACCAGTGGACCGGTTTCGGCGGAATCCGTATTGCCGGTCACTGAGAAGGTCATTAGTTTCTAGGTACGCCAGGAGCCTGTTGTTTAGGACACGTTCCATAGTCTTGCAGAGTATGGACGTGACCGAAATAGGCCTGTAGTTGGCAGGGTCGGCACGGCTACCTTTCTTAGGCACAGGCTGCACGTTAGCAAGCTTCCACGACTTCGGCACTATACCAGTTTCAAGAGAGAGACGAAAGAGGCGTGTCAACACAGGAGACAACTCAGGCGCACATGTTTTAAGTACTATGGCTGGAATACCATCAGGGCCGCTGGCTTTGTTCACGTCAAGATTGCGTAGCGTTTTGCGAACCTCCACTTGACGAATGCGGAACTCCGACATAAACGTCGCACTGTCTGGTGGAGTTGAAGGCGTCGCGCTACCAGCATCTAGACGTGAAGACTCCGCGAATTGAGAAGCAAACAAGTTAGCCTTCTCCTCAGCGGTGTGGGCCAGCGTCCTATCAGGTTTCAGCAGTGGAGGTAGTGAGGGGCGGCAGAAGTTCGCTTCGACCGATTTAGCTAGGGACCAAAACGCTTTACTACCCGCTGGGTATGAAGCCAGTTTGTTCCCTATTCGACTAATGTGGTCAAAGCGAGCCCTCTGTAACACCTTTTTGCAGGACTTGGCAGCTGCGTTATACGCTCTTTTCAACTGGCGAATATCCTTCGCTTTACGGTGTCGAGCATCAACCCAGGCAAGGTAAGCCTCCTGCTTGCGCGCCTCAGCGCGACTACAGTGAGGGCCAAACCATGGGCGAGCTTTGCCAGCCAATGGTACGTCGGAAAATGGGATATAATACTCCATAGCCATACGCAACACATCAGTCACAGCATCCGCGCAGGTCGAAGGGTCGACAGAAGAGAAGCACACAGGCTGCCAAGGATAAGACGCGAAGAAAGCTCGCATTTCATCCCAATCTGCTGACTTGTATCGCCACACCCGCCGACTGCCTCTAGGGCTGGGATCAGGCGGGGAGTAGACAGATACAGATTTCACCAGACAGTGGTCGGACTTCCCTAACGGAGAAGAGACCGACACCGAGTAGCGGTCCGGATCAGTTGTCAGCAGAAGGTCCAAGCAATAGGGCGTATGAGACTCAACATCAGGAACCCGTGTTGCCCCTAGAACCAGCTGGGTGATATCTAACGCTAAAGCAAGCTTTCGCGTCTCTAACCCAGCATGGTTGGTGTCCTGGTATGGGTACAGCCACTCCTTGTGGTGGCCATTAAAATCCCCCAGTAACACTAATTGGGCAGTGGGGTACTTCAGTTGAGCCGATTCCGCCGCCTCACCTAGATATTCTATCAACCTGGTTGTCTCCTGGTCTCCACTGTGCGACCGGTAGACACAGGCATATAGAATTTTCTCTATACCAGTGTCCACCAATACCCAAAGCACAGAGAATTTAGGGTCTTCGAGATAACGGAGACGCCGACAGCAGATATCGTCCCGGGCGTACAAGCATACTCCAGCACGAGGCTTAAAGTGATGCTCAAGGGAGTACCCTGGGTAAAGTAGGTACGCCACATCGGACGGGTTGCTGATCTGCGTCTCCGTGATAAACAAGAGAGCCGGCTTGTCAGTCTCAAGATGGTGATGGACTGGCACGAGATTAGAGTGCAGACCTCGGATATTTGTGAGGTGCACTTTGAGTGAAAGGGCGTGCAGCCGCTGTTTAACCCTTATTCTCTTGCTTTTTTGTTTCATTGTGTGTTGAGATTTTATCGGTGGGAAAACGGCAGTGGAATGAGGCTTCCACTCTGCTGACCAGTAGACACACGCCGCGACGCCACATTAGTGGGAAACTAGTTCGGAGACTGCGGGGACGCCCGAGCCCCCCCAGGGATGTCCATCGGGCCCTTTCGTCCGGTCGCTAACCGGCACGATGGCGCATCCCGGGATTTTTCGCGAGTTGGCGGGGCAGCCTTTTGTGAGTAGCTAGCTCACTACTTGGGCCCCCTACTACCTGCGGTCGGCCAGCGGTGCACCGTGCCTCGGATCCCGCTACCCTCCGCGACTAGCTACCCGATGTATTGTAGCGGCGAATGTCAAGACGGTCTTGCAGCAGCGGAGCTACTATTCCGACCCGCTTTCCCAGAACGGCTTATTTTTTAGTACTCCTGGATTATTATTTAGGTTTTTAGTAAAATTTCACATTTGAAATTTATGACCAAAGTGTCCTCTATATTTCGATTTCTGACAAAAATGTGTTGTGACTCAGAGGACGAATTAGCTCACATAGCTGTTCGAAAAAAATCGTCTGAGATGAATGTAATTTTTCTATGAAACAGGTTATATTTTTGCCATTGTAGAATTAATTCATAATGATAAAACCTAGTAAAACCTTAGTATTTCAGCAGCCACTTCAAATACCAAAGTTTCAGCGTGACAAGTAACAAGCACACACAGACACTCACACTCAGAGACTCACTGAACCAGAAACTTTCGCATTTCGTGCAATGTCCCAACGCTCAATAATAAAATGCTAGAAACAGTCACACATCCAAGAACTATCTATGTATGTACCTATCTCAAACTTTGCCTCCAAAAATATAAATGAAAATAATCATGGGATAAAAAAACCATCTGTCTCGAACTTTGCTTCCAAAAAGTTTTTTTTTAATGAAATGAATAAATCCGCATTTGACCACCAACTCGCCTGTTGGGAAGCGACAACGTGGTCAAAGATGAAACACACAGATTTAGAAGATACCTATTCACTGTAAAATTGTTTAGGAAAATTCAATAATCATGAGCTAATTATATAGCAGATTTATATAATTTGATTTCATCTTCAAACGCTAACATAAACTAGAATAGCAAACATAACCCCTATCTATTTGAGAAGTGTCGCGGCTCGACCTAATTTCCCCGTCCTGGCGGCTCTCCAAATTGCGCGGGATAATAATGTTGGCCAGAGACAATTTTGTCGTTCTTTGTCAATACGGCAAGATTAAGTATTGGAACCGTATTAAATTGATAAAAGGGTTATGAGGAAAGGGTACAACCACAACAACCAAACAGCCTACTACTACAACTAGCCTCAATATTACTCATCATTGTGTACAACATTCACTATGGGACCAACTCTAAAATCAAGAAAAGGATATCAGGTGTTCCATAGAAAAATGTCCATGATCCTCGACAAAATGTATGAAACAGCTGATTTTTTACGTGATTCCAGAGTCAGTAAAAGTTGTTGATAATTATGAGTACTGTGAATAGTTTTCCGCTTAGCATATCCTTCCCCTATAACCCTGTATAAGCAATATAGCACGGCAAGTCATGAAACAAAAAAACATGTGTTTTATATCTTCGATTCCTACCTCACTCACTATACATTTTAAACCAATTTGTCAGGAATAAAATTATTTGCACCTCTTTTTATTTTATTTTAAGTGCGGTCAACTATTTAGTTTGAGAATTAAAACCAGCAAATCGACCCCAATAATAAATACATCTACTTAGTAATTATAATACTAAATAGGCAGGTAGGTACTTAAAATTCAAAATGGCACCCAGATCCATCATTAAACTGAAAATTACAAAGAGTTACTATCCCTTATTAATAAAACGGAAAACGTAACATGAGCTGATGGTTAATTAAAAAGTTTTCAATAATAATGTCAGTATTAAACATAGGTACAAAAATTTGGAGAACCCTGTCACAATAAATCATAAAGCACCTCCAAAATGTTTGAAGGAACTGTAGAGGTATTGTTACTATGACAAAGGGTTAAATGGCTTGTGTCCTCTGTTCTGAAATTCCACACAAGCTCGGATTCATTAAAACTGCAAAGCTGAACAAGCTGTAATGAATCAGGATAAGCACAAAATATCGCCGTGGATAGAATTGAAACGTAGAAACTGGAGAGAGGTATTTGGATGGTTTTTGGCCGGACAAATGTTTGCAATCCGGCTTAATTAAGCGATTTATTATTATTTTATATCTACCTTACTAAATAATATGAAACTAGCCATTAAAAAAGTCTTTGAAAATATTATCACGATTGCATCAGTGTCTGTCTTTGTGTTTTTATTTTTTTCTCTTGCCACGACTTTTTTTTATATAAAAAAAGCAATGTTAGCGACTAAATCACAATATTGATAAAATTTAATAAAAACCAAGTAGGAAGCGGCCATTATAAGTGACTCAATTTAAATAAAAAAATAGCGTGGTTTTCAATTCAAAAAAGTAACAAAATAGTACAGTATCTGGAGTACCTATCCCCTAGCTTGCCTTTATAACACGCTTTTATTAGCTTCACCTGTATGTTTGTATGTTTGTATGTTTGTTTGTATGTAACCGACTCCTTCGAGCGCGTTTTTGACCCACTTTAAACGGTCAGATTTCTTTCAAACTTTGTAGATATATCGAGGACCGATGACAATACACTAAACAAATCGTGTTTTTTAGTTTTTTTAACTATTAATTTGTTTAACACGCTTTTTCTATAAAGTTTCTTTAACTTTTAATACCGTTTAACTTACAAATGGTAATTTCGTCATTCGTGTCAGAGAACAGAGTGGCGCAGTGGAAGCGTGCTGGGCTCATAACCCAGAGGTCCCTGGATCGAAACCACGCGCTAGAAATCTTTTTGCTCAATATTTTTTTGTTACGCATCAATTTTATTTTATGAGGTCTGAGGATCGAAACCACGCGGCTACAAATCTTTTTGCTCAATATTTTTTGTTACGCATCAATTTTATTTTTAATTTGCTTGAGCAGACGGCCAAAATCGGATAACACCAACACATTTGTACATAATAATATTAATAATGGTTAATAGTTAGCAAATCGAACTAAAAAGCGAAAAATAAATAATAGTTAAAAAAAAACTAAAAAAACACGCTTTTTATAAAAAACCGAACTAAAAAAATAGAAAATAAAATTTTATAAATTTAAATTAAGAATAGGGTTGAAAATTTCAATAAATATAAATTAATAATAGTGTAAATAAATAAATATATGTATTTTATTTTTTAAAAAGCGTGGGGTGCTTTCTAAGATATTATCAAAATGCTAATCACTCTACTCATGTCTGTCAATACAAAATGTATCTACAAAATATATAATATCTATTGACCCATGCACCCCACGCTTTTTAAAAATAAAATACATATATTTATTTATTTACACTATTATTAATTTATATTTATTGAAATTTTCAACCCTATTCTTAATTTAAATTTATAAAATTTTATTTTCTATTTTTTTAGTTCGGTTTTTTATAAAAAGCGTGTTTTTTTAGTTTTTTTTTAACTATTATTTTAGAAAAATGTTGTCCCAAAATGAACTTTATAATTTGTATTTCCCATTGTTTGCCGGTTAACTCATTCTCTCATTCACATAAATAACAATAATACTAACTCGAATACACTCAATAAAATTATTACAAAATCTGTAAATTGCTGTAAAGGGAAATCGGGGTAATCTTGGCAATAACAAAACCCGACCACGCTCAGTTCCGGACTAAGCCAAATATAGTATTTCACAATACGACGGACATAGTTAAGAGGAGCCAGAAGGTTGGGTTAGGTCCAGAACGAACACTTCTGAAAATGTGCACTGAACCAATATTAGCATTACAAGAATTGGCACTTATAAAAAGGAGCACTCAGCGAAATGTGCACAATTTTTTTCTATTTTGTTTCTATAAAAATGTAAATAGGGTATCGGTTTTAGTTTCGTAGGGGGTTACCGCTCTCATCTTTGTATGACGAAAAAGTTTTTTGAGATTTTGTTAACCGAAAGAGATTCTGAAAATAAATTGTAGACTTATTTTTCTACTAACATAGTAAGTAAAAATACTATTTTGTTTTATAATACTTTTAAATTTTGATTTTCTCAAGGTTTTGTTCATATTTTTCCATTTTCTTTGAGATTAACTTTGTTGTTCTTTATAATTTACAACTTGAGATTAAGAAATGTCTCAAACGAAATATTATCATACAAAAGCTGGTTGCTATATTAGCCGCTATCTTTATTGTGCCTTCATTTTAAAGTTTCTAACCGCTAGGTTGTAGAATGCGAACATTTATTTTTTAGTTTTCTTCGAATTGCGTCAATTTTCTATTATGACTTTTCCATCTCCATAAATTTACACTGTGTCAATTGCAGCTATGGTTCGGGGAGGCGGTGCGCCTTTATCTTGACAATTAAAATAGTTTATTGACTCTGTAAAATGAACAATAACATTACTAAAGTGGTTGGAGATTCGTAAGCCATGGTGTGATGATTAAGAAATCAGGATTATCTGCAAAAGTTCTGGAGATCGCAAATAAAACCTTAAAAAATTATTTTAGTATTACCTATAGTATTTACCTACTATTAGAACTTTTAATATTACAATACCGTGTTAGGCAGTAGAAAGTTACAAAAAAAATATAAGCATCTGAAGTCTGGAAGAGGTCGCTCTTAGCGAAAGAACACATTTGAGCTTATCTATTGACTTGTAGGTGTACTTTCCTTTAATTTTTAATAAAGGGTGAAATACATAGCATTGGAAACTAACATACTTACACCCAAAAAACGTTACTTTTTCTGGACCGTCGACTAAAATAAACACAAAACGGTCCAGTCATTAAGGAACAATATTATGCTATAGACAGACACGCAAACACACACGTCAAACTTACACCCATCTTTCTGCGTTTCATTTTATTTCGGAAAAATGAGTGTTGCGTACGTCGCTTCAGAGTTAACTTTGAGAAATACTTAATTTCTAATGTCTAAGCTTAAGTCTTTCCTCTTAAAAAGAGCCCTAAACACCTAAGCAGGTGTTAGGCGGTCTAATTCAGTCAGCACGGCGCTGGGTCGTAAACCTCGTCTAATTATGCGTTGGAGCACATTGCCAAATGCTAATTTGTTAACAACTGGCTCTATTTTGAGACGAGTGCAAGTTATTTACAGAATTGCTCGTTGGAGACCTTTGGGCGGCTCCTACGAGTATGACACCACTGCGTTTGCACGAGGAAGGGCTACTTGTGAAATTCGCGCTTGAGTCACCAAGTGTTGTAATGTTTATAATGACTTAATTTTGATACAATTTCCCCAATTTTTGATTTAATTGGACTCTATTTTGACTGACGCCAAAAATATTATTTGATTAGTTTAACTTTAATTTTTTACGTGGTTTTGCGGTGTTTCCGAAATTTCGGTAATGCCTTGTGTGTTGGAGATTGGCCGGTGTGGTACTTGTTATTAGATTTTCAAGGCCCCCATTGATCTCAATACAGCTCAAACAATAAAAAAACATTATAAACAAATTAAATAGCCATAGATGCTTATAAAATCCATCTTTCCATTATGATAAGAGTTAAACTTGAATATCCCGAGTAACAGTGTATGTTCAGAGTTTAAAAGTACCTACCGCAAAATTTAGAACTTCCAGGTCTATTTTCGGGGTAGAAGTCACCCCTGTCACGACCGGATTATCCCACGCCCTCCAAAACCACGCTAATCCGAGACACTGTGACATCATGACACCTGTCAAAGTTAGTAAAGACCATAACACAGACAGCAGACAGCTTTCGAGAGCTATTTATAATATTGATAGTATGACGGAGTTGTATGCTCTGTAGAGTATGACGGTTTTTAAGTCGTCATCCATCATAATTAAATCAGAGTATAATTCCTTATATTTTTTTTACTTAACTTTTTAATACAAGCTTTATTTGGCTTGTTTGTTGTTGTAATTTTTAGGTCAAACCTTGCAACGAACATATGAACCACTGCCCGATGTCGAATTGAGGTGCGGTTAAGCCGGTTAATGTACTTGTGTAACTCCGATGGAAATGCAATAAAAGCTTGTCTTTAAAAAAAAATAATATGCCATCTACGTCCTGCTCACAAGCGGACCCGTACACACAGTAGTCAAATCAGCCAAAAACTCAGTCATCCCGTCAAGAACACCACCTCTCTCACTCACTCTCTCCAAGCAGGCATTTCCTTAAGCTGGCCCTGCTTTGACGTGCAACTGCAGCCCGCGACACCTGTCACAATTTTCAAAGGACGCGTGGTATTACCCAACGCTCTCACCGCGTATTCCAAGCGTTCTATATTGGTCTATTCCTGGCACAGAGCCAGGGTACACCAACTGATATACTTCCTTCTTGGACTTGGGCGACTTTTTCACATGGGTCGTTGACTTTCTAGTGTTGATTGTCGGAATGGAATGTTGGTGCGATAACATTTTGTAGCGTTTGGAAGAACTTAGTGTTTTTATATGCAGGGTTATAAGGAAAGGGTATGCTAAGTCGAATAGGGCTCATTTATTAGAAATAACGTTTACTATCGGACCAACCCGGATTTCGTAAACAAATCAGCTGTTCCATAGAAATGCCGACGATACTCGATAAAACGTATGGAACAGCTGATTTTTTTTCGCGAATTCCGAGTTGGTCCTATAGTAACAGTTGTTGATAATGATGAGTACTATCAGCTCTTCTCGGCTTAGCATATCTTTTTCTTATAACCCTATAGATCTTATAGACAAAAATACTTGATACAAAAACCTGACTGCAAATGGATTGTAAGACGCTTCGAATGAAAAGGCGAGTCTAACTACGCATCGCAATACAAAATCGACCAAGTTGGTAGTAGGAGGTCAATGAGAAATATGTAAAAAGAGAAAGATAAATATATTAAAAAACACTCAAAAACCATTGCCTTCCTTTCAGGAAGTCAGGTAAAATCTGGATTTGAAGATGTTTATTTTCCTTTTCAATTTCGTTGCTCATTAAACTTGGTGCTGCTTTTAATTGGGTCAAAAAGTTTCCATGTCTGGCCATCTCCAGTTTGGTAGACTGCTTTAGTCATTTTCATATTCAGCAATATTGACATTTGATGAAGAAAATTCTTTATTCCCTTTTTAACCGACGAAAAAACGAAGGAAGTTCTCAAATCGACGCGTTTACAATTTTTTTATGAATTTTGTTTATTTCTATTAGCTATGCTCTGTTACTAAAAGTTGTAAGAGAGCTTCAAGCTATACGACTAAAGTAAAGAAGCATTGTATAATGACAAACAGTCAAGTAAGCTTGGCTTAGAATTTAAACCCTCCTGTCCAGAAATCGAGGTCACAATTCCACTGCTCTCGAAACTAAGCAAATACAATGTTAATAAACTCATTTTTGCATAATTAAGCATGAAAACGTAACATTCAGACGCTACTTAACAAACATTAAGTTTTATTTATTTCATTACGGCGAAATGAGCTGAATTTAATGTACCAAAACGGTAGCAGACACACCGTAAATTAAATATTAAACTACCGAGCTGGAGGGAATTATAATTTTATTTTTTAATAAGATTAACTGAAGCCATATTGTAGTCAAAGTAAAACATGAGCTCGTTGAGGTATTTGAAAAGTATAATTTTGGAACATCACTCATGTTTTAATTCAAATTAATTAATGATATCAATACGTCAAGCTGCTTATAATTTCGCACGGTAATGAAAAAGTATTTAAATTCCAACGCAATTAAATTTGGGGCTTTATTTTCTTGCTTTATTTTGACACAGTAAATGTATTTTTTGTTCAAATTTTAAGAAACGCTTATGGAGCATTTCTTAGTGAAATTCAATCTAGCCTCAGGCTAATAAGTAAGTAATTTAAATTTAATTTAAATTTCTTGTCAACTAATTTGCGTCCAATTATACTTTTCTTATTGTTTCTATTAAGGCGACAGTAAATGTTAGGTAAGCTGATTTAGATTATCAGTCAGTTAAACAATGAAGAAGCCATCCTGTTTCATTTCTAAACAAAATTTTCGAAAAAAAATGCTTCGAAACTGCGTGTGCAGTTGCGAAAAAAAAAAACCGAATTACCATGCTAATTACTTTAATAACAAAGAAAGAAGCAATAATAATATAATACCTACTATAGTCAGCAAATGGTTTTGAAAAATCTCCTCATTTATTTTCAAAACAAACGGCCGACTCCCGAATTTTCTAGAACCACTATAATCGTGAGATCAAACCATCTGAATCGGCTTCGCACGTGATCGACATAGCTGATCGGTACAATTTGACGACTGCACAGACGATTAAGCAATGGGATGTGACAGTTACCCTTGCCACGAACGGGGAATTTGTATCTATTTGTGGTAACAATTACAGCTTGAATCACTTTGACTATAGCTATTAAACTGTTTCTTGTATGTTCAAGAATGATCTTGAACTTATTTGTAGGTTTGACTATGTTGTATTCCTATGTTTATTGTTTATAAACGAGTTTTCCTACTATTTATGAATGAATACATATTTATGACTGCAAGCCAACGATATCTTATTATGTAGATAAATAATATTAATTTCACGCGGAATATAAAAAAACTAGACGAACAGAAATGAACCAAAACACTGTAAGTGAAATACAACTCTCTGTATTCCGGTTTTGTATCACACATGGTGGTGGAGTCAGCCTCTTTTACTTTTCTTCTCCACTTTGCTTTATCTTCGACATCGTCTTTGGAAACACAACACTACACTGTCTTCAATAAAGTCAAAGTACAGTACACTTTAACACTTAGATAAATATCTGTCTCCAGTGACGGATTAACCCTTAATCAAATTAAGCAATTGCCTAGGGCATCACGTCTGAGGGGGCACCAGAAGAAGCACAAAAAAAATCCGTCCTTAGGGCATCACGTCTCACTCTCACGTCACCAAAAAAAGTTTCTAGGACTAATTTGAAAATTCGCGCGTTTTAAGTTGACATAGAGTCCGACCTAGAGTCATAACCCCACTCCCAGCTTGCCCACTCGCTGCCCGCTAGTGCATTCGACAATTCGAATGCCCCGGAATTGACAACATTTCAAATTTTTTACTAGCGTGGTAAATTTAAACATCTGACCTTACATTAATTCCCACCCAGCTGAAAATTGGTAGGATTGTTCAGAACACCATCATAAATGAAACTTAAAAAGTCCTCATCGATCCGATACGTGCAAAAATTTTTACTTCGGGTAAAAGGTCACCAAAACGGGTTTTTCGCGATTTTCTCAGAAATGGTTCGAGCTACGAGGAAATTTGCTTTAAAAAAAATGCATGTTGATAGGACTTAATTATGGTTTTCGAGATATGCTTAATATTCATTTCAGACCAGGCCAAAAATATGACATTTTTTATTAAGACTCCTCGGTGAGCAGTAGGTCACATCACAAGTTTGTAAATGAGCTTTCCCGAAGTTGTAAACATCGCTAAATCCGACAAACTCACGAAACACTTTGAAAAATGACTCCTTGTGGCTCAAATCGGTGAAATGATGATGATGGCCGACGGAAAATGTAACCTCTCGTATCTCGGAAACAGTAAAAGATAGAGGGATAGACCTGACTTTTGAAATGTAGATCAAGTATGGACCTTTTTGGGGAAATGATAAAAAAAGATAGCTGCCATACAAAAAAGTTTGACAGTCATACAAATAAACAAAAAAAAAAAGGAAATGCTCATAGCAGCTGTGGATCTGCTGTAGATGGATGGAGTGTGCTTGAACAAATATTATAGAAATTCATAATGATAATCGAGATTCGGCAACAAAAATCCAAGATGGCGGATTTCATGTTTCCGTCAAATTTCAATGGATCTTCCAGTGATCCCAGGAGGGTGATATTTTGGATCTGGAGACTTTTAAGATCCTTGAATCCATTCCTGAAAAAAAAAATTGATTTGGCAATTTTTTTGAATGGCTGCCATACACTTAAAATTTTTCAAATACCAATTAGTTTTAAATGTGGTTATTGAAAAATAATGATGAGGTAAAGGTTGAAAAATTTGCATTTCGTGGGTAGGTAATTAGTTTAAAACAGTTTCCATACAAATTGGTAGGTACTTGGAAAATTTCAATTATAAGGCACTATGGCAGCCTTTTGAAAAATGGCCAAATCATAAAAATAATTTCAGGAATGGATTTATGGATCTTAAGAGCCTCCAGATCCAAAATTTCATCCTCCTAGCATCACTTTAAAATTTGGAAGACCCATTGAAATTTGACGAATATATAAAATCCGCCATCTTGGATTTTTGTTGTTGAATCTCGATTGTTATTATGAACCTCTATAATATTTGTTCAAGCACACTCCATCCATCTACAGCAGTTCCACAGCTATGAGCATTTCCTTTTTTTTTGTTTACTTATTTGTATGACTGTCAAACTTTTTTGTATGGCAGCTATCTTTTTTTATCATTTCTCCAAAAAGGTCCATACTTGATCTACATTTCAAAAGTCGGGTGTGTTCCTCTATCTCTTACTGTTTCCGAGATACGAGAGGTTATACATTTTCCGTCATCCATCATCATCATCATTACACCGATTTGAGCCACAAGGAGTTTTCAAAAGTGTTTCGTGAGTTTGTCGGATTTAGCGATGCTTACAACTTTGGAAAAGCTCATTTACAAACTTGTGATGTTATCTACTGCTCACCGAGGCCTCTTAAGAAAAAATGTCATATTTTTGGCTTGGTCTGAAATGAATATTAGCATATCTCGAAAACCATAAGTCCTATCAACATGCATTTTAGAGCAATACTATAGGAAATGTTATAGAGAATACACATGTCTTGAACAGTTTCCTCGTAGCTCGTACCGTTTCTGAGAAAATCGCGAAAAACCCGTTTTGGTGACCTTCTACCCGGAGTAAAAATTTTTGCACGTTTCGGGACTTTTAAGGTTTCATTAATGATGGTGTTCTGAATAATCCTACCAATTTTCAGTTGGGTGGGAATTAATGTAAGGTTACTCCTATTTTTTGGTCTAATTTGCCCGGATTATTTATATGTTACTATTTCGATATACCGATATTGTACATAGAGTCCGATATGTTAAAAACGTTAGATGTTAATACTATCTTGTGTTAATTCAATGCTCGGAAAAGCCGCAAGGCGCATTTCAATTAATAAATAAATTATGCTTTGGTTTTTATTATTGTCGCACCTACTGTGGAGTAGGTGCGACAATAATAAATAAATACTAAAGTATGTTACCTACATCTCATCATCTTATTTTACAAAAAACTAATGTTTTTAGGCGGTAAAGGTTTAAAGACCGATTCTAGTTGACATAACGGATAGGGGGGCCCACAGGCATGGATTGCTTAGGGCATCTAGTAGTCTTAATCCGTCACTGTCTGTCTCCAAAAGCAGAGTACCAGAGATGTTTTCAGGTGCCAGAGTTACTGTTAGTTTCAAGTCCATGCGAGTATTCGTTGAAACACTGTTTGTATTTATTATGGCGCCCATCGGTGCCATGGTTTTAGAGATGATGCTGCAAATTGGACGGGGGTGTTTTGTAGCACACCTGTTTACTTTACTAACAAGGGCAATAATATCGCCTACTGTATTCATGGATTGAGCAAATGTGCAATCAATATAAATAGGTACAGTACGTTCTGGTATTACACGGTATTCTGTGGGAACAGTCTTTTTAGGATAGACGTTATATGAGCCTATAAAGATAACTAAGGTATACCAAAATTAGTTTTAAATGTTCTAATGGTCGAGAAGCTGCTAACAACTAACAACAAATACATAGACGCTGATATTTTTATCTAAATTATTTAATTTAAACAGCCATATAACAATATCCGAGAAGACTATGACATCTTAGCCGAGAAGACTATGACATCTTAGCCGAGAAGACTTTGACATCTTGCAGGTCAGCGGAAAAAGGGGCTGGTAAACCTGGTTGACGGCCTGTTTGGCTCAGCGGTAGTAATATCCGCCTTATAAGCCAGAGGTCTCGGGTTCGATTCCCGGTTGGGCAGATGTTTGAATGATGAATTTAAAAATCTGTTCTGGGTCTGGGTGTTAGTTGTCCTTGTCTTTGTGTATGTTCCATGGCATCCCCGACACAGGAATTTATCCTAGTGGGGAGCTATGAGTGTGAAACGTTAAAAAAAAAAAAAAAAAAAACCGGGCGGTGATTTTAGCTACTTCCGAGCATACACTTATTTGTTTTCGTCAAAAGCTAGCTCAAGGTGAGCTATCTTTAAACCTCATTCAAATCCATTCAACTACCTATGAGCAGGGAACATGTAAGCACACATTTCGCATGAAAACTGATGCTTTACAAATCAAACTTTTCACACTATCGTACTACGTTTCCCGCACATCTGCCCACCGGATCTACCTTCCCAACACTTTCACTTCCAAAACCAACTAGTTATTTATACCCGCTCCCCCAACAAAACTGTCCTAAATACAGAATTGCACTCGGCGACAAAATTAGAGGATCGGCATGTTCTGGCGACGAGCCAAGATCACGACAGAATTAGCATAGCTTAGCGCCACCCGAAAAAAAGCAGCATGGGCCTATCAAAGTAGCTGGGTTGGTGCGGAACTTAGATTGTGTTTTGTTTTTGTTTTGACATAAAAGGTATCGTTTGCATTCCAAACGGTATCTTTTGCATTCCGAAAAGTATTTTTTTTTGCATTATGTTGTGTCATGATTTTTAATTATGTATAGTATAAATTTAATCACCTTAATGTCATTTACTCGATTTTATATCATTTGGTATTTAATTTGATAAACAGTCTTTTGATTAAAATGGTCACCGGAAACATGTCGCCCCGCCCAGTAAACGCAATAGCGCTAAAGGAAGAACGATAGTAAAGTAGAGGGGATAAGACTTGGCGAGGTGGCATGTTGAGAAGTGAAAGGCAATTCGGTTTTAGCTTTAGTTTCGATCAGACGTCGATGTAATACTGTTACTGTGAATATAATTGTGATATATAAAGTGTTTTATAAATATATACCATCCTGGCGTGAAAAGAGGTGTTTTCTTCATACTTCAGAAGTGTTAAAAAACTCACGCCAAGCCGCAAACGAAGAAAAGAAAATGTTAAAACATGATGTTAAAAAAGCAGCAGACGTGTAAACGCCGTTGCTCCACAAGCTAACCGAGCTCAGGGAGCTCCCCCTGTAGCGAGATCACCACGAGCAGCAGCAGGGAGAGCTGAACGCAGACGATGTGCAGGATACCTACACCAAAAAAATGAAGGTATGCTAATCTTGTTATTGTGTTAAGCTTTTATTTTCTCTTTCTCTTTTCATCTTACTGTTACCAAGGTATTTGTGTTTAAAATTAATTTATTGTATAGAAATTAATAAATGTAATGTGCGTATATGCATTGGGTGGGTGGTAAAATTCACGTACCGTTTTCAATAGGGGTAATTTTTTTGATAATGTGATTTTTAAAAGTAAATGCAGGTGCGCGTAGGTACTTGGCCAAGGCTACCCCTTGGCAGTACTATGGCGCGCATTTTCATAAAACATCCACTCGAAGAGGGTAGGTTAGGCCTACTTTTTAATAGCACATGATACGTTTTGGTACTTGCCCATTGTGTATACGTATATTTGAATTTGGAAAGCGATGTTGATATTTTCGCGGGAAGTCGTTAAAATAGCTGAGCAGTATTTATAGAATACCGTTTTGTTTTCGTTTAATTTATTTCTACCTACATTTTATAAAGAGAAAGAGAAAGGTAAAAGGCTTTCATATGTTTATAGTTGACTTTATTATAATTATGTTGAAAGTATATCTCCGAGATTTACGAGCTATGATTTAATTTTTAGTAAAGTCGGACTGTTGGTTAACTCACTCACTGGTTTGTTACGGGTATGCTTCCCGATGAATGTTAAGTGGATCGTTAGATTCACTAGTTGGCTGCTATTCCCAAAAACCGTCAAAATTGTGCGAGTTTGAAACCACTTCTTGCCATTATTTCTAAAGTTTATTATTTAAAAAAAAAATATCTGTATTTGCCGGATATAAGAAGTAATTTTATTTCTTTTAAACTTTTATTAATCACTTATTTATTCATTTTCTTAAATTAAATTTATTTATTATTAATATAATTACGAAGTTAACGATTTTATTCATTTTGTTTACACAGAAATTGTACAAAAATTATGTACTAGCGCATATGTTTGTCACTGGAAATTAAGTAAACATTAGATGTCCCTTTTTAATGTCGCGGATATATGTATTTCCGCTAGATGTTAAGTGAATTGTTATATTTCACTGCATAGTTGAACAGAATATGCTTTCTGTTGGATGTGATGCGATGTGAGTGAGTCATTAGATTTCATAGGTTCAACAGAGCTACATAATCATTGTCTACTCAATGTATGATTAAGTTTGTTTTATTTCAATGAACTTTAAATATTTAATTGAAAAGGTTATATGCTTTTAGTTTGTTGTTTGCCGAACTAAAAATGAACATTTCCCCCCCCCCCCCCCCCAATGTTAACTGTTAGTTTGTGAATGTATTCTGCCGGAGACAATGTATACATTCCAGGGTGTTGACTGGTGTCAATGAAGTTCACCGTAGACGGTACTACTCGTGATATGCTGCCTAGGCATCGGCAGAAAACGAAGGGGGTTATAAAGAAGAGACCTTCCTCTTCTCCATGCTGTTCCAGCGCTGTACCTGGAAAGACTTTGATAGACCCGGAAGGTATCAAACCAATTTTCTAATTTCTAATTCCATACAGAATTATCGTAACTTACGTTATGTTATCCAAATTCGGTGGTTATGTTACTGTTTTACAGTTAACACGTTACAAATCGACGTTTGCATCAATAATTTACTTCAGTCACAGTCAAACTTTTAATGGTTTATGCTATTTAACAAAAGGATAAGAATTATAATGAAATATTTTGATGGTTGTGCTATTTTACGGGAGTTCCTAGTTAAATTTTTGAGGGTATTTTTTCCATACTTCTGAAATGTACCTAAAATGATTTTGATAATTTTACATTATTTCTATTGATAGGTATCTTTCAGTGGATTGGTCTTCTTTTATATAACGTTATCGTATAAAAACACGCTAATTCAGTTAATATTGACATTAATTTTTAATCATTTTACCCGAATAGCTAATTAATGATATTGGTGAATAATATTGGTTCTTTCCAAATCAAGATTTAACACACTTATCTTTTATATTTCAAAACCTTTTTTTTCCTATTTTTGAATTTGACGTGTTATAATGCTTTAAACTTTGATGAAGGTATAAAAAGTACACATATTATACACAGGGCGTTATGCAAGAGCATAGTAATATATCAGAGTATATCTATACATTCAAGCATATCTGAGAGTTGCTTTTCTTATAATAAGACTCTAAACTGAAACTCCATGTTAGGTTAGAATTTACCCAGTCATATTTTAAAAGACGTGTCACCGTACTGTTTGAGATTTGAGTGAATAACTTGCTTGCGCGATCTAACTTTTCTAGTAGCGCCATCTCGTAACAAGCCTAGAAACTAAAATCGATTTACAATCGAAACGGGGCAGCAAAATCGTTGTTATTTTTGGGTCGTCAATTCAACTTGACTCGCATATGTAATTATAATAATTGAGATACTTGATGAATAGTATAACATTCTATCTAATCCAATAGAGATGTATTTTGACTTATTAAAACGAGGATAAAAAAAAAATAAAATTGTGCCAATATTCGATTATTAAAAGATATCGATTTCTAATGTTTGGTAACCGATTAAAGTTTTAGCAAAATTATGATTCACGTTTTAATATTTTTTGTTTAAATGATTACTGACATCCCGTGTAAAACGGCGTTCTATAAGTAAAATACATACTTAATATAATAGGTACTTTGAGTAACTTCAAACTTAATTTTCCAAATGTATAATAATAATTGCTGCGACGATTAATACTAGAATTTTACCAATAATTAATTCACAATTAAATTCGAATGTGCACTTCACAAAAAAAAACATAGGCTACGTAACTTTAAAAACAACGTTAAGAAAATAATATAATTGATTACTTAAATTGATTTAATTATTTTTGTAAATTTTATATTAAAGGATAAAAAAAAAAAAAAAAATAATAAATGATGATTTGTAATTCTACTACATTGCGATTTAATAAAAACGGTTTAATTATTCTCCATGGTCTTACCTCAAAGGTGAAAAAAAAAAATATATGTAAGCACGCGTGTGCAAAGTTAGTGCACCATGAAAGGTGTTAAACTTCAAAAGGTACTTCTTATTTTGGATAGACTGTCGTGTAGTGGATAATTTTAGGATCATTTCATTTCATGATGTTATTTGGGTGTGAACCCTGAATAGACTAAGGCAGGTCTGTTTTGAGATTCAGTGCTTTCGATCTTAATAATGAAATCGTTTTGAAAACTAGGCAGGTAAATGGAGATCAAATTAAAAATTATTATATAAATATTTTGGTATTTTTCTGGTGAATTGCTATTTAGGTAATAATATTTTTGAATCCTATTTCGTTTTTTTCAAAACACGAGATTGTTGAAAACAACTTCAGTTCGATTGACACTTGTCGTTCATGTTTAACACACGATGAATTCTGTTGAGCAATGTACCCATCAAAATTTGTTTTCTTTTATTATGATTTGGCATTCTATAACTTTAATAAAGGTATAATAGGTATATTGTACATTAGTGTACATGGCGTTATGCAATGATAGCATATGAATGTTAAGTTTACTTCGGGTCGCAGGAATACCCGACTTGCATTAGAAGAATTTAGTTATGATAATAGCTTGTTTATTTAAGAAATATACATTGTTTATGGAGGTTACACTTGAAAAAACTATTGAATCGTGTTGGCATAATTTTAGATAACTACATGATTTCCAATGAGTCTGTAAACCTTAATACCCTGAATAGACTCATGCTAAGGGGATCCTGTGTTATGACATTTAGTAATTTTCCTCCTGATAAAAGAACAGTATTAAAACTAAAAGCAAGTAAAAGTTTTATCTAAAGTTTAGATGGAGCACAAAATGAATAAAACCTGTAAAAGTTACGTGTAACCTGAAAGTTAAAACACGTTAATTGCCAGTAACAACAAACTCTTGTTAATTAAACATAGTTTCCATATTGAACAAAAGACTAGTTAACTTTAACATTTTGTTAACTTTGAATGGTTGGCTCAGTATATCTGTAATTCTCAGTTTGTTAATATTTCTTCAATTGCATTTTTGATAGCAACGAGTAGACTTGAAGTTAATTAAATACGTTACCTTAGTTTTTGGATAGAGTCAAAGAGCGTTATTAACATTGATAACGAGATCACCGTTTTTGTGAAAATATGGTTAAATTAAATTAATGAAGTGATCGTCTTCCCATCCACTAGTAAATGAAAGTATTGTAGCAAATTATCCATTTTACGTATTTGTTGTTTAGTGATTATGATTTATCGTTTAAATAATGTGAGGTTTTGTTTTTATCAACGAGTGAAGTGAGTTTATTTTTGTTTTTAACTTGTGAAGGTATTTTGTTAAAAGTTGAACTGCTTTATAAGTAAGCATTGTTCTGAGGTAGTTTGTTCGATGAATGGGCATTGCAATGCCAGTTCCAAAACATTCGAATCAACAATATTTTTGTGTTTGGTAAAGCTGGTTACCTCTAAATTTCAATCAAATATATGATAAATGTTGGTTTAGTAAAGTTTTGTTAATTTTAAATCGTAATCTACCGCGGAATACTACTATTTCACTTTTTATTTTAATTTTTGTGGATATGAAAAGTCTAAGTTTATGGAATACCCGTGTATAGCCCAAGATATTTATATATATATTTTCGTGTTTTTTTTGTTGGGGTTTATGTAATATTACTTGCTACGATTATTACTACTACTACATTACTTACTACTTTTTTACCATGAAAACAAATGTTGTTTTGATTTCACACATTTTTTTTAAGATTAACACGAACTTGCGAACTCGTATTAAATGTTGCTAGAGGGTAAATCAAAGCGAGTAATCAAGAGGTAATAGTGACTTTTAGATTTGAGTAAAAAAAATAATTTAATTGAAATACGTATCTATTATAGCTGATGCTAACCTAAAAATTAGGTTTGTTTACGGTGTTCTATATACTGATGTTAAGAGTTATACTTACTTTTGAAATAAAATGAGGTTCATGTTCCGTATTAGTTCCTGTCCAATCGATATATTGTAATTGTAACCAATCTGTAACTATCTTAAGTGCGGTGCTAGCTTTGTTTTTATTTAGCTAAGTTATTAAGTTCAGCTGAACTTTGTTTTGGATAATGTTTTAAAAATTTAACATTAAAACTTTATACAATTTTATATTTGACGTATAGGTACTATTAGTTCGAATAAATGAATATGAATATTCAAATATGGTGGCATAATCATGCACAATTTGCCAGTAAATCAGGAATGTAATTAGTAGTCTGTACAATAATAGCATTATTTGGTACGTCGAGATTGTTATTCATAAAACCTAAATTTAGTCGTTGCAACATTCATGCTCTTTTTGTATGGGCAGTGATTCTATTCTGCAGATATAATTTTACCAATATTAATAAGGTTCCGCGTACCTGTACCATTAGCTGAGAGCATTGGTGTAATGTTTTATGTAAGATGCAATCAAAACTCATGGAGAAATATCAGTTCTTTAATATTAATCAGATCTTCCCAAACATGGTTTAACACTTTGAAGATGGCAAACGTTGTTTTTTTTTATCTTTGCACAAACCCTTATTTCAATCACTAAGTTTAAACTAATGAAAACTTTCTTTAATATTTTGAGACATCTGATAAAATGGTAATTAGTTTATTCCTGAATCATTTTTGGTTTTCATCCATGCTGTATTATTGCTAAATTTTAGCCTATCTTTGTGAAATATCTAGCTTCAATATGTAGGTATATATTGTGTACACAAGGTGGTTCTTATATAATATTCTATTACTTCATTAATATTATAATAATGCGATACTAATGATAAACGATATTTCGTGCTTCAATATAGGTTACTTGAATAAATAAATGTAAACAAATGATTCATTTCGATAGATTTGTGTTTTACAGTATTTAACACTAGTATAGGTACTAATAGTGTAATATAATTACAGTTTTAACTTGTTTCGTTGCATTTAGTTAAAATGTGTCCATAGGATATGCTCTTTTACAAGGCCTACTATTTTTGCGTTTCTATATTTTACACTTTACGTTTTTTTAAGCTATTATGATCTTTGTTTTCATTTTTATGATTCAGCTTCTTAAATTCGTTTTGACAGGGATACTAGTTTAGAATACTAGATACCATATCAGTTGAAAGTTTGTTTTCTCAAGGTTGCTTGAGATAAATGTATCAAAAAGGGTACAGACATGTGTAAATGAAAATACTTATTTAAATTTTTGACGACAATAGTCTTGTATATAAATAGTTGAATCCAAGTAACTAGATCGTTATAAGGCCGAATGTCATGATTTGTAATTGTAATAGATAACTCAGAGAAATTATTATTGTAATTAATGTGTGTTTTCTGAGTACACCAAAACTGTTAAAATGTTAACCTGAATTATCAGTGTTGTGTCATTAATCATAGTTATAGTTCGTTTTAACGATCATTTTTATTGAAATTGTCTATTGTATTATGATTTTACTAAGACAGTCCGAATTTCCATGTAATATTTATTCAAAGATGTTTTAAATTTATATTTTATGTGTATTTTGTGGGTAATGCCGGGAGGCATCACGTTGCCGGACGGCCGAGTGTCATGATTTTTAATTATGTATAGTATAAATTTAATCACCTTAATGTCATTTACTCGATTTTATATCATTTGGTATTTAATTTGATAAACAGTCTTTTGATTAAAATGGTCACCGGAAACATGTCGCCCCGCCCAGTAAACGCAATAGCGCTAAAGGAAGAACGATAGTAAAGTAGAGGGGATAAGACTTGGCGAGGTGGCATGTTGAGAAGTGAAAGGCAATTCGGTTTTAGCTTTAGTTTCGATCAGACGTCGATGTAATACTGTTACTGTGAATATAATTGTGATATATAAAGTGTTTTATAAATATATACCATCCTGGCGTGAAAAGAGGTGTTTTCTTCATAGTTGATTATTATTTAATTGTTTTTCTTTCTATTTTATAATGTTTTATTTTAATCTTAAAATGGCAACGTGTGTTAAGGGCTTACTCAGTAAAAAAACCAAAGAGAAAGTTTAGCATTCCAATAGGTTACATAATTATTGTAGTATAGAGGACCAACCAAAACAAAACCTCTGTCAACTTTAACTCGTGACTACACGTGAGTTACTTTCAAATTTTACGTAAAACTTAGCCACGCAAAACTTGAACAAGCTAAAAAAACATAAGTCTCGAATAACACGCAAATTATTCAACTTTCATACCCACATAAAATACCGCTTCAATTCCACTAACACTCGAGGAGAGTTAGGGATGACACCTCTCGATAGTTAGACAACCCGGCACTAAAAACTACCCGTATCGTAATAGGGATGTGCCGTGGTACGCCGCATACATAAAACATTGCCTTTGCCGCATCGCGCTGTCAATGATCTAATAACGCGCTGCGTAGTGCTGGACGCGAGTTCGTTGTAAGACGTGTCTAATGGGCCTAGCATAAATTCGGACAGAAAATATTCTAATAATAAAAATCGAAAATATATTGTAGCGAGTATTTGATAAACAAAAAAAAAAAGAAAAAAGTATACGCATCGACGTGAGAACTTTCCTCCGTTTTCTCGGCGCGAAAAATGAATGACCATACGAGTAATGCAGTTTCCATTTATGCCCGAAAGGTGCGTGTCCTATTTTTCTCTCACTTGTCTATAGAAAACTCGCTACGTATTTTAAGTCAGAATTTATGCTAGGTCTATAGGAAAAATTGAATTACGTGCATAGTTCTGGTAATTTACTGAGATTGTTTGCTAAAAGGGTATGTATATTTAATTTGAACTTGGTTCGATCTTCTATTATTGGCGGGTATCATTAGAAGTCTTATCTTATTAGTCTTGAAATCTTACGCAAGCAGCATCCAACTTTAAAACTTTTCTTTGGTCTGCGTGTTTCATCTTTGACCGCATCGTTGCTTACCAACAGGTGAGTTGGCAGTCAAAGGTGGATTTATTTGCGGTAAAAAAAGCATGTTAGAGAAATATTTATTGAGCTGTCTAATAGAAAATATTAGCATTTAAAAGATAAATATAATAAAATAAAGATGATAAAATACGATTCACACTTTATGGCGGTTGTGAAGTGCGCTGCAAGTGCATTTTGAAGTGCACTGTAAAGGCTCGCACACATTAAGGCGGGCCGCACCGCACCGCAGCGGCATTTCAATACAAATTCTTGCGCTGCGTCCGCCTGTAGTATGCGATAGTTCATATAAAATGTGCGAAAGTGATGCAGGATGATTTTTGTTATGCGTTGCGATGCGGTGTGTGCGAGCCTTTAGGTGCAGCGCAGACGGCACACTTTTTGTGCGATCGAGTCTGCGGCGCTCAAAAAGTCTGCATGGCGCGCAAAAAGTCGGTCGCGGATTTTTCACACACGACGCACATCTTCGATCAATACTTGGCGATCTCTGCACGATTTCCATAGCGTCTACGTCCCTACAGCTCTGCCGACAGAATGATCGAAGATGTGCGTCGTGTGTGAAAAATCCGCGACCGACTTTTTGCGCGCCATGCAGACTTTTTGAGCGCCGCAGACTCGATCGCACAAAAAGTGTGCCGTCTGCGCTGCACCTTACTCTGCAACCCCGCACTACTCGTAATAATTGCCACTTCGCAACGCCTCATGGCCTCATGCCTCACTTCACAGCCGCCATATAGTCGACTGCTGCCACGCAATAGAAACTACAAAATCACGATTTTTACATTGTACCAATTATATGAATATTTAAAACTAGCTGCGTCTTGCGGTTTGTCCCGCGTTTTCCAGGATAAAAAGTAACTTATGCGTTAATCCTGACCATAAACAACATTCAGTTCAAATTTCATGTAAATCCGTTCAGCCGTTTTTGCGTAAAAGTGTAACAAACATACGAGTAGGTACATCTATACAGTCTTACAAACTTTCGCGTTTATAATATTTAGTGATAGGATATAATAGTTTCGTCATGTTTTAAATCAAATATAATTGGTACTACACATTTTAACTTACAAATTCAAAATTCAAAATGCAAATTCTTAATTCGTGCAAAAACTTACTGGCTAAAAACAAGAAAAAACGAAAAAATTCAGGTCAAATTTTGACTTCTTGCTTGAAAATTGCTCTCCTATAAAAAAATACATTTGTATTATAGTTTCGGTTCTTTACGTAGTGGCAGTCGAAGTTTGAATTGGCTTATTAATCGGTTACCTGATTATTTTGCTTTTTCCTTATTTTTGTGCTTTTCCGCAAGCAAAAATGTCGTACAAGTTGTATTACTTGATGATGGCAACGTTTACGTCAAGCAGCAGCCTGCACGTCCCGTAGCACAATGGACACAGCCCTCACTAACTCGATTCACCGAGCTCGCGTCTTTTGATGTAACACCGCCTTTTACCGCGGGTCGTCCCAACGCTAATACCGCATAGGTTATCGAATTTACTACTTATTTTGCACACAATGGATGTAATAGCTTTATTTTTATCTCTACTAATATAAGGTTATTGACTGGGGAGAGGAGTTTGGCAGATTTGAATCGGGAGATATATTCATAGAAACTAATTGGTAGGTACCTTTTGATGTTACTACAGATTTTTAGTCCATTTTCTCTTGGATTTTCTCGCGGTGATTCTCGTTCTCAGAGTTTTATGCCAAACTAGCTGCTCCCTTTTACTGGTATCAAGTGAAGCAACGTAAGCGAAACGTTTGTTGTCCAGCGGCGAGACGGGTTGATGATATTGACAAAGTTGTTGCTCGAATCTGCGGTCCTATCGACTAACGTCTTCGATGTTCGATTCTGGCTTCATAAGATTTCAAATATGCCAATCTAGGATTCCATTGGCGTAAGTCCGAGGCACATGACGTAGTATAGAAGAGGTCTATAGGTATACAATTATACAGGGTTGCAAGGGAAGGGTATGCTAAGCCGAAACGGGATCAACACGGAATTTGTGAAAAAAATCAGCTATTTCATACACTTTGACGAGTGTCATCGTCATTTTACATTGGAACAGCTGTTTTTTTTCACGATATCGGGGATTGATTCCATCGTTAAAGTTTTTATGATGACGAATACCTACTTTGAGCCCTTTTCGGCTTAGCATACCTTTACCATATAGCCCAGCATGGTGTTATAGAGCAGGCTGTAGATGATGATGCTAAATCAGTGTTCTCGTGCCAATTACTCTCTTCTGCGTTCAAGTTCCAATACACTATGATATGGTTTCATTTCTCTGTTTGCACAGGCGCGCAGGTTTACGCGATTCCAATCCAATCTCGTCAGCGTTTCGACATAATCCCGACTCATCTATTCCAGTTTTAAATATTTGTTTGGACGCGATTCTGATACTCTTGTTGACTTGGGATTGATCGGAATGCGATGGATGCTGAATGCCATTAGGGTTCAGCATTTGGTATTGTAAAAATCGAGGGTGAAGGAAAGGGTATGCTAAGCTAAAAAGGGCTCAGAGTTAGGGTTACCAGATGAAAAAATCGAAAGACCGGAGAAAAGGCCTGATTTCCATGGAAAAGTCCTGAGGTTTTATACAGTTTGAGAATTTTCTCTAAAAAACGTATTATTATCGTTTTATACACTGCGGATCTAGCTCACGCGTTACAACTTGCACATCGCACTCAAAGCGGCGGGGCCGGGTGGCAGCGGCACCGCCCGTCGCCCCGCACAGATTATTTTTAGTTGGTTTAACTTTTAATTAAAGAGATCTTTAAAATCTAACCTGTGTTTTATGGAAAATCCTGAGATTTGCAAGATCCGGCCGCAATCCTGAGAAAAGTCAAAAAATCCTGAAATCTCAGAACAAATCCTGAGATATGGTAACCCTACTCAGAGTAAGTACTCATCATTATAAAGAACTTTTACTAAAGGATGTGATACTCGTAGATGTGTGCTAAATATTGCTAAATGCTGTTAAGGTTTAGCACTCGGTAGGTATATTATAAAAATACAGGTTATAATTATAAGGAAAGGACATGCTAAGCTGAAAAGGGCTCACAGTACCCCTCATTATGAAGAACTTTCACTATGGGACCAACTCTGAAATCGCGAAGACAAATTAGCTGTTCCATATATTTTTAGGAGCGTCATCGACATCTATACTTATACTTATATACTTATATACTTATAATATACTTATACTTATTACTTATATTATAATTATAATTATAATTATAATAATATAATATTATAAAGAAGTAAAGTTTGTGTGTTTGTATATTTGTTAAATTGTAAGGGGTAATCTCGGGATCTACTGAACCGATTTTAAAAATTCTTTCCCCAATAGAAAGCCACATTATTGCTGAGTGTCATAGGTTATATAAAAAACCGAAAAATAAAAAGGCTTTTACGTGGTAGTCCGTTTTGCAAAGTGAATCGGAGAAAAAACGGTCCGGACGGCGCGCGATGGCTTCGGGTTTAATTAACATTATGCCCAACGAAGTGGGCACGGGTCAGCTAGTTTTACTATATAGGTGTAACAGCTGATTTTTTTGCGATTCCAAAGTTGGTTCCATAACAAAAGTTGTTCATAATAGTGAGTACTGCCCTTTATAGCTTAGCATAGGTTTTCCTTATAATTCAGTAGAAATTTTGATAAAGCTCAATATAACTCAATTTAGGTTCAACTTACACATACCTAAGCTTCCATCACTCACTGGCTAATCGACCGCTTCTCAGACAATTAATCATCATCGTATAAATAATGATATCATAGATTAATAGCCTATTAATCTACTATGCCCTATTTATCTCCATGTGTCTACAATTAATGGTCCAGCCGAAGGTACTTAGGATTGGCAAAAATTAATAAAGCGCGGCGGGGCAGATGGGCGAGTGAAGTCATTTGTTTATGAGTTTAGCAGCAGTATTTGATGGATTGCTGTACTTAATTTGTTTTATTATGCATGTGAAAAGTGATACCTTCCTATAGAAATATTAGGCTAAACAATCAAGTACTTTTGTGGAAAGACATCTGAAAAAAAACAACTAATACTACAAAAAAATCTCATGTAAAAAATTGCCACAAAAGTGAGGAAACGCTGTATCATACCAAAAATTAACAAAGAAAAGACTGAAAAATACATCTGACAAACTGCCTCTGGCCTACTGAATTCTACTATGCTGGTGTTAAACTACATGCTTGTAACGTAACCGATCACCGATCGAAAACACGGTCAGTCTTTAGATGGGTGACCGCCACAGGCTTTTACAACTGATCACTACCATGGGTCGCATGACATATTGTAGACCTTGGTAATTTCTCTTAGAACCACAACCGCCAAACCACATCAGGGGCCCTCAGACAGCCTACAAACTTTGATACCAGAGCTATCCTCTTGGCTTATGCGAACTTATTTGTACACTGTGTTAGTTCTCAAGGTACAGTACCTACTGTAATCAATCATAATAAAAACTTCAATTAACTAGTTTAATACTGAACAAGACAGCTCATCTGTCCTTAAAATAAACATAAATTCCTAGAACATCTTCATGTGGTGAGTCAAACTCATTGCGCATCGTTTTCAACCAATTTGCTCTAATTAGGCCAGTTTTGGGTGAGTTTGCATTTTTTCTGAGAACTTCATTAGGTAGTGACACGCATTTTAATTGTTACTTTAAGGATTATGTTTTAAAGACTAATTTTCTATAATCTGAAATAGTGACCGAAATCTATAGCAGCGGTGCTACAAAATTTTCAACCTGATCAGGTAAAAAAAGTTATAACAACATGGACTAAATATTAAAACCATAATTATTACGAGTATTTAGCCTATGATAACAATTTTTAAATTATTCTTTTTAAATCCCTGGTCATATTTTCAAACGATTAACCAGAACACGTTTCGGACCAAAAAAAGAAAAATCAGAGTCACGACGAAGCCACATACAGACATACAGACTTCTACGTCAAACTTATAGCACCTCTCTCTTTGCGTCGACGGTTAAAAATAGGTACACATGCAACTCACAGTATTCAATATCAACCATTTAATATAATAATATCATAAACCAGCAGATTGAAATATCAAAGTTCATAAAATTCCATTTTTCCATAGCAATCCGTCCATCAGTATAATTCTAGCGAGTCACATGCAGAGTTCATAAAATAAGACATTTCCAGCGCGTCATCTGTTCGAGAGGAAATTGCCAGTCTGGATGAACTGCAGCCATTTCCAGTCCAATTCCAGCAGTCCATGCAACGGGTTATTGGAGCCGTAAACTATGTTTTGTACAATGGAAATTAACCGCTATAATAATTTTCATTTAGTCTAAAAAAGTCTGTGGGTATAAATAAATATTAAGGGTCGTACTTATGAAGCCTGGTTAAAGTTGATAATGGCTTAACACTTTGGCTGCGGCTAATAATGACATGCGCTTGCCTTAAGTGCGGCTAGTTGTCAAATGCGTTGTGTTTTACGCGCCTGGCGTGTGCAGCCGCATTCGCGTCGCACAAAGAAAAAACACAAGGCATGTATTTTCCGCAGTCAAAGTGTTAAAGTTCTCCGTCTTGTTTTTGCACGTGATATTTCACGTTAGCGAGAAGTTGTCAGAGCATTTAAAGCAGTGCAGGCCGAGTACTCGGTTTGTATAAACAGCTTGACAAGGCGAGACAGTCACTAGAACCATGATGCATTTGCTCGGCCGAGTGTGACCATTAATTGTACCGCCACTATACTAAACTTATTCCGTGTAACCCTTTAGCGCAAGAAACAAATGGAAAGGAGAAGTAAGTAAGGCAAGCCTCGGTTCTGAGTCCTGAATCTGCGAAACTAAACTTTTAACTCACTGAACAGTGCCGCACTCGAAACAAAGTCCCGGTTTTTTAAATTATTATTATTTATCGGCTAGATAGATTTAGATCAAATAACTTTGCGTTTACCTATGTATACTTGACCGGCTGAGGCATCGGAACTTCGTACCCAGTGCGACGCTTCGAACTTAATTCTAGTCCTAAGAATCGTTCCACGTAAAAGTTAGAAAGCAAAACTTAAGCAAAGCACACAACATGACAACGTTAACATAATACGGCAAGATTTCCTTCCATGTCCTGTTATACCACTTTGAATAGAAATCGTACGGGAAGAGGTCATCGAACGCCTTAGCATACATTTTCAGGGATAAAAATTGAAATCTGAGAGCTTCGGAGACCTCTTTCAATAATTTTCGTCTTAGAAAAAGGGAAGGAAATCTTTGAAATAATATTATATTTGTGAAAATCTTTTACCTTTAATGGAGTTCTTTGAATCAATGTTGATAGTTATTACCGCATCTGAATGGTTTTAAAACATTTTATTGGTAGAACAAGTTGTGTATTGCAGAAATTGAGTTTTGAATAAGTTATTTAGATCGTTTGATACACATGAGACTGAAAACAAAGGTAGGTAGATCTGGCGCAGTGATTTTTCGTATTCGTGTCTGGGACGCTAATGGGTTGATTACACGCAACGAATAAGATGGTGGGACAGTACCCTGGTCAACTAAAGCCTTCACAATTGGCTTGTATTGATGGATCCAAGTTTGAAGGTCAAGTTTTTCTAAAAGTATTGATGTTCTTGTCTATTTTTATAATAGGTTGCAATGCAAAGACAGATATAAAAAATAAATAAAAATAGCTCTCCACTAGGATACCCAGTGTCGGGGATGCCGTGGAACACACACAAAGCCAAAGACAACTAACATCCAGACCCAGAGCAGATATTTAAATTCATCATTCAAACATCTGCCCGGCCGGTTATCGAACCCGGGGCCTCTTATTTCAGTTAGTTGAGATCTATCAAATAATATCTTCCAACTTGGGCTCGTATACCAAAAAAGTAGCTCACCTTTAAATAAGCTTACGGTAAGACTGGCTGTTATTTCGTAGTAAGTACTACTACAAAACACGAAAATCACATATTTCCTAACCAGCCCACACTCGACTTGCTTGTATGACTAATATAATTTATTCCGCACGAGGGAGGAGTGCGTGGAAAATAAAGCTAATAAACGACACGTGCTGCGAGGTTTATTAAAATTACCCCTTTGTGTTATTTTTTAACACTCTTAGGTGTTATATATCATTTTAGGTTTATTTCTCAGTTGTACGAATTTACGACGACTCGCGCATTTGAACCTGCGGTGAATCGGGAAGAGCTAACTTTTGGTTTTGCGCTACATCACGCCTGTCGTTTCATCTTTTTTCAGGGGTCCTATTTTGAGTACTGTCGCTGTGGCTCTCATTAGAGTTACTGTAGCTCTTATTTGAGTCATTGTGGCTCTCATTTGAGTCATTGTGGCTCTCATTAGAGTCACTATGGCTCTCATTAGAGTCACTGTGGCTCTCATTAGACAAGTTATGACAGCGAGAGTGACAGAGTAAACACGAGCGCCCAGTGTCCCAGAGACCGTAGCGTCTTAAATGTTTACATCTTTGCCTTGAACTTGGGGCCTAACTTGAATTCTGGTATGTAAAATATTAACTCGGTCCCTTTCACTTTCATGGGCATGATGACGCCCAAAAAGCTTGTTATTCATGTACGATTATTATCTAAAATCTTACCAATACTATAACTCAATTTTTAACAAGTCATAACGCTGTCATACCTCGGCCCTTGAGACTTTAGCAGCGGAGTAAAGTGAAGGAAAAGGAAGTAAGAGGAAGAGAGGTAAAATTTTGATGTTGACAATTGACAAGAATTGAGTTGACGTTGTAGATTTATCCATGTTTACGTTTGCACAAAAGTAGTACGAAGTATACATACAGAGTATTGAGATATGCTAGGCCGAAAAGAGCTCATAGTACCTACTCATTGTTATGAACAACTTTTACTACGAGACCAACTCTAAAATCACGAAAAGTTATTATCTGTTCAGTGTGTCAGCTGTTTTCTTTTAATTTAGAGTTGGTCCGATAGTAAAATTTGTATAAAATTATATGTACTACGAACCCTTTTGAGCTTATCATACCCTTTCATTATAACCCCATAGATTACCCTTTATTGTTCCTACCATAACAAGCAAAAAGCTACTGCAACAAATGGTGGCGCTGTAATCCTAGTTTGTCCAAGAACTGTTATTTCCACTTATCAATTATTAAAATATTCGAGAAACGTTCTAGAAGCTTCTCAAACCACCTCAGCATTTCAAGACAATCAAACACAGAAGCGCTTCCTTTGGCGTCGTAATCCAGTGTATTATGCAAGCAAAAGACAGTGGGAACGACTGCCAGCAGTATACTGGAACGCAGTATTTGAACTTCCACTGATACCAGATTTAGATTCAGATTCAGAAATATTTATTGCACTACTGATACATTGTAACTTATAAGCTAGATGTTAGTGCATTAGTTGAAATTGTCAGTTTACCCACATCGGGCATTCAATATGTACACAGTCAAATAGTATTAGTAGTTTTTGAAAATAATAATTAATTAATTAATAATAATACCCAGGTTTATAAGAAAAGGTTATGCTAAACCGAAAACGGCTGATAGTACTTCATCATTACGAACTACTTTTATTACGGAATCAACCCAATCTCAAAAAAAAACAACTGTTCCATATATTTTGTCGAATAATATTGACATTTTTCTATGGAACAGCTAATTTTTTATTCGCGATTTCTCGGTTTGGTCCCGTACCCGTAGTAAAAGTTGTTCATAATAAAGAGTACTAAAAGCTATTTTCCGCTAAGCATACCCTTTCCTTGTATCTCTCTTGTAGGATATAATATGATTGCAAATGCAGAACTGCTGTTAGTCAAGATAGAATAGGTATAATAAGAACAGTCTCGAAGTTTAGTGTCTGTTTTCCCCGGGAGCTGTCAATGTCTGTTCTGTTGGATAAAGCCATCGGTTGCTTTCAGTCGCAGGCCTTTCGTGTAACAATGGCGAGATACGTTTGTTACCGGTTATTGTACCGCTGGGATCATTCTCGATGGAATTCACATTAATTTATGTTTATCGAATTTAAATGAGTGAGAAATATTTAAGTTTGGTTTTCGAGATAAATGAGAGAGAGCTATTATTGCAGGCCGGTTTTACTGGACAGTTGTATAAAAATTACTACATTTACCATAACATACAGTTTGAAAATATAATAGCTCTATAAAATTAAAGAAAAAATAGTTTATTAGAATTTTAAGGAAATAAAATACGGAAAAATAATTTCCTCACTTTTCACATAGGTATTTTGTACACTATGAAAATCAAATTGTTGTTTGTGTATGTTCGTTATTTCTTCACGCCAAAACGCCTCATCAGATTTGGATAAAATTAGGTATACATGCATTTGCATATCTTATATTTCAAAACGTTAACAGTTTCAACCATAGTCAGTATGAACATAATTGTATCTAAGTAATACATTTTTTTTTCAACTATAGATTAAAGCGAACCTACAGAAGTCCCAAATATCGAAAGTACAATTACTTTACAAAGAAAGTACACAATCTAAAAACGCCAATTTAGCCCTTTACCAACCCTTCCTCAACTCCGTGGAACAGAGGCGCGGAATGCAGTTGCTGCGCAATTTCCGGCAGAGGGCGCAGCTGGCTCTCGCGCTTGGGCGCCTTTATTCTACCTTAGGTATATCTAGGTGCTATGTTTCACTGGTAATATTTAAGAAAATCTGTAGTGAATTTGTGAATAACTTTAAGTAGAAATAGGTACAAAACTTTTTGCAAAATTTAGTTAATGATAACCGTATGTATCTGTATTAGGTGCTGGGTTGGGAGGTCACGTACAAACAAACATACCTACTTCGTGGTGGTACCTGGCCTTTCATTCCTGGATGAAGATCACCGAATGTAATGGAAACTGTTCAGAGTAGGCAACGCAATATAACATGAGTGTTCCCAATTAATTATAACAAAATAGTTATAAAACCACATTAGTTTTTATGACAATCGTACGCTAAAATTGTAATAGGTTTAATTATAACAAATCTTTTCAAAACCAGGTTAATTTTCAAGACGATCGCAAACTAAAATTGTAATAGCCTTATACTTAGTATAAATAATTAAATACTAAGTATAATTAATACGTATAACTCGTATACTAAGTACGGAGCTCCAGAAGTCGCCGTCCGCTGTCTTCCCGGAAATTACGTAACACCTGCAATGCAAATGGCCTTAGATTGTACAAAGCGGTTTCATTTGACATTCTGCATCGTCGCTTTAGAATATACACTGTACAGGAAAATAGAACAACTCAACCAGCCTTACTTCCAAACTGGACATAATAAAGCTGAGGAACGAAATAGAATATTAAAGCTTTTTGTTAGAATTAACATGGGAATACTCACGAAAAATTAAGTCGTTCACATTTGGTGACCGAATCAGGTAAGTTACAAGCGTGAAGCGCTCGCGGTTGCGTTTCATCTAGCACAGTTAGTTTCCGTAGTAAATAAAATATTAAAGCTGTAATTTGACTTTCTCAATCATTGATCTGTCAAAATTTCTCAAAGTTCTACTTCTCAATATATTACAAGATTTGGTGGGCTTATTTTTCATATCAAGCAAAAAATATGATGACGAGTTTAGCATCATCATCTTGTTATCTTTATACCACTTTTGTGGAGTAGGTAATAGTATGACGTTTCTTCCATTCATCTATATCGTTCGTTATATAATTATCTCGATCGAGCTAATTAAACTGCCATGGTGAAATGAAACGACAGGTATTCTCAACACAGTCAATGTTCTATGGAGTCCATTAAAATGGGTAACAAAAAACCCATGCTTCAAATAAAAACAGTATCAGAAATCAAACAATAAATTCGCCAAATTATAAACAGAGTTCCAAACAGCCCGACTACGACTACTATTGTTACAAAACAAACACCGAAAGCTACTACCGAAAACCAAAACAAGCACACAGTCCACGCAATTGTTCCTAAGTCATCAAAACATCTATCAATCAATAAAGAATTAATTGGCTCCACACACCAAAATGAGCCACCAGAATTTAATCAATTCCGCTCCCATCGAGCGAACCAGAAAGCATCTTTAAAAGGCGCCAAGTTAAATACACAAAACCTCCTAAGGCCTCAGTCAGAATAATTAATTTTGAGACTCGGATAATAAAGTACCTACCCGAAAAACGGTAATGGGCGTACCATCTATTTTACTTAGTCTGCCTGAAAATGGAGGGAATATGGACTTGCTTTTATTCTGGAAAATAGCTTTGTTCGGACAGTGCTTCTCGTATGACGTACTACGGCTAAGTATTGTATAGAATAGAAGTCTATTGTGTACTTTCCGGATTGACATCATCCTTTCCACGACTTTTGTTCACGAAGCAACGTTCTTATGAAGGGGTAATAACATTTTACTATGAAAACTGTGGTTTTGACACATTTTGTTTCCCGTTTGTCTCTTGTGCCAGTTAAGGAAATGTAGTAAAAATATTCGAAGTGAAATCATTTTGTATAGCGTGTTTTCCAAATTTTCCATGATTAAAGGCAAACGATCTTTCTGAATTTCTAATAAACCATTCTTCTACTTGATATTTTCATAATGGAAACAATTTGGTTGACTTCCATCAAGATTAGTTGATAATTGGTTTGATTGGTCACATTTTAAGTAACAAACATACCGATGCTAGGTAACAAAAGTTACTGTGTCACTTAACAATACCACATTTGATGTAAAAACTAGATTTTTAAGTTAACGTCTATGTATCTTTTTCTGGATAGAGCAGTGTTTTTTTAGAAACACATTAACTTTTAGTAGCGTAACTATTACTGCGACGGGGCTTTTAGTCGAACGACCTGCTCGTTATCATTAAACTGTCCATGAAAACTACAGAACTCTAAAAAGTTGGTCCGCGATTCAAAGTAACATAAACACGACGCCTTAGCATCGCGCTAAGGCAAGTCTGGAGTTCTGGACCCACCCAGATCAGATTCTTGCAACTTTTCCAATTTGCCTCGACAAAGTCCTCAAAAGTAATACTAAGTAATAAGGAGCGGCTAGCTTGTCTGTATGAGGTAGACCTTTTTATTTCTGTTCTGTACTGGCTTGTTGCCGCAGGTTTTTATTCGAGTTCTTTGCTTATTTTACCTGATTGAGTCGGAGTTGTAATGTTTTTAGATTATGGTAGTTCAATAAATACATCTGAATCTGTTGCGTTTGTTTGATATGGCGTTAGATGTTTTACAGTTAAACATTATTTTTATTCAACAAAAATGGCGCAACCTTATTTCAGTATTGTCGTTATAAATGTAGACTTTAATTCAAATTATTCAGGATCGGTATTAATTTCAATTTTCTATGAGATAAAATTTTACTTTTTACTTTTCAAATAATATTGAAATTGATTTACTTATAATATAAAACACTTTTAGCGATTTTTCAATACCTGAGTATTTCTGAAAAGTACGTTTTATAAAGATGATGGATAGTAAAGTGCACAGAAATTTACCTCAAATTTTGCTTCAGCGTTTATCTTCAAAAACCAAATAACTTTTCCATATTTCCTTACTTTCTCGTCTCGATTCACGTCTGAAAGCGAATTAAACGATGATTCTGAACGAGAATGCAAACAAAGCATATTTGTGAATGGGACGTTCATTTGCCGATACGATTCATAGTTGCAAGTCGATATCTTTGCGCGATATTCTCAAAACTTAGAAACGTTAAGACAGGGCGGGCAATAATTAACTGAATTATTAATAATTTATCAATCTTATTATTGGAATTACAGAAAAATAACAGCAACAAAAGAATTGTTTATTTCAACTGCATATTTGATTTATTTTATTTTAACCATAAGTTTAAGAAATAAAAAACAGAATTAATGGATCTTTGACGAAATTTATGTTGTAGAAAAAAACATTCAGAAGTAGGGTCTATCAGGTTTTACGTTCCACTTACTAGAGGCAATATAAAATAAAGTTATTAGCATAAGACGTTATGATAATAATATTTTTTGTACATTTTTATAGTGTTATTGGTTTCAGCAATATAACTCTAAATAATATCTTGGAAACAAATGCTTTTTTTTAATTATAGGTAGGTAGGTACATATTATAGATACGACTATTAATAATGTTTCATACCAACACTAGTATAACTCGTAACGTAACGATTAGTTGCAACTCGCCCAATTGTTTTTTTTTGTCACCTCTATTCACTCACAGCTCTACTATGCATCTGGGTCTCCGATACGATTGTCTGGACTACTTTCAGGCTTTCAATTTGCATTGAACGAGGATAGTTACTGGAACGAAGTGGGCCATCTCTGGACAGCGCATTGTTTAATGATGTTGTTTCAAGTTCTCAAGCCTTTTGTCGATGAACACAAGTGGACTTACTCGTACTACAGTTATGCTGAATCATAAAATCGGAAGATTTTTTTTTGTTGTATTGATTGTGAAAATGCTTCGTTGATTCTCTTTAACTTGTTATAGATATCTACTAATATTTTAACACGCTTTTATTAGTTTCACCTGTGTTTGTAACCGACCCTTTTGGACTCGATTTTGCCCTACTTTGAACGATCAGATTTAATTCAAACGAATAATTAAACAACACATAAAGACCGATGACCATAGATAGATACGAGTCATTGTTCACACCATAAATTACAAACAGAAGGATTATAACACCTAAAAATGCGTGCGTGCATGCGTGTTTTTAAACATTTTTTTTATTAATAGCTAGACAAAAAATGTAATTTAACTTATTATAACTAAAACAGTAATACTAACATAAAATGAAATCGTTTAACCTAGTCGTAGAATTAGGTTGTACGACGTGAGTAGATATTCTCTTTTTATATATAATTTTATTTTTTTATGATGGAAATTAATGTAAAAACAACAGCCTTATTGCCTATCTGACCGGTAATCGATTTCGGCATTATTATGACACTTAAATAAGCTCCTAGTTTCAAAATTAAGCTGATTACAATTACCAGCCAGTTAAAGAAACTATACGAAGCAACTAAATATTTTTTTTAGTGTTTCCACTTAAAAATCAACATAAACTTTCTTCACGAATTTCCACCTTGTATTTACCCATAATACTTATACAAGACTTGTATAAGTATTATGACATGTATGCATTATGTTGTATGTATGTATTATTTCTAATTTATACGAGATTATGGATTTAGGCCACAAATTTAGGATTTGTTCGATCCAAATTATATTTTGATCAGTTTATCTACTTTACGAAAATTTTATTTAGTAATCAAAAGATCCGAATTTGCTATATATAAAGCTGCTCAATTTCTACAAATACTTACGCTTTTAGTTACTTATTAACATTTATTTCAAAGAAGTTGTTTCTAAGCAATCAACATCTAATATTATTTTATTTTCCAGAACTCTGAAAATATATGAAATACGGACAACTTTGAAACTATTATAACCAGAACTGGATCGAAACTTATTATTTTTCTTTCGCGAACTCGAATAAGCCGAGCTCGTTTCTTTCCGGTTAAGAACGGTTTCAAGTGATACAGGGTTATGAAGAAAGGGTATGCTAAACCGAAAAAGGCTAATGGTACTCATCATTATGAACAATTTTACTGTCCCACTAGATCGATGACTGTCCCGTAGTAAAAGTTGTCCATAATGATGAGAACCGGGAGCCCTTTTCGGCTAAGCATACCCTTTCCTTATAACCCTGTACAACCGGTATTGCGTTCATTACACGTAAACGAGTACAGTGACTGTCTCGCCTCGTCAAACTGTTTATACAAACCAAGTACTCGGCCGAGGGCACTGTCTCGCCACTGTATGTACCTACTTGTAACGTGTAATCTACCCATATGTAGCGCTTGTAGGTATATGATTATCCGATGACAGGATGACACGTTATGTCGGTCCCGGGTTTTTCTTACAAACCATGTCACAGGGCTTCGGGTGGCCTAAAAAATCTACACTCGTTTAACATCAATGCTAGCTAGTGGGCCTCCGTTTTTATCTATGCGTTGATGCGACAAAGCTAAAACATATTCAGATCAGAAATGCAAACAAAAAGGTAACACTTAAATCAAACAACTGGCAATTCATCCTTTAAACAACTGGCGGCCCTATCGCTAAGAGCGATCTCTGGTAGTCAGTTAGTTGAGTTTGTTAGTTCTGGAAGAGATCGCTCTTAGCGATAGGGCCGCAGGGCCAGCACGTTGCCGCAGGGCTAGCACGTGGCAAAACGTGGAAAAATAGTATTTTCCCCATTTTAATGCCGAGCGCAAGAGACGTGTCTCCTCTGATGTGAACAATAAAGAGCTTATCTATCTATCCATTCAGCCTATAGAAACTTACTTTTAGTGACATAAACAGGGAACTTCTGTTGCCATTCTCCGTACAAGATGTCGGAGTTGCCATCCCTAAGTCAAACATAATTAAGTTTAAACTGGAAGACGGAAACCCTATATATAATTTTCTACTTGACGAGATAGCTCGGGAAGTTTAGAGCGGGATTACACGGAGCGAGTTGATGGCGCGAGTTAGTGGAATCAGCAAACAAGGTTGAGTGCGAATCAATTTGTTTTAGTTTCAAGTGGCTGCTCGGATTGGCTTGATAGGAGTTAGGAACCTATTATTTCTTGTTGTAAATAGAAGTATTTTTAGCTGCTTGTGTCTAGTGAATGCAAATAGAAGTAAATAATTGGAATACATTTAGTTACAATCTTAGAATGAATTTGTCTTGGCGACGACGTACGTATACGCGTTTCAAACTGTAGCACAATTTAACGCTTTAACGCTTGGTTTAATTTACCTTAGTCCTAGGTAAACAACAGGAAGACATATAATAAGCTGTACTGCGATACGTTACAAGCAATTTCCCTTTTCGAATACTTATGATTTTGAACAACGCCAGATGGCGTGGTCATCAAACAATACTTTGACAGACACATACTTTAAACTACTTTAAAGATTATTTCCACTTTGATCGGTATTATCTACAAATTGCTACGTCATCTAGTTTAGGAGAAAAAACTGATCATAATAACCATATTCTGTCAAAAAAGAAAAAGGGCTTAGGTATTAGACGTTTATCAGATAGGATACGAGATAACGTGTAAATAAGTAAGTTTTAAAAATATTTAAAAACACATTTTTTGAATTGTCATCCGAGTTACACACGTAGGTATACCGAATTTCAGCTCAATCGGACGTCGGGAAGTGGTTCAAAATTGAGTTGGAAGATTCCACCCGAACAATAGTTACATACATTCTTTGCAAGTTAAATAAAAGCTTTTAATAAGCTGGTATTCCTCGCGCGGTGTTCCTCGCTACTGCGCCGTGTTGCCGCATTCGTCACTCACCTCGGCCAACGTGGCAAGGTTCCAGCTTTCCAGCTACTATCCCCGTGACTCTCCCCAGTTTCCCAAACAAACGGACATGTGGCGCCGCATGATATATTAATTTCGACGACAATGTTACGTAAATTGCTGCTCAACAGTTTGTCAGATGTCACCCTGTTTACGGTCAGTGGAAATTCCTGAGATTCTGAGCATTTCAGGGCTTCCGAGAATCCAGGGTTTGACGAAAATTAGCTCGTTACTGTTCTAGTCTTGATTGGGAATTATGGTTGTGGTCGCTGATTACGTTGGCGTTGGAATGTAGGCTGCTAATAATGTGGTGTATAATTAGATTAGATTGACAAGTTTGTGTTGTCTTGGGCCTTATTCTGAAGAGTGAGAAATCATCTCGATCACTGTCGCTGTCATTAGAAAGGTAAGAGTTTTTTTTTTTTTTTTTTTTTTTTTTTTTTGTAATGATGCATTTTATCGATAAGTACATCATTAAAATTACGATCTAGCCTGAAAGACTAATGAGTAATTTGCGTTTAACATAAATTGCTAAGTAAGTTATAGCTAAGATTGTGTCCATTAACACATTTCTTACTGTCTCTATTAAGGCGAAGACACTTTGTTAATGTGTTCTTTACTAGTAGATTTAACTAAACTACACTTCACTGTCATAACACTACACTAACTCGAAAGGTTTTTTCCTTTTTAGTCTTCTCACTATGTTTGTGTTGTCGAGGAGCTGGATAGCCTCGACGTTCACGTGGTGGTGGAGTCTATGTTCATGAGCTTCGGCAAACGTTTTAATGACAGTTGAGACGAAGTCCACTTTTAGGTCCCGATGAAGGTCTTCGTTTCTGATGTACCAAGGGGCATTGACAATACCTCTGAGCACCTTATTTTGGAATCTTTGTATGATCTGCATGTTATTTTGGTTGGTACAGCCCCATAGCTGGATACCATAAGTCCATATTGGCATAAGGACTTGCTTATATAAGAGTACTTTATTATGTACCGACAGCGTGGATTTTCTCCCAATTAACCAATACATATTTCTGTAGCGAAGATCTAGTTCAACACGTTTCTTTTTGACATGTGCTTTCCAGCGAAGCTTAGCGTCCAAGGTCATGCCAAGATATTTGGCCGTGTTTTCATATGGTATCACTTGACCATTAATGTACACCGGGTGGTAATTGGGTTTTTTGTTCGTGAAGTCTATGTGAATGGACTTAGACTCGTTAAGTTTAATTCTCCATTTGTCTGTCCAGCCCGATATTTTGTTGATGGCTTTTTGGACTTTTTCCACTGCTTCTTCATGAGTGACTCCTGTTGCCATAATCGCTGTGTCATCTGCAAAAGTGGCGATAGTGTTGATTTCTAGCTCTGGAATATCACAGGTGTACAATAAGTACAAGACTGGACCAAGGACGCTTCCCTGTGGTACTCCAGCATGTATTGGCTTTAATTTTGAATATTTGTCGTCTTGTCTGATTCTAAACATTCTTTGCGTCAGATAAGATTGTAAAAGATCCACAAACTGTTTTGGGAGCATATTTCTTAGCTTGTAAATGAGCCCTTCATGCCAGACTTTATCAAATGCTTGTGCTACGTCTAAGAAAATTGTAGAACAGACTTTCTTTTCTTCTAGTGCTTTTTCAATAGTGTTTGTGATTCTGTGTACCTGGTCTATAGTCGAATGTTTTTCTCTAAAACCGAATTGATAGTCTGGAATTAGATTTTTATATTCTATGATAGGTTTTAATCGTTTCAGGAACAGTTTTTCAAGTAATTTTGACATTACGGGTAGAAGGGATATTGGTCTGTAAGATGACACTTCGTGAGGTGATTTTCCAGGTTTGGGAATCATAATGACTTCAGCCACTTTCCACATCTCTGGTACGTATTTCAGTCTGAACGTCGCATTAATGAGAGTAGTGAGCTTTACTATGGACTTACGGGGAAGGTTTTGTAGCACTTCTCCAGTAATAAGGTCGTAGCCAGGGGACTTCTTTTTGGATAGATGTTTGATTTCATTGATAACTTCTCTAGGTGTAACATATCTTATCTCTAGGTCAGAAAGCGTTTCAGCCAGTGGAACATCATGAGCAGAGTTTCCATCATTTGGTTGGAATGTTTGCTGTAGGTGTTCTGCGAACCTAGCCGCTTTTTGTTCATTGCTTATGGCCCAGCTCCCATTGCCTTGCTTTATTGGTGGAATATTCCTTGTTGGTTTATTTAAGTTTCTGGTCATTTTCCATAGCGAGTAGTCTGTTGTGCGATCACTCGTTAGTTCACTTAGCTTAGTATCCATAGTAACGTCATTAAAGCTCTGGATTTCCCTCTTTAATTTTTTTGTTATGTTGTTCAATATAGTTTTATCTCTAGGAGCTCTAGTTGCATGCCATTTTTGCCTTTGCCTCCTTTTTTCAGAAAGGTAAGAGTGACGGAAATAATCACGAGCGCTCAAGAATAGGGTCCCTAGGGGTCAAAGGCCTGGCTTTGTTTAATTCAAGATAGGTTTGCTTTGACAACTTGTTGGTTTATTTCAAGCAATGATTCTTTCCTAAAGAAGTATGTTATCGAGAAAGGACCTGTTAGCTCTAGATTTGGAGATACCGACATAGTTTTATGTGTAGATGAGAAATATGCATATAGCATATACGAGTGCTTATATGGATTGGTAAAAAGCCAGTGGCTAAGAATATCTGATTAGAGTTATACATAATCATGATAAAAATATTGTTTCTTACAATATATTGCCGGCATATTACGAAATAAAAGATTAGCATATCCATTATCTCTCAATACAAAAGATGCGAGGGTTCATTTGGGTTCGATTCTTTCATTAGAAAATCTGATGTGAGGGACACGGTTAGATACATGCTATTTGAAGTGTTTGGTTTAGTTCAACATTATAGGTACTAAGTATGCAACAGCCTTAAAATAAATTTAACAATTTCACCAGTTTCATTCTAAAAGAAAACAGAAAGACTTCAAAGCAAAGGTCGCGTCCTTGTTACGAACTTCCAACTTTTAATCTTCACCAAATCGAAACAAATAGATCCGGTACCTGGTTCCCAAATCGGAATTACTTTCCAAATCCTCCGAGTTTCATTTGTCCAGCCTGAACCAGTCTGAACCGGTAGAAAGCGGTACCAACCGGATCAAACTGGATCAACTGGGATCGCATTTGATCCGAAACGAGCATTTATTGTGTGGAATCAAGGCCCGATTTACATACAACCTGCGTTTGTAATCCTGGGGCTGGTTAAAGGAGATCAAAGTTTAGATGAAAGGGTAAATTGTGAAGGTTGGCAAATAAAAGTTATGGTCGGAAGTTAATTCGTAATAGTTAATTCTGTAATTCTCACAAATCCAACACAACTTTCGACCCAAACGCAAAGTTATAGGTACAGTTTACTTTTGAATAGATTTTAATTTATGATGGGGCTCGTTATTTGTAATCGTTGCTATTTTGGAGTTTATTAGAAATATCGTTTATTGGCAAGTAACTAAAAGGCGATTTAAGTCTATTAAAACGTAAAATTTACAAAAATAGTCATTCATGCTTTTGGTGAAGACGCATTTTGTAATGACAAAATGACAAAATCGATTTGGCCGTAGTTAACAAATATACTCGTAATAGAGTCATAGAACTATTTTTGTATAGAAATACATCTATTAAATGGTAAGTAGTGATTCGGATTTTATGATGATGATTAAGAAACCGTGCTCTATCGTAGATAGTATCGTCATCAGGCGAGATGGCCAAGCGCAAGCCTATTACAGAATTACTAAAAACTTTATTGAAAAACATTTGATGATGATGATCTTAAACATCAAAAGCTATTATTATTTTATTTTAAAAAATAGGTCAGTTCTTTTATGAATGGCACTCATTATTCTGATAGTAAGCTCTCCCAACCCCTCAAACATCCATCCACGCTCGCTCCAGACGTACGAGTACCTACGAGCCCAAGTAACAATTATCCCATTCTAATTCTCCCGATATTTTGCCGGCCGTATCTTCTGCCTATTCAAATCGCAAAAAGCCCGGCCAGGGATTGTGAAATATAATTGGCCAACCGCGCCGTACAAAACTATGGCGCAGTAGATTTTGTTGGCAGTAGGAACGTTTTTCAGAGTCTTTATTATCATAATTATTTATTTATTTATTACTTATATCAAACTGCACGGCGTAACCAAGCCCTGAAATAAAACAGGGCTATAAGGAAATGGTATGGTAAGCTGAAAAGGGCTCACAGTACTCATCAATCATTATGGACAACGTTTACTAAAGGACCAACCAGGAATTCGCCAAAAAAAATATCTGTTCCAGATGTTCCATATATTTTGCGAGTGTCATTGACATTTTTCTAAGGAACAGCTGATTTTTTTTGGTTCCCTAGTAAAAGTAGTTCACAATAATGAGTACTGTACTATGATCTCTTTTCGGCATCATATCCTTTTCTTATAACCTGTATTAATCTATAATATAATTCCACAACCCTACACAGTACACCCTTCACACACTCGCTCATAACCTTTACATTTCCAACATGAGTGTGATCTAGTGCGTCATCTCGGAACCCCATAATGCAGCAGTTAGTTTGTACACTGGCGTACACTGTGTCCACAGCCTGGCTAATTGTGTCCGTGACTTGAATATGTATGAGCTTCGATCGTCCCTAACGAATATTGAGGGTGACGTCACCATATCAACAAAAACGAACAAAAATTATAACCGAATATGAAGTACGAGAAACGATTCGGAATTTAATGCAAAGAGACAAATGGAAATGGTTTGGGGACGGGAATTGTGAAGTGCTGGGTTTTGGTGTGTTTTTTAACCAACTGCAGCGATTACAAAAGAAAGGACAGATCGACAGATAGACGAGCTCTGACATAATTTGTTAGAAACAAAAGATAAGTTTTGTTTTGGTACCATAAGATTGTTTTGTACCGAGCGAATCAAAAGTATTGAGCGATAGTTTTTTTTTTAATTGAGGCAGTGTTACTGGTTGGGAATCTTTTTTAAAAATTTGTTCCCAACCAGTCACACTCGTGTAACAGTGTGACTGGTTGGGAAAAAAATTCCCAACGAGTCACACTGTGACTCGTTTTGGTGTGACTGGTTGGGAACCCCCCAAACCATGGAATCGAAATAAATAAAAAATCTACTTTTATTTTTGATTTTGGTTTTTTGCTTTATTGCACACCCCATTTTTCTATTTTTGTATCTTCTCCATCCTAAGGATGCCTGGAAGAAATCGCTCTATAAGGCCACCAGTTGTTGCACTAGTTAGTGTTATGATCCTCTCTGCTGTATTTTTTGGTGTGAACAATAGAGAGTTTATATATCTATCTTACTCGTATTACTTTTATCTCAAAAGTCAATTCAAATCAAGACCACGATAATAAGTATTCGCAGAACATAATAATTACAGTCGTTTTGCTCAACTCAGTGAATTATGAGATTTGCGCGTAGCACCTTAACTTGGCTTAATTCCTTTGGTTTACGAGTATTAGCTAAGTTACTATACGAATACTTGTATCTTTATACGATACATTTAGGTAAAATTATTAATTTTAAACGCCATATTTGCATTTTTTTATTCTATGTTAGGCTTGCGTTTGACCGTCATCTCGCCTAATGGTATGCAATGATGCGGTGTACGATAGAGCACGCTTGCCTAGATAAAACCCATCTACAAATTTCGTCATAAGAAAAAGCTATTTTGTCGATTCAAAATGTGAAACCTGTCGATCAAAAAATACCATAATTGCATTGCGTGTCACGGTTACCCATCAAAATACACACGCAGCAGAAAAACATCTATATTTCATATGCATGTATTTGGTAAAACCAAAATAGCATGAGCTCAAAAAATAACTCTATCAACACAATAAACACGTCCACTTCAAAAAGACACCTGAAAGCGTGAGAAAATTACAAAATAACAAAAAGAAAAGCACTTGAACTAAAGTATCGTTATAAATAAGAGGAATATTATTCCGAAAATGTGTACCAAAGTGTTATTATTTTATTCCATACAATTGTATGGGTGAGCGGCCCCGTACATCAGATAGTGTGCGCAAAGACATTCTCTGGTTGTAAACGTTATTACGTAGTACAAGTACATGCGTCTGGTGCAAGGTGGAAGAAAAGTGCGTGTGAGAAAAATTGCGAACAGTTTCATCGCTTCGAAGTTGTGACAATATGAGAAGCCATTTTTTTTTCAAATAATTGTAAAGTAATTTAATTCACGTTGTTTTCTAAAATCGAATTTTGAAAGCACAATTTCAACTTTTTTCCATGAGCTTCACAGTTTTATGTTATTTTTGGGCCAATCCAAATACCTATGTATTTCGTCCAAAGTTATCGGCAACGATTAAAAAGGAAAGATATTTAATTATTTTTGTATTTTTTTTACATACAATGACAGTTAAAAATCACATTACGTAATTTTTTTTACAAAAAATTCATTATTATTTTTCAAATAAATCTAAGTACACCTAAGGTACCTGGCTAAAACCACTGAAGCCTTTTCCTTGTCCCCAACAACATTAGCCACTCTCACCAATTTGTGTTAGTTCGCATTAATGGTTGGAGACAACCGTAAAACGCGATACGAGCCGCACCGCCCATATATTTACCGTATTTATCTGCTCAAATGCCGAGGAATAGAGTTTTTTCGGGAAAATGAGGCTCATGTGATTATAGCAAGTGGTGGACATTTTCATAACCAGAGAGATATAATCTTTTTTTATACATTAAAAAGCTTGCGTTTGACCGCCATCTCGCCTGACGGTAAGCAACGATGGGGTCTACGATGGAGCATGCTTGCCTAGAAGAAACCGATTCACTCGCGACTTGACGACACCAGATTATATCTTTCGGGAAACACCCACTCGGGCGGCAACACACCCTAGCGGTACGTACAATAAATCTGGGTGTCTTGAAGACGCGAGTGGGTAAGGGCCTCTATTCGCTATGAGCACACGAGCACGTAACGCGCCGCGTTACGTCAAATCCATGGAATCGACATGGAATGGTATTCCGTATGCCAATGTCAAAATTTAAAACGCGTGGACTCTGAGCCGCGTTCACGTTACGTGCGTGTGCTGACGTCACGCGTTTTTGGCGTGGAATATGATGGTAGATAGCGAATAAGGGCCCAGTTTCTTCTAGGCAAACGCGCTCAACTGTAGACCGCATCGTTACTGACCATCAGGTGAGACGGCGGTCAAGCGCAAGCCTATTACTAAATAAAAAAAAACTTTTCACCCGAAATAGAAACTACGCGCCCGTACTTCCATACCTACTCGTACATTTTGCTAAAACATCCTTTAATATTGCGTGACCTAAGACTAGCTTTGATTGAGTTGTTTTTCTTTTGACAGCTTGTTACTTTCAGTTACTTTTATTTAAACTGGATGGCATGCCAATCTGCAAACGATATCCCAATGTAATTTTTTTTCCATTCTTTTACAAACATCAATAAAGTATTTCTTAAAATATTTGTTACAATTTAGCCTCAGGCTAGTAAGTAATTTAAAATCCTAATTTTCTGATATAAATTACGAAGAATGTAGGTACCCATTACCACTTTTCTTTCTAGAAAAGTGTAGAGTTGTCAAAAAGAAAGCTGTTACATTAGTGATTTTCTATGGGTTCATTTAACAAAGGCTCGTTCAACAAAAAAAAATTGATAAAATCGTCAAAAATCTTGACTAGCAATTATAACAATTCATAAAATCACAAAGAAACTCATAACAAAGCACAGTTACCCACGAATGGTTACTTAAAACAAAAAAAAACTTTCAATCAACAAAGGCTATAAGAAAACAATTAAAAACAGAGAGCGTTGTTTGCAATAATGGGAAACAAATAAATTGTGGGTTTTCGAGCCAAGAAAAACGAGGGTAGATGGAAATATTGACGAGTGTAGTGAGCGAAAGAAAAAGGTGACAACGCGATCTGACTAGGTCAGACGTTTGACCACAGGTCACTGCCATGAAGTACTGAGGGAGTACCTATTGAATTAACCTAACAGTGTGTCCTTCTTCAACTTTTTTTGCACTTGTGAAGATTTTTCACAACTCCGTCAATGTCACGTTAAATAGAATATCAAACCGTTCAGTGTGTCCTAAACATTCATGTTCACCATTGAAGGCACGTTCTTGCAGCGACGTCATGTGTCGGGTCATTTTCTTCCCTCAAATATGGTTAAGGAGGGCGATGTCTGGCACATGCGTCATACGTGATCGGGTGCTGCTCGAGGGGTATTGGTCTGCTCGTCGCAAACACACGAAATAGTTGTAAGTATTATATTTAAGCCTCTTCTCCTTCTGCTATTCTTGTAAAATAAAATAAAAAATATCTGCATTTTAGTTAATAATTTGCATATAAATAAAGTCATGGACCCTGGAGTCTGTAGAGATAATAAATGCACATAAAAACTTACTCGTAACAACAAATTAGAAGAAAATTAACTCACTTAACCTGAGGCATAATTCAATATTTTTTTTATTATCGTCATACGCAGCATTATTTATTTCACTGCTGCATATAGGCTAAGCCATCTGCCTCGGTCATGCGCTAACATCGATATGGTATAAAAATTCCATGTTGGTTTACGCTAATCACAACAAGCTCGAGAAAAATAAAAATTAGATCTTTTTCTGTGCGTACAACGTCGCAGGCAACATTTAATACGATAATCTATACTAATATTATAAAGAAGTAAAGTTTGTGTGTTTGTATATTTGTTAAATTGTCAGGGGTAATCTCGGGATCTACTGAACCGATTTTAAAAATTCTTTCACCAATAGAAAGCCACATTATTGCTGAGTGTCATAGGTTATATAAAAAACCGAAAAATAAAAAGGCTTTTACGTGGTAGTCCGTTTTGCAAAGTGAATCGGAGAAAAAACGGTCCGGACGGCGCGCGATGGCTTCGGGTTTAATTAACATTATGCCCAACGAAGTGGGCACGGGTCAGCTAGTTTCAAATAAAAAAAAGGCGAAAAATTGCTTGAATCAACTGATAGTCACTTGGTATCAGGTTATCAATAGGTATAGGCTTTAGTCTATGTATGCGAATAAAAAATCAACTAAATTATGTTTCTTAGATTTCAGAAAACGGTTCCTACATTCCTACAATAATTAGATGACCAGTTTCCTTTCATTTCTTTTATTCATGGTCACATTACTCAAAGAACTCGAGATCAAAGGGCCACCGAAACGTGTGAATCGAGTTAGTAGGGGGCGAGAGGGGGAGGGGCACAAAGACGTCGTCATTAAACTGGAGACCTTCCGGTCGGCATGGCGACCTTTCACAATGAGGATTTTAAAAGCTTGAAGAGTGGTTATTGTTATGCCTACTGCGAAGCCTGTGCCTCACTTATTTGCTTGTTGTGGGAATGTGGAGGCTGAGTTAACTCTAGTGTTAGAGTAGGTCAGGTTGGCTTTGTGTGCCGCCTAAAAGTAATTGATATGGTTTACCAGACTAATGAAACAGCTTAACTGGTACATCAACCTTTCATGTTCTACCAAATACTCGCATTGCTACAGTCTCGTGAATCACTTACTTCATGACATTGATCCTCAGATTTTGTTACTAATTTCTTCTAAATCTGGCAAACCAGCAATAGACCACCTGATATTAAATTATCATCGCCGTATATGGATACCTCCAATATCCAAGGCATATTCAGTACATTGCCTGCCTTAAGAACTACTCACCTTGCGTCAGAAGCAGCCAAGATTTAGGTCCGTACTTGTTATGAAAAAGGATCACATACAGATCTATGTATATTTGTGAATATAGTGGAGCTGTTTCCATGGCTTGTGCAGTGTGTTTTACGCTACACTGACATCAACCTTCGCCGATTTTTATGAAAAATCCACTGGGAACCTACCGTTGAATGTACCCATGCATGCTTTGAAATATCCGCAGGTATCGTTGACTTACGTATGCCTTCGTTAGGACAGGGCCTATGTAGTTCACAATGTTTTTTTTTTTATGTAATTGAGTGACGAGACGAGCAAATCGCTCGCCTGATGTTAAACGTCACGTTTGCCCATAACAGGTCAGGTGGTTGATACAGACTCAGTGAGAAACACAAATAAAATTTAAACTCGTCGAACGTTAACTTCGTGCATGGGTAAACGGTTGTCGTACGTTAGTATGTTGAATGGACTAAACATACTCAAACGCAAATGTTCGGATGATCATATCTTTACTTTTAAAATCTTTGGCTGGTATTGAGTTTTTCCCTGAATTTTCTCTGTCCCTAACGAGTCAAAAGCACTCCACTGCAAAATCTCCTCCAGTTTTTCCTATATAAATGTGACGTGAGCGTTGGACAATACGACCCGATTCTTTTTTAACACAAAACTTGAAATTCCAGTTTTCCGATGATTTCCTTTGAAAAATCTTTTATCTTTTGAATGTGATGTCGGAGTAATGAGAGCTCCTTTTGTCGGGCCACGTCTTGAATTTGTAGGCATTATATTGGGATTAGTGGATTTCTTTTGTCGGCTTCCTGCGACTTATCTCTCAGATAGTGCGGGCATTCTGGGATTAGTGATCTGTTGATACATAATCTGCTTTGGATTCTTAGGTAATAAACTGGTCCCAAATAAACCTGGCTTGCGTAGAGCATACAACATATTTGTTGTTTTTAACGAAGCTGACAGTGACAGAAATAATAGTAAATTGTAATAGTATTCTTCAATATTGCACACCCTGTTTTTATATTTTTTATCTATCCTCTCCATCCTAAGGTTGCCTGGAAGAGATCGCTCTTAGCGATAAGGCCGCCAGTTGTCGCACTAGCTTTAGGTGCTATAATCCTTTTGTTTGTAATTTATGGTGTGAACAATAAAGAGTTTTTCTATCTATCTACTCGTATCTATCTACATTTTTCTCGAGAATAAGTCTTTCTAAGGTCTAGATCTGAACATTGATGTCTGAATTTTTATACAATTACAAAGTATATCAGTTTTGTATTTTTATCAGTAACGGAACTCTGTTGAATTATTCTAGTGTCAAACTATTAGAACACCCCAAAAACTTTAAGATTTATTTATTTTTAACCTGTTAAATTCGTGTTACCACCATTATCCTTGATGGTAAGCATTGAAGCGGTCTGCGGTCTTCTTAATATTCGTGCTTTATCTTCGACTACAACGTCACTTATCAACCGATGCGTTGGTGGTCAAACGCGAATTTATTAGTAAAAAATAAATAAATAATAATATATATATATATATATATATACAAACATCCGAATTGAGAATCTCCTCCTTTTTGGAAGTCGGTTAAAAAGTAATCATGGAACCGCTTGCCTAGAAAAAACCGTTTCTCTTTTTGAAGACAACCCATACTATATCTATTCTTTCTTTCCAGATGTAATCCAGGTGTGGTCCGCGCCCGGCGGCGAGACGCGGCTGCCTTGCGACCTGGCGGCCTCGGCCAGGGACGTCGCCATGATGCTGTGGTTCAAGGAGGGAGATAGAATGCCGATTTACACGTAAGTGCACGTTAAGTTGCTAGAATGAAATCTAGTCGCAGAATTAAGTTATGGTTTTATACAGGGTTATAAGCAAAGGGCATGCTAAGCCAAAAAAAGGGTTACAATACTCAGCATAATGAACAACTTTTACTATTTGAGCAATTTGGAATCTGTGAAACAGATGTCTGCTGTTCCATACATTTTGTCAAGTTCCATTGACATTTTTAATTGGAACAACTAATATTTTTTCGCGAATTCCGGGTTGGTACCATAGTAAAAGTTGTTCATAAGGATGAGTACTGTCAGTTTTTTTTCGGCTTAGTTTAGCCTGTCCTTATAGCCCTGTATAACACTACGTAGGTACGTAATGCTACCTACAGTCAGAATGGATAGGGATTATGACTGCCGTACATTTTTGCTTTTATACAATCTGTCGAGTGTCATTGACATTTTATCAGTGGAACAGCTCTATCGATTTCAGGGCTAATCCCTTAGTAAAACTTTTTCATAATGATGAGGAGTATGAACCGTTTTTGGCCTATACCCTTTCCTTATGACCTTATAGTAGTAAAGTTAAAGTAACCGCAAGCGCATCACGTTTGTAACTCACCTGAAAAAGGTTACCGAATGTGAATGTGAATGTGAAAGTGTGAATGTGAATGTGTCACCGAAACTGGTCGCAATGCTATGAATAAATATTTCATTTCATTTTCAACCTATGTATTACTGTAATTATAATCTTGGTTTGTAGCTATTAACACATAGACTTGCGTATTTGAAAGCTGTATTGAGCGTCGTTGATTTACTACTTATTGTCAAAAAATAGGAGCGAAATAAGATACCTACGTAGTGGTGGAGGCTGAGTAGGCTGGAGCCTAGGGCGGCAGATTTCAGGGGCGGCAAATTCTGGGGCAAGTTTTTTTAATTTCGGACATGATTTCTGAAAGAAAGTATTATTGTGAGCAGGGACGGGGGACGGGGCTAGTGTATCGAATTGTTTAGGTCGGTAGGGGCGGCAAAATTTTGAATAGCCTACGGGCGGCAAATGTGTAAATCCGCCACTGCCTACGTATTATTGAAGTTATGATCAAAAAACCTTTTCAACGAACCAGACCACGCAGATACCAATAAGTTAAATGGAATCAAAAATCATGAGCCAAAACATGTTTCTTCAGCAACAGTATTTTATAAAACAGTCACAAAACACCGAAACGGTTCATAAAATTTACGACCGAAGAAAAAAGAGAATCTTTACTACTATCGAGTAATGGTACCCGTTCGAGACTGTAGGTATTACATCTCGTATGCGCAGGTTAGAAAAGACAGATTATTTATCTGTCTTTTGCTGTTTATTCACCAAGATAGATAACTCTTTATTGTTCACACCAGAAATTACAAACCAGAGAATAAAACTACTAACTACTTATCAACTAGCGGCTTTATCGCTAAAAGCAATCTTTTTCTGGCAACCTAAGAATGACGAGGATACATAGAAAAAATAAGCGCGAGTATAGTTAAACACTCTAAATGGTTGTTTAGATCAACTAGCATAGTCTTTATGTTAGAGACGTCAAGTAATGTATAATTCAGTTAGCCTGAATAGTATCAGAAGTTACGACTTTAAGGATCCTTATTATTTATTAATTGACCTAATTGTTAATCTCAATAAGCTTGCTGGATGCCTACAAATATAATCTGCATCTGAAAATAAATAACTTAGCTTACTTTCACTATACAGGGCTATTAGGAAAAAGGCTCATAGTAGGTACACACACTCATCACTCTGTACAACTTTTACTAATATAGGACTATCGCGGAAATCTCGAAAAACAATATTTGCTGTTCCATTGAAAAACAAGACAAAATTTGTGGGTACAGCTGATATTTTTGATAAAAAAAACTCAGATTTGGTGACTATTAATGGTATTTATAATAATAATAATAATAAAAAAAAAAAAACCGCTGACACCTGACAGTCGATTTTTGCAGTGTTATTTTATTTTAATTGTTTTATCCATTTTAAACCCATTTTTCCTACAAAATTTACTGTAGAAAAGTTTAAATAGCCCGGATTTTATATTTATTTTATTACATCAATCCTTTTTCACAAGTTTTAAAACATTTGTAGTCCAGAAATATATTTGACAATAGTTGACACATACGTCAAAAAGAAAATGTGTAATTGAAAAAATAATGAAAAATGCAAAAGCAACTGAAAGCGGACACTACCAACGCACGCCCACCACCTCCGCCCGTCCCGTCGTCGCCGAGCTCCTCGTCGGAGGATGAGTTTGCCCCCGACACGAGCGCGTCGAGCGACGAGGACGGGCCGCCGACGCCGCCGCCGCCGCCAACACCAGCGCGACGGGGACGTCCACCACTGCCGGCACGCTTGGGGCCTGCGGGGCAACCTGCTCGGCGCCCGGCCCCCGCTACCGGTGGTGTAGTGCGTCGCATGAGATGGGCGCAATGAATATAAGTGAAAACTGCATGCGCACCTATCATGAGACTGCAGAGTGAGGTTCCTCACTCTGCAGCCTTAACCACCGGTATGCTTGGGCCCTGCCCCGCTGCCGGTGGAACTCTAGTTTTTAAGTTTTTTATAATATATTGTTTTTTATATCTAAGTATATTGTAAAAAATTTAAAAATTAAGAAAATAAATGGATGTGTGGAATAATAATAAAATCGTTTATTTCAGGCAAACATAACCCATAAAAATACAATAAAATAAAATAAAATCTAATCTAAGAAACTACTTAAATTTAAGTAAGTCAGTCAATTCTAAACCTTACTACTATTTGCGGTTTTTGTTCTGGTGGACAGAGATCCATGATCTATAAATCGGACAGCACAAATTATTCGACAGGCACTGCAGTATGCTGTTATTCGATCTCCGTATTCTGTCCCAAAAAGACGCAATACGAGATCGAATAACCGCAAAGAAATCAGGAACCCGTGCATCAGAAAACATGCCCGACGCACTGCAGAATCTGGGCTTCTTCATAAGGATGCGAAATGCATCATTATATTATATTATATTATATTATTATTATATTTGTAGTGTATTTCCGCCTTCACATCTAGAATACAAATAAAAACAGTAATTTGGAGACGAATTTCTTCGAAGTAACGCCTGACTCAATAAAAGTTGCTAAAATAAAGTTTATTGTATCTCCACCACTTCTGAGTCAGCCATCTGCTCCTCCCTATTCGGTTTTGTATCTTCGTACGTGAGGAATGCTCGGTCTAGGCTTTAGTTATTGCCAGCGAGCCTGCCAACTCCTATGTCTGCGGACTGCGGCGCACAGATACGGAGATCATTGTTTTATAGACTTTGTTTACTGCATGCAGATCACTGTTGACGCTCTGATCAGGTTTCTTTTGTATTATGACAAGGTTTCGAGTAAGACGTAAAGATGCGTTTACACTTATTTGTTTAGTTTTTACAAACGTTTCCTTTGTTTATGGTTGAAAGTCTTGTAAGCTTGTAATTGTAACTGAATTTAAATTTATGAACTAACGAAAAATGTCCGATTGAGTTTAAATTTGGTAAACCCGTGTAACTCCAGTACCAACGTGATTTTCTTTTGGTTTCAACTTTATAATAAAAAGAAAGTTTTGTTGTCAGTGGTAAGGAATATTACCATTTTATTGAGAGAAGCTTGCTTTTAGAACGAATCATTGCTTACCATCAGTCAATGTCAAATGCAATGCTATCACCGCATAAGAAAGAATTGGTTCTGATTAGGTTTTAACATTTTGCGGCCATTAGAACATTTCTTAACTCATCTCAGGTACACGTTTGACTAACGCGATAACCTCTCTGTTATATACACAAACTAGCGGATCTCGGTTCCTCTCTAATACACAATCTGATCTCGGTTCTTCAGACATATACCCACAGCTTCAACTTCCTAACTTACATGTACATAACAGCATTATTATTTATATTCAAACCCAAATTAAGATAAATGCCAACGCGTGGCAATGGCACAGTCAATTTGTTTGGCAAGTTAATTCATCACGGCGTCACCTCGCGTCGGCGGCAAGCATGCGCTCATTAATAATGTCGTGTTAAACATAGTTTGGGTATGAAGTTGACTAGATATGGAACTGGTATCTTAGATATTCTCCGAGAACTTAGGATAGAGAATACAGGGTTATAAGAAAAGGGTATGCTATGCCGAAAAATGTCAATGACACTTGACAAAATGTCCATATATTTTGTCGAGTGTCATTGACATTTTCCTATGGAACAGCTGATATTTTTTCGCGAATTCCGAGTTGGACCCATAGTAAAATTTGTTCATAGTGATGAATACCATGAGCCTTTTTTGGCTGTATGTATGGAACTGGTATCTTAAATATTCTGTGAGACTGTAACTATCTAGAGTATTGGTAGTTAATAAGTTTGAGTTGTACTTCGCGATTTTCGGTGCTTTGAACAATGTAGAATAGAGTAGAATATAGCTTTATTGCACACTAAACAAATTGCAAGAAAGACTAAGTAAAATTATATTCGGTAGTACAAGGGCGGCCTTATCGCCTAAAATGGTTTCTTCCAGATAATCTTTGGATGGACAGGACTGTTATGAATATTTATGAATATTATTTAAAGATACAAAGACAGTAGGGCACGATAGAGTAGCATTAATCGTTCTATACAAATAAAAGCTTTGCTCAACGCCCCGGCATGATGCCGAGATCCCTGGTATCGCTTTTTAGAGAAAATGTGCAGATAAAATCAAAATTAATTGAGTCAACACTTTAACCCTGTATTGGGATCGATTCTTTTAATCACAAAAACATTCTAAAGATCGAATTTTAAAAAAGATTATCTAGTGAAATTAGAAATTCTTAAAAACATTTTTTATCGTTCATGTCCAAGGAAATTTATTAATTGTTTAGTTTTTGAGATTCAGCGTAGCACCGATACATTTTTTTTAAATCTAACCTATTGTCCCACTGCTGGGCAAAGGTCTCCCCAATACATTATCCCCTCCCCTCCCCTCCCCTCCCCGATACATTAATATAATTTTTACTCAGAACCTTTTTCGCATGAAACTCATCACCAGAGTGAGTTTGAAATAAGAACATGTCTGCCGAACACACTTTGCGAGCGAGGAAATAAACTGACACATACACATTGCGTATAAGAGCCGGCAAAGATCTCCAATCAAGTGGAAATTTGGGAGTGGACTCAGGATTGCTATGAAAAGGGGGTTTGGTTTTGAAATAATGTACTTAAAGTCACAATAGGCACGTCTATGTCACCACTTAAGATAGTAGATCAGAAGTAGGTACATTTTTTTTAGTTAAGTAAAACCTGGTTGAACTGAGGTCAAAATAAAGAACTTTATATGATGGTGGTCAAACTTTTGGAAAATTACCAAAGTAGTAACCACCCAGGTTCGACCCAGGTAAAACTGATTTATGACAGAGAAAGCTATTTTTGTAGAAAGTCAGCTACTTTCATTTTATTATTTACTTTTACATAAATCTAAAAAAACTTCGTATATGTCAATAGCTAGCTAGTAGTATATATTGCTTTTTTTGATAAGTTGTATTCAAGCGACGGCCCACCTGAAAATAAAAAAATATTCTGAAGTACGCAACTATTTCCAAGAATTATAACAGCATGCCCCACCGCCACCACCTTAGTCCGCCCAAACACCCTCTATTCCATTAGACAAATGAACCGAGCTGAGTACAGGAAAATAACCGCAGAAACCATAAATGTATGGAGTCGAATTATCATGGGATTCCCATCTGTTCCCATGAAATGTGCGTAAGTAATGCTGGCCGGCTTTGTAGTGAGTATGAATAATATTACCGAGATGAACAAAAAAATTTGAGAAATTAGAACATTCTGAGTCAAGTATTTACAACAAAAAGATTGGAAATGCACCTTAAGATTTAGATATACGAGTATGTTGGAACTGACACAGTTTGAAAAAAAATTGTTTATACTTTGGTTGTGGAAAAATATCCCCGATAAATTAATCCCTACTAATATTATAAATGTGAATGTAAGTTTGTTTGTTACGCTTTCACGCGAATACTACTTAACATATTCTTGGAGGTATTAGAAGTAACATAGGACTTTAAAAAAAATAATGCGAGTGAAACCGCAGTTAAAAGCTGATTTAGTAGGTACCTACCCACATAAATAAAAGTTCTTACGCAAACTGTAAAATATAAATTAGTCATAAGTTCTAATGTTGTCCAAGTCGACATGTCGTCTACTTTTTGAACTACTGCTTGCTACCCCAAGTCCCATTGCTTCTCAAAACGCATCATCAACCAGCGCCTGATTGAATAATTAACCAAATTCAATCATTTTAAATCCGCAAAGAAAATTAAACAGGAGGTAAGTACGAATAATATCCATTTTCCCTGATAATTTCCCAGAATATTGACTGATGGCTGACTCGTCGATAATTGGTCATTCATTAAAAATTTATTGCGAGCGAAAATCACTTTATGGCAACATTTCCATTTGAACACTCCCGAAAATTGAGGTAATTATTTTTTATTGTGTGCTGGTAATGAATTAAAGAGCAGGGGTTAGTAATGAAAGCCATGTGCTGCATGGAGGATAAAAAATATATTATGATTTTACTCATTAATTTGTAGGGCAATTCCATTACAGTAATTAAGGTAAGACGATATTTTTGAAGTATGTTTAATCCTATATTCTATATTTCAAATTGGTCAAGTCGTTTAGGCTACAGCTACAATAGGTTACATAGATAAAAAACACGCATTTTGGAAAAAAATACGGTTCTTATAGGAACGGTTCTTGTGTTGGTGAACAATTTTCTTAGTTGTTTTCGTTATTATTAGTTGGCATCACCGAAGGTTGGCATTTAAAAATAGTTTTATTTTTTTTATATTTTTGGGCATTATTGGCTCAGAGTCAATGGGTTCATAAAATATTTTTGTAATTTTTAAAGAGGCTAAATGTTTGTATTTATGGTAGTTTACTTACTATAAGAATGACAAGGTCCACCCAAAACCAAACAAATCGACAAACGTTTCCCAGTGACTTGTAAAGGTCCTTTTATAACCGGTACAAGCGTCCCCACACTCAGCCCCAAATAACTTATTCTCCCGAAGTAATTCCATACCCTTTATCCAAATGAAGTAATTTCGCGCCCCGAGTGAGATTTTTCCCAGAAACAATGAAAACGTTACAATTTACAGGTAAAACGTGACGCTGTTAACTTAGCTTTACAGGACAATGCTATCAATTGAGGTGGTCGAATTATGGAACTAAAAGTTTGAGAGGTAAACTTTTGGTGCTGTGAGGAATATTCGATTGTGGCTCCCTCTTTTGATTGTATAGTTAGCTCTGTTGCGTCTGCTGTGTGCTTGCAAATGAGTGCTCTATTCGGATGTTGGGTTTCTTGGTTATGACATTTTTGTCGCTTTGAAATGTTTATGACGACAAGCTTCGGTATGGTATGTGGGTGAGTGTATCGAGTTAAGGTCTTGGTTTGTTTGGTTTTTGTTGATTATTTTTATCGGACTAAGGCTCACATTCTCGTGATCAGATTCCTAAATATAACCACCCATAAATCTATTCTAAACTTGATTCGATAGATAGGTAAACTCTTTATTGTTCTCACCAGAAACTAAAAACAAAAGGATCAAAACTTTTAAAACTAGTACAACTTCAGGCAGCCTCATCGCCAAGGTCGGTCCCTTCCAGGCAACCTTAGAATGGAAAGACTACGTAGAAAAAATATTAAAACGGGGTGTACCTGTGCGATAAAGGAAAAAACATATAAAACTACATAAAAAGTATATACCTATATAGAAATAGACACACATTCAAATAATATCAATAATTCAATCATGGTTACATCAAGATTCTCATCTTACTTGATTATTACATCGACTTTTACTTGACCAACTTCTTAGACTCTGGCAAAAATCCACTTCACAAACGCCTAAAAGTCTAAAAGAATGAACGAAAACCCAAACACCAAAACAATCTCCTCAAAACATTTCCAGATGTCCCGTTATTTCACTCCAGCCCCAGTTTTAGTTGATAATATGTCTCTTATTGGCATTCGATATCGACAGATCCCAGGAGCTTCTCTTCGGAACTGGGTCAGCCGAGTTGGCTGCCTTGTTATCATTTAGCGGGGACTAATTGTGGGACTTGGGAAAAGTTAGTTATTGGTGCGGATGATTCAGATAGGATTACGTAATCGCTTAGCTTTAGGCATCTTTATGAATAACCTAATGATAAGAAGGTAATTTATGATGCTGTAACTAGATTTGTTTTCAAAATGATCTTGCTAATAAATGTGGAAGTTTGTGTGTTTAGATGTTTTTTTATAGAAACATGCAAAAGAGATGAATAGATTTGGATGGAAATTTGTGTAAAAGTAGTGTATACCTTGGACGGATAACACATTTAATTTTTATACTGGAAAAAAGACGATACTTGAAAGAAAGCGGATGAAAGCATCTAGTAATACTAGTGAATCTTGTTTAGTGAACAAAGTCACCAAAGCTGAGTGAAACAACTGTATACAATATACAACTAACATTATTACTAAATGCGAAAGTAAGTGTTATGTTTCTTGCTCTTTCACGCAAAAACGGCTGAACGAATTTACATGAAATTTGGAACGAAGGTTGTTCATGGTCTGGATTAGCACATAGGCTACTTTTTATCCCGAGTGAAACTACGGGGCACAGCTTGTCTACAATAACTACACCTTTTTTGCGAATCTATTTTGAACATATTGTAACAAAATACAAAATGATACTACCTAAAAACCATTGTAGTATGCTCAAATAAAATAAATATGAATATGATAAAAGTTATTTCAAACATTTCATTGATCTATTTCGGATCAACGTTTCATAACGAACCTACCCACTGGTGTACGCATGGTTTCCATGGTAACCATCAAACAATTGTACTGTTTGTGAGTTTTGCTCTTATTTGTTTTTAACCGACTTCAAAAAAGGAGGAGGTTATCAATTCGTCTGTATGTTTTTTTATTTTTTATTTTATTTTTTATGTTTGTTACCTCATAACTTTTGACTGGGTGAATCGATTTTGATGATTCTTTTTTTATTAGAAAGCTGACACTTCCCATTTGGTCCCATTTCAATTTAGTCCAGTTCTGATAATGGTATCCATGAGAAAACCATATAAGTCTTAAATTTGCATTAAGTACGTGCGCGACAAATAGATGAATAACTCAATAGTCGGTCTTTTGAAGTCGGTTTTTGTTTTTTGTTTTGTAAAAATAATGTTCTTGTCGAACACACGAGTAGGTATTCATAAAAGCTAATAAAAAGACTTTGAAACAGCAAACTACATCTAACAGGAAAGACAGAAAACCACAAAATCGTGCAACAGGAAGAAAATAACCGTAAAAAATGTATCTAAGTAGCTAAGTAGGTATGTAATATGGAACTGTCTTCCAATTACGAGGACAAACTTGTAAGGGCAAACTTATCAGAAGTTCCGGTCGGTGGCTAATAAAACGCGAAATTAGTTCCCCATCGAGCCCGAATCTGTAGTCGTAATCTCTAACCGATGGACTTGCTAACCGCTGGGTTAAATGGTTATAGATTTTAGGGACAGTCTATTGAGACTTGTTAGGTAAGAAACGAATTTACTAGAACTATTCTATAGCAACTTCTGGGCGGCGAAAACTGGAAAAAAGGGAGATCTTTGGCAAGTATTGAAAAATATTGAGACCCTATTTCTAGACGCTGAAGATATCTCCGTCACTCTCACTCTCATGATATTTCTAATGAGAACGACAGTGACTGAGTTAATATCTCAGTCGCCAGAATAGGGCCCTGTGTGCGAACTAGTAGATTAATTGCATCAATTATTATGAATTGTAATAAAGTAAAGCAATTATCAATTCTAATAAATTAATTCTAATTGATTGGGAAATCAATTTCAAATATACATCGATGAATAGTATTTTCATGAAAGAAATTAGTTGGAAACGTTGAACTATCTCGAATTCTAGCCATGAAATAGCCTAGCAATGACACAAGCTAATCTAATCTAACCAACCACGCTGTACAGTTCACGCCAAACTTTATGGTTGCTTTGAAAACATCCACGTTACGCATTGCACACGGTTGTGTGTAAAATGGACCTCTATCTACCTACAGTGCTGTTGTAAGTAGGTACATTCCTGTAATGAGAAAAACAAGGCATATTAAACTAATATAGAGAAGTTTTAACTTGTGAAAGATTAAAAAATATGTTAGGTTTTAAAATGAGGATTTAATAAATAAATAATAATAAACGTTTCACACTCATAGCTCCCCACTAGGATAGCCTCTGTCGGGGATGCCATGAAACACAAAGACAAGGACAACTAACACCCTGACCCAGTTTAGAATGTTTTTCTATTACAACCGATACACATTTCAAGCCCCTGCACAAAAAGAGGTAAAACAGTCGCAATGTTTGGCAAGAGTCCTACCTACCGGCAAAATACGAAACTACCACGTTTTCAGTTTCACCCCCGAAAAGGCCATCACAAATTACGCCGGGACACCTTGCCGATATTTGTCAAAGGACGAGGCTAACTAACGCCTTTTTCAGAGAGCGCCGAGTTGGTCCATTGTGACCATAGTTTTGGTTTTTCAGGAATTATTATTTCACTATTATTATTTCTACAGATTCATTAATAAATTGTAATAAAATCTCCTCCGTCCATTGGTTGCCATAGGCAGACGCTTGTAGTAAGTACTAGTTTACTAGTGATTTCAAACGAGGAAGAAATATTATATATAAATAATTCGACGCGAATGTATGAAATATTATGATATTTTGTGCTCAAGCAAACATGCCATGCGCTTTGAACTCACTGAACAAATATTTCACCACTCCAACTCTCTGCTATTCAGTACTAAAACTGTGATAGTTTAAGTACTGAACTGAACCTGTAAACTAATATAGAAACCAGGCAAAATAAATAGATACTATAATACTAGAGCTCGCTAGAGATAACTTCATTTTTCAAAAACCGCATTATTTTCAGAAAGCTTGGCATCACTACCTGTTCCAAATTACCGCTTCAGAATTTCCCGTCACGTTCCCGAATACATTGCAATTTTTATAATACAACCCTGTTCAAAACGGTAGCAGGAAATAGTGGAGTTTGTACTTTACACAGAAATGGCTACAATTTCATGTCTTGTACATAAATATATAGCTTGTTTGTAGTTTTCACGGTATTGAAAGGCTTTTCATTTGAAACTATAGAGTTGGCTTTGTTTTTATTAGCTGGCTGTCTTAATGGCTTTACCCGCTGTCGTATTGAATTGTTAATTTTATACGATAAAAATGGCCTATGATTTAAGTTATGAGTACTTTTCTGTATAGCCCTGTATACAAGGTCAACTCTAAACACTGAAGACCTTCTACAGGCAGCCTAAGATACTTGAACCAAAAAAACCGCTCTGTTCTTTGCCTTTCCCAAAAAAGTTTCATATTTTTTCCAATCTTCGAAAGTTGTTGAACAAAAGTTGCTAGGATCAATGCACAGAGGCAGCCAGCAAAAGGTTTCTATTGTTAGAGTTGACCATGTACCTACATATCGACCGATTGATACAAATTATACAGATGCATCACAAAACGTACCCAAAGTTCAAGCTTACCATTCAAACCACATAACAAACCAGTCACAGGCAGCAGCCTTGGCTTATACAGCCCATAAACACAAAATACTGATGGTACAGAAGTTAAGCTTCCTCGTTATCGCGCTCGAGCCACGCACACATATGTAGACATACAATCATAGCTCACAGACACGAGTCTCAGAATACTGAGCCGAACGAACGCGTCGAGTTTTCCGAGACTGTCCGTGAGCGGTGTCTATGTGTGCGTTAGCAGTACAAGTACATGCATGGTTTAATTATACTAAGAGTAACCAAACAAAATAAAAATTAGAGAATAAAAAAAAAAGGATGACAGGAAAATGGTATAGACGAAAAAAAGAATCGTATGCCTCTGTTTTTATTTTTTTATCCCACAAATCCCGACGAGCAAAATACCTATGCTTGATGTAATAACGTTTGTTGCACAACGTCTCCGACCTGTCTTGGAGGAGAATACTGACAAACATAAAAAAGTACATAGGTACATGAGCTTTACTTCTGTGGTCTCTATCTTTTGTGCTCATAAACTACCTTAGGGCTGTATCACCCATCATATTTTAGTACAAAGATATGTTCAGTCGGCATGCGATACAGACCATGTCGTATTTCCGTTCGGTATATATCTTACATGGACCATTAGCATTCAATTATGGGGTTGAGGTTAGAGTCAGCTTACTTTGACTTTGGTAGAGGAAACATTTTTTTTGGGTCCATGAAAATTTTTGGTGGTAAGTATGTCTGTTTCGTTTTTTAGTTTGAAGGATAATTATGTGTATTATATTGTCTGAGAAGAATAAATACTGTGTTTATGAAAATAAGTAGATACTTCGAACATTCGTAAATGTTTCACTTACAATCTACCCTCCCTGTAAACTTACCGTTAAAGCATCATCAGGGACATGGCTTGCAGCTTCAGATTAAGAATTATTTTGTTTTGTTTAATCAAAAAGAGAGTAGGTATGCTCGAAAGCGACAAAGAAGTACGGCTTCTGTACAATTCAAAACTTAAAGTAAAACTAAATTTAATATTCCTCACACAGTCAAATCAAGCTCTCAAGATCAACCAATCAATTACAAAGGTCTTCAAAGATAAACACAAGTCGAGAACTTTCCTACAGTTACTTCCATATGGATTCTGTGGGGCGTCTACATGAGCAACCTTTAAGCAATATTGCTGTCACAAAATTGCTCGACATTACGAGTATCTTTGACTACATCATTTTTGACCATACCAACAGACAAGTTGGTGATCAAATGCGATTTAATTCCCGATAAATAATAATGCAGAATATTGGTCTGCATTAGACTATGTATTTAATTTAATTTTATATTAATAATTAATTTTCCGTTGATCTATACTTTAGTATGAGGAAAGGGTGTGATAAGCCGCAAAAGGGCTCATAGTACTCACCATTATTAACAACTTTTACAATGGGACCACGACATAAATCTCAAAAAAAAAAATCTCATTGAAAAATGTCGACACTCGACAAAATGTATGGAACAACTGTTATTATAGCTCTGTCCACACTCAAGGTTTGTCTTTTCTTTTCTTTTTTTTACAACAAATGCATGCAACTGTTCCATGGTTTCTTCGACACAGGCTATCCTAGTAGGGAGCTGTGAGTATGAGTGTGAAACGTTAACCAAACGTGCTTTCGTTAACAACGAGAATGGGAAACATTGCTAACACAGCCGCACATTGCAGTGCTAGGATTGCTCGTTTGGACGCCTCTGGGACCTTCGAGGATTATCCGAGATTAACTTTCGCACGGTCCCACATACACTTAGTAGGTATTTGGTAGTTAGGCCGTTAAGCCATAGTTAGGCCGTTAAGCCAGGTGCCTTGTGAGGTCATTCGAGTGATTCGGATGGGACTTTAACTGGGAGATCTTGAGTTAAGTATTAGATGTTATCAGTAGCTTCCTAATGTATAATAGCTACGTCAAACTGTTTTTTTATTTGGTTTCAAAATCTCTTATTGTAAATACACAATAAGTAAAGTAATGTAGTAGACGTAGGTTATTAGGATAGGATATAGTAGGCAAGGTTTTTTGATTTTTTGAACATGGCATTTTCATGTCTTTTTTTCATATTTCATGGCATTTTATAAAACTGATTATTACTTCATTTTGAAATGGTTAAACAAAAAGGGCATTGTATTTTTAGTTAAAAAAAATGGTAAACTTTTCCTTTGGCCACGATTTTTTTTTTGTCAACTGTATACTAGTCAGATTACAAGAATTTAAAGTAACAGAAAATAATAGTACAAGCGATGGAGCAGCAGACAGTAACGAATGACAGCAACCAGACCGAAGGTATCGATCGCCACACTGAACCAGAGTGCAGATTAGACAGTTGTTACCGCTCGTGAATACACTCTACCGTGAAATCGCAACTAACTTTATTATATGGGTATGGTACAGACACCATTGAAGTGATTTTTTTTCTTTGAAAGAGCATTGTCCCAGAATGCAGATTAGACAGTTGTTACCACTGGTGAATACACTCTTCAGTAAAATCGTGCAACTTGTGGTAGAAACACCGGTTTCGTGATATTTTTTTTATGATTAATTATTGAAAATTATTATTTGATTAATCTGAGATTTAACAGGTTACCTCTAATGGATACAATCTACCATGAAATCTTTTGTTGGAAGTACGTTCAACACTTCAAACCTTACAAACTCCTTAGCTTGCAAAATTATTTCTACTGATTTACTTTTCAGTCATTTCATTTTACAAAAATAACTCAAATTTTAATTTTTTAACCGACTTCAAAAAAGGAGGAGATTAATTCAATTCGTAAATCAATTCGTCTGTATGTTTTTTTTTTTAATTTTTTTTTTATGTTTGTTACCTCATAACTTTTGACTGGGTGAATCGATTTTGATAATTCTTTTTTTATTAGAAAGCTGATGCTTCCCATTTGGTCCCATTTAAATTTAGTCCAGTTCTGATAATGGTATCCATGAGAAAACCATATAAGTCTTAAATTTGCATTAAGTACTCGTACGTGCGCGACAAATAGATGAATAACTCAATTAGTCTGGTGTGAAGGTCTGGTGGTCTGGTCTCTTTTGAAGTCGGTTTTTGTTTTTTGTTTTGTAAAAATAATGTTCTTGTCTTACCTCTCATTTGAAGGATGTGTGAAAGAAATTTTATTTTTGGACCGAAAATGCCTGAATTTGTTCTTTCTTTTGTTGGCGCCAATAAAGTAATATTGAACCTTAAAATCAAATATGTAGATAAATTCCGGCTTCATTTCACAGTCCCGCAAGTGTTCGTAAAGACGATCCCTCTGTGTTCTTAACCTGAATTTGCGAAGCGAATCCGTCGGAAACAGCTTGTGATCTAGTGCTTAGCTCTCAACGGTTGCATCGTTTTGTTTGCAGTTAAGGTTGAAGGTAGGATAAAGATGGATTGAAATATACAAGGTTGTAAGGATAGGGTATGCTACGCTGAAAAGGGCTCATAGTACTCATTTTCTACACTCACACTCATTTACTATACTATACTTTACTATAGGACCAACCCAGACCTCATGGAAAAAAAATCAGCTATTCCATAGAAAAATATCAATGACACTCGACAAAATGTATGAAATAGCAGATTTTTTTTTTCGCCAATTCTGAGTTGTTCTCATAGATAGTAAAAGTTGTTCCTAATGATGAGTACTACGAGTCCTCTCGGCTTAACATACCTTTTCAATATAACCCTGATTAATTAGTGTTTTCATATTCATATTTGACAAAAACTTTTAAATAATTTTATAATACCGCTATTTATCCATTTTAGTTCATGCACTTATATTTTTCTCGTCTTTAAAATCATGGCTTTGATTAAAATATTTCTTAATCAACTTGTTAATTGAATTTAATACAAAGTACAAAGTTTTAGGGCGACCTAGAGACACGTTCAGAATAAGTTAAATAATCATGACTCTGGAAGGTCCTTACTGAATTAAAATTAAAATTTAAACTTAAAAATAAATTTCTTTCGAAAGCTCTTCAGCTTTCAAAGTGCAGATATTTTCTGAATAAATCTCGTAAAACTAAATATTTATTGGCTAAGTTTTAGAAGTTTCGAGTGTCTTTTTTGGCCGAAATTGAATAATGGCTGATGAATATTTCAATGTCTGGACAAGAATAATGGTGGAGTCAAGTCGGGGATGTGATTAAATTTCTTAAGTACTTGTATAACTTACGTACCTACTTGCTTTATGTAAAACATAATATGCATGTTGTTATCATTAACACGTGAATAACACGTAAATATTAAGTCGTTTATTACGACTACTTTCGATCACATTCGGTGAACTTCATCAGGTGAGTTACAAGGGTGACGCGTTCACGAATGTGTTAGAAACTAGTCATAGTAAACGATGTAATATTTACGTGAGTATTCCCCTGTTAATTATAACAGAATGTTGTTTGTTTGATATGCATCTGCCTGTACTACGTAGTGACTCTAACAGACTCAATATTTTTTCTGTCAATGATAAACTACGTTGCTAAAACTCTGTCTAGACGGGCACACACACACACACACACATGACAAATTATGGGCAAACGTGACGATTAACATCAGGCCAGCGATTTGCTCGTCTCGACCCTCAAAAGCATAAAAAACCAAGTATTGACAATTTTGCAATTCAAATTTTCCCTAAACTCGGTAAAATATTCCAAATTCGACCACATTCGCGGTATTATCCAATTACTCTATCTATATTTTTCATAAAATACAGGAGGCACAAATTTGATCCTAAATTGGCATAAAATTTAGCCTAAATTACCCAAGTTAGAGATAAACTATATATTATTCATGTAGGTAGGTACATGTAGGTACACTTGTACAGGCGCAGATAAACCTAGACAGAAAGATGGAGCATTGCGTTAAATTTGGGTTTAGCCGAGAATCTCCTACTTTCGCGCGTAAGTCCACAAGACACACAAATTGACATATCAATAGGTATTTCTCTACTCACGGCATTGTAGAGCTTGTATTGTATACGTATTCGTAAAAGCAGACGCCCGTTGTAATATCAGGCGAGATTTGCTCGTCTCATCACTCAACTACATAAAAAATAATTAGCTGAGACATATAGACAGGCATATACCGAAGTTTCGCCTTAAGAGTTCTCTCCCGATGAAGGTTCAGAACTGTAAAAAGTAGAGGATTTCTTGGCTTCACCCAAATCTAACGCAGTGCCCCATCTTTCTATCAAAGTTTATCTTTGTGTACAGGTGAGTACAAACGTTATTTACCAACAAGCTCTGTTCAAGATGTTCTTGAAGCACAACAGTACAAGTAAACACAAAAGTTTCACGCGAAGTGAACAGGGAGAGGCGGCGGCGCATTCTTCAGCGAGTTTCTTGCTGAACTACAAGCATCAGCTAGCTGTTTAGCTCTTGTGTCTTGTTAGTGTGCGAATAATTACTTTCCGAGATGCCGGGCTATAAGTGAAAATCCTAAATGCTCAGAGATACAGGGGTATACGGAAAGGGTGTTCTAAGCTGAATAGTGCTTACAGTACTCAACATTATGATCTGAATTTTCATACAAATATGTCTGTCATAGACATATTTGCTCGACTAAATGTGTGAAACAGTTGATTTTATTTCCGTAATTTCAAGATATCTATTTCCAAAAGGCAAACCTTACTTGAAGTAAAAAAGATCAATCGTGAACTATTCAACGCGTAAATGATAATGCTGAAAAACAATTGTCATTAATTTATTTAAAAAAAATGTTTACTATATTGTATTTGTGAATTAACCAGCTGCGCCACCCGCTTCCGCCCGCTATTCGGCTAGAACGATTAATTTTCCAAGATCTATCCATTCAGCCGATTTCGCATGATTAAGTAACAAGCACATAAACTTTCACGTAAATACATATACTTAATATCAGTAGTATTCTATGTAAGTATCTCTTATTCACTACTGTCTGGAAGTTTCTGGCAACGTTCCAGAGACTTCCTCCTTAGCTCTGCCAATAAGCTATAGCCCTTGCGACTTCAACTAGGAACTTTTATGACAAACCAATTATGACTTTGACATTTACACTTCATAAAAATATGACTAAACTCCAGTTTATGACTAAAACACCTTGACTTTACTTATAAACAACTTATTCGTTTTGGGATCGAAAACAGTTAAAAACGCCACTTTGAAAATAATATTATAATAAAACTAGAAAAAAATATTACAATGGAATAAAAAAATAAAAATACAGAGACAACTTAAAAATAAACAAATATAATATTTTGTTATACTTAAAACAAGCATTAAGAATTCTATTCAATTATTTACGAGCCTTAAGTACGCCGCCATGGACCCGCTTTACCACGTCGTTTCCATCGCTGTGGAGACCATGGGCAGTTGGGGCAGTGAAGCCCGAGAGCTTATCAGGGAGATTGGGAAGAGGCTTGCGGATAAGGGGGCTGAATCCTGCTCCAGCTCGTTCCTGGTGCAGAGGATGGCCATCGCAATGCAGCGTAGGAATTTCGCGAGTGCGATGGGCACCTTCGCACCGGGAGCGATTAGGAGTGGGTTGTTTTAGTTAAAATTTTGTCTGTTTTATTGAATTTTTATTGTACTTATTTGACACCGTATTTTTTATTTAAATTTTGTGCTCAAATAAAAAATCAAAACGTTAACACTCATGTAATGTAAGGTTTTAAAACCACGCTAATTTTTTTGGTACAAATATAAATACTTTCTAACAATAATTAAGGTATTTACCTACTGTTACAATAACTTGACTATCTCCGAACTTCCTTGATCATCCACGTAACAGGTAAATTGTTTTGCGCAAACTTTAATTACCCTTAAAATAGAAATTTCCAGTTTACTTACCTCGAAACGTTTTACTCGTAATAAACACGGCCGAATAACAGAAGATAAAGGTGGAGATAAATCACCAGAAACATAGCACGGAGTAGGTATCGTGCAGATGTATAACTCTCATGGGTGTCATAACTTTTATAACTTGTATTATAAAAGACCAGTTGGTAAATAGTTTAAACGTTTTAGTCCTGCCCTTTCTTACTCTTGAATAGAAAAACAGGTGAAACTGAATAGGTCTAAAGTTAGGTAGCGTTAGATATTTAAAGAAATACAACGTGGGCGTGGGCGTGGGCGTGTCGGCGTATAATTACAACGTGGGTAGTTCACAAATACGCTCCTCGTATTTAAACCAGTTGGTCTAACTCATGTGAAGGAGAGACAAAAAAATAAAAACAATTTAGTGATTTTTTAAAATATATTGATAGGTTTGCGTTTTACCGCCATCTCGCCTGATGGTAAGCAATGCTGCGGTCTACGATGGAACACGCTTGCCTAGAAATATCCAATTCACTCGGGACTTGATAACACCCAGATTATATCTATCGGGAAACACCGGCTGGGGCAGAGCATTCCGCACTCTTGCAGTTCGCACAACAAAAGTGGTATAAAAGTGTTTCGTGTCTATCTGCCCTTTACCTAGTCAGCAATAGGGGTTGGTTCGCATTTGGCCACGAGCCAGCCGGTAGCGGGTTCGGTGCCCGTACGTGCACAGTTTTGAGTGCTAATGACCATGGTCCATCCACTTTTCAGATAAATTGCGAAAGTATTCAAAGTTGAAACAGTTTCAAATTCCTTTTGTTACTTTGAATCCCAGACAAACTTAGAGAGAAAGATTTGGGTGAAGAACTCCTTTACTTTCACGCGTACATGCACAAAACGCACACATTGACATCTCAATACTCCTACTATATACTCGCTCATCTTTTAACTGTACGTGTACGTGTGTACGTAAAGTAAACTCAAATCTAATTCAGTGTTCCATCTTTCTCTCTAGGTTTCTTTGAGCTTTTCATAATTACAAAATTATGTAAATGGATAAAATTTTAATTGTTTATTTAAGAAATTACAGACATAGAATACAATAACACCTGAAAACTAGAGCTACAACTGGCTATATTTTTGCGTTATTATAAAACGTTCTCATCCAGACAATCTTAGGCAACTTACTACTTCCTTACATAAGTCTCTATTTATTTTAGGATCTTTTAGTAACTTAAGTCTTAGTTCTTAGTTTTTTACTCGTATTTCGGTATACGTGTATTAGGATAAAAAAGAGCATTGTAATAATTAGGCAAGAGAAATACAATACCAGTTTTAGTAACTAATAATAGTTCTGTTTAAGAATGACTCTGCCATCATATTAGTCATTACTACCAGTTTTATTCATAGTATGACAAAGAAACCCGAATCTCTCTCAACATAATTATTTTTACAAAACAAAAAACAAAAACAGACTTCAAAAGACCGACTATTTAGTTATTCATCTATTTGTCGCGCACGTACTTAATGCAAATTTAAGACTTATATGGTTTTCTCATGGATACCATTATCAGAACTGGACTAAATCGGAATGGGACCAAATGGAAAGCGTCAGCTTTCTAATAAAAAAAGAATCATCAAAATCGATTCACCCAGTCAAAAGTTATGAGGTAACAAACATAAAAAAAAACATACAGTCGAATTGATAACCTCCTCCTTTTTTGAAGTCGGTTAAAAATGTAATTTATCTGGCATGCTGTTTTTTTTTTGTTGTTCATTCATAAATATGTTGATCATTCATCGTTCCATTTGGTTCAGAGAATAAATGTCTGATATGTAGCCAGTTCATTGTCACAACATCTTGTCAAACAGCCGAATTCTTCGATAAATCTTTCAAGAATTAAGAGCCCTAATGTCTCGCCGAGACCCGACAAGGCAGACAGACAGACAGACCGTCTAGACGCAAGTGCAGTGGTTAACTTCAATGCAATATATGCATACCTAAATCTTCCGCATTCATTTTATTTGCTGTGCTATAAACAGTAAGGGTATTTGAAAAAATTAATATCACTACGACATCGTCTCTTATTGGTTGTTGGAAAATAGATTCAGCTACCTTACAAAATAGTATGGTATGTCATTTCACATGATAATTCATTTTTTTCCAAAATTCTGTCAAAGCGTTATATACCTGGAAATTATCTTCAATGGCTGTGGTTATAATAATGTTCAATTGTTTAAATGGTGTTTCTTAAGTCATTAGGTTTGTTTTATCGAGCTCTACTCAACTCCATTTAATTTCATTCTCAAATATATTCGTCAGCCTGACTTACCTGTAACATTTAGAGTTATTTTTTAAAGTCAACTCATTTCTTATTTCTGTTATAAAATTCCGTCCTATGACACATTTCAAAAGGTCACAAGACAGAAATAGCAACACGGAAATATTTTTTTCACGTTTCAGAAACCGTGTATTTATATAAGCTTTTATTTAGCTTGTATCTACTGTTTGCTTTTGTTGTGTTTTTTTGGCTCAAATATTGTTACTGAATTTTAAAACCATGATTCGATGTCCGATTATGCTGAAAATTGGTACCTACTGTGTGTACCCTGTGTAACTCCGATGACAATGTCACAAAAGTTTGTCAGTAAAAATATGTTTTAAAACTGGATGTTACATTATTCGTAATTGTGAATTTTTATTTCAATTAAAATAACATAAAAATTAAAAACAACAACAAAAACAACAACATAGAAAATCACAACTAAAAAATAGAGCAAATTGTTTTTAAGTTACTCTTCTCAGGCTCCAAAAAGCTGGCGACGTTACCTTGTTTTCTTTTGTTTTTTAGTTTCTTAATTTACTTGTTTTAAAGTCCTTACTGTACTCGCTACATATTGTTGTTGTCGCATGGAGTGCATTTCGCTGGCTTCCTGCCAGAAGTGAAGTGGTCAGGGTAGGGGTCGGTTATGATATTTAACCCTTCATAGAGATATTATTTATCTAGTTTAGAATACGTTCGGATGAAAAGTAATATCTAGTTATAAGTAATACCTATCTTACTATTATTTTGAATGTAGCAAGTTCGGTTGTGAAATTCAAGAGAGATGATGTTGAAAGGAAATACTCGTTTAAGAAGTTTGTGAACTTTTTATATTCACCGGTTACGATCTAAACAATTAGTTGACGTATCCAACTCAATAAAAGGAGAGAAATTAAAACAACCATAATTTTTACGTGCTTTTTTTTCATCCAAAAAATACGATAATCCTATTGATTTCCGGAAACTGAATTAAGTATTTCAAAATAAAATCTTTCTTAAAAACAGTTGGACAAATTGTAGTCAAAATTAGTTTTTGTTAGAATGTTGATACCAAAGTAAGTGTACCTATCTAGAAAATACAACTTCTATAACTCCAATCTTTCCTACGATGTTTATTCGAAAAAGGCTGTAGAAAAATATTTTCAAATACCACTCACCAAAGTTCAATTCAAAATGAAAATTTATCAAAATTGAAAAATAAAGTCCAGCCAAGATATTTACTACATTTACTTCCCAAATATGCTGAAGAACCTTCATAACGAACTCAGGTAGAACAATAACAAGTCCCTCAAGTAATATCTTCTCTTTGGTCTTATTGATTCCTCAGGAAAACACTCCAGATCTAAACAAATATTTTCCCCTTTGATTCACCAGGTACAGATGAGCACAGGCATTTTTAACCAATTTCAAAAAGAGCATTTCTTTATTTGACTGTCTTTTAACTGAGTTATGTAAATAAAGTTTCCTTTCTTAAAATACTTTACACCGGTAACGTCGACATACTTTGAATAGGTAAAAATACTTTTTTGCAATTGTTATAAATAAGATACAGTTATGCAACGTTTAGCCAAACAACAATAAGAAACAAAAACCCTCATTAGATCTTTCCAGTGACAAACTAAAACTCTAAAATTCTGACACCCAGACATTCTACTCACTAGGACTTCTACTATTATAATATTTCCTGTGCTATGACTACAGAACTCCAAAATTCAGTGCATTACCTTCCTCTGAAAGCACTTCGCTTCGTCGATTTAGTCTTAAAGCGATCTAGTCATAAATATTTAGACATAAATATTCTAACCCGCTACTTCAAAATGTTATATTAAAGCCAAAAAATCCTAACCCGACTCCTGAAACTCCGATAGTTCGCAACACCGAATTCCGTTAGTCCGGAAGTTCGTGCGAATTGACTTCTGCTCTTAACCGTACGTCCTGGAATTGTTCCAATACGGGACCGGACCGGGATATTTCATACTATTGCTTCCTTCCTTCAAGATGCGACTTGTTTAAAATGTGACTCACAGTCTGAACGGCTGGAACGCTGGTAGCGCTAAGTTTCGTATGAAACAGTGACTTAGATCACGCATGGCTTGAATATTTCTAAAGTAGCTACATTGCGTTGCATTGCGATAAGACCGCCTTTTGTGCTTTTCTCTTACGTATTTCAATATGCTTGTGATTTCTCTTTTAGTGGTGTCAATAAATGGTTATTGTATTGTATTGTTGCGGTTTCGACCACTATCCTTCAGGATATGTTCCTTTTCGGCATAGCATAGGTACCCTTAGGTAGGTTTCCTTTTAGCCTTTTATTAGAAAAATTTGCCAATTGGTTTGTTTACTGATACTGATAGATATTATATGTAGATAAACTCTTTATTGCTCATACCATAAATTACAAACAAAAGGATTATAGCACTTATAACTATAATGCAACCTGGCAACTAAAACAACTGGCAACCTTATCGCTAAGAGCGATCTCTCCCAGATCCTCCGGATCCAGATCTTTTCCTATCTGATCATTATTTTACTCCCTGATTTTTACATCAATCACTACACACTATACAGTTCTTTATCTTTGTGATCACAAAGATAAAGAACTGTCTCCACGTAAGCAGCAGTAGTTTTGTTGGAATTTTGGCACCGCCACTGCCTCATGAATAAAATACAGCAGTTTATTTCGAGAATGCTTTTACGGACATTATGCTTCGTTGACACTGCAAATCCATTACTTTTGGTTGCTTTTAATGCGTCTTTAATGTTAGTGTTCGACGGGTGTCCTTGATATTGAGAGATATTCAGACATACGGGCAATAACGAAATGGCTTGCGAAGACGAAAGGGAGTCATAGTACTCATTATTTTAAACAATGTTTACTATCAGACCAACTCTGAATTCGAGAAACACAGTCAGATCTTCCATTTAATTTTGCGACTGTCATTGAAATTTTTCAATTGATACTTTATTTTTTTCCGCGTATTTAAGTTTGGTTACATGGTCAAAGTTGTTCATAATGATGAGTTTTTACTATGAACCTATGATTTGTTAGCAAACATTGGAAATTAAAATAGACTTTAATCCCTATACACAAAAATCAGATGAGTATAATTATAATACTAGCTGACCCGTGCCCACTTCGTTGGGCATAATGTTAATTAAACCCGAAGCCATCGCGCGCCGTCCGGACCGTTTTTTCTCCGATTTCCTTTGCAAAACGGACTACCACGTGAAAGCATTTTTATTTTTCGGTTTTTTATATAACCTATGACACTCAGCAATAATGTGGCTTTCTATTGGTGAAAGAATTTTTAAAATCGGTTCAGTAGATCCCGAGATTACCCCTTACAATTTAACAAATATACAAACACACAAACTTTACTTCTTTATAATATTAGTATAGATATAGAAGTATAGATAAATGTACTCGTATTCTATATGCGTGACACTTATGTTAAACGTATATACAATATATATACAATACAAACAAACAGAGACTGCTGTAACCCTTTCTTTTGGCATTACCATTATAGTCGATAAAAAAAAAACATACCTACAGTCGAATTGAGAACCTCCTCCTTTTTTGAAGTCGGTTAAAAATACCCACAAAGTTGAAATAGCCACTCTATCGCCGTCTTTATCTACGAAATTCTGCAAATAAAAATCTTGAATCTCGATTCTTACGACGTTACTGTATGAAATTCCATGCTCTTTTTCGCACGCACGTTTAGAAGTTTGTGTGCTGATAATGTTTTATATTGTACTTGCCACTTATTAAAAGATGAGATGCACATATGTTAGTTATTAGTATGAAAGATGTGGCAAAGAAAAGTGACGAGTTTTGAGCTTGCCGATAGTGAAAATTTTGGAATTGGGAATTCATAGATAGTTTTGGAAGTAGTTACACTTATTTTTTGAATGTACCTATTATACTATGAGGAAGGATATTTTTTTTACGTCTGAAATATTTCATTAACGTTTATTATAATTACTTCTCACTTCTTAACCCTATTATATTAAACCCTCGACATAAAAAGAGGGTGTTATAAGTTTGACCGCTAAGTGTGTCTGTATCATAGCTCTCAAACGGATGATCCAATTTGGATTCAGACTTTGTTATTTGAAAGCCAATTTTCTAGCTGTAGTTCTTAGACATGTTTCTTAAAATCGATTCAGCCATTTCATTTTGAAACTTTAATGTAATTCTTTTGTTTTTTTTTTCAGAGTGGATTTCCGCAACGGCCCCCCAGTCCACTGGGCGGTGGCTGGAGAGTTCGGTACCCGGAGCCACTTCGTCCTGAACGAGTCGGATACGTCCTCAGCGCACCTGGTGGTGGAGAAGGTGGCGCGCCAGGACGAGGGCGTCTACCGGTGCAGGATCGACTATGTGGACTCGCCTACTAAGAACTATCGGGTCAATTTGACTGTTATAGGTAGAGTCCAACTCTAAGATATATAGGCTTAGCATAACTTCTGATGTAGCGAGAATCCGATGGAAAGATGTGTAAACATAACCATATGCTGTTTTCATTTACACCCAACACCCAACCAAACCCGCCCCAATCACATTTTTCATACATTTATCTATATTTGATACGTATTTTACGCAGAAATTTACGCTAGGTCTAGTAAATTGCTGTCATCTCGTGACAAGTTCACAAAAAATGTAAACTGACCTAATAACAATGAAGCTAACAATATTCAGTTATCCAGTGTGATACCTACCTACAATTTTAGAAACAAATAAGTCTCAAATTTCACAGTACCGCCAGAAGCACCTCGGATATACGACCGCGATGGGACAGAGATCGTCAATTCACACGCTGGACCGTTCAGAGAAGGACAGCAACTGTTGCTCTCATGCGAAGCAGCCGGAGGTTTGTAGCACAATTTTCTATGAAATAAATAGTCAGACTGCGACTCGAAAGAATAAAACATTTAATTAAACTTAGTTTAGCTTTTAAAGTGGTAAACCAGAATCGACACTACTTCTTTTCTTTCCAAAAATATTTATAAGACAAAGATACATTTTTGTACATGAAGTTGTCGTACGACACTAATTGAAATATAAAATGAAGAAGGACAGTTAGTATCGATATAACTTCATTATCAGGTGTATTAAACCTAATTTAATTACCAGGTAAGCCTCCACCAGGCGTGTCCTGGTACAGAGGTGACGAGCTGCTGGTCTCCACGAAGGAAGGCTCCGTCTGCCAGCTGCACCTGCCATCGCTGAGCAGGGAGATGGCCGGGATGAAGCTGCAGTGCCGCGTGGAGCCACCTATGCTGCGACCTATTGTTAGGGAAATCACTGTGAAACTGTTCTGTAAGTATTATTTTTTCTACTAAAAAGCAAGCCCAATGCAACCAATCTTAAGACACCAAAATATAATTATGATGTAGCAAATAGCCATAGTAATCATTTAGTAATACCATGGCATTCTAATATATGATTGTACCTAACCCTCGTAGATAGCCATTTCTCTGTTGTAATAATGGTTGTAATGGAGCTAAAAGCCGACCATGTTGCGGTCCATTGTAATGATTATTAAACCATTTCAGCTATTCTTGCGTATTTAAAGACCATTAGAACATGTGAGGGTAGAAGAAAACGTCACTCGCACTCTTTGCTGAGACTATTCTACTAGTGACCATGGTCCAAACCAAACATCGTAGTAGTTGAAATAGTTTCTATAACTGTAAAATTAAGTGTTTTGATCGCGCATGAGAAAATTAGATCTTCCTCTAATAATAAATATGAAGTCGTCTTTACGTCTACATTTTAGCTCCGTATTGGCAGTCTTAAAATTGCTGTTTAAAAATTTAATTTGCACTGTGGTAGCCTTTTATGTGTGAGAAGTGGTTTAAGAAAGTTCGAAACTCCTTTGTTATTTTAGTGGTAATGGATCGTAAAGAAACCACAGTTTTCCATTGTATTCCACGTTTAAAGTATCGACAAAGTATACCTAAGTAGGTATTACTACTAGTACTTACTACATAAAGTATCGTAATAATTACTAAGCCCTAGATTTAAATCTTTTTAGCTTACGGAAGACTTAAACTGGAGATGTAGCCTGCCCAATTAAAAACAAAATAGAGATAACTAATACCTTTGCTAAAGTGAAACATTCTGGAGAAGCAAACCCGCAAGTGTTATAGTGCAAAAAAGAGAGGTTTCTTCTAAGAATGAGAAATATGACACTGGTACTGATAGTACTGTATTTATTGATTTATTGTTTTTCCTCACAGTAAAACCACAATTTGTCCGAGTGACGGGCAGCGGAGCGACGCACGCGGGTCAGGACAAGTCGTTCGTCTGCACTACGCGCGGTTCCAAACCAGCCCCCAACATCGACTGGTTCATCAACTCGCAGCTGGTTGATTCTACTAACACACAGGTAATTGTCAATGTCAACGTCAACGTATGTGATGCACATCTTGCCTGATACATAACGATGCAGTCTACAATAGAACACGTTTGTCTACAAGTCTACAAGAAACCGATTGTTATTTTCTACCCTAAAGAGAACATTCTTATCATTATGTAAATATGTCACTATGTTACGTTATTACTTTAGGTAAATCAAAAATTCAAAATCCCATCGACGAACACAAACAGATTTCCATCACAGACAGCAGTCATCTTAAAAAAATACCAAATGCAAATTGGTGCAGCTGTTTTGGAGCTACGATGCCACAGACTGATGCTCACATTAATTTATCACATAAACAACTCAAGGAATAAAGAGTAAAGCTAGGGAGTAAAAGGAAACTTTTGATTGCAAAACATCGACGTGCTATGGAGTGCTGCCAGCATGGAACATGTTTTTAACTTGGCTCAAAGTAAAGGAAATAAAACAAAATCTACACGATATAACATCGGTTGAATTTCTCAGTATTTGAACTTATTATTTTCTTTCTTCTTTGTTGTTTCAATTCGTGAGTACTCTCGTGTTGATTATTACAAAAATGTTTGAAATCCAAGTAAGGTTTCATGGTCAAATACTTTATTGCTATTGCATAAGTCAAAAGAGAAATAAAAAATAGAGAATCCAAATGAGAAAAATACTAATTGCAGTCCTTAAAAAGTAATAAAGAGCAAGGAAACATAATTTTAGTTATTCCTGACACTATTTTTGTCTTAACAGGTGGATGTAGACGGTGACGTCACAAAAAGCGTGCTGACCTGGCACATGAGAAGGGAAGACAGTGGTCGCCAGCTCGTCTGCCGAGTCTCCAACCCGTGGTTCCCTGCTTACACCCTGGAAGACTCTGTCATGTTTGATGTTATGTGTAAGTACGACATAGAATTGATATGTATATCAAATAGTCTCTTGTACTCGTACCAAGTTCAAGGTTTACGTGCATACCGGAAGGTGGAAAAGATTGAAGCTATTCGATTGGTATTCTGTATTACCAGCTATGATCCTATCGGCTAACTTTTGGCTAATTTCGAGAATCGAACATCAGGTTGTCATTAATTAGGCAGAAAACACAATTTAGTTCACCCGGCTTCAAAATTATGAAGTTTGTAAATTGAACGACATAGTGACATCATCTTGAGCTTGAAGAAAACCGAATTGGTTCATTCGAATTTCATGAAAACATAATCGAATATTGGACAAGTTAACCACAAGGACGCAGGTTATATTATCTTATTTAGCCTGGGCACACTACCACAGGTTTCTCTGATCAGTCGGGCTCCTCCGTCAATAATAATTTTAGTTTCTTATCGTTTCATTCTGTTACTGCGTACAGCTTCAGTTCTAATATTACGTTATGTCTGCTGATACTAGATAGCTTTCTATCTGTACAAATATAGGTACAAATACCAACTTCCCCAGTCTCGTCTCGTCGAGCAATAAACACGGCATCCTGTACGCGGGTCTGTGTCACCAGGGTCCCAGTTTTCATGTTACGAAATTATTTTACATCCCCGCCCGGCGCCGTGCGATATAAGTTCGGTAACAAGTTCAAAAAGTTAAATCAGTAAAGTGTTATTGCTTGGGCCACACGGGTCGGGCTTGGGCCAGTGTTGGGGCAACGTTGGTGTGTTAGCCGCAATTGACAAAGGTGCTAAGAGGCTATCAAGATTTGAGTCAGCCCTATTTGATTTTCTTTTTGTGGAATTTGTGGAATGATCAAATGTGTTTTTTTAATTAATAAAAGTTGTAATGTAAGTTTGAGCTGAGTGCCTAAAAGTATAAAAGTTGTGACCATCTTAAGGGTTATTACCTACAATAAATCTAATTTGAGAGCACTAGAAGTATCTATCTACCTACATTTATTTATTTCACTTATGATTATGAAAATTATGATACTGTTGAACTAATTGTAAAGTATTGACATCACTTTTGTGTCTTTTAATTAAAAATCCATATGCCTTTACCATACTGGAGTATCAAATTCACTTTAAGCGATGAATTAAGTTCTTTGTTCAATTATGGATTCCAATTCTCCAAATGCTGACGCACCAATCGGCCAACAGCCACGGCCTTCACCAACAGGCCAACCTCCAATACCCCAACCCGACATGTGGTCGCAACTTTACACCGCCCCAACTTGACAGCGAGCGATAATATTTTAACTTGACGAGATAAACTTGGCAAAGTTGTGTACACACGGTCCGCTGCGTTGTTGTCGCGTAATCATGTTTTGTCGTTAACTCAGTGCTCGGTTATCGCTGCTGTTGCTTTTGTTGTAATAATAATTGTGTATGTGCTATGTGATATTATGTTTTACTTTGTATGAAATTTTGTTTATGTAGATTTGGCGACTGTAGATTTCATTGGGATTTGTATGTTTGAGTCCATTTTGTTATGAATGGCGTTGACCATAATGTTCTCTGCATCATTTTGGCACACATCACTGTATTACTGGATGTACTGTCTCCCAAAGCGCCACACTCCGATCTTTGGCGTTATCTACGCTTTCAAGTCAGTAGCCAATGTCACAACTGTTGCAAAGTGTCATAACTGTTGCAAAGTTGCTCCATTTGCGGTGCTCCTCTATACCAATTGTTATCAATTCTACGAAAGAAAAGAATTCATTGCTTAATCTTGCAAACGCAGAACTCTGTTTATTTTATGAATGAACTATTCTTTTTTCATACGATGTCTCAGAGAAAGAACTGACGTTTGATCACAAATACCTATTGTCAGCATTTGTAGAGTTCAAATAGTAATTTCAGCAGAGTTCAAGTAATAATTTGAACCAAAAGACGACCGATTCGACATGTCTACTAAGTGGACAGACCCTTTGTCTTCGAACTCGCTCGGCCAAGCGTCCGTGAGCAGAATAAACAATCTCGACATTCAATAAGGAAAGACATAGAGACATAACTCTAACAAAGATGAAAAATACTATACGCCTTTGATCTATTCAGAACAAACGGTTTCACCAAATAGTTTCGCTATTAGGTTTTAAATATTATGTATAATGCGTACGCTAAAGCTACCATAAAAAATACATTATACTATTACAACTATTAACGTTAATAATAGTTGTAGTATAATAAGCAAGCCAAGCATAAGTTTCGTGTCCTTCCGCCGATTTTGTCCATGCGTAAATGTGTCAAAGCTAGAATATAGAGAATACATGTTTGCCTCTTTCTCGCAGAATTAAAACGGTGGAAAGACCGTTTATTTACCGACCATGCCTGCCTGTTGGTATGACTCTAACAGTTTTTTTGTGCTAAACACGCCTTGTTAGCAATAAGGCTTGAACACTCAAAAATTTTAACATCATTGTAACATATACAGGGTGACTGCCACAGGACCCGCCATAGCAAAAAAAGTAAGCTTCAATAGGTAACATAATTATGACCTCCTCCATGCGTGATTTTGCTATGGCGGGTCCTGTGCCAGTCACCCTGTAATGCCCTGTATACGAGTATGTAGTTGTCCTTCTCTGTTAATCTGTGCTAGCGACTCCATCAAAATATTCAGTTTTAGCTTCGTTAAAATTTAGATTGTGATTTGATTTGATTGGCTCAGTTTCTGTTTGAAGTGAGCTAACTTCATTACCGGGGTACTGCCCAGATTGCTTAAATCTTGAGACTGATTAAAGATGGTTCTTTACTTTTAAAGTTGGGAGTTGAAGTTTCTAGGTGGCAGAATCAGTCGCTTTTGAATTAAAAATATTTTATTAAATTAATCAATAACAGTTGTAATTTACGCTACGAACTTTGTAGTAAAATATAACTTACATTAAATCGTTGGGTAATTTGAAATTGACGGAATATTTGTTTAAGTTTATTCAAAAATGTAAAAACACACGCCTGGAAGTCTATAAGATCTTAATTAAAGTATGCCACGTATCTAGGCGAAAGTTGCGTTTAGTTCTGAGGTTAGTTTATTTAGTTCTTAAGTTATATATTTTTTTAATTTCAACCTTAATTTAATAAAACCAACAGCAACTTCAGCTCACAATATCTTAAAACTAAAGTAGGCCAGACTGAATACGGTGACATTTGGGCGTGGAAGAAACAGAGCCAACCAACGTTAGTATTCCCCATACATCACGGCGTAAAACATACCGAATTACTAGCGGCATGTCACAAGCCGGACCCGTATAGCCACTGATAACCAGATAACGAGATAAGAACCCTCAGAGACCGAGCACATAATGTAATAGACTAGAGGTTCGTGCATCCGGCTAAAAAGGTTTAAACGCCGGATACAGTTTAGTCGGCCAGACTGGACTTGGTATGTAGAGGTAACTTTTGCGTATAGTTTGACGAAAAGCTGTTTCGTTTTACACTTAAATTGTCTTCATGTTTTATCTGTATAATAATATTTTTTATTAAGCTATTGCATAGCTTCTATCGCGGGCCTTGAGCGTGGAGACCGAATCCAGGAATTTCGTAACGAAAATATACTAACACCCCCGAAGATTAATTTTTTAAAAGGAAGATATAAAAACATAAACATTTTTTTTAAATAGAACTACGGGGGTACACTCGGAAGAGAGAATCATGACTCATGACGTTTGAAAAAAAAGAAAAGAAAGGTGGAATTTTGGTTACAGACAACGATAGACTGCGAATAGTAAAATTAGGAGTAAAACTCGTATATATCATTGGTTTTGGATAATATAGAACCTGCATAAATAAAATAAATAAATAGTTATAATTGCATAAGTTGATAAAAATGATATGCAATAGCTTTACCGCGGCAGTCCCCGAGTGCCACACGTCTTTTTTTCTTGTCATTTAGTCTTTAAAAATCCCAGCCAAGACCCTTCAAAAGGATTTCAAAACGATAGATTGTCGTCAATATAAATGAGGGATAACATTTGTTAAAACATTTTAGTCGGACCATTTGTTTCAGCCGACGTTAACATTATAATAGTTCGGTGCGGTATCTGTGGTTTAGTGTCGTGAGATAACAGTCTATAGAAATGCATAGCGTTCGGTGTCGTTACCGTATTTTGTCGTATCGTGCAGAACTATCTCTATCGTTTAGCAAAAAGTAAAAACGGGCTATATCTAACTACTTAGCAAATATTTTTCCGGCAAAAACAGAACTTATTTAGAAAGAACATCTCTACAGCCCTGTTAGTTCTGTCCTTCAAGTACACATGCCATGGTTTCATTAGTTTTTCGTAAACGTCGTTTTGGAATAATATGATTTCATTATTTTGTGGATAAGGATTCTTTTGACCTTGACTTCCATATTATGACAGTGGAAAGTAAGTGATTGTGGTAAACAAAATTTGGTTTAACGAGCAGGATTTATTTTTGCACGTGTCTTATAGGTAGGTAGGTAGGTATATGTAATACGTATTTGTGTGTTTTACTACAAAATTCGACGATATAATGAAAAACCAATAATTATGTCTATTCTCAGAATTTATGAACCTTTACCAAATATTTGTGGCTCTAACTGGCAAAAACGGCTTTTGATGAAATTTAGTATGTAATACGGAATACAGGAAAATATACTTTAATGGAAGTAGCTTATACCCTAGAATAATAATAATATATACCTAGGCTAGTTTTTTTTCCAGAATATGCGGAACATAACTAGTGGAATACATAAGCTTAAATCGTCCTTTGTTACAGACCCACCAGTGGCTCAGATATCCCTGATAGAGCCGAAAGACCCCCGTCTGCTGCGAGAAGACGAGAACGCTGAGCTGCTGTGCTCGGCTGACGCTTCACCACCAGCTGTCAACTTCACCTTTTATAGAGGCGGAGAGGTGTGGGAAATTATGTTATAAGATAAACTTAGGGAATCCCTGAGATAAAAGAAGCTCGTGAAGATGAAGAAAGATGACAATTGAAGGTGAAACGTTATTACGTTTTGAGAAAAATGGCACAAGAGTCAGTAGGCCTATACCCAACAGTGGGTCGATACAGGCGATACAGACGATAATGCGAAAATGAAACTACTTACATAAGGTGTAATAGAAAGATGTAATAATACTTAAACAGTTGAATTCAATAAGATATAACAAGAAACCAAAATGAAGAATTGATAACCTAAATAAAAAAATACCCAAATTAAAAAATGAAAACGTTCCACCCAGTCACTCATCTAATATTAATGACTGAACCCAAATCCTTCACTTAACTTCGCCTTTCAACCAAAACAATGTTAACTGAGTTATAGAATTAGAGCTACATATTTTTAGTTCAGGACAAGATTGAAAATAATCAGAAAATAAACAATTTATCCTCAGTTTCACGCAAACGCAGTCATGGCGTGTAAATACTTAAGTCTTAGTTAGCGTGATGGAAATCTTTTAACCAAAAAGTCTTTATGCAGTAAATTAACTTTGCACAAAATATAAATTACTTTCATTACATGGAAGTCATCACCATTCCATTAAGAACCGAAACTGTTTGGGGCTCCGTTTTTAAAATGGACTCATCACAATTTAAACCAAGAAGTAAAACCATAATGGACTTTTGTTTTTTGAAATACGAGTATATTATACTTCGACATTTTCTTTACGCGTTTGAAAACAATCGCTGATGAAATCAAACGGGACTGATCCTGATTTTGAGTGTTTTCGAATAATTCGAATTCTGAATTACCATTTTTTCCAAAACAATTCTTTTCATTAAAAATATTATATTATCAAAAAGTTGCCTAGAGAAGCCAGCATCGTGAATTCGTGATCCGAACAAAAAGTTTCTAATGGCAGAGATATTTCATCAAACTTTTAGATAAGTTTATCGTTTTGTATGACCAAGTTATTTCACCCATACTGTTTTACCTTAATAACATTATTCCATAATGAGTATTTAATTATTACTTCGTGAAAATTCAATTTGTTTTACGGAAAAATAATATCGTTTTAATAACGATCAATTACCTAAACAATAAAAATAGTTTGAAGAAAACTCCGCGTAGGTAAAAATGGGTTGAAATAAAAACATATTTGTTCATGAAAATTAACGTGGAAAATCAGTTGAAATTCAGGGAAGAACCAAAGCTTTGTATTCACGGTGAACATTTCAAGCTCATTGAAGTAGAATTTTACCTATTAATAATGAAGATACTATAGAAGTTAAAGTAAAAGCCAAGCAAGATTGAAAGTCTACGTCATACTAGGCGAAATCCATTAATAAACGGATTTACTCTTCATCATCATCATCGTTAGTCTAAATTGACCAACTGCTAAGTATACCCTTCCTTCCACTGCTAGCTTCCTCTCCCTAATGCTATTTTTCTCTGTCTCGGGCCAATCTCATCCACGAATGACCCATGACGATTCACTGATTTATGATTCACTTAGTTCGTGTCAAATTTAAACTAGAATGAAGTAACGTCAAAGTTAATTGGAAATTAGCTAATAAGCGACGTAATTTCAAACGTTATATCTCCTTAACTTAATTTTGTCAGGTCCATCTGATTAGAGACGACCCCATTGGAGGAATTTCGATCGAAGGCAACCGACTCATGCTCCGGGGACTGAGGAGGCACCACGCGGCCGTCTACCGGTGCCGGGCGAGGAATGCAGAAGGAAGTGCTTTGAGCGAGCCCTTGACTTTGAACGTCTTGAGTATGTAAAACTTTACTAGAGATGTCCATTAATTAACCTTCTTCTTCTTTGAGTTCCACATTTGTCAGTAGTTGGACAGCTTTGAGCAAACCTAACTCTTGAGGCTGATACTCTTAAGAACAAGTTGGTGCTGCTGTCAAATCAATATGCCGATCAATCATGATAATTATCTAAGCCCATATGTGATCAAATTACTGCTTGCTAGTGATTTTATTGTACAAAGGATATCTGAACGTTTTACATCGTTTTTATCAGATCAGGTGTCTATTAAAATCTTTTGAAAGTGTAATATAGAACCGTATAAAATTGTTCGTACATAATAGCAATATATATTTTTTTGATCTTTGCTTTTTTTTCGTTTTGTAAATAAGTCTTAGCTATGGTTGTACTACTATGTCTCGAAAAGTGTCTCATTGAATTCCACAAGTCAAACTGTCTTCATACTGCCTCTAGCTCGACCGGAGTGCTCAGCCGGCTCCGTGATACAGCAGCTGGCAGGAGCTCCAGGCGGCGAGGTCAGGGCGAGGTGTTCCGTCACAGCACCGTCTACTCATGACGCAGGGCCGCTGCGGTTCTACTGGACTTATAATGGGACGAAGGATGTTTTACCAGTAAGTACTCTATTTATAATAACAGAATGAAGAAAATACCAAAAATTTGAAAGGCGTGCAAACAATGTTAAAAGTCAACATGCTCATAGAAAACTAACAACGAGTCTGAGCTACTAACATCATCGTCAGTTAGAATGATCTTTTTTCAGACAATAGCAAAATAGCACACTGATACCTGTAAGGTAAATTAAAAGGAAATCACGGTTTGAAGCTGTTAAAATATCAGGAATTTAAAAAATGTTCAGATGTTCCCGCAATGAGAAAATATTCACCAATGTTTTATCCAAATCACCCAGATACCAGCATCAAACGTCACAGTGACAGGAGGCAGTAGCACGGTGATACACGGTCTACCTTCTGATGATGAAGAAGATCTGGGCTGGCTGGCGTGCTGGGCGAGCAATGACGTGGGGAACCAGCGAGAGCCTTGTCTCTTTAGGATTATGCCTGCTGGTATGGTTATTTGTGAAGACTACTTAAGCATTTACAATATTTTTATTTCTTTACGAATGAGAAACGCAAATATGTAGTAGAGGCATTCGTGTGATGATACGTATGGTACTTCTACTTCATATCAGCTGTAAAATCACTTGTCACTGTGTTGCATCTAAAGTTCTGATATATAGGATATATGTATTTTAATTTCAATTTAAATGTTTAACTTGCATAAATCTTAATAACTGAAAAAAATAAGAAAAAATGTTTTTTTACTTTTTAAAACCTAACATAGCCGACAGTAGTTAGATAACAATTACATCTATAAATGATCACGTTCTTCCAGCTCTTCCCGAGCCACCAAACAACTGCGAAGTAGACAACGAGATTCTCTCCTGCGAGCCAGGCCACGACGGAGGCCTCTCCCAGAGGTTCCTACTGGAGGCCCTGGAGGTACGGAGTCGGGAGACCTCAAAGGACAATGAGATTTCCACGTTGAACGATCAGGTGAGCGCGGCATGCCGTGCATGGACCAGGAGAATTGGTGAAACCAGGCTAACAAAGCATGACAGGATTTTGATACTAATTGTGCGTCCTTCATCAGAATACTATTTAGCTGTTCTGATGGGTCGCAAGAATGTCACACATCGAACTGAAGATGCAATTCAAAACGCATATTAAGATAGTGGAATGAAAAATTTACATGATGTGTTGATTGTTCTAACCGTGTTTTTGAAATTATTTTAAACAGTTACTTTTTCTTATTAATTCCGTATGTCGATTTGTAAATACTGCACACAAAATAAACGCAAATCACTCTTCACCTTTATGCATAACTGATAACCATGTTTTAATTAGGTACATAATTTCCACAAACGTTTTTTCAGGGTGTCTCGGGTCGAGGTTTATCTGAAGCGGTCTACCGTGTCAGGAACGATAAGCCTCAATTCTCATTAGATGCTTTGTCACCTGGACGATACACATTGCTGGTATACGCTGAAACTCCAAGAGGAAGGTCGCCAAGACCGGCAGCGTTGCACAGCGTGTCAATACGAACAGTTGACGATTTAGATCGACCTGGTAAGAGCTATTTCGGATCAGATTTTAAACACTAATTTTATTTTACTCTGTCAATTTCCTTACTCGACTGATTCAGCGTGATTTTTAACTGGCCGTCTGATGGCTTCACCTAATACCAAAGTGAATAGGTAAACTTGGTTTACCCAACTTACGTATTGGCAGTAATTATTTCAAAAATACTACAGTATTTTCGGATGCTGTAATAAATAAATAAAATTATTATAAAAAGACTGCACGTGTTTTGTAGTCAGTCTATTAAATTAAAGTTGAATTTGAAATTCTTCATCAGGTTCTCTCCAAACCATGACTCCTGGTCCTCCACCGCCCACAACAACAGACAACAGCGTGGCTCTCCTCGTCGGAGCAGTTCTCTCTTTGGTACTGCTGACCATACTGACCACACTTTGCGTTGCTTTGGTAGTCATGTGCAGGAAGAAGAGTCAGCCGAGGCGTGATCCTGAAACCAAGTGAGACTTTTTTAAGCATGCAACTTATACTAAAAACATAATTATGTTGATTGTGATGAAATTTGGGATATTGCAATTTGTTTTCTCGTTTCAGCACTATAATGCGCAGAAACGTCGGGGTGTCAATGTATGGAGGATCCATTACCCCCAACATAATGCCGACAGTTGTGGTGAGGGGGCATAGGGGCTCTAGGGTGCTGGCTGCGCGGTGGTCAGGCGTGCTCGATGATGCGCCGCTGGCTGTTCTAGCACTTGATACAAGACCTCATGGTAAGGCTTTTTTTAAGCTGTTGGTGTGTATTTGGAGTGCTTGCAATTTTAATGAGTAGCCTATTCCTATAGTTGATTAAGCGCTTAGCCATATTGGAAGTAGTTTTTTGGCGAAGTTATGATAGATAGAAAGATATATAACATAGGTAGCTCTTTTATTTGTTTGCCGTCTAATAGGAAGTTATTTGTTAATGATGACCTTGTTCTAGTTAATTTGTTTTCATTTGCAGGCGACACGGATTCAAGTCGAAGCGACGACGAACATCAGGAGACTGAACTCACGAGCCATATGGAAACACAAACCGATTCTTAGAATAAGAAGCTTCGAGAAATATAATGTCGAGAATAAAGCTTGGTACAGTTGAGATACCGGTGAAAATCATAAGTGGTGTGAGTTGGTGTTTGATGCGGTCACCATATGTAGCTACTTGGCTGATCCAGATGTGGCGGCGGACTAGAATCGCAATAAGCAGCCGTATACCTACAAAACTTATGAAAGTCGTTGAAAACAGCTTGTCGCTGATCACATGGCTATCACTGCCAGCCCGTCATCGACCCATGACAGATCACTCCTATTCCCTATTTGCGGTAATAATAATATGTGAGCGAATTTCTCTGCATAGGCCAGGATTACAGCCCTTCTACCAAACCTTCTATGAAGAATTAACTTAATTTCGAAATGTTATTTTATGGACAGAATAAACAAGATGGCATTGTTAAAGAGGAAAATCGCTTCAATTGACTACTTATTACATTGGCAACCAATATTTTCCTTAATATTTCAAAGGAAAACTTTTATTAACTAACTTTTATTTGCAACCATGGGAGAATAAATCATATTGATGAGGTATTGGTATTTTTACAACAAAAATGTATTATCTTTTACTTCTATTCAAAAAGTCTTGTTTTATTATGGAATGTGAAATGCATGCTTCAGTATTATTATAGAGTAGTAACTAGTACTAAGTAACTTAATCATCTTAGTAAGTTAAATCAGGTTGTTGGTTAAAACGGAACCTAGTTTATTTTATAACTAAAAGGTATTTAATGAAATTGCCTTAAATTCATCAACAGTTATGCTTCTTGATAGCATTTTTAAGATTTTTGAAGATCGTTGAAATATTTGAACGCCAATAATGTGGCAAATAGAAAAGAACAACTACAAATCTTATTTTTCATTGGTATCATAAATTACCCTTTTAAAGCATTTTTACTAGATAGATACTAAAATAAAGAGTACAATTTTATAAGTATATCGTTGTGGATCTATTATTTCAGTGGAGAGTTGTTACCACGCGTACATATTTGGTACCATTATCCTATCTTAATAACTTATTGTAACGTACATAATACGGGTATAACATAAGTAGTTTTTATTTACCGTAATTTCAAATAACTAGTGGAAATATTAATAGAACATAGAAAGAAATGTGATACATCTCACCGATATTTTGTTAGTTTTATTTTATTTATTAAGCCAGTAAAGTCAGTCGATTAAAAAGTTTAATCGTTTCTTTAGCACAGAAAGTTACAAATAGGTACCGTAGTTGCTTATTTTTTAAAATGTATACGTTTTAGTATTACATTGTAGTACAATATTCTAGTAGAGAAATAAATTAAATTTCAATCTATTCGTTGTATTTTATTTTCCTTTTACTCCGTTTGCAAAAACAAAAGTAACAAAAAAACCAGTTGATATGTCAAACGAAAATACGTCATTGAAAAGTTACAGCCAAAAAAATATTTTGGTAGAGTACGAGTATGCTACTGGCAATATTAAAATTTTAAATGAATTCTTCTCGATAATAATTCTCATGTTTGTCCATTCACTAAAATAAAAATATATTTTTGCAACAAATGCTTTTCCGTCTAAAACATCGATCAAGTATGTAAGTATGGTAATCCGACTTCGGTGATCTAAAAACATTAAAAATATGGAGTTTTAGGACCTCTACAAAAAATACTTTGCTTAGCGAGTGTATTTTATGCTTAGAACTTCTTTTACGATAAACTGTCGTTTTGATTTGAATTTGTTAAGAAAAACAGGTATTCATTGATTCTTGAGGTGACACGTTGGGCTCCATTTTTACAAAAACTATACAATTTCATAAAAAAAATAGCGTAACGTAAAATTGCGTTTCACATTCATAGCTCATATCCTAGTGGGGGACACTAGGATACCCTGTGTCAGGGATGCCATGGAATACACACAAAGACAAAGACATCTAACACTCAGATCCAGAAATTTAAAAACAACAACAAACAAATAGGTATTTTTCAGCACAATAGGTGCTTAGAAAACTTATCATAACAATGGGATGCCATTTTCGTTAAACTGGTTAACAAAACTGTTTATTGTTGTAAAGCAAAACGTTTTGAAAGACGCACGTTGGGCGCCACGCAAAACAATGTCGTCGTCTTTCTTAGAAACAATTAAAAACGTGGGCACCTACAATGGTTTCCTATTCTTAAAAATTCAAAGAATCTCGCGTTTCTCATTGTACAGAAATTCACAGTAACGTAATAAACTTTCCCCGTAAATAAAAGGATTGCATTTAATGAAATATGATAGAAATTTCGAGTTTGATATTTAAGTTTGAAATAATATCTCGTGTAGTATAAAACCTCATGTTATGTAATGAAATAAGATAAAGACAATGTATTCGCTCAAAACATAAGTAAATAAAATTAAACACACAGATTAAGGCCAATCTAATGAGTCTAAACTTATTTGGAACTTTAGAATTTACCATCAGTACAGATTAGATAATAATATCAGCAACAAATTATACTCAGGTGAACGTAAAAAATAGCATTCAAACTCCTAAATATAACAAACGTGTAACAATTCGTTTATAACCTTATAACCTAAACAATTAGTCATAACGTAACCTACAACAACACTTTGACCTGAAAAAGTCCAATAAAGACTTTTATACCGAGAATGTTCCAAGACTTAACGCATTCTTAGAGTTCCTTCATTTAACAAGGCAGGTCTAAATACCCTGGACGTCATTTCCAGCTATAAAGTTTACGCAACAAAATAACGGACTTAAGTGCATTTGCTATAAACCGAGCGGTAACTGTTTGTTTAGAGTCGCGATGTTATGGTTTACGGGCTTCAAGTTTAGTTACTACAATGTAAGGGAACGCAAACTTGGTTAGTGCTAAACTACTAAAATGAGCTCGAGATAGGCTCTTCACTCGGATGAATTAGTGAAGGACATGGAAAATTCTACAAATAGTTTTGTGCTTTCTCTTTAATCAAATTCAAGAATATGAATATACAAGACATGCAAAACTGGGTTTTAAGGCAATTATTGTTCAAAAATAAACTGTAATACAGTAATAAATAAAAAAATAAAATAAAAATAGTATTGATATCTTCGTAATGTTGTTCTAAAGATAAATTTTAATGTTTGTTTCGTTTTTTACTTCCCAAAAATATTTTTTGATAGAAATTGCGTGTGAACAAGACAGCCTATGAGCGGGCTTTTGAAGTAACCAGAGCTAGACTGTACGATTGAAAGCAAATTATTGGAAAATACATTGAATTCACAACAAGACAGTTATGTTATATCATACGTTTTCTTCTTTTCACCCATTTATACGGAGATAGATACAGCTTGAACAATACCTACACTCAAAATTAGTGTAAGAATTAAACAGTGATAAAAGGCTCCAAAGGATAAAACAAAGTAGGTAAGTACCTATTGGCATACATTTTGTTTTCTGGTCCGCAATTCATCAATCATTTCATGTTCCTTGATTTATTCATTCAAGGCGTTTGATGGAAGGCGATGAGATCAGCGGAGATTGAAGGCTATTTATTACGTGGTAAGGTTTTATTTTTCAAGCCAAACTATCAAATCAAAAGATAAGCGCACATACAAACGAATTTGGTTTTGGGAGCTTTTTTATGGAAACAGTTTCTTCTATAGAGGGTTATAAGGATGAACAACTTTTACTATGCGACCAACCCGAAATTTGGGAAAAAAATCAGCTGTTCGATAGAAAAACGCCAATGACACTCCACAAAATGTATGGAACAGCTGATTTTTTTTTCGCGTATTCCGGGTTGGTCCATAGTAAAATAAGTTCATCGTGACGATTACCCCTGACTGAGCCCTTTTCGGCTTAGCATACCCTTTCCTTATTACCCTGTATTATACAGATAGATAATATAATATTATATAATTTCTCGGTTATCCATAGCCTTCTCTCTCCCACTGCGGGTATAGGTTCCTCTCCTGTTCCTCCTGTCCATAGGCTTCGGTCCTTCACCAATCGTGTCCAGGTTTTCCATAATTTTGACATTGTTGTCGTCACATATGTGACCGCTGGACGACCAACGTTTAGCTTGCCTCGGCCACTACTTTGTCATTTCCTAACTCCACAGCATCTCCTCACCTAGCTTTCATAACATTTTCATAAATTCATACCCTAAATTTAACATAAAGGATATTCAAATTCTGCGTCAACGGTTTTCTCTATATTAAACAAGCTAATATTCACCCAATATTAATCTTTAATACCAGCTACATCGCAGACATAATACAATGCCTTCGTCACAGACATGCCAAAAACCTCCCTTACGACTGCATAAACAATCTTAATATCCAACTCCATACATAAGCTTTCCCATTCTTACCTCGTAAAAAAGGGATATTTTCTTACTAAACCGTTCCATAAACACAACTTATACACCAATAAGTTTGCCATTTACTTCTTCCCTATTTTTATAGTTGCAGAGTTTGGAATCGGCTGTTTCGGGGTTTAGAGCATCTGGTGTGTTCGTATACGACGTAATGTCCCCTAATTCTGCTATAAAAGTATGGCACACTTTAGTTTATTGCAATCAAAAGTTAATAACTTTCTGGATGGTTCATGCATGCTTCGTTGGCATATTTTTATTTTAATCCCTCATAACTTTTGGGTTCGTCGGAAGTAAAATATATGGTCCAATACTTGCTTACGACAACATGGGGAGAAGCAGAGATTGTGATTTAATATGGCTTATTCGTTTGGCTTTACTCAAACCTACTTACGAAGGCTCCCATATTTGAACGCAGTTCTTAATGAAGTTAAATTACAAAAGCGTATTTGAAATTTAAAATTATTTATCTAATTTTTGTATTTAATTTGTGCGGTATGTATTTTTTAGTAGGTAGCAGTTATAATAACTTCTTCAGTATGTTAATATAATATAGCAAATAATACAAAATAAAAAAAATAAGCGATAGAGAGCTTATCTACACGTTGAATATAAAAATCAAACTCAGACACAATCTTAACTCACTTAAAGACATATTATCTAGAAGGTAAGTTTAACAAATAAAATTTGATCGAACTAAAATACTCTGAAAACTAAAATTTACTCATAAACTGCACTTTCGAGCAAAAGTAAAACTTTTTTACATTTATAACAAGTACCCCGGCGCGTAAATTATGTAATTATTCTTTTCACTTCATAATTCAACACTTAACTTAAAGAAGTGGTTGTATTCAACGCTTAAGAATAAGATACTTAAGTTCTTCAAAGGCTATTCTGTATTATTGAAATATTAATAAAGTGAAAGGTTTTATACTACTTAATTTCAACAGAACTTTTTTTATTACTTTGCTTTACTTTGTTTATTTATCTAGAGTCGTATATGGCTGATACAAGCCATGTATTGTACATATTCTTTCTAGTACCTACTCGTACCTAGAAGTATTGATAAATGAGGAGTACCTTGTGATAGTTCCTCCGTTTTTTTTCTCTTTAAATCGAGTTTAAAATTCTAAGACAGAAAAAAATAAAACATAGATTTCCTAGTTGAAGGGTACTGCGCCTTTATTAATAAGCCTCCAGTTTCACAAATATCCATTGGCGACGCTGACCGTTTACCATTAAACAGCCCGTCTATGTGTTTGCCAACTACTTCCTATAACATTTTTCTCTTCATATATTAAATATTAATACTGGGGTAAGTAAGTGTGAGAAAGGTATTTAATTTCTCTTGTGTGTGTGTGTGTGTGTGGCTGAATGTGTAATAAACATTCAGTTCAGATATCTCAGTAGTATAGTAGGTATATCGATTTTGATAAAAAAAATTGAATAAAGATCGCTGATGTCTTGTATTAACACATAGGCTATTTTTCACCTTAACGTCGTTTCATCCTTTCATTTTATTCATTTTCATCTTCACGCTGGTGAACCCGCGGGGCGCAGCTAGTGTAGGAACAAAATGAATATTTGAACCTTTTTCAAAAAATCTACTCCGAACATCGACGAGACAGACGTGCCACAAAAAGAACAGGAAACCATTTGTAAAGAAAACAGAATATAACCGATCCATTCTCCCGGTGAAGCAATTTGTACAGAACCCGGAGTGTATCGGTTACACTCGCTCTTGATTTGTAGAAGATTCAATTTGGACTTTTTCTTTTGTGGTTGTAGTCTTTATTTTTGCGCACTGTAATTAAAAGCGACTATTTATCTACTTTTAGTTAGTTTGTGTGACCTAGGACTGCGCATTTTATATTTTGTGCGGCACAGTAGTTAAATCCTACTAATATTATAAACACGAAAGTTTGTGAGTACCTATGTTTGTTCCTCTTTCACGCAGAAACCGGCTGAATGGATTAACATGAAATTTGGAATGAAGGTTGTTTATGATCTGGATTAACACATAGGGTACTTTTTATCCTAGAAAACGCGGGTGAAACTGCGGGGCGCAGCTAGTAATATATTTATTATCTTAAATAACTATTTTCTAATATATTTCTAGTGTGTGTTTTATTGTAGGCTGAAATACATTTGAAAACAGTTACATATTTTATTAATTTAAACTAGGTTTTTTAGGAAGTATCTTAGCAAATAAGTTTCATATAGGACAAGTGGCTGTCACTAAATTTAGCTCGCCTGAAGGCACCTGATATTGCGGTTGTTGTTTTAGGACCAAGACACGGTCCAACAATTTAACGTGTCATCTGAACTGCGGAGGCGCTCTGTCGTAAATGCTACTTGCGGTCACCCATTCGTAGATTGACTATCACATCCGTTGCTTAACATCAGTAATCAGTTTTATTACATCTGGTCGAGCAGTGGGCCTAGCACAACTTTGACGTAAAAATTCGTAGCGAGTTTTCGATAGAAACGCCATTTACACCCGTCAGGAGCACACTTGACAGTAGTAAATGGCGTACACTTTTCCATCGAAAACTCGCTACGTATTTTTACGTCAAAGTTGTGCTAGCCCCACTGCACTGCACTATGAGCGCTAGCGTAATCATTTTAGTAAAATAGGCAGATAAATAAATGCACCCCGACTAACAATTAAATTTGATCGGCGACTTAATTTGATATAATCACTATTTACGAACGATAAAATAATATTGAAACCTCCATTAGTGAGTAAATGGAATACTTATTAGCTGTTTAGCATAGAATTAATTATCAAGTCGACGACCAATTACGGATGTAAATGCAATTAGCATGGTGTGAAGTTCATTTAGTTTTGTACCTATCAATTTATCAATTTGCCTTGTTCGACCGCATGGTGGCTCTTTTATGACCAGCGGCCGTATCGTGAACTCTTAGATAGAGCTTAAAATATATCTGTTCTGTGTTGATACTCGACAATATGTTAAAAATAGCTGTTTTTTTCACGATTCTAGGGTGGCTCCATAGTAGACGTTGTTCAGAGTGACGAGTACTATGAGCCTATTTCGCCTTATATCATTTCCTTGTATGCCTGTAGGTATACTTTGAATAACAAAATTTTACTGCAGTGCTTATTAACTGTTTCGACCAATCAATCACAAATTTCTAAACCAGCATCAGCAGACCTTTTCCTAACACAACCTTTCTTTTTATCCTTCCTACCACCATACCCTGTATAGTGTGTATAGTTTGAATAATTAAATTATATCGCAGTTGTAAATGTAAACTGCTTCGAACTACCCATATACACCCATTTTAATAACGATATAAAACTTCATTCACAGAAATAAAATAAAAAACACAATAAAATAGATTTGAAAAAAATATTTGTAAGAAAAGTGACAAAGCAAATCGTAGCCAATAACACAATCAATCAAGCAATTTGGACACGAACAAAGTGGCCGCTGCAAAGATCCAATCAGAATAAATCAGGCTGGTTCGTATTGAATAAAGTCATTTTCTCCATCTGAGTTGAATTCGCAAGTCGAGATTCAGTGCTCAGTAGACAGTTTTACAATGGCATGAAAGTAAGGACAAAATGTTGTTTCAACATGCTTGTATTCTGAAAGTCTGCCGTTTCACCGGCGCCGTACCAGGGACGCAGTGGCCGTAGGAGTCAGTCTAAGATATCGACATTAAAAAAAATGTATTTGTCTCAGCAGACCTTTATTCGAAGCTGAGTGCTAACCGTGACACAACTTAACTGAGCCAGGCTAGGCATAAAACCCGGCTTCTGTAATATAGGCTGTTGTTCGTATTTTTTTGACAATTTTTAGGTTATAGATCACTGATCTTGTTGTTTTATTTCTCTCTTGGTAACACAATGAGAACCGTGTTTAAATATGAAAATACATTAAGTACAGTTAACATTTTTCCGACCAGTTTTTTTTTCTAAATTATTAAAAAGTTCCCCATAATGTCCTCAAAAAAAACCCCACTTCTTTTTTACCTAAATGTTTCAAAGACTGTTACTGTTACTTAAAATTCAAGTGGCTTAAATTATCAGTCCATACTGTAGTTACGTAGAGTCAGTGACTGTCTGACCACCGGACAGCGGCGACCGCGGACTGTGAGCGCCCGAAACATGGCTAAATGAATGAATTTTGTTGTTGACGAGCTGTTTTAGATTTTACGAAGATTTTGGAACTTAGTTTTAACATGTTCCTTATCAACAGGTCTAACTTAGATTTATTCGTTGTATAAAAACACGCTTCTTATATTTCTTATTATTTTCAAACGATTTTTCGATTTCACTGATCAAAAAGCCAAGATCAAGTTGGATAATTTATTCATAAATGGATCTTCAAAACAACGGTGACCGTTTTAGTAATTCATACCCACTTATAGCAAAACTTTTTTTTTTTTCGCCTGATGTTAAACGTCACGTTTGCCCATAACAGGTCTGCACCACCCAGAATTATGAACTCACAGAATTCAAGACCCTGCGTGGCACAGCACTGCGCTCGTCACCCTGAGATATAAGTTGTTTAATCTCCCATTTGCCCTGTAATTTCACTGGAAACAATGCCCTTCCAACCGGAACACAGTAATGTTTGCACATTACTGCTTGGCGGTGGAATAACTGGCAAAGGTGTGGTACTTCCCCAGGCGGGCTCTGCAAAAGAGCCCTACCACTACAGAAACTTACTTAAACTTACTTACTTAAATTTCAAACACTGATACTACATTCATTATTTCTACAAAGACAAACTCCATCACAAAACAAACACCACTGAATCCAATCAACAGTCTTCAAATTTCCGAAAACACTCAAGAGAATGTATTTCCACTTCGAATTTCGTCGGAAAACATCAATTAAGTCATTAAAATCATATCTCTTTTGGTCGAGCAACGAAGTAATCAAGTGAAATGAACGTATATGGCTGAATTTGGCCGCCTTCCAAATGTCGGATGCTTCATAAGGGTTGGAATGTACTTCGGCTGAGCGATGTGATAGCACTAACTGCTGTTTGATCTGTGATACTATGTCCTCGCATTTTATTGCCATATTTATAACAAAATGTAGGGGTAGGGGTGTTTTGATGGGAAATAATAATTAAGACAATATTATTTAGGATCGATGAACCAAAAATTTAATTAATGGAACACATTGAAGTTTAACAGCAATAGCCATATTTATTAGAACGAGCAATGCAAAATCGATAGGTTAGTCTAACACTAGGTATACCTATATTTTTACTTTACAAAATTTTGGTATGTACCATTTATTAAACTAAGGAAAAGAAAAAAGTGTGTTAACCAAAAAAAAACCAGTAAACAAATTTCGATTACACCAGTTTCTATTTTGCTCAATTTTCAAGGTTTCTTTAGTATAATAATAAATTTACAATAAAGTAGCCAATAAATAAATCCCGGCTGTTTGAAAAAAAACTTTGAACCCAAGTGCACTCCAACCTTAACAGGCTAAAAGCATGTTTTCAGTTAAGCAATAGTTATTGTATGTTCTCGAGCGAAAACCGTAAATTCAAACCCTGACACATTGTTAAAGTAATATTTCTGTTGTGAATTCTTTCTTGCCTCAGACGACGTATTTATTGCTATTGAATTTGGGGCTTTTGATTTCAGTTGTTGATTCTAGATTGTTGAAATCTTTCAAGTCGTTTGTAAAGGGTTTTTATTTTAGTTTTGACTTAGCAGTCTGCGTTGACAAGTTACTAGTCTGGCTTGTTATGCCCGAGGGTAAGACGCACGCACGTTTTGACAAGGTCTAATGACGGTAGGGCGATGACTTTGTGCCTTCTGAAACGGTAAAAGTAAAATGCTGACCGTGGGCTTTAGAATATAGGGTTATTCACAAAGGGTATGCTAAGCCGAAAAGGGGTAATAGTGCTCATCATTATGAACAACTTTTGCTATGGGACCAACCCGAAATTCGCGAAAAAAAAAATCAGCTGTTCCATAAAAAAATGTCAATGACACTCGACAAAATGCATTGATCAGCTGATTTTTTTTTCGCGAATTTCGACTTGGTCCCATAGTAAAAGTTGTTCATAATGATGAGTACTATGAGCCCTTTTCGGCTTAGCATACCCTTTATGAATAACCCTGTATAGGTGTGGTGGCAATGATAACCATGTGTCATCCCGGTCTCTCGTGCGGCACGAGTAAGTTGGTGCGAGCGGGATGGCATGAGATGATCAAGACTATTACGCTTTCAAGTTTAGGCCCTGCGGTGATGGGCAGTTTTTAATGACCGTGTTATTTTGTAATAAACAACGGTATATTACTTCGTACTGAATTTTATAATAACATAGTTTATTTCATAACATAACAGTTGTAAAAGCCTCTAATTCCAATTATAAAATAGTATTAAGTTGTGACACGTGACCGAACACAGTGCCTTTACGATATTACTTACTTATTAGTGAAATTACAGGGCAAATGGGAGATTAAACAACTTATATCTCAGGGTGACGAGCGCAGTGCTGTACCGCGCAGGGTCTTGAATTCTGCGAGTTCAAAATTCTGGGTGGTGCAATCCTGTTATGGGCAAACGTTACGTTTAACATCAGGCGAGCGATTTGCTCGTCTCGTCACTCGATTACATAAAAAAAAAAAAAAACTTTCCTTTGCACTCAGAAATTGACAATATTTTAATAGTGTACATTATATTAATTACTTTCGGACAAAATTTATAATCATTTTAATATATTATTAATATAGTATTAGTATAAAACATACTTTACTTGGATGTAGCAATCCATAATAAACACTTAAGAATTACTTTTACTTGTGTAGTCTTTATGTAGAGGCATAATAAATAAATTAGCAACTTAATACTAACTCGGTTCATTACAGATATTTCTTATTTTCAGTAAAATATAATTTCCTAAAAAAAACCAATAGAACTGTGAATAATGTGAACCATTATTTAAATGTTGTTTAACGATTAAGAAATTTTAGCAAAGCTAAAATACATTCAAATATCCTTCACCTCTATTTTCCTAGCTAGAAATTCCGTCGTAATATTGGACAAAATAATACGACGTAGGTAATATTACAGCCGAACAAAATACTTGGTGAACTATTAAAATTTAGTTTCCACGAGTTTTGACAGCTTACGAAGTTTGGTCCTAGTTTGTTTCGTTACCAAAACAGAGGCGTCTTAGAACTAAACATTGTTACAGTCTGTAATCACTCTAACAGAAGATGTTTGTGCTGTTTGAATTTTGCAACAAATTTTGGTTTGCATTTAAACAAATAATTAATAGACCATGCATTCATCACAAGACACAATTTTCATAATCATAAAAAAACGTGAGTAATTGAGAATATATATTTTTTTATAAATACTTACACTGGTTATTTTTTTTTTTTTTATAAATACCTGTAACAAAATGTATTCTCAATGCTAGCAGTTTTATCATAATCTTATCCATATTTATAAGTTCAAGTGTATTTCTAGTATATTTCCGCCTTTAAATTCTCTGGTTCTTGATACCCGACGCGATTTGCAGGCGGAAATGCATTGGAAATACAGTTATTTGAAGATGAACTTCCGAGAAGTAACGCCTCATTCAATAAATTACTATCCATATTTTAAACATGACCATAATTAAATTAATTATTTCTCTTAATATTTATACGCCGCACCAGGCAAGGACACCAGCCACAACGGTTAATTAATAAATAGTTTAACAAGCGGGGGTGGAACATCCGCCTTACATTATAATTTAACATGTAATTATACAGGGTTATAAGGAAAGGATATGCAAAGCTGAAAAGGGCTCGTTGTACTTATCATTATGAACAACTTTTCCTAGGAAAAAAAAAATGCTGTTCTAAACATTTTGTCAAGTATCGTTGACATTTTTCTATGGAGCATTTTTTTCGCGATTTCGGTGTTGGTCCCTAACTTAAAGTTGTTCATAATAGTAAGTACTAAAAGCCCCCTTTTCAGATAACTATACCCTCTCCTTGTAACCCTGTAGATAGGTAAATAAGCTTTTTATTGTTCATTATTGATTAAAACCTCTCCCGTCCCACTGTTAGGTAATGGCTTCCGTATTTTCCTAGCGCTTCTCAGAATTTTAAGCTTTTTGCCCATTTTATTGTTCTCACCAGAAATTACAAACAAAAAGGACAATAACGTTTAAAACCTCGCGGAACAACAACAACTGGCCAAATTGTTTAGAACGACTTCTTCCAGTTACAACAGGTAAAACGTATTTTCTTAACTTTATACCCAAAATAAGAAATTAGTATTTATACCCAAAATGAGTATTTATTTGAACATAATCAAAATCTTAATTTTTCGCTTCATAGCGCTCACAACAGGACCCTTGTTTGCCTTTCCCTTGATTGCTCTGCATCTTGTTTGCTCTGGCCGAGTCCACAGGAAAATTGGCATTTCTGAGGACATGTCTTGCTGTAAACATTTTTGTTTGCTCGGCTCCATTTCGGGTATGGAAAAGTTTCGAAGTCATCTACCGGTGTTTTGAAGCAATGAACGTGAGCCAGAGTAAACAAGACTTGGGTGATTGAACTTGGTTATTAGAAAAATCTACTACGAAAGTAAATAAAAATAAATTTTAATATTTTTTTGCAATTCTATAATCGCAAACGCTATAGAAAACTTATTTACTGCATGGGAATGACATTCTTATTGTATTGTTTTTATTTATATTATACAAGGTGTAACGGCAAACTGTAGTAATACTTAAGGGGTTCTTCTACACGTCAAAGTGATCAACTTTTGTGACACAAGTTTGATAAATTCGAGAAAAAAAAATCAAGTCCATACAAAATATCTAGTCACGTGATCAATTTTCTATGGAGATTCAATATTTACGTCTCGAATTTAGCAAACTTGTGAATAGAAGTTGTTTTCTTTGACATGTAGAAGAACACCCTTAAGTTTTACTACACCTTGCCGTAACACTTTGTATAATGTCTTAGTAATCTAAATCGTTTGCGATCAGAGAATGCAACTTGGCTACCCTTGGTTTCCCCTTGGCTGTGCTATTACCGTCTACAACCAGCAATATAAATTTGTTTGCCGTCCTCAATATTTGCCTACCGTCCCAGAGCACTACTGCCTATATAATAGCATTGTTGGTGGCAATATTGCAACTGGTTGTATCCCCATAGTTACCCACCCTCTTAACTCATTACCTCGTAAAGCAATAAAACAAACTAAAAATTAGTCAAAGATAAATAAATAAACAAGTATATTTCTTTCAACTTAGCATTTTTCACCCACACACGCCACCTCAATTGTGAAACTGGTCGCACCGCAAAAACTTAAATTAGAGTATTATAAGTTGTCCGCTCCTGCCAAGAAACTTTTTAGCTAGCTTCTGCACGTAGCTCTACTCGCATCGTGTTGGGAAATATAAAAATATTGATGATAACGAGGAACGAGGTAAAATTAATTTGCTGTCTGTGCAGTTTTGCTTCTAAAGGGTAGGTATGCTAACTAATATTATAAATGTAAAAATGACTTTCTTTGTTGATTTGTGACGCTGGGACCGATCATAAATTTTTGTGCAGAAATTTGTATGTACAGAAAAGGACTTTCCATCATCATCACAGTGTTTTATCACTGCGCGGATGAAACCGCGGGCCGCAACTAATAGATTTTATAATTACTAGGACTATTTGCTTTGGTAATTAGATTTAAATCGCTGATAATTGAGCTCTCGCCGCACCTCCGCTCCGGTCGCATTCTGACATTTTTACTCTAGATTTAATTGCACTAAGTGGTAAGCTTCGGAACTCGTCATTAAACATAGGTAGGTACTTAAAAGTAATGAACGATCATCGACGGAAGCAAATGGGACATAAGTGATGGTGTGATCAAATATGTCACAGTAGATATTTTCTGATGGTAATCTTCAAGTTGACGTGGAATCGGTTTCTTTTAGGCAAGCGTGCTCTATCGTAGACTACGCTATTGCTCTCAGGCAAACTGGCTGTCAATTGCAAGCCCAACCAAAGAAAAAAACATCCACAAAAATCCCAACATGCAAACCTCCCGCAAAATTAATGCTAATAAATCACACACTCCACGTCTCCACTCCGTCACAATTCCCAGCTCGCGTCCACCGTCGACATCGCATTGAGAGTAATCTAACTCGCTCTAAACACTTCATGACATGCGATATTCAAGAGTTCATTAGCGTGGTGCACGCTGCACAGTTTTGCAAAAGGCAAACTTTGCCGGCGGTACAAAGCTATGTTAATATGGACGGCGTTTGACCGTACCTCTGGGACGCTAGGAGTAGGGAGGGGATGGCAGTCTTGAAGTCTCACAGTCTTCGTGTAGACTGATTAGATACTGGAGCAGTTGTGACTGTGTCTAGAAGCCTCTCACCAGTTTTTCAAGGAGGTTGGTTGGCTCCAGCGGGGAAACGCACTATGCTCGCCATGCGCGACCTATCGCTCCTTTCACGAATAAGAATTAATGATCAACCGAACTTACCAAGTGAAGTTCGATCACAATTATGTGAACGGCTTCATTCGACGAGCAATAACAATAGCAGAGCAATCGTCATCATCGTTTAGTGTTGATGTTGTTACGCGTTTCACAATATCTTGTCTATTCTATCTCACCTGAAATTTAGCAATGACGCGGTCTATGATGAAGCACGCTTCCCTAGAAGAAAGCGATTCACTCGCGACTGGAAAACATACAGATTTTTTTTATCATTACTAAAGTCAAGTCTTAATTTTCCCCACCCTAGCCCACACGTGGACGGATATGAGCTTGCCTTTAACGGAAAAGTTTTTGAGTAAACTAAAAGGCCCACCTTTGAATTAATCGAGGATGAAAAGGTTCGGATCACCGTCGATATGGGAATTCGGTGTTATCCTTTTTCTGTTTCCTAAACTTTTTATTGTTTTTGTTTTGAGAATACCTGCTTAGTCTGCGGGAATTTGTAGATTTTATTCTCAAAGTATATATTTTTTCTTTTTTTTTACTCCCTTTTCTTTTTCCTTTTTTTTTCCTCTTTCCTAAGACGCTTGTATGCTAGAGTCTGTCGACTGTATGTGAAGACTGTACTCCTCTAAAACTACTATAGTCGGCCTAACAAGTCGAAAAGCTCCCATCGTGAATACTACTCGTATGGTAGTGTAGTGTGTATCCATATAAAATGTAAAAAAAAAAAACTGTTTCTATTTACACCTGAGAAAGACAAAGGTGATATACCATATAATATCATAGGTACATATTTTATTTATCATATACGTACCTATCTTTTTTAGACAGAAGTCATGATTTTGCTATTGTTTTCAATATTTTCAAAACCTGAGTTACACTCGTAACTGAATATTTAATTCTGCGCTAGTATCTACCTACCCAGTACTTATTCTGTGGTTCTATTCCAATAATGCATTTCACTGCATTTATTATCTGCGAGTGGCAACGTTATCGAGATGGGGCGGCTAGATTTATCGCGCCCGCCGTTAGGGGCAGCGTCGGTGCACCAGTACAATATGTCCGGACAATATATTTAAAAATAAACTTAAATTTTTCGATAGACGCCTTATATTTTTCAATTTTCAAAAAGTTTCAATCACATTCGGGAATATTTTTCAAGGAGGGATTACAAGCGTGATACGCGTCCTGGCGTCGCGTCGGTTGCTATACGGGGGTTTGTATTGTGTATTTTATTTACGTGTAAGTTAAAGTCTTCCCAAACAGGTCTGCGTCACCCAGAACACGTCAACGACACGACACGTCAAGACACATCAAGGTGAGATTGGCGGACACGTCTAGGTGGACGACGATAAATATTATACTTGGTAGTTTAACGTCGTGTGTCAACATGTCCTACTGCCGTCCTACCCTCCCGAGGGCTTGTGAATTTTATTGCCATCGGATGTATAAAATATAAAGCGGTCGGTTATCATACGAGTTCGAGCGGCGGCAGTTTGTCTCGTTGCGGCTGATTTGAATTCAATAGAGGGGACTGATTTGTGGGATGCTTCTCAAGATGTGGCGAGCGTACTTGATAGATTTTGTTGCGTTGTTGATGTTTTTAGGTTGTTTTATTTTGCTGTTGTTTTTTGTCTTTGACATACCTATTCCGTTTCACAACTCAATTTTTAGTCACTTTTATTATCGCTAACCATTGGCAGTGATAGTTGAATGTACACAATTTATACTAAGGCATTAAGTACTAACGTACAGCAATTACACAGCGTCAACCAGCTACGGACGCTGACGTTCGCCGTGTTAGCCTTAAAGAGCATAAAACGTGGCAAGAATTTTTTAGGCAGCAATTTTTGTTAATGATTTGGGCGGTGAGATGTAAAAAAGTTTAACATAAAAACATCGTTCTCGCAGCACTACAACAGCACTACGAATTTATTGTTTGCAAAAAAATGTTCACGGTAGTGTCATTGCAGCAGTGATGATATTTTGGTCTATTTATACGAGTATACCAGTTGAAAAAATTCCTGGGAATTATGAAGTATCGAATCACTACGACAACGTAGCAGTGCTACGTGTGCACGTAGCAGATTTTACGAATCATTATCTTTTTGGCTCTCAAGATGTTATTAAGCTGCTTATATTTAGTTCTAAATAGATATTTTTCAGTAAAACTCTACTTTGCCGCAACGCAACTCAACTCCAATACATTTAACATGAAGTAGAACGTTCCAGAACATTCCACACGCCCGGAGCGGAGTTTGATAGGTCTCAACGATTCTTTGATATTTGTTTGAGAATGGTTAGCGAATGCGGTTCCCTTAATGTCCTCCTAACTTCAATATTGTGGCTACGACGTAGCGTGTGCGTAGGTTGTTAATGGACTATTTATAATACTAAAATTGTACGCCCATCATTATCACATCTAATATCATTTCAGTACCACGAAAGTTTATTTCTTTGTCCTTCAAATAAGACATTTAAGACTCATCTTCATCATCAGCAATTATCAGCTGGACGCAGACCTCTCCCAAGTCTTTTAACTCCAAGTTTTAGCTTTCTGCTTCTATTTTCCACCAAAACGATGGTAGCTCCTTTACCTTTCCTTTCCTTTTCTTTTCCTTTCCGGTTTACTCTTTATGTGGCGTGGTATCAACATTTTGTACAACAGAAACGTGCCTACCGAGACCACTAGACTATAGACGGTTTCAGACGCTTTTAGACAGACTTAAAACACTGACATAACGACAGCCATCCGAACTAGAGTTTGCTCCACCTACAGTCTACATGGTTCACTAAACGTTTCACATATGTATATATAGGTAAGCGCTCCACTTTAGCATACAAGCTTACAATTTCGATCAACATCCCCAACCGCCATTACCACGAAGCACCCCGTAGATCATCCCCCGATTAAGACGTTCCGTACGCCCATGGGTTCCGTACAATAAATAATATCACCGACGGCGCTCGCTGAAATATAGACGCAATAAAGATCGCTATGTGAATAGGTATCTATGTGGCGGGCGAGCGGGAATCTAGAGGTTTAGGGAAATGTCTGGTAAATGGTGGGTTAGAATTCAAGGGTGTTACAAAAGCCTCAAGTGCGATAGACTCTTTAAAAAATGTTAGGTGTTAGTGGTGTCTATAGCATCTAAGAGGTCTAAGATCTCGTGAGGGGTTCCCCGGTGCGTGCATTGTCACGTAGCGCAGTGTTTGCACGTTTTCTTCGTTCACAGAGAGGCTTCGCGTGATGCAGCAGTAGTGTTGTGCACAGCGTCGCACGCTGTAAGACTAACATGTCAATGTGTCCACTCGTAACACATATGAAGTCGCGAGGCCTTTAGTTATGCTAGCTAGACCTACTGTACTTAAGATTTTTTTTAACTCGAATTGGTCCGCGTTTGACCACCAATTCGCCTAATGTTAAGCGACGATGTAGCCGACGATGAAGCATACAAACCTCGAAGTTATACATATATACACGAAATTAGGGATGGTGAGTACCTATATCAGGTGCAGTGCGATCTGCCAACTGGTAAAGACTCCCCCTAAACACTTTCTGTCGAACACAAAGTACTCGTATATCGTGTACATGGCTCATAAATAGTAGGTGCGCCAAAACATTGTGTTCCTTCCAATTACCCGCGTCATTGTATACAAATTGTTTGCGGTGTCGATAATCATTGCGTGTGACGCGTCGTGATTAACCCAATTTGACGTGAGCCATGCGATTATAGCGTTTATTGCACCCAATAATCGGTGCAATTTGACCTAACAACGACATTACCTTTGGAGTAAAAAGTAATTTTGTTTTAAAAACTTGGGTTAGACTTTTTTTATAAAATCGGTGGCAAATTGAGTGACAGACTATTTGTCTTGATATAAAAAACAAACAGTCGAATTGAGAACCGTCTCCTTTTTAAAGTCGGTTAATGAGTAACAAATAAGAGATGGGTTACCTTGATGGTCAGTGTTCTTCTAAATATGGACGTCCCCAATACCTAAAAAACCGTCAGTGATTTAGCTAGCTTTGAGATATTGAAGAAAATGTCATGCTATTTATGTTTTTTTATAATAGTGAAGTAAATTAAATGTAAGCAATTCAAAAAACACACACTAGCAGACAACATCTAGTCTTGTTATTTTTTTTAGATGAAAGAAAGATCAAAGAAGAAAACTCTTTCTTTGATGATTTAAATTATAAAAAGTAAAATTCTCAACTATTTACAGAAAAAAATAAAAATTTGGGCAAAATTACCATTGTCTAAATTCTTCTCCTCCAACAACGTCGACAGCACAACACAAGTGCTCTGTCCCGGTACAGTAAGATGCTTGCGTGAGTTATACGCGACCATCGACGGGTGCGGATGGCGCCGCCCCATTTGCCGTCACTATACCGTCCGACCAACATAACACATACAGTTGAGTGCCAGAGCCACTATCGAATTTGCTCAACAAAACTGACAGTCCCCTCTCAACATTTTTAGTTCCGTCATTTCGCCAACTTCTGAGAAAAGTTTGTCGCTACATACACACGATGTGTTGGACCTCGTGATACAACGTAGATCCTACTAATAATGCATGCGAACGTGATTTTGGGCTGTTTTGGTTTGGAAGGGTAATACAATTATGCGTAGAGCGAAATACTTACCACATATTTCCCAATTTTCGTAATAATTTATAGGTTTCCGGTTGTTAAATTTATTTTATCACTGCATTTATTTTAACTACCTACTGAGTTTTGTTTGGTAAAACATGTATCAGATGAGACCTAGCTAGATCAAATATTTCGCTCCTAAAATCTCGTGCATCAAAATTTCATCAAAATTTACAGTCGTTTCCGAGACCTCCAATAGAAAGTAGATCTATATAAAAATATTTCATGTTACGAGTAAATAGTATTAGATCTAAGTACAATCAAAACAAAACTTTAAAAAGCAACTCCTTTTCACAGCAGTCGAGTAAAGTACAACCAGAATCAAACAGGCCATTACCACGTCAAATAAATTAACCGTTGGATAATGTTTTTAATTCCGAAGTGGACTCGGTTCTTAGCGGAGTGCAGAACGTAGTACCGAGATACGTGGCCGAACTAACGCCCTTGGACGCTGAGCTCGGAAACGTTGGTCTGGATACGGTATCCTTATCTAGGATATTTAATAATCGAGTTGATGATCTAATCACCAACGTGAAGGTTATACACAGACTTGATCAGATACTCGAACTCATAATCCAAGAAAAGATCGCAGAAGTGCCAGTAGAAGGCGGCACTTTTGGTTAAAAAAACTACGGGGATGGTTTGGTTTATTAACCAACTACTTGCACGCCGCGGTTAGGACTCTTGCGCTGATCAAAAAACTGATGATGATAATGATGAAAAGAAAAACATGTGTTATTCCAGAACTTAAACTATCTACGCACCAAATTTCATCAATATCGCCTTATTCGTTACAGAGATACGAGTACGGTAACAAACATTCACAAACACGCACACTTTCGCATTTATAAAATTAGTAGGATCGTAAAATTTCCGAGAAAGTCCATCTTTCGTAGCTTCATGTGACACATTAGAAGCGTGCAACCCGTAACATTCTCGTAGGTACCATAGATACACACACACTACACACTACACACTATCCGATGTTTGTTGTTCATTTGTCTCCAGAACACGACTGAAGCATTGACTGAGTGACTGACCCCGGTGTCAGATAATTTGAACTGCACAGGGACCTATCTTTAGTCCTTAACCCACCTACCACTACCTCTACCTACCTCTTACGTAGGCTTACCTAGTCGTAACGATTTCAATGATATTTTAGAAACAAGAAAGCTAAAACAGAAGCATTCATTTGTTAAATGCCACTCTTGGTCGCTAACTTACACAAGCGTTAAAAGCGTTAAAAACTAACTTGCGTAAAGTATTGTCTGATTCAATCATCAACCGACCGTTCTGAGCCCATGAAAGGGCTAGGTTAAAAAAATAAACATTTCCCAAAATCACATATAATCACAATTTTCATGATTTTAGGAAGTGGAACAAACACAAGGCAGGGTCCGTAACAATTTATCAGGAAACTATCGTACAAGCTGTGGGGCTAGCACAACTTTGACGTAAAATACGTAGCGAGTATTCGATAGAAAAGTGTACGCCAATTACACCCGTCAGAAGCACACTTGACAGGCGTAAATGGCGTAAATGGTACACTTTTCTATCGAAAACTCGCTACGTATTTTTATGTCAAAGTTGTGCTAGACCCACTGAATACCCTTTATTCCATTCCGTAGTCCACATTGTTCCAGTTTCATCAACGCTCAAACAAAAACTGATTTCAAATTTAAATTTAAAAATCTGAAATTCATATCTGCAAAGTTTCTCCGGCCTACGTATTGCGTTCCTATAAAATTGGACTATTGGCATTCGAAACTTCATAACGAAATGGATTACTCGTGAAACAAGTACAATAAGTCATTTTGACGAAGTATTCCCAACTATGAGCACGGTCGGATCGGGTAGGGATGGGACGAGGATTTCCGTATGTCGATGAGACTAATTACATACTATATCGACTATCACATACTATCTGTATATCAGCAGAGTTTTGAAAATCGATAAAACTTTTCCAGCGAGTACTTTTTTATGCTATTGAGTGATGAGACGAGATATCGCTCGCCTGATGTTAAACGTCACGTTTGCCCATAACAGGTCTGAACCTCTGCCACCCAGAATTTTGAATTATTGGAAATCAAGACCCTGCACAGTTATGTTTGCTCAAATACGACAATTAAAAAGTAAATTACAATTAAACACTGTTTTATTAAAACACTTATAGTGTTATAGTATCGGATAGTAGGTAACATAACTAACTAGAGAAAGCGTAAAAAGAATAAAGACAAGTTGTAAAACAAATTTTGCATTTTAGTATAAAATTTGCCACTTCGGTATAAGTTCTCGAGATATTAATTCGATTTTGTAATAGTTACGGGCAAGTCAAAGTCGTTCCCATCCCTACTAGGAACTATGCTGGAACGGCACCAACGAAATACGAACTATCTCCTAAAGTCCGATATTGTATCACCGTTTTTGTTTAAGAATTTATTAATATAATAGCTTGTAGAATCCCGCGGCATTACTCGCAATGTTTCAAGAGACGTGGGCCAACCCACATGATTTTAGGAACAAAAAGATTTCAATGACTAAATAATTAACTTCAATTTTTTTTTTTAGTTAACCTGTAATGTCCCACTGCTGGGCAAAGGTCTCCCCCTTCAAATAAATTTAATAATATTTCAAACCAATGAAAATTATAATTTAGTAAATAATTGAAGCAGAAAAGTTAATGATTAGAATAATTCATTTTTATTTGTTTATACTGAGAATGTATGCTAAAGTATACATTTAACGACATTTAACTTTTTTTAATTATTTCTAGTGTCTAGTCTGTTGGCGATAGCCAGTAATTGGTTAATTCTAAACTTGTTTATAATAGCAATTAGACTGTATATTTCTTATGCATAATAATTAAGTAATACAAGACTACAGTCATGTTTAAATGAAAAAAAAACAACCTACGCGAAGCTCAGGCACTAACACCAGTTATCACATTCAATGAATTTAGTATTTTAAACTGCATAAAAATTGTATAGTATTATATAGGGTCATAAAGAAAGGGTATTCCAAAAAGGCTCATGGTACTCATCATTATGAACAACCTTCTACTTTTGGGACAATTCGGAATTTGCGAAAAAAAAAATCCACTGTTCCACAAAGAAATGTCAATGACAATCGACAAAATGTTTTGGAACAACAGTTTTTTTTCGCAAATTATAGTACCTAGATAACATAAGTACCTATTATCAGCCTTTTTCACCTTAGCATGCCCTTTCCTTATAACCCAAAAACATTTAATTAGAATTTAGTCCCTACCTTGTGATGGCTGCTATTTAAACACTTACATACGTAGAAAACGTTTGAAATGAAGATTCGACTGCTTTAGTCATGTTTTCATTTCGCGATACCTACCTTTGCGTTACCTAATTAACTAAACCTTTATCTTTAGGCATTCATTATTCAAACTCCGTTTAGTTTGTTTTAATACACAGTGAGTATCAGTCTGTATGTCGTGGCAGATAGGAATAAGACGTGGCTAAATAAGTGAATTAGTGTATTGAACTATAAGTGGACGTGGACTAGATGTTCTAAAATTCTGTTGTTTGAATGCAAACGTTGCTTGCTGAATGGGATAAAAATAAGGGCAAAGAGTCGCAAGTTCTAATTCTGCCAGTGTAACTAAAGGTCAGTGTTTTAGGCTCATGTATAAGGTATACTAGTGTATTTTACAGGATCTGGTTGTAATGATGTAGTATAGATGCTAAATCAAATTGATTTTATATTTCATGACTATTTTTTTTATTTTTTTTATTTTAGCATCTTTGAATGATTATAACCTAACAACCTTGCGACCTTAATAAAAAAGATTAATGAAAAAGATTAAAAGATACTTAGTAAAAAAAAAACCCTAACAACCAAAATCCATAGCAGCTCCGGCACGTACGCGTTTTGAATTCCATTATGTTATCTTCAGTGATTAGCTACTTATTGATGGGTTTTAGTTACTAAGTCAACAACAGAATAGAATAGTGGTAATTAATTTTTTGAGTACTAATGCATCCGGATAAGTGAGCAAAGGTCTCTCGAGCTGTGAGTGCTCTCGAAGCTCGAACAGTCGACCCCCTGGTCGCCCCCCGACGCGATCGCGCGACGAACTCAAGCGGTTTGAAAAAGACTGGACGGCGTTAGCCCAAGACCGCAATAACTGGAAAAAATTGGAGGAGACCTTTGCCCAGCAGTTGGCCAGCATAGGTTAAATAAAAATATTATATTTATTAGGATTGTTGCTTAATGTAAAATGGCAACGCCTTGGGGACTGCATTTCCCGAACGTCCCGCGGGACCTTCTACGCTGTAAATGTTTTGGGTACTGTAATTGTGTGGACCTGAACGTGTGAGTACTTTATTATTGTAGATAGGTTAAATATAAAAATTAATTTTGTTCTTAATTTCAGTTTAAAGAAGATGAGCGCAATGATCAGATTTGTTGTATTTTTGACGATTATCGGTGTAGCTGCGGCAGTAGGTATGATAAATCTGTTTTTGATTTTGAGTTAAATTATTTAAATTTTTCACCGAATTTAATTTGTATAATTACCTCTTAGCGTGTGATTTTGTATTGTTTAACTTTTTATTCCAATGCTGAAATTACTGCTTAGCTCATTTCTTAATTAAGGGTAATTAGGTAATTTCTTAATTTTGCAGAAGGATTCGAACCAGGACTTCGTTGTGAGTACCTAACCTACATATATCTTACCTAACTTAATATTTATAAAGTGTAGCCTACGGTAACTTACCTAAAAATTTAACGACATACGTTTTTACCTCTACTTATTGTTGTTTAACAATAACATTGCGGGAAAATGAATGGATACATGACGATAGCTTTGAACCAACGCCGAACTACAATAGGTACTTTTTTCACTATAACTTTATTACTCAAAGTTCCAGAAACAAACTCAAAATTATGTTTTGGGTCTGTGCCTAAGCAAGCACCCTATCAAAACCAATAACCTATATAGTATATGATGAATACCAACCAGAAGTCCTACAATAGATAATTTAATAGTTATAAAGCCAGTAATGAAAAATATCTTATAATTTTTCCCTTCGAAAAAAATCAAAAGTTTATGATCATTCGTGAATTGATTGTTGTGTTGGTCATAAAACATGTGTGTTTCTTTGCAGGTAAATTTGGCATGGGACCAAACCCTGGCGAGACGTTTTTATATAAAATTTCTACGACAGTAGCAGATGCAAAACTCGCTGGTTGGGAATGTTGTAAACGTCCACCGGGGCCTCTGCCTCAGCTCCTTATGTACTGTCCTGAAGACAAGGTCGTGTGTGGCCTTTATGATGATACAGGCTACATTGCTGGTGTTCAAGTCGCTGTAAGTACTCAGAACACTAACTCTTTATTAGAATTATAAAATTTTATTTCAATTAAAATAACATATATGTTATCACAAATAAAAAAGGGCTCAAGTCACTATACATCGGATCATTCAGGAAGGAAGAAAAGTTCCAGCATAGTGAAATGTTCATAGAACAAGCAATACACTTTGTACTATTGTACCTCTATATCCTAGTTAAAGGCATTTGTGAGCTCTATTTTATTCTTATAATTAAATGTGTTTTACTCCGTTCGAACGTTTTGCTTTGCTTTCTCTTGTGCCAGCACTTTTGTTTAGTCCAACTGGATGAAGTTAGAACCTGGATGGCATCGAATAACTTTATAGTTATTTATTCTCATTCAAAGTAGTTTGGTACAACTGATCAACTTAAAGTTAAATCAGATTTACGTTTTCTGCTCAGCAATATGTTTTTATTTTAGGTTATATTTTTTATTCTGAATAGTCACGTAGAATTTATATTTCAGGTATCATGTTCAGAGTTCTCGGAGAATTTATTTGATTGGCCAACACGTGGCTTCACTCACTGGGACACTACCGTTGACGGGAAAGTCAAGGCTTTCGAGACATTACAGCAATACTATGTTACTGACGGTAACTTGCACTTTTAAGAAATTTTCAAGAACACACTTCAACACTCTGAAAAACATTACATGTTTGTCGAAGTTTGTGAAATTATACCAACTTAATAATCATCTGAAACCGTACACACAGTTGTAACAAAGCCATATAACTTCGCGCATATTCACTGCAAGTATCTGCATTTAGTAACTCCAATTTATGTTTTTTGAAATACTTAAAGCCTTGGACAAGAGCGTTTTGCTTCAGCTTAAACATTTTAATACTATGGACACCACTCAATCCATGCAAACTTATTGTTTGTAAGAGTGACAACCGTATTTAAAATATATCATTTCAGACTACCTAGCTATAGACAAAGAAGAGCGGATGGCATCTCGTGACCATTCCCGTATTCTCCAATGTAACGGTGTCTGGGTCACCGGCACCAACAAGAAACTGCTGAAAATTTCTAATCAGGAAGCAGACATCGTTCGCGAGAAGTTATTCCTCAAGCAGCTGTGCACTCCCGGAATGGGTGAGTAACTGAGTAATAAGCAAGAAAGTGAAGAATGGATAAATGAGATGAAGAAGAAGTGTGCACACTGTATCAAGCCCACGTAGCTAGGTGGGATAAAGGTAGGAAGATGATGATGAAGCAAGGAAGCGTAACAAGTGTTCTGCATCCTAGATCAGGTCCTGGCTTACTATCAGGCTAGACAGCGGTCGTTACTTTGCGTCCACTGCACGTGGGCGACCTTGCCAGGATCCGTCATATTTCATACATTCAAGCAAAATAACGGTTTCTTTTGTATAAGGACGCGTCTGAAACTCGACGGCCGCGTGAGTCCTGATTAATAACTAGTCTTTTTCAATGTGTTTGAATTTCACAGGACAACACTACTACTATAACTTGTCGACTACAACGGAGTGCACTTACGACCAGATGTACCCGTGGTTCCTGATGACTAAGAATGGGGAACTGAGCGCTGTTTCTTTTGGCACCTACGGCAAATTGGAAGTGTCCTCCGGTAGAGACTGGTTTGAACGACCAACGACAATCAGTCTTAAGGTCAGTTCTTAACCTTTATCTTGTCTTTAAGAGGCAGTACCGCGAATTCTTTACATAAGCCGAAACCGGGTTTCTCTGGCTTCCGTCTTGCTCTGTCAGCTAAAGAAAACGCGAGACCAAAGTCAATATAATTCAAAGCTGGCTAGCTTTAGGAGTTTACATTACGGCCCCTGAAGGCATTATTTTTAAGAATGTTCTGTGTTGATAGCTTCTAGTTAACTACAAAAGTAAGCTACGTTCATTGACGCGGACGAAACTGTAGGGCGCAGCTAGTAGATAATTTATTATAAAAGTTGTGTAATTTCAGAACATTGCTCCGAACCATCCTCCGTGCATGTACGACTTGTTCGTCAACCCTGGCTTGGTCTCCTTGCACATCTACTTCGTCGACAAGCCTTGGACCATCACGTGTCCAGCATAGTTACAGAACTTTATCAGTGGAAAGTATTAATCTTTGAGAAATATCTGTGTTTCTTGCAAATCAATACAAATACTGATAACTTACCCTGATAGTTTTGTTTGTCTCCTAAATCACCTTTCGAACAAACAGAAAATAAAACCGGGTACGTCAGCCAAATGCCAGAAACACTTTGGACCTCAAAAACACACCACCCCTTGACAGGTCCAGGAAAAGATGGCACGATGACATCGACGCACACCTAAATGACTGGATGATAGCAGCCCAAAATCAGAAAAGTGGAGGGAGGGTAGAGAGGCCTTTGCGCTGCAGTGGGTCACTAATGGCTTAATATAATAGTAAAGTTAGTATTTGGCCGCTACGATGTCACAGACACACGTTAAACTAAACACGCTTGTGTTTGCGTCGAGAGTAAAAATGATTTTTCTACGTTAGAAAATCCAGTTGCACGAACAGAGGTAGAATATTCTCTGCATAACTCCTATCTAGTAATATCGCTGTCGATATTACACTTGTAATGGAAAACCATTTCCTCTTCAGTTACGAGTAGGTAAGAGTGCCTGGGAACTTGTTAGATTTTAAAATTGAAATAATAGAAAGTCGGTTCTGGGTCTGGGTGTCAGTTGCTAAGACGAAAAAGGCTTTTGGTACCTCATTATCTATACTAATATTATAAAGAAGTAAAGTTTGTGTGTTTGTATATTTGTTAAATTGTAAGGGGTAATCTCGGGATCTACTGAACCGATTTTAAAAATTCTTTCACCAATAGAAAGCCACATTATTGCTGAGTGTCATAGGTTATATAAAAAACCGAAAAATAAAAAGGCTTTTACGTGGTAGTCCGTTTTGCAAAGTGAATAGGAGAAAAAACGGTCCGGACGGCGCGCGATGGCTTCGGGTTTAATTAACATTACGCCCAACGAAGTGGGCAAGGGTCAGCTAGTTACCTATAAACTGCTTCTACAATGGGACTAACCCGGAATTCGCGAAAAAAAAAATCAACTATTCCATAGAAACATGTCAATGATACTACAAAATATACGGAAAGGATAATTTCCTTTTCATGAATTCCAGGTTGGTCCCATAGTAAAATTTGTTCATAATGATGAGTACCATGAGCCCTTTACGGATTAGGCATACCCTTCCCTAAAACCTTGTATAGTTATAGATAGAAAATAGTTCATATTGACTTACCTGCTATACAATAAATCAATACGTACTTACTTTAAATATCTACCAAGCTAGTTGAACAAGAGAGTTTCTCTAGTAACTTTAAATTTCAAGTTATGGTTACAATAACTTTACCTAGAACAAACCTAACATGAGATAATTTCGAAAGTTTCCGCAGGAACGAAACGGTCCAGTTAAGTTGCGGTAAGTTAACCACTTACTAACCTATGTTAAGAGGAGGAAACCGATTTTCACTCGGACAAATATTATATAAGACATAAAGTTTCTGGGTTATGTTGAGTTTTTGTCACTTAAATTATGTATAATATATAGGTTGAGTAATGTAAGGTTTGTTTTAGTTTTGATCAACATGAAAATCAGTTTCAAGTATAAGTCTCAGATCACGTAGGAAGGAAAATATAGTGCTGCCTGAGATCAAGGCGAAGCCAAGAACTTCAAAACACTCGCAAATCTCCGTGTACGTCAATACAGATGACAAAATATCGTTAACATTTTGACATTTGTATTTGAAACTATATCCTAAAAATCATGCTAACCACGGTACCGCTCAGTTGTAAATGCCACCTACGGTTACTAATCCGAAGACTGACAGTGTCGCCCATTGTTCTTCATAGAAGTATCTATGTAACAAATTTAAACCGAGGAATCACATACAACCCGGTCACAATATCTGTGCACCTCGCTGGAATGCGTATAGCCTTATATAGTCGGCACTGTCGCACCGGGGAGTGCGCGGAGAGGTGACAGGGGAAGCGGGAGCCTCTCCCGCTTCCCCTGTCACTGTCACTGTTACCTCTCCAGTGCACAGATATTGTGACCGGTTTATAATTTAAAAACATTGAAGTTCCACAAAAAGCAGTTTCGTCCTCTTATTTTTTTACCGCATTTTCTACGTTATGAGTCTCACGTACGTCACGTGGGGCCACGTAGAATATTACCGTACGTACGTAGGTGAGGCATAAATTTGAGTTTGAAATTTCTACTTGTAGTTTGAATTGTTTTGTTATGGAAATGGGACGATGAACATTTTCAGTTTGTGTTTGAATTACACTTTTATCGTGGAGTAGTTTAAAAATAGAAGTTTTGGCTTAGTTTTTAAGTGTTCAATGGGCTTCGAATGGTTATTTCACTCTGTGGCTTATACCTACGTGTTTAGCTGTTTGAACAATTGAAATGAGATCGTTTTCATTTCAACCAATCTAGCCAAGTAGCAATTTTATCATCGCAAATGCTATAAAAAATTGAGATAATGACGTATGAGAATTACATTTATATAATAGGGTGATAAGGAAAAGGGATGCTAAGCCAAAAAAGGCTCATAATACCTACTCATCATTATGAACAACTTTTACAATGAGACCAACCCATAAATCGGGAAAAAACAGCTGTTCCATACATTTGGTCGAGCGACATTGACAATTTTCTCTGTAATTTTCCTAAACATACTTTTTACCTGTTGTATCCATTCAGTTGAAATCAAATAAGTAGTACCTACCTAAAAACTAGTTTTATACACTTTACTCAAATACCTTCATCATTTTATTCGGTTACACAGTAAGTTTTAGTCAACCAATACTTCAAACAAAGCCGACGCCGATATCTCCCATTTCAATTCACCACTCACATAGGCGTACGCTGAACAAATCAACGTGCCTGGCAAAGTGGCGACGGCAATGACTCTCGCTCGCTGGACGAGACAACTCCATTAGGCGTCATTGTTTCAACTACCACACATAAATTGCAGTGTTTAGTGAGCATACACTAATTCGTCAAAAGTAAAGCTGTGGCCGACCTGCGCTGCAGCGATGCGGGAAGCGGAAAGTGATAAATACACTTTCCAATTTCTGTTTCAATACGGTACTAAAGTAGAATAAAGATGCGTAATCGTCGCGTATCAAGCAAGGCATTACAGAAAAGGCACTTCTGATATATCTTTGTGAACGTGACTATAACCTGGAACATTCAATGCTATTCAAGGTCTACAAATATTTCTGATTTCTATAATAGAATAAAACTCTAGAAAGAATGTACAAGAAATCTGATCTGATAGAACCTACATACAAAGACTTACGTTACTTAATTCCGAAAAAAGTTATAGTTACTTGAAAAAACGTTCTAGTTGTTAAAAAATGATACTTATGTAAGTAAGATGTAAGATGGCCAATTTTAACTACGCAAAATCATTAGGCTGCAAAAATGTCATTTATGTATAGTTCTAACACAGCCTCTCAGAATCTCGTCGGTTCTTATATTTCCCATCTAGCATTAAATTGCTGCAACATCCTATCTCAAAGTAGTGCTTTCATTCTTTGTAAAAATTACTTTTTCATAAGAAAAGCGTCGTTTGCCGTGCGCCGGAGATGAAAACGTTTCCTTTATGTCAGTTTACGCCCTATTTACCTGCAGTTAGGATTAAAATATAGCCGAGCTTACAGATTAGTTCTGTAATCTGTTGGGTAGGTGTGCTTATCGGGGAAGGAAAGCTGCGATGTTTTGAGCCAAGTTTTAAAAATTTGTACTGAAAAGATGAAGCCATTAGGAGATATTTATATGCTTGGCATGGTTGGAAAATTATTGCAAGTATGCATTTGAAACCAAATGAGTTTTTCACAAATTGTTGCTATTACCTACGTTGCAATAAACTGAAAATGAAAAAAACTGGTATAAATTATTTCAAGGGATACCTCAGAAGCTACTTTAAATATTTAGTATGTTTGTGTGTATATGTATTTGTGGAAACAGGAGGCCCTTCATCAAAAGACATGAGTAATTAATGTAACTGAGATCAACTTTTATTAAACAATTAAGCGAGTCGCCGCTTTTGTACGATGCGCTGACGGTTCGTTCTCATAATATTATATTCTCAAAATATTACATTCACAAAACATTACATTCGCAAAATATTATATTCTCAAAATATTATCTTTTGTAAAATGAAGTACAAAAGTATTATCCATAAAACGGAAGATATTACCAAACTCTTTAAGGCTGGCACAGAAAAATAAACTCGATCGTCATTAAAAAACCGAAGTTATTTCTTTTTGTTTCGAAAATTAAAAAAGAAGCAGAATTACAAACAATTAAAACGAAAAAAAGTAAACTGCATTGCAAACAAAAATAACGGCGGCAACAATATATTGAACAATCGGTCAATCAAGCTGAAAAAATAATTTCAAAATGTTTAAACAGTGAAATATCGATTGGAGAATGCTTGCAAGATTTATCGGAGCTATAGAAAGTTAATTAATTTTTATTTTTTCGTCAATTTGAATAAAATAAAGACAATAATTTTTTTTACATAGGTATTTTCTGTTTCATTGTACAGGTAATATTTTGAGAATATAATATTTTGCGAATGTAATGTTTTGTGAATGTAATATTTTGAGAATATAATATTATGAGAACGAACCGCGCTGACGTCCTTCTTATAACAATCCTTGTTACAATATGGCCGCCCCGCTTCCATAGCCAACGGCGCTTCGCTAGAGTGGCCAGAGACAGCCAACTCTCTAATTTTGACAGTAACATTATCAAATTATGTCCAAGCGCCGTCATATTTTTATGTTTTAGATAAATATTTGTCTATTGTTTATTGTCTATTGTCTACTTATTATTTCGAAAATTAATTACGGCTCTATAAGATAACGGGTGAAACTTCAGTGTGTAATAATAATTAATTAATATTTAAATCATAGCTCGTTGGTGCAATACAATACAAACCAAAACCAGCACATCATTATGTTTTAGTACAAAGGGAATGAAACTAGATAGCGCTTTCAATATAAATTTCTAATCAAATAATTATATAATATAATGCAGCATGCTCTACTATCAAAATGCCCCGCGATCATTAGGCAAGCAAAATACTGATGCCTATGTATTCTCTCCATCCTAAAGTTGCCTAAAAGAGATCGCTCTTAGCGATAAGGCCGCCAGTAGTTTCACTAGTATTCAGTTTTATGATCCTTTTTGTCTGTTACCTTGTGGTGTAAACAATAAAGAGTTTATCTATCTATCTATACCTACCATTATTTTGTACTTTCTTTAATGTTCTACTTCTCTTTAACCCTCGTTTCCCCCTTCTTAACTATCTTAGAACTTCCACAAATGTTTACCATGAGCCCTCAATATCTAGTTAGCTCCACAATTAATTACTTGTAGACTAGAACTTCCCCTAATTAATTCGGAACACTTATCTTAAACTTCGGGCTTAGAAACTTGGGCGCCCAACTAGATGATGGATATGTATTCATTAACCCGTTTTAATTTGAAGGATTAATATTGTTATGAAGGAAGTGATTTTGTTTAGTATTATAAATTAGTTTTTCTTCATTTTGATCTCTTAGTGATTTAAGATTATAAATGTGAGCTATTAAACGAACTCTGAGTTGATTGTTTGCTATATTTTCTGGGTGTGTAGGTTGTTTGTGATGTTTGAAATAATAGTCGGTGATTCATATACGTTTTTAATCATCTTTATTTCACTAACAATTAATTATCATCCATCTTTTTTTAATCAGTCTTTTATCAACTACGAACTTATTTTAAATATTATTTTGTAAATACATGACGTCATAATAATAATTGTACTTTTGCGCAATTAATTAAACTAACATTTATCGTCACCTGTTATTACTTCCATAATTTTTGATATTTTACAAATCCACTTACCTATATTTGTATGTTTTTTATAATTCAAATTTTAAATCTGATATTAAATTTGCATCTAGCTCATTTATGGCGTCAGTTATAAACTCATATTCACTTGCTGAACACAATGGAGTATCGACCGCAAACGTTTCGGATAATTTTGAAAAATCAACGCCATAACGTTGTTCATTTGCATCATTGCTTACTGTTGGAGCAAACCTATGCCCCCAAAGTATATCTTTAGCAATGTAACTAGTTTTAGCTTGCATAGGCTGCCCTGTGGTTTCTATCAAACCTTCAAATACTGCCAGTATTTCAATTTCTCCACATAACAAATCTGCAGCTGATATATGATACAACGGACTTGATTTATCTATAACATGTATTATAGAAACTGGCCATAAGAAAAACGTAGATTCACATCCGTCAGTATCGACTTTCAACTCAATTTGTTCGAAATTATATAGCTTGCGATCGTTCACATCAAACCTCGTAATGAAAACTGATGCTTTAATGTTCAGGATCCTTGATGTTCTCACGTCTCCAACTCTAAATATGAGGCAAAGTTTGTCGTTTCTCAAACTAACAGTCAGTTGTTTGCTAAACAATATTGTTAGTGTCCTTGATTTGGGACGAGTAAGCTTCGCAAATAGGATACCAACCATAAATGCTTGAAATATAGAACTAACTATGCATTGTATACACATAGCGAAAATAGTTTGAGGACATTCCAACGTGATGGCTCGTTTACCATAAGCTACAGTTGTGTGAACTTCAACGCTGAAAAGAAATGTTGACGTGAATCCGTAGATATTTTTAACACAAGGAGTCCAAGTTCCGTTTTGATTGTAAGGTAGATGATCTTCAGTCAAATCACCGTGCGTAAAGGCGATGGCCCAATAGATAAAGCTAAATAATAACCAGTCTGCAGTAAAAGCAGCGAAGAAGTTGAGCAAAGTCCACCTCCATCGGGCTTCGACTAAGGTGATAAACCAAGTGGAAAACCAACTAAACTTGTTATTCTTCAGTTTCAATCTTTCAATGTTGAATTCTCCAGTCTTGCTGACGATTCTTCTTGTCCTTGGACGACTTGACTTTCGTGTATGGAGCCCTGAAAAATGTAGGTACAAAAGACTTGAATATTAGATATTGTAACATTTGTATTGTATAGTAATAGAAAGACAACGTCTAGTAGTTTTACACAGTAGTAGCGCAAATAGTTGTGTCACAAGTCACAATAGAACACATTTCAAAACCAATGCAAAATACGTGATTTACTGTAAATTGAACGCAAATACGAATGTTTACAAGAATCTCCAATACGAAACGCAAACAATTATATATCAATCGTTCTTTTATGAGTAAACCATGATACTGAAATTCAAATATTTACTTACTATTACGTGGATAATACGTTCCTGGAACTATAGGCGTTGATCTGCCCGATACATTGTGCTCCGAATGTTCTTCTGTAAGCTGTCTGTCAGGCTCACTCATTTTGCTTGCACTCTGAAATTTCGGTTATGGAAATTAGTTAAATGTGTCTACAAGACTTCATCAACAAAAGACAATACATCAGAGAATCAACTGTTAGCAAAAATAGTTACGTTACTAGTATCTGTAAAGAGAAATTTTAAATAATCCTTCCTGCTGATAAGAAGATTTTAGTGGGATCTAAAAGGTTTTGTCAGATTTGTTTAATTGGCACTGCATTAATAAAACTTTGAAGAAACAATTTTTTTATTGAAATAGTTCAAACGTAGTTTAAAAGACGTAGTCTGTAAAAAAAACTAAAATCGACAATTTAATTTTCCAATACAAACTGTTCCTACCTGTGAAACATTTGAAGTTCGTCCTATCGGTACGGTAAACTAGGCATGTCCGATCTCTTTTGTCTTTTTAGAAATAAAAATAGTGTCACTTGGTTGTCAAATATTTATAGGTGTGTTCTGTGTTCAGAAATTGGTCCGATCTTTTTGGTCTGCTTTGTTGGATTTTTTTTTTGTTTTGTTTGCTCTAATACAGGGAAGGTTAAAAAGTAAAAAAAAAGCGGGTGAAACCGCCGGGGGTCAGCTAGTAAAGAATAATTGAATAATTGAGTATTAATTAATAATTTGAAAAGGCTCTAGATTTTGAGTGGAACATCTAAGACTAAAGATAATAATTTCAAATGCAAGCGGTCCCAAAATTGAATACACAGATGTGATAAAAACCCTAGATAATAAAATAAGCGAAAATTCACTTACCAATTTCCGCGAGAATACAAGACGAGATGCGTAATTTCATTCCACTGCCGAATAATTCATGTAGCAAAACAGCGTGTGTAACATCTTTACAGATCTCAGCGCCACTGATATGTGAATCCTTCGAGATTACGAGTACGTAGGCAACACCGGTAGCGAATGTTTGATAACTTTACAATGTTGTTTCATATAATTATCAGTGACGTTTGTAACTACGCAACGTGATAATGGTTTCAATAATACATTTTATTTGTACCTAAGTTTAATTTTTTTTTTCGTTTCGTTGCGCTTATTTTTTAACTTTGAACGTGGTACTTCAAAACTAAAGAACTAGTTATAATATCGGGAAATTGTTATTACGTCGATAACATACTGTTTGTTTTAAATGTTCAAAATGCCAACTGGTACTCATTTTAAAGATACGGTATTTTTTCGACCATTTTTTAAGTGTCTCTACCTCAACGGTAAAAACAAAATAATACATTGTAAAGTATACCTACATTAAAAATAGTAACGTACGTTACATTTAGATAATAGTAAATTGAACAAATAAGATAGCAGCAGCCAAATGTTTAGTCACACAATGTTTAGTAATTTATGAAAAAATACATAAGAATAGCAAATCTTATGGGCAAGAGTTGCAGTTAACAAGGTTAAGCAAAAGTCATTAAAAAAATTGAATTAAAAATATATTTAGAGATGTATTGCAAAAATAGAAACAAAATCATACGTTGAGTAAAATTTATTGATTACCATCAAGATTTTTAATCTTCGTCTTCATCGTCACAGATATATACAACTGGGGTCTTAGTACACCACCTTGGGGGACTCCCCTATGTTTACCCAAGGATATTCAATCCAGTCAGCGATGAAACTACTTTTCTTTTGCCCTTGCGTATTTTCTAATCAATAGACGACATTATCTGGCGTACGAAATTGTTTGCCGAGCATTAGCGGTGATGGTGGTGGGGTCACAGTATCAAACGCTTTTCAGAATTCCATAAACACGAAATATATAGTCTGGTAAAAGTTTTCACAAAAACCGATATTATCTTTACTAGGATGTATGACTGAAGTAATCACGTGCAGTGCAAACTTAGCTACTATTTAAGTTTTTTTTAAGCTATTGAGTGACGAGACGAGCTAATTGCTCGCCTGATGTTACAACGTCACGTTTGCCCGTAACAGGTCTGCGTCACTCAGAATTATGAACTATTACAGCTCATAACCCTTCTCGGCACAGCACTGCCCTCGTCACCTTGAAATTTATAATGTTTTATTTTTAAATATATTACATGCATTTGTAGTGGTAGGGCTCTTTTGCAGAGCCCGCCTGGGGAAGTACCACACCTTTGCCAGATATTCCACCGCCAAGCAGTAATGTGCAAACATAACTGTGTTCCGGTTGGAAGGGCGTTGTTTCCAGTGAATTTACAGGGCAAATGGGAGATTAAACAACTTATATCTCAGAGTGACGAGCGCAGTGCTTTGAGGCGCAAGATCTTGAATTCTGTGAGTTCAAAATTCTGGGTGGCGCAGACCTGTTACGGGCAAACGTGACGTTGTAACATCAGGCGAGCAATTAGCTCGTCTCGTCACTCAATTACATAAAAAAGAATGCATATTGAATTCAGTAAATAATAAGTGTTTTATTTAATTTGCCTGTTAGTTAGTGTGCAGTTAGTTAATGTTTGTCTGTGTGGGTCAAATCTTGCGAGCTAAATTAGAACCACTTCCTGACGTTTGATTGGACTAATAAAAGCATCCAGTTTGTAGAGGCTCGCATAAACTTGTACAATAAAATGTACTTCGATAGGTTAATAAAGGTACACACTACGCCTTAAACACCTCTGCTCTCGAATTTAGTTTAGGTAAGAAAGTCCTTATTGATTTACCTGTGACGTTGGTCAGCTACCGCATTCTACTCCTTATACTCCCACGCAAATAAAGAACACTCCACATGAATGCTCAAGTAGAGAGTCCTACCAAAACATCAGGAACCGGTCAATGAAATAACATTTTTCTTCCTACCGCATATTATCACGCCTTATGTTCGCTGGAAGGGATGCAGTAGTTGAGGTTTTGAGTTTTTATTTTAATACGAGCTGACCCGACAGACGTTGTCTTGTCTTAATTTTCGAATGTTCTGCTCAACTTTCTTAATTTTTTCTTCTATAAAAACCTTTTCCTGGCAATAACTAACACAACAAAAATAGGAATTAGCGAAATTGTTCCACCCGTCACGCGTGATGAGATGACCAAGGAAAATAGAGATTCATTTTTATAAATATAGATTAGTAAGATTAACCATTTAATTAATTTATTTATCGATTTATTATTGATTGTTGAATAGAGAAATATTAATGAGAGAGAAAATTAATTTTAATATTATAATATCTGTAGTACATAATACATACATACTCGTAGACTAGAAGTAAAATAAGTTTTTATTTTCAATAGGCACTTTTTTATTTTATTTGCATCGATCAATCAATTTGAGTTCTGGCTGAAAGTAGTATAAATTACTAAAACTCTACTCCAGACCGAGTCAAGTGATGGACAACAAAAGAAAAGATGTTCACAGATTGAAAATAATGATGATTTCATCCCATACGGTTTTTCTAATTATTTTGTTGTAGTCTTTTCCCGAACTAACAAAGATGAAAAGCCATTAAAGAGCTTGTCACAGGTTGATTGGATTTAGACGATAGTTTGATCATTGCATTCCACAGTGTCCGTAGGGAGCGCGAGTGAAAAGGGCCGCCGACAGATGACAGCCGATCCCCTGCGTTTGCGGTTGTTTGTCGTTCTATTAGCAAAGAAAACATCTTCGGCAACGAGCCGCCTTTATATGGGATTCGTTTGCTTGATTTCACATGTTACAAATTGATAGGGTGCGAAAATATAAGGACAATGTGTCTAATTATTTCAAACAAAATCATTGTGACAATTGATTGTTTTTTTTTATAAGTCACTCTACCGGCTCTTCTCTCAGAGGTTCGTAACACAATCTAGGGTTTTTAAGGTCAGATTGAATTATGGTATCTTTTTTGCTTACGTACTTCATCGTTGACCAAATGATCGCTACTAAACAGGCTAGTTGATGGTCAAACATGAATTGATTTGATTTAAAAAAATACCAGTTTTAAGGTGATTGTACGGGCAAAGATAGAACTGGTTGTATAGTGTTTAAATGATGCTTATAATTAAATTAGGTACTAAATACTATAGCATTAACAATGTAACACAGAAAACTTAATACAACAAAACGGATACCGCAACAAACTAATGTTTGCGCAGATGGCAAAAAATTAGAAGTCACTAAATCGAAACTGCACCATGTTGTTGACCGATTCTGCCAAACTTCGTAGCTTGTTCATAACTTACAGCTAACAGTTGTAAAAGCTATAAAACTGTTCACTGTGTTTCTACTATAATAATTCTAAGCTGGAATAGCTATTGCCAGAGAAGTAGTTCCATGTAATAGCTGAACGTTCGATCTTCGAGTTCCCTATTAGCTGAGGTGAAGTTTCAAGTTCAGTTAAGCTAGTTTTCGAAAGCGCAGCAAAGCTGATTATGTGGGACCTAGTTATTTGGTAGATTTTCCTATTTACAGATACATACGAGTATAGTGTGAAATTAAGTTGTAAAAATTTGTAAAAGTTAACAAATTAAATTGTAATAGTAAAAACTCACGGGCCGTGGAGTCTGTGGTGTATAATAAACTTTATAAAAAAATACAAATAGTGTTAGGAAAAATAATATGTGAAACAAAAACCAGAGAAGTCGCTGAATGGTGGCTGCGGAACAGAAAGCGTCCACGCGCAGATCTTTGGCTCTGTAGATGGTGTAAAGCCTTACGTTGCAGTTGTAATAAAACACATGAATGCTGAACTAAGACTGACTTTATTATTAATAAACATTGCTTATATATCTTATATCTAAGTACCTACTTACTACACCACATCTCTTCCGTTAATAAAAAATAAAATAAAATAATTATTATTTGATTTTATTTTACCTTATTACATAATTATTCTTTAAAAATAAGTTATGATTCCACAACCAAAAACAAACATGAAATAACAAAGAAAATATATATTTTTTAAATTACCTATACATTCGAATGTTATAAATTTATCCATTAAAAATCTTAGTTCTATTCTTATGTATGTAATATTTTCTTCCTTTCCATTCTTTAAAATTTTAACATTATTAGCCCTAAATCTTCTATTACTAAATATGTAAATATATAGGGCCATATTATCTTATCTAACTTACTTCCTACTTTATTCTTAACCAAACAAATAGTCATTTGTTTTATACTATAAACATTAAATTTTCATCAAATGTTGTTTTCTTTTAATTTTACTTTTAATCAAATTGTCTCTTGCATCTTTTCCATATTCGGCCAGTATCGTTAACGTAAACGTAACGTAAACGTTTAATATTATTTGTCATTCTTCTGATACCTACTCGCGTGGCCACTTTGTAGGTAAAAGATGAAAATCGTTTAATATCAATCACGTCTCTGCAAATACATATTCGTGGACCGGTCTATCTATTTTTAACCCCCGACGCAAAAGAGGGGTGTTATGGGTGGGTGGGGTGGGGTTTACTAATCAGTCAGGAGTTATACTCATCGTGGTAGCTTAGTTGTAAATACTAATATTTAGAAACGGTCCCCCCGACGCGACGTTTTCTTTGTAACTAACTAATATTTTGTTGTAATTATTAATATTTTTAGCGGTGTTTTAGTTTTTATGTACAGGTTGTTAAAAAAATCAAATTATTATTTCGTACTTTTTTAGGTAGGTTTTTGTGTCGGGGGTTTTTTAAATTTTTAATTTAAGTTTTTCTCTATCTCTCGTATCAAACTCAACAATAACTCTTTAGTGTCATTATTTTTTTTATAGTGCACACTTCGCTCACATTTATTACTTTACATAATTCGCTCAAATCTCTCGACAATACGACTCGCGTGGATGACGATCGAGATTGGGCATCTAAGTAAATAATGTTTTTACTTGGGACGAAACAAAAATATTTTGACCTCTTTGACACTAAACCTTCTTTTTTTTTCATTTATTTTTCTCTTATCTTCACTAAGTAGGTACCAATTCTACCAAATTATTCAGTTTTTTAATAATATCCACAACTCTCGGTTGATCAGACCTTGAGGTAGTCGGACTATTATTAGTAACCAATAGTTCAGTATCATCAGGGTTCACCGTATTACCTTTCATTACTTTTGTTTCCGAATATACCTAACTACCTACTCCGTTTACACATAATATTTGTTTATGAATTGGCAATTCTAAAGTTTCGCAATGAATTATACCTACGAGTAACTACAGAAATTGATGCGCCGGTGTCCAATAACCAAGTGCAATGACTCCGACCTAGATTTAATGATACTCGTTTTAAACTATTTACACTATTGCTATTAAACTATATCAATAATACATATTCTAGCACAGAAAAAAAATATTTTTCATGGATTCACTTTACACATAACACCTTTTTTTTTCACTTGTTTCACTACACCACACTTCTATATTTTCACGCATGGGCATGGTCTCCTTCACCCACGCACCTCCGGTGACATCGCGACACCAACATCTCCCGGCTGCTGCCCACAACGACATGCTTTTGGTTTTGGCCATGCTTCAGGCTCTCGTCGGTACATGACCTGGGTTATTATGGCCATAACGTACCGTTCTGTAGGATCTGGCAAATTTTTATTCTTCTTTCATTTTAAACTTCACCAAAAAGGACACCATGGTTGTAGACTACTTTTTGATGAAACTTCGCAATCTTCAGCTACAACTCATCACAGTTCATTGACGTTGCTGACATCGCACGCGCAGTTGGCTTGCACTCAAACGAGGCAGGGTCGCCATGTAAAGCCTTACGTTGCAGTTGTAATAAAACACATGAATGCTGAACTAAGACTGACTTTATTATTAATAAACATTGCTTATATATCTTATATCTAAGTACCTACTTACTACACCACAATGGATGAGTTTATAAGGGCAGCAAGAGGTGGTGGATGAAACTGACATAAGACCGGACAAAATGGAGCTAACAAAGAGTTTAAGAGCCGTACCGAGAACTCTTAACGCAAGCTTAAACTAGATCAGTTTGGCCTTTGTCTCGCTCTGTCAGCTAATATAGTAATTGGTATCCATAGGCGACGGTGATCGCTCACCATCAGGCGGCCTTGGTTGTGACTGTGACATACGAGTACAGACGACAGACACCAAAGCCTCACCTGAAGGATGCTTTCCCGAAGGAGGTTCAGGACCCTAAAAACAATACAAATGGCAAAGGGATTGGATTGATTATTGACACAATTATGTAAAATTATGAATGAATCCAGATTGCACTCTCGATTGCAATATAATAACGTTTCAGACTCAAAAATAACAGTATTAATCAGTATCACAAAAGTAATAAATTTCAATAACAACAGTAATTTCAGTAATAACAACAATAATGCAGAGTAGTTTTTGTCCAGAGTTCTCTACCTAATTTTACTAAAATGTAATAGGAATTTCATTAAATATAAATAACAGCAACTAGATTTATTTAACTAGCTCCTGAAATCTACCCTTTCAGCGATTGCTCTGCAGTTTTTTTAGTTCTTTCAATTCCATTACCTATTGATTTGTTTGTGTATTTTCCGGCTCGCTGTTTGACTGAGCCACTTGCTAGGAAAACTACTTTATTCACTTGCTTCTCTTAATGGGAACTTTTATTTTTGGCGACTGTGACTAGCGGCGGCCATCTGTTTTATTGCTATTGTTGAATCATTTTGTTTTTACTGTTCTTCATTTAAAACATGCATGGCTTTAGTTAGATATGTTAATCTACAGGCAGATTGATATTCGTTACTTGTTTTCACACGTTTATTTTTAGTGGTTTTCTGAAAAACCAAAATGTGATCTACATCTCAACTCGACCTTTAATCATCCCACTGCCGGGATACCAGATTTACCTTCGAAGGGTGAAGTATCTACACCTACAGTTAAATTAAAAACTGGTTTTTATTTTTATGGAAGATAATCTCCAGAACTCTTCCTGTTTTCGAAATTCTACAACAAATTAAAAGCTACATTCATCACCGACTGTTATAATGAGCCATATCTATCTGTGAATGAATGGCCGAATATCAAATCCCAGACATCGGCAAGCCAGTCATAAATATTGATTTCAATTCTATATGTAAACGAAAATTTAAATCTGGACTTAAATTTGGAATTTGAAATTCGAGCTTGAAATAACGCAGGATAAGAGAGAGGTACTCGTACATACATACACAGTTATAAGGAAACGGTCTGCTAAGCCGGAAAATTGAATAAAAAAAAAATAAGCCGAATTCCAGGTTGGTCCTGTAGTAAAAGTTGTTCATAATGATGAGTACCTACTATGAGCCCTATTCGGCTTAGCATACCCTTTCCTGATAGCCCTGTTACATATATGCACTTACTCGTACACCCGTACGCGTAGGTACATGTACCCGTATAATGTATCTGTCGTGTACTCTTAAGCACATATCGATGTACACAATACCTTGCAAGTTTTATTTTAACTCTCCACCTTTCTTTCAATAATATCTATATAGAATATATGAATCAGAACGCGACGTCCCATTTAATTCCATTCTTCACTTAAATCCGACTCAGGTACAACCAATCTCGAAATTTTAAACCACACCATAAATTATGACTCCACAGATTTCCGTGTCGGAATCCGCCAATATTTAAAACCCCGTAATATATTTTAAATGGATTGTATTTAATCACCCATCAAAAAAATCTACTTTTTATTAATTATCGGTACAAAATTATTACCTGCGCATTAAATATGTAAACTACAGTATGAGATAAGTATAAGGTTAATAAAACTCACTAAAGAAATGACGCTCTGTTTTGTAGGTTTCATGACATTCTGTCGAAAAAAAAGCAGCAAGTATTCGACAGATGAATTTAAAAAAATGAGACAACGGCTATCAGGCATAAAAAGGAACGGCATTTATTTATACATACCACTTTTAATCGTTCACTTAACAAGTATTTTAGACATAATTTAATGCAAGATCTTGTTTTATTTCACTGTTTTACCCTTGTGACTCAAACTCTTACATAAAAATTAAGAAAAAAATTAGCAAGGTCAAGGAAACAGTTTTGATAAGCATTAAGTGATTTTGATACGCCATAAATCATTCTCTTATTTAAATTCTCGTAATTTATTTAAACCCTATATCCTCACGGTGCCACGACTTTCTGAATTATAAACGGCCCTGCGTTTAATGGCTCTAATTTCTAACTTTTTGAAAAATCTTCGCGGAAAGTTTGCCGGTGGCGCGAAGGAGCTACGTTTTAGGCAGTAACTTAAGTTTAGTTATTAATTTAACTACTATGAATTTTTAATTGTGATTTACAAATTACTACTGAAGACTTCAGTGGACATATTTAAACTAAAAGTCTTGTTGTCCTCGTATAATAAACAGCCACACGCATTCACTAGATTGTTTAATTTTCAGTAAGCTTATCTGTCAGCTTTCAAGATTGGCTTTAGAATGCTTATAAACATATTTAAAAAGATACCTAATTGGCCTGTTACATATTTTACATGAAAAATTTAGGTTCGAGAATGCTAAAATAGCTCACTGTTGCATGTATCATGATAATGCCAATTTTTGGCTCGAATTGATCACGTGTCTAAGGGTCTAAGGTGTGTACACAAATCTGCGATGCGATGCGATGCCGCAATGCAGAAACCCGCGACGCGAATTTCTGCGATGCGATTTCTGCGGCAAGGAAATTCTTTGCCGCAGAAATCGCAATGCAGAAATTCGCGTCCTGCGTGCTCGCAGATTTTTGCGATGCGACGTCGCACCGCAGTTTTGTGTACTAGCTCTAAATAATATTATGTATGTCCGTTCCTTCGACATTCCATCTTGTTACAACCTCACGCACTGCGCTACACATCCACATAAAGTGAAGAAGAAATTTTCAGGCACTTCACGTGATTTCACTAAAAATGAATATTTAATTCGTTTCCTTTGTCTGGCTCGGTTATGAAAGAATTTCAGGCGGTAATGGCGGTAGCTTTAATTTTTGAGATATGGTTACTTTTATTGCTGTTTACGAAGTTTTCCTGTTTAATTTTTGTGAAGATTGTTGTCCAGAGGCCAGGAAGTTTTGAAAATTAAGCTTGACGAAGTATTATGCTCAGTTCATGCTAACACAAAAAACGTGATAGGCATCATGGTAACTTTATAATTAGTGCCTAAGTTTTACAGCTCGAGTTGAATTTTTATATATGAATATAAAATACAAAACTTTTTTTCGCGGGGCCCTTTCTTTCTCGGTACATATTATCCCGGTCACTGTCGCTCTCATTAAATATTTCATGACAGTTAGAGTGGCGGAGATAATCTTGGCGCATAAAAATAGGGTCCCTGGTCGAGTTGCTAAACCTCAGAATTAGTTTAGCCGCAAGAGATTTTTTATACCATGGGTGAAAATTAAATGGGCCGCCTGATGGTAAGCAATTACCATCAACTTTTTAGCCATTTTAAAGAGCCCCGTTGTAGTAGTCTACTCGAAAATAACGCCGATTTGGATGAGTTAAGTTTGCGTGTCAGATTATCATTTGTTTAGCTAGAATGAAAATTAGATATAATGGTTTTTAACGTTTTAGTTGGGTAAAGTTTGCCAAGCGGGCAAGCTAAGCGGTTAGTGCGGCGGTTCTCTGTTAAATCGTCGTTAGGAAATTCTAAATTCATTCATTCATTCTCAACCTTTAATCCTCTCCCAAGCTTATTCCGTGAGTACACCATTCTTTTGTTTAAAAAAGATAATAACTCATATTATATCAATTCGCAAAATGTTCTACAGAATTGTTATTAAAAATTATATTTGTTTGCTCCCATTAAAAAAAGGGTACCCGAAATTTGTATAAAGCAGCAATTGAATTTTTCAGAACTGTGTTACCAGTTAATAGACTTACCTATTCATTATACCTACCGGCTGAAAATTCATGAAAAATATATTTGAAGTTTCACGTAGGCAAAATTATAAGTGCAAAATATATGGAAACAGCTCAGACCGAGATGAAAACTTAATAGGCGGGTTATTCACGGCGAATTCAATTAGAGCCCTGTTCAGGTGCGACTCGCACCCGGTTAAAGCCGGCATGAACCGGTGCGAGCTGGAAATTTCCGGATATACCTAGATTTTCAAGTTGCCAGCGGGTTAATTTAATTTCGTCGGAATATGACTTGACATACATTTTGTTTATCTTCAGGTGGTATGACGGAGTTTTATATAATTAAATTGTGGTTATTCCGGTACTGTGCCAATGATATCCAGGTTTGGACTGCGTACTGGGTGGCGTACTAGAAAAAAATACTTATGGTCAGCAGTGGGCGATTACGGGCTACGAATTATGATGATAAAAAAATATTTTTGATATATCTAATTTTAATTATATAATAACTGTTTGTACTTAAATGAACTAACAACTTTCTCACTCTCTACTTAAATCTTAACCATTTAAAAAAATATATAAATCTAGCCATATCTGACTGTTTCGCATATCTGTTTCGAATTACAAAAAAAAAACAAAATACTATAAAATAAATACAAAATACACGGCCCTTATTTTCACGTTTCATAAACATAAAGAAACTTACGAAAACAAACTATAAATCCAATCTTTACCCCATCTGGAACCCGACACCATGTCGTCCGAACTCGAAACAATGTAACTGTGATTAGATCCTACATTATGCAGGGTTATAAAGAAAGGGTATGCTACGCCGAAAATGGCTCATAATACACAACATTAAACAAACTTTTACTAAAGTCAGCTGTTCCATATATTTTGTAGAGTGTCATTAATATTTTTCTATGGAACAGCTGATTTTTTTTGGTTTTGCAATTTCTGGGTTGGTCTAATGGTAAAAGTTGTTCATAATGATGAGTACCGTGAGCCCATTTCGTCGCATACCCTGTTCTTATAGCCCTGTATAACTACATAATGTATTTCAGTTAGGTTCAGGCTTGAGCGTGTTTGACCCAAGAGTTGACTTGCTCTGAAAATTAGAGATAAAAATAATTTCGTTTGAAAATCAAATGGAATAAGACTATTACAGAAATAGTATGTAGCCCAAATATGGATCATGATGTCAACAAAGGTACACCTGCGCAAAGCGAAATGATGGAACAATGCATACCGTTACGTCCAACCAATTTTTTAGACCACAATCAAGTGATCATACTATCTCCATAGCTCACCAAAACATTCAAGGAGGCATGAAAGACAAGGAACTGGAAATTGGCCTATTTCTGGAAAAGTACGATATTGACGTATTGTGTATTACCGAGACATTTCTAAAAGAACATCAGGTGTTAATGAACTTTGAGAATTTCCAGATAGTTAGTAGTTTCTGCAGAAAGCTTGCAACTCATGGCGGCTCTTTGATAGTAGTAAAAAAATCTCTAAAAGTCAAACAAAGAAAGGACATTGAACGTCTGTCGTCCGAACGTCATGCTGAAATATCCTGCGTAGAATTAGATAAATACATAATAGTAAGCTTATATAGACCACCTTCTAGTAATTATAATATTTTTGAGTCTGTAACCGATGAAGTATTAAGTAAAGTTTGCAACAAAACAAAACAAGTTATAGTACTTGGTGACTTTAACATAAATCTGCTGAAGGATTCAAATAGTAGAGATAATTTACTTGCCCTGTTTCAAAGTTACAATTTATTTCCTCAATTTAACGAGCCCACGCGTATTACTAATACAACTGCCACTTGTATTGACAATGTTTTCTGTGAACACAAGGTATTATACAAATCTATCTTTAAATGCCTCACTTCGGATCATACTGGTCAATTTATTACTGTCCCGCTAAATAGACGTAACCCTAAAATACAAATTCGTAAAAGGCATATTACCAGAGAAAAAATTAATCAGTTTCAAAATAATATAGAACATGACTTTTTATCTGAATTACAAATTAGCAATAATCCAAATGAATCTTACAATAATTTATTCCAAATTCTAATACGAAACTTTAATTCCACATTCCCCATTATTTGCAAAAAACTTGACGTAAAATTAGTCTTTAATCAATGGGCAACTCCAGGTATAAGAATTAGTCGAGATAAAATGTATGAACTTTACAATCAAAAGTCAGGGAGTAATGATAACCGTTTGATAAATTATGTTCGCAAATACAGTAAAACTTTTAAAAAGATATGCAAATATGCAAAAACCTTGTATATACTTAACAAAATAAAGCAGTCAAAAAATACCTCTAAAACTGTTTGGTCTATCATAAAAACGGAAACTGCTAAAACCAAAAGTCGAGAATCGGAATACAAGCTTAAGAAAAATAATGAAATAATTAGTGATAAAAAAGATATTGCAAATCAATTTTTAGGCTTTTTTGGGGATATACCTTATAAAACCACTGAATCACTGGCAACCAATTGTACGGAAGCTGCTCATTTATTAGTTGAAAATGTTGCTGCCAGCCCAAACCAATTTAAATTCCACGAAGTCTCAAGTGACACGGTTATCAAAACATTTAAATCGATCAAAGCAAAAAAATCGGAAGATCTCTGGGGATTGTCAGTCTGTTTCGTTGCTGAAATAATATATAACTTAGCTCCTTATTTAGCCCATATATTTAACTGCAGTGTCGACAGTAATAAGTTCCCCGATCTTATGAAGTGTAGCAAGATTATACCTTTGTTCAAAAGTGGTAGTAAGAAAGACCCTAGTAATTTCAGACCAATATCTATCTTACCATGTCTTAGCAAAATATTTGAAAAAATAATGTTAAATCAGTTAGCTTCATTCTTCTGTATTAATAATTTATTATTTAATAAGCAATTTGGTTTTTCTAAGGGCTGTTCAACTGTGGACGCAGCCTCGAATCTCGTAGAGAGCATCTACGAGGCTTGGGAGTCTCAGCATGATTCTTTAGGTATCTTTTGCGATTTGTCGAAAGCGTTTGATTGTGTGAACCATGAAATTCTATTATGTAAACTTTCACACTATGGTGTGACAGGTGATGCGTTAATGTTGATGAAATCATATCTGTGTGGTAGAACCCAAAATGTTGACATAAATGGGGTTCGATCGGAGTCGGCTAACGTTTCAATCGGGGTCCCTCAGGGTTCAATTCTTGGCCCATTCCTCTTTCTAGTCTATATCAATGACCTGCCTTTCTTAGCGCGTAAGCATTGTGAAATTATTTTGTTTGCCGACGATACATCTCTGTTATTTAGAATCAATAGGAAAAACTATGATATATCCAAAATCAATTTGTCGCTTAGTTTAATTAATAGGTGGTTTAGCGTCAATAACTTAATGCTAAATGCCAAGAAAACGAAAGCTATTAAATTCACATTGACTAATAATCCTTCCTTGCCTAGTATAGTTATTGACGACGATCAACTTACTTTGTCGAAGGATGCTAAGTTTCTTGGCCTTATCGTTGACAGCAAACTTCAATGGGGAGCACATATCAAGGAACTGTCTAACAAATTGAGTTCCGCAGCATTTGCAGTGCGGAAAATAAGAGAACTATCAGACATTAAAACTGCAAGAATTGTTTATTTCAGTTACTTCCACTCTGTTATGTCGTATGGATTATTGCTTTGGGGTAATGCAGCAGACGTAAATAGCATCTTTATTTTACAAAAACGCGCTGTTAGGGCTATTTATAGGCTAGGTTATAGAGAATCTCTTAGACAAGTTTTTGCGCAGGTGAAAATTTTAACGTTACCATGTTTGTATATTTTCTTGAACATTATGTATGTGCGTAAAAATATTCATAAATATCACAAACGAAGTCAATATACTAGCATAACAAGGAACAAGTTTAAACTTGTTCTACCTAAAATTAGATTAGCCAAAACTGGCAACTCTTTTGTAATGAACGGCGTACTATTTTATAACTTGTTGCCTGTTACTCTAGTAAATAAGAAAGACACAGATTTTCAAAGAATTTTAAAAGACTTTTTAATTGAAAAGGCTTACTACAAAATTGAAGACTTCATCTGTGATAAAGTCTCTTTACGTAAATTGTATTTAGACTGTAATAATAATACTTGACTGATTATACCTACTATTGTAGTTATTTTATACATTGATATTTTGACATTGCAATTATTTTTTATAATTTTTGACATTCTAATAATATTATTTTCTTTGACATTTAATTTATTGTGTATTAATTTATTCGTAAAAATTGTATTTGACATTCATAAGTGTACATTGATGTACCCATATTTGAATAAATTAATTTGAATTTTGAATTTTGAATGGAAAAGTTTGTCGTAAAATTATTAATTTGTGATAAAGAACCGAAAAAACGAAACAGACGAATAAATACTTTCGAATGTTAATCAAAACTTAATATTATAAATGCGAAAGTGAGTTTGTTCGTTTTTTACGCATTCACCGATCATTGTGAAACTTTCCCAACATGTTGTCTTGTCAGGAGTTCAAAAAACTAAGAAAAAAAGATATACCTAGTCTACTTTTCATTATCATCATCATAATCACGCGAGTAAAACCGCGGAACGCAATTGTTCAAGATAAATCATACGAATAAGAATAATATTTAAGCACCGAATGGACAATAGACAAACTTTGAATGTCACTAGTGTAAGTTTGTAAGTAGGTATATTTGTGACTCCTTCACGCTAAAACGGTTGAACGGATTTAGACGAAATTTGAAATGAAGGTCTTTCATGGTCTGGCTACACTTTTTATCCTGGAAAATGCGGATAAAATCGCGGGACGCAACTAGTTGTCATAAAATTCCCAAGACAAATTTTCATGCCTAATCATACAATTTTGAGGATTTTAATTTTTTTACCAAATTGCACCATTAACAAAACTAAGTGCATAAATTACGATTACTATTTCAAAAGCGCAATGATTTGTAAAATTCTATTTGTTTCCCATAATAGGAGTTAATGAGGTGTGCCTAAATAAATTATACGAGGCGTAGCGACCTCAATACCCAGAGATTATTAGCTTTTTGCCAAACAGTTATGTGAACGTTGTGTGAACAACGCTTATGGGTTGATTACACGTAACGAGTACAGTGGCGAGACAGTGCCCCCGGCCGAGTACTCGGTTTGTAAAAACAGCTTGACGAGGTGAGACAGTCGTTAGAACCATGATTCGTTTGCTCGGCCAAGTATGCCATTTACGTACTCGTTACGTGTAACAACCCCCGTAACACAAGCCTTGCGTAGGTATGACTTAATTATTAGAAACGTGATTTCTGGTTACCGGTAGCTCGCAGGGTTTTATTAATTTCGGGATACAGTGAAATAATGTGTATATTACAGAATACAGGGATACAGTGTTTGTTTGTTAATTCACAAAAACGTTTCAGTCCAAAATAAAACACACTGTTTTACAAATTGTGTGAATATGAATTTATGAGCCGAACTTATTCGTCATCGTGATATTATAGTAAGTATAGTTAATTATCATAATTATCATCAGCTTATTTAATGTTTGTCCACCGCTGGACATAGGCCTCTCCTGAAGAACCCCACTTGCCATTTAGCCGGCTTACACCGCTCGTCGCTTCACCTGGCCATACTATCTCTAACATATCTAAATACATATTTAAAAAAAAACAAGATTTTCGTACACGCCACAACATTGAACAAAATGAACTTTACCAGATTGTTAAAATTAGAACAGAAACATTTGCGACCAACTTTTCATTGCCACAAGTTCCAAACTTGAAACAGCAATAAATACACAAAACCGACAACACTCAGCGAGCTGCACAAAACATTCTGCATCATTATCTGGATTGCAGCAATTATCGGCAACAGAAGCTCTTAAAAACTTCGGGAGCATTGTCGAAGTAAAGAAGAGGTGAGTTGGACACTGACTCGGAGCGAGGCTATGCGACGTGAATCGAATGACACTTTTCAGGTGTGTACTTTACTTTGAGTTATATGTAAGAGATTCAGGCCAGTGTTACGGTTTTAAAGGTTGGTTCTGTGGATCTGGAGTGCAGCAATTATCGGCAATAGAAGCTTTTAAAAACTTCGAGAGCATTGTCGAAGTTAAGAAAAGGTAAGTAATGTAGTTGGGTACTCACTTAGAGCAAGGCTTTGCGACATGAATCGAGAAACATTTGCTGTTTATTTTTTGTTTTCAGCAAAAATAGATTGAAAAGTTCAGACCAGTGCCACAGTTTTAAGGGTTGGGTCTGCCTTTGGATGGATGAGTGACCAATGACCGTTGTGCGCAATCGTGTGTCGGGTCGGGTGGCATGTTGCACTAGCATGTCTGCAACTTTTACAGTAAGTTTCAGTTATTTGTCATAATATAAACACATAAACAGGATTGGTTTTATTCCTGTGTGCTTGATTGTCTTTCACTGTCACTCTATTTGGAAACATCATCAGAAAGAAGGTGACCGAGATTTTTTTGTTACAGCTAAAGTCGTTTTCTCACTTTGCTCTACGAAAATTTTTGAACTCGTACAAATACTTGTTTATGTTTTTTTGCCCACTGTCTCACCTCTACATTGCCGTTGTAACCGTTGTTTAATGTTTTGCATAACATAATTAATGGTTGCAATAGCTCTTTTCTTTGTTCGATTGTTTACCACCACTCTTATCACACAGGAGTACCAACCCACTGGTTCGACAAGCGGAAACAGTAACGGAAGTTTGCGAAATGAAATGCGGGTAGATTTGAAGTAAAATAAAAGAATCCCGAAGCGCTCCAGTTGGAGTGTGTGTTTGATTCGAACTCGATGTGAAGATTGTGAGTTTTGCCGAGAATTCGATGTGTGAGGGTTTATTGTTCTTTTAAAATGGGTCAAACTTAAAAATGATTATGTTGTTCGTTATATAGCGACTTGTTTTCATTGTTTAGGAATTTTCTGTTTAATTTACTTTTTATTGTAGCCGACTCGATTCTTTGACGTTATGTTATAATCGACGCGGTGAATTGCTTAATTTTAACATACAATTTTGTTGTAGGGAAGCACATCTTGTTTGTTAGCAATTTGGTTGTTCTATTCTACAATTCCATCCTTAGGTAATAAGAAGTTGCAATCGGGGGTTACTTCCGCGCGGCATTGAAAAGTCCTATGTCCTAAGTCTAAAGAAGTCCTAAGTATTCTGGCGAGTGAGATATTATCTCTGTTACTGTCGCTCTCATTGGAAATTTCACGACAGTGAGAGTGACGGAGATAATGTCGACCGTCTAAGAATAGGATTCTAGGGCATAAGCTATCTATGCTATTTTGAAGTTTATCAAAATCGATGTAGTACACTAAAGTTAATATTTAACTGTGACTAAGATACGTGGTAACAAACATTAGCAACCAACAAATGCATTTATTAAATTAGTAGGAAAGATTCGCACAACTGTTAATTCGCGATTAGGTCGCTTTGTTCTACATTTTTAGTCTAAACTAATAGGTACCATCGAATCGAAGCTCATTCCCCAAACTTGCCTGACCAATCTACATGCAACTTCCCACGCCACCAAATACTGGCCACTTAGCACGTGTTTGTTCGGATAAACGAGTGTGTGACGTATCACGTCTACAGATCGACTCGGCTGGCTCTACGACAAAGAGTTGAGATGAGCAGATGGGATAGTTCTGTGATCGCATCACATTAAATATCTAAGTTATTTCTGGTGTGAACAATAAAGAGTTTATAAATCTATCTATCTTAATTTGCACTCATGGTAACTAATATAAATTATTTTTTAAAAACAAATATTTTTATCAGTCAGTCAGCAACCTACCTACCTACCTATATCGAAAAAAAAAATCATCGTCAAATATTTTCTACCTCGGCTAAGTAGGTCTTCTCTTCAGCTTTTCTAGTCTTGTGTAAGTCTTATCGCTATTTGTACTATTTAAAATAACTAGAAAGTTTACCGTTTACTGACAAAATCGAGTAATGTTCAAGTTAAAGCAATAGTGAAGAGTATTTGATTGTTAAGAAGTAGGTAATTATTCCTGACTTGGCCGGAAATCCTAAAGCTTCAGTCGTCAATAGTGCTCAGATGATCACCGACGCTCTCCCTCTTATTTTATTATAACGTTAAACGTTTTTCCGCCTTTGACTTTCTGAAATATCATGCGTCGTAAAATCTTTGAAATCAATCTATCAAATAAATCTCTAACTAAAATAATATTATACCTCTATAGTTACCTATCCACCCTTGGCTAGCTCTTCTGGCTTATTATTCTTTGTCCATACCCGAGTCCTGCCTAAGTAAATATTAGAATTTCTGTTTGTGTCCTAGAGAGCCACTTGCGATTGCTTGGCTTTCGGATGAGCATGATTGTCGGCCTGATGAACTCAAGGTTCTTTGGATGTAAAAATAATACTCAAACAATGTTGGAACTTCCGTCTTTGGTTCATGTTTTTGTGATGAATTGCTTGATGACAAGTCTAACTTAGAATTAAAATTGGTAAGTTTAGACAATGATACAAGAAACTATTCCTAAATTAGAGAGTAGTTTATAAACTCAGGCGTTACTTCGCGTTAATTAGAGTGTAATAGAGGTAATATCAATAAGCATAGGAATAGCGTGCTTCATCGTAAACCACATCATTGCTTACCATGATTACCTACCATCAGGCGAGATGGCGGTCAAACACAAACCTATCAATGTCTATTTGGTTGATAAAGATAGTTCGAGTAAAATCTGCTCGACCTATTCTTATAGCACTGAACGATTACGACGCAGCTATCATTTGACCAAAGGTCCGCTAGCAACTTATAAATAGGTGTTTGTTAGAAACAAAAACTACTTAATTTTCACTTTATCCGTCAATCAGCATTTACACGACACAAATTTCCAAGAAACATCTCAACTAGAAACAAAGTAAATACGCTAAGTACACACACACCGAAACACCGAAAGAAGATCACACCGAAAGATCACAGGTTCAAAAACAAACAACGGGTTGAAAACCTTTTAATACATTACCATACCAATGGCATGGAAAATATAGGAAAATGTAAAGCGTTTTGTATTCCCAGCGCCTTTGAGCGATGAATATTTTAATTTCCGGATCGTTCCCTCTGAGATTAAGACGATCCGGGATTCTTTATTAACAATATTTGATCTGACATCAGAAGTGGGATAGAGACGCTGAAGAATTAATCTGGGGAAGTGTTGATTAATAAGCCTGCTTTGGTTACTTTGAAAGATCATTCCAAGAATCACTTTAAGGGACAAATCTTGAGGCGCCGCTATTTCGCTCGCTCATTTTAAAATTTTTTGAAGTTACAAAATCACTGAATATAAAATTATGAAAAATCGTAATCGGTTAAGTTGCTGAGAATATTACAAAGCTTCAACCAAAAAATAATTTTGATTCAAATAAAATTTCGATACTTAAACTTTGACTAAAACTGAAATAAAATTAGTTTCAACTATGAGTCTTATGTTGAATTTGTAGCTGGTGTTTATTCAGCGTTTTCCTTTCAGAGTATTTGCTTTAAATGATTGGAACTTAACTAAACTTGTGAATATTTAGAAACTAATTTCGTTACAATTACGAATACCTTATACCTCTTATAGTTTAAGTTTAGTTTTTATGGTTTAATACTAATGTAAATTCTTTAGGGCAAATAAAACAATTTCTAATTTTCCATTTTCTATTTCTATTTTACACTATAGGTACCTACCTATGCCCTAACCTAACCTACCTATGCCGTAGAGGCAACAGTTACCGGGACAGACTCGCCAATTATAAATAAACACAACAAACAGACTATATACATATAGATATAACAGACAGACATATTATGGACTAATGAACCTACACGACATATTTAGGTAATTTGAAAATAGGCTTTTTATTTTTTATTTTACCTAATTAACACATTTTTAAATTAAATAGATTAGTAAACAAACAGGCAATGAAACCTGATGGTAAATCACCGCTGCCATAAGACAAGGATACCACCAGAATCGATATTATATATATACAATGCGCAGGGTCTAATCTTCACACAATACCTCTACATAATTATTATTATAATCCACAAACTTTCAGGAAATACCTACATTTTGAACTAATTACCTTAAAAATACGGTTTCACACTTAAAATTCTTCTCCTACCCTGTTTTCTCTCTTAATAGAGCCCAAGGTCGTCGTTTATTGTCCCACAAAAATATAATTTTCCTCAAAAGCTCTGCTATTGTGTTGATAACCGGTATAATAATTAGCAGCCATCGTAAAAGTTTAGCACTCGCCGCTGTTGGTATCATTTTGGCTATCCGAGTAAAACGCTATGGGATCTTTATTTTTGTCTTCGTTTAAAGATAAGATAAAAATTTGGACTCGTATAGTAAGGTTTTTTATTGTTTATTAAACATAAATGTTCCAATAAAATATTATATTTAATTACATTATTACAATATATTATATTTTTTTAATTGTATTGATTAAATTTATAAAAAACTAAAAGACAAAATATTTGAGCTACTTAAATTAAACTTTGCGGAAATTTATTGATTTAGGTGACGATACTCGAAAAATCGACCTTAAACTTAAAGACTAGCTTTACAATACCGAAGTGATGGTTTCATCACAGCAAGCTCTCGTTATTTCAAAACTAACAAGTTATGTTTAAGTGCATAAAGAAGAATCTCTATAACTATTTAACTGATTTTGAGAAAATCTGGAATAGAAATACTTTATGCTCTGGATCAACACATCGACTGCTTTTCTTCATCGCCGCGCGGGCAAACCACAGACCACATCAAGTAGCTAATTAATATTAATAGTTGTCGGCCACCATTATAAGCCAGAGGTCCCGGGTTCGATTCCCGGCCGGGCAGATGTTAGAATGATGAATTTAAGTATCTGTTCTGGGTCTGGGTGTTAGTTGTACTTGTCTTTGTGTGTGTTCCATGGCATCCCCGACACAGGATTTATTCCTAGTGGGGAGCTATGAGTGTGAAACGTTTACGTAATTAATTTTCTTTAATCGTTTATGGCAGGCAAAATTGCTTTCTTTTAACCCGGATTTTATCAATAATCTGCAGCAATGTGTAGGCTTTTAACCTGACACTCTCAAAAGTTCAAATAAAAGTGCATGGACAGGGACACGCAATATTGATTTTAAGCAAACCTGGCAGGAGTCAAACGTTCCGAATTTGTAAAACAGAATGTAATGGTCACAAAATTCATCTCCATTACAAACAAAAGGCGGACCTGCAAAGAAATTCTCGATCCTCGTTTGACTAGCAATTAGCCTCTCAGTTCATTCCCAAGTTTTTTCCGTTCCAACTCCACTAAGTTTCCTACAAAGAGTTGCCACTTCTATTTTAAAGGCAAATAAAAGTTTTAACTTATAGAAATTCCATCCTTGCGCTCGTGTTTTGTCTCTGTTGAACGTATTAAGTTGAAAAGGGAGGGAAAGAAGGAGTAGCCAATTTTAATCAGAGTGAGGAATGAATTTTAAAATGCAAGTATGCATAATAAAGGTTTGGAGAGTTCTTGATTTGATGAAGTTTTTAAGCTTAAGTCAGCGGTAAATTTCGATGAAAGAAGAAGCTATTACTTTGGTGGAGTCATTTGAGACATTTTGTTAATTTTGTTTTTAAGATGTGTTTTGTGCTGTGTTGTTTGATGCATTTATCTCATTGGGCCCATTGATACAATGGTTCATGTTACTTGTTTTACAGTCAAGTCCATTTCACAGGCCTTCTAAATACCTCATAACTAAGGAAAATATGGCTCTAGAATTATTTTTAACCATAAAAATAAACATAAAAAAGCTAAATCTTACTATTGTAGTACCTACTAATGTAATAAAATTTAAAGTTTCTATGTTTAGACGTTTGAGACACAATTACATAAAACCGCTAAATGGGTTTTTGTTTGAAATAAGTAGCTATAGAAGTAGCTTATACGCTGCATTTAAAAAAGGCTACTATTATCCCAAAAACTACCAGTTCCTTCAGGATAGCTGGCTAAACCGCGAGGCTAGTACTTGATAGAAAAGATAACCAAGCACTTTAGACCTTAAACATGCAACGGGCTTTTATTTGTATAGTCGTATTTGAGTTAATACCACGTTATTCGAAACCAATCGGCCTTCAATTTGCGTCACTCAAATAAAACCCAGCATTTAGCAGATTGGTATCGGGCTGGATTAAATTTGAAATAGTCGGATATATTGATTATTGCTTTGATAAGCACGTAGCATGGGAAAGTGGGAGCAAATTCCAGTAATCATTGTAATTTGTAATACATTTTACTGCTAGCTGTATCCCGCGGTTTCACCCGCGCGTTTATAAACTGATGTTAAAATTAAGATCCAGGGATGCTTGTCATCATTATTCCATATTTTTTTTTAGAATCGGTTTCGTAGTTTCGAAGATACGTTGTAACAAGCATATACACAAACACGGATTCGGCTAACTTCCTGGTTTCTGGGTCCCTAGTAGGGTATACCGAGCTCATGCTTGAGACCTAGAAAGCGATAATATCAAGTATGTAGCCTCTGTTAAGGTTTTTTTGTAATTGTGAGGGTGATAATGTGAGGCGATGGTGGTATCGTAGTGTCAAAAGATGAGAGTATCTAGACTCTAGATTCTAGAGGTAACCAATTCACATTTTCTTAAATATTTGAAAACTGTCCTTTTTTGCGAATGTTTAATGAAAGATTCGCCGCGCGGCTGGTTTATTTTTATCATTTCGTGAAATGAAGCACCTATAAAGTTTGTTTTATTGACAGAACGAATAATTTTACGGAATCCGTCGTTAATGCTGCAAATATTATAATTAATGCAAAAATTATAATAGTTTGTGCAAATTTCATAGTGTACCTACTTAATGAAACATTTCTGAAAAAAAAACCGTATCAATTTTACTTCAAAATGATTTTATTTTTGTAGTGTTGTTCAAACAGTGTTCATGTTCACTGAATAGAAAACTAAATACTATCAAATTTAAATACATAACGTAATAAAAACATTGCTGTTTGTTTACTCGCTAAGCAGGTTGTTTGCTGAATGTCTGTATTTGCCTTTAATTAAATGTTTAGCTACACTTTCGGGCACGTGTGGCCTGCCTTAGAACTATTTACTTATTAATTTTTAAGTTAGGTTTTTACTCGACTAGGGTAAAGTGAACAAGAAGGTATGTTATAAGCAGACTGTGTATATTATAATGTTTGTTAGTATATTTGACACGTTTGTATTTACGTCTATGTTCCACTATAGCGCACCATTACAACTAAATAACACTAGCTGACTCGACAGACGTTGTTCTGTCAAAAGCCATTGCGTCAATTCTATGTCAAATGTCAAATGTCAAAAGTTACATTGAAAAAGTTTACATTGTCCAAAGCGCTTTATGGTTTAAGTATTTTTAAATTTTCTAATTTTTCATGTTTTTTTAGTATAAATTGAGATGTGAGCTATCCTATCTCCTAAGTTAGATCGAACTGCACCCGGTGTGCAAATTTGATTGAAATCGGTTAAGTAGTTTAGGAGTCTATAGCGGACTAACAACGTGACACGTAATTTATACCTATACTAGCTGACTCGACAGACGTTGTCCTGTCAAAAGCCATTGCGTAACTATAGCAACTGTAGTATGTTGATGCTAACTTGTCAATTTATAGTAAAAATTATCAGTATATATATAATTAGCAATAAATTAAAATTGCGACTATAATTTGAGATTTAAACTATCCTATCTCTCAAGTTGGATCGAACTGCACATGGTGTGCGAATTTTATTATAATCGGTTAAGTGGTTTAGGAGTCCATTGAGGACAAACATTGTGACACGAGATTTATATATATTATAAGATATTAAGATAACGTATATGGTATATATAATATAACCAATTTAACCAATACAACTACAGATCCGATTTCATTGAATGAATTGTCAGTTGATTTTCAACAATTATTTTGATACATAAGCTATTTTTCATGAACAAAATCTTCTTGGAAATCTTCTTGGACGAAAAATCGTAACAATTACCGAAAAACAAATGTGATTGTGACGTAGGTTTTGTTCCAGGTATTAGCACCACCACCGTGAAACCATAGCAGCGCAGAAAAACTGTTGCTAGTTGAAATATAAACCATACTCACTGTTATTACAGCGTGATTTTGAATGACACTTTGCCGTAAAAATAGCTTTTCTCTGTCATCCAAAGTTTGTTAGTTGAAATTTTGACCTACGTCACAAGGTTTAGGGTTCTTGTTACGACGAAAAATGGTTACGCTGCTATGATTTCGCGGAAAAGTTACCTGCGCTTTACGCGACTAAGTGACGTACTTCGGGAACTCAACTGTAGACTTTTTGTATAATCATAATAAAATGAGTAGTATAATAATTTGCAAAAGATTTCAGAGTTACACAGATCTTATGACAGCTTACAATTATCCTTTGAAGTTATGTCGCGGAGAAGATGGTTGTGCCACTAATGTTTCTCAAGTTGACCCAATCAGTGGTGCACCTCTGCATAAAACAGTGTCGTGTATGAACTACTATTGCTAACGTATAATCACAAGACGTAGGTAACAATTTCAACCAGTTTTCAAATTCAATTTGTAAAAAACTTTAAGTTCACGTTGTATCATACCTATACCTACTACGTCCCTATCGTCGAAGTCAAAGTCAATGAAATATAGACAATACCGAAATACGGAGATTGGGTTGCAAAGTTCAATATGTCTTTATTTCCAAAATGTTGGTACTTAGATGTATTTCAGTTTTTCTATTGTCGTTCTTTAGTAAATTTTAAGTCGAATCGATTGTCGTTCGTGATAATAACGTTATTTATAAAGAAGAGATTTTAATGATAATACAAATAACATTTTCAGAACTTTTTAAAGACTGATTTTACTTTTTGTTTTAACATTAACAAGCAAGATGGCGGCCAAACGTAAGCCTATAATAGTAAAATAAAAAATAAAAAAGCTTTTAACTTCGACAAAACGCGAAAACAGGTCAATACAAACAGCACAGCTAGTACAATTATAAAACCATCCACCATCAAACAAACAACAATTAAAACAACCCTCCAACCGAACAATGAATCTTTATCTCAAAACAATAAAACTTTTAATGATAATTTCAATTAAAACACCCGAATTCATTTTCCGAGCGTTGAAACGACGCCATTTTGTTTGGTGTTTCTGGATAAGGACTTTTACTCACACATAAACTGGACCTGGACCTATTAGGTATAGGTGCTTATAACTAACCTTTACTTAAAAATAAACGAAGAAGCTAATGTCTGCCCGGACCCTATTCTCGCGTTCGAGATTATCAGTCACCTTATTTTTGAAACATGATCTCTAATCAAGCATAAAAAAAAGCATAGAGCACTAATCGGACTACGTTGTGGTCTATTTTGGATGGCAAAATGACTCTAATGTGCGAATACGTTAATGCTCTCATTAGGTTCAGGCAACAGGTCATACGAGTAAATAACCAGTGGACAGGTCGTGTTCATACCCGTTTTATCTACTTTAATTCTAGCCTATATTCGTGTCTGTCGACTAAGACTGAGAGATTAGATTTTAAAGAACTTTAAAAAACTACTCAACAAATCATAAGTCAGCATTTATTCAACTTAATTCCTTGAAACCGACCCGTCAGAAATTCCGTAATCAGTTCCATAAATTAACCCCACTTACAAGGTAGTAGTGTACAGTGCGGGATTAATCCCCTGTCGTGTACTAAGCTTGCACCGTGAAAGCGCATTAGTGTAGCGCCGTCTTAAAGTGCCACCGCGTAGAGTGAGTACTGTACAGTAGGGGCAGATGGTGATGACTAATTAGGGTTGGCACTAAGTTGAACTGTCAAAAATGTGTGGTGTGTATTTTATAGTTCATTATCTCACTAATATCATATTAAATTATGGTAGTTTGTACGTTTGTTACCACTAAACGCTGAAACGGCTCAACGGATTTACATGAAATTCGGAATGAAGGTTATCATATCATGGTCTAGATTAACACAAAGGCTACTTTTTATCCAGAAAAACTTATGTTAACTTTTTGACCGCGGGCGAAACCGCGGGGCGCAGCTAGTTATCTATTATTCACTTCACTGGTTTTAATATTCCACAATGTTGCTTAGGTACTACGATTTAGTTTCTCTTCTTAGTCGTTTCCTTTAGGCAGAGTGGTCGTGGTCGTAATGTAACATGGAGGCTCCTCGCTGTCGTCGACGCCTCGTTTCAAGGTTGCTGCGCGTCTCGCAATGCTTCTCCATTTCTGGCGGTTGGTTGCATCGCGAGCACTCTGAACCACGGTGGATTGCGTGTGAGTTTTATAGTTTGGGACTTTGGAAGTGAAGTAATGATTCTCAAGTAGAGTGGCAGCCCTATAAGATGAATTTGAACAAAACTTAAACCTGAAATTTGATTCTCAACCTTCGGGTTTCAGGGAGTCTTCAAAATTAGCCGATACGAATTCCTATGTCAAAACACACAATTTACACTGGTGGTTGCTTTCACTTCTCCCACTCCCGCTTATAAATAAGATGTATCAACACTGCAGTTAAGTGACATTTGAATCTTAACAACGTTAATAACAAATTACTTAATTTAAATGATATTATTTAATTTTGACTTAACTTGGCATAGTTTTGACATTTCATAAAGTTTTAAGTTTGACATGTTACCTCACATCATTACAAAGAATAGTGTACCCAGAAGCGACAAACATTATTATTTTAACATGGACCTGTTTTCTCGATAGAACAATATTTGTTTAGGCGTTGACGGAACGCTGGGAAGCGGTGGACACAGAGGAATAACTGCAGTAGAGCAAATGCAAGTGTAACATCAGGCAGCAAAAATATGTAATTTTGGTCTCGACATAAAATAAGTGTCAAGACTGTGTTGAAACACGCTTAATAGATAAACTACCGTAAGTTAAATTTTAAATGTGTTATCATAACATAATGCTTTTTCAATGGCCCCAATATCAGAACCAGTTACCAGTTTTTGGTATTCTTAAACATAGGTACTGTATAATCTGTTATAGTTGTAAACCATTTTGGGGCCAAATTAAAAAATTGAAGAAATTAAAACTTTTAGAAAATGTATTTTTTTTTAATCAAAAGTAATAAGCTTGCGTTCGATTGCCATCTTGTCAGATTGAACGATGGAGCAGCTTGCCTGCCTAGAATAAACCGATTCTCCCGCAACTTGAACACACCCAGATTATATCCATCGTTTGATACCAATCAAATAACATACACTTCTCCATAACAACTATACTGTGTCTAAAGCTATGTCAGTTTACTTTGACTCCAAGAACCCCAGCTACCATCACTTGACCCCGATCATAGTGGCCAACGGAAAAATGTTTGTTTGAACACTTTATTGAACTAAGTATAAGAAATATTGTCTTGTTTAGACATTCCTTTGAGGACTTTTTGAAAAAGATTTACATACTTGCTTAAAATAATCAAAATAGACATCGCAAAAACATCGCAATTCTCCGAAGAAGCAGAAACTATAAATACAAATTCTTTACAAATACAATTATTATTTTTTGTTTCAATCTTAGTATCAAAACCTTAACTTTAACTTCAAAAAACAAAAAGATGTTCATTTAATGTTATAATTATCGCCTACTTGCTTCGAAGGTATTATGTATTATTTTATTGTATTGAATCTGTAAAATATCATAATCTCCTGTGCTCCCAATTAATAAAATTTAAATTTGAGAAACCACAAAATGAAAATTGGATCAAACACGGTGTGGTGGCTTGAAACTGTAATAGATCCCATCTGTAAAAACATATTGTGCTTGATTTACAAAATAAAATAAAATAACTTTCGTTTAAACTCAGCCTTAAAAATAAATAACCCCAAATTTTTGTACATATCAACGACTTTTTAAAAAAAAGCTAATTCCATTTCACATAAATTAGATTTTAGCCGACGATTAAAAAAGTCAATATAGTACCTATCCATTACTAATTTGAAATTATAATTAACATTTTGTATTCAAATCTAGTCTAATATTAATAGTAGTGTTTTGCCTTCGGGCTTAACGTGTTTATTCATAAATATTTGCTCTTTTATATTCGTATCTGTGAATAAACTTGAAAGTAGAAAATAGCGTAAATTAATTATTTTATTCAATGAATTCATTCGTTCATTGACTCCTTTTCATGAATGAACTACTGGCTGTAAAGGAAAAGTTAATTTGCCGACAACGCTTACGACAAGGGGGGGGGGGGGTATTGAATTTAGGTAATGGTTGGTTTGAGGTAGGTATATTGCGACCTGTTTGGCTCAGCGGCAGTATATCCGCCTTATAAGCCAGAGGTCCCGGGTTCTATTCCCGGCCGGGCAGATGTTTGAATGATGAATTTAAGTATCTGTTCTGGGTCTGGGTGTTAGTTGTCGTTGTCTTTGTGTGTGTTCCATGGCATCCCCGACACAGGGTATCCTAGTCGAGCTATGAGTGTGAAAAAGTTTATACTTATACTTTATATGTTATTTCTACATTTAGTTAATAGCTTACGTCCACGGCCTCGCCTGCTGTGTACTCAACAGTAAACAATGCAGGGTTCTTCATAAAGGGTATGCTAAGCTGAAAAGGGCTCATAGTACTCACCATCAAGAACAACTTTTACTACGGTACCAACCCGAAATTCGCAAAAAAAATAATCAGCTGTTCAATAGAAAAATGTCAATGACACGCGACAAAATGTATGGAACAGCTGATTTTTTTTACGAATTCTGGGTTGGTCCCGTAGTAAAAGTTGTTCATAATAATGAGTATTATGAGCCCTTTTCGGCTAAGCATAGTCTTTATGAATAACCCTGTATAAAATTATCATCTGTGGCAGTTTTGTTTCATACAAACTTTATCCATTTCATCCTCTCTCATTGCTGAGAGGTCTTATTTTTAACGTCAAAACCAATTGTCTCAAAAATTGTACAATTTCCTAAGCTAGCTGAAACTGGAAGCCACAATAACCAAGTCATTTCACCGCTCACTCCAGTTAAATAACTTTTATAGTACGTCAAATAAATAACCCAAAAAAGCGTCCCACTCGCCTCCAATTATGTATTGTGGTGTAGCTACGATACTTTTAGCGTAGACCTGTAAATGTGACAGTTAGTGGTATACTAAACTGGTGTCATGTGGACCAATATTGACTGTCGCACAATTGTGGAGCCATGGGAAAAAACTTGGCTGGTGAGAAAGACTTCGTTGCGCTTAGACTGTAGAAACCAGCTTGGCGTGGTTATGTTATGATACTGACACTAAATTAGTCAAATGAGTTTTTAAGCCTAGACCCAAAAACGACGGGGTACTTATTATAAGTTTGACGTGTCTCTGTGAGTATGTCTGTCTGTAGCATCGTAACTCCCGAACGTATGAACCGATTTTGATTTGGTTTCTTTTATTTGAAGGGTGAATTAGTCGAAAGTATTTTAGCTATGTTTGATTAAAATCGGTTAAGCCGTTTTAATGTTGGGGTTTTTTAAATTTTAAATTGAATCTTTTTACGGCATGATTTAGACAATTAAGTAAAGTAGTAGCTTTAGTTGTTTTAAACGGTCAAGAAGCAAATGTGGACGCGTGTGGACAATTGGCCAGCTTCGGGGTTGTAGAGCATCTCTGTGGCAAAACGCGCTGTTACACCGCAAGGATGCGTGGACATTGAGCTGATGACGAACTTGTAAGCTTGCGCTGGTCGGTTGATGGTCTGGTGTGAAACCGTTAAGTGGACTAAGACTTTAATATTATTGGACGACCTGTTTGGATCAGCAATAATATGTCCGCCTTAAAAGACATAGGTCCCGGGTTCGATTCCCGGCCGGGCAAATGTTTCACTAGGTATATTACAGGACTCGTTAATTTTTCGAGATTAAGTACCTAGCCTATCCATTTTGTAAAGCCAGGATGCCAGTTATCTTCATACCAAATTTCACGTACTTAAATCAATTATTGCGTGATTGTGCAACAAACATCCAAACAAACATACTTTCACATAATTATGTAATATTAGCAAGATAGAAATTATAATAAACATAACACATAGTTCAATCAAGGGGACGCTCCATTTGAATCCCTGATTTTGATTCCGCTGGGGATCAAAAACACTCGCTATTCAACTACCCCCCCCCCCCCCCCATTAAATTCTTAAATTTATTTATATTACCGTGAAAGTAATAAGTTCGGCATATTCAATTCAAGTCGGTAAACACTCTCGCACATAAAATATGACATAGAACTACATTTCTCGAATTCCTAGAAACGAAATATTTATCTTGATAAAGGCTGAATGTCTGAAATCTATCGCAAATACCGATAATATAAATGTTTCTGCTGTTTACTGAGTAAACGATAGTGAGAGTATGGCTCAAACTTGATGAGACATTCAAGGAAAAAGTAACTTTTCTTTCTTTCTTTTGACAGACTTTGCAAGGTGCAAAGCCCATCAAAGAACTTTACTGATTTTTTTTTAACACTTTTACTATGAAAAGTTATGTTTTTATTCAATGATAAGCTTGCGTTTGACCGCCATCTTGCCTTATGGTGAGCAACGATGCGATCTACGATGAAGCACGTTTTGCCTAAAAGAAGCCGATTCATGCTCAAGCTGACAGCACCCATACCTATTATATCTATCGGGGAACACCCGCTCAAACAGACGATAGACGAGCAGATGTGATTTTAACACATTTATTTTTGCAATAAATACACGGGACTATTTGTTCTATGATTTTTTATGCTGACATTACGAAATATGCCGCTGATGGTAAGCGATCACAGTCGAGATACCTGTCACAACAGAAGCATCATTGAAAAGTTGCTCACCTTTTAAGTCTCTAATAACAACCCACATTGAAGAAACCCGTATTGTATGTTGATCATATTAAAATTACGCACGATCATGCCACAGATTATTTGTTTAATTAAGTTCTTTCAAATAATATCGCACGGAATATTTATATAGATAAAGAAACATGGATACTTAATTAAGCAGATATGTATACGGTTCAAATAACAAAAAAAAAACAGGTGAAGTATGAGTTTGACTATGATCTCACCTGATGGGAAATGGGCAATAATGTTGTGGTCAAAGATATGGCATATTTGTCTAGCAAATTGTTCAAAACCGCTTTTATAACTTCAAGTGCGAAGGAAGATGTGAACCTAACACGTATAGACGTATACTTTTAACATAATTCTAATTCTATTAATACCGTAAATAAACAAACCAATCCTATTCCGGTCGCGCCATTGACCGACAGATTGCAGCCGTGGAGAGACACTAATAAAAAAGTTAACTCATAACTTGTCCCAAGCGCAAATATTACGAGAGCAGAATGGCCGAGTCGATCCATCAACGTCGCTGGGAACTCTGTAATCGATAACTCGCGAGTCGAGTCGACAAACGGAGGAAATTCGACGGTGACTCGGAGCCGCGTCAACTGGGAGCCCGTTCACACTAGGAGTTAGTCAGAAGTATTCATTTTTAGTTGGGACCTAAGTCATTATTTGAATAAAAAAATGTGTAAATTATCAATAGAGAAAAAAAATTGAGAATTTAAATCAGCGTCGCTAGAAACTCTGTAATCGAAAATCGCAAGTCGAGTCGACAAACGCAGGGAGTTCGGCGGTGACTCGGGGTCGCTTCAACTCGGATTCGGAAGCCCGTTTATACAAAGAGATAGCGAGAAAAAAAAATGTTTTTTTAGTAGTCCTTCTTTGACAAAAAAAATGTCTCAATAAAAGCAACAGAGTATAATGGCCGACATGATTCATCAACGTTTCTGCAAACTCAAAAACTCGCAGTTTATCATTAGCGAACAATAAATCGATAACTCTCAAATTGACATTAAAGAAAATGGTGACTCAGGCATCGTCAACGCAAATCGAGAAAATCTAAAATATTCAAGAAGATAGTTACTAACTTTTTTATTTTATTTGTCGATATGGTTGCGGTTGCCTACCATCTTGCCTGATGACGAGCAATGATGCGGTCTACGATAGAACACGCTTGCCTCGTAGAAACCGATTCACATTCAACTTAAAGACCCATATAACATGAAAGAAAACCGATTAACAACGAGCAGAATGCCTAGCTCAATCTATAAATTCCTTATATCAATAAAGGCATTCATATCTTTTATTTCATCTTAACATTGCTGGAAACTTTGTAATCTACAACTCGAGTCGACAAACGGAGAATATCAGACGGTGAATCGGATTCATATCAATTCCGAACTTGTTCACACTTAAACCTGTTAATAATGTTAGAAAAATTTGCTTGATAATTAAAACTAACAAAACAGCAAAATTAATAAAACACCAGTATTTGTTTGATTTACTTGTTACAACAACAGTAGAGCTGTTGACGTGTTTCGTTATAAAAAAATAGGTTTTTTTGTCGCGGAAAAGTCCGCGTTTGACCTCCACTTCGCCTGTTGGTAAGCGACGATGTGGTGGTCGAAGCACGCAGACTTAGAAGACTTAGAAGATTTGAAAAGCCCGAGATCGTATCTCTCAGGAAACAAGGAAGCCGGCAGTTCATTCCATTCCCTGGCAGGGATCAGAAACGTAGATTCAAAACGTTTCGTACAAATCCAATGAAAACGTGGTCCTGCAATGGAAAATAATTTAACGTATTTAAATAATACAACGTATTTAAATAATACAATAATACAATAATTTGAAAATTATCGTTAATTCAAAAAGCTTCATTTGACAGATCTTATTTCAGTCAAAATATAGCTGTCTTTATTACTAACAGTCTATTAAGTGAAGGCATAAACATTTTAAGTCAAATATTTTCTCACAACTAAAAACCAAAATCTAAAACTAAAAATGTTTTTTCTTCTGTCTTCAAAATTAGATGTATTGTGTAATTTATGTTTAAGCATCTTTTAAAACGTCCTTGTCTGAGTAAACTAAAATTCTAGTGGTGTGAAGTGGTTTTTTAATTATTTTTCGAAAGTGTTTACCATCATCAACCCACAAGATCACTGTCATTTTTAACACCCGCCGCAAAAAAGGGTGTTTTAAATTTGACTGCCATATGTGTGTGTCTGTCTGTGGCACCGTCAACCGATTGAAATGTATTTTTTTATTCGAAAGCAGGTTTTCTGGTTGTGGTTCTTAGACATGTTTTATCAAAATTGGTTCAGCCATTTCAACGTTGGGACTTTTATATTTTTGATTAAATCTAAATAAGTGAACTATCATACATTTATTATAGTATCTACATCTAACTTACTGTGAACAGGCTCCTTCTTAATCGAACATTCATCCTGATTCCATGGGATTGGAGTCATGAACTTCATTCGAAGGATTATTGGTTTTTGTAACCGTTTCCACTGAAGTTTGAGTTTAATAGAATGGCTATTTTTTTAATTATTCAACTATTGCATTAGTTTTGAATTTACTTTGATTTTTCACTATTTTCGTATTGCCACCCCACGTAAAAAAACTATACCTACTTACTAACTTTTTTGTATTTTTTTTGTTTGTATATTTTTTTTACGTGTGTGTTCCCTTGTTAGTTATAATAAAATGTGTTGAAACGACGTTGGTTTTCATATTAAAAATGTATACAAATGGATCATGATCAAATCTTTTCTCATTAAGGTTTTCTTGCCCAACAAGATAAGTACTTAATTGAAATTAAAATTGCACACCTACTTATAATATAAAAACAACATATTATTTTGCGTTGGAAGATAGCGATGTGCTACAATATTAAATAACAAAAAATCTGAGGACAAACAGGAAAAAATCCTTAAGATCAGATAAGTTAAAATCAATACAGATTTATGTTATCTTAAGTTAATAGCTTAATTACGTCCAACCATGCAAACTTCTTGTCAGATATTTTACTAAGAACCAACATCGGAAAATTCAACACTTATTGATGTTTGCCATATAAGGTACTTATAACTTACTGGTCTTCATAATCATAAATTTCTTACGATGGATTTTTATATTTTGGTTTGTCGTAATTTTACGCCAAGCCCAGATTTGCCTATACCATGTTTTTTATTTAACAACCATCCGAATTTCACCAAACAAACTGTATTGACAGCCACTCATCTGCATCTAACAGAAAATTATTCACAAATGCTAATTTATGTCCATATCGACGCAATATTTCACGACACGCCGTGTAGGCTCCATTACTGTCGAAGCCCATTCAGATACAGCGGGCGCCGTAAAAAATGACACTTTTCCTCGTCACGGCATAAATTACGGTAGCCCACAGCTACAATGTGTCGAATGTTAATGATAAGGGAACCGAAAAAAAACAATCGACGAAAAAAGAAAAAAGCTCGGCACGTGGGCTTTAAAGCGCAAGTTCTAACGCTTCGTGTATGCGTGGCTTGCATCTGTGTGCGTGCCTCTGCAGGTATTGGAGGACAGAGCCTTCTCAGTTCCCATTGGGCCGTCGAGAGAGACGCACGACCGTCGCCGAATCGAACGCTCACGGATCTCGTAATTCCATTTTCGGAACGCGCCGACAATAATTCGAATTTCGAAAGGTTTAATAATTTTTTTTGTAGTTTTAATTTTCGGATATAGAGCTGTGTTTTCGTATGACATTGATAGATTGGATTGTTTGGCAGAGGTGTGAATATAGCAAGTGATTATTGGATAAGTGGATAGTGAACAGTGATTGGATGGTGTTAGCCGATAGTGCGGAAATAGTGATCGTTTGGTCGCAGTGTAACAATCGTGGTTTTCTCTGCGAAGATTATTTCAGGATCCGTCGAATATATTTTCAGTAAGTGTTGTGATTTGTTTCTTGTCGAATATCTTGTAACAGATAATTCTGTAGTGGGTATATTTTTTACATGACTGTCTTATTTATTTATATTTGCCTGATCTTAGATCTAGCGGCTTCACAGACTCTGCAGTGCAAGGTTGTGTTCGTTTTGTCTGGTGGATTTTCATACTTACAGGCTATATTTTTGTTCTAATACCAAATTAAATTGTCGTTTTTAAATAAACAGACAAAATCGAATACAACAGATAGATTACATACAAACCAGTAAAACGTTTTATTATTATAGTAAATTGACCAATTCATAACCTTTTGATCACTAACCAGATAAAACATTCCGAGCAATAACATAAAAAATACATAATTATACTAAAATACTCGTTTATACAAATATTTGAAGCCTAAGAATTCTCAATACTCACTAAATATAATATCTTTGTTGATAAAAATTGTTACCAAGAAAAATCTGGTTTTGTTGCTGTAAGCCGGTGTGTGGAGCATTTTATACTTATTATTCAGAGTGATTTTGTTGAGAGGAGAGAGAATATTATTAGGGGTGGGATATTACAAAAATGTGTGAGACATTAATATGTTAGTTCATATCAAAAATAAAAAAATTAAAAATGATAAAATTACAATCATAGATTCCTAGAAATTGTTCATTCTATATTAATTTTGAAAGTCTCCTTTCACGCTCGTCAACCTTTTGATATTTTAAAGTAAACAACGGAATGATACACTCCAAAGTTGGTCAAGGCTACCGAACAAATTATTCCAAACTTGTCTGTCATTAAAACATAACATATTTTTAATGGCACCTACTCACGGGAGCGACAAATAGGAATATAAACGACATAATGATGCTTCGAAAAACATAAAATATAAAAATTTAAATTTAGAATTATGAATTTATGAATGCAAGATTGACTTACTATTTTCATTTACTGCTTCACTACGAACGAAATGGTTAGTTTGCACGTGTTTAATATGCTTAAATCCAGTCATGCCAAAATGAATCTATGTTTAATTGCTCCATGAATTTGGTTGAATTTTGAGTGGGTGGGGATCCTCTGTGCCATAGATTAGGAGGTAGCCTTATTATTATCAAAGGAGGTTTCAAGCGTTATTATCCTTTTCTTAATAAAGAACTCCCTTTTTCGGTAGAATTATAAAGAGCTATCTACTCGTATCTTTATTATAAAGAAAATTTTAAGCGTTACTGCTGTAGAGATCAACAGAGATATAGGGTCATATTTTGGAGACAATTTAATTTTATTGTTGCATTTTTTTTAAGTCTTGTGAAGTTGATTTGCATATAAATAATATTCTATTTTTTTTCTATTCTACAAATAAAACGACACCTTATTACCATATATCAATTTAAAAATTTGTATCAAATTGAAATAACCAATGATGATTCACAGAAACTCAATCCATCTATTCATATTGTTAAACAGTTACGTCTACATCTCAAATGCGCAACCGTGCATAATGGTGTGCTTCTCTTGTATACGAGTTGGTACTAATTTTGATGCCGATTTTAAAGCGTCAATGATGAATCTAAGTTTTATGATCAATGCATTTTTGGGTATGTATAGGATAGATACAAATTCAGATTTTGATGTCATTTGATTCATATTTCAGAATTTTTTATTTAGATATGACTCACACCAAAAATTACATCAAGCATTACAAAAAAACTAATGCATCCTTCTTCTGCATCTTTTTCGCTAAAAGCATGCTTTTCGCATTATTACCTAAGATCAGAATAATTATTATTACTTCACTAAATAAAACTAAACTGGTCTCAAAGATCGCTACCTGTAGAGTTGTTGTTCACACACCTTATTACCCGTCAAATAGAATCAAAACACATGTAAAATCATATTATTTCGTTTCTAAGGGCACACGTAACCAGTACAGTGGCGAGACAGTAAATGGCACACTCGGCCGAGCACACAAATCATGCTTCTAGCAACTGTCTTGATTCGTCAAACTATACTACAAACCTAGTACTCGGCCGAGGGCACTGTCTCGCCACTGTACTAGTAACGTGTAATCAACCCGTAAAGATTTGAAATTGATTTATAATGTTGCTAGCGATTAATATTGGTGGCTTGCTCGCGCGGAACACGTTACGAAATGAGAATTCGAGTAAACGAATTTCTCTGTCATTGATTAATTTCAGATATGATTTTGCTTGATTTGATGTATTGTATGCTATGATTGTATCTTATTGCGGTAACTGAACGTCGAAGACGAGGCTATGGGTTTCAAAATAACAAATTCAAATGATTTTAATGTGAGATTACCTAAATTGTTTACCAATATTGCATAACAAATTAAATGACTCCATCAAACTAAGCACTACAAACTTATTGTTAAATACTTCATTACACTTTTACCTGATTTATTTAATGAATTCTGTGTTGGCTCCATAGTAAAAATTGTTCATAATGATGAGTACTTTGAACCCTTTCGGCTTAGCATACCCTTTCCTTATAAGCCTGCATTAGTATTACGATATTCTTATAGGTATGCTGAAATTTTATATATGAAAATTGTTTTCCTTTTTGAAGAGACAGCAAGAGCAAAAAAGAATCTCATCAAAATGCTTTATAAAGCAATATAGGCTTCCAAATTGCACTAAAGCATAATAGAAACTTTATAAATGAAAAAAAAAATTGTTTGGTAGAAAATTATAAAAAAAATATATGAAAAAAAAAATTAGAAGATGTTTTTTTTAATGACTAATAGTAATGTCTATAATGGTAATGTAGCCTTAACATACTCTGAAGTACCCACCTGCCCTCAGTTACACCCATCTAAAAATAAAGAAAACAGTTTCCTTCACAGCTTTCAAGTACGAAACCCTAGAAGCCACGGAACCCTAGAAACCGCCTCTAAACAGTCTCGTTTCCCAAATCGCTTGAAACACTTAATCATTATCTCCGAAAACACCCTCTTCGTAATGAAACTTGAAAATTGTTGAACACGAAAATATTCCGATTTCTCCCCCCTGTCCATTACTGGGGTAGGGTTGTCGCGAAAGCTCAGGTGGATTTCAAAAAGAGAAAAATTCTAAATAAAATAACGAAAGTCAGGGTACAAAACTTAAGCGAGTAAGTATAAAGTAATTAATGAAAAGTTTTGACAATTACATGTTATTTAGAAAATATAGTTATTTTTGAAATAATTATTTATCAATGTACTTTACAATAAAAGACTTGATGGTAGACTTTATGTGTGTGATGTGTGTTAGTTGTTTTTTTTTTACAATGTTTCCTATAACTATATTTACAAATATTTTTAACAATTACTTTACTAGTTTTAGTAAACATTCAGTGCCTTAAAAAGTTGTAGTACACCAAAAAACAAATTAATTTTTGTGCAAAACAAAAAATACGAGCTACTTACAAGAAAAAATACAAAAAAAAAGTTTCTTTCCTGGCAAAAAACTTTCGAGCCTACTCTATATACACTTTTCCGCTGTTGGCAGCCCTACTGTGACGTTAAATTTAAACGATAAATCTCCCGGGCAACGGTAAAGAGTTTTCTTTAATTACTTTTTTATTCTGATAAAGATTTTTTAAACTTCGGAGCAAAATACAAGGCTATCGGGTACAGGGAACCAGTGCTACTGGGTCACTCGGCTTCGACGAATAGGTGCGGGACTTGTATTCAAAATTCGAAATTCAAATTGCAAAATTGTTAATTTAAAAAAAGTTTTGTTAAATTTGGTTTCAGCACAATTCCGCGCAAACTGGGTTCAATGAAGAACCCGTTTGGGAATTAGGTCTCCCGTAATGTTAAATCTTACTCCCTTTTTTTTTAATAATAGGTATGCGTTTGACCGCTATCTCGCCTGATGGTAAGCAAAGATGCTGACTACAATGGAACACGCTTGCCTAGAAGAAACCGAATCTTACCTAAAATATTATAGCCGTGATCGTAAACGTATCGAAATATATTTTGATTTCGTTACTAAGACGAATATCATCACAACATATATTATACAACCTCAACCTGGTTAATACCACGTTTGAGCCAAACACGTAAATTTTCTAACCATTTCACGTCCTATGGTTCATTCACCCGTGGTACAAGGGTTATAGAAGTGGCGAAGTAATTATTTTGCTAGGGGTGGTAAAAGGTGCGAATTTTGAGATGAAATTGTAAAATTTCGTCGATGAAAAAGGTAGTGCCGTTTGTTGTGCTTGATTAGAAGTTTTGCAAAAAAGAAATTTGAATTTAAATTGGTTCTGTGATTTTCCATCGCAAGATTACTAGAGATTTAATTTTAAATAGAATGATGTGTGATGTAATAATCGATAGATATAATATGGGGTCTTCAAATCGAGACTAAATTTGGTGGGATTTTTCATGCGTCATCGTAGAACGCATCATTGTTCACCATCAGGTGGTCAAAATGCAAGCTTATCGTCGAATTAAAATAATAGTTTATTTAGCTAAAATACAATACTAATAATATTCTATTTTAATGGAAATGTTCACAGCTCACACAAATATTTAAGTAAACACCATACACGTAAGTATGATGCTAAAGAATCTAAACAATGTTTAAACTATCTCGCATTGGACTAAAAACTACCCTGAGACCTACTCGATCGAACACCCCTACAATTAATTTTTCAAAGGGGTCTGCCCAATATGGTACGTAGCATGCAGACTCATTCAAGCGGTTGACGAATTTTTCACGTACCTAGGCATTTTTTATTCGACCCTCCCACAGTTTTATACGGGGTTATAAGGAAAGGCTATGCTAAGCTAAAAAGGGCTCATAATAATTTTATAACATACAACAACAGGACCAACTTTTATATGGGCCAAAGAAAAATTGTGAAAAAAAAATCGGTTGTCTGTAAAGTCGGTTTACTGACGATAGTTGAACGTGACAACGTCATAAGAAAAATAATTTTGCAAAACCGTCTCTATTTGACGGAGTTATGCCCGAACATACATAAAAAAAAAATACAAACATCCGAATTGAGAACCTCCTCCTTTAAGTCGGTTAAAAATACTGATGATTTTTCAAAAGAAAATTTTAATTTTATTTGTTTGATAGATATTTTGTATGGATATAGAGAAGGAGGTAAATAGAAATCACAATTGAATTGATCAAGTTACATTTATTCGTACGCATAAATACAATTACGACAATATATCGCTAAACATAATGTATTTAATATCGAAAGAATCATTACCTTTATCGCCGCAATCATCGTTGCTATAAACAATTGACACCACATTCACTTTTCACTGCACTGCATACCTACTTGACAAAAACATGTAAATGTATTATTGTATAGCCAGCTGTCCACGCGGACGCATTGCTCACTCAAGTAAGAGAGAGACAGATGTCGAACGCTGCCGAACGCGGAGGCCGATTGTGGCTCTTTGTCGCTCGTTGCGCGCTCTCGCTTGCACTTCAAGCCTTAAATGGAACGCCTCAGAGCGAAGTAACGCCGCATGCGTCATGTTTTTTCGTGCGTGCAGCCGGCTCCATCGAATTATAAGACGTTGTCACGTCAAAAAAACGGCTGTATTCCATACCTTTAGTCGAGTGTCATTGAATTTTTATAACCCTGTATTGACACCTCCTATTCACAAAATTTGTCGGTACTCAATTTTTGCGGAATCGAAGCTGTCAAAATCAGTTTTGAATAATTACGTCGTGAATGCGCAATTGATCATTCACAATTGCCCACTCTGGCTTCCATTCATTCGGATCCACTTTGCCATCTGCCAATGCTATCTACGCCACTGGAGATGTTGTGCCAGCGGCTCCGAGCTTCACACCAGGTGTTGCGAGGAGTTGGGTTGGCTTGGTAGCCGTTGGCGGGGGAAATGCAACCATTGCGGGGTACTGCCGCCGGTGCAGCCCCTAACGCTCCCATATCGAATATATGGGAAGGATTACCTGACTGACTCACCAATGCACAGCCTAAACCACTGGTTCTAGGACCGTGTATAAGAAGGGTCTGTATTTTGTATGATGTAGACAGTTAGGCAGCCATTGAGAAATAAATTTGCGAAATTCAACCCTTAAAGGGGTCAAATTGGTCAATAAAGTTTTGATGTAATAAAAATCCGCGGTTTGGTGATAAAATAATATTTTCTACTGTGTGGGTGAAGCCAGGAGCAGAAGTTTGTAAAATACGTGTTTAAGTAGATTATATTTACGTAATCTTCAGTATGTTATCCTCAACGTCTCGTAATTCTCTACCGACGCAACCTCGGAAGCCTCTATATTCGTACGTTCGGAATCAGATTCTTCGAATTTTCCCGTAATAATAAGCTGGTTGCCATGACAATGTCACGCGAGTGTTTGCGAGTACAACTGTAATTGGCTCAAAGGGGTTATTTTGAGCCGTTCGGGATTACCTCGGTCATTGTCGCTCTCATCAGAAATGTCATGACAGTGAGAGTGACAGAAATAATCTCGAGCGTCCAAGAATAGGACCCCATTCGGGATCTTTGGGTAAAATTGTCTGTAATGCTAGATTAAAGGGGAGGAAATTACTAATCAGAGACTGTGGTGTTGTGTGATTTCTGTAGGATTGGTAAGAGATTGCTCGTACGTCGTACGTGGTGTTTTTTTGGTTACTAACATAAATAAACATAAAAATATGAAGTATATTGCTGCATGCTCATTATTTTTCACACCCAGAGTACTGTAGACATTTGAATTCATCATTAAAACATTTGCTTAGTCGGAAATTGAACCTCAGACCCCAATTTTAAGGCAAACGCGCTACTAACTAAGTGAAGAGCGTCGCCTTATAATTCATCAGTTTTGTTACTCAGTTATTCATGATTTTGTTTGTTATTTGTAAAGATAAGATAAGATTTTTTCTTCAAAAAAATTGTGAGAAAACTAGAAAATGTTAGTTGAAATCTTTTTGGCGCCGCTAGAGCTATATACCTAGATGACACTTTTTACGAAGGATGTTGTGTGTTTTTTGTAGTTTTAAAATTTAAATTAAGACTTTTATTAGTATTTATTGGAGCACTTAAGTGTCATTTACAAGTATAAGAATTATTTTATGAAGGCGCCAAAACGTCGAAAAATCTTTTATAACTTGATTAATATTTGCATCTAATAAGTAAGGCAAAATAGATCAATAAAGTTAAAGGTCAAATAAAACTATATCACTGAGTATTAGAGATGAATGTAAATTCCGGCCATATCTGAATGCTAGTGCTGTGCCGCTGTGCTGTGTCTATTGTCACTGATTTTAAAGGCAAATTTTTCTCTACAATTAAAAGTGCCCCGTTTGCGACCTCATCTTTATTAGTTTATGGACTTGCTAATCTTAAATAACCATTACGTTTATCAAAACAAACACAAACCGAAACAATACAAAACAAGCTACCTCTACATTACGTTTAATTTTCATCCAAAACCGCGCAAAGTTACCGAGCTCGCGAACTAATACAAAAACTAATTTTCGTAGTATTTGATAAATAATGTGGTTTAATTGTACGTGTTTTGTTTGTATATTAAAGTATGGTATTATTTGCATTGCTAATATGTAACATGCAAGAAAATAAGCACACAGTCAATCTAATCAAAGTTTTTAGGCTGCCCAGAAGTCGCCTTTGGCATGGTGAAACAAAGTGGAGGTCAGAGCCTCAAAATATTTTTCTATGACTATCTCTAATTTGTCATGACCGTATCACTCAGTAAATCTTAGCAAACAGGTTTATTTATTTACTACACAACAACCCATGATTAATTGATTCTAATATAATTTTATAGACATTGGATAACCATGATTTATTGTCCTTCCGGCCAAACCTACCGATGCATCTCTAAGAATGCTAATATAAACTACAACTAGTGAAGATCCAATAAGTCGTTAATTATAATTGCCGGATCTGGTTTGACCGGATTTACACAACCATAAACTTGTTAGCAGTTCAGATTTTATTATATACACAAATCAGTGAGCAAGGCAAGAGAAACATAATTATGTAACAACTCTGATGTATTGGTTGTAAAGTTTTTTATAACAACAACCGCCATGCCATGTCAGAGGTCTTTATGCAGCTAACAACTTTGACATAATTATTGGCTAACCACTCGGCTTTTACGAATTTACTTGTTCACTTACATATTTTATTGAAATTTTAGAAAATAAAAACCAGTACATAAATTACTACGTTACTCCATTTTCATTGTCAAAGATCTGTGTGCACAGCATAGGTTGAAAAAAAAGTTCTTCAAACACATTCATAGTTCCATCACAATCTGACGAATAATTTTCGAAAGATAAGTCAAGTGCGATTGTATGAAATTACTTGAAGTGTTTGTTATAGTATTACCAATTATATGACATTTAAAAATGATAGTCAACGAATTGAGAACCTTCTTTGTTTTTGTAAAACTATAGTAAACAGATAAACACAAAGATTACAATTTCACAAAGCAATAGTGCCATTAACGGTCAAAATCGCTGTCATGCACCATATCAATAAACTAGACAGAATTACAGTAATTTAATTGTCATTAATGACTCTATTGTACTAACTTCCGTTCAGAACTATACCGCTGAACTATAGGCGAAGCATTAACTATTCAAGCCAATATTGTTTCCACTTCGGGAACCATTAGTACTCTGTAGTCCTTGAAAGTGTTAACTAAGCGGGTCGTAATAAATCTACTATTGATTCCGTTACACAGAACTGATTTTAGTGTTGCCATACTTGGGGTTGGGGATTAGGCTATTTTTAGGGAGTTTTAGTTTAGTTACGGGTGTTTGTGAGAAGTTTCATGAGGTTTAGTAAAACGTACAGCCAGTAGACATTTGAAGAGGAACAAAATTAGTCTACCTTAGAAAACAATAGGTAGGTACGCTACAAAATAAAATAAACACATGTTTCTGACTCATACCGCTGCATTATGTTTCAGGGCTACGAAATGTAATAATACACTCGATTTCATGAACATAACAATGAAATAAATTCAAGGTTCAAAAATTCCCAGCTCAAAGTATTTTGGTAGAATTAGCAATAATTTTCAATATTTAATTGGCTAGTCAGTTATTTCAAAACCACTTAACAAGGAACTCCCAACCGTTTAACTGGCAACACCACTGATTATTATTATGCGTAAAGTTATTGTTAGAGAAGTTACGAATTATGACAATAATGGCCGGAATGCTGAGGACAGTTTGGGAAATAATATTGTCGGCATCGGTAACAATAAGTTCTTTGTGGTAAAAATGACTGCCTGGGAATTCGGGTGCCTACAAGTATTAAACTGGTAAGTATGCCGTATGATTAATCCAACAACAACATTAGTACTTCTAGAATAAAGTGGTTTGTATGAAACGTAGTTATTTATAAAAGTTTTTTTTTAATGGATTTGGATAGTTATTAAAGGTAGGTGGCACATGAAGATACCTCGGGTATTGGAGGTCCATAGGCGACGGTGACCACTTACCATCAGATTTTTTTAGCAAAATTGATACGCTTTACGAGTATATAGCCAAAGTTAATCACGATATATTTTTTATGTGAGGAAGTAATTTTGTACCGGTCGACTGTCTAGCCCTGGTTCATTTTTTTCATTTCTGCACAACCAGTGTCTTCATTGTCTTACTGACTTGAAATCATAAACGGCTTCATTTTGACACCTGAAAAGCTTTTACATTCAAAAAGGTCCATTCCGATTACCAGTTAGTTAGACAATACGACCGAAAGTTACCAAAAACTGAATTTACTAATACCTCTGTCACGTTTCCACAACAAAAGAGTAAAGAAAAGTAGGATTAGCATGGGTTTAGTAGAAGCCAGCTTCTAACCTTTTATACACAAAGCTATAAGCCTCTAGGGAGACTAGGAAGGTATATTTTCTAATAATTTGTCATGTTGAAGACAAATATAACTACGTAATAAATTTTACATCATCACTTGTAGGTTTTTTTATGCCATTGAGTGACGAAACAAGCAAATCGCTCGCCTGATGCGTTAAACGTCACGTTTGCCCATAACAGGTCTGCACCACCCAGAATTTTGAACTCATACAATTCAAAACCCTGCGCGGCACGGCACCTCGCTCGTCACCTTGAGATATAAGATGTTTAATCTCCCATTTGCACTAAAATTTCACTGTAGCTTTAGTTATCTCTGCTGCATATCTTCATGTCATATCTCTACCTAAGGTATGGTGTCTCTTGCACAGACCATATAACACGTTGACAGATCAAAAATGTACTTCACTGTTACGAAAACAGTAAGTACACAGAGACAGCATAACGTATCATCTATGATTGGCCAGTATTTCCAGAGGAACAATTCCAGGGCAGTGAATTTTGGAGCTAGCCAATCCTAGGAAGCCGGCCAACCTTAAGCGCTTATACTTACTTCTACGCGACCGACGCAATGAGTTGTATGTTGAAGCAAATTTGTCTGCATGAGCCAGAGTTGCTAATAAGCCACGAGTTACCTAATAGTAAGTCGTCACCACCGCCTGTGACTGCCTCCAATATTTAAGGCATCATCAGTATATTGTCTTGTCTACCTTTCTTTTGACGACTTGTTTAGGTCAGTGGTAGTATATCCGTCTTATAAACCAGAGGTCCCGGGTTCGATTGTTCCGGGCAGATGTTTAAATGATTTTAAACATCTGTTCTGGGTCTGAGTGTTAGTTGTCCTTGTCTGTGAGTGTTCCATGGCATCCGACACAGAGTATCCTAGGGGGAGCTATGAGTGTGAAACGTTTATTCTTTAAAGCATTCAAGCTTCCTCCACCATCCCCACTCTGTATTGTGACACCCCCACGAAACAGCGATCAAACCCAGCCCTCTTAGGAACAGCCACCTCATTACCATTTTACCATCTCACATCAAATTTCCGTGTCAAACCTCTGGCTAAATTATCCACTAGATAAGTTTAGTAGCGGCGTAACGGCCTCCCTTGACGGAATAGCACACCTTGATGTGGATTTAATGGAGCAATAACAATAACAGAGTTAATAACCCACTGTTTTGGCTTATACAGGGCTATACGAGCGTTGAGTAGACGATGGGACAGAAATACGGCTCTTGATGACTTGTCTAAGCAGCGGTTGCAACACAATTGCGTGTAGATGTCATTTGATTGTAGCATCACGGACGGAGACCGGTTTAATGTTAAAGAGCATAAAAGTAAAAAGACAGCGATGTGTTTAACAGCTGCTTTGTGATCGACACATTCACAAACAAGATACTAAAGGAAATGTGTTATGCTATGGTAGAATAATAAACTAAGTTCTTGAGATTAAACAAAAGCAGAAGATAACCACCAGAGTCATAGCATGCGGTGTACATTTCAATTGTTTCTCTTTCTATTCACTCCGGTGACATGACCGTCAGTGACAGCCAACAAATAAAGTGCTCGATGCTAAACAAAAGTAGTTTCTCTGTGTAAAATCTACTCACATGTTACAAGCTTAGAAGATTGTAGCCTTGTTTAGAATCGTATACCCTAATGGCCAGGATTTATAGGAGTCAAAGGTGAGAGGGTCCTAATTGACTCGGGAAGAACTTGGGATAGTTTTTATGGGTACTGGGTTGATTAGTTTTTGTATTACATCCTCTTTATATGCTAATACTGAAGGATATAAAACGTTATGTCAATAGCAATAGGTGGGTTTGTGTGTAGGTGGAGATTTTCTAATCTTATAATGAACGCTCCTCCACTTAATAGGACTTTACTTGTGTGAATTACTTTACCGAACAACCAATGACGATGACCAATTTGTGTATTGCAATTTGTCTAAAGAGTTATACAGAAAGAATAAGCTAAGCCGCAAAGGGCTCATAGTACTCATCATTTTGAACAACTTTTATTGAAGGACCAACCCAGAATTCGCAAAAAAAATGAGGTAACAAACATAAAAAAAAACATACAGACGAATTGATAACCTCCTCCTTTTTTGAAGTCGGTTAAAAACAGTTTTACTTACTTGTTGCTACTTACCCTGTATCTTCAGGTAGGTTCTATCAGGGTTGAAGCAATCAGAATCAGAATATTTTATTGTATAAATTGTGTACATAAGGTGTTGTTATTACAATTTGCAGTTTCAACAGTGTAGTTGCTTTTAAAAGCATTTGCGATTTAAGAACTTAAGTACTCGTTTATTTTGAATAAGAAGTCTTTAAAACTTGATGAAAAAGAATCTCTAAATTCGTTTGAAGTGCAGAGGCGCCTTAAACTAATTTGAGATACTTTTAAGATCTTGTGAAAATCATTAAAATGCGAACGACCCAAACAATATAACTCAGACAAACTAATATACATTTCTAAATCAGTATAGAAAAAACTTAATACACTTTTTTGTGAATTCTGTATTATACTGAACTTAATTTTCATGTATTGTATTTTGTTTTCTAAGATATTCATATTCTAATAAATTTATTGAATAACTAACTCATGGTAATTTATAAGCTAGATGTCATTAATTGAAATTATCAGTTTACCCTCATGAGGGATTCAATTTCAAAATTTTCACAGTCAAATATAGATTTAAATTACAAAACTTTAAAATCTGTGTGTTTACTAATAGACTCCTCAAAGGTTACGGTCCCAATATTTATAAGTAAACTGTTGCCAACTTCAACCATTTCACTTAACTTTAACTTAATTAGAAAGGCTAAATAAACATCAATCAGATTTACAAAGAACGAATTAAACGTGTCAATTCGATCACGAAAGATCCAATTACTTGCTTAATTAGTATCAAGTTATTAACTTAATTATGGCTTAGATCAATCACTGTTTGAAATGGGGACACACACATACAGAGGAATTTTTACTTGAGTTATTTCGAGCAGTCATTTTTATAAAAGCACGTTTTTGATGAATTTATGTAAGCAATAGTTAAAATAATGTAATGTTATTAAATAAAATATGAGCATAAATTATTTTTTTTTAATTTTATTGAAACACTAGTGGCGCCCTGCGGTTTCACATGCGGTCAGAAAGGTAACATAAGTTTTCCGGGATAAGATGTAGCCTACGAGTTAATCCAGACCTTGAAAGACCATCATGCCTAATTTCATAGAAATCCATTGAGCCGTTTCAGAGTTTAGTGACAACAAACATACGAACTTTCGCTTTTATAATATTAGTAAGATAAACTAAATCAATACCTAACAATAAAACTTCATATCCAAATTGCTTATTTGTATTACTTTCAGGCTGAAAAACTTTACAAGTATCGTGTGTTACACAGTAGGTTTATTTGAGAGCCAGGTCTTTCTAGATTCTGGAAGTAGATTCGATCACGCTGTCGAATAAATTCTGAAATCTTGAGAAGACTTTTTCTTTCTTATTGATCAATCACTACAAATGTCCCAAATGTAAATGTTTGTTTCTGAACGACGCGAAAAGGCTTAACAGATTAAAATGAAATTTGACATAAAGCTACTTTTTATCTCAAAAAAACACTGGTTCCCAGCCGGATAGCAGGTAAAGCCGCGTGCAACTAGTAACTGAACATTTTATTATGGCACTGCCGCTATTTGATCGCTATAGAAACGTCCCGAATTTTCATTTAATAAACATACCTAGCTTATTATTATTTATGAAATACTTCACAAAGGCTGGTTTAATTTAGTTCTGAGTTGATAGACATTGGAACATTCTATCACATTTTTATATTAATTCTTGTTGACATTTGAGCTCTATTAAGAGTCACTTTCAAGTTAATTTAGTGTTCACCTAATATAATAAGATATCTCTCAAGAATGAGAATAACAAATTTTGTAAATGAAGAAAAATGTCTTAGTCTACAAGACAGAATACACTTTTTCTAGACTTCGCTTTTTTTTTATTATTCATGATAGAACATGGTTGTCTGATACTGATAGTGATTGCTCTTAGCAATAAGATCACTTTGTTATCTATCATAATGTCTTTATGTATTGTGAGCTTTTAATGATTCTAATTTAGTTTTTGATTTGTTTAAGTAAAGTAGCCTATGTGTTAATCCAGACCATGAACAACCTTTATTCCAAATTTCATGTAAATCCGTTCAGCTGTTTTTGCGTGAAAAAGCAACAAACATAAAAACTTTCGCGTTTATAATATTAGTAGGATAGACTTTTTACACAATGGGGTAGTGAGTTTAATGCACTCATTGGTTCAACGTACCATTACATCCGAAATAAGTAAACGAGCAGTTCCTAAAAGACAAAAAGAACTTGTAGAACTCACCTTCTCGCAAATTTTCCTCAAAGTCCAAGCTTTCTTAGAAATCCAATCTTCTAACTAAACACCAACTACTCGGCCTGGCTCTCCGACCCTAGCCATATAGGTACTTAAGACTCACGTACTGGAAAATTCCTTTTCCACCAGAATAAAAAAGTAAACTGAAGGTATTATCTACTCTATGTAAATATTGGTGGATCCGACCTCCGTTCGGTATTAACCTTTTATGTTTATTTTTATATGTGGAAGGTATTATTTCGGGATCGAGAGAGTTACAAGAAATCGGTTACAGTCAAATTAACTTTTGGCCTTTTGTTTTTATTTGATTTGTTTGTATCAATACTAACATTATTGGATGAGTGGTTATTTGGGTGAAAACTCGGATAATGGTATCTAGATTTTATGATTTTAAAAGTATTTGTGATTGAGTAACAAATATGCACACATTTGTAATATTAGTAGGATTAATGATTTTTCAGTGTCACAACTTTTTTGAAAAATATTGTAAGATTATTTACACTTTCAGGGACTAATCTCACCGACTCACTCTCTCAAATCTCTTTCATCGCGTTTGGCTTAATTACGTAATTTTTCTTTTATAATGATTTCAACAATGTATATCTTTTGATAAAAGCTATGATAAAATGCGAAGTTTTCATACGCATTTGTATAGCCCGGAGTTTGTAAATCAGATACTTACATCTACGGCTGTCTTATTTTTATTTTTGGAAATAGATCTTATGTAAAAAGCTTTTTGTTAAATAAATCTACCTACATAGAGTACTTATACGCAAATATTTTATCAGAAAGGTTAGGTATCTTAACAATAGCAAAAAACACAATCAGAAAATGTAATAACGAACTTATATTATTCGAATCGAATTTTTATGCATATTATTTAGAGCCTCTTTCGCCCACTGCTGGGCAAAAGCCCCTATCTACGAGTACCTTCCACTCCTAACGATTTAGAATTTTAGACTTTTGTTAGTCCACTTGTTTCAAAAGAGGTCCAGTTTATCCGGCCAATTCCACCTAGATCTGCCAAGCCATCTGTTGTCCTGCAAAATTCACCTCGTACATTTTTTTTTTGTATAAAACAAAATTATTTATACCAAACATTCTTTTAAGAAACTCCTCAAGCAACAGGTCGTCCAAAAAATGCTTAAGTGTGGTGACTAAGCGAAACCTTATGCATCATAACCCTTTATGAGAAGAGCAAATTAATAGTCATGACTAGAAATAAGTCAAATTTTGAAGAGAAAAGCGTGTTAATTACTTTGTCTTAGCATTTAAATTTAGACAGATTTTCACAGATTTGAATACTTTTTTATTGGTTCAAGTTGGGATTTTTAGATTTTTGTTGGTATTCGGTAGTCACAGTCATAAATGTCATAACATGTGTTTTAGTTTTGGTTTTCAAAGGTTCATCAACAAAAGTCGTGTTAGCGTGATATTTATCTATTTTGTATTTGACTTGTACTTCGAACTCTTAGCGAGAGCCTGAAATGAGACGCGTTGCCTTTTCTCTCGCTTTACCTCCAGCTGACAGAATGAGATGAAAGCCAGGCGATCAAGCTTGCGCTAAGAATTCATGGCACGGCCCCTTGTCTACTCTCCCTTTTAATTTTTCAGTTTGATTTTTCACAAATTCTATCCAAGGCTTTATTATTATACTTACGAGTAGATACTAGGATCTAAAAGATTTTATTAACATTTGAACAATAAAATAGAAACATCACTTTTTCAGAAAGTAATACTAAAAGGATATTAAAGAAAGTACTAGGACAAAATTGGACATTATTCAAATAGTGCCAACACACCTTTCGCTGAAGAATAAAATCGCGAACCTTTTTATCTCCCATTAGGGACCCTTTGTCCAATTTAACTGCACGGTCCTACAACAAACGGATTATACCATCCGTCTGTATGTAACTCGGAGCATCGTTAACTGGCTTTAAACTTGTTTCATTATATCGAAACGGAAATTATTTTAAATGAGCACGAAATATTTGGAGCTCTAAATTAACATAATCCGGATAGGGGTACGAGAGGGGTAAAGTAGGGGCAGGAAAGGGAAAAGTGGTAGGAGGGTAGATAGGGGTAAATCGGCGCACGGGTAGACTTGCGCTGAATTTGAGCTGAGAGATGTTTTTCTGTTGTGATCGTATTTTTGGTGGCTTTATGTGATGGTTTATGCTAACGCTAGCTGTTTATTTGTTTTTTTGGTTGTTTATTTGAATTACTATACATAACACGGCGCTAAACAAAAAATTAAACACGAGTTATATAGTAGTTAACTGTAAACTATTAAGTTTCCTATAAAAATGTAAGAAATAGCAATATCTAAGTAACGGCGTCAGTACAAATTAGTACCCAATTCGAAATGTTAAAATTTACACTGTAATTTAATTGTTCCTAATTTTTTAAGTCCCGTAATAACCGACTATTTATTACCTTAAATATTTATTATTTACCACTCTAAGTAAACCAATTAAAAGTCTGCGACCATACACTCGAATTCTGCTCGTCATTACCCCAACATACCCCAAACATTAAATACTGACTTGCAAAACGTAGCTAACACATAATTTGCAACTTTAAAAGATTGTGAGACATCCATTAACCTTTGACTTCACCAATTAACTAAATAGTAAATGCTGGTACAAAATAAAGCTTCAGGCTGTATCATCACAAAGTATCAATTTACAGGCTCTTACAATAAGTCGGATAATGACCACCTACATAATTATCTGACCTGTTGCAAACGTCAAATTTGAGGTCGCAACTGTCAAAACAACGTCTTCAATACAATACGTGCTTTAATTTTGACGGTGTTTTGACATTTTGAGCATTATTCTTTGGAAGCTAAAGCTCCATTTTCGTTGATGGATCCATAGCAAGATATTGAACTCCTCGGTTCTTTGATATTTTAGCTCTTATTTTGAGGGCTTTAAGGTCGTGAAATTGGGTTTAGTAATGAGACTGTCGACGTCTGACGTGACGATGACATGCATTGACAAGCAATTCAATTTAATTGAAGTTTTTGTGTAAGTATTTTGTTACGTGTTTTGGTTACAACGGATTTTTGTAGCGTGCGACACTGTTTGATGTACAAAAAGTGGAATATATTTTAGTCACAAAAGAACTAGCTTTTTTATGATGTGTTTTATGTGTAATTCAATTTGTGTTTTTAAAAATGTAAGAGGCTCGGTTTGTTGCAAATAACGAACAGACTGACAGTTATTAAAACGTTTGGGAATTTATTTATACTCGTACGGCGATTCAATGTGTTCTAAAAATTGTTGAAATGTATTTTGTTACACTGAGGTTAAGCCCAAATAGTAGCTCGTATAAAAGATATTGAGCTTAAAAATCATTCACATAAAATTAAAAACTCATTATGGTCTCATTATTTTCAGTGCAATTTTTGTATGTTTTTGTCCCAAAATTATATCAACATACTCGTACAGAAAACGTTAAGTTTTCTATTGCTATACTAAAATTGAGTCCAAAATAATTCTAGTGCATCAATAGCCAGTACTTAGCGGTTCTTCCGTACATGGTCGAGACGTAAGCCGCTGTAAGCCGGCGCTACCCTCGGCTTAAGGGGAAGCGCGGGTAAAGCCGGGTGTTCATTGGTAGTGCTGCGTCATAGGTGAGAATTTAGACGTAAGCAGCGTATTAGTATAAGAGGTTATGTTTTGGTGCAATTTGTAATGGTTGTTTAATGTTGACGATGTTAAAATGTTTCTGTGCAGTTTAACATACAATACGTAAAGAAATAGAAACAACCTTATTGTCAGTATTTCATAAAGTAAGTTATTTCAACATTAAATATTAGGTTTGTTTGTTTCTAGAGAATGTTTAGATGCTATAAATATATTCTGGTATATTCATCCATAACATAATATATTCATCCAGGTTCAAAATCATAAAGTTCTAAAATTGAAGGTCAGAATGATGTCCCCTCGACCTTAAGGAAATATATTGGCCCATTTCGAATTTCATTCGGAATCAAACATCAGAGAAGTTACCAAATAGGGTAGCTGAATAGCCAATTAATAACACGTAATATAATACGAGATACGAGATTGATAGATTTTGTCGTAAGAAACTTTATTTATGAATTGTGGAGTCAAGATACTTGGCGTCTTGATCATTGGGCCCAAGTTTGAAGGCATTTTAAGACAGATCTAAACTAACTAAAAATATATCTGTCTTTATCATTGCAAGCCATTAGACAAGGATGCCAATAGTTTTAGAAAATTTAGATCTGTCTTAAAATGCCTTCAAACTTGGGCCTATTGAATCGATTTTTCTTGAACTAGCGTACTCTATCGTAGACCATACTCTTACTATCAGGCTAGAGCGAGTTCAAACGTCATAGCATCATATTCATTATTGTTTTAGCCTTTTCCGTCCCACTGCTGGGCAAAGGCCCCCTATCCTCCTTCCTCATCACGATCGAACGCATTTTGAGTCCAGTTGTTGCAAAAATCTTCAACTTCAAGTTTTTTTTATAGATTGTTGTTGTTGTGTTACCGCAATTGTGCCAATGTCTTTTGTGTTAGAGATAGATCAAATCGGACAGATTAAACGTCAAAATAATAGACCTGTCACATTGACATTCATACCCCGTCCACCGTCCCAAGTTACGACTCCCAGTGTAAACCTGCCCTCATACCTGTGGCCTACCCTACTTTTATGACGTCATTAGCTTTTAATCTCACCCCTAGCTAATTAATTAGGGTCAAAGGTACCATCCGTATACCACGGCGATAATTTAAGGGTACCGGATTAGTTCTACAATAATTTTAATGGGGACCCTTTGCACTAGTTTTATTAAAAGGGTCGGGATTTATCGGAACTAGACTTTATCGGGTTGCCAAGTCATAAAAACGATAAAATACAGTAAAATTTGGTACGTAAATGAAGATTATAATTTAGCAAATGAGATGAAAAATTGTCGGTAAGCCGGAGTAGAGTTCAGTTCAGTTAGTATCACTTAAAAGTAACATAAATTTAATTACTCGTAACTGTTATAAACAAAAAATTAATTTTTATTACGTGAGCTGCGGTCAACCGCGGGCGTGTCAGTACAAAAAAAAATTGAATATTTTTATTGGTTTAGGTATGTTTTTATTCGTCATCTCATGACGTTACGGAAGAACTTTACAATTATGTCCAACAAAGAAACACGACGATTTGTCAATTTACCGTGACTAGCCGCAAAAAAAAAACTAGTTAGTCATTAAAAATGTACTTGCCTACAACCTACGGCGTTTACATGTTTAGTACAGTGAACAATCTCCCAACATTTTTTTTTCATTTAACTGCACAAGTAAAATAATAAAAATAAAAAAAACACAAAAAAATAGAATAATTTCAAAGCTCGAAAAGTATCTTAATAAACTGCTTTTTACAAAATTTTAACCTAAAAAAAGTTTCATTACATTTTTCTCAAGCTAAATACTGACGTTTTGGTTGTCCTTTTACCTACTATGAATGACCGTTAATACAAATGTATTTTTTTTAAACTACGACTTGCTTTATGACCTATTCACTCATATACCTACTAAGCTCCCATCACAATAAATCTTGCCTCAAAATTTACTTGATGTCTTACTTTAATGTAGCTAAAGTACTTACTTAGCACTTAGTAATGTCTAACAATTAGTAGATTGCCACTCCCCAGCCTAAAAGAACCCTTATGTCAATCTAAACTACACCAAATGCCATAATTATAACTGTAGTGTATAACGAAAAGAAGTTTGCATTGCTAACTAATTCCACTAAACTTCACCTACGCCATAATAAGTAAGGCAGTAATTAACCATCGACCACCTTCATTCTAGACCACCGTTACTTCTAACAAAGTTTACGTACTGCTATAGGCTTCTCCAAAAGTGTTGAGGTCACCGGCTGACATTTAATGGAATCCGTAATGAAACAATTGTTTAGCTTACTTGTTACCTATGCAAGGACAAATTGGATTACTGTTAACAATTTGTTTGGAACAAACACAATTTTATGTCGATGCTTATTTTGTTTTGATTTGGTTTACATGTTTGTTGAGGGGATGAACTGGGATAGGATCGTAGTTTATACAGTAGAGTACCTACACAATTAAGGTGTAGGTAAACAAATACTTGGAAATGTTACAGAAGATAGAATATAATTTTGTAAGAAAAATCTGCAGAAAAAATAAGGTCACCTGACCATAGAAAAAAACACGAACGTAAAGTACCTATCAGTGTTGCGACATTGCGATAAAATTTCGCGGCTGTCATCACGGTTTGCGTGAATAGCATCGATCAAGAATGGTGATCATCGGTGGTGAATACTGAATAGAAATGTGATCGCGAGGATTTCACTACATAGGTATAACGCTCTAATCCGAATCTTGGCGTTATCGCGATGCACTGGCCCCAGAATTATAAATAACTAAAACGGGAATATTCACGTAAATCTTAAGTCGTTTACTACGACAAGTTTCGATCACATTAGGTGATCTTTATCAGAAGTTTACAAGCGTAACGCGTTCGCGGTCGCCGTTTTAATTATAATAAAATGTGTCAAAACCACGTCTGTTTCTGTTTGTGTTTTTATTATAGTAAAGTACATTTAATCCTTTTTTAAGATTGAGAAAAAAAAGCAACAACCAGTCGAATTGAGAACCGTTTCCTCTTTGGAAGTCGGTTAAAAAATAAATATTATTACTATGACGCTAACAGAGCACGTCTTTTCAATTTCATTGCATCTTAATGGCACAAAAACACCCTTTTCAAATTTCCCTGTACTATTTTCCCTATTCTTTGTTTCCGAAGTATTCAAACTCCCCCACTTCTGATAGGAGCGTGTTACGAATATCAATACCACGATTTAATTAAGCTGAAATTCGGACTTTATTTGAATTTTAATAGGGTTTTAATTAAAGATTCCTTTGATTCCTTAGCGTCGAAGGATTGTACCTGACCTGTGTAGATACTTCGGTTTTGAACTTTTTTAATTAATTATCTTGAGTACGGTGGTTGGGTATTTTATTTTTGAACCAAAAGATGCAATACCAATTCATTTCGTTATTTCTAACCTATGTATATCCACTGCCAAAAAAAAAGTTTTTTGTTATCTACACTTCACCAATTTATTCCAGGATATTTAAAATTTTCCGAATTCGCTGTTCTTATTTTTTAGACATTTTGGCTTGACATCAAAGCAAGGCGAGAAAAAAGAGAGGAAGATGGTTTTTGTCTTCATATTAAAAAACGTCTACTTCATACTCATTTTTACATTAGCTTCAGCAAAATTTATCTTAAGAAAATAGAAGCCCACAAAAAGAGCGCAAATTCTCTTTTAGAATCATTACGTTCAAACACTTTGACATATTGAAGCCGCATTTTCAAGCTCCAGAGTTCCAGATTAAATAATGGTTTCCACCGTCTTAGTCCAGAATAAGAAATAGTTTCTACTGACTTCACACAGATTCCATGATAGTTACTTTGGTTCCGGCACAGATTCAATGATAGCTACTACGCCTGAGCGCCAATGTTCTAGCAATTTTAATATTGGTTTCTTAGAAGGCCATCTTTATAGCCCGTTTGTAATATGAAATTTAATGTCCATAATTTTGAAGCTTTTGTTAGTAAAATTGCCATTTTTTAGAAAACGATGAGAAAATCGCCTGAAAAATTTCTTGAGTCTATTTTTTTTTAGTTTATCGTAATAGTATCAGGTTTCGGTTAAAAAGATTGCCTATTACTAGGTAAGTGTCATTAAGATTTAACGATCTTTATAAAGCACCTCAATAGAGTAGACAATTTTGCGATCTAACTGAAGTTTACAAATTAAAGTCATTATCTTTTAAAACTAAATTTAGTTTTAAAAAAGTAAACTTTACTTTTTTCAGTTCAATATTTTTTTTATACTATTGAGTGATGAGACGAGCAAATCGCTCGCCTGATATTGTACGTCACGTTTGCCCATAACAGGTCTGTGCTACCAATAATTTTGAACTCTTAGAATTCAAGACCAATGTGTTTACCGTACCTAGTGTACCTACTTATTAGTTATATACACATACATACTGTCTTTGGAAATAAAATAGCTCGTTCATAAATGAGACATGAGATACATTGTGATAATTATAACTTACTGCCCACCTGTGACTTCTTTCAGTCCGTTTTTACGATACCCTCGGGAAAAAGACGCCATCTTACACTAAAAACCATTGACTGAACAATACAGTCTCCTTTTACACACGTCATTAGTTTTCTATCATCCTAGAGCGAGATACTACTTTTCGGCTAACGTCACAATCAAGTTTAGGGTTTGGACCCTTAGGGAAAGACCCATTATGGTAAAACTCCGATGTCCGTCTGTCTGTATTTTTATTTCAACCATTTCACAGCCACATTATTAATTTAGCACAAGTATTTGTTATTGTAAAATCAATTCAGAATACTGAGTTACCCCAATCAAGAACAAATACCCAACCATCAGTTACTAAGTTCGAGTCACGAATGAACAACTCAGGAACTCGGCAAAGAATCGAATCACCTAAGGCAAGCAAGATAAGAGAGTATTTTATTAGCTCCTTTGAAAGAAACTTCGAGAACGTAATTCAAAGCCGGGAGTACACACTTCAGAGTTGAGTCGATTTTTCCAGGTAAGAAAGGGTTGGTGTTTTACTTTAGGATTGGGCCGGATTTGAGTCTTGGCTGTTTTTCTAATAAAACTTATTAAAGAAATTGTAACACATAAGACTACGATACTGACAATATTTCTGAGATTCGTTTATAGCTTAGAAGTTAATAAGAGAGAGAGAGTGAAAGTAATGAGTTTGGCTCAGCGGTAATAATATCCGCCTTATATGCCAGAGATCCCGGATTTGATTCCCGGCCGGGCAGATGTTTGAATGATGATTTTAAATATCTGTTCTGGGTCTGGGTGTTAGTTGTCCTTGTCTTTGTGTGTGTTCCATGGCATCCCCGACACAGGATTTATCCTAGTAGGGAGCTATGAGTGTGAAACGTTAGGTATAGCTTAGAAGTCTAGAAAATGTAATAGCCCCACACAATCATCCAATCTTAAAAGACAGACTCAAACTGTTTACACAAAATTGTACATAAATGGTTATGCATTGTTATAGTGCACATTTAAGACAGATATAATAATTGAATAAAATCACCGAAGTCGGATACTAGATCGATGGATAAAATAGAAAAGGTAGCTACGTACTGTGTAAGATCTAAATCATCCACATTTGTATCAATCAGTACGATAGGTACAGAACCGTTGACAAGCATTCTTAACGTTATTTTTGGGAATTTGTTTTTATTTCGTCAAAGACGAACGTTATTCTAGAGTACACTTTTCCTTGACGACATTTTATAGCTTGTTCGAATTCGATACCATTATTGTTATTGCTATTTTATACAAACCTAATCTAACCTAAATTAATGTCAACGTGTTTGTATTACAAGTCGTCGGTTATTTGCCATTTCTAGTTATTAAGTTATGTTCATGAATACTTTTAATAATTTAATTCGGAATTTAAATAGCTTTATCTTTTTGGTTGGTTTCTTCTCTCACACAGCTCTGTTTATCTAAATTGTGAGTTAATGGATAAAATGTGTTAAATAGACAGTTATTTAATTTATTTGCTTACAGTCCGATTAAAGTCACTCAAAGAAAATTGCTAATAACTTTTAAATGAGTAACCGTAACTGGTAATTATTACTGAACGGTACCATGTTATCGTGAGTCGAATAACATACGAAATCGTCTATGACAGTAATTTTTAAGCAGACCACGGTCCTTATTATACAGGGGTATTCATAAAGGGCATGCTAAGCCGAAAAGGGAATATAGTACTCATCATTATGAACAACTTTTACCATAGGACCAACGCAAAATTCGCGAAAAAAAATCAGCTGTTCCATACACTTTGTCGAGTGTCATTTTGAGTGATTTTTGAGTGTCATTTTGAGTGAGTGTGACATTTTTCTATGGAACAGCTGATTTATTTTTCGCGAATTTCGGGTTGGTCTCATAGTAAAAGTTGTTCAAAATGATGAGTACTATGAGCCCTTTTCGGTTTAGCATACCCTTTATGAATAACCCTGTATAACCGTGGTGGCAATGGCCAACGCATGCCATCCTGCTCTCGCACACCTACTCACGCCATACGAGCGAGCGGGAAACCTAAGATCACCATAGCCAAACCGCTTAATACTAAGCTACTTTTAAGAAGGGTCTATTGAACTAAGTTTAATATTAGGTATACATGTGTGAAACATATGCACCAATAAAGTTATACAGCAGCTAGACATTGTGGCCAAAAGTTGATTCTCAAACAATTTTTTTTGACTCCAAGGTAGAGCCCTCTCAGAGTGAATTCTCTTCAACCAATTTACCGATATTTGGTCTGTTTCGGACGTATTGATTTCTCCATTCCAATATTTACAGAACTCTCATTCAAATCTTCAAGCAATAACCCTTTCGAAACTTCAAACACTCCAACTCTTGAAATCGAAACCACTGGTCCTTTCCAAATAGCCGAACTAATACATCTCCCGGGCCTATTCTGGGCACTCGAAATTATCTCGGTCACTTTCACTGTCATGACATTTGTAATAAGAGTGACAGTGACCAAGATATCTCACTTGCCAGAATAGGGTCTTAGAACTCGGTTATCAGAACAAGTAGAGTTTACCACTTACAAACACGGTGGGTGTTATAAATACAGTAAACATACGTTAGCGGTGTTATAATGAAGAGTTTGAAGACGCCTACGCACTCCAATACAAGGTGTTACAAAAAGGTGTGATAATATTGAAAGGTGTGTATGTACATATCACATTTCAAATTTAAAATGTGATATACATAGTAAAAATATTTGAAATTCATTTTATTTATAAAAAATTTGAAATTCAAATCAAAAATTTAATTGACTCTACAAAGTTTTACGCAAAACTTTAACTTGTAATTTAAAATGTTCTCGATAAGGCTATATACGTTGCAGGGTGAATTTTACATCAGTCTTGGCATGGACTGTTTAACTACTATCACACCTTTCTGTTACACCTAGTATACCTACAACTAGAGGAAATATATAGAAAGGTTGTATGTTGAGGTATCCTTCAATTATTCAATTACAGTGACAGATAATTATACATTACTAAAGTTATCTATTCTTGACGTATCTAATATGAAACATTCAGGTAAAACTAGCAAATACGAGTATGTACTTGTACTTACAATAATTCAGAACTTTGTAGGTCTTTGCATTCTGGATCTTTTTCTATTTCGCTTGGTAAAGTGTCCCGTTACGAAGATAATGGCCGGTTTACATTATTCCAGTCCAGTGATCTAGCGAGATTCCAGTCCAGTGCTGGACTGGATCTGTAACGTCTACATTATTCCAGTTATTTTTAAGCCGTTGAAGTGTGAACACTACAGTGACAATGATTTCAAGAAGAGATCAGTTTCGAAAATGTTTCGAAAATGTTCTCGCAAAAAAAAGTCCACAAAAACAACCAACACGTGTGTACTTCGTCAGCACTGGAATGGCACTGGATTGGCCGTCTACATTATTCCAGTTGCACTGGATTGATCGCACTGGATTCAAAAGTAGACCGCGAATCCAGTTACTGGACTGGAATGCTTACTGGATTCAGTTCATTCCAGTGCCGGTTTACATTTTTCCAGTAAGCAATCCAGTACTGGACTGGATCGCTGGACTGGAATAATGTAAACCGGCCATAAGGTTATCAATTATTTCTTAACAACGTCCTTTTATCGTTTTGCACTTTATTTTTATCGCTAATATACACGATATTGATTAATGATATTGATCTTTCGCGAAAGATAAAAACAATTACAGAAATCAATCAAGTTGAAGTTGAGTTGTTGTTGTTTGAATGATGAATTTAAATATCTGTTCTGGGTCTGGGTGTTAGTTATCCTTGTCTTTGTGTGTGTTCCGTGGCATCCCCGACACAGGATTTATTCCTAGTGAGCTATGAGTGTGAAACGTTTACGTTTACGTTACGTTTACGTTCACCTAGTCCACAAAAAATGAATAAACAAAAAAAGGTTGATAAACAAAAGCAAAAAAAACTTTCATACCAGACAAAAGTAATCAAAATCGGTTATTCGTTTAGTAGCTACGATAAAAATTTTAGGTAACGCTAAAAACTAGTGCAACAACTGGCGGTCTTATCAGTGAGATAAATCCATTCCAGGCAACCTATTCCGGTTGTCTGTGTCCTTATCCCATGTTTAAATGTTCCTCAATCATTCGGCAATTAGCAAACTAACTCGCAAATTGGCAAAATTTTGCAATTGACAACAGCTATTGCAATCAAAATGGCGGCCATACAGTAGACGTAATCGAGTTTGCAAATCCACGACACTCGTAATGACGGCTGCCATTCCAATCAACAACTTGCATGTATGCAAATAGGACTTATTGCTGCTGGATTGTGACGGGGTGGGTAGGGGACGGGCTCTGATAAACCTAGACCGAAAGATGAAGCACCGCGACCGACCGACGACCGAGACTGAAACGACTCTGTAAAGTTCTTTCTCTGGAGAGGTTTAGAACCCTATGGCGACATTGCGGTGTCTGTCGGTCTGTTTGTCACAGCCAATTATTTATACATGACGTGTTGTTGTAATTTAATCTTCATCTTTTTTTACCTTATCCTACTTACGTGGGTCGGTACGGTATTGTTAGTTAATATGGCTTTTATTATTTAATATTGTTGTTCATTGTTTATTATTTTGTTTTTTGTGTAATAAGAACTGACGAAAAAGTAGAGTAGCATTCATGTGTCAATGTGTTCGTCTTGGCGTACGCGAAAATAGATATTTTCGGATTCATCTAAATCTTACGCAGTGCTTCATCTTTTTGTCTAGTTGTATCTGAGGGGAAGGGACGATATTGCTGATGTGGATTTATGTTGAATGAATGCTAAGTCTAGCCCATTAATGAGGACATTTTTCAATAAAAGAGTAACCGATTAAAAAAAAAGTTAGTTACGCTTATGAATTTCAATTTTTACCATGTACTCTATACAACTATCCACCACCTATCTATTTTAAATTCTCTCCACTTACGTCAAAGTCTACTTTCGTATGCAACTGTTTTACCCCTTATATTTTCAAGCACACTTTAATCAATTTTCACTTCTATTCACTCGAAACAAAGTCCACTTTCGTATGCAACTGTTTTACCCCTTATCCCAACCACACTTCAATCAATTTGCACTCCTATTCACTTGGGATAAAATTCAGTTTCGTTTGCAAAAATTCTGTCCCCTAATCCCTAAAATGCCCCCTAGCGGCCTTTCGGGTCCCATTTGGGAAACATCCGGACCTAATTGCCGAAGCCTTGTATTAGCGATTGAAAAGGGGACCCCCGATTTATATCGAATACGGATTTAGTGTTTTTGGATGTTTGTTGATGTTGCCAATTATTTTGCATGTTCTGGGTGTTTTTGGAGCTTCGGTCTGATGTTGGATTGTAATAATTTTATTGATGAAAGAGAGAAAAAGGTTCTTGTATTGGAAATAGATTTGCGTTACAACGAAAAGGTCATTCTGATAGGTACTCCAATCAGACGATGCGTGTTGCCAAGCGAAAAATAACATTGGAATATAGACTTTTACGTATGTTTGATACGAATTCGCTGGATGAAGCGTCATTATGTAAGATTTATTCGCGTTTGCGCAAACTTAAAACTCAAAGCACTATTTAATTGAAGCTCAGATTAAATTAAAATTATTTTTTGGTAAGAGATGGTGAAAACGAAACTAAGTCTAAAACGTAGTTGTTTTTTTAACTTGCACACAGACTAGCTGTGCCTACCGCAGTTTCACCGCGGCGCGGCAGTGATGAAAAACGTATCGAACAAACAGACTCGCTTTGGCTTGTATACTATTAGTTAGGGTGGTGAAAACGGATATTAGATCTAGACAATAAACTATCCTAATGGTAACTATCCTAATGGTAACCGATGGTACTCGCAGTCTCAGATGGAGCGTGTAGTATATATAAGTAGTTACTGTAAAACACAATTAATTACCAAGACGAATGAACTGGTTGCAGTGGAAACTGAGAGCGAAATAAAACGCGGAATGAAATGTTCTTTGTTAATCCAAAAATGCAGAACCAAATAAGGTTCAGTAAAATGCTTGTTTTTTTTAAACATTCTATTAATTAAGTTGAAAAGTTTATTGTTCGAAAACGTTGAAAATAGAGATGGGCTAGATTATTCTGCATCTGCAGGTGTGTAATTGTGTATGTAGGAATACGATTCTTAAAACCTGCGTGATATCTTCCTAAACAAAATCGTGAAGAGGTAATGCTTCTTATTTGTATGCAGCTTACTTGTATACTTCGCTAGCCTTACTGCTAATTTTAAATAGTATTTATTATCATAAATAAGTTCAGAACAGCGCTACCAAAAATATTCATAAAAAACGATGTCAACTTTCCTTACTGTATTTTCATTTTCCACTATGACCACCACTGTGCCCGGACAGTAGGACACCCGATAGTAAATCATCCCGGCAAAGGAACACTTTTTCCGGGCGACGTCGGTTTCAATTACAAAACTCCTTGTTTCCTGTCCTGAGTTCTTAGGAAACATTTTTGGTAATTGTTTCCAAGTCTGTGTTTTGTCGTGATATACTGCAATTTTTCACTGAGGATCTCAGAATTTTGTAGATTTTTTTTAACTAGCTTTGCCTCGCTGTCGAGCTCGTTATTCTGGATTCAGGAATTATTAATTTTAGTGGGATATAAAGTGGCATGGGTATACGCTCAATCGAATCTCTTAATTTTTTTTACGTGTTTGAGTATCAAACATCCAAACATACAAACTTTTTCATATTATTTTATAACATCAGTAAGATATTTTATTGTATGTAATTTTTTAATTATTTTCTAAACTTAACAATGGAATTGGTTTCTATGACCGTCAATAATGTTAATCAATAAATAAATAAAATTAGGACCACAATCAAATATTCCTCGTCGCCCAACGAGTAACAACGTGACTCGTTAGTGTTAATGGTTTAACCCATAAATTTATTCTACTAAAATCATAAACGTGAAATTTGCATGTCTGTTACTCAATTACGAAAAAACAACAGAACGGATTCGAATGAAATTTAATAGGAAAGTAGCTTATACTGTAGATTAACAAATAAGCTACTTTTTATCCCTTTAAAACGGGGGTGAAACCGCGGGGCGCAGCTGGTTCATGCCATAAGTAGGCGCAACATCGTATGATGACGTCTGACATTTTGAAGACGACTAACGAGCACGATCGCCACAAAACTACCGAGAACACAAAAATATAAACGCGAAACGTTTCCCGAACGCAAATTAAATTTCAAAGGCAGCCGCTGACCCGAAAATATTCACGAATATCGCACAATAGAACATTTCAATAAAAAATACCTTATGTAAGTGAGTCCTCGCCTTCGTCGAGCACGTTTGAGCGTGTTTTGACAAAAACTGAAATATCCCAGCTGATATTATCGTCTTTTATCACGTAAAGTGTCAGGGTGACTGTTCTAGTAGGTATAGAATATGGCGGGATGTGGGTTGCTTGAAGTCAAACGTACAAGCGAGTGTCTCGTTTTGAAGTCTGATAAAAACGCAGAAAAATAGTACACAACTTCGATGAGGGATCTCATTATGTAAGTCTAGTGGTGAGGTGATTGCGCGACATCCCTCTTTCGCCAACCTACTTACACCATTTGAGCGACCAGGATGGCAAACGATTATCACCGGTCTTACACAATGGGCACCCAGGTCATACACACCTTCAGTTTCGACTGATAAGATAAAAACCTTCCCGTGACGCAAAACATGGCGTGAGCCGTGAAGAATCACCAGACGTTTCCGGAGTTTCTTGTAGAATTTTATGAAACCACCTTCTCATTTAAATTGACTAAAACTCGTTTTTTTTAAAAGGTTCGATCAGTGCTAAAGATAAATTGACGCAGGACTGCTTTTTTTGTATTCAGAGAAGGCGAAAAGGAAGACCTAATTATCATGCTTCCTTCTAAAGTGATTAATTTCTGTAAAAAAAAATCCTTATTATGATAAAATTAGTAACAGTTTCAACTCTCAAGTTTCTTACAACTTGCACCACAACACTAATGTGTCTCTTTGAGTGAAAATTTTGCGGAAAATGATAAATAAGGGTACTGACGAGCTCCGAATTTTGATGGGATCCCCTTTTGTATAGATCTTGTTTCAAAGTGGGCTTATCCCATTGAATAATAGTGAGGACATATTCGTTGTTATCTTCACGTTGTTAGGTACACGCATAATAGGGATACAATGAAGGGCGAACACTTTACGTCGAATGTTTGACGTGTACCCGAAAGGGTACACAGGGTAGAGTACCCTATTAGTTTCGTCTTCTCCCTTGTTTTGGAGGGCTATAAGATGTATCGCCTCTCAGGAGGGTTCTGTAAAATAAGATAGGGTGAATCAATAATTAATTTTAGTTCAAAAGCGAGATCTTGGTAATCTTGTGACAGGGCAGCCCAGTCTTAATTATGAGTCGTACTTAAGTGAAAGGAGGGAAATTATCTTGGGTCGTTGTGAGCCTGTTCGTTTCTTGTTACTTTTGGATGGAACAAAAGACGATTAAATTTTCATTAATAGCGTTTTTCGGCAAAGATACAATTCAAATAATCTACTACGACGGCAGAATAATTATTGTCTAGGTTCGTTAATTTATTTCTTTATTTACCAACTTGGGTTTTGACAAGAAATGAAGGTTTTAAACGTGAAAAGTGGATTTCGCTTTTCGACTGAAATTTCAACTTCTGGCATTGTTGTTTGTTCAACTTAAAAGGTAATTTTCCTGTTGCGTAACAGTAACGTTTTTCATGTGAAAAATGTAGGTTAAAAGTACACATTGTCAAAATAAAAAAATAATAAAGGATGGAACGATTTTAATAAATAACTAAGTTTTACACCACTCAAACTTATACCGTCCTTTTCTCAGATTATGATATATTTATTAAACAACTGATGCATTGTAATTCAAAAGGTAGATTTCAGTGCATTGATTGGAATTATCAGTATACCGTCGTTATAACAAATTAAAATAAAAAAGCCGCATAGAATATTAGTCCCGTCAGTTTAGTTTAGTTAAAGTTTAGTTTAGTAAAACAGAATTGGCACTAATGTTTTGTAAAAGTTAGTGGAAAACCTCATAGAAGGGTGTATTCTTGGGAAATAATAGTTAAAAAAAACTAAAAAAACACGCTTTTTATAAAAAACCGAACTAAAAAAATAGAAAATAAAATTTTATAAATTTAAATTAAGAATAGGGTTGAAAATTTCAATAAGTATAAATTAATAATAGTGTAAATAAATAAATATATGTATTTTATTTTTAAAAAGCGTGGGGTGCATGGGTCAATAGATATTAATATTTTGTAGATACATTTTGTATTGACAGACATGAGTAGAGTGATTTGACATTTTGATAATATCTTAGAAAGCACCCCACACTTTTATAAAAATAAAATACATGTATTTATTTATTTACACTATTATTAATTTATATTTATTGAAATTTTCAACCCTATTCTTAATTTAAATTTATAAAATTTTATTTTCTATTTTTTTAGTTCGGTTTTTTATAAAAAGCGTGTTTTTTTAGTTTTTTTTTAACTATTATTTATTTTTCGCTTTTTAGTTCGATTGGCTAACTATTAGCCATCCTTAATATGTACAAATGTGTTGGTGTTATCCGATTTTGGCCGTCTGCTCAAGCAAATTAAAAATAAAATTGATGCGTAACAAAAAATATTGAGCAAAAAGATTTGTAGCCGCGTGGTTTCGATCCTCAGACCTCATAAAATAAAATTGATGCGTAACAAAAAATATTGAGCAAAAAGATTTCTAGCGCGTGGTTTCGATCCAGGGACCTCTGGGTTATGAGCCCAGCACGCTTCCACTGCGCCACTCTGTTCTCTGACACGAATGACGAAATTACCATTTGTAAGTTAAACGGTATTAAAAGTTAAAGAAACTTTATAGAAAAAGCGTGTTAAAAAAATTAATAGTTAAAAAAACTAAAAAACACGATTTGTTTAGTGTATTGTCATCGGTCCTCGATATATCTACAAAGTTTGAAAGAAATCTGACCGTTTAAAGTGGGTCAAAAACGCGCTCAAAGGAGTCGGTTACATACAAACATACAAACATACAAACATACAAACATACAGGTGAAGCTAATAAAAGCGTGTTAAAAATACTTAAATTCGAGACCAGCCGAGCGCAAAATGATGTGGTCACTGTTCAAGATAAAGTTCAAAGAAATGTGCTCGCGAAAATAATCCGACTTCAAAGGGTTATTTTATAAGTATACTACACCTTGGGATATTACAAAAATAGGGTTGAAATTATTGCATTAAAGTAGCACGATTTCTGTAAGTAACTGTAACTTAAACTACATTTCATTACTTAGGTAGTTATTACATAACTACTAAGCTAAGTAAAACTAATCTAAAAGATAAATAAAAATTGTAGAAAGGTACTTGAAACTTATTCATTAAGAATTTTGTCAAATTGAAACTATGTTAAAGATTACTTTCTGCTGTTAAGTGTCCTACTCACCTACTACTTAGCTACTACTTAGTATACTACATATTACTTACCTACCTAACACACTAACTTTGTGCCCTACACTTGAAAAACAATGACGATGATGATGTCGATGAAACCTTTCAAACAATTCGAATCTACGTTTGTGATCTGTTTGTGGGGCTAGCACAACATTGACGTAAAAATACGTAGCGAGTTTTCGATGGAAAAGTGTACGCCATTTACGACTGTCAAGTGTGCTCCTGACGGGTGTAAATGGCGTACACTTTTCTATCGAATACTCGCTACGTATTTTTACGTCAAAGTTGTGCTAGGCCCACCGTACAGTCAGGGAATGGAACAGATTTCCGGCTTCCTTGTTTCCTAAGAGATATACCTAATCTTGCTCTCAAGGTCAGAGGATTTATTACTTAAAAAAGTATTATTTTTTCCTCTCTGTATCCCAACAAGTAATGCAAAATTTGACCAGTTGCGTAGTTACACCGTGACAGCATAACATACAAACTCAGTTCGTGTTTGTATTACTACTTTCGTATTACTTGTACAAATGCTACTACAACTATGATCTAAAAGCCTCTAATTTGCAATAGGTACTACCAATCCGCACTTGGCCAGCGTGGTGGAATACGGCCTAATCACCCTTCGAGGGTAGACCTGTATCCCAGCAGTGGGAGGATTAAAGGTTGCATTTGAACTACTTTTGTATTATGACTTGTTTACATTTACAATCATAATCTACACCCTATAGCATGTATAGTTGCCTGGAAGAGGTCACTCTCAGCGATAAAGCCGACAGTTGCTGCACTAGTTACTTTCAAGTGTTATGATAATGTCGTTTGTAATTGCTGCTGTGAACAATAAAAAGTTTAACCATTCATCTATATTCACTTTATACACGGCCTAGAGACATCAATTTGCCGTATCACACGTCTACAGTATTATCGGCTTAATCTATCGGCTGTCCGGCAGTCCGTCACTGACTTACGGCAGTACGTTCCTGGCTAATCTGGTCGCTATCACCGCACCGTGAACAGAGCCTGTGTCAATGGACTTAGTATAGACTAAGCTATAGGCTAAGTGCTATAGACTAAAGGCTAAAGGCTATAGACTGGTGCTAAACAATTGACATACAAGGTGACAATATGAAATACTCGTAGCTATTGGCCGTCATTGAGCTTTCATAATATGTAACTGTGCATGTTTTACGTGAATTTATGTGTATTTATAAGAGATAGACAAATTAAATGCTACATTGCGATGGCATCCTTCTTCTTACCATGCTATTCTATCCTACTAATATTATAAATGTGAAAGTGTACACTTACCATCAGGTGGCCCGTTGCTTGTTTGCCACTTTTTTTTTTTTTTTTTAACACGCTTTTATTAGCTTCACCTGTATGTTTGTATGTTTGTATGTTTGTATGTAACCGACTCCTTTGAGCGCGTTTTTGACCCACTTTAAACGGTCAGATTTCTTTCAAACTTTGTAGATATATCGAGGACCGATGACAATACACTAAACAAATCGTGTTTTTTAGTTTTTTTAACTATTAATTTTTTTGTATGTGCGTGTTTGTGAATGTTTGTTATCACGTATCTCCGTAACTACTTAACCTATTATGATGAAATTTGGAACAGAGATAGCTTATGCCCTGAAACACAGGCAAGTTTTCATCATCACCATATTGCATCACTGCGCAGGTAAAATCGCGGGCTTCAGTAGTCGTAAATAACAATTTCATCCCCTCCAGACAACTCACAGCTTTTCATAGGGTGATATCGATATTTTTCATTCGATATTTTTATGTATTCGATATTTTAATTACGTTTCCGTGTCGGGGGAGAGATATTGAATTACCCGATATTGGTTTCCTATCGAGAGTTTCTGCCGCGTTTTTAGGTTGTATTTTCGAGTTAATAAGAAATGGGAGTGCTTATTATATTTTCAGCTCTTAAGTTAAATTAGGGAAGATGGCGCTAAAACAGAGATGTAGTTAGTTCCTAGATAGATAAAAATACTTTTTGTCATTACGATACTCTTTATGCTACTGAGTTTATAATTTCTGTTTTATTATGTCTACAAATGAATATTGTGTTTTATGAAAGTGGTAGATTTATATCCTTCATTTTCGCAACACTATGTTGTAGATTCATGTCCTTATTATAATGGTAACATTACTCGTCTCCTGTCAATCTTGAATAGACGTAGGTACCTCAATCTGTATTAGCAAGATATTTATCGGATTTTTGGCGGGAACGTGGAAGAGACACGTTGCTTCATTTTGTTATTTTACTAAACTTGTGTAATTTTGAGTGTTAATGTTTATTTTAAGTGGGGAAAATAACCATTAAGTGCTTGAGGACGTGCACGAGTGTGGGCAAATCATAAAATGCAGTGAATCGTGTCATTTCGTGTTGCTTCCAAAACTCCTTAGAAAAGCCTCTAGTAAAGTCTCCACTACTTTACTGGGGTACACCGAACATATTCTCATTAAAAAACGGACACTGGCAGAATTGCGGCTTACATAGCCGCAGAGTCCAAAACAAAAGAAGAAGAAGAAGAAGATATTTATCTTTCAATTGTATAGATCTAGAGAGAACCATCTAGATAGTTTAATTGAATGAAAAATTATCAATAATGAAGCATTCTTTTTCAAAATGATTATCCGATTTACCCGCTCATACCCTCAGTCACGAGTGACCGCGTTAATTACAAGATACACGTCCCCTATACTACAGTACTCACGTCAAAGGCATCGATGTACTCGTAAAGCTAACGCTTATGCCCATGCTTATGGCATAAGCTATTTCTATTAGAAATTTTATCAAAATCAATTTAGTTGTTGTGTTGTTGTTGTTGTAGTTTAGTTGTAGTTTACGGAGATACGTGGTATCAAATACACACTTTTGCATTGATATTATTAGTAGGTTATAATTTAAGGGAACAAATATACCTATCCACCCACAAAAGCCAATAAGTAAGAAATCAGTACCAATAAAGCACCATTTTTCAAAATTACTCTCCAATTTACCCTTTACACTGATTTACCCGCTCACACCCTCAGTCACAGGTGACCGCGTTAATTACAAGTCACACCTCCCCTTTGCTGCAGTACTCACGCCTAGGGCTTCGATGTGAAGTACTCACGCTCACGCTCACGCTTTGAATATGCCTTTGCTGGGTGTTATAGGGCTTTGAAATGTTGACATTTATATGCGTGGGTGTGGATATATGATTTTATTTAAAAGTCTATGACTAATATTTTGAAAACATTTTGATGTGGAGACCTTTTTTTTAAAGGGTGACAATTCATGATGGTCATGATGTGGTGAGTGGGGGGATGCTCTGGGTCTGGGTGTTAGTTTGTCTATGATAGCACTTGTAGAGATACAAATTTAGTAAATTTATGCATTTTTTTGTAGGTAAGGTATTTTCTTTTCAGTTTCTTATCTATTTTTAGCAACATAAGCATCATAAGCAATTAGGTTAGGTTAGGTTATAAGCATTGCTTTTGTCGGTGGAAAAATTCCTGGTTTGACGGTCTTCTGCTTGTGTTTTTACTTTGTACGACATGAAATGCCTATATTTTCATCATAATCAACAATTTTTTCTCATTGCTGAGTAGAAGGTTTTATCTTCAGCACGCATCTTTTTCGTTCTTGTGCCTAATCTTACTTTCTTTTCTTTTTCGGTTCTGTGGCATACTTCTTCTCCCTTTCTTTTTGTCGTCTATATCTTTTGCTTTATCTGTTCTAAGAACGCTATAGATCCTTAACTAACCAACAAATAAATACAAATTGTATTCTTATTTCCTAATTCCTAACCAAAACTAATCTCTTTGTTGCAGGCTCCGCAGTAATGTGAAGTGAGTACAAAACCTTTACAAAATGTAGCAAACATTTTTCTGGGTCGCACAAACCAATAGGCAACCAAAGGTAGCCGCAGACGATTGGGCCGGGTAATGCGAATTAGTTCAGGTGAGTAGGGTTGTCAGCGACATTTATAAAGAAACGAAGTATTTACCATCTAAAGTTGTAACCATCGCAAAAATGGGTTGTAAATTTTACGTGTGTGTGTGTGTCTGTGGCACCGTAGCTCTTGAACGGGAACCGATTTGGATGCGGTTTTAATATTTGTGAGCAGATTTTCTAGCGGTTGTTAGAAAATATGTCTTATAAAAATCGGCTCAGTCGTTTTAACGTTGGAGGTTGTGTATATTTTCAAATCTAATCTTTTTCTGAAAGGTGACTCGATTGAGTGTTATTAGCCAAGGTTCAAAAAATTAGTTCAGCTCTTTTTTAGTCAGGCTTTTTTATTATTTTTTGAAGTTATTAAATTACTTGTTACTTGTGCATTTGTGCGATGTTCAAAGAGCTACGTGCGTAGCGACCGTCGTAGCACAGGATGCTACGTACAAATAAGTAAATCCAGTTTGTTTTGCTATAAAACGTAGAATGGCGAGTAAGAAGCTTAAGACTTGTTTATGAAAACAAGAAAAGAACGATATTTCCAAAAAACGGTTCGATAGTCAATGTAGTTTATAACAGTAGTTCTATTTTGGTGATATATAGTTAATTCTCATTTTTTTTTTATTTTAAATCATATGTTTTTTTAAACTAATTAAAAAAAATTCATAGACAAGAAGAATTCATGTCAATTTCATGTCAACCCTATGCAATTCTTCGGTCATTCGGTCGATCGGTCGACCGTTCTATTGAATGAATTGAACGAATGAACGCGGTCATCCCTATCCCGTAGATAAATTCTATTTGTCGTGTTAGAAGATAATATTGGAAATGTGGACAGAACTTTGTCACAGAGAGAAACGTATTTTACTAGAAACTAACTAAAGCACCTCACACTCCATTTAGGTAGGTATAACACACAAATGATTTTGAAAATAACAGATATGTTGAGTTATATAATATTAATTATAGATGAAATATCTTCATTGTGCACTCTATAAAAAGAAAACTTGCAAACTAGACTCACAAATTGTAGTTTTATGACTAAAAGCGATGTCTTCCAGGCAACCACTACATGATAAAGAGTTTAATGAACGGTAATGTCCTATCTACCTTTTTTCTGTCTTGTGCTTCCTGCATTATGTTGCTTGGATGAGATCACTCTTAGCGATAAGGTCGCCAGTCGCAAACTTACTATCCTTCCAGTTACTATATCTATTCTGGGTCTGGATGTTAGTTATCCTTGTCTTTGTGTGTTTTCCATGGCATCCCCGACACAGGATTTATTCCTAGTGGGGAGCTATGAGTGTGAAACGTTTAGTGATTTATTTATATTTACGTATTTGCAATTTCTGGTATGAACAATAAAGAGTTTATCTATCTATCTATCTTGTTCAACAATCTACAGCCGAACACCACGTAAACCCAGCTCGCACCGAACAGAACCCGGCGCAGCTATTTGTATGGTAATATAGACCACTGCGAGTGAGTGACACCTTCAATCTCATGCCAAATAACCATGTGGTTTGTAGAACAAGTGTAGGGTTAACTAGAGCAATACAGTTTTATTGAATCACTATCTGCGTGGTTTTACTCGAATGGTGACGAAAAAGTGATAATGAAAATTAGTGAGTTACTTTTCATCGTCATCATAAGTACCTGTTGTCAGGGAAAGTAAAAAGGACATAAGATTTTTGATGGTCGATTTAGTAGTTAATATATGGCAATATACAAATAAACAAACTTTTTCGCATTTACAATATTAATTATTATTGTAATATTGTAATTATTCTGATCTACATGAACTTATACCCTCTGGCCCGTTCTTCTATCGGACCACCAAGGGCACAAAAAGGCGTCATCGTTTTATGGTTGACATACCAAAAACCCGAACGAAACGCTTTGACTCCACATTCATTTTGCGAACCGCACGAGTGTGGAATGTTCTGCCTGAATGGGTGTTCCCCGATGGTTATAATTTGGGTGTCTTCAAGTCGAGAGTGAATCGGTATCTTCTAGGCAAGCGTGCCCCATCGTAGGCCGCATCGTTGCTTCCCAACAGGCAGGATGGCGGTCAAACGCAAGCCTATCTTTGAATAAAAAAAAAAAAAAAAAAAAAAATGGTAATGTAGTTGTGTTCTAAAAATAGTGGTATTTTAAAAGAAATCTAAATTAAATTTAAAATGACAGATTCCTCAAAGGTGACTGCCTTATCGTTAAGAACAATAACATTGTTATTAGCTACAAGTACAACAGATTTCGAAATTTCCAAGAAACAATATGCATTTCTTCTCAATTTATCTCTGCGAAATAAATTGAGCCAATTTAATTCGCGCAGTGAGCGACGCCGAAAGGGCCGGGCCATATTTTCAGTAACTCAATACGCTAATTCTGCGGAGTTACACCACTTACCGGGGCATGCCTCCCCGGGCCCTTGTGTTTTATTGTGCGGGTTGAGGTGTGAGCTCTGAGCGGGATTGATCCAGGAAAAACATATTTTTGGAAGGAAAACTGAAAAAAAAAAAATTAAAAAATGTATAAAATCTGTATAATAGGTACTGGTGGTGAAATTTCAGTTACGCGCAGTTTTGTGTTAGGTTTTGTAAGGAGTTTATTGATAATGAAAATAACACAAGGTTTTAAATTAAATTAGTTAATTTAAGAACACTAAATAAGGTAACATCAAGATAACCACGAAAATAACAACGTAAAGAACTGATCTAAAAAGTAAATGTTGTCAAACATTTGGTACATTTTGTCAATCTTTCAACCCATATAAAGACATTGAATTGGAATTTCGGGCTAAGGGGCAAGTCGTCTAAGTTTTTATATATTTTATTTATTTAATACAATATCTATAACCTACGAGTAAGTCATTTAAATTGTAAGCAGTAAAAAATATATAAACATTAAAACGAAATTTAAAAAACGCAGTTTCTTATAACTTGATCCACTCAACAATAATTACACCATGATTCCACTTTCATTACTTAAATTAGTCACCGTTGAAATAAACCGTTTTATTTTTATGAACGCCGACGTTGATTTACAAAAACTCTGTAATTAACAGATAGTGAATTCATTTTAACTTTAACGGTTAGCAGAATAACGGTTAACAGAATTAAACTGAATGGCGATAGCACGCTATTTAATTTGACGTGTTATCAAACCCGTATTTTGTTCTGTTTTATTGGTGTAAAGGATTTTTGTGACAAAATATTGACGAAATTGGCTTTAATAAAGCTTTTTTTGACTGCTGTTATATTGGTGGTTAAAAATGCCTAGTTTCGTGTTGAAGAGTTTTCAACTTTATTTTTATAGCATTTGTGTTCATTATTGACGTTTGTTGCTAGAAAGTTTAGTTGGGAATAAAATTTACGCAATATTTTAAAACGTCTATTTACGTCCAGCCTCAGATCAAGTAGAAATGCAGATACAGCCCCTTAGATATAGGTGAAGCCAAAAAAACTACCCTACTTCCCGCTTATACACGTATACTTCAAGCACAGATTGACGCATAAAAACTACCCAAATCAATCGTCAATTCTTACGTCAGTTGCTCAGAGAACGTGGACAAGAAAAATAAATTAAGTACTCAGTAATAAGTGTAGTTTTTATGCGTCAATATGTGCTTGAAGTATAGGTACACGGGAAGTAGGGTAGTTTTTTTGTCTTCACCTGTAACTAAGGCGGGACTCCATCTGCCTTTCTACTTGACCTGAGCGTCCAGCTAAATATAATTTTTAACAATGACTCAAAAACATTTTTTTTCCTTTTCTCTTTCAAAAATATTTACACAAACGAAACAAGAGAGCCTTTTGAAATGAAACTAAAGTAGGTTTGAAATGTGAGATCCACATTTTCGTACATTCAAAGTAGGTACTCACCAGTTTAACTCTTGAGCTCCCAGAGGTAAACCTAAAGGTGGGGCTACACTGGATCCTAAAGCGCGATAATACAGTATCATGATACATTTATGAATGTATATTTTCAGATTATAGGAGTGATATTTTAATTGCCCCGTTGTGTTGCTGTTCAACCTTGAACCTAGCAATTTTGTGGCTATAATGTAGCCTTTATTGGTGCTACTATTCTGCTAACACATTTTTAATCGACGAAAAAACGAAGTATAATTCTCAAGTCGACGCGTGTAGGTATGTATAACTATATTTTTTTGTTTTATTGAACACGGGAATACTCACGTAAAAATTAAGTCGTTTACTACAACTAGTTTTGATCACGTCCGGTGACCTTCATCAGGTGAGTTACTACTTAATTTTTACGTGTGCATTCCCGTGTTCATAATAATGAAATCGGTAGAGTAGTTAAGACGTCAAAACATAACGTACAAACAAACTCACGACTTTGTAAAAAAGTAAATCGAATAGGTGTAGTTTTATTAGGCAAAAAGAGACTTAAATTAAGAAAATACATTAAAATATAATTAAATTAAAAAAAAACTAACCAAAAATATAAAATATACCTTTATAAAATATTTTAGGATAGTAAAAACGTACGAGAATTCACAGCCTTATCCAAACTACAGATATCTGAATAGTTACGTAGTACGTAACGTCGTAACGTAAAGCCTTAACGTAGAGCGCAGAGCCGACATCAAAAACAAACCCCTTGGAAACAACACTAACTATTGAATATTTCAGTGGCTCGACCGCATCGAACTTCGAGCGCTCAGGGCTGTAACTGATAGATTACAATTCGATATGTAGGTTGAGGCCGAATTACATTTCCTACTTAAAACTTAGACTCGTGAGGGCATTACTTATAAACGATAGCCGTTGCCAAGATTGATAACAGACATTAAACTTTTTTTAACGTTAAAAGCCAATTCTGATAGCTTCAGTTGACAAATCTAAGCTTTACTTTCAAAATTAAAGTGGTTTTGGCATTTTTTATGGTTGGCTGATACTATTATAATGATCTGTGTATCTGACTTAATGAAACGTAAGTACTACTGTGTTAAAGACAACAAGACCTTAACTCTAAATACGAGGTGTCTTTGTCATTGCGGTCTATTAGACGATTACATCTAAACTATAAATCAATTTAAATCCGTCAACTAAAACCTAGAGAACAAACTGTATCATCTGCCTAGATTTTATCCATTGTTTTTTATACCGAATCCACCAATTGTCCCATCCCTACGTGTAATGATAAATTCAAATCTTTGGATCCTGAGGGAGCGAAGCAATCAGACGTCGAACAAAGGTTACGGCGCACGCCTCGGGCGGAACTTGGCGGGAACTTCCATGTCACTGTACAGTTTGATTTCGAACCATAACATGGATATTAGGATAAGGATTTATTTTATTTAGCCTCTTTGACATTAGTTAGCTTTTTTAGTATTTTTTATTTAAAAATATATGGCTTGAAACGTTTTTTCTTGCGTTTATATGTAAAACTCGTCAAAATAAAAGAACAATAAATAAGTAAAGACACATATGGTTCGACCGTGGATCCTAAGGGAGCGGAGCAATAAGACGTCGAAAATAGGTTACGTCGCGCGTCTCTAGTGCAACTTAGCGTTAACTTCCATGCATGAGTAGGTATATAGGCTGAATAATAAGTCCTAGTCGCAAATCATATAGCCAGATGACATCTGTGACAACCTATCGCTTACGAAAATAGCACACTGGGGCGAACATACTCTCGTAACTCTATTGCCCACGATTGACCGGTACTTCGAACTCATTAAAAATTCACTACGCTAGCCAATTTTAGCGCAGGGAATATTGAAGCCAAGCGACCACGCAGCAAATTGTAAGTTATGCGACCAATCCTGAATTCGCGAAAACAAAATCAGTTATTCCATGGAAAAATTTAATGACAAAATGTACGATTTTTATATTTCAAGGTAACATACTCGTAGATACTATAGTAAAAAAAAACATATTGGTAAGATTACGAGCCGCTCTAGTTAATTATACCCTTTCGGTTATAGGCCTGTAATTAGGCTAAAAGTTTTCCTAAAAGTGTCAAACAAAAATACCTAATCTTTGTGCTTACACGATTTACCTTTCTTTTGAACCATATTTCCTCGTTCATCAATATTAATTGACCTTCCTCTGTTCTCAAATTAGTATAAACTCATAACCACGTACCGTCGCCTAAAACTGTTTGTCCGTGGGTGGTAATTTTATATTGTGGCCGCGCAGTATTCACAGCGTGGTTGGATCCCACATGGTCCGACAAAACAACAGTTAAGACCACCCGTCAAATAATTACTCGTTAAATTTAACCAATCGATAAATTATAATTACCAAAATTACTCACAAACTTTATTGAATGCTTTTGTTACTTTCTTTATTGTTTAAATTTAAGAGTAGAAATAGTTCGAATTCCTAGTTTTATTGTTGGACATATTTTTAAAGAATGGCTTGAATTTAAATGAGAAAAAGTTTTTGCCATTATAAGACTATAAACATTTTGTTTTGTATCAGAATGTTCCTATAAAAGTAATAAAAGTTTTATTATCTGTAGATGCGATCGATGTTAAGTAGACACGTATAAATGTAAATTTTAATTATTAAATTTTAATTCACAACGCAGAACATCCTCGTTTGGCTTACAAATAAATTAATTCTTCAAAATATTTTTCAACAAAAAAACTAAATTAACAAGTTCTAAATCATACGGTTGTCATTTGAAGATAATTAATAGCTATTAAGTATATTCATATTAAAATTCATTTCGAAACACCTGATCCGTACTTTGGAACATAAAAAAACCAGTAACTAATAATATGGAAACCTTCCTATTTTACATACCCTTTAAGTATGAACTAGTTGAGTATATTTTTCTTGTTTCCATCTTAAACTGTTATACGACTAAAAACATCTTTAGATGTAATTCTTCATTGAGCAATGCTTTCTCAAACAATCAAAGATTACATTAATTTATATTATTTGTACGAAATTACAGTCTAATTCACTTAACTTTTCCAAGTGTCCAAGTCAGTGATCGCGTGAAGAGTTCGTAAAGTGTTTTAAAATTATGTCCCTGAAAGGAATACACATTGTTTTTCCTGCGAACAATGTTTAACTATGATGCTGCTGTTTTTATAATAAACCCACTTATGATCAAGCAACCCATATTTATTATTACTATTTAAATATTTGAATCAAATGGCACAAGCATTGTGTTTTATCGCTATCTCAGTTGATGGTAAGCAATTATGCGATCTACAATGAAGAGAATAAGAAAATAAAAGAATTCAATTCGCTCTCGATTTCTAGAGACCAAGATTTTATCTTTCGAGGAATTCCCAGTCTAAATGAAATATCTATATGATGTCCAAAATTGTTTTGAAGTAAAGAAACTTATATCTTCAAGCATTCGTACAAACGAACACACATAATCCTTTAACAACATAAATATTAATAACTTTACAACTTATCATCGAAATACTCATAAAATAAAGTTCAGGTCGTCAACCGGACTTCAAACGGCCTTCTGAAACCTTGACTCGATTCCACGAAGAAGATTATACAGATATAAGCATAATAAAATATAATGTTACTTTATAAATATTCATGAGAGTCTCTTTAGAACTAGATTATTTTAATGTTGGTATCGGGTCAAAAACCGATGTCAGAGAAATATACGTTTGATAGAGTAGCGTAATTTTACCTATCTTGGGTTTTCTTAAAAATAAAAACATTGTTTACCTATTTAAGTATCAGGTTCATCATTGACTTTCTGATTATCTCGTATTAGTTATAATAATATAAAATTGTTATTATCCTTATCAACGCATCACTCAACGTTTTTTTTCAAGCGCCAATTTTTCCAGTGATATTTTTAGTGAGCAAATTTTATTATTACTGTGTTTTGTGTTTATTATCAAAAATCTATAAATAATTTTCTAGCTACTTTTGCCTACATTTACTTTGTTCTCTCTACTCTGTTATTTAAATTCTACTTCTGTTACGTTTGGTCTTAATGGTGATTTTAATATATCAATAAATATTTCAAACATAATACTTATATATTCTAACTAATTTTTATGTATTACCAATTCATAATTAACATACCGATGCTACGACATATAAGTTACGTATCTTATAACGTAACTTGAATCTGTTTAGAAAAGATGGACGGAGCCAAAGAACACTCTACCTGAGGCATCCAAAATATGCCAGTCCACTTGCTATAATGGGTTGATTACATGTAAGGAGTACAGCGGCGAGACAGTAAATGGCATACTGGGCTGAACAAATATTCATGGTTCTACTGCCTGTTTCGTTTCGTCAAACTGTTTATACAAACCGAGTACTCGGCCGAGGGCACTGTCTCGCCACTGTACTCGGTACGTGTAATCAATCCATAAGACTCAATTCACTCATACATACATAATAATGCTCATGTGGTCACTCGCTATGATGCAACTTAGTGTTGACTGCAGCTATAGTTAACGTCTCATTTATTTACCAAAATCTTAGCAAAAACACTTTACCTAAGAACACAATCCTAAAAAAAGAAAATACTTTTTAACTTCGAATTGTCACTCTTTAAACAAATTATTTTAATTAAATTAGTATTTCTACAGTTTAACGTCACTGTAAGTGTGTTTTTATATCTCAGTAAGCGTTTATCCCGCCGTAAAACAGCGTGGAGTATTTTAAGTATAATTTCCTGTGCGGAAATTTCACTTTAACATTCTCGTCGAAGTTCATAAAATTTGTGTTTTATTACTCTCTATAATAGAAGGGTATAAGCTAAGAAGAAATAGAATCTTAAAAAGTAATGTGGATTGTATGACTATGTACCAATGTACCTACTTCTTCCAAAAACGTATAGATAGCTGTATATTATATACATTGAAAAAAAAATAAAAAAAATCGTGTAAAACTGACAAGTGTTAGTCGTTAGTTTTAGTTTTAGTGTCGTTAGTTTTTTTACGAATAAAACACATAAAGCTCAATATTTTGGTTTTAAAGTTAAAATTGCTTCAATCATATTAAAGAAGTTAACATTTATTTGAGTGGAAATCACACAACACAGAAAAGATAAAAAATGTTAAGGTCAAAATTGAAATTATGAAAAATAAAATATTAATACTCCATTAACTTTGTTTCCATTAACTTTCAGCATCACAATAAAAACGACTCATATCGATGCGTCTGATCCAAAACTCTATACCTCAATAATTCTCTTTTATCATACATCAATTGACAATTCAATTACTATATTTCAAAACGAATAAGGCTACGAACTTTTGAACTCATTATAATCCAATTGTAACAGGCCCATATATCAGGTGGCATCTACATTCATTTGCAATTGAAAATAGCCATAAAAACAGCAGCGTCTTATTTATTGCGCAAATTTTACGCAAAACAGACGTAAAATAGAACTGAATACATTTGAAATTTAAATCGTAGTAGTAAAACACGTTTGGAATGACATTGAATTTAGTGCCAGACTGCGAGGGACCAAGCGGTGAATATTTTAGAAATTCGCAAACGGCCTCATTGTGCTCTATCAGAAATTTATCAGGACTTTATATTGAATTATAAATGATATTACAAGTTAGGGACAAGCATTAAGCGATGAAGCTGCTTTTTGTTGTACATTTGGAAAACTAACTATGTATTAAAAATTGGAAAATGTAAATACTACATTATTTATGTTAAATTATTTTTAAATTTTACATACGTTTTTAGTGCTAAAAGTATAAATTGAATTCATTCCAAGTATGCACATATTTTTTCAATCCTGCTCATCAATTTACTTTTTACCTTTCTTGCCAAAAAATTCAATACAGCGGAAAAGCCTCAATTTTCACCAATATCCATATTTTTCCTAATATTAGCCATTATGGGCGATAAAAAATGTACAGTCCCATTACGAACGCCGTAAAACATAAATCCTATTCCATCGCACAATTCACACATTAATGATTCAGGAGATAAGTGCTAAATATCGATCTGGAAAATCTGTGAATTACAGAATGGTTTTGGTGAAAAACGAAACAGTATCAGAGCTTTGTACGAAATAGTCCCGTCAAAAGGTCTGGCAAAATTTAATTTTAAATTTATTCTGTTTTCATGTTGGAGCTCGAAACGTCGTGACTTAGAGATTAAATATCGCGTGAATGTAATTGCGAAGATGATTTTTGAAATATTTTCGTGAAGACTTTATACTCGTAGATACGACGCGATAATCCAAACTATCTAGGTATCGTACCAAACTATTCAAAATATATGACAGTTACTATAACTTATCTAGTTGAAGAATGCTCACGCTAACTGAGAGAAGTTGAGAGAGAGTTCTTTTCGCAGAAGTGGGACAAAAAAAAGGTTGATAAAAAGCAAATGAAAAAATATAAAAGTCGAAGGAACTAAAAACAAGACAAGTTAAAATTGAAACAATCCCGAGATAAGCTACTGCGTCATCGCTCCACCATGCCCTATTGAGTGCTCGGGTCGTAAAAAACGTTGCCGCTTTGGTTGCTTCATTAATTATTTATGCAGGAGCTTGCCGTTTTCTTGTTCTAGTAAGAAATCATGGAGGATGAATAATAAAGTCTGTAGTTCGTTGTTTTGCGCCAAAGCTGTTGGGAGTCCGGAATCGTACTTCGGTTGGGAACAGAATAGCTAATTGAAACATCTTTAGGCGATGGAAAATGTTTCTGCTTAGTAATGAGGTGGAAATAAGTTGCCTTGGAATTGTATTGTGCAAAGTTTGACTGCTTTAAATTTCGAGGTAATACTTCGGATCAATTTGCAAATCGTATTTTATTACTGGGTTTTTTGGGCCTTTCGAGATTATATTGGTCACTTTCACTATCATGATATTACTAATGACAGTAACAGTGACGGAGGTAATATTTCACTAGCTAGAATAGGAGCGCTGGGGTTCTATTCTGGCGAGTGAATCTCGATCACCGTCAGTAGAAATGGTGATGCCAGTCAGAGTGACTGAAATAATCTCGAGTATATCTAAAAAATATGGGACCCTATTCTTGGTCGCTCGAGATTATCTCGGCCACTCTCACTGTCATGACATTTCTAAAGAGGGCAACAGTGACGAGACAATATCTCACTCGATGGAATAAGGCCATGATCCCTATTACTTACATGACGTTACCCGTATATCGCTGCACAGCGACGGTACTAGACACGAATGAAATGAATGAAGTGAACCAATGAACGAAACTTAAAAACTTCAGATCGAAAATCAAACGTTGCACCGTCAAATTAGTATTTTGTTCCTAGTAATAAATAAGATATATCTATTGATTACATTATTCATGACCGCAATTATCTATATTTGGAAATTCGTCACTAATTCAATGATTTATTGAATCCCAACAGTGTAATTTGGCTTTACTCCGTTATTTAAAAAGATTGGTGTGAACCACGCCTAATATTTTTGCAATTTTAATAAAATCGTAGGAGTGATTTAATGAATAGTGAATTAATAAAGTTTTTATCTTAATTACTATTTTATATTCATCGCAGGAAATGAATGAAATTCTTGTGGTTTATAATATTTTATTACTTTATCGGTGGCGTCATAATTAACTGTTATTTAAGCTAATAATTTTTATTTTGTAGATTATTTGACCGCCTCGTTTTTCTGTTTTTTAATCATTATAATTAATACTCAGTAAACGGACGTCTTACTAATCAATATTATGAGGAATGTAAAAGAGGCTAAATCAATCGGTTTTTTTGGATCGTCGAAATCTTATTAAAAAAAGATTTTGGAGCCTTTACATACCAAAAGTGGTTAATACTTTAGAAATGCTCATAGCGGCTCAAAGATTATCTTTATTGAGTACTAGCTGACCCGGCAGACTTCATACTGCCATACGTTTGTATGGGAAAAAGAAAAGGGCTGTTTTTAGGGTTTTTCAATATTTCTGAGAGATTTTCTTAATATTTTTTTCCGTAAGAACCTTCTCCTAATAATAACAAATACAACAAAAAAAGAATTAGTGAAATCGGTCCACCCATTCACGCGTGATGCCGTGACCAAGGAAAACGGGTTTCATTTTTATATATATAGATTAGTTAGTATTATCAAAAACCGAAGTGACACAATATACCTATACTTACTACCTTATTTCACCTTATCAAAAACCCCAGCCTTCCCAAGTAAGCTTGTCATAATACCGAAATCCCTAACACCATAATATGGTGTTAGGGATTTCGGTATTAAATAAATATGAATAAATAAATATAAATAATAATTAATATTAAATAAATATTAATTATTATGACGTGATAGTGTCCATATTATGGACACTATCACGTCAGTTAATCACAAATTATTCCTATAATCTACTTCGATATTCAAATAATGATAACAACAAACAATAACAAACAATCTCCCACGGTTTGACCCAACTTTTATTTAACAACAATTTAAATAAAGTGCTAGTGTCAAATAAAGAAGTGTCACTGTCATAAAGTTGAGGTCATTATTGATTAGATGTTTACAGTTTTGAAAGTTATTATTCGGTGCCATTCCAGGGACGCTATTCTTAGGCCCTCGAGATTATCTCGGTCACTCTTGCTCTCATTAGAAATATCATGAGATTGAGAGTGACCGAGGTGACATCTCATTCGCCAGAATAGGGCCCCAGATTAGAGATTAGAAAGTACAATCCTTCGTATTTTATTACGGGCATCAAAATCTGATTTCTTTATAATTTATTTAACGATCTTAAGGGCGCGGGATTTTTGAAGATATTTGTATCTTTCATTGTTAAAAACCGATATAAAAACCAGTTGATATTATCACCTAGTTGTAACCTCAAAATTTTAAGCAGTGAATTTAAGAGTACGAATTTGACTTCATTACTTGGTTTGACTCGATATATTTTTTTAAGTTTTTTAACTTACAAAAAAATGAAAATCCGCTCGAATTGAAATATCTCTCCCAAAGTATCACAAAAAACCATAAAGTAAGCTCCGCTTGAGACGTATTGATTAGATTCAATAGAAAAAGCTAATATTTTAGAAGTGATTGTTTTTATTGGGCCGATTGAGTTGAAACCTGATAGAGGCGCGCTTAATGGACCGGTACGTAGAAATAGAAAATGGTAGAATCTCCGTAAAAAGTTTGATTGGCTTAATGTTTTTTTAGGGTGACATACCCAAAGGGTAAAACAGGAACCTATTATAAGACTCCGCTGTCCGTCTGTCACTAGGCTGTATCCCATGAACCGTGATAGTGAGACAGTTAACATTTTCACAGATGATGTACTCGTATTTCTGTTGCCGCTATAACAACAAATACTAAACAACAGAATAAAATAAATATTTATACGGGCTCCCATAAACGAAAGTGATTTTTTTTGCCGTTTTTATACTGGTACGGAATCCTTCGTGCGCGAGTCTGAATCGCACTTGGCCGGTTTTTTTTAATGTATTAATCCTCCTTTGACCCCTATCTCGCCTGTTGCTATGCGACGATGTGAAAAGATACCTATTCACTTAACATACGATGCCAATACCATAAACCTCAAACCTGATAGTTGGTTCTAGAGTTCTATTTTTTCAAATGAAAACTAATTGATTAATTTCGAGTATTAATATTTTTATTCCACTGAAATATCTGTTTACTAAAACTTGAGTTTTGAGAAACCAACTGAAATTGTGCTATGTATGGATATTATTTGTTCTGAAAAAAAGGTGTTCTTTAAAAGGTACTTAACTTATTAGTAGGTACAAGTACATGTTATAAGTTGCAACTTTTTAACTTTTCTTTCTAACTTAACTACTGAACATAACTTACCACTCAATAAAAATTGTGTGCATTTATTATGGCTGTTTTTATTTTTAAATTAGTCTTAGTCTTCGTATTAGTCATTTCATAATAATTTTACATAAATAATAATTATATTATATTACGTTACTCTAAATTTTTCTTTACTTATTCCTAAGACTAAATTCACAATTTAACTTCTAAATATTCCACTGCTACATAACGATATCAAATTTTAATGCTCTTATCAAATTCGTAAATTTATTTCGAGTAGTTACGGTTAAGTTAGAGCAGTAGATAAGTGATAAGTCGTACTTAAGTTATATGCTTTTAAGTGGCTGTTTGATATGGAGCTGAATTAACTTATCACAGTCGAGTCGTAAATGTATACGTTATTTTTTAATTGGTGGCAAAATATTTTCGGGCGGTGTCTTAGTCGAGTTGTGAATTCAAGTTGGACTATAAATAAGTTTATATGCTTGATTTGAAATTTAGACAAGATAAGTAAGAAATGTGTTCGTAAGCGGAATGTCTTTTATTTTATGTGGGTGTTATCTGTGTGTGTATACACATAATCTTAAAACTTATGACGTTTCACACTAATATCAGTTATTTCTTCACGCTGAAACGGTTCACTGACAACTAAGTTTTGAAAAAAAAATAAATGCCTACTATTTTTTTGGAATAGTAAACCTCGTAAAATCACTAACAAAAAGCCGCCAAGCCTGGAAATTACTCCACTAATAAAGCAACGCTTTTATATATTAAATGTCTATCTATACTTTAGTACAGTCACGAGTAATAATATAATATACATAGTCACTCATTTTATCACATTTTTGGGGATATATATTTTCTACCATTCAAGAAACAAGTGAACGACAATGTGTTCTAAATAACTTTACCATGAAACTGTGTCTACTGTTAACAAACTGTCCACATATTTCTTGAATGGTAGAAGTTGTATGTTTTTTAAATGTGATAATGTAAATGATGTTTTTGCTCGTGACTGTAAATTGCACCTTACTAAAGTAGCCACTCGAAAATTGAGTTTTTTATCATTATCTAGGTCCAATAGGTTTAGCAAAATTGCTCAAGATTCCCAAATGTATCTCAAATTCGTTCACAAATTTACGTCTCAACGTCCACAAGTTCGCCTTTGCAGCCCCGACAACGTCAAAAAAGATTATATCTCTCTCCACTCAGATGTTTTTTTCAATTAGATTTAATCTGTCTCGAAAACAGGATTAGCTCAGGCACAATTACTTCATTTCGCTGTTAATTTTGCAAAAAAATAAAAAATATGGTTGCTTAAGTGAAGCACGGCTAGGATGTTCTGGACCTTATTAAATTTGTGCTGTGTAGACGCTTGTTTATTTCACTCGTATATTTCGTAAGCCACTTAACAAATGTGCTTGTCTTGCTTTGCAGGTATTTCTTTTATGTTACGTCGGATTTTTGGCTGCAATGTTCAAGCCGTGTTATCCTTTGTGTAGATTTTTGTAAAGATTTAATTTCAGACAAAATTACATTTGCAACCTAAACGACCTACTAACAAATTATTATCGCTCGACATTGATTTTGAAACCTCTTAACCAACAAAAAACTGTGTAAGAAAATTGTACACTAATTTTTGATTGTGACGTAGTTTTATTCGATTATTTAGTACAAGATGGATCCACGGTGTTACACTAAACAAAGTATTTTCATCGTCCTACAGATTCAAATATCTACCTAAGTATGTGTCATAAGTATTAGTGCAGTGCAACCCTTTTTTTTTTTTTTTTTTTTTTGTTTACCCAGTGGAAATCCTTTATGGATACCACGCCCGCCCCGGGGGAGGCAGGGTGGTTATGTGGGAGTCTCCGCCCTGCGGCGGCATACCCACTAAAACCACTGGGGTGTTCGGCATCCGCCTGAGATGGGGCAAGGTGGGGTCGCGTTAGCAATCGCCACCTTGCCCCGGCGACGGGCCCGATTAGGGCCCCCTGCACCCATGGCGGGGTGACCCTGTTCCCCAGGATCACCCCCCAGACAGTGTGGGGTCGTGCAGGCCGGGAGAGTCCCCCGACTCTACCGGCAACCCCACTGCCGAGGAGCAAGGAGACGGGCGAACCGCCCTCTCGCTCCCCAGCCCCGCTCGCTCGCACGTGGTGGGCAGTGTGGTTAGCACCACCCACCCCGCCTTAAGCCCACGTTCCTTTCACACCCGGCCGCAAACCTCACGCGGCGGGGTGCAAAAGGAACCCTCCTCTTTCCCTTGCACTCCCGACCGCGACCCACACGCGGCGAGGAGCACAAGGAAAACCCTCCTGGTGGCACCGCTGTCACCGCCCGAGCGTGGAGCGCCGTTTCCTCCAGCGTCTACCACACTCGTCACCGGTGGCAGCAATGCCACCGTCCAAGTGTGGAGCGCCGCATCCCCCGGCGTCCACCACACTCAGACCCTCCTCCTTTCCTTGCACTCCCGACCGCGACCCACACGCGGCGAGGAGCACAAGGAAAACCCCCCTGGTGGTCCGAGCCATCGCTCAGACCCCGGCTCATCCGCTGTGCCCTCTGCTATCAGCCCTCTGCTGCCAGAGGGACACGCGGAAGGCCCCACCTCGGGTTCCTCTTCGTTTCACCGGGCAAGGCGGCCCGGCTACTTATCCCCCCCGCCACGGAAAGGCGGGAACCCATTCGGGGGGGGGGTGCAGTGCAACCCTAAATCAAGCGCCTGCAATCAGTCGTGTTTGTCACTCACTGATCTAGTGACAATTTGCTTCGCGTATCGAGAGTTAATCAGTGAATACGGATTGCGAACCACCTGAATTAAGCCCGGCTAAGTATCATACTGTTGTCGCGATTGATTGATGAGATCATTGTTTTGTGGCCTTGCGGCCAGACCTAGAATTTGTTTTTACTTTAGAAATTATAAGCGACAGCGCTTGTTGTAACAAGAGACAAAAAGACAAGAACAAGAGAGATTATTTTTGTTACATGATTTTAAATCGCAACATAACATTATTTTCAGGAACCCTCGAACCAGTTATAAACCATCCTCGAAAAGAAGCTTTTCCTCTTAAAGAAAAGTCTTTTCACTTCAAAAACTCTGTTTTACCTGTATAGATATTTTCAATTACAAAAGTAACAAATGCGGATCTCAACATCCCAAAAACTCGCCTGAGAGCCAGCTCTCGCATTTTTGTAGAAATGACGGAACTTGGATCAAGTACTTTTGAAAGGTCAAAATATTCAAGCACCGTGGCTAGATGACCCTCAATCAAACAGGAATGAATGAAAATATTTGCCGTGTCGTTGAATTGTATGCCAAAGTGTCGTGGAATATTAGGGACAAAGTTGTAAAATAAATTATAAAGATACTTTACTTACGATGGATAGTAATTACTATTCAAATTATTGTCTCTCGAGATAGGAATAGAAAAGGAATGAGTTATTTTATTAATCACTCCGACGATATTGTACCAATAATTTTCATAAAGTACCTATCATCATTAAACCAGTAAGATTGATTACTAATTTAATTATTTCAATCGCAAATAAATTCGTGGTTTTCGCACCAGCCAGGTATTCTACGAGTAAGTAGTTTGTCAATACTTAGATGTTTTAAACATTTCTCACTTATAACTCTTTTATCCATTTTGAGCCACAAAATCTTTAACTACTCCCACTGGGTGTTTGATCTCAGGGTGTCTGCAATATTTTTCACAGAAACAACCGATTTTTCACCATAAAAACATGAAAATAAATTATCAATTACCACCTCCTAATGAAATCAAAAGATAAATCCCAAAAGCTCTTTGTAACTAAACGAAAGATTTATAGTTATGTTCAGTTATAAATTAACGCTGGTATCTTAATTATGTTCAGTGTCACTGAGGATTCCAATAAATTCATGTCCAGATAAAAGGAACTCGGTCTAAAATGTTCTAATAGTTTGTAAATTAATTAAGTACTTCTGGAAGAACATTTTATAACTTGTGATCTTTTATTAAAACATTTTAGTGCTTGTGATATTTTGTGTACCATTTTATATTGGCTCTGGATTATTCGACGGAAGTTTCTAGAATTTCATTGCTTCTGGTACAAGTACGCATTTAATATAAGTTATAGAAATGGCAAAATGGAAACCAAAAATTATTTAATATCTGTCACTTTTGTTGGAAAGGTTTTTATTAAACTAACTGCTGAAACGAACTTTCGTAAAAATGATAAAATGTTTGGTAACAAAAAGTTAATATATAAATAATTCTGAACCCTTCTAACTGGATTTAAAAAATAGCCCCGAAAAAAAAATATTTTGTTATATAATTTTAGGTTTCATATTAAATTACATACAAACAAACATACAAACATACCAACATACAGGTGAAGCTAATAAAAGCGTGTTAAAAAAAACTTCAATATGCCTTACAAGATGCTAGATAACGAAGCACAAAAAAATCTTTGCCTCCAAAATTTCAGCCCAATTTTAACTCCACCGCATAATTGCGCCCTCCTTCAAAGGCGCCGTTATCTCCTAAAATCTCATTCTTTCAAAAACCGGATGTCATCTATAGAAAACCGGGAATAACGCGATAAAGCCCGCGATCCAATCACGCCAGCTTTAAGATCCACCTTCGCAAGATTACGGCGGCACTCGTCGCCATAGAGTTATGGGGCGAATTCACCAGAGGGAATTATGGTCGGGTCGTGATTACAGCGGAAAGCGAGAAGAGACAGCGGAAGTTCTAAAACATATTGAAATATGTCTTAGTTAGCAGTGTTAATTCTATGAGATATTAGTGACATCACTAAATTTGTGAGTTCTTATTTTGCAAGATAATATATAAAATAGGTTTTTTTTTTTTTTTATGTAATTGAGTGACGAGACGAGCAAATCGCTCGCCTGATGTTAAACGTCACGTTTGCCCATAACAGGTCTGCACCACCCAGAATTTTGTACTCGCAGATTTCAAGACCCTGCGCGGCTCAGCACTGCGCTCGTCACCCTGAGATATAAGTTGTTTAATCTCCCATTTGCCCTGTAATTTCACTGGAAACAATGCCCTTCCAACCGGAACATAGTAATGTTTGCGCATTACTGCTTGGCGGTGGAATAACTGGCAAAGGTGTGGTACTTCCCCAGGCGGGCTCTGCAAAAAGCCCTACCACTACAGACAGGTATATAGCATAATACATATTATAAAATAGAGTATAATATTAAATTTATTAGTTCGATTTTCAAATGAATTCTATTTCAACATCTATCCCTCTAAAGTGGACCGTGGACAAATCGTCTTTCCACCGTTTTATCCACTGATAAAGTGATTTATAAATATCACATTTATTCGAAGTATAGCTGGAGTGACATTGATGGATAAGTTGAGGAACAGCGTGATAAGGGAACGTTGTGGTGTGGTAGAAGATGTAGTGACAAAGATAGAAAAAGGGATGCTGAGATGGTTCGGACACGTAGAGAGGATGGATGAAAGACGATTGACGAAACAGATTTATGAGGCGAGTGTGAATGGACAAGCTGGTGGAGGTCGACGTAGGCGAACGTATCACGATCAAATCGAAGACGTTCTCAGTAAAGGCCACGTAAAAAGTACCCGCAACCGACGAGCTTGTATGAAAACACTTATGAAAGTAGAAGAAGCGAAAGACATATGTCAGGATCGTAGCAAGTGGAGGGATGTAGTCTCTGCCTACCCCAATGGGAAAGAGGCGTGATAATATGTATGTATGTACATTTATTCGGAAAAACAACCGTGGCAAAACCAGCTGTCCACGGCCCGTGCTAGACAGGCAGTGATTCTTGTCTTAGTTGTAAAAAAACTGATTCAGCTTTTTTCCTTCTTTAAAGCTTATTATGGTCTAGACAGGCTAAGCGGTAATGTTGTCTAAATGCCAGTGGGTACCACTTGAAGCCCACGCGGTCACCTAAATCATAAAGGTCAGATTAAAGGTCAAAATTTGAAAGGCTATAATTTGTTGTTAAAAATCGCGTCAAAAGCAAAAATACTGTTGTTACATGTCAATTTTACTGAAATAGACATCGGCGCTAATTTAGTTATCATATTCTACAGTTACTGCCTACTACTATAAATGCGAAAGTTTGTGTATTGCCACGTCTCCGTAACTACTAAACTGATATTGATAAAATTTGGAAAATAGATAACTTATGCATTCACACATAGTTTACCTATACATGTTATTCATCATGTCGTGGGTTAAACCGCGGGAAACAGCTGACCTTTATCTTATTGTCAGTTCGTACAAATCGCTAACCTCATGGCCCCAAGCACAAGTGGAGACGCAAAGCACCTGAACGCTTCGTTTAACCTTCGATCTTTGAATGGAAAATTTTCAGAGCATGGTCCCGGAGATCGAGTTTCTGAACTTGAGGAGATTCGAGAGCATCCAGGCATGTCCATAGCATATTGTGGGTATGACCTATTTTAATCCAAGCAACCTATTTTTAACATACAACAATGTATGTACGAGTATGTAACTATATAATAAGTATAACATAATATGTTTGTTCAGGTGGAATCTTGCAACTCAATTTTGAACCACTTCCCGATGTCCGACTGAGCTGAAATTTGGTATACGTGTGTAATTTCGATGACTATGCAATAAAAGCTGTTTAAAAAAAACTATTTGTAAAATCAACTAATTTTTTAATATGTTTCTTTCCATGATTATTTTGAACCCCCGATGCAAAAAGAGAGGGGGTTATAAGTTTGACCGCTATGTGTGTCTGTTTGTAGCACCGCAGCCCTTAAACGGATGCACTGATTTCGATGTGGTATTTTTTATTTGAAAGCAGGTCATCTGGCAGTGGTTATTACACATTATTTACCGAAACTGATTCAGCTGTTATAACGTTGGGTGTTTTTAAATTTTAAAGTTATTAAGCAAAAATCGTCTCCGTGATCATTAATTTACGAGATATTTAAGGTTAATAATTTTAGGCTTAGGTAGATATTTGTTTTATCAAAATCTTAGTGATCGTCTTGACCTGTCTCGTTCTTGAGTTTAGTAATTACTCAAAACTTGATTTCCCCAGCTACGAAGAGGCGCAAACAATTTGAAATTCGCTTCAATGGCTGTTTATTCTACTAATATCATAAATCCAAAAGTGTGTCTGTGTTTGTTACTACGTATTTCCGTATCTACTAAACTGATTTTGATAAAATTTGGAATAAAAATATCTTACTCCCTAGATAAATATGTAGTAGGTACATATTACTTTCAATGATCATATAGGTATAGTAAAGAGGAAAGATTTGTACTTTTGGATGTTTGTAATGAATAAACTCAAAACTACTGGACCGATTTAAAAAATTCTTTACCCGATATAAAGCTTAGTGTCCGACCGAATGTTCGGTTTCGGTTTCGTTTTCGGTTGAGTTTCGGCAAAAACACGAGTTTCGGTTTAGTTTCGTTTTCGGCGGCAAACTTGCCGAAACTACGACCGAAACCGAATGTGCATTCGGGAGTTTTCGCGCTGTGATCGGTCGTGTACGGCGCGTTAAATGAATTAAATAATGAATCCCATCAGAGCCAATGTCGTGATTAGCTTACTACCTCGTGTGTTCATAAGTTTTGAGACAAACTTTGTACTTAAAAAATTAAATAACATTATTACATTATTACTGGCTGCTTTTTATTTCTTTTTCCAATTTTGAATTTGGAATGTTAACTTTTGTTTTCTTTGATTTTCAAATTAATTTCTTTCAATTTTCTCGTGATGATTTCGTTATTTAAGGCTGGAAAAAAATCAATGGAGATTTTCCGTGAGGTGAAAACTTCGTGTATTACACTATCAAATGATACAAGGAGACAAGTTCTTTGCAAGATCACCAAAGGAGTGGTCGGCCACGCTCTGTGAGGATGCCTGCGAACATCAAAATCATCCGAGAGCGACTTTGCCGAAATCCATGTCGCACTCAGAAGAAACTCGCTCTGCAGACTAATATTTCGCGCGTTTCAGTCAACAGAATACTGAAATATGATCTTAAGGTAAAGGCGTATAGCCGTAGGAAAGTTCACTTTTTAAACGAACGTCTTCGTAAATTGCGACGCGAACGTTGTCCAATACTGCATAGGAGGCACGATGCGAGGAAAATACTCTTCACCAACGAGAAAGTCTTTACTGTCAAAGAAAAGTTTAACCGACAAAACAATAAAGTGTATATGCCAAAAGCAGCAAGGACGTCCCAGCTTCAGCACGGAATGTCTCGCGTACGCATCATCCGGCTAGTGTGATGGTATGGTGGGGAGTTTCATATGAAGGTGTCACTCCGCTCCATTTCTGTCAACAAGGCGTCAAGGTGAAAGCCAAGAATTACCAAAGTGACATCTTAGAGCCTGTTGTGAAACCCCTGTCTCATACTTTATTTCATTATTTCACAACCAGGATTGGGTTTTCCAGCAAGACTCAGCGCCATCTCACAAGGCAAAAACCACCCAAGCTTGGTTGAGGGAAAATGTGCCGGCCTTCATCGCGGCGAACGAATGGCCCTCCTCTAGCCCTGACCTCAACCCGCTGGATTATTCTTTATGGCTTGAATTAGAGCTCAGGGCCTGTCGAAAGTCCCACCCAAACTTGGAGTCACTGAAGCGAGCCCTTATCCGAGAAGCAAAGCGAGTTCCGCTGGAAAAGATTCGTGCCGCCATTGATCACTGGCCAAATCGTCTAAGGGCCTGTATTAAAAATAAAGGTGGTCATTTTGTATCCCAATTATATTTTATTGTTGATTATTATTAACTTAATGTGTACTGAAAATTTTAGAAATATAAGTTAATTATTTAAAAGTTATACAACTTTTATTTCATCTCAAAACTTATGCACACACGAGGTATGTTGATCTATATATATAAAAATGAAACCCGTTTTCCTTGGTCACGGCATCACGCGTGAATGGCTGGACTGATTTCACTAATTCTTTTTTTGTTGTATTTGTTATTATTAGGAGAAGGTTCTTACGGAAAAAAATATTAAGAAAATCTCTCAGAAATATTGAAAAACCCTAAAAACAGCCCTTTTCTTTTTCCCATACAAACGTTTTCTAACTAAAACGAGCTTTATTGCTATTGTATAAAGTTCATATTGAATTGCAAGCACTCACTGTTGTTTAAGGAATGTAGGTATGTTCCTAACGTCCAAGAGTCAATTTGCACTTTATTACCTCTGTACAAAGTTCAAATTCAATCATATCTATCAAAACAGTGTGCGTTGGAGCACAGATAAAACAAAAAAAAGAAAACGAAATCGAATAGTTCATTCATTTGTTTTAAAATTTCGAAGGATTTGACTCCAAGTCATATCAAATTAAAAAAAAGTTGAAACAACAACAAACTGTCAATGTCAGTGTTTTTTTTTTCATGGATGAGTTTGCTGTTGTCAACTGATACACGAAACAAATTTTCTAAGTATAAAATTGTAAATAGTGTTTTGTGCAGTGTTTATATTTAATTAGGCAGTACCCTATAGAAGTACTGTATGGCAGTACGAAGTCTGCCGGGTCAGCTAGTTATTAATAAATGAAAATGTCGAAGACTGCTTATCTATGTGATTTAAGAGAAATCACATGATGTTTTCAGTCATGATTATAATAACGTTTTCTTTATTTTTCCTTCAAAATATGATTCTTGTAAGGAAGTTTCGGTTTCGGTTTCGGTTTCGGCCGAAACAGAGACCATTGCCGAAATTCGGTTTCGGTTTCGGTTTCGGTCGTAAAACTAGTTTCGGTCGGACACTATAAAGCTACATCATAGCATTAACATCTTAATCTTAATATATATAAATTACGTGTCACGTTGTTTGTCCGCTATAGACTCCTAAACTACTTAACCGATTTCAATCAAATTTGCGTTCAGATTCAAATCAGTTCGATCTAACATAACAGATAGTTTTTAGATTATTTTTTTTTTAAGATCTCAATTTATAGTGTCTACCCGTGCGAAGCCGGGACGAGCCGCTAGTAGATTATATTTCATGACCATGCGAAGCCAGGGCAGGTCGCTAGTATACTTAACTTCTACCTCACAAACACGCTAAAAATGCACGATATCACACACAAAAACAACGTAACACAAAACTGCACGCGTAAAACAGAAATGTCCGTCCAAATTTCCGATACCAGCTCTCAGTTCTCGCTAATGAAGGCGCGTCAATCAGTCGGTTTGTCCGTCCGTCCGTCAGCCTCCAAATTAGTGACAACGCAGTACCGACCCAAGTAATGATCTTGTCAGTGGATCTGTTGACACGTACGTGATGTGCACGGTTAATGAACGTTTTACAGTTGGGCCTTTGTGTTGCATGTGCAATTAAGCCTTCTTCTGCGGGTTTTTTTATCCTACTAATATTATAAACTAGCTGCGCCCCACAGTTTCACCTGCGTTTTCCGGGATAAAAAGTAGGCTATGTGTTAATCCAGACTATGAACAAACTTCATTCCAAATTTCATGTAAATCCGTTCAGCCGTTTTTGCGTGAAAGAGACACACATCCATACATTCTTACAAACTTTCGCGTTTATAATATTTAGTAGGATAGTAGAATATCAAAGTTTGTATGTTTGAATGCTTGTTGCTCAATTGTACAAAACGGTCTAAAAACTCTAACGCCAGGGCTAACCCCCTCGGTCCACACTTTACTTACTTTTTAACCCCGACGCAAAAATAGGGATGTTATAAGTTTGACCGCTACCGCTACGTTGGTGTGTCTGCCTGTGCACCGTAGCAAATGAACCGATTTGGATGCGGCCTTTTTATTTGAAAGCAGATTTTCAAGCGGTGCTTCTTACTTAGACATGTTTTATCAAGATCGGTTTAACCGTTTTAACGCTCAGGGTCTTTTTAATTTTCAATTAAATAGTTATAATTATTATAAACATGAAAAATCTAATGTAAGTAGGTTGATATAGCATGAGTTTCTAGCCCTGGTGTCGAGTTATATAATATTCTTGTTCACACTGATCTATAGTTTTCTAAAAGTTATATAATTTTAGCGATCTACAAAATCAAACAGTCTAGCTACATCACAAGCCCTAGTTTCTATTTGCATTTTTATAATCAAACACCCGACGTTTTCAAACGAAACATGATTCATTCCGTGAACCCGTCGATCAAGCAACTACCAATAATTGCCTACAATCATCACTGCGGTTGTTTACGTTGTAATTGGTGGTAGCAAACATCGCTGTACTGTTATTGGTTGATTGGAGGGAGTCTAATTCGTGATAGGTAAACTCTAATTTCTGATGGGTTTTGTTGCCTAGTTGAATACTTATTCAACGTCGCTAGTCTTTTGGGTAATTTACCCGTAGATAGTAACTTCAGTTCTCTTTTTAACCGACTTCAAAAATGGGGAAGGTTATCAATTCGTCTGTATGTTTTTTTTTATGTTTGTTACCTCATAACTTTTGACTGGGTGAATCGATTTTGATGATTCTTTTTTTATTAGAAAGCTGACGCTTCCCATTTGGTCCCATTTCAATTTAGTCTAGTTCTGATAATGGTATCCATGAGAAAACCATTTAAGTCTTAAATTTGCATTAAGTACGTGCGCGACAAATAGATGAATAACTCAATAGTCGGTCTTTTGAAGTCGGTTTTTGTTTTTTGTTTTGTAAAAATAATGTTCTTGTTATAAGCATTGATTTAACTTGACGTGGTATGTGTGTTTGTGTTGGTCATATCTTACAAGCTAAATTAGAACCACTTCCTGACGTCGTCACTTGTGTACCTCTAAAAAGACAATGCATTTGAATATTTTGTTTTTTGTAGAAATCATAATTTTGACAACACCATTATTACAGCCCAAAAAAGCAATGCAAGTAGATGTTAGTGCGTTATTTTGCCGATTTATTTTCTACCTTGGAAAAACCTGAGTATTTTGTAAGAAACTGTATACAAAGTGCAACGGAAAGATGTAGTAACACACCAGGGTGTTCTTTTACACGTCAAAGTGAACCACTTCTATAACACAAGTTTGCTAAATTCGAGAGAGAAAATTTTGAATCTCCGTAGATTGATCACGTGACTGTTTATTATTTTGTATGGAGACACGATTTTTTTTGCTCAGATTTAGCAAAGTTGTGTCACAAAAGTTCGCTTTTACGTGTAAAAGAACACCCCTAAGTATTAATTTTAACCTTTTCCGTTACACCTTGTATAGTAAACATTTTATATACTCCAAGGCCAAAGCCAAGGTTTAGCGTTACCTGAATATAAGCATCATGAAGAATGATAGGTATTTTAAAGGTTCCGTTAAATTTTGTTGGAAGAATATTTTGTAACACTGTAACAAGCGGGTGTGGCAAATGGCAAGCGGGACGGAATAAGGCTGTGGTTTTGGGGGTTACATGGATATGAATGGAGAAGGAAAATTAAAAAGCGAAGACATCAATTTCATAAAATTCATTTTTAGTGTTCATTTTTATGGCAGGTAAATAATTTGATTTTATTAAATTATGAGTTATTGATATCTATATATATAAAAGTGAAGGTCGTGACTGACTGACAGATCAACGCACAGCCTAAACCGCTTAAGCTACAAACGTCAAATTTGGACAAAAGTTTTATATCAAAAAGCGGACGCACACTAAGAAAGGAATTTGCCCAATTCAACCCCTAAGGGGGTGAAAAGGGGTGTTTAAGTTTGTATGAATAAAATATTTTTCTTAATGCTACGATTATCAAACTTTGCAAATATACTAACGTTAAAAAAATAATTGACACCTGTTTCATCATTTTTCAAAAATCAACCCCTAAAGGGGTGAAACGGAGCAATGAAGTTTGTATGGAGATTTTTTTTTTTAATGCTGTGGTTATGAAACTTTGCAAATATACTAAGCTAAAGAAAATATTAGACACTTATTTTTTTGTTTTTTGAAAATCAACCCCTAAAGGGGTGAAACGGAGTGTTGAAGTTTGTATGGAGATTTTCTTTTGATGCTATGGTAACGAAACTTTGCAAATATACTAAGCTAAAAAAAATAATTGACACTTATTTTTTTGTTTTTTGAAAATCAACCCCTAAAGGGGTTAAACGGAGTGTTGAAGTTTGTATAAAAATATTTTTTTCCTAATACTACGATTATTTGACTTTGCAGTTGTACTAAGCTAAAAAAAATATTATATACCTGTTTCATTATTTTTTGAAAATCAACCCCTGAAAGGGTTAAACAGAGTGTTGAATCAACGCATCAACATCAACAGATCAACGCACAGCCTAAACCGCTTAAGCTACAAACGTCAAATTTAGACAAAAGTTTTATACCAAAAAGCGGACGCACACTAAGAAAGGAATTTTCCCAATTCAACCCCTAAGGGGGTGAAAAGGGGTGTTTAAGTTTGTATGAAAAAAATATTTTTCTTAATGCTACGATTATCAAACTTTGCGAATATACTAACGTTATAAAATAATTGACACCTATTTCATCATTTTTGAAAAATCAACCCCTAAAGGGGTGAAACGGAGTATTGAAGTTTGTATGAAGAATTTTTTTTCGGTGCTGTGGTTACGAAACTTTGCCAATATACTAAGCTAAAAAAAATAATAGACACTTATTTTTTTGGTTTTTGAAAATCAACCCCCGAAGGGGTTAAATGGAGTGTTGAAGTTTGTATAAAATATTTTTTCCCAATGCTATGATCATTTAATTTTGCAGATGTACTAAGCTAAAAAAAATAATAGATACCTGTTTCATTATTTTTGGACAGTCAACCCTAAAAGGGGTGAAACGGGGTATTAGAGTTTGTATGGAATTTTTTTTTTAATGCTACGATTATTTAACTTTGCAAATTTACTAAGCTAAAAAAATAATAGATACTGGTTTCATTATTTTTGGAAAATCAACCCCTAAAAGGGCGAAATGGCGTGGTAAATATAGTACGGAGAGAGAATTGTAATGACTCACTAAAGAAATAGAAATAGAAATAGAAATATGGAAGGTGTGTTTGTCTTGATGAGTAAACGTGTACCTACCAAGAAAGGATTTTTTTAAATTCAACCTCTAAAGGGGTGAAATAGGGTGTTAAATTTAGTATGGAGAAGCATTGTTTTTGTCGCCACGGTATTGAAATCTTTACAAATATACGAAGCTATAACGAACACTTATTTCACCATTTTTGGAAAATCAACCCCAGTGGGGGTGAAATGGCGTGTTAAGTTAGTACGGGGAAAAAATTGTTTTGATGCTAACTCAATAAAACTTTACAGATGTACTAAACTTAAGGCGGGTAAACAACATCCGGAAAAAATCCAAAACCTTCGAAAAGTCACATCCACGAGGTGGAACTGCTAATTATCTCGAAAACTAAAAACATTTCTACCAAAGCGCTGAGACTAAAAAGTCACCAAAACCTCGGACCTTTTTGGAGCCATTAAAAGTAACATAATCGCCTCAAAAACATGGCCGCCATACAAACTTTGAGGGTCTATATCTCCGAAACGGTTGAAGATGGATGGGTGTTTTACTAATTGTCATAGGAGTTAGCCAGGGCTACTTGATGGTGGTGGCGAAAATCCAAAAGTTGGCCGCCATTTTTCAAAATGATTCGAGGGGGCTGACTTATTGCATCCAGGGGTTTTTGGGGTCCCCGCTTCCATTGTATGACACTTTTTACATGCTCTCAAAAAAGAGGGTTAAATTAATTTCATCCCGGAAAAATTTTCGGTTCCCGAAGTATAGTCCACGCGGGCGAAGCCGTGGGCGGAAGCTAGTCACTTATAAAGGTACGATGCAATATTATGTCCCCGATATACTTCAATGACTGTGTAAAATAGATTACATATAGTATGATAAAGAATGGGAAAATGAACATTTCAGTTTCAGTGCGGTGTATTTTATTTTATTAATGTAACATTTTCACTGTAGAAACTCATGAATTAGTTAATATTTACTATTAATACATTTATTAAGTTACATTTATGAAAAAAATATATATTTAAGACTAGCTTTGGATGAGAGGTAAGACATACCCGGAGTGTGTGTGTGTTTTCAAGTCTAACTAATATAAATATTTGACGCATGTGATAGCTCTAATTTGGAGGATATCCCCAAAAACCCGTCCTGATTACGTCCACTCAACACAGCCACCCCAAACGAGCCCTTCACGTGACTCCCACAACATTATGCGTGGCCGCCAACAAAAAGCTTCTTTGGAAAGTTTGAAAGCATTCATTTGGTGGCCAAGTTCCGTATCGGAGTGAAGATCTGCCGACGAAGTGTGGATTGATGACGAATCATTTTTACTAAAATACTCGGAAAAGTTGGTGAAATAATGGGTTTCGGTGAAATAATGGGTTTTGTTGCAATCTCTTGGCTGTTTCTTTTTGTGGAGTATTCAGTCAGCGTTGCGGCTTCTGCCATATTTTAAGAGGAATTTTACTATCTACCGTGCTGTATACTTTACTGCGAAAATTCCAGTATTTTTGAGATAAAATGTGGACTTTGTAAGCGCAAATTTTACAGGAATCTGTTTAAACGTAACATAGCAGAGTGGGAACAAAATGCTGTTACACCATCGATTTAATATGTAAGATATGGTAAACCCATTTTTTTACGTAAATGTGTTACATCTAATCTGCAGTGTACGTAAGTGTGTGGTATGTTTTAGCCTCTGCTTATGATTCTAAAGTAATATCGCTGGTATTAGAATGTGGTATTATTTTAGAATTAATCAGGAAATCTTTCCCTTTTCTTCAAAATTCTAAGATGCAAATCTTAAGCAGGTAATTTTAAACAATGACCAAATCTACATTTACCTAACTATTGTATTAAGATATGAAGGTTTTAGATAAAAGCTTTCAAAACAACTTTTAGAATATCGCAGATTGTATGTAGACAAAAAAGAGATTTTATTGTTTCTAGTATAACCATTAATCTCCAAGACATAATCTGTTCCAATCAAAATTACATTAAAAAGGAGATCATTAAATCTTGCGAAACTGATCAACTTTTCTCTGCCATTATCACGCATCTCAACTTTAGCCAGATGTTCTTAACTCGGAACAACTCTACTAATTTGCACCATCTCGGTTTCAAAGGGGCATTCTGGTGCAGTCGAGATTACTTCAATCGCTGACATTCTTGTGATGTTTTGTTTGAGAGAAACAGTGACAGGAAAGATTTCGAGGGCGTGAGAATGAGTCTGCTAGAGTTTTAGAACTCACGAGATCACGCGCTTTTGTCAAAGACAATAAGTATCAGAGCATCACACCCTTTTGACAAAGACAATTCCTAAGTATCAGAACGTGGAAACTTTTTAATGATCTCACACTTGGATTATCAAAGCTCGGAGTTTTACAAGTTGCTTCTAGAAACTTTGACTGGAGTTTACATGATTGATAGTAACAGTAAGTAATTTTGAACCTATTTTCGTACGGAAATATAAAAAAATAACTGTACAAAATAGTACAATAAAATAATCAAATGCAGTATTTAATTTCAATCTGATAATTATAATGATTATTTAATAATAAAACAACACAGAATAAAACCACCTGTAAACATTTATGAAGCAATTTTAAATTTTTTGTGCAATTATTTTTTTCTGTACTAGTATTTGTATTGAGTAGTGGTCGTTTAACCTTAGAACTAACGCCCATCCACTCAATAACATTTGCCGATGTCTCAACGACCATGACAATGACCAATTTATCTATCGCGTCCGTACACGTCCTTTTCAAAGCGTACAAGTACATTGGACAGGCATCCAGTTTTAGATTTGGAGAAGCAAGGTCATCTTTCTCTTTCTTACTTCACAAATTGAAGGTTCTGAAGTGTTTTTAGAGTTTTTTAATTGGAGTGAAAGAACACACTCCTGCAATACTTTCCTCTTGTTCCATGGCTTTGAGCAGAATTCTAATAAAATCACAATACGCTTTTAAATACGATATTGCAATTTTACTTTCATTTCATTTCAACAGAACTACAAAGCAGAGAAGCAACATTGTAGTAAGAATGCAGCACGTTCTAAGAAAACAATATCGTTGAAATAAAACGGTACAGACCTACAGATTGTGTTATTGTAAAGTAGACGGATCTCGAAAAAGACGATTGGTTTTTTAATGAAAGAAAGAATTTCTGAGAATAAAGACGTTAAGGACTGGGTGTTCAATTGATTTGTACCTACTTGAAAACCAACTGCTGCTTGATATTTCTCCCAGTAGGTACCTACTACTTTCCAGTACCTTCGAATTGTTTTCTCTTTTCGCAATGAAGTTTATGTTGTCAATGTTTTTTACTGACGGGACCAATTATAGATTACAAGAGTAGGTATGGTTATCACATGCACTTAAGTTAGTCGAAAGTTTAACTGAGTTTAAAAAAAATGGTAAAATATTTTATTAAGCCGAAAACAAAATAATAATTCAGATACAAAAACAAATCAAACGTCACCTCAAATCACAATCCAAAATCCAAAATTGGTCAAATCACAATCAATAAAAAGTTGCATAAAAACAGAAAAACACACATAAAAAACAGTAACCCCCCTCCAAGTAATCGGGAAACTTTTAAAAAAGTATGACAACAAAAGCCTAATAATATTTTCTTTTTTATTCAAAAATAGGCTTGCGTTTGACCGCTATCCTGACTGGTGGGAAGCAACGATGCGGCCCACGATGGAACACGCTTGCCTAGATGGGACCGATTCACTCTCCATTTTTTTACTACATCTAACCAGTCAATATATTCGCGTCTAGCAGCTTATGTAGACTGTGTTATGCCAGACTCTTGACTATATATATACTCGTATACATGTATATTGTATGTATTATATATCTAATCTAACATTCCTAATTTCGTCAAAATCAGTTTAGAATTTACGGAGATACGTGAAAACAAACATTTACTTTTGCATTGAAAATATTAGTAGAGTATTTATTTTCAGAACCTACCAAACAAAGTCACTCTTATCTAGCTTGAAATTATACAAAGATCCGCACACGCATTATAGTCGTGATGGCTTCACTAGAAACCCTGTCCGCAAGACAAGTCAACACAATTTTAATCGCATTCCGTGAACGCTATCTTTGATCGTACAATTATTGTCCGGGCTTCTGTTGTCAGTCCGATTATGTCCGTCCGATTAATGTCCGCACAGTAAACAACTGTCCGATTAATGTCTGGACAGTAAACAAACTGTCCGATATCGCGTGGATGCCACATGTCATTAGCCGCTGTAATTTCGTACAGCAATCAGGGAATATCGAGTTCTTTTTGCCTGGTCGGCACTTATTGGATTTTTTTAATTTAAATTTGTGGCTCAGCACGTTTTGTTTTATTTTGTGCAAGTAGCTCAGTTGAATGCGGAATTTACGTGAATCTGTTCCTTTTCTAGGAGCTAACATCGGGTTCTTGAGTAAGAATAGATCCTAAAAGGTATGTATTCAGCTGCAATAAATTATATCTACTCTTGTATCAAAAGGGCTGTTTACTTTTTGTGCTCTCTATGACCTATGTCTATGGCAAAAAATCATACTATTCAAACTAAAAAAATCACTGTGTATTCTTTTTTAACAATTTTAATCAGAGAAATGACCACAAAACCAATTTTTCTCGGATCTAAAACCACTTAAAAGTGCGTTATCGTGGGTGGTCGACCATTTCCCGTTACACCGATCCTAACCCATAACAATTACGAGATAAAATGCTGAACTACCCACATTCCGAACAAAATGGTACAAAAGTCAATACTACCGCAAAAATATTTCATTCGGAACCCATTATCAGGAAACAGCGTTGAATAATATTCCTAAAGTATGGCCCATTTGGGCTGTTTCCTTTAGCATTCGGATAGCAATACCGCAGTTTTACTTCTTCTGCGCTAATTTAGACCATAATTTTGTAGAGGTAGAGATCAGTTTCGAATGTGGTTGGTAGATTTGGATAGAGATAGTTTGTGTCGTTTGGTTAACCATCTTGTCTGTACAGAGATTGATTTGTAAAATTAGGTATATATTGGTTGATTTGGTTACGATTAGTAGGTAGTGGGAGCTTTTGGTGTTTGGTTTATGGACTCTGGTTTCTTTGTTGTACATGAAGGTGTGAGAGAGGATAATGGTAGAGAGTGGAATTTGATTGGCAGTTAGTTAAGCAGACTGATTGATTTTATAGGTTACAGATTAAACTTTTGAAGTCATACAAATAATACATAGAATTTTGCATTTCTATGAAGTGGACGTGTAGTAAACAGGTAATTGTCTACTATATATTGGTTTGTGCCATAAGATAACAAATTTCACAAGTACTATCCATGACATATTTTTTTAATTTTTTATTCCAAAAATTCCATTAGAAACTCCGTTCTACTAATATAGTTTAGAAAACTGTCTATGATTCAATCGATCAATGTATATTTTTCAATTAGATCAAAGTTTTAAAATTTAATGCACAGCATAAAAATTTATAGATACCGCTTAATTAACTTTATTAATATTATGTACAAATTGTATCAAGAGCAGAAATTAATTCGCCTACACGGGATAGCTATCGTAATTACTGTGGTTTAACCACGACGCGGCGTGGGTAACTATTTGTGATTTCATTTTATCTATTTGGGATTTGACCGATGTAAAACAGACACCAGCTTGTATCAGCAAGAACTTGTCGTAATTTCTTGCTGTAAGTGTCGATTTTATCGAAACTTCTAGATCTGAGTTTGTCAGCTTTGCTAGCATAGTAGAACTAAATGATTAAATGAGTTCTTTGATAGATATTTTCATGATTAAAAACTTGATAGACTTATTATGTAGACCCATATCAACCAATGGCCAACAAAGACGACACATTCAAATCGAGACGGCTCGCAAGTACGCTAGAAGTTCAGACAAAGATGGCGTATCAAATCAGTCAGTATTTTTTCAGTCCAAACAAAGGCTCCGTTTACTTTTCATTAACCATTCATAAATCGACTACAGTAGGTAAACATATAGACTGAGAAATTAAACAATGACATAGGTTAGTAATACATAATGCATTGCATAGTTTCTTAGCTCACATCCCCCGGGACCTCATGGAAATGAGATTCTGGAATGTTCTGGAAGGTATAGGTACGTGAATTCAGAGTAATATTCAAATAGCGATATTTCCCTATTGGATAGCTTTTGCTAGAAATTCTAAATGTCTTTTGGAACAAGAACCTGGTTCAATATTAGTTTTAATGAGAAATGGTGCTTTTGATTGCAAATTCCTTTAGAAGCGTTTTTGAATATTTTATTTCGTTTTAAAGCGGTGAAAGAAATGGTTAACAACTTGAGTTTATAAAGCACACGGAATGATTATTATTTTGCTGAACTAGATAATGCCTTGCGCTTTCACCCGCTGTACTACAGAAATCGTTATTTTTTCGGGATAAAAAAGAACCTATTATTATGATCTAAGCTACATACTAGAGGTACATCCTAAATTTCATCGAAATTTGTTTAGCCGTATCAATATTAGTTATTTTAAAACTGTATTCTCTTATGTATCTTGTATAACAAGCATTGTAAACATTCAAACTTTAACATTTACAATATTAGTCGAATAATCTGGAATTTATACTTAATGTTTAGTTCAATAGCTTTCAAAGTTGCTTTTCATCCTTTCACAATTTCCTTAATTGAAAATACCACTTGCGGTTACCCATCAATAATCTGGTTAAGTCAAGTTACTCAACCTCATTGATCGCCATAAAACTCCGAAATAAATAAATAGCAATAAATAGTAAATAAACCTTACTATTTATTACCTACCTACTTGTCATTTTACGTCTTTACGCAGTATTTATAGGGGGCACAATCATAAAACTCGCGTGTGAATAAAAGTCGTATTGTCGTAACACAACTTTAGCGGCGAAATCCCGCGTTGCACGTAAAAATGTTTCCGCGCGTACAACCCACCTGTAAAGTTTTGTCGTTAGTCGACTATAATGTTTTTGTTAACAGCTTGAAGCGTGTGTGAATCGTGCTAGTAATTTTTTTGAAGTATTCAACTCTGATAAAGTTTTTTTAGTAAGTTTTTATTATGTGCTAGCTCCGGCCCGCGGTTTTACCAGCTTGGTGATAATGATAAGAAACCTGAATGTTAATGCTTCATGATTTCTAAGTTCATCTAAATTTCGTTAAGTGTGTAATATCGGAAACCCATCGGAAGGCAGTGATCGTGTTCAACATTCAAACATCTGCCCGGCCGGGAATGAAACCCGGGACCTCTGGCTTAAAAGGTAGCAACTTACTTCTTCTTAAGCTTTAATCTTCTTGAAAGTCCGTTCAACATCCGTCCACGTCATAGTCCGTCTCAATCAAACATCCAAACTTAAAGCATAACCACGCATCATTCGGAACCATAACTCAACTCGGATCTCTGTATCGCGATAAATAAAAATTTACTGGCAGTTTCAGCAACATATAAATTGGATAAATATTTGAAATGGCCGAAGCTCGAATGGTCCGTATTTATTTGGCCCGTTGATGGTGGATTGGACGGACGTGGTGGAGAATTTTGTACCTATATTGTGCACAACGACTTGATATTATAGACATTACATCAGTAATTATGTAACTTATTTATGATGGCGACGATTTTGTTTTGCTGACCTGTGCGGGAGTATTGAACGATTATTTGCTAAATCTACAATTGTGTCCATTTATTTTTTGTTTCCTGACACGTGCATATAACGCTTTAGCACATAAGTAAGTTAAATGACAGCTTATGCCGCTTATGCATGCATTTTGGGTGCATAAGCTGTTTTTTTGTTAATTAATTAGGACATGCAGTAGTCGGAATATGAATATAATATTGAAGAAACAACAAGCTAGTCCAAGTCGAAAATACAAACGTGTCGAAAGAGATATTGATCTGCTCAACCAATCAGTAAAATAATGTACTCGTATAGGTAGTTTTTGATCCAATGTGCTGTCTAAAAATGCTCCCACGAGAAGTCTATAAGGCGGATACTCGTTGATTCCACGGTACAAATTCGATGAAACGTAGAGACTTCTGGCTGAAGCTTTAGGGTTTAAAGGTCTTGAGCGTGAAATCTGAGGATAAATGGTTTATTTGAAAATGAGGGTTTGTTTTCGAAACATTTATTTAACATACCTACTTACTAGCTGTTGCTTCGTCTCGTTTGTTACTGTCACTTACGAGTAACATATGAAATCAGCATATTCGTATAGGATATTGATTTCGACAATTGCAGATACAACTGCAAGATTGTAACTACTGATCTGGAAACTTTTTTTCAACTATAGATTTACTAAGAAAAATGGCCATCTAAATTCCGATGAATTCGCTTAAAGTACGGAGCATACTGATACCACCAAAAAGTACGATGATTAGCACCAGTTACCAGTTTATGATAGTCACCGTAAAAACTGGTGCTAATCATCTTACTTTTTGGTGGTAAATGCATACTTTTGGTGAATTCATCATTCTTTTAGCGGAATTTACCTAGATGCGCATTTTCTGTGTTCTCAAACATAAAATTTTGAGAGCTGCTTCTGTCGTTAATTTTTCTTACGCTACTAGTTAAAACACATCAATACTAACGACCCCAGCATACTAAGTCTGCGGAAACGAGCGGAATCTCGAAGATCCCATTAACTTTACTTTGATAGAGACCGAACCCAAAACTGAATTTCTGTACCAAAATTTTATATCTTATATCTCCCACTGCTCGTATTACTCATAGCGGGTATCGTAAAAGTTGAAGCGGGACAGTAAACCGATAGTTTTATGGGTATACATGTAGTATGTTAGTGTGTATATTGACGACAGGTGAAGCTCGGGTCTCAGTGGTTTATGGTCCGGAACTGAATTACGTTGGAGCAACATTGTACGAATTCTGAAGAGTACTTGCAAAGATTATTGGTTGTATCTGTTATTGAATCGATCTTTATGATAAGTTTTCTACACTAACCTAACCTAACCTTACTAATATTAAAAATGCGAGAGTGAGGGTTTGTTTCACGCCTTAACTACCTACTACGAGTATTACTAAGTACTTAAATTTTGTATACCTAAACACTTTGTCAAAGGTACAGAAAATAGCATAGGCACCATCATCATCATCTAAGTTTGCAATCACCACACGAAAACATATTAAATTACATTCCCATCTTTTTATTAAAATGCAAAAAGTAACCAATTTCCCCAGAAAATTACGTAAAAACACGCCGAAAATCGATCCACACAAAAACGGGTCGGACGTGCCTTACCGACCGACAAAAAGAAGGCACTCAATTAAAGTCCGATAAAATTTATCGGATCGCACTCGGGTTAATTCGTTCAGATCGCCGCGGGCCGATTCTAATCGAATCGAAACGAATCATTCGTAATGGTGACCACACGCATTTTGTTGGGAGGTCGCCTCCGAGAGATATTGCAGCTACCGGTGTTTTCTTTGCGCCAGCGTTCGGCTTTTGTTTTACAAAAATATATTACATCTGGCAACATTAAAATGACAATCTGTTTTTTTTTTCAACGTTTTGTCTTTTCATTTATCAGTTTAATTGTATCGAGGTAACGTTTAGCAAATTCAAATTTTAGCCAAACAACGAAAACCAAACTTTACTTTTCTACGACTTGACTTATACAGATTCCAAGTGTACTTGTCTGGGTTCAGAAATACCCGAGAAAGTAAATAAGAACCAAGTTTCTAAGAAACTGCTTCGAAAACAAAACCCTACCCGGCCTAAATGCCGTCCGTCGATCGACGGGTATTTTGGCGCGAAGACATTGAATAAGCGCGAAGATTCTTTTTCTTTCGGTTATGCTTAGTGGCCAGTTCTGAAGGGAAAGTTTTGAGCTACCTAGACATATTGGTCCTTCGAACTTTGGCCTTGACTTTTTCACTATTGTTGTTCACCCTTGATCTTGCTCTTTTCACATTGAATGGATTATTGGCTTGTGTATTATTGTTATTCGTATTATATTCCTTAGTACTGAACCATTATTTTTATTCCATGTACAATTGTACAATGTGTAGTTAAATGCAACCATAGCAACTCCAAATTGCACAACTGAACAAGCAACTCTGCACAAATTTCGTCATAGCGGATGCGTGTACACTTTTTTTCTAACGTTTTTGTTGTGACCTAAATTTATGACGACATCTCTAGATAAAATCTAAGGCATGTATAGTTTGTTAGAATTTTTCTGTAGAAATGTAAGTTAATGATGGTTAGTGGTTATTACAAGCATTTATTTAACTTGCTGTGTTCGTTTTGAACAATTTTGAACAATTTCTCGATGTCCGATTGAATTGAAATTTTGGTTTACATGTGTAACTCCGGATAATGCAATAAAAGCTTGTTTAAAAAATATATTTAAAAAATTATAATCATATTTAATTATTGTATTGTTACATGAAGCGATGAAACGCTAACCAAAGATCGTACAACTCGGAAAAAACTTGAATAAAACTATTCGTAGTCTAAACCACGAATTCCGCCCAATATTCCAGCTGTTCTAGCACTAACCGCCCATTCAGGTCCCACAAAAGCGCTGGGACGGACACAATCCCCTGGCATTTGTTATTTCAATGGCATTTTGTAACATTTTCTTGCGGGAATGTTCGTGAAAGGAAATTTTCGGATTATCACATTTAAATAGCTGCGCTTTGGTCTGTTGTTTTATCGTTTTTGCAGTAGTAAATTTACAACGCTGAAAATTGAAAACGGTAATGTAATTTTGACTAAGCGTTATGCAATCATTACACATTTTAGAACCTAGCTAAAATTGAATCGTAAACGAACACGTTTTAACAATTAAAGTGTCAAACAAAGCTTGATGAGTCAAAACAAAGCTAATTTCGAGTTTTTTCTCAAACTTTTCAGGCAGTTAGGCTGCTACCTTTTTCATCCTACAACGTACCAGCAACAGTACTAAAATAATTTCAAACTTTCGAGTGAAATTACAGGGCAAATGGGAGATTAAACAACTTATATATCTCAGGGTGACGAGCGCAGTGCTGTGCCGCGCAGGGTCTTGAATTCTGCGAGTTCAAAATTCTGGGCGGCGCAGACCTGTTATGGGCAAACGTGACGTTTAACATCAGGCGAGCGATTTGCTCGTCTCGTCACTCAATTACATAAAAAAAACATACTTCCCAAAATAGAAACAGAGTTAGTATCCAATTATTTTTTGTCAATGAACGAAGTCTTAATCATTTTGAGGTCATAAAAAAACTTATCAAAAATTGGAAAATTGTAGAAATACGCCAAAAACTATGGCATGGCCGAACTTAGTGAGGGATTGTGTTTAGTGACCTACATAGTTTCTAAAACACATTTTTTTAACAAAAACACACCTTTTCCCAAAAAATATAAAAGTATAACAGGCTAGTAAGAAGAAGTAGTATTTCTACAAGCATTTTTTAAAAGCACAAGACTAAGTAACGAATAACATTATTTTCTATTATGCAGCGTACAATAACCAACTCGCTGCTACTATGTTACTCCAATACCTTTAAGATTTTATCCTGCTTCCTGCATCGCTATCAAGATATTTCTCAAGACTACCCGCAAAATGCCCGACTGTTTACTTTTAAACAAGCTCAGACAATAGATAAAATAAACAATAGTTTTAGGTCACAGTTGGTGGAACAGTGGCTGGTGGAAATACGAGCTGAGAACTAAAGTTTAGTCGGCGAAGTGCATTGGGAATTGGACCGTAGCGTATGGAGGAAAAAAGATCTATAATACTTTACCAGTTGGCGAAGATTTGCAGTTTCTTTTTCAATTTTTGGTTTGTGGAACTGGAACATTAATCAGCTTACAAACACAGAATCACTCGAGGGTAGATCTGGGTATCCCAGCAGTGGGATGATCGAAGGCTGAGTTGGCAAACAAAGAATAAAAACCTATTAAAAGAGCTGATGAAAAAGGAATTAAAAGAAGAAAAAAAAATACAGAAAAAGAGCTTATCCATATAATTAATGCTATTTGAAAAATTCATGATTATTTTTCTCATTTATGTGTAGACTTTCTTAAATTAAACCGAATAGCAAAGGTTTTAAACATCGCCACTCTAAAACATTCTGTGTATATAGGGTTGAGCACGTGGGAATGGATCGGTTAGTGAGCTTTTCTTTCCTTAAAACTTTATAAAGCAAATTAGAATTTAAGTATCGAGACGGCTTCATCTTTTCTTGAGATCGTAGACAACGTGGGAGTAAAACAGGAGTATTTTGTCATTCGATAATGGATGGCTGATATAATTATGATTTAATTTTATTCTTATGTTTAAGAGATAATTTCAATCACTATGATAGTACAACATACAGTTAAAACACTGTCCACTTTTATAATAACAGAGTTTTAGACTTTGTTCAAGCAAGAAAGTCTTTCTAGCCACAAACTTTTAGCGACTGTTCAATTATTTTGAACATATCATAGCTTCTCCATTGCTTTATTGTTCCAAGTTGGGAAACATAATAAAGAGTTTTAACGAAGAAAAACATCATCTTGCAATATTGTACGGAATATCTGGGTTTCTATTACAGATTATTTAAGAGCAGACTTATAACTTCTAATAAAAGACCAAACTCGACTGAGATAAAATTAGAAAAAAATATCATTATTTTCAAATATCTTTGATGATTAATATTCTTATTTGATATATTGCAATGACAAATACACCTTAATTTTCAATAAAGTTTTTCAAAGACTATCCAATTAGGTTGCATTTTTGTGAATAATAAAGTAGCTGCGCTCCGCCATTTCTGCCGCATACTCGTACGTAGTGATGAAAAACTGTGAAAGCGTAACAAACAAAATATGAGCTTGTTTTTGTATTTATAATATTATTATTTCAGAATTAATAAACTTAAGTCTAAACTTAACTTAAGTCTCTAGTCCTAATCTAATCACATTATTTTGCATCGGGTTGAGTGTGAAAATAAAATAATTTCATGAAAACTTGTGGCCACTCTTTATTGCATATTTCTTTTATACATATTTGTTTGTTTAACTTCTTTTCGTCTGTAACATAATTATTTTGATGTAAGGGTGCTTGATTTTCTTGTTTAGAAATGAAATTGTTTTATTTATTGGTATACATAATGAAACACCACTGTTAGCGATTAAACCGAAATCTTTACACAAGTTTTTTTTCATCCATATTCCAAAAAAAGTAAAGAAAGCTATAAAGATTGTTGACTTTATATTTCTTATATTTAATTGTTCAATTAATTAAATTGTTGGCTTATTTTTTTTTTATTTCAAAATGTAATTTAAGTTTTTGTAATCCTTTCCGCCGATATCGCTTTCCTCTTAACATTTCACCGCCATCCAAAGAAAATAAATGTTAAACATCCCCAACAATTTGTAACTCGGACCTTTTTACAAAGAATTTCCCTTACTTGTCGCCTTGCCTTTGTCACTTTAATCGCTAAAAAAGGCTTGGGGCCTCATAACTAATTTAAACTTAATCCGGTTATTTCAGGATTATACCGGATGCTAATTTTCTGAGGAAACGTCTCTGAGGATCTGTTGTAAAGATCTCGAGCGTGACTGTTGGGAATGACCGAACGTTGTGAGAAAATTACGGTATCATTAGTAAAATTAGTGTAAAGTATTATACAAAACATTATTATTTTTCATACCCCATCTTATTTACAATCGATACGATCGGCGAACCTTTTTAAAAATGTAACTGTGGTGTGAACAGAAAGCAGTTTTGTCAAACTAAAATGTGTGTATTTTAAACTTTCTAGGACTATTTTTAGACTTTAATTTACTTAACAATTGTTTATTATTAACTATTCGTTGTGACTAAACTATGCTAGCTAGGTCAAGAGATTAGACTTCATACCGACTCGGTAGTCATTAATTAAAAACAATATTTAAGCGAGCTTTTGTATTTCAAAGAATCGAAATTTTCCGGTTATTCTGTCCTTACCGAGGCTTGCCTGTTTAGTATTTAACCGGTCTGCGGAGCTGAAAGGAAGCACCTATTTGCATTACATTGAGAGCTGTCGAATGGGAACGAATGAATATTTTCATTCTTTTGCGAGTCTTTGTTTTGGAAATTTTGCTTTAGACGGTCTTTATTTACCTATAGAGGTTTTTATAAGTGGTTTCAGATCTGTTTGTCTTTGAAGTTTTTTTTATGTTTCGTCACGTTTGGTAAATCATAATTTTGTGTAGAATCTTATACTTAGCACGGTTGTAACGTTTGCTTGATTTTTAAGAGTTAAGTCAACAAACTTGACGTAATCATGAAAGTTCCTTTTTAACCCCCGACGCAAAAACGATAGGGTGTTATAAGTTTGACGTGTCCGTGTGTGTCTGTCTGTGGCATCGTAGCTCCCGAACTCCTGAACCGATTTTGATTTTGTATTGTTTTTTGTTTGAAAGGTAAATTAGTCGGGCGGCGTTTGATGAAAATTTAGGTATTATTTTGAATCGGTTAGAAAGAGTGTTGTTGCGTTAAAAGATTTACTGGAATAAATAAAATATGTACGAAGAGTTTATAGAGAAACGGTAATACGGCGGTATTACCGTTTCTTCCGGTCAAAGTAACCTTATTAGCGTTTATAAGCTCAACAACTTTCATTTTAAAAACACGTTAATTTTCATAGTAAAACCATAATTATTATATGCAATAAAAAGTACCTTTTGTGTTGATCCAGGAAATAAGCTATTTATTTTCTAAACATTAAATTCAGTCCAGCCATTATAGCGTGCAAAAATCAAAAAAATACAGTAAAAATTTGGCAACTGTCACTGAGAAACAAACGTCCAATCTTTCAGATTTACTTATGCCTAATATAAGTAAGATTAAATGTGATTTATAACCTAAGCCCACCAAAATCTACTAATAAAACGGCTAAACAGATTTACATGAAACTGGGAATCAAGGTTGTTCATGGTCTGTATTAACACATCCTACTTTTTATCCCGGAAAACGTGGATGAATCCGCGGGGCGCAGCTATTGTGTTATAATAATATAATATAAAATATAGTATCTCAATAAAGTCACTGATGATTGAGATATAAAGATGATTGAAGCTGTTAAAGCTATAACCATTACGGCTGCTATTTGAGCTGCAACAATCACCGCCATGCCTCATTAGGCTAAGAGCTGCCATCGCTTACTCGTAGCTACACTACATTTCGCGTGGGACAGTAGCTTTGCTATAGTGGTTGTATCATACGAGAATAGAGTAAAACTCCTGCAATAAGGGCAGCCAAACTTACTGCAGTATTTTACTGAAACTAGCTTTCATTTCCAGTAAAACACTTTATGATCAACAGCAAACATTTTTTTTCAGATTTTTCCTAAAAATTACCCGTTTTTGTTGTTTGTTAATACTCGTAGGTATTCAAAATATTTTTCAAAACAAGGATTTAAACCAGAGAAACCAGAATGAACTAATGAACTAAATTATTTCGATCGAAAATATACCAACACATTTTATATCTTGCCTTAAGATCTCATACTGCTGACATCAAACATAGGTGACTTTGATTGTCTTTGCCTTGTTATAAATAGTGTTTCTTAGACGTGATTTAGTATCAGGTAAATGCATTAATAAGGTAATTAACTTAACTGCTTGTAGGTACAGTTATACACTGCTGCGTTTTATAAAGCACTAGCTGACCCGGCAGACTTCGTACTGCCATACAGTACTTCTCTATGGTACTGCCTAATTAAATATAAACACTGCACAAAACACTATTTACAATTTTATACTAATAATATATTACAATTATAGGTACGAATTTGTTTCGTGTATCAGTTGACAAAAGCAAACTCATCCATAAAAAAAAACACTGACATTGACAGTTTGTTGTTGTTTCAACTTTTTTTAAATTTGATATGACTTGGAGTCAAATCCTTCGAAATTTTAAAATTCCTTGGTTTTGATAGATATGATTGAATTTGAACTTTGTACAGAGGTAATAAAGTGCAAATTGACTCTTGGACGTTAGGAACATACCTACATTCCTTAAACAACAGTGAGTGCTTGCAATTCAATATGAACTTTATACAATAGCAATAAAGCTCGTTTTAGTTAGAAAACGTTTGTATGGGAAAAAGAAAAGGGCTGTTTTTAGGGTTTTTCAATATTTCTGAGAGATTTTCTTAATATTTTTTTCCGTAAGAACTTTCTCCTAATAATAACAAATACAACAAAAAAATAATTAGTGAAATCGGTCCAGCCATTCACGCGTGATGCCGTGACCAAGGAAAACGGGTTTCATTTTTATCTATATAGATTATTTTGCAGTCGGTTATATTATAATACTGGTGTTTCACAAGGACAAATATAAACGTCCTTTTTGATATGCGATTTTGAATCTTGATGCATGTAAATACATTCCATTTTCTATAATGATCATTTCAGGGATCGCTGTAAAGATTGAATTCGTTCGATATTGAAAATAGTACAGATCGACCAGAGCATAAAGAAGAAAGCCCGAGATTGCGAGTGTCATTCTTAACATTCAAGCTTTCAGCTCAGAGAGTTTGCTGAAATTGATACGGCAAACTTTTGCTTGTTTTGCAAATGTTTGTTCTATTCGTAGGTAAAAAAATAACTTTTGCTCTTTGTTTTACTACAAATTGAAAGCGTTAATTTTTGCACCAGAGATTCCTTAAAAACTAATAAAAGTGCTGGGCTCTGCTTTATATATTAGGTGTACAACTTTGCTTCCGCCGTTTTACAATACCTATATAATATTACGTCAATTTCAACAAATATCTAGATACTAGAAAATTCAAATTTAAAAATTTTTGAACTTGAAAAAATTGGATCAAATTGCAGCCCATTAAATATAACGTGTCCTTCAAACAAAATAATTAACAGGCAAATGCTTGGTAGACGATAATAAAAACATACCACCAACTACTTAACCTACTTAACTATTATTAGATCGTCTACAGATCGATCAAGGTAATGTCTGTGGGTGTGATTAATTATTTATTTCTAATTTCGACCAATGTTTTGACGTATTTTTAAAGAAAGCACCAATTGTACCAACCACTAAACCCACCAACCAACCAACCAATTACCAATTGTGTTGTTTTGTTTCTATGTAGTATGCCCATGTTAAATAACAATTCAAATCTTGAAATTTAATTTGGTCAGTTAATTTTTTACTCTATTGCTTGCGAGGTAAAAATTATTTTATTGGTTTTTACCTATCGATAGTTTTTTTCCAGCGCTTATTTTGATAGGATTTTATTTTTGTATTTGCAAATAAAAGCTTTATTTACATAAATTTGATGTGAACTCTATTTACATTTAGATTTCCCAAAGGTTTGATATTTAGTGTTCCTACGAAACGAATAGTTGGTTATTTGTGTTTGTTGATGGATAGGGTTTTGGGAAATGCTCGATTTATCTTTGGTATATTAACTTGTTTGTTTTCAATAGAGATTTTGTCTTGTTTATCAATTTGAGGCTCGATTTGTAATCTTTTGTGTGGTTATTTTTATCGCATAATGTACATAAATTTTGTTCGATTTTTTTTAAATCTTTCCCTTTTTTCCGAACTTTTTTAACAATTTTTCCTTGAGATAGAAAAAAAAAGGAATCATAACGGGAAAAACAGTATAACTTCTGTCAAAAAATATATTCAATAGAAAAATGTATGAAACATGGAGTTTCTATTTATCTGATAGGAAATTTGCCATTTTTTTCATTTAGGCATATTTCATCGAATACGTATGCCTATTTTTGACAGAAGTTAGACATGCCATGAACATAAAAAATGCAAAAGTTTGTGTATAATTATGTTTGAAACCTTCTGCTCTATACTTTACTGTTTGTTAAAGTTTGGAATAGTGAAGCTTACGCCCTAGATTACCACATTGGCTTTTATTTGACGTCATCATTGTTATCACCGCGCGTTCAAAACCGCGCGCGGGGCACAACCGGGAACCCACCAGTACTTACTACATGTTTAACAAAGTGGTTAAGTTAACCTTTATGAAATGACGTGCCAGTTTTGTAACAAAAAAATCTTAAATTACTTATTTTGATAAACTTTCAAAGCAAAAGCATGCCTCAATTATTAGGTCCTTAACTTAGTTCTAGTTCTAAATTCTAGTTCTAGTTCTAGTCTAAATGGTATCGTTCTAAGTATAAGTATATCAGTTTCTCCATAACATAATCAAAAGTTAGAACAGTCATTACTCGAATATTGTTACAAAATTTCAATTTCAAACGATAACATCTCAACTGACTACGTTTTAACTTTGTTATTCTAAAAAGTAAATTTTAATTAAAGACAAAATAGTCTTTTAGTACGTTCAGTGCACACAATTTTGAAATCTTCTGCTCTTTTTTAAGAGTCGAGAGTTTTATTTAGTTTAGTTTGTTAGTTTAAATTTAAGATGTAAATATAATAATAAAATGGAATTTCGCAAAAAAAAAAATAGCAAATAAAAAAAAACTTTAGTCCTTTTTAAGAGTTAGGTAATTTGAAATGTTGATTGTTATTGAAAATAGTTTAGTGTACAAAAAAGAAATGTTATTATCGAACTTAAGTTCAAAACATTAATTAACCAACATTAAAGGACTTTACTTACCTTGTTTGCTTAAAGTTGAGTGACATTAGTTTGTACTACGTAGTACATTATAGTATTGCGCACAAATTAACAACTTACATCTAAAACTTAAGTAATATTTTGAAAATTAGCAAGTAAGTTATAAATCCAATATTTAATAATCCTACTTGAAATAACTTTCACATAAATTTTTGATTAGTATTAAAAATTGGCTGATGTTTAAGAAACTCTAAATTAGTAGCTTTAATGATTCAAATAAAAAATGTTTCTCAACTCAAAAATAAAATCCGGTAACATCTTACCCTCGCCCCTAAGTATGTACAATTTATTCCATCCCACTGCAAGAAAATTGGATTTAAAGCGAAAATATGAGTTTGAAATCTAATTAAAAACTTAAAATAAAATAAAAATGTACGCTTTTGCACGCGCTCAGTTCTTTCAAGGCGAATTATAAAGTTTTTCTTTGAATGTTCTAGAAGATTATGAAGCGTTCCAATTTATGCTACTTGATTGTTTGGTCTTTGTCTCTAAGCATCTGAAACTATCCTGAGCTAATGTTCTTCTCTTTATTAAAAAAGGTTTTTTCAAAATTATTTTTGACTAGTTGCGTCCCGTGGTTTCACACTCGTGATAATAAAAAAAGTAATGATGATGATGAAAAGTAGTAAATGTGTTATCTCAGAATATAAACTATCTAACATACATTCCAAATTTTATCAAAATCTGTTTTGTAGTTATGGAAATACCTACGTAGATAACAAACATTCACACACACATATACACCAGCTTTCGCATTCATATATCAGTCACCTTTGCCAGTTATTCCACCGCCAAGCAGTAATGTGCAAACATTACTGTGTTCCGGTTGGAAGGGCATTGTTTCCAGTGAAATTACAGGGCAAATGGGAGATTAAACAACTTATATCTCAGGGTGACGAGCGCAGTGCTGTGCCACGCAGGGTTTTGAATTCTGCGAGTTCAAAATTCTGGGTAGCGCAGACCTGTTATGGGCAAACGTGACGTTTAACATCAGGCGAGCGATTTGCTCGTCTCGTCACTCAATTACATTAAAAAAAAAAGTCGTTTTTGTCTAGGCAATAACTAAAATAGCTAGAAAAATAGCTAGCTATGACCCGCTGTATCACTCGACTGGTTTTGTGTTCTTGAGCACAGTCTTGAGTAACAAATAATTATATAATATTAGTACGACCTTCTTACTGCAGTGCCTAAAATGATTAGTTTTTTCGAAAACTTAACAAGTTTGAAAGTTAGAGGCATGAAAGTGACAGCCGATTTAAATTCGAGCAGGATTAGCATCATGATTACAGACAGATTAATTTTCCACATGAGCGATCAATTTATGAGTCTCGGGCACATTACCAATTAGCAAAATTTTAAAAATTCGAAAACTTTTACTTTTCTTCGTAGCGATGGTATAACGAAAAGGTGTAGTAATATTTACTTAAAGGTGTTTTTTTACACGTCAAAGTGAACAAGTTTTGTGACACAAGTTTGCAAAATACGAGAAAAAAATTGTATTTTCCTATGTGGTCGTAGCACCGTAAATGATTTTTATTGCACGAAATACGCTGTCGTATTAAAACGTATAAAAAATATGCGATCGCGTATAACGTATAATCGCGTGTAAATCATTCGCTTGCTTCGAGCTTTTGTCGAAACGATGGATCTGCGAATTGGGGTTGTCGAGCATTAGACTAGTATAAGCCCGACCAGAAATATAATTTATTCGTATTTACTAGTGTGCAATAGAGGCGGATAAGCCAAGCCATGTCAGAGGTTTACGAATACAGGTGGCTAAGAACCCAGTAGCTCATAATCAGGGCTAGCTACTCGGCCTAAACGTGGGATTACTAATGACGCCGTATATATAGTAGATATAGTAGTAGTGGTAGTGGTGTAGTGGTGGTGGTAGTGGTAGTGGTAGTGGTATAGTAGTAGTAGTGTGTAGTAGTGTAGTGTGTGTGTGTGGTATTTATTATTTTTATTTAATTTCTGTTCGACCTGTAATATGTATTACCAATAAACTGATTATGATTATGATTATTATATACTTACATAGTCAAACAAGTTGGTCATATTCTTTTACTTATTACAAAGCAACAAGCAGCCACTTAATTTGACTAATTATTAATTTTTTTGACAGTTTAGAAACAGGCCTTTCTTAAAGTGTAAGAAGTACTATACCTAAATGTTCAATAAGCTTCACTCACGCCACTCGTATTTTAATTAATACTGAAGTGACAAAAACTACTGTCAAAAAAAGAACGATGTCAAAAACTAAATTGTCTAAGCTGGTCGACTCGACCACATACAATTTATTTCCGCCCACCTAATGCACGTGTACCCCAACTTGAATCGTCGATCCCTCCATTATCGCAAGTAAGCGATGCGTCGATACGGCTTTCAGATGATTTCTGCTGCGGACGTGCTTCGGAGAATTATTGCCCGAGGATGGAATCGATGACGATATTGTTTTAGAAGTGGGGTTGGGATTTGGCGGGTTTACCCCACAGTTATCATGATGGGGTAAATCCGGCTTACAATTTTTTTACGAAATACTACCATGGATTTTGTATCAAAATTTTTGGGTGCCATTTCAAATAGTTTAATTTATTGCAATGTTTAAATTTATCCTACTATAGTCTTACTATCTAAGTATCCTCCTAGAATTAACATATGCATGAAAATTTGTATTATTGCCACTCACGCAGAAATAGATCGGAATAAAATTTGGTTTGCAGGTGGCTTAAACTTGAATTAATTCAAACAGAAGAAGACACGAAAGAATTAACGGTTTCTTAAAGACAGTTGGTGAAACCGTAGAGCGCAGCTACGAGTAAATTTATGTAAAAGTCAATATAACTAGCTAACTTGTAACATAATATTATGTTACAAGCTCAATTTATGGCTTTTATGTCAGTTTGTTGAAAGGCCGTGATCGAGTGTTATTAGTTATTATAATAATGCACGTCAGGCGCTGATCGAATACATGCTTAAATTTTGATTGATCCGTTACTAAATTTGTTTATTTTTTGTTTCAGGTGGTTGACAGTTTTTATAATGTAATGTAAGTACTTTTACAAATAATAAATTTAACTAAAAATTTAACTGTAACTCAACGATGGGCAAAAATTGAGACTAATGCTTTTTGAATGGAGCATTCGTCATATTGATTTGTTCGTGTAAATTGCAGCCTATGGCATGTGGATCTTAATAAAGGTCAACTCTAATAATCTAATAATACATAGGGTCAACTTTATAACACTGAAGACCTTTTGCAGGTGGCTTTTAAGCATTGATCTTAGGCTCGTGTGTCTCAGGCTGCAGTTTTAGAGTTGACCCAGCAGATTGACACTATTGGAGGGATAATATACGTAGAAACCTATCGACAAACATGCAACACAAACTGCCAAAACATTCCACTTCTTTTTGACTTCACCGTGATCAGCGAAATTGATTTTAGTTATCAACAAAACTTGAGATGAGATTAAAACCGTGGTCAAGCAAAGCTAGACTGAAAAATGCCCATCAAGCATTACTTATTTATTACCTGGTATCCAGTATATAAAAATTTATCACCACTAAAACCTTCGCAAAAGTCCCACCACCTGTTTTCAGTCCGATTGGTAATAAAATAACCTATAAAATTTTCCAGCCCAAGATCTTTATTCATTCGAGTATGCGGTATCTGCCGTTGAAACACTTTAGCCACATAAGACGATCCCGAAAACCGCTGATGTCATAAATCCTGAAATCAAACGGGTTTCAGGGTTTTGGAGATAAAAATCTCGTCTCGAAGCTTAACCGTGGACATTAAACTTTTATAGAGCCATTACCGTTTTATAACAAAGAATATCGAGAGCCAACGAGTTGATATAAAATGGTGTTTTGATGCAGTTGGTGCAAGTTAAAGGTTGATAGCGGATCGATCTGTGTAGGACGTAAACAAATCCAACCCAGATCGTTAGGATTCCGTACATCTCGTCGCCCACGTGATGAGTCTGTCAGTAGACTTCCTATCATTTTTTGACGTCATGATGACACTGTGGGTGTTGAGAGTTCGCTGATTGCTACCGAATGATTGCAATATCATGTTGATCTATTTGAAGCTTAATTATGTATATTCTAAGATGGCAATTGAGCTCACCTCGTAGTTCGAAATATACGTAGTTGATCAGTCCCATCATTTTGGTGATGTTTGAGCACCAGTACCGCATTATTCGAAACGATACGTGACGAATTATAATTCACATGGATTATTTGTTATTCAAAAGCTTAAGAATTTGTTTGACGTTAATTAAAAATTTAAAACAATAAAGAGATCAAGTTTTATGTCGCATATTTATTTTATAGATTTCATGAAAAATCGAAATAGAATTAAATATATTCAAATGCAATTTCCCCACAACATCGCTCTCGCTACCTCTTCTAACTCGACGACTCGTAAACAATTGCTCCCGTCCTCTAACTCGTTTCCTTTGAACGCCGTCGCTTTGAGGAACCAATTGAATTAAGTAAATAAATAGCTATAAATAGTTATAAATAAATAGCTGGTTCACTTTAACCGGTTAATGAAAGTCGCGATGGCGTTTGATGCAATCAGAAATGGAATTCTAGAGGTAGCATTCATTTCTCAAAAAAGGTATTTTGATTAAAGAGTTTCGTTTCAAAGAATTATGGAGTTCCGTACCTACGGAGTAGTTAAAGTGATTTCAGCTAAGTGAAGTGAGTGGGTAGTTTAATAAGCTGCAGGTCGTTTAAGTTGAAACTTGTTATGATCATTGGCATATTCCTTGAACCTCTCGCTTTGGAAAATTAGTAAACGAGGATTATGTACTTTTTTTTTATTCCGTTATAGGCTTGCGTTTGACCGCCATCTCGCCTAGTGGTAAGCATTGATGCGGTCTACATTGGAGTACGCTTGCCTAGAAAGTACCGATTCATTTGCGACTTGAAGACACCCAAATTATATCTATGGGGAAACACCCACTCGGGCAAAGTATAAAAAGTACATATTTATTTTCTTTTTTTTTCTCAGCCTATTGTGTCCCAATACTGGGCAAAGGTCTCCCCCGTCCCCCTCCACGCATCTCTATTATCGGCAAAGGTGGGCCAATCGGGCTGGACGCTACGAAGATCGTTACGCCAGCTCGTCCGAGGCCGACCAGGAGGTCGTCGGCCGTCTGTAGGCTCCCATTGAGTAACGATCTTATCCCATCTTGCCGTGACCTTCTTCTTTTCCATGACCTATTTGTTTACAATTAATAAAGTTTGTCTAAGCCAAGTGGTATCAGAGTGTTTAGGTCGCCTGAAATCTTCTGACATGGAATAACAGTTGTTTTCACAGAAAAACGAGGCCTACAATTTATCGTGTTTTTACCCACGGTATTCTAGAAAAATACTTTTTTTTGCCCAATCCTAACAACGTACCAATTTGACTAGCTCGACCAATTCTATTTTGTTTTGTATTGTTCGCCTCAATACAGGGATTGTTTTTTAACAAAAACTGAGTGAAACTGCAATTTGTAGCAGGCTTCTGTGCGCTTTTCATATACCCACAATTTATAATATACAGAGTTATACGGAAAGGGTATGCTAAGCCGAAAAAGGCTTGTAGTACTCATCATTGTGAACAACTTTTACCATGGGGCCAACCCTGTCATCGAGAAAATAAATCATCTGTTCCATAAAAATGTTAATGACAGTTAATAAAATGAATGAAACAGCTGATATTCGTTTCGCGATTTCCAGATTGGTCCCATTGCAAAAGTTGTTCATAATAATAAGTATTATAAGCCCTTTAGCTTAGCATACCCTTTCCTTAGAACCCTGTATCTGCAATGAACAATCGACCCACTTTCCTATGAGCTAGTACAAACTGATCGCCACACGCTCTCCGTTTCCACGTCTTGTGTGTTTTTCTTTGAAAGTGGTGTTTTAAAAGCACTTACAAAGATGAAAGAGTGCTTGAAGTAGGTAATTGCATAACAAGTGTTTGGAAAACAAGTATTTTCTAGTAGTTCTTCTAGTTTAGGTGGCCTGAATAGAAATGGAAAAATTAAACAGATAGTATAATACAGGGTTATTCAGAAAGGGTATGCTAAGCCGAAAAAATCTTATAGTACTCATCATTATGAACAACTTTTACAATGGGACCAACTCGGAATTCGCAAAAAAAAATCAGCTGTTTCTTATATTTTGTCACGAGCCATTGTCATTTTTTATGGAACAGATGATTCCTGAATTCCGGGTTGGTCCCATAGTAAAAGTTATTCACAATGATAAGTTCTTTGAGCCCTTTTCGGCTTAGCATACCCTTTCTGAATAACTCTGTAAACATTTAAGATTAATGAAAGTAGATTTATACTAAAAGTACCTACATTATAATATTATTAATCTTTCCTAGTATTATTTAAAATACATCCCATTATTTATTATTGATTTACTATATATAAATTACATGTCACGTTGTTTGTCCGCTATAGACTCCTAAACTACTTAACCGATTTCAATCAAATTTGCACACCGTGTGCAGTTCGATTTAACTTAGGAGATAGGATAGCTCACATCTCAATTTATAGTAAAAAAACATGAAAAATTAGAAAATTTAAAAATACTTAAACCATAATTTAACTTTAGTGCTTTGGACAATGTAAACTTTTTTAATGTAACTTTTGACATTTGACATTTGACATAGAATTGACGCATTTACCAATTCGAATTAAATAGTCATCGTTAAGACAGGACAACGTCTGTCGAGTCAGCTAGTTTTGAATAAAATATACATAATCACATATTGAGTAACTATTTGTAGCTATTTCATTCTTAGAGTTCTAGAATTTTATAGAGTTTCATTCAAACTTCAAACTTGTTTCAAAGCCAGTAGACACATACCTACAGTACTAATACTCGTACAACTTTAAAGTAAAGTTTAAAAACCCAGGTTATTTCGGAACAAAGCCCATTATTGTTCCGAAAAAATATTTTTCTAGCATTCGTTTTTTGAATTATCTACTTCAATTTATCTAAAAACCACAAAAGCCCAACTTGCCCCAAATACAAAGAACTGCACTTAAATCGTCCAGCCATTTTGGAAAATTGTAGGAGATAAAAATAGGTACAAATACACAAAACACAACTTTTCGAAACAACCTTTTCCGCCCATCATGGGTAAAACCGGCACATGTGATACTACCCTATTCTTCCACTTATTGCTTATGGAAAATGTTGTTAATATTACGAAAAGCAAATAACTTCATCCCAACCAAGCACATTTAATTAAATTTTTAAATACGCGATTACCAACCGAATCGCTTCACGTTTAAATATCATTTTCGAACGCCGCAGTGGTGCTCTAAATAATACATCACAAAAGAACCTTATATCCGAACATTCTAATACGAATTAATCAAACAAGATGTTCGAATGAAACAATAAACAAATCCAATAAATATTCACAGATCGCAACCCTAAACGGCTCTCTAGAGTACAATTTGCCACCCCTGATGCAGGTCAAACTAGAGATGGGCCGATTGTGTTTGGGAATCATCATTTTGTATTTATTTAGTGAGTAAATCGAATTGAGTTGATTCGCAACAGACAGAGTATGTGAAATGTTGATTTTTACTCATATATTGTAGAAAATATATTTCGTTCAGTTGAAATGAAGAAAATCCACTGAAAAAGATTTAGATCGATTTTATGAGCCTTAAATATATTTCGTTAATACTGTAACTAAAACAATATCGAAAAGAAAAATAAAAGGAGCTAAAAAGGTAATATGATTGTATATCAATTACAAACATTGATCATTCAATAATGCGAAACCTAGCTTAAATAAAAATACACTGAATAACTAATTATTAGCTAAATCCAACACCGAATAAACAAAACTGTGAAAACGAAGAAACGAATGATTCGCTTAAATGACTCGATCATTTTGTCCATCATCTCATCCCTAAAAACCCTTCTGTACAGTGAGTCGGCAAAAAGTGACAGAATTACTTGTGTGTCTTCTCCGGTGCCTTAATTATGTGTATACTGTATAAGTTGAGGTTGAGGTATTAGTGGAATGTTCTATTTGGAAAGGGTTTGCAAACGAAAAGACTACAAATTGTCAAATACGTAAACTAAAGAACAATTCACACTCATAGATAGTAGTCAACTAGTAGTAGTCTTCTTCTTAGTCATTCACTCTTGACAGAGTGATCGTGGTCGTAATTTTAGTTCACGGAGGAACCTTGCTTTCTGCTGCATATCTTGTAATGTTTCACTATTTGGTTGGTAGATTGCAACGCTTGGAAAACATCGTGAGGAAACCTGCATACGTCCGGAGAAGAAATTCAATGGCGTACGTGAATCCACCAACCCGCACTTAGCCAGCGTGGTGGAAATAGACCTGCTAACCCTGCCAGGGTAGACCTGGTATCCCAGCACTGGGATGATCTAAATGACTAAATGACCGCATGAATGTCCACATCGTTATCACTTGACACAACCATTACCACATCCAATAATGACCTCTAACTTCACCCCTAAACTTTCCCTACATATAAAAACAACTAGCGAACTCCTTCAAGTCCCATTACCTATTAAACAGGCGATCAAAGTTCAACCAAAACTCACCGGTCCATTGAAACTGGTCTCCGAGACATGAAAATTTAATCAAAACAACATCTTGAAAGTTTCAAGTGGCAGAAACTGGGAACTTTGATCTATGGAGAGGTGGTGAGGTTTTAATGGCTTATGTAATATTAAATTGAAGTATGTCCAAGTAGGACTTACGTGATAGTGAGGACGAAGAGACAACTTTGCTTTGACTTGGCGGGGTAAGTAGTGTCACGGGGGATAAACAAGCAGCGTCTAATTTTCATACAAAATAAACCCTGGGCCGTGGACAAATTACTGTCTTTCCTCCTTTTTCATTTTATGAAAAAGAGAGTTTATTAACATATTCATATTCTACCTTTGTTACATCCACACGTGGATAAAACTGAGAAAAGACAATATTATGTCCAAGGTTCTTGCTAGGCTTGCCGACGCCTTATTGTGTGACCGTGGTGGCAATGGTCGTAGCGTGCCATCTCGCTCGTGCCGGTTTGTCACGCCTTACGAGAGTGCGGGAGGGCACACGATTTGAATTTCCTCCTAAACTTGCTCCAGATGGAGTTGAATGGCAAATGTTTTTCAGTGTTATTGTTTTTTTTTCTTTTTTTATGTAATTGCTGACGAGACGAGCAAATCGCTCGCCTGATGTTAAACGTCACGTTTGCCCATAACAGGTCTGCGCCACCCAGAATTTTGAACTCGCAGAATTCAAGACCCTGCGCGGCACAGCACTGCGCTCGTCACCCAGAGATAATTATATAAGTTGTTTAATCTCCTATTTGCCCTGTAATTTCACTGGAAACAATGTCCTTCCAACCGAAACACAGTAATGTTTGCACATTACTGCTTGGCGGTGGAATATCTGGCAAAGGTGTGGTACTTCCCCAGGCGGGCTCTGCAAAAGAGCCCTACCACTACAAATGTTATAATCACCTTACTTAGGTAATTATACTCGTAGAAATGTAGGTACACTTATATTACTATACTTATATTCAAAAAGCTTTGTGTAAAAATATATTTTTTTCAGGCGTTGTAAAATTAGACGCTAACAATGTTATGAATGAGAGCAAAGCCTCACTTATTATCATACTCAACATTTGGGAAATATTTGGTGTTCTACTTTCTGTGACACAATATAAGAATATTTTTACAGAAAGGCGAGTTACTCAAGTGTTAATCTATACTTCAGATGAGATATTCCGGGAACAGATCATTACAAGAATAAAATAAAATCTTGTAAGAAAATTCCACGAAAGAGATATTTTTGGATTTTTATGGAAAGAAAAATGGAATAAAGCGTTAGCATAAAATATGACACTCAAGTAACAAAAGTAACAATGAATGAAAAAAGTAAAATTAAATATTTTTATTACGGAATACTTACATCAGTATTACTTGAACTTAAAAAAGTTACTAAATAAATAAGTAAGTAACATTAAATTAAATTAAGGTTAAGTGGAAAAAAAATTAAGAAAGTTAAGTGAAAATTTTAAAATACCAGTACAGTAAGCAACTATTACCTAAGCACACACCAATAAATAAAACCCAATAATATACTCCGTAAAAAAATCTATCGACAGAACTGTAAAAATATCTATTCTCAGAAAAAACATAGAAAATAGCTGCATTTATATGACACAAATAACATTAAGAATTTATAAGAAAATCTTTTCAGCTCGTTACAAGAAGAGCAAAGAAAAGCAAAGAAAATGCAAACTTAAGTAGATTAATACAGAGTTCCTTTTTAAAAGTACTCTAAAGATGTTGAACACTATCTATCATTATTCTTCCATAATGCAGCGCTCGTGTTTCTCTTTGATATGACTGTCTGAGGCTGGAGGGCTTTTTAACTTAATTATTGTAAATTTACACAATATTGTACATTATCTGCTACAAAATAGAGTTGATAGTCATATGTTAATTATTTACAGAAGGAGATTTTAAAATGGCACGCTAAGCCGAATAGGTCTCATAGAACTCATAATTAAGAATAACTTTTTCTATGGGACCAACTCTGAAATCACAAAAAATAATCGGCTGTTCCGTAGAAAAATGTCAACGACTCTCGATAAAATGTATACTGAATACCTTTTTCGCGATTTCTGGGTTGGTCTCATAGTTAAAGATGTTCAAAATGATGAGTACTAAAGCCTTTTTTCAGCTACGAGTATGTATACCCGTTCCAAAAACTCTGTTTTATACGCTTAGAATTTGTTAAATACTCACTTATATTATTTAACTCGATGCAAGCATAAGTTCATCAATTATCAAATTGTCCCCAAAGTAAAAAATAAATGAAGCGGCGTGGGTGACAGGAAATGAGAGACAAAATTGAAAATATTATTTTTAGTCAGGTGATTTTCATTATTTCCATCGAAATAGAATTTTTAGAGCTTCTATTTTTGCCCCACAACTATTCTATTTATTATTGTTCTATTTTGTACACAAGTTTCATTCTTGTAGCTCTTTTTATTATAAAGTAGAAAATTGAGAGTTTTTATACACATCTTTCTAAGCACACAATACAATATTGAAACTAATTTGAAAAGTTAGATAAAAAAAAATCAAATTAAAGTAAGTTAGATCGTATATCGAGGTGTCATTCGGACCACGATAGAGTTCAGTTGTAAACGCTACTTGCGGTCACCATCGATCTATATAATCCGACTTCGGTGGCGGTCACCCATTCACAGATGTACGATATTATTCGACGCTTAATCGATGATCGATTACACCTAGTCAAGCTGCACTACGAAGCTACGAACATTCTAATAAATTGAGAATTAGCTACAGCAAGAAAATTTAAAAAACAAAACAGAAGATTAAATATCCAAATAACAGTAAGAAACTGTCCATATTTCATAGTTTAGAATCTATAATGGCACTTAAATATGGCAACACTAATAAAGAAGAACATCTATTAGTTAACTCGCAATCATGCATGGCTTTACAATAAATTACAGATAAATAAATGCTTTCTAACAAAATCACCAAGTTGTGAATGAAATTTGATAACTGTGTTAGTGATAATGTTACGCGTTTATAAATCACTGACTTAATGACTTATTCGGCAACTTAGTCGATAAATGACAAAAAAAAACGCAATATTAACTAAGTAATATTATAAATAAAAGCGACTTTGATTGCTTGAGAGAACATCGTAATTTTTTTTTTGCCTGTTATGTTATAGAATTATATTTATTCACTAGCTTCCGCCCACGGCTTCGCCCGCGTGGACTATGTCTCGGGAACCGATAATTAATTTAAGCCTCCTTTTTTTAAGAGCATGTAAAAGGCGTCATACAATGGAAGCAGGGAGGGACCCCAAAAAACCCCGGATGCAATAAATCAGCCCCCTCGAATCATTTAGAAAAATGACGGCCATTTTGAATCATTTGGATTTTCGCCACCACCATCAAGTAGCCCTTGCTAACTCCTATGACATTAAATTTAGTCAAACACCTACCCATCTTCAACCGTTTCGGAGATATAGGCCCTCAAAGTTTGTGTGGCGGCTATTTTTTTAATGTTAATTTTAATGGCTCCAGAAAGGTCCGAGGTTTTGGTGACTTTTTAGTCTCAGCGCTTTGGTAAAAATATTTTTAGTTTTCGAGATAATTATTATTATTATTAGCAGTTCCACCTCGAGGATGTGACTTTCCGAAGGTTTTAGATTTTTTCAGTTAGCATCAAAACAAATTCTTTCTCCGTACTATCTTTACCACGGCATTTCACCCCCACAGGGGTTGATTTTCCAAAAATGGTGAAATTGGTGTTCGTTATTCTTTTAAGCTTCGTATTATTGTAAAGTTTCAAAACCGAGGCGTCAAAAAACAATGCTTCTCCATACTAACTTTAACACCCTATTTCACCCCTAAGAGGTTGAATTTCAAAAAAATATTTCTTGGTTCACGTTTACTCATCAAGACAAACACACCCTCCATATTTCAAATTTCTTCGACCAGCGGTTTAGGCTGTGCGTTGTCTGTCAGTGAGTCATTACAATTCTCTCTTTGTACTATATTTAATACGCCCCTTTAGGGGTTGATTTTCCAAAAATATTGAAACAGGTACCTATGTATTATTTTCTTTAGCTTAGTACATTTGCAAAGTTAAATAATCGTAGCATTAAGAAAAAAATATTTCCTTATAAACTTTATTTCACCCCTAAAGGGGTTGAATTTCGAAAAATAATGAAACAGGTATCTATATTTTTTTAGCTTAGTACAATTATTGCAAAGTCAAATAATCGTAGTATTAGGAAAAAAATATTGTTATACAAACTTCAACACTCCGTTTAACCCCTTTAGGGGTTGATTTTCAAAAAACAAAAAAATAAGTGTCTATTATTTTTTTAGGCTTAGTATATTTGCAAAGTTTCGTAACCGCAGCATCAAAAAAAAATTCTTCATACAAACTTCAATACTCCGTTTCACCCCTTTAGGGGTTGATTTTCAAAAAATAAAAAAATAAGTGTCTAATATTTTCTTTAGCTTAGTATATTTGCAAAGTTTCATAACCACAGCATTAAAAAAAAATCTTCATACAAACTTCATTGCTCCGTTTCACCCCATTAGGGGTTGATTTTTCAAAAATGATGAAATAGGTGTCAATTATTTTTTTTAACGTTAGTATATTCGCAAAGTTTGATAATCGTAGCATTAAGAAAAATATTTTTTTCATACAAACTTAAACACCGCTTTTCACCCCCTTAGGGGTTGAATTGGGAAAATTCCTTTCTCAATGTGAGTCCGCTTTTTGGTATAAAACTTTTGTCCAAATTTGACGTTTGTAGCTTAAGCGGTTTAGGCTGTGCGTTGATCTGTTAATGTTGATGCGTTGATTCAACACTCTGTTTAACCCTTTCAGGGGTGGATTTTCAAAAAATAATGAAACAGGTATCTAATATTTTTTTTAGCTTATTACAATAGCAAAGTTAAATAATCGAAGTATTAGGAAAAAAATTATTTTATACAAACTTCAACACTCCGTATAACCCCTTTAGGGGTTGATTTTCAGAAAACAAAAAAATAAGTGTCAATTATTTTTTTTAGCTTAGTATATCTGCAAAGTTTCGTAGCCACAGTATCAAAAAAAAAATCTCCATACAAACTTCAATACTCCGTTTCACCCCTTTAGGGGTTGATTTTCAAAAAACAAAAAAATAAGTGTCAATTATTTTCTTAAGCTTAGTATATTTGCAAAGTTTCATAACCACAGCATTAAAAAAAAAATCTTCATACAAACTTTATTGCTCCGTTTCACCCCTTTAGGGGTTGATTTTTAAAAAATGTTGAAATAGGTGTCAATTATTTTTTTAACTTTAGTATATTCGCAAAGTTTGATAATCGTAGCATAAAGAAAAAAAAAATTTTCATACAAACTTAAACACCCCTTTTCACCCTCTTAAGGGTTGAATTGGGCAAATTCCTTTCTTAGTGTGCGTCCGCTTTTTGATATAAAACTTTTGTCCAAATTTGAAGTTTGTAGCTTAAGCGGTTTAGGCTGTGCGTTGATCTGTCAGTCAGTCACGACCTTCACTTTTATATATATTGATTAACTTTAGTATATTCGCAAAGTTTGATAATCGTAGCATAAAGAAAAAAAAAATTTTCATACAAACTTAAACACCCCTTTTCACCCTCTTAAGGGTTGAATTGGGCAAATTCCTTTCTTAGTGTGCGTCCGCTTTTTGATATAAAACTTTTGTCCAAATTTGAAGTTTGTAGCTTAAGCGGTTTAGGCTGTGCGTTGATCTGTCAGTCAGTCACGACCTTCACTTTTATATATATTGATAAAAAAAAAATCTTCATACAAACTTTATTGCTCCGTTTCACCCCTTTAGGGGTTGATTTTTAAAAAATGTTGAAATAGGTGTCAATTATTTTTTTAACTTTAGTATATTCGCAAAGTTTGATAATCGTAGCATAAAGAAAAAAAAAATTTTCATACAAACTTAAACACCCCTTTTCACCCTCTTAAGGGTTGAATTGGGCAAATTCCTTTCTTAGTGTGCGTCCGCTTTTTGATATAAAACTTTTGTCCAAATTTGAAGTTTGTAGCTTAAGCGGTTTAGGCTGTGCGTTGATCTGTCAGTCAGTCACGACCTTCACTTTTATATATATTGATGATAGGCCTTAGTAACTATAGGTTTCAGTATTGGTCTTTAACTCTTTAGGCAACTAATGTTTATGGTTTTTCAACACAGTATTTTCACAGTGCTCAAAGTTAAGTCTCGAACTGATGCCTTTTTTATGTAACGGAATGCCTGCTGTCAAGCATCACGCCTGCCCACACCAATTGCAGTACCTACCACACTGAGTTAAACTTTAAAGTCACACACTTAATTACACACTTCAATTCTCCACAAACACCTCACACACAGTGTATAAAGCCATTATAAATAATCTACGTATCAGAGAAGCGAGCCCGCCGCGGGGGAAATCTAGACTTCTCACATAATCGAAATTTTCATCTAATCGTGTGGGAAGATGAATTGCTTAGTTAAGGGAGTGTCTCCACGGTGCGCTGCACTATCTCCGCAAATAAATAGGAACGGTTTAATAATACCGGATATTTTGTTATAAAAGACCAAAAAACCTAGCTATTCAAACTTATGAAATATATTTATTGTTTAGATATTGCGTCTTGTGGCGGTCGCAAAATAAGTTACACTGCCAGTTCGTCTTTGAAATTACCAAATTATTGAGGGTATTATACCACAGTTCTTATCTACTTTCATTATTTTTTATTAGTTTCGGACAATAATGTTTTTTCAAATTGAAACTCATAGTTATACAAGCTTAACGGTTACATTACAGATTGACACAAAAACAAAGAGCTATTTACTACCTATTTAAAAAACTTCTTCTATTCCAAAGATTGTTAACATTAGATCTACTAGAGCTGAGACTAGAGTCCTCTCAAAACTCGCACTAAATCTACTAGAGCTCTCAAAACTCAAATGAAAACGATTTCCAACCCCCGATTTATACATAAAAAAGTTCCGACATACCTCAACCGCGGGGTCTCACATCAGACGCTCTCGATTGAGATTAAAAAACTTTCCGAAACCGCGCCGCTCCGAAAAAAAAATTAATGAAATTTCCACAGCCACCGCTGACCGGAAAGGAAGGAAGTTGTTTCAAGTATTTTCTCTGTTGCGGATAGGCAATTAAGAAATTCAATTTTCAGCGGCTTTAGGGGCCGTTCTGCAGTATCAACGGGTTAAGTTTACTATTGCTTGTCATAAAATGGTTTCTCTTATTCGGTTGGCTTGTAAATATTGGTTTTTAATAGTTTTTATTACTAAATTATAGTTTATTCCTCTATATTTTATTATAGAGGTAGTTTCATAATTGAAAGGTACTAGATAATAAGAAAACCACAAAAATTGTTGTTGTTATTTGGAAACTACTGTTTTAATTTTAATTTTACACATATATTAATTTTATTGTGCTTTGTAATTACACATACAAAAAGTTTAAAAATAATAAAATCATAGTATTTAATTTAAGACTATTTTTGTATGTTATAAGAAAGCGTAATGAAAAATGATTATTACGAGTATGACAGAAAAATTATAAGAATCAACAAGCTACCCGGGTTGAGTAATCCTTTAGAAGGGCTCATTGTCATCAAGAATAGATTTTTTAAGTATCGAAAGGTTGATTAAGTTTCTATTGTTTCGAAGTAAAATTTTTCGACTTACGAAGTTTATGGGCAGAAGTTTGGATATTGTTCGGATTTTTTTGTATTTCCAGTAATGGCGCAAAGATAATATTGATGGAGGAACTTGTTGGTTGGAAAAAGATATTGTTTTTATTTTATTTTATTGGGAAATGTTTTATTTTTATCTAAAATTATGATGACTATGAATGAATGACTAGCATTTACTGGTGGAATGTTTTCGTAGAGCTCTAGCAGGAAAATCAAGTCGCTGACTGCTCAAGATAGATCAAGTCGGTGATGGTCTCACCACCCCGAAGATATTCAAGGCTTCTACAAGGTTATAAGGAAAGGGTATCCTAAGCCGAAAAAGACCCGTAGTATGGGACCAACCCGGAGCAGCTGTTTTTTTCGCGAATTTGGGGTTGGCCCTATGGTAAGAGTAGTTAGTTGTTCATAATTATGAGTACTATGAGCTTTTTCCGGCTTAGCATATCCTTTTCTTATAGCCCTGTATCGCTATTATTACACGTAATGTTGACGTCCTATTTTCCGTCTCTGGCCAATCGAGTTGGAAAGCGAGAAGATCGTCACGCCTTGTTCCGATTTATCAAACGATTTTTCAGTAGGTATTATTTTTGCATCCCCATGTAAACCGGCGCTGAAGAACAATGGGCGTGAAACAAAGCCCCGCCGCAGGACCCTTACCTCCTTTACGTTTTTTATTGTTGCCTAACCTTTTTCGGTTGATCCACTCCGGTTTAATAACCTCCGGGTGTAGAGCAAGAATTGAAAGAAGAAAAAGAGTCCCTATCTGTTTTTTACGCTATTGAGTGACGAGACTATCAAATTGTTCGCCTGATGTAAAACGTCACGTGTGACCGTAATAGGTCTGCGCCACCCAGAATTTTGAACTCTCAGAATTGAAGACTATGCGCGGCACTGCGCTCGTCACCCTGATAATTATATGAGATGTTTAATCTCCTATTTCCCCTGAAATTTCACTGGAAACAATGCCCTTCCAACCAGAACACAGATGTTCGCACGATTGCATATATTGATTCAATTTCTCCAGGACTAAAATACTAAGAGGATAGTTAAAAATAGTACCTAAAAATAAATATTTGTCTATTGTCGATTGGATACTTAGGAATAGAAATACTGTTTTCGCACACGCGAGATTATAAAGAGGACATAATATTGAACAAACAACAAGGTACGGGGCTCAATACAGCCTTCACCATGAAATTCAACCAACTTGCCATGTAAAGCTCTTAAAGGAACCTCATTTAAAAACAAAGTTATATTATATGAAATCTTTCGTTTGACTTTGCATCGTTAACTTTCGGATTTTGTTTGAACTGTAAGCAGTAGAATCTTGGCATGTCTTCCAGCTTAAACCTAAGTCTACACTCTACAGTTATCCTACTCGTGTTGTTGCGCTGCGTCCCATCGTTGTGAAGGATTCACAACTCGCTCAGAGATTACGCCGAAGTGGGAAGTATCCAAGCGTTGGAATAGCACCTTTTACCAGCTTTTTACGAGACAAAAGGATTTCTTGAGAACACATCGACAATAAAAAAAAAACTTTGTTTTGACCGAAAGAAAGAAAACAAATAAAGACTTATTTACTTGATATAAAATAATAATTACAAACACAAATTGAAATTAGATCAAAAGCAATGAAAAATACAGAACAAACCACTACAGCTGACTTATGATGTCTTATAAAGCCCGTCACAGACGATTCGCATTGGTTTGCTTTTGTTGTACATAAAATATTAAAAGATAAAAAATAATACTACAGGAATCGTTAGCTACAAGAATCTTTGATTTTCTTTTTTGGGATAAAAAGTAGATCATTATGTCAATGTAGAGGTAGGGTATACGCTACTTCCACACTAAATGTAATCCAAATGCGTTCAGTAGTTTTTGCGTAATTGAGTAACAAACATACATACGTACACATTTCTAATATACTGAGAAATTATGTAGGTATCCGTCACAAGAAATGTCCTTCGCCACGCCTTCTTATTAAGGTTTTATTACGATTCCAGCGAAACGCTCCAGTAACTCGCATTCGCTGATTTCTTCAGAAATCATTATTATTTTTTACCTTTACTTTTAATTTAATCGAGTAATAATTTGGAAAATTTGCTTGAGTTAATTTTCTTTCATCTATTTTTACTGAAGCCAAAAATGGCTGTCGATTGGCCACGTTTTGTTTAAATTGTTTGTATTGAAAACAGTAATGCTCGTTGCTCGTGGGATTCATTCAGCTAGCCACTCTTAATAGATCAAAAAAGTTATGAAACAGTTAGTTAGGTCATTTTGGGCTCTAAAACTTATAACAGAAGTCAACAAAAATTCAAGGGTCTCTAGATTTATTGATCGGCGTAAAAGCTAATGTCCAAACTAACAGAGGCCATATTATCTCATTGGTTTTCATGTTTGTTCGACAAAACATTCTAGAAAAATCCAGAAAATTCTCGAACGTTCCCGATTTTGGTCATTGAACCTTTCAGCACAAGCGTATCCTTCCAGTAGTAAATATTATCATCCCTGAAAAGGATCTCAAACGAACGGCCAAGAAATCGAAACTCGAAGCATCTCAGATAAGGTCGTTTAGGAAAAGGAACGAAAATACTTACGAAAAATTACGAGGATTCATTTTGTTTTGGGAACGGTTCGATTTCATTGAAAATCTTGCTTTACCTATTGCTATACATTTCCCGGGTAGGTTGGAACGATGTTATTGATCACCAGCCAAGGTTTCGAATTTCAGATAGATACCTATACGAAATGGTATATATTATAAATATATACCTGGTTATAACGTTTATCATATTCGGAGCTGCTACAACCTTCAATTTAATATGATCCCAATCTCAGCAATCGGCTCATAACTAATTACCACTCGTGGTCACCCATCCAAATACCGACCAGCTATGCAAGTATAAAATTCTATAGATTGATTAAATTAATCATTGGACGAATTTGTCTATGATTTGGACAACATTGTTAATTTAATCGTTATAGTAGAGACTATGAACGTCAGTTAATAGACAGATGAAGTTCCATACTAACACTACAGGTCATAACTTAATAGATCTACTAGTTGGTCTACTACTAGACAATCGAGCTACGAAATTGCACTACCTGAATACTGATTGCAATAATTATTGAATTGCAACCGCTATGTTAAGATTATATTATATATAGATCTTAGATAACTATATTTTAGGTAATTAACCGGCCTGTGTACGGTGGCAAATGGATGCCCAGGGTAGGAGATCCTGCCATGTAACGTTTTTATAAGAGGCCTAGTGTCCTGCAGTGGACAGATATTACATAGGCTGTTGATGATGATGAAGCAGTGCCTATTACAATCCGCGAAATATTTATTTGTATTTGTTTGTTTTAAAAGTTAATTTAATAGTTTCTCATTGTTAATCAATTATTGTTAATTAAGGCAATTATTACCAAAAAAAAAGAAGTTAAAACTCAACTACCCTTATTGGGTAAACCAACATTGTGCGAAGCAGAAAATAACCACAAAAAAGTAAACGAAATAAAGTAGTTGATTGCTAGAAGCCGTCTATCACGCGAAAAAGGCAGCAAACACAGAAATGCCATTAATACTGTTTTTACTGACACACCATCGATTTCAATTATACAGTTCCTCCAATACATGTCAAGGAAATGGCTAATTCAGATTGATCTAACAAATTAATCCAGTAAAAGACAGGGTAGGACTGAAGCCATGTAGAATCCGGCGAGGCAGTCTAGCATGCTAATTCCATAGCTTTTAAAACTAATGGTATCGATCGTCCAAATGAAAAATAAATCCGCTGTGAAGCAAAAACTAGCTCTTCGAGGCTTCCGTAACTTTTTGCGACACAGAAAATAATATACTTAATATAATTCATAATTATCATGTAAAATGCGCTCTCACCATATGGGTTCCTTTTTATCATTTTTTGTATGATTCCCTAAAAATGTGGGCAGTTGTGCCGGTATCTTTGTATTCCTAATTCCGGAAAATCCAAGATACTGTTGTATATATCTAAATGTGCATTTTTTATTCCAGGAATACGGGACTTTCCGGGAGAGTTGTTAAGTGTTAGTTTTGTTTGTTTTTGTTTTGTTGTCTTTATGTTTTTTATTATACTGTACGGTCAAAAGGGTGACAAAAAAGGGTATAAAATTATGTATTTTTATAATTTTGTATATAGCCTCCTCATGAAGATCACCGAATGTGATTGAAACTAGTCCTAGTAAAGAAGTTATTTTTTTCGTCAGTATTTCCGTGTTAATTGTAACAAAATGTGTTAAAACCACGTTCGTCTCCACGCCTAGCTTGATGAACGAACGTTGAAAGCGAGAGTCACTCATTCGTGCTCTCGTAAAGCCATCCATCCATACAATTTATCTCTCTTAAACTTCTTTCGGAGCCGTTCAAATCATTCAATAATTACAATGTCGTAAACAATCCAACCCAGTGGCCATATTCGGGATCAGTAGGACCATAAAACCCGGCTCGATTCACGACCATCGGAATAAGCGAGTCGGCATTAGCGCAAGGTATTTGCGCCAGTTTTACCACCGAGTAGACAACGTACAGAAAAGTTGTTCTTTGGGCTAACTGTTCACTGGAGCAGAGAAGAGAGGAGCGGAGTGAAACTGCGCAAATATTAACCTATAGAATAGCATAATCTTTAATCGGAGCACGGAGTTTACAGTGTGAAATACTAACTGGCGCACAGTGCGCTTAGTGATGTGTATTTCTTATCCAATTCTTGTTTTTTTTTAACTTGGCTAGTAATTATAGAAACGTGAGCAATCAAGATATAAGTATCTCATTAATTTAGTATTAAATGAGTAAAACGGTGAGACTCCACTGCCAGCCGCGCATCTGCAGAGCAACAGCTTACAGCTACTCGTATTTTGACTTTGGTGTTGAAGTTGCGGAAATTTAATTCGATTTTACCCATTTGCGTCTGGTACACCTCTTCTAAAAGGTTTACCGAAATGCAGAAAGAAGGTTTATACTAAAAATCGAATTAATTCAAAATTGTAGTAGCGTAGTGTTAAAATCTTAAGACGTGTTTTGGTCTTAAGATCTTTAATTTTTTATTTTTAAGATCACTAACTATGTTTTGCTGAATAACGTCTCCGACCTTTGCCGGAGGAATAGCTGAACATACAAAAAAAAGTACTGATCTTTTGTACATACCAGTTTCTCTGGCCATGTTCTAATGTGTAGCTTTACTGCCACTTGAATTACAATGGCATCGCGTTATCCACAGATGGTATGATAATAGATCCCGGGTTGAGTGCGAATTTGTAAGTGTTTGGCTTGCGGTTGTAGCTTTTTATTGGATCTGGGTGGGCTTTATTGAACTGTAAAATATGACTGGACTAGTAAGTAAGCTGGTACTAGGGTAGGCTACCTTCTCTATCGGTAGCCTAATAAAGCAGAGTAAGTAAGCTTGTATAGGCTACCTCTTATTGGTAGCCTATTAAAGATGCTGTTTAAGGGTTTGAACAAAAATGAAAGTAGTATGTTGCAACAAGTGTTCTTGCTGAACTAATAAAATGTCGAATTTAAAACCGTCTGATTTTTTAAGTCAGTTAAAATCGAAAATTTGAAATGAAATTTGCAGTATATGACGTCTACAAAAATAGTACAAGTTTTTATTCCGCTTAAAAAGTGTGCAATTAAACAAATTACTGTTCATTCCATGATAAGTGAATTCAGTTTAACGTAACAAAGTGGACGACAAAAGAAGGTTTCGAAAGCTCAATGTTTTTCCAGTGCATGCAAATTTCGACACTTCAAATCGATCGCCACTTTTTGGAGTAAAAATTCCTACAAGCACGGAAACTGGCTCTTTAGTTACTACGCTCAGCTATACAATAACCAATTTACATTTACAGTTAAAAGAGAGAGACAGCATCGTATTTTTTGACTAAACTGAAAGCTGCGCTTGGAACATTTTAGTTCCTTCATTTTACCAACTGTATGGATAAGTTGGTCGGGCTGTATCAGTGGCATCGTGCCAATACCCGCGTTTTGCGCACTCCTCTAGTATAACAAGCTCGTATCGCCTAACTTTAATTGCTCTTTTGACGTTGCAGATGTATAAGTAATTATGGAAAATAATATTCATTTACAGTCTAATTTTACTTCATTAGGCTGCTGTCTCAATAGTAATGGCAAATAACGGTTTTGTTTTCATTGTACCAATTAAACGAATACTTAATTTACTTTTAGAAAAACAAATAATTCTAAAAAGAGGAGATATTTATTAAACCAAATAAAATTGATAAATTGACACATTTTAACTTTATAATTTAACAGAAATTTGACTTTGAAGTTCTCTTCTACAAAAAAATACCATTTGCAGTTTCGATAGTGTTTGTTGGAGCAGTCGAATTATTGGTATGGTAGTGGCACCTATCGTCTTTCTCGGTACTTTTTGTACGTACTGATATAGTACAAAGTCTACTCCGAGGCCCTATAGAGCAAGGTTACTGAATTTAAGATCTGAATAAATTGCTGTTTCATTTGTTTCATGTCCTCCTTCAATACTGACAAAAATGCATCATTACTGACCATCAAGCCAGATGACGGCCAATCGCCAGCCTATTACTGAACAAAAAAAGAGATACACCATAAATCAAAATAGATTTCGTACACTTTCGTAATTACTTAAACCTAGCTCTTAAACAATTTCGTTAACAGCTATTTGGTTCAAAATTTGACCTTCAAATAAATCTCCACGACTATACCAATTCCATTCCAGTGTTTATTTCCAAAACATAATTTTCGTTTCGTTTCGAAACGTATTGTTCGATTGGAAACATAACTTGTGATTTTCAATTCCAAAGACTCGATACTTGATATGGGTATTTGTTTCACCTGAAAGCAATCTTGGAATATTGAACGAATCCGAGACGGGGCCTGATTGAATGATTGATAAATAGGAGTCAATTGAATGTGTAAATGCGAAGATTTTCAATTGTTTCAATTTACGTAGGTATTTGAGTTTGAGAAACGATTGATTTGAAAGCGTGCAGCTCATTCAAATTATGGATTTATCATTTTGAATATTTGTAGAAAATGAATAGAAAAGCTGGGTGAAATGTGCGATGATTGGAAACGAATTTGATAATGTTTCAGAATTTCAAACGCATATAATTTCACCATCACGATTTTTATTATATTCTGAATTCAATGTAAAAATAAATTGAAGCGTCTATAGCATTTTCATAGATTTCATCAGCCAACCCACCTTTCAGTTGTGTTGAAGACTATAATTACATTTAATTACATTACCATGCGTAATCTATATATATAAAAATGAAACCCGTTTTCCTTGGTCACGGCATCACGCGTGAATGGCTGGACCGATTTCACTAATTCTTTTTCTGTTGTATTTGTTATTATTAGGAGAAGGTTCTTAAGAAAGAAAAAATATTAAAATAGCGAAAATTTAAGAATAGGTACTTAGCGCTTTGGACAATGTAAACTTTTTTAATGTAACATTTGACATTGAATTGCGTGCTCAAATATCATCAAGACACATTTACTCTACGTTTATCCCAAAATGTTTAAAAAATGAATGTCTACCCGTGCGAAGCCGGGACGGGCCGCTAGTCAAGAGATAAATTATCTGAAAGCTTGTTTTCGAACGTTTTTGACGTATTTTTTTTCGGTCCCTATCAATTTTATTACCAGTTATTAAAGTCGTATTGATTGTAATCAGCTCATTTTTCCTTTATCAAATAATTATAACAAGCTACCTAATACATGCTTTGTAAGACAAACAAACATTACACCCATGAATGAGGAAGTATTAGTTTATTATGCATATTCCAACTTCTGACCTACTTCGAACCACTTTATAGACACCACTTTGGACCAAAAGTTATGACAAACACTTTCAACATTACAAAAGGACGCATTACCATCCCCCTCCCTCAACCCCCTCCACATTCATTTGAGGAATCGTCCCAAGAGCACTCCCGTCTAATATGTCAACTAAATGTAATTAATATACCATGTGGTTTATTTCTCGGCAAACAGGGCCTCGTAACTTGCAAATTACCTTCCGAGTTTCACAATTACTTGTGAGGTGGTGTGTGAGCTTGGGAGAAGCGGACCGTGTGTGTACACTCACACATGTACTCGTTGAAGATAGCGAGCGCAGAGCTCTGCTGTGAGAGGGTTTCGTCAGTTGAAGTTGTTGCAGGCCGTGATGAAATTTACTGTAATAACATTGAATTAGGATAATATATAAATTTATTAGTATTTAGCTAGATACGTATTGGGCGCATGTCACCGAGCTTCACTTCCGAACTACTTCGCTCTTAGCGACAAGGCTGCCAGTTGTCGCACTAGTTTTAAGTGTTCCCTTAACCGGCTTCCAAAAAGGAGACGGTTCTCAATTCGACTGTTTGTTGGTTTTTATTGTCTGGAATTTCTGATTTGACGATAAGGAGTTTATCTATCAAGATAACCCCAAATCTGCTAAACCCGAAGTTGAACAGTGCCTTACCGAGTACGAAGTCTCAATATCAGCAAATTCCAATTATAATGTTAAAAAGAAATCTTTCAAAAATAGTTCCAAAAAGTCCAGGCTAGTTGATTTCCATCAGTAATTTCAAATGTAAATTGCCAATTTGGCTAACACGAAGATTTCCGTATAACAGGTGTTGCGGCTAATTTATTCAATTGATCAATATTCAATAGGTTTGGGTGTTCCGGACTTATTCTGGACCGATTTTGCTCCCAGAATCGATGAGGTAAAATTGGATCATGTTTTGTTCCTTTTAGCTATTTCGAGGCGTATATTTTCGAGAGCGGTCCTGGATTATTCCATCAATTAAGGACTTTTGGTGCTGAAATAGAATCGATTTTTTTATCTTGTCTGACCAAAGTTTTTAATAGAGACAGTCCCGTGTTTTTGTTCGCTAAAACGAATTTCAGTCGAGTTGCAGGAAACTCGAAATATGATACGGAAAATTCTGTTGTAATGAAATTGGAAAACCGTTTTCAATGGAACCTCTACCTAATCCTGATGCGAGCAATTAATTTGTTGAACATTTGGATTCGGATTTGAAAAGTTAATTCGACCAAGTAGAAATAATACGGATAAAGAGAGTGTTCTAAGCTTGGCATTTTTAGTCGCACATTGATGAAAAATAATTATGATTTTACCGTTTCTGTGCCTCTAACACCGTTTAAAAAATTAAGTGTACAAGTACCTAGACAAAGTAAATATATGTAAACAATTATTATATTTTACTTTGATGACCATTATATCATAGACTAGCGACTTGCCCCGGCTTTGCACGGGTATAAAATAAAGCCTATGTTACTCAGGGATAATGTAGCATTCTAATGGTGAAAGAATTTTTGAAATCGGTCTAGTAGTTTTTGTGTTTATTCAACACAAATATACAAAAAAAACCAAATCTTTCCTCTTTATAATATTAGTATAGATACGTTGGCATGCTGTGAGCATAGCAAGCATTTGAATGTAAATAAATAAATAAATCAATATATATAAAAGTGAAGGTCGTGACTGACTGACAGATCAACGCACAGCCTAAACCGCTTAAGCTACAAACTTCAAATTTGGACAAAAGTTTTATATCAAAAAGCGGACGCACACTAAGAAAGGAATTTGCCCAATTCAACCCTTAAGAGGGTGAAAAGGGGTGTTTAAGTTTGTATGAAAATTTTTTTTTTCTTTATGCTACGATTATCAAACTTTGCGAATATACTAAAGTTAAAAAAATAATTGACACCTATTTCAACATTTTTTAAAAATCAACCCCTAAAGGGGTGAAACGGAGCAATAAAGTTTGTATGAAGATTTTTTTTTTAATGCTGTGGTTATGAAACTTTGCAAATATACTAAGCTTAAGAAAATAATTGACACTTATTTTTTTGTTTTTTGAAAATCAACCCCTAAAGGGGTGAAACGGAGTATTGAAGTTTGTATGGAGATTTTTTTTTTGATACTGTGGCTACGAAACTTTGCAGATATACTAAGCTAAAAAAAATAATTGACACTTATTTTTTTGTTTTCTGAAAATCAACCCCTAAAGGGGTTATACGGAGTGTTGAAGTTTGTATAAAATAATTTTTTTCCTAATACTTCGATTATTTAACTTTGCTATTGTAATAAGCTAAAAAAAATATTAGATACCTGTTTCATTATTTTTTGAAAATCCACCCCTGAAAGGGTTAAACAGAGTGTTGAATCAACGCATCAACATTAACAGATCAACGCACAGCCTAAACCGCTTAAGCTACAAACGTCAAATTCGGACAAAAGTTTTATACCAAAAAGCGGACTCACATTGAGAAAGGAATTTTCCCAATTCAACCCCTAAGGGGGTGAAAAGCGGTGTTTAAGTTTGTATGAAAAAAATATTTTTCTTAATGCTACGATTATCAAACTTTGCGAATATACTAACGTTAAAAAAAATAATTGACACCTATTTCATCATTTTTGAAAAATCAACCCCTAATGGGGTGAAACGGAGCAATGAAGTTTGTATGAAGATTTTTTTTTAATGCTGTGGTTATGAAACTTTGCAAATATACTAAGCTAAAGAAAATATTAGACACTTATTTTTTTATTTTTTGAAAATCAACCCCTAAAGGGGTGAAACGGAGTATTGAAGTTTGTATGAAGAATTTTTTTTTGATGCTGCGGTTACGAAACTTTGCAAATATACTAAGCCTAAAAAAATAATAGACACTTATTTTTTTGTTTTTTGAAAATCAACCCCTAAAGGGGTTAAACGGAGTGTTGAAGTTTGTATAACAATATTTTTTTCCTAATACTACGATTATTTGACTTTGCAATAATTGTACTAAGCTAAAAAAATATAGATACCTGTTTCATTATTTTTCGAAATTCAACCCCTTTAGGGGTGAAATAAAGTTTATAAGGAAATATTTTTTTCTTAATGCTACGATTATTTAACTTTGCAAATGTACTAAGCTAAAGAAAATAATACATAGGTACCTGTTTCAATATTTTTGGAAAATCAACCCCTAAAGGGGCGTATTAAATATAGTACAAAGAGAGAATTGTAATGACTCACTGACAGACAACGCACAGCCTAAACCGCTGGTCGAAGAAATTTGAAATATGGAGGGTGTGTTTGTCTTGATGAGTAAACGTGAACCAAGAAATATTTTTTTGAAATTCAACCTCTTAGGGGTGAAATAGGGTGTTAAAGTTAGTATGGAGAAGCATTGTTTTTTGACGCCTCGGTTTTGAAACTTTACAATAATACGAAGCTTAAAAGAATAACGAACACTAATTTCACCATTTTTGGAAAATCAACCCCTGTGGGGGTGAAATGCCGTGGTAAAGATAGTACGGAGAAAGAATTTGTTTTGATGCTAACTGAAAAAATCTAAAACCTTCGGAAAGTCACATCCTCGAGGTGGAACTGCTAATAATAATAATAATTATCTCGAAAACTAAAAATATTTTTACCAAAGCGCTGAGACTAAAAAGTCACCAAAACCTCGGACCTTTCTGGAGCCATTAAAATTAACATTAAAAAAATAGCCGCCACACAAACTTTGAGGGCCTATATCTCCGAAACGGTTGAAGATGGGTAGGTGTTTGACTAAATTTAATGTCATAGGAGTTAGCAAGGGCTACTTGATGGTGGTGGCGAAAATCCAAATGATTCAAAATGGCCGTCATTTTTCTAAATGATTCGAGGGGGCTGATTTATTGCATCCGGGGTTTTTTGGGGTCCCTGCTTCCATTGTATGACGCCTTTTACATGCTCTTAAAAAAAGGAGGCTTAAATTAATTATCGGTTCCCGAGACATAGTCCACGCGGGCGAAGCCGTGGGCGGAAGCTAGTTTAGAATACAATAGGAAGTAGAATAGTATCAGAATGAAGTGTGGCAGAGTGACCAAAATTAAATAGGACAAGGTCATTTATTACGGTATCAACTCTAGCATAAAGCACATCAAGTAATGTATTCCCGACTTGTAACGGTTTGCCGTCGTTGTATAATAATATGTGGAAAGTATTTAAAAATAATGACGACGATGTCATAATATTACTACGAAAACTAGCGTGGTTTTGACACATTTTGTTATAAATTATTTAGACTATTCAGATTTAACTATAAAAACCAACCTTAGTTTTTAGAAAATTTTATTTATACAAGCTAGACGATAGACCACAGCTCATTTATAAGTAATATGATAGCCAACATAATTATAGGCTATATAATATATACTACTAAGGTTTCATTTCTTTATTTTCAATGGTAATACTGCCTTACATATTTCAGAGTTTTAACCTCCGACTCCGGAAAGAAAATGCACTCGCCCATTCTCAAGCCACTTAAAATATATAATTCACACCGAGAAGATAAAGTTCCAAAATAAAAATCGTACAAAGTGCACAAATGTTCCGTACCCGAGTCGAAGATAAATGGTGTAATTCCCTTTATCGCCGAGAAAAAAAGTCACAAAGATAACAAAGAAAAAAGATTTTTAAAAGACTATAATTCACAGACTCCAGGAAAAACCCTTCTCTTTACTAAGCTATGGAATAAATTGTGTAGATGAGACACTTCTTCGCTTTACTGGATGACGAATGGGTGCGATGTTTAGGATGCAACTTGGCTGCCAAAGACTAGGCAAATATAGAAGGTATCATTCTGAATTTAAAAAAAAATGTTTGGTTCAGCATTTTTGTAATGTAAAATTGTAAAAAAAAGTTGTAGCTTGTGCTAATTAGATTTTTTTTAAAGTAATTTTTATATATTATTTGGTATTTCGAAAAATTTGTAGTAAATTACTTAAAAAATTATTCTAAGCATCGTCCGTACCTATAAGTAGGTACTTCTAAACCTAAATACAGAACACACGCTTAATGCATAAGTTGCTCAGTAAAATAATATTTAAGTAATACATTTACTTAAAAAATAATTATATAATCTAAACTGAGTAGCTACAAACATCCTTTAAACTTTTGCATTTTGGTATAATTTTATTTGAGAAAAATGCTTTTCAAATATCCCTAACAGTAGTTCATAGCAAACTATTCTGTACAACAAATTTTGAAATGCGATCACGAACACATGCAAACTACAGAAAATGGTTCACCTCACCACTCTTCGCCCGTATCTCGAAACGTAGTTGAAAAGTGGTTACGAGTCCTTCGGAGTTCCTAACTCAATCAAAATCTTAAAGCGTGTTTACACTTGAAAATGGCTGCAAGAAATCTTACAGAAAGATAATCTAGGTAAATATAAGTCGTCAATTTTTAAACGTTTGGAGTAAGCTTTTTTTGTTCTTTCACGAGTTATGCCAAATCGCAATTATCTATATATATAAAAGAAAGTCGTGTTAGTTACACTACTTATAACTCAAGAACGGCTTTACCAATATGGCTGAAAATTGGTGAGGAGGTAGCTTAGAGCCAGGAAACGCACATAGGATACTATTTATTCCTATTATACTATTTATTTCTATTAAATAAATTCGATAGCATTCAAGTGTGAATTGACATAAAACATCAGTCACTATCAAACGAGGTATAACAAAAAAGAATCAGACTTGGAATAACAAAACGACTTATTATACTCTTTGCGCAAATGACAGCTATGTAATGGACGTATGGATGACAATTTGATTTAACAATTTAACAGCTAAACAGATTTTGACGAAATTTGGTATGAAGGTAGCTTAAGCCCTAGGTAATAATGTAGATTACTTTTTACCCCAGAAAATTGAACGGCTTTCCGCTATTCTTGCAGGACAGCGGGTGAAACCGCGGGGCGCAGCTAGTTTTAACTTATTTTATAAAGACGAGAGTGAGCTAGTCACGACCCCGATCATCATTAAATTTTGCATAAAAGCTATACAGTGGTTACAGAAAAGCTCATAAAGCTACTTTCATCATCATCAAAAACATCACCATTACCGATTTTCATTAACGTGCGTCATTTAATTACATTTAAAAAAAACTGCGGGTACAGCTAGTTATATCATAAATTATTTTGTACCATGGCTGACCAAAACAAACATTCTACTTGCCTACTGTTATTACAAAAATGTATAACATGGGAAATGCGTCTATTAAAATACTTCAAAAGAAACTCATAATGTTTTGTGTCATAAATACTATTATGAGACAACAGTAAACTTTTCGCACTTGTGCGTTTAAAACGCTGAGCAGTAATTTATATAGAAGTACAAATATTACTATTTTGTTCCCACTTTTTATCTTAACATTATCATTATGTAAAAAAAATTCTAAATTATGTGTGGTTAAATGCTTTTAATGCTTTTAAATCAAAAACAAGTTTTATTTTTTCTTTTTTTTTATGACTAGGTAAAAAGGCTATACTTACTTTTAAATATCAAACAGCAACGACACCAAATTTTCTCCTACTATCATACACTTTTTTATTATAATTTTTTTACTAAAAACTGTTCTTATTATATACTTTTTTAAGCGTTTCATGAACTCTAATACAAAACCGCTAATCCAAACCCGCGGGCGACTTTCCTCGATAAACGCCGACTAAAAACACATAATCAACGCATAATGACCTCGTATTATCGCTTGTAAAATTTACTGCGATCGAAAGAGACGTGAACGGCTAAACAGATGTTTAAGGCACGACTGCACTAAGACATTTTTTGTTTTAAACTCACGACGAGTTTACGTTGTAATTAATGTCGTAGTAGGAAAAGGAATAAATTACATTTAAAAACCTCTCAACTAAAATGAAGTAAAAAACCAAAGAAAATCTATCTGGGGCTGCCATTCACTGTTCTCATCAGTTGTATTATGATTTTAAGCTATTTTATTTTAAGCTATACATAGTTTCTATCGCGGGCCTTGAGCGTGGAGGCCGAATCCAGAAATTCCGTAACGAAAATAACCTAAGGCACAGCGGTGATACTTTTTAGTTTTGCCATCTATCGATAAATAGCAGAACTTTTAATGACTTTTTGAAATATCACGCTTGTCTCTTTAGTTCAGCAACTCGCCTCTTGGTGGAATTGGTTAATGAAATAATTATAATTAAAATTGCATAAGTTGATAAAAAATGCTATGCAATAGCTTTACCGCGGCAGTCCCTGAGTGCCACACGTCTTTTTCTTTTTTTTACTTCACGATTAGTGAACCATTTTTCACCCGATTGACATCTTAGTACATAGTCTTCTTTGAGAGCCTTCTTTCCTCTTGATAAGCACTTCCTTCTTCCTTCTTTACTTATAAGCATTGCTTGAAGTTAGTCACGGCTTAAATTGCTCTGACAACATCACGCTGACGTGAAATATCACGTGCGAAAACAAGACGGAAAATTTTAAACAATGATTGAGTTTAAGCAGGCTTTAAAAGTAAGGCCATTTATATGCTTAATATATTTTTTTTAATTCCTCCCGGTGCATTTTGATCTTTATCCAAAAACGCGGACCGGTTTAACGCACCAGTGTGAAATCGGAAGTGCGCGAGTTTGGAACTGGGATGGCCTTTAATTATAATTATTTTGTGTGTTTAATGAGAGAAATCTATCGGTCCATACCAGTTGGTTAACATAATTGGATATTATCGCTTTTAGGCGTGAAAATATTAATTGTTTTAATAAGTTATATTGAACCCGCGGTTTCCCTCATGTTGATGAATAACGGTTTAATGAAAATATGTAGTCTATGTGTTAATCCAGGGCATAACATAATCTCTATTCTAAACTTTACGGAAATCGGTTCAGTAGTTATACGCGCCAACAGATTTCACACAAACTTTCGCAATCGCAATTCATTCGCAATCTTAGTAGGAAGCAGAATATATACCTACTTAAGTAGGTATACACTTTGTTATGATTGATAGATAAGAGTATATTTTTGGTTTGAAAAAACAAGAAATAAAAGTAACTTTGTACACTGGTGGCATTGTCTAGTACCTAGATGGCAAAGTGGAGAAACATTTTCGTTAGCCTTTTCGTGGACAACATTTAGTGGTTTTGAGTGGTCCGAAATCTCCAACATCAAGTTAACAACGCAACTTAGTATGTCAGCCACTTAAATTACAATGTAAGCCACACAGTTTATAATGTAAGTCACTTACTTAGATAACTACGTACGCCACTCAGTTACAATGTAACACACTTTATAATGTAAGTTTCTCGACTTAGTATGGGAGCCGCTTAGCTTATTTTCGTAAGCCGAGTGGCAATTTTGATTGTTTTTTTTAATTCAATTTCGTGGTAAACAACCGACGACCCACCTGGTGGTAAGTGTTCACCGCCACTTATGGGCATCTTTTATAACCGAGGCTTCTTCGATGCGTTGCCTGCCTTTAAGGACACTATGCAGTATGCTGGTATGCACCTTTGGTTTAAAATAGAAGCCCATAATAAATTCTAGTAGAATAACCGAAGGTGGTAAGCCAATTCCACAGCAAGCATGTTATGTCATAGCAAAAAGTTTAGAAAGTACTTAAAACCCAAATTTTTCTATAACAAAATCTAAAAACCATCCACACAGTAGGTACTAGAAAGGCGCTTTAGCATTACAACTAAGTTGAGATGTAACAAAAATATGCTTTCAAATAAAAATAAAACCGCACCCAAATCGGATCACCCGTTCAAGAGCTACGGTGTCACAGACAGACATACACAGACCCACATACATAGCGGTCAAACTTATAGCACCCCTCTTTTAGCATCGGAGGCTACAAAAAAGAATAAAAATAATACTCATCATTACAGCCTAATTAATTTCCATTCAAACAAAAGCAGATAATATTCCCCACACTCGTACGATAATTATTCATGTCCATAATGTATAATTTATGCGTAATTACCAGCGATGTTGTTTTATCGCAAGGGAACTCTTTGTTTATAGTGTTTTAAACGGGGAATATAATTAGTGAAGCAATCGATATCATTGCTGGGAAATAACAAAGTAAGGTAATATGTGTAAGCATTATAAAAACATGCTATAAAAGTGATTTGAAGAATGGAACGTACGAGTGAAAGAGATGGCTGAATGTTAGTAAACTCAAGTATGAAAGAGAAAGCATAGATTGAAAGGAATGAAAGAGATAGTATTAGGAAACCTTAGATGTAAGAAAGAGAAATAAACACTTTTAAAATGGACCTTTCATCGTTTTAATTGTCTATTTACATAATATGTGAAAATGAGTCGAAGTTTAAACAGCGTTTTAAGGAAATGATGTCCTCGTCCGCCTCAAATCGTGCTCCTCATGTCTGAGGCTCGTGAACACCACCTCCAAATAGTTTGTCTCTCACGATGTTGCGCCAACGTTTCCTAGATTTAGCAATGTATAGAGCATCGCAGACTGAGGATAGGGTATGCTAAGCCGAAAATAGCTCATTGTACTTAATATAAACAACTTTTACTACGGGACCAAAATTGAGAAAAAAACAGCTGTTCCATGGACAAATGTCAGTGACACTTAACAAAATGTGTGAAACAGTTGATTTTGTTTTCGTGATTTCAGGGTTGGTCCCATAATAAAAGTTGTTCATAACGATTCAAATTCAAATTCAAATCTTTTTATTCACGAAACATGGGTTATTACAATTGAAATTGTTGTTAGTAAAAAGTTTTGAGATAGAGTTAGTCCGCCATGCTTCAACCGTAATGGTATGCAAAATTTTATTACATTATTTATAATACACAAAATCATTAAATACGAGTAGATATAAAATGATATAATCAAAAAAATAATTTGTCAGTGAAATACTCGTCAAGAGAATAGTATGCCTTATTAATTAAAAATGTCTTGAGTTTAAATTTAAAAATGTCAATATTATTAATGTCCTTTAAAGTTTGCGGTAATTTATTAAAAATTTCTACCCTCTTCACAAACGTACTTTTATTATAGTACGATGAGAGTACTATGAGCTCATTTCGGCTTAACATAGCCTTTCCGTTTAACTCTGTATGTAAAGACGAGTCGGGGTTTATAGGCCGCCCAAAGTCTTGACGTTGTCTAATTGTTTGAATTCTAAAATAAACAAGGGAACAGTTTTGCGTTAATTTCAAATACGGTAAAATGAGTACCAATTTAGCTCAGTGCGTCTTATGAGCATAAGGTCCCGGGTTCAAGTCCCAGCCAGGAAGATGTTTTAAATAAATAAATAAACATTTCACACTCATAGCTCCTCATTAGGATAGCCTGTGTCGGGGATACCATGGAACAAAGACAAGGACAATGACAACTAACACCCAGACGCAGAGAAATAAAAAAAAATAAATGAATTTAAATATCACACATCTTGAGGTCGATTTTTCCGTCTCGTCACTCAATCCCATAAAAAATAGGAAATCTAAATAGCTAAATCATGTTGTGAATGCCACTCGCGGTTTTCCCCAAGACGTATTGGAGGCGCTTAGCTGCTGCGGTGATTGTCAAATGTGATTTTTTTTATTATTTTCTTCACAATAATTAATGGCTAAGTATTTTATCTCATGTAAATATCGCCCTTACCAACTTTACTATCTGTATACAATCTAAACTTCGACCAACTTAACTCTAAAGCCGGCCAAATGAGGGAACTACAAATTTCTACGCGAAGATTTGAGTTTTGTATAGGAAATCTGATGGTGGCTCCCTCGCTCAACTTAGACACAATTCGGTTGCCCTGCGATAAATAAAGTCACCCCAAAGATGGCGCGGGTTCTTTATAAATCATGCCGTTTCAATTACACCCCACTTACCGCGGTCAAGAGAAAATAGGTTTTATCGGCAAGACAATAAATCACATATTATTGTGTACACGAAATACTGAACGGTAAATTTTTGTTTGTTTAGTTTAAGGCAATAGGGGCGGTTTTCCCTTGTTTATGGAATAAATGTTTTATAGTTAGAAAACCCTTTTATGGTTGTTAGTTCAATTTAGGTTCGAGAACAAGAGTTGTTAAAAAGTCTAAATCGTAAATAATAGGCATTTAAATACGAAAGTTTGTTATTTGTCATATTTTAAGACTTACCTAGGTATTACTAAAAACTAAATCATAAAAATATGTCAACGAGTAAAAAGATACGATAGATTGTAATTTTTTACTTTTTATCTTAAAATCAATTCATCGATTAAAAAAAGAAAGAAATACGTTAAAAAAATAGATAAAATTTATAGCTAGAAAAATAGACTAAGACGGTACATCCCATAAAAAAGAATTATAAGACAGAAAAACTTGCCAACTGTATCAAAGATCACGTTTCTTTGATAACATAATTTAATAGAAACAACTAGTAATATTTATTTGTTGAAAAATAGAGCAGCTAATAAATGATATGAAATTCGAATTGGATTACTAATCCTGGTAATACCTAACTACTAGGATTTTTTAAATCGTTTTCTAATTTCTAAAAGCTCTTCGCCGGCAGCCACATTCATTATTTATCATTAGCAATTTTCTTTTCGTTTCTAGAAAAACAGTTTTTGAGGGACAAAACACGTTTTAAGTGAATCAATTGGCATTTTATACAAAGAATAATACATTATTCTATTCAATTCCATTTTAAGAGACAGTTCGCTTTATTTTCTTGGTGGTTCATCATCATCAGCCTTTTTATCTGAATGCTCAGTAAAGCCCTTTTCATTCTCGCCATTCGGATCCAGCAGGTGCGATCCTTGCACTTGAAATGTTATAATTTTATCATATTATTAGAATTTCATGAGGCCAGTATCCAAAATATCAGAAGTTATCCAATAGAGTTGTATGCCCAATGTTTGGGTTTTGCATTTAGTATCACCTGGCACCGGGCGTTTAAATGGTTAGTTACACATCAGAAAAACCGTTGACAGATCACATCTATATGCCTCTTGCTAAAACATAACCTATCGTTTATGATTGACCGGTACTTCGAGCCAGCCAGTTTAAGGGCAGTGAGTTTTGCCGTTCAAGTCGCAGTGAGTTTAAAGCAAGCCAACCGCACAATCGTAAGCACTTATAACTTAGGTACCTCTTATACTTCAAGTTGTATGTTGAACCGAATTTGTCTGCACGAGTCAGGTTTGCGTAGAGCCTTAGATATAATCGACTTATTGAAAATGGGTCAAAAACATCCAATAAACCCATCAACCCTTTAGCATCAATTCCAAAACAAACTTTAATTATTTCATCCATAAATAAGTGTATCGTACCCGCCAAATTTCAATACGCAAACACGGCAACTTAATATAGAGGCCAATTTTACCGTAAAATGCTTTTAAATTACATTTTTAGTGCACCAGTAACATGTTAATTCTGTTATGCACATACTAAAAGGTTTTGGCTTTTGTAATTAAAACTGGAGTACAATGTGGGTTATGTTTTAATCCTATAAAAATGAATACTGAACGTAAGGGTAATTTTGTTTTGTTGTACCGAGTTTTTATACATTGCTAGTAACGATTTGAAGCTTTTGGAATCTAAAAGAAAAGTTCTTTTAAACCACATGACACCCATTCCAACTTACGAGTACTATATGATATTTGCGTAGGTAGGTAAGTACTTAAATTTTAGATACCTACCTAATATAATTTTTTTAATTTAATTTAATGCGAGCTAGATAAAATTAAGTGGGACGTAGTTGGTTTATCTGGGGGAAAGCGGTATTGGAATGGAGGCCGTGGGGCGAAAAGAGACCTAGAGGAAGACCGCAAATGAGATGGAAGGACGATATAAAGAAGATTGCTGGAAACAACTGGATGGAAGCAGCACAAGACCGAGTTAGATGGCAAAGTCTGAAGGAGGCCTACACCAGAATGGTTGAAAATGGCTGAGGAGAGAGAGAGAGAATTTAATGCGATACCGTTTCACTCGCTATTTTACAAAAAGCGGTTTTTTTTTCAGAATATAAAGTAGCTCATAGCGTGGCGGTATTTCCTCCCCTCCACTTAACTTACAAATTGGATGCACCATAAACTCATTTACTGTAAAGCACCTGCCATCATTTTTCAAACAAATCTTAAATTGGCAGAAAGTCCAACTACTTGTTCCAGATTTCATTGATAAGAGATAAAAAGTCAAAGAAAATCAAACTGAATTTAACCAAAGACACGGAATATTTAAATTTAATGCAATTAACTAAAATGCATCTCGTGGAGATCGCAGTGTCGGTGCGGTTGCGGTTTTATCAGGCTTCTGAAGAGACCAGGCTGAAGCGCAGATCAAGTGAAGGACAGATGGACTACCATACTATGAAACTACAATAAAAATCGGTTAACTTTTTTTAAGTGATCTATTTTGTCCTATTGCCAGGCAAGTCAAAGTCAGAATCGTAATTGTTTTAAATTGCGAATAAACTTTCCAAGTCTGCATGCTTCATCATTGACCATACTGTTACTTACCAACAGGCGAGCTGGTGGTCAAATGCAGACTTCAGCCCCGGATCTACAAATTTTTTTAGGGGGGGCAAAAACTGAAAAATGCCGCCCCCGCCCACTTATATTTATTTTTACCTTTATCATCTATATCAGGGGTCGGCAGCCTTTTGGCAGACGCGGGCCACATAGTGACAATTTGAAATAGTGGCGGGCCGCACTCGTTCAAAATAATCAAACAAAACCGTGTTTTTTTTCAATGAACCAAATAATTCGATTTTGGAGAGCTTTGTGAATCAAGCACAGTTGCTCTACCCACAACACAGTGCTTAAAGTGCAGTGCAGTAGTTTTTATCAACCGGCATTTGGATGGTATACGCAGCAAGTTTAAAAGAACAAATAAATTAAAAGAATCGCGAGCGTAGCGAGCGCGAAATTTTTCGACATTGTTCATTAATTCAAAACATAGAATTTTTACGAATTAAACGTATAACGGAAATTAAGCACCATAAATACGCGAGCGCAGCGAGCGCGAAAATTTGAGATATTTTTGATCAATTTACGATAGATTTTTACGCGTCAGGCTATTTACAACGAAAATTACACAACACTCGCGTCGCGAAGCAAAGAACGGTACAAAACTTGTAAAATTTTCAATCAATTCAAAAATGATTGTGGCCTTTATAAAATAAATAGTAATGCGCGAACGAAACGAGCACAGAGATTTGAAGATCTTTTGTTTTTAGGACGGGCTATTACGTAACGGAGTGTATTTAATAGATATCAGAAATCAAAAATACGCGAGCGCAGCGAGCGCGAAATTTTGAGTTATATTCTGTCATTTTGAAAATAAAATTCACGCGCTAGGTCACACAAAACACTAAATAATAACAATGTGGAAATTTTTGAGACGTATTTTTAGCAATTTAGGATATGCATATTTATTTTACGAGAGCCTGTTTCCAAACGAAATTGCACTCAGTAATGCGTAAACAGAGCGGAAATAATGCATCTATCGCTGTTCTTTCTGTATTAAGCTTATTTATTCAAATATTAAAACCGTTTTTATTTGACAAATGAATTAACTTAGTTTTGGGTAGCTTTGTGTATTAAGTTTTAATATAAAAATTGATATATATAAAAAATGTTTTTGCATAAATTTGCTCTGCCCACAAACAGTGCTCTATTAATAAGCGGAAACTACAAAAAGCCTTCAGTATGTTGTACGCAGCAAGTCTAAAAGCGCAAAATAAACATTTATAAGAAATGTTTAGGCATTTTTGATCAATTCAGAACAGATCGATCATATTTGACAAACTATGCACAACGGAAATTAAACATCCAGAAAACGCAAGAGCAGCGAGCGCAAAAAAGTGAGACGTTTTTAGAAATTTAGGACAGGCTATTCGTGTTGGTTGAAAACTTTTGATTTCAACCAACACGAATAGATTGAAGATTTTTTCGGTCAATTCCAAAACAGTCAGCATCTACTTACCGAAAAGAAAAACAAGACGCGAGTAGTGAGCGTAATGATTTTGATTTGGTGGTTATTAAATTAAACACAGGCTATTTAATTACGGGGTGTGTGTAATGGTTATAATTAATCTAAAATATGCGAACGCAGCGAGCGCGTTTGTTTTGGCGTCTATGTCCTAGACGCCTTCAGTTTTTATTCATACGGTAACTTAATAAAAAACAAGTATTTTCTTTCCTGACAAACAACACACATGTTCATAATAAAACACTGTCGTGAAGGGGGATCAACGAGGAAGTTTTCGAATATCATCCATTTCGCACGCACGGTAACCGGACGCGTGCTGCCGCGATCTGCGATTCCTGCGGGCGAGCGGACGCGTATTTTGACTAAGCCCTACGCGCCTCGCGAGTAATAAATGTTCGTACAGCACGTCTTACTCCGCGCTCTGGGTATCGGTCGAGTTGATATGGTCATGACTACTTGTACTATTATTTATTCCGTGGTCAAAGTTTAGTAAATGATGAGTTGTCTATTCGTCTGTAAAGTGTGAATTTGGCGCCCCCTAAGCTTGACGCCCGGGGCATGGGCCCCGGCTCGCCCCCCCCTAGATCCGGGGCTGGCAGACTTATTAATGATAAAAATGGCTACGTTTTAATTTCGAGACTAGTTTGATTAGCGTATAGGTGTATATTTAAACGTTACAAAAAGTTTTTTCAAATATTCATAAGCGAACCTTGGATTGCCTTGGACAATTAAATTCAAATCTAAGAAATGAAACCACAAAAAAAACAATCAAACATTGAATCAAGCTTTGGCGTCCCTGCAAAGTTGTGAGCCTGAAATGATAGGTATTAATATTACATATTAATTCAAGATTTCATATTATTCGTGTAGTTACCCATCTGCTTCATTTCTAGTTTGTCACAAAGTGGGAAGCATATCTGTGAAAGCCATCGCATCGTGGTCACCAGTGGACAATCTCGGTGCAGACTATTTGACTTTGTGTTCACAAAATGGAAATTCAGTAGAAAAGGTGGCAGTCTCCTTTGGCACATTTACTGTGGTATTCAGTCTAAATATTTTTATTTTTGATCTGATTTCATTTAACAAGCTGTGAAAAAGTATAGGAAACACTTTAAGGACATATTTTTTAGTGAATTTGAACAATAATTCCAATTAAACCTCTTGAGTAAGCTTTAGCATGATATTGTTACTTAATCCGATCAATTTTACATCAGGAATGTACGACGTTATAAACGCATAGATTACCTTTTTTAGATTCTGCACTCAGAAAATTCAATGCGCATCACATTTCGGGCAAACAAAAGTGATATTCCCAGCAACGATGTAGACTACTACAGTAACTGCAGGCTGCAAATGCTGCGGCTGCTTACCAGTGCAGCTGCCGCGGCGTATGGAGCTCATTTCATAGAAATACATACAAACCAGTCTAGCTCAGTCGGGAACGGAGAGCGGTTCTTGGAATATAACTTTTATTTAATTGCTAGTCGTAACTTTGTGATAGCCAATAACAACGCCTCAATCTCCGTAACCCGCAGTTACTCCAACTTTGCAGCGTTTTTACGAAACTTTAAATGCGGTTTCTACAGGTGATAATCTGTGTACGTGTACCGTCACATTTTAAATTATTCACATTTAGCTATGAAACGTTACTTAATATAACAATTACAGCGCTGTTATCGCTTTATCGCTGTACTACAACCCCTATCAGCGACTACGTGGAAAATTCGAGCTCGACCCTTGAATAAGAATGAAGTTTTTCCACCTGAATTTAATACGGGTGATATTAAGTATTCTGTTTCTTACTCGGGTCGGTTATTAAATTCAAGCGCTGAATATTGGGTTAAGGGTTTAAGTAAGCGCTTTAAATGCTTTAGTTTTATGAGCACTTTGAAGTGTCTTTTGGAGTGTTTTGTAATTTGTGCCTGTTATCATTCGTTTTGAGTATACTAGTGTTTTATTTGATGTAGATAATTAATCTTTTTGAAAGTTCTTACATTAAATATACACCACTTACACTGACACTAGATGAAGCACATTATTTATTTGTATATCTAAAACATTATAAATACTGATGAAGTTTATATTCTTTCTGTAACAAAATGCGCGTTATTTAAATTTTATCAACATTATCATCCACAGACTTTAGTAGGTAAAGGTATCACATTTTTTCAATAACTTGATATCTTGCTATCCCGTTTGTTATTTGTGCTGTGCTTATCTCAAAATACATAATTATGTTTAATCTTCTAGTTGTAATTCTTCTTATTCTACAAAATAGAACAGTCAAATTAAGCCAAACTAGAGTACTGCCATTCGGTGAACTAATAAAATATGACATTAGAGTTGTCCTCTCGGCTACAAACTTATTTACCTACTTACGAATAAGAAGCTACCATAAAATCTCTCATAGACACACAGTAGTCGACAAAAACGCATCAAATTACCTCCGGGTTTAGTCCGGCCGAGATATCTTAACCCGGACATGACTGGCCGGGAATGACGGAGGCGTACCTTCACTGCCGACGCAGGAGACCTGGCTTGAATACAAATTGACAGGTTGGAGTCATGAGAGATGGTAGACAGAGGCTAAACTCAGGAATCTTTTTTTTATTCAATGACTAGATGCACCCAACGGTTTCAACCGCTGTTTTTTTACTTTTAAACTTTCCCTGTATAGAGCAAACAAAACAAAAAAAAAAATAGGTCCAGCCGTTCTCGAGATTTAGCCAGACAAACGAACAGCGATACATTTTTATATATAAGAAAAAGAAAAGAAGGCTTGTGTGTGACCACCATCTTCCCTGATGCGAAGCAATGATGCGGTCTACGATGGAGCACGCTACTTACGTGAAAACTAGTACGTACGCGCCATCTAGTGTAACAGGTGGAACTAAATTTTAAAGCAATAAGAACCTAAGAAGCCTCTCTTCGCAGTTGTGACTCTGCAGTTCTGCCTAATCTGTGTCAGAATTAAGATGGACAACGCACGGGCTTTGCATGTGAAAGCTTTCACGACTGCAGAAGTAAAGACTGACGAGGTCCCAGGTAGCGCTGAATGGGGTTCTGAGAAGTGGTGGCGTATTGATGTTGTTTGAGGATTGTAAACTAGGTCAGGTAAATATTTAAAAGCTTCTAGTACTACAGAACATAAAGTCAATTAATTTCAACTAACTTCTAGAAAGTACTACTAATTGAAATAAATAATACTCATCATTATAAACAAATTTTACCATGGGGCCAACCTGAAATTCGTGAAAAAAAATCAGTAACACTCGAATGAAAAATGTCAATTACACTCGACAAAATATAATGCAACAGATTTTTGTTATAATTAAACACGGGAATACTCACGTAAAAATTAAGTCGTCTACTACGACTAGTTTCGGTCACATTCGGTGACCTTCATCAGGCGAGTTTACAAACGGGACGCAACCGCGAGCGCGAAAATGTGTGAAAACCACGTTAGTTTCCATAGTAAAATATATGCAACAGCTCATTTTTTTCAAACCCTTTTCGACTTAGCATTAGCATACCCTTTCTCTTTAACCCTGTAAAGGTATTATAGGTCACAAAAAGTATTAAGGCGATATAAAAACTATTCAGCTGAAACATGTCAAATGACAAAGAAGCAGTTGACAAAAGAAATTAAAATGATTCCAAGAATAGTAGATTTTTTTGGTCTCAATCTCTTTTCAACTTAACCCAGATCACAATTTATTGTTCGTTGACTAAAGCAAAATCTGAAATCGTTGAATTTATCGGCAGAATCCTTAATCTTATTTAGGTTCTGAATTTCAGACTCGATAAATTTCTCAGTCATTCGTTTCAAAGCTAAATATAATTTTCGTTCTTAGCATTAATTTTCGATACTCAGGGCTGTGAATTAAAGCTTTTAAATAACTATGATAAAATGATTTTTGTAATTATTTATTATCTTTAAATCACGGAAAGCAGTCGGAAGATTTTATACAGGATGTAAGTTAAGAATGTAATGTAAGAGGAATAGCTAGTGACGCTGTTTGATAAAACGACACACTTCATAAATCAAAATCACAAAACAAAATATAATAGAAACAAATAACTTAAAAAAAATGATGTCTAATACATTTCACGTGTATACTGTATCACTGATCACTTTCACATAATAAATCCCTAAAGAAAGGGAAAATAAATTCTTGACTGCGCACCATAATAAGAAAAAAATAAAAAGCGTAAAATTAGAAAAAAAGGTAGGTTGAATGGGGAGATAGTTATTGAGCTCTATGATCACCCAGCTGCTTGCTGCTAATTAATAATTTCATATACAGGGTGTATATGTATATTGTGTATTGATATTTTTTTGCTAACTGTTCAATAGCTGTTATATAAGTTTGGCTAAGAAATTAAATACTTCCAATAAAAATAAACAAATGAAATAACACAGAAATAATACAAGCCAATCTTACGAAAGTGTTAACAATTATCATAATTTGGATAATTCACGTAAAAATATGTTATGATTTCGTATTTTCATAATTATAGGGTTACCATTACCACAAAATTATTCCAACATTTTAACAACGTAATGATTTGAACCTTTTGTACGTACAGTAAGGTTCCGATTTGTACATAGAAAAACGATTTGTTGTACCGTTATAAAAGTAGGCGATGAATAATTATACGGAAATAGGGTAGGTAATTTATGCTCTATCAAGATTATCTGCCTGTTATTCGTAGATCTACCCATTATCCGTCGATCTACCCTCTGTTTTGTGGAAAATGCTCATCGCCGGTGATTTGTCTTCAAATCAATTAGAGCATTTCATGTCAAGTGATTGTTGTAATTAATGACGCTTGTAGCTTTTCGGGTTTGTGAATGTTTTCTTGTTTTAATATCACAGGACATGCGTTTATCTCGCTCTGGCTGCTAAGCATGCCACGGTTAGGAACGAGATAGAAACGTGCCTTGAGGTGCGTGGTTAGTCATGATATGGCTATTTACTTACGTGTATGACAATAACTTTGACCGAGGACTTCATGCTTGTGCGTTGGAGACTAGCTCGCTCGTTCACTCTCATGCAATTTCTCATTAGATAAACAGGGACGATAATACTACATCTGATAATCATGATGCACCACGTTAGTTATTGAACTCTTTTTTAACTTGTTTCGTTTTTAACCCTCTACACAAAAAGAGGGGTGTTATAAGTTTAACCGCTATGTGTCTGTCTATGGCACCGTAGCTCTTAAACAGGCGAACTGATTTGTATGCGGTTTTTTTTTATTTAAAAGCAGGTTTTTTAACGGTGGTATTAATTTTTTTAGTCTGTTCAGCTGGGGTATAACTTTAGGGAATTTCTCAAGTATTTTTTTTGACTTGTTCTCTTTTTGTTTCAGGTGACCGACATCCAAACGCGTAGTGACAAGTGAGTGCAAGTGTCAGTGCGTGAGTGCAATGCCAGTGTGAGTTCAGGGCCGCATCGAGGCCGGGCCGGGGCCATGAGAAGGGCGTCAGGGGCGGACTGCGCCGGGTGGGCCTGGCTGGCGGTGATCGCGGCCCTGCTCCAGGGCCGGACGACGGCGTACACGGACACGGAGGATTTCCTCAGTGATTTGGACAAACCAGGTAAGGAGGACAGGACATCTCTGAAACTTAATATAGTTATATATTATATGTATAGTCTTAATTCAAAATTTGCCACTGGAAATAATGCTGTCTCGTTGGTCATTTATTTATGCGTATTGAATAATTTATATTTTTGTGAATAAAAGTTAAAATTTCTATATATACTGTCAGAGAAGCTAACAAAATCAATGGACTATCATTTACAACATCTTGTAATATTTTTTGGTGAAAACCGATGAATTAATAGCGCACTCGTTGCACCTCGTGGTTCTACCTACGTATTGATGATAAAAAATAGTTCTTTTTCTGTACCTCTAAAAATTTCCGTTCCGTCCCGTAAATGCCAAATTTCAGAATGACTGGTTGAGTAGTTCAGGCGTAAAACGCACACAATGAAACTCCTTCGCGTGATATATTGGTACATATAAAGAAATTCTGTTATTCATAATTAATTCTTATCGTTCTTTATTACGAAAAAGTTCTATTTTTATTAAATCAAGGGCTAAAAATACCGTCATTAAATCATTAGAAACATGATCGTTGACAACCCCATATCGTTTATAATGAGTTTAAATGGACAACAACATGGCAACCCGGCGCGTTATTTATTGTTGCCAGATGGAAAAATAATCACACAACTGCCTTAAGCTCGTAGAATATAATTAACGGGAACGTTTTTGTCTGTTCCTTTGATTTTATTAGTAATAAAAGTTGTATTGGTTGACTAGTAGAGTTTTTAGGATGCTTGATGGCCTCTGACATGGCTTGGCTGGAGCTATATTATTTTTTTACTAAATGACAAACAACCAGGTTCAATTTTAGGGTGTCATAAGATTCACGAAAGCACTTGATTGATTTGAAAAAAAAATAAAGTAAAAAATAATAAATATAGAGAAGAAGAACGATACATAAAAGTTTTCATACTGTGAATTTTTTGGTTGAGCAATATTTTCAAAGATTGATAAATAATAATCATTTAGCCTAACTTGTACAACTTTGGCGAGCTTTCGACCTCAATCTTATAAAGAAATGAGTATTTGTTCGTATGCAGTAGTATTCATACATTTGACTATTTGTTTGTGTGTGTTTATGCAGCTTTGTCACGCGGGCGTATAGTGAAATATGGGCGGCGCGACCCCAGCTTATACGAAAGGGTTCCGCATAGTTTTTGTGATTTTCTGTCGACGTGAACGTTTGTGGTTACAAAAAGTAATTTAATGTTACGATGTTGATACCGGATGTCGTAAAGATGTTTACATAATATAACATGTCAGTTACGTCATTTTGATATGCCTTTAATCTTTGCTTTTCTTTTTTTTTTTTCTCAGCCTATTGTGTCCCAGTGCTGGGCAAAGGCCTCCTCATCTCCTTCCACGCATCCCTATTCTCGCTTTTCTTTTATTTTTCAAATATTTTTCTGTACGTAAACAACAAAAATGTACTTTCCGATTAAACTAATAAGAATATTTTGATTATATTAGTCTACAACGTTCCACTGAAACGGACAAAAGCCTCTCTCTCCTACCTTTAATCCAATTTTTTATCTTTTTTTTTGTAGTAGTTTTTCTTGTTGGTCTTATATAATTATAACTTAATAACTTAACAATACTTCTAATGCTGACGTGAAGAAAATAAATGATTGTAGGTATACCTTAATTTAATAGGTATGCCTCTCAAAGCCGTACTTACATTACGACCTATCCTTGGCTCGACACGAATTTCGTCCATTTCGTTTTATTGCACAGATTTACATCACAGGTTTATCATGAGCCACTCGATATGAAAACCAAGGTAACTCACATGAATTTTATTCCTAATAAACATGATTCTTTCGAGTAAATACCGAGGTTTTTGAACGGTTTTAGGGTTCCTTCGGCAAATAGGAAAACCATTTTACGGTGTCATTTTTAATTGGTTTTACTAAAGTGTTGTATGTAAGTTGTTAATTGATTTCTACAAAATGCAATTGCAGTGGGCGATTATAGACTGAAAATGATGATAATAATGTGAACATAAATTAAACTCTCTTGAAAATTAGGGCATATTATGATAAAAATAACTATTATTTGTATTTGTTGCTGAATTCATTATTATTATAAATATACTAGATGCGCCCGGGTTTTACCCACGGTGGTGATAAAAGTAAAAAATTATAAGAGATGAAAGCCTCTAACTTTATTAAAATCGGTTCAGTAGTTACGGAGATACAAGATAACAAACATTCACATACACATACTTTTGCATTTATAATATCATTAGTGAGATAAGTAAGAAAGCTTACAATTTCAATAAAGCTTGGAGTTCATAAAAAAATACTGTGCGAAATAACAAAATAATCATTACCGCAATTCATCATTAAAATCTCTTCACACTCGAACTATCCATCAAACCATCCACTCACCGGCCACCTTTATAACTTTAAATTGCATGAAAATTAGTTTCATTGCGATGAAGCCACAAACTCTGCGATGGAGTAGCAAAGAAGTAATTTAGTTGGGGGTGCTTTTAAATGGGATTTTTATTCGCTCTCAGGCTTTGCTTGGTGCCGTTATACCGCTTTTATTACTAGCTCTGGAGCTGGTGTAGTTATAGTCGGTAAAAGGAGTCTTTACTTGATGAAATGATAAGAAATTCAATAGTGAATGTGTGCGGTTGTGTATCGTGCTTTGGAATGTGGGTCAATGGAAGAAAAGTTATGCAGGGGTATACCTGAGGTTGTTGTATCTGCCCTTGGCTGTGCTATTGGGATTGGGGAAGTCTCTGATGTTCGATTCTGGTTTTATGAAATTCGAAGGGCTGATCTGGCTTAAAGGGATATCCGTAATGTCTGGGTTGATCAAGCCTGAGGTGACGCCACTCTGGACTTCGATATTCAAACTTTATAATTTTGAAACTGGATGAGCTAAATGAATTTTGTTTTGATACTAAGTTAGTAGCGGCTAATTTCGATGACGGCCTGAAGTTCATTACTTGAACTTCGAGCTGTCGAACTTAGCTGATAGGGCCACAAAGCAGGGTGCTATGGTAACCAAACATGATCAGTTTTACGTTCAGATTCACTTCACGTTCGTACCGTATGCGTATACTACGTATGCGTGCGTAGGTTACGTATACGTATTATACGATCTCAAGGTCTACATGCATACCTACTCGGTGGTTTAAGTTAATGTAATGAAACGCAAACTAAAATGATTTAATCGAAATAATGCATGCCAAGTTTGGCTATAAACTAGATAAGATTTATTTGTTTTGTTTGACCGGTGTAAAACATTTAGTTCAAGACAGTTAAGATATTTTTTGAGATTAATTTTAAACCTGAGCCACGTTAAGAATTATTTTTAGTTTCAAAAATGTTAGAAATTACCTTCTAACATTTTTAATAGTTCATTTAGGCAATTCAAAACAAAAGTGAAAAAATGCTAGTTAGTATTTAGTTTTTCAGCACTTTGTTATTGAAGAGTCAGAGCCCCTCTAAGTGTCGCTCGAATGTACCTACCTAAATAATACAGTTAATAGGTCATCTACATCCGAATCGCGCAAAAAGCAGACATTTTAATAATGACTTCCAACTACGCTAGAAATATAACAAAATTTTTCGATAACTTAATATAAAACTATTAAACCAAACTCATTCACCCGCTCGAAATCCTGACGCGTAAACTTTAAAAATCCAGCAAAAATTTTGCAGAATTTGTAGCCCAGCGGCGATTTTCGGCAAAATTCCGCGGCTTAATTACAGGGGTCCACTCGACGGTTTCGACAACATTCTGTATAGAAGACAACAGAAGTGAACCCCCTGTAGAGGTGCTTGGCATCCCGAATATTTAGGGATCTGGAGTAGCGGGGCTATGTGGAAGTATAATCAGTATGAGAACTTTTGCATTACAATAAAACTTTATGCATTTCAAATAAATTACATGTAATTTAAAAGTTATCGTCAATAATTATTATTATGTTCCAATGGCATCAATTCTGTGGCACTAAAATGCCTAATATACTAAAATAAAGTAATTAAAAAAAAGAAAAATAAAAAATAATGTGACAGAACTTAAATATTCTTTTTAAGGCAATAAATTTAGTTCGGATAAGATAACAAAATATACTTTGAATTTAAGAAGTCACAATACTAAAACCTGAATAGAGTGTATTATTCATAGAGTTAGTTAGGTTTGTCGAAACTATTTTAAATCCTTATTACGTTTAGTAGAAGATAACTCAGGTGGTTCAAATAAGTGTTGACTTTAAAATTGCTCAGCCACTAATAACACCAACGTAGCGATAACCTTTAGACCCAATTAACGGTAGGTACTGCTATATTCACCATTATTTTGCCTCTAATAAAGCGTGGATTAAGAAGCCAGGCCGTGCGTTCATGCATGCCTCATTGCTAGCTTCTTTGTTTACACGAACTGAGTTACTGCCCTCCCCTGTACTGTAAACCAGGGCACGAGCGCTATGTACCGGAAAAAATACTTTTAATATTTTAGAAGGTTACGTAATGGAACGGATTTTTGCGTGATCGCACCGCGTTGTTCCTACAAGATTTCAGAGACGGCGAAAGTATGAAATTGTTCTTGAATCATTTATTTTCATTTTACAATTTTGATGCGTTATCTGATTTCGCGCGAGCGTTAAGCTTTCTGGTTGAAAGCGCGTTAAATATTCTCGAGATATTTTTTGGGGGAAATGTTGTGAATGTTTTGTGTTATCGAATTTTTACGTGCGATCGGTTTTTGTTTTAAAGGTTTTGCCGTTTCGTGGAAATTGGGTCGGACAAATCCTACTTGTCAGTCAGTGCTGGTAGATGTTTGTTATTGTGAATTCATTCGGAGTACTTTCTGCGGTGAAATTAATAAGGATTTTGAGATGGCTTTGAATTGAAAAATGTCGTTGATGATTACACACCAGTTGGTTAGCTCACGAATTTTGTTGTAGTAATTTTGCTTGAGCGTAGAATGGTGGCCGAGGAACTGAAAACGACCATTGTAAAGGCTACACACTACACAGCCAGGCGGAAGATGAGACTAGCAAACAGCTGAAAATTACGGCACACTGAATTGGACCTATAACTAGTTAAGATGGAAAATAGTAGATGAATTTTCAAACTTCAGTAATCTGCAAATAAATTTTTCGTAAGTCCATGAGCAGAATATACAAGTAACACTCGCTAATAAATTTCAAAATCCCAAAAGCCATTTATCTTCTGCACTTCCAGAAACTACGACCTTATTTACCTAGATCTTTTTTACTACGTTGTAATTGAAAGTTCGCAAATGAGATTGACCCGAGACGGGAAAATGGTTCTGTAAAGAGGATGCCTATCCCCAGCAGTGGGTCCATACAGGCTAATGATGATGATGATTTCCACAATTATGCAAGCAAGTGGAGTAAGCAAAGGGTTAAGTCCCACAATCTTCAGTGACCCACAAAAACAAAACTGTCATATCCACATGTCCAAACTAAAGCCCCATTTCACTAACTAGCGTAACAGCCATTAAACTGCCATCAGTCACACTCGTAGGTATGTACCTACTCGTACAGCCAGACCAGTAATACTCGCACCTACTGCTTTACATTGAACATAGTTCCTTCATAAATATTCAGGGAGATTCCTTGTAGGCGGGGCTGGGGGCGTTTTTAATTACGTGTGGGATTGGATAGGCTGAGGATTTTGTATGTTGTATTTTTTTTTATATTGAGTCGTTGCTTTCATATTTTAATTGAGATAATGAAGTGGTCTGTGACTAAAAAAATTCTAGCGTTTTTCTGCAGTAGTGAGCATTTTTTTGTGCTCATAGTACTTAGTAGTTTTAAAGTTGGTATCTAACTTGTATCACTCTTATTTTGTGATGGGCTTGTTTTTGAATGGCATCTCATCCGATGGTAAGCAATGAAACAATCTTCGATAGAGCGCGTTTGCCTAGAAGAAATCGATTCACTCTCGACTTGAAGACATATTATATCTTGTTCGTACGTGTAATTAAAAAGTGCGTCGTATCCTAAACTAACAATAATACCTACATTAAATGCTCACGGTTGATATATAGCCTCTTTCTGTTAGTACTAGTTATAGGTACTTCATACGCATTGCAAATTTCAGGCCGAAACTTCGAGAAATGTGGTGATAAATCATGCAGGAAAAATTACAGGGTTTCAGCGAATAGTTGGGCCATTTTCAGGCATTTAGGTATTTCGAAGAAATATAATTGTTTGCGGTTGATATTTATGTGTTGAGTATTTGGGTTATGTATGAAGTGTTAGTATTAGTGTTGTAGTTAGCTTAGCTTTTATATTGGTCATAAGAAGTAAAAAAAAATTAATAGTTAAAAAAACTAAAAAACACGATTTGTTTAGTGTATTGTCATCGGTCCTCGATATATCTACAAAGTTTGAAAGAAATATGACCGTTTAAAGTGGGTCAAAAACGCGCTCAAAAGAGTCGGTTACAAACCTACTTACCTTCTGTCTCAGTCTCAGTCTGTATCGTGATAAGCTTAGCAGCCAGAACAAGATAAAAGCATTCTTCACAAAGCTTAAACAGTCAGTCAAAAAACGGATGATGAATTTAGTGCTAATTGTAGATTTCTATCCATAATCATAACAATTCAAAACCAATTATTTCATAAACGATCAATCTTAAAAACACATTTAGATCGAAATCAAAATGTACGTTGTACTAAAAAAGAATACAGTAGCCAAGCTACTGTTCCCCGTAGTCCCAACCTGACCACCCACGCACACAAACACACTCAATACATCTCATATAATCTTAACAAGCCGCTTTTGTACATCGTTAATCTTGTTAGGTTGACCACGATAATGAGAAATCTAAAATCTTATTTCATAAAATAAATATACTCGTAGAATACAAAATTTATTTGCTAAATTGTGGATTGTTGGATGCGAATTCGATAGCTTTATTTTTGAATTTACTCGATTTACGGATTAAGCCCAACCGGACTAATCACTTAGGGATATAAAAGATGATTTAACGTTTGAGTGACTTTACTGGATTTTAACAAATATATTATGCGTTTATTAAGGCACCAGTTAAATACCATTTCATAAGTAGTTTGATGAATAATATTAGTAAGAAAACTTTATTCCTTTGCTAATTTATTCTACAGTTAACTTTGATACCTAAGGGCTTTTTTAGAGGCAGTCTCCGCCCTCAGAAATTTAATTTAAATGTATTGAAAGGAGAAGGATATATTTGTACAGACGTTCAAAATAAAAGCAACACATTTCGAACCTAGATATTCATCATTATCATCATTCACAGCCTTCACTCCCACTGCTGGGTATATGCCTCTCTCCTGTTATGCCATCTGCCTGCGTAGATATCACTGCGGAACACATTATCACAGTCACACTGTACCACAGGTTACTTTCCTAATCTTATCTCTAAGATAGCGGAGGCACGCGACAATGAGAACTAATGTACTGATAGGGGATCACACACGGCGTTTGTATAAGGTCTGTGAGACACTCGGAGCGAAGATAGGCTGGACTGCTCTGCTGTGGCTCTGTAGAAAATATATCTTGGAGTGAGGAAATTTGTTGTGTATTGTAAGTTAAAATAAGAAAAAAAATATTATTAATGTGTCTCTGTGAAATGTAAATATAGGAAACAAAACATACATAAATTGAAATAATATTGCTGCTGTAATTATTTTTTTGAGACTCTTGAATGGTTTTTTTGTTTAGCTAGAGAATTTTGTTTAAAAAATGTTTCTGAAGCTCCTAAGCACCTATGATATTCTGAAAACTTCACTTGTCATCCAGATCCCAATAAAGCCAGTGACCTATGTTATAGCTAGAAAATGTTAAAGTTTTTTTATCGCACATAATATATTATTATATCTGCTTTAGACTCGGATGAAATAAATCTTTGGATCACCAACTCGCGTTGGTAAGCAACAATTTGGTCTAATTCTTTAAAAAAATCAGCGCTCCTTCATCCATCCTGTACCAATTATCTGATATATTCTCTTACCATAGAGGTACAGACCCAATTTTACCTTTGATGCATCGAAGAAATAGGTTGAGATAGTGATCTTTTATTCAAACGCGGCGCGTTAACGACTCATTGACATTCCTGGAGCAGGGAGGAATATCCGGGGTAAAATGTATAACGTCGGAGCTAGAAGACTACGCAATAAAGTCGTGACTTGGATTAATTATGCGTGGAATAAATAATAAAAATATATTTAAATTTTTTTTTAATAAATCGAACGCTTGAGATTTATCTATATTTGATTGTAATATTATTTCGTAGTTGTGGTTGTAACCATTCCAAAGGATATTCTTTTTCTAATTTTTTTTTGTTATATTGTTTAATTGATTGAAAATAACATTACGATTCTACTATTCTGAGGTAAATTGGATTTGATTTACCTAGTCCTGTTCTAACAACAGATAATGCCATTGTTCCCTCACCGTTGACCATTGGTTCGCCATCGGTCATTCGCTATCTCTTGACCTACTTAACGTTGATGCCAAAGAAGCAAGTAGAAGTCCATTTCAATTCCTTTAGTTTTTATCCAAAACACTAAATCTTATTCTAACCGACCACCACGAAACTATCATCCGACTAGTTATAAGAACCGTACTCAAACTAAACACAAAGAAGTCAAAATCATGAAACTCGTACCAGAACTGAGCCGAATTCCGAACCAAAAATCTAATTACTAACCCTCGACCTGGCAACATATAAGCCGGTACATTCCGTACAAAGCTTTATCCGTATAAAGTGTATAAACCTTTATACGGAGGAATATCTCCGTATTCATCGTGGCTCATAATCCCTGTGTTTTTATAGCCCCCGGTAATCAACACGTTAGAGCTTTATTGTCTGCTGTTTTTCATATATCGGTATTAGCTGCGCCTCACGGTTTCGCCCGCTATTCTAAATGTTCAGTTGTCGTGGTCACCAATGTGGTTTAAGTATTAAACACACAAATATAATCTAATAAACGTCTTTTGAATTAATAATCTCATCAAAGTCAGATCTCATTCACACGTCGTCTTGCGATATTTACAAAGTTTGGAAATATAAATAGTTACAATAATTATATGACTAAATGTTGGGGCATCGGAAAATGTGCCACAAAGCCCATTTTTTTTTGGTAGTGTAAAGTAATCTGTGAGAGTCCAGGGTACCAATTTATACCAAATGTTTAACGAAATTTGTTTCGTTCAACCTAAAGAAGTAAATTACACAGACACAAGCATTCGTTTTTGTAGTCATATTATTATTAAGTGTGACGTGCTATGCGAAATTATTATTATTATATTCTAGACATTTTGACATTAGAGTTATTCAGCCTATTTTGATGTATTATTTTAGAATAAGATTAAAATAGACTATGCTGGAGTAAAAAAATAGTCTGATATTTCACAAGAAATGGATCTTTTTATTTAGAAATATCTATATCAAAGATTTGGGTCAGACATCGCTAAAAAAATCAAAACAAAACTTGACTAAAGCCAAACTAAAGGGCTAGCTACAACGATAAATTTGATGCAAACTAACATAAACTTTATCGTGATGAAATAGGATACTTTAGGAAAATACTCAGGACACTTTTTTCGTGAATTTTGTACTAGATTCGTAGAACTTTATGCCTCAACATCGTTACGCTTCACGCCAACGCTTATACATCTACAAAATGATGATCTACTCAACGTAGACAGAAGGTCTACTTACACTTGGTACTATTATCTCTTCTGTGGCTTGAGTGCAAACCTACTTGACAACTTAGCAAGGTCAAATAATAATGTCAACTTAATTATTTCATGTTTAAAAATTGACGCGTGCGTTAAATGGTTAACCTGTCAAACTTTTTGTCCAATTTACCAATTTTTTTTAATGAAATATGCACTTAACGTTTGTCCAAGTTGAAAATAAACACTACATAGGGTATGTACCTAGTGTTTATTAGTTTCGAAATCAATACAAATAAGTACAAGTGTTGTGTTGACGTGGATACAGGTGAGCGCTTGGCCAAGGGCGCTCCCCCAATTATTGCTAAAGGTCGAAGGTTTCCAAGTTATTTTCACTCGATACCCATGACACAGTTGTTTTTGATGTAAGATTTTTTTGTAAATTAATAGATACTAATAGTTCACGATATAATGAACCTTACAACCCCTATTGTTTAACGCCTCAATTGATTTAGCTCACATTTGAAATTAAATTTTTAACCGACTTCAAAAAAGGAGGAGGTTATTCGGTTCAATTCGACTGTATGTTTTTTTTTATCATTTTTTTTATGTTTGTTACCTCATAACTTTTGACTGGGTGAATCGATTTTGATGATTCTTTTTTTATTAGAAAGCTGACGCTTCCCATTTGGTCCCATTTCAATTTAGTCCAGTTCTGATAATGGTATCCATGAGAAAACCATATAAGTCTTAAATTTGCATAAGGTACGTGCGCGACAAATAGATGAATAACTATCAATAGTCGGTCTCTTGAAGTCGGTTTTTGTTTTTTGTTTTGTAAAATAATGTTCTTGTTTAAATATAAAGCTTAAAAATGATTTGCTCAGAGCCAATGAATGAAACAAAACGCGAATTTCCTTGTTTCGTAGGAGATATAAATTGGGCTTTTTTAAAGTCAAAGTGGATAGGTATTTTCTAGGTTTGTGTACTTCACCTTCAAACGCATCGTCCTTTACCAACGGACGAAGTCGTTGCGAAACGCGATCACGATAACAAAAATACTATAAAGAAAGCTTAGCTAAATAAAACGTTTAATAATTACATCACTTGAGAGTTACAGAATTCAAATTCAAGTGTTTTCAAACATTATTTACCATTGCTTTTCTCCTCTTCCAGAGTAGTGCGCTGAAATTTGTAAAAATAACTACAGAAAACACTTTTTTTAAAGAATATTAATTTCTTCCTTACCTTACCATACTTCTTCCAATATTCCCAACACAAAAAGACGAAATAATATTCAATATTATAATTACCGTTATTTTAAAGTAGGACCAGCTAATAATTTTAATTAGTGTTGTCACAGCGATCGTGGAAGACCTAGCGTAAAATTAATTACCCAGAAAGCTTTAGTGCTTAACTTAAGACCTGGGACTTGTGGCGTGTCTGGCCTTACTGGCAATAGGGTGACTGTGGCATGATGTTTGTAGGAATTTGTAATTGTCGACGGAACTATTTTTGTTTCGTTTAGATGAAATAAATGGTGCGTAATTAGGAATTACTTTATTCTGGTTTCTGTAATATACAATTCTGGTAAAAAGTAAGTTTAGCAAATTGATATTGTTGAATTTTTTTTTTATTAATGAAAAATGGTTTGTTACTAGAAACATGACAAAATAATATTTCATTTTTGTTAGAATACTAAAGATACTAGATAATAATGAAAAGGAAAAAAAAATAGTTCATTATAAAGAGACTCAAAGTTTTCAAACATATTATGGTCCCAGAATGTATTTCATCAATTTCAACACAAGCTCATCTCGCAAACAAATTTTCATGAACCTAGATTAACATTAAGCTGTCGCACAAAAAGCCCGTCTAAATTGCGGAAACACCAAGTACCGAATACCGGAATTATTCAAATATCCAGCTGTTATTAAACATTACCCGGATTTAATAAACAACCCGCATTTTTCCCGCATTGTCTGCGGGACCGGACAATGCGGGACATATCCCAAAAATCCGCGGACTCTTGGTCACAATACGGAATTATGACGCACTGCGGTCTCGCGATTGTTTAGCCTTTTAACCGCAGACATGCGGAAATTTAATCTTGATAGACTAGGCAAGCTACCTTTAACCATACCATCTCATAATTTCGGTGTGGTTGATAATTTTAATTAGCTAAGGGCAAAAAAATATTTTGTAGATATTATTAAAACTAAAGCTTCACTAAATAAGTGGGCTAAAAGATGGATGTATGTATGCAACTGAATTACATTGAGTTCGTTGGATAGTGTGAAAACAAAATTTAAAATTTGTGAAAGTAACTTAACAAGTAGGTAAAACTGAACGGCAGCTGAACTTACAACTGGACTGTAAAAATTAGTTTTTATGGTCAGGACTTTTTATATTCTCCTACAGAAGCAAAATAAACTCTATCTCATTGAAAAAAGTCTAAAAGTCTAAAGGTAAAAAGTCATCGAAAAGTCCATTAACCCCTTCTTAATTTTGTGCTTGTTCTTGTTTCATGTTTTTTTTTTCTCTACCATCTTGGCTCATCTAATTACTTTCATCTGTGGCTTTCACCGAATGTTTAGCCTTTTAACCGACTACAATGAAAGATGGTATTAACATTCGCCGCTATATTTTTCCGTTTGTTTAGGCGGAAGGTCACGCATTGTTTGGAAGTATTGGGAAAATGTAAGGAATAACAAAATTATTCGTAGGGAAAATGTTCGTCATATTGGAGGCTTGAATGGGTAGCTTTATTTATGGCCAGTTTATTAACGTGTGGTTCAGTAATTATTTTATTAACATAAAATATTTATTTAAAACCAAATATTAAGCGTTGCTACGTACCGTACCACACTAGCCGCACTCCGTGGTTTTAAAATGAGATTTTAAATTTATATTTATGAAATTTTTATCCTTCGTCGTGTTTTTAATTTTTCGCGAAATGTAAATGCAAAATTGTTTTAGCGCCATGCCAATAACGTAAATATTATTAGTTTGTTTGTTACTTAATCAGGCAAAAACCGCTAAACAGATTTGGATGAAATTTGGTAGCTTATACTTGGGATTCACACGTAGGCTTTTAACTATATTCATATTTCAGACAAAATATACTTGTGTACGGGGTTTATCGGTCTACTCTAAAACGCTGTAGATCTTTCGCAGGTGGCTTCTACGAGTACACGTTGCAACTTTTGTTCTACGACTTCGAAAATTCAAAAGAAAAAAATCAATTGTTCCATAAGATTGTCCAATGTCAATGAACTTTTTACGAAACAGCTGTTTTTTTTTCAAAGTCGAACAGAAGTAGTTTAGCTCAAGTATCTCAGGCTGCATGTGGAAGGTCCTCACTGTCTTAAGGGTTGATTACACGTAACGAGTACAGTGGCGAGACAGTAAATGATTGCACTCGACCGAGCAAACAAATCATGGATCTGGTGATTGTCTCTACTCGTCAAAATGTTTATACAAACCGATTACTCGGCCAAGCGCACTGTCTCGCCACTGTACTTGTTATGTTGTAATCAACCCATTAAAGTTGACTCTTAATTCCTGCAGGATACCGAGTGAATCCGTTGCTACAGCTAGTTTACATTAATAAAACACTTGATGAGTCCGTGAATTTACAAACCTAATAATATAATATTGTGTAACAAGGTCGGAAAATAACGTTTATTACGTAAGTTAATATTATACTACCGATGGGCCGAGATTAATTTGATTCCGTAATTAATGTATGTTTTATATTTATTGGTCAAAGGCACGTTTAAAATTGTGTCAATTAATAAGTTAACTTACGTAATACGTAGAAGCTATAAAATTATTATTAGGTAAGTATTTTAAAAAACCTCACTAATTTTTTTTAAATAACAGATATTGAAAACTATATGCCAAAAAATCGCGAACAGGTTCCTTGTATACACGGAAACTTTTCGCAGATAGTGATCTTCGGATTTCCCTTCTCAATTCCTCGGTTTAAACTGTCGTGTGGCTTCGAGTTACGAGTGAATCGGTTTCTTCTTGAAATGATCTCCTTGCAATCTTCCTGGAAGAGTTCGCTCTTATCTACAAGGTGAACGGAAAGGTGTAGTAATACTTAAAGCTGTTCTTCTACACGTCAAAGTGAATAACTATTAGAACAAAAGTTTTCTAAATTCGGGAAAGAAAATATTAAATCTCTATAGAAAATTGATCACGTGACTAAATATTTTGTACGGAGACTCGATATTTCTTTTTTAGAATCTAGCAAACTTGTGACACAAAAGTTGTTCGCTTTGTCGTGTAGAAGAACAATTTTAAGTATTTCTGCATCCTTGTTAATATAAACTCTTTATTATCCTGTTGTGAATAATAAAGAGTTTATCTATATATCTATCGATATCATACGGTTCATACCTATTCTATCTATTCATGTAATTCAACGTTATTACAAGACCTAACAGTCTAATAACCGTGTCCATATTTTACGCTTTAGAATACGATTTAGTTCAAAGCTGTATTTGGAACTGGAACTAAAATTATGACTTTTTGGCGCAACAATTTCATGCTGCATTTGCAAGTTTCCAATAATAACTACGAGTAAAAGCTGTAATTTGTAATATTTAACAACTTGGCAAATGTTAACGGGATAAGTATTATTAAAATGCTTAACTTCCTGTTGACAAACTCAAAATAGTCTCAGCGTCTGCATAATTATTCCATTTTTAACCGACTTCAAAAAAGGAGGAGGTTATCAATTCGTCTGAATGTTTTTTTTTTATTTATATTTTTTTTTTTTTACGTTTGGTACCTCATAACTTTTGACTGGGTGAATCGATTTTGATGATTCTTTTTTTTTTAGAAAGCTGACGCTTCCCATTTGGTCCCATTTCAATTTAGTCCAGTTCTGATAATGGTATCCATGAGAAAACCATATTATTATAAGTCTTAAATTTGCATTAAGCGCGACAAATAGATGAATAACTCAATAGTCGGTCTTTTGAAGTCGGTTTTTGTTTTGTAAAAATAATGTTCTTGTTAAGTTATGAGTTTTTTGTCAAAGACAAAACAGGGTTTTAGTACTCCAAGCCACGCTATGCCATGAAAAACTAGGTATTATAGCTATACTTTTTTCAGACATTCGCCGTGTACACTTAGACATTGATCTAGAACTTCGTTCAGGAGGCACATGACACAAATATGCATAGAGCAAAGAATCGGGCTCAGGGGGAGAGTTTATGAGGTTTTAACAAAAAAAGTACTTCAACAGTAGCTCAAACAAAGACCATAAGACCAATCACTCGAGCTCTATCAAGGAGCAATCATACAACCATGAGCAAACTCACGGCACTACGTCTTTTCCAGGCTAATTCCATCTACCTAAACAACCAAGGACTGGCTCGTATTAAAACGTCCATACTCTCTGTAAACAGCTATAAAATAAACCGCCAACAAACATCAAAGTGAAAGAATCTCGTTAAAATGCGCGCCAATTCCGCTAAAGCGTCATCGCTCCAAACGAAGTAATTTTCCTTGTGCTTAATAAAAATAACAGTTTTTGAGCGACGCTCGGTAAAGGGTTCAAAGTAATCGAGTGTCATTACACGACTATGAATAAATTACACAAGTCCCGCGTTGGCTTTGGAACGAGGTGGGTTAAAGGACGAGCGTTGGCGGCTGACAATAAAACATTTTCTGTGATAGAAACTATTATTTATTCTGTGGTGGTTGGTTGGTAAAAATCCCTTTGCTTAAATTTGGTGAAATTGGTTGCTTATACTAGGTAGCAAAGAAATTTATCTGTGGACGTATATGATTCTTTTTTTTTGTAAAAATGCCGCGTTCAGATTTGACAGTTTCAAAAAATCGACTCATTTGTTACTGTTTTTTCGAAAGTCTTTCTTAATAGGTACTCGATGGAATATTTTTTCTGAAAAGATAATAATAGGAATGTTATTTGTAACCCACAAATAACATTAATTGTCCATCGCTTGAATAGACTGCCTTGTACACAGTACACTATGATATTGTTTAAGCTATTTTTGTTGTTATAAAATCATTATATTAACATGCCTTTTTAAACAATTGTTTTAAAAGCAATAAACATCCCAAAATTAACCTACACTACCCAACCACGGCCCCCAGGTTAATTTAATAGAATTTAATAGAAGATTTAATCTCTACCTGCTTTCTTATTAGACCAAACCCACCTGCGGGCTCGCACCGAGCGCGCTCGAAATTCGTTATTATATCGTACCCACTTTAGTGCGACCCTGCGCATTAAAACTGTGCTATATTGTACCCTATGGCATAATAATATTTACACCTACGTCCCTTAAAAGAGGATAAGAATCCCTGAATGGTTTCACTGAATACTGTAAGAGATTTTGGGTAAATCATTTTGGATCAGCGGTCTATTGGCACATCTTATTGTATTTACGAAGCGCTACTATTAGACGACTCATTTTTAGTCAGAGAGTACAATAATATTTAATATTTATTTATTTATTTATAATTAATTACTTATCGCACTTACAGCAGAGCCAAGGCGTGCGATAAGTTACACCATGAAATACATTACAAAAAAAAAATAAAAAAAATGAATTATATTATACAATAAGTCCAGACTACGTACTAACAAAAAATAATATTCAAATAAAAATAAACATATTAACAAAATAACAATAACAATCCAAAATAATATAAAACTAATAAAATTTCCATTATGATAAACTCTGTGAAAGTGAGAGATAGTGTCAGAAAATGTGTATTTATTTATTTATTACAGATGAGCAAAACATGCAGCTGTTGGTGGTCTTTGACTAAAATAATTATAAACTAAGGTGATACTAATATGATATTAAGGTGATGGTGATGATACTAAGGTGATACTAATATGATATTAAGGTGATGGTGATGATACTAGGTGATACTAAGGTGATGGTGAGCAATTTACACATTTCACACATTTTTTTTCAACTTCTACAGATAGCAACTCTAGCTACAATGCTACACCGCGGCAGCTAAAGGGTTGTTACCCAATTCTTCATCAAACACCAAAAACACCAACGCCATTAAACTTTAGGCATATTTCAAATTTTTACCCACAAAAAAGATTTTGTTTTGTTCCTTATACCTCTTACCTACGAGTTTAAACAAGCACGTGAAAGCAACCTTTAAGGAGGTACCCTTTTACACGAAGCCTTAAAACTTTCCCCTATAAAAACGTGACGGCAGGAGAATACAAAGCAGAATTAGGGTTAATCTAACAGCTATTGTTAGGTCTAGGTCACACTGTGATGCTATTAAACTTTGGTAATTTGGTACAATCCGAAAATAGGGCAGACTCATGTGTATAAAACTTCCTTGGACGTAAAAGACTCCACTGGAACTGCGAGGTGCGAAATTCCGAATGCTTACACCGAAAGTTATTGGATCTCCAGTATTGCCATTTTTTACACGCCTTTTATTAGCTTCACTTGTATGTTTGTATGTTTGTAAATTGTAACCGACTCCTTTGGGCGCGATTTTGACCCACTTTAAACGGCCAGATTTCGTTCAAACTTCATAGATATATAAATTGAGGACCGATGACAATACACTAAACAAGTATTTTTTGGTTTTTTTGAACTTAAATATTAATTTTCTTAAAGGAAAACGTTCGAGCTTGCAGTACTTGGTATCACGGGAAACTATTATATTTCATAGAAAATTAATCATATTTTCTCATTAACTAACTGCATTTCTGGAAATTTTTGCGATTGCTGTATTTGCCTTTTCCAAGAAATGTCGATACTATAAGACTCGCGCTATACTTACTTTACTTGAAAATGAAAATTATCGTTTCCTAGTTCATTTCTTTTGCATAGAAATAGTTATGACTTTGTCAACATATACACTGAATCAGAGGTTTAAGGGGGTTGCTCCTTAACCTCGTCAACCTTAAACTCGTCCAAGACACTGATAGTATTAAAAACACATGACTACATTATTTACTGAGGTTAATGTTCTCGGTTCAGGAAATGAGACAACAATATTTAAAACAAGGAAACTTTTCAAAAACGTTCACTGAATATTCGAACTTTGGAATTTCAAAATTGCATACTTACTCGAAATTTAATGTTTTACAATTTTGCAAATACACATTAACAACTTGTGTATTGTGTATGTGTGTGTGTTAGTTTTTGTATTATCCACTAGTTGCGCTCCGCGTTTTATTCGCATTTTATGCAACCAAAAAGTAGTCCTAATTTTAATCCAAGATAAAAGCTACATTCATTTAACTACCAAATTTCATCCAAATCCGTTTGCGTGATTGACCAACAAACGTCCATCCAAGTTTTGATATTTATAATATTAGTAGGATTTCATCCACAACTTGCGCTCATATTCCATTAGATATAGATATTCAAAACGTTCACTTCATTATGCAAAAGCATCTCTCATTCCTATACAAGTTCGAACGCCTTGACTAATAACTTCACCTGGTTCCATCCGTAACTCAAACATACTTAGCCACTTGGAGCAAGCTAATAATTGCAATAGTTTGTGTATTGCTAAGTATAAGTTACGACTAAGTATGGAAACTTGAGCTTCAGTAAGTTAGCCACCAAGTTATGCGAGTTTGTATGAGAATAGGAAACTGGTAAATCTTGCTATGTCAACGATTTGTATATTGAGTAAAAGTAACGAGAAGACGTAGGCCACGCCTTCTCGTTACTTCAGTGTCCGAGTTTTCAGACCGTCACTTAACTTAACTCGTAACTTGTCGGTTTGTTGCGGGAAATACAGTCCGGCCTACAACTTAACATGTCGTCGATTCTACGGTACCGTTCAGTTGTACATTTTACTCGTGATCAGTGTTGAAAACCCTGTCTCAGGGAAAAACTGTAGACTAAGTCTAAAAAACTGTAGGAAACAGTCCCAGTCAAATATCTACAGTTTTGACTAAAACGCCTTGTTTCCAATAAAAAAATTGTTAATTGTAGGTACTATAAAGCATTTCTAAACAATAGAGACAGATTCCAAAAAACAGTAGGTCTACTGCTAAAACAGTAGTTTTGGCTACATTGCTGATCACCCATCCGAAAACTGACTGTATCGTCCGTTGCTTAACATTGGTGACCAATTATTATTATGAACGCCAAGTCGAGCTACGCTACGAGCACTATTGTTACCTTTGTCAATATAGCTACTAGGTTCCAAGTAGCATTTCTAGCATATCACACATTCCTCCGCACAGACATACCAGCGGCGAGTACGCAAGGTGCCGTGCGACATCAAACGCACTGCCGCCCTTTGATGTCGCCGATCTGTAGATAACTGAGATGACTAGTAGGGGTCTGTCAGTTGCATAGCTTTGCCATACTTAACATAAGCGTTAATAGTGGCTGAAGGGTGAAATAGACTGCCTGGTATCTAGGTAAAGAATGGTAGCTATGTATGAATGCTTTAACGAGTAACAGTAAATGTAGACCTTATTGCTTACAGAAAAGAGCATATATTTGGTCTAGCTAGTCAATTTACCAAACAGTAGGTATTACAAAAAAAAAACAAAAACAAGCCTCTATTTAAAAAATCAGTTGTACTAAAGCGAAAATAATAATAATGGAAACTAACGTGGTTTTGAAACATTTTATTAAATAATATAATATATTATAATATATATATTATTATTAATATTTATTAATAATAATATTTTTTTCAAAGCCTGTTTTTTTATCATCACCGCGTGAGTGAAACCACGAGGCGCAGCTAGTACTAAGCATAAGCAACTAAACTGAAACACCAAGACAAATTCAAGAGCTTTGACAACCACAGTTCCCGTAAAGGGAACCGTGGGAGTCGAGATAGTTGCTATAAGAAGCCTATAAATATTAACTGGGACCCTTTTTTCTCATTACACGCGTACTATTTTTAGGACAAGCCTTTTCAGGCTGAATTTATTATACCAACGATACGGAGAGTGAAAGAGTACGACTCCTTACACCATAATTAGTAAACTTCAAATCTTTCAATATGTAGTTACTACTCGTACGTCTTTTGTCTCTTTTAAACTCGCTTTATTTTAAATAGTGGAGCAAGCTACTTCAATCTTGTTCTATAATTATAAAGGAGTTAAAGTTTTAACGATATCGAGTATTATATAGTCTATTATTAGAACAAAAATATCTAGTAAAAGATTTTACATTCAGGAATATCCGGTAATAAAAGAGCTAGAACCAAAAGTAGAAAAAAAAGTACTAGCAGCAAAGAGCGATTAGGTACTAGCGTAAAAGATAGACAGGAACGCACAGTGCTGAATAGCATTGTCTCTTTCGCACTCATTAGGTTAGATTTGAAAAGCCGCGCGAGGCAGGCTAAGATTTCACGTTTAGTTGACAGTGAGACCAGGCATGAAATAGTGGTGAATATGTACTTGTAACTTGCAGTTCAATTGAGACCTAAAATCCTAACACGTATTCTGTCAAAAAATATACAGATATAGATATAGATACCTACAGATATTTATATAAACAGTTAGCATATTTATAATTATAATTAAATATTAAAAATAGGACAGAGTTCCCTATAACCCTATAAGGCGTAAATGGAAACTTCATTTGTATGGACCTTTATGTATCGAATTTTCGCTATATATTTAGGCAAAGTTTACATTGATTAATGTAAAAAAAAGGATGCGTTTGTAAAAAAGTAATTTTACGTCTTTTTAATCATAAACCACAATGCTAGACCAGCTAATACAAGATTTTACATTCATAGTAATCTATCAAATTCCCATACTATCTACATATTTGTAGTGTCTTATTATTGCGAGAAGTTTTTTGTCTATTTTGCCTGCGAGCTATGAGATATTATGTGGTTCGAGATTGAAGCTCGGCTCTGAGTGATTGTCAATAGTTGGAGTAAATACAGGTAGGTTTCAGGATTTATATCAGTTAGGAAAATACCTACTTTATTTGCTGAAAGCTCCGTACGGTTTACTTTATTTTATTTGTTTTCATAATACGATTTTAACACGAAAATGAGGTTGGAATTAAGAGGGCTATATAATTAGATAGATAGATAAACTCTTTATTGTTCACACCATAAATTACAAACAGTAGGATTATAACACCTAAAAACTAGTGCGACAACTGGCGCCCTTATCGCTAAGAGCGATCTCTTCCAGGCAACCTTAGGATGGAGAGGATAGATAAAAAATATTAAAAACGGGGTGTGCAATATAGAAGAAAAACTGTGTCATATTTATAAACCTACATAAAAAAATAATATTAATAAATACTTAGAAATACATTCAAATACTAAAACTACCTATACTTGCGAAAAATATACTAAAACATATGAAAATAATATATAAATAAATAATAATACTAATAGGGAAGAATAAAATACATAACAAATAAATAAAAACCAAAACAAAACAACAATTTGTGAGAAATACTAAATAAATAATCACTGAGAAAATGGCAATTGCGATAAGTAATATCTTTTTAGCTGATTCTTAAAACATGCAAGCGATGTAGCATTTCTAATTGACACTGGCAAATCGTTCCAAAGCTGAACCGCCTGGAAAGCAAAAGATTTGCCGTAAAAAGTTGTACAGCGCGCGGAAGGTGTCTTAAGGGAGAGGGTATCTTTAGATCGAAGGGTATGGGAATGAGAGGCATGCCAGAAAGCGAAGAGATCTTTTAAATAGCGTGGGGTAGATGGATTAAACAAAATATTGTAAAGAAGGGAGAGGATGTGAGCATTCCGCCGAAGGCGAATGGGAAGCCACTTGAGTTTTGCGCGATAATGAGATACATGGTCATATTTGCGTAGACCAAATATAAACCTAATACAGTAATTTTGAAGGCGCTCAAGTTTATCTAGCTGCTCCTCAGAGAGATCAAGGTAACATGCGTCAGCGTAATCTAAGATGGGAAGAAGAAGAGACTGTGCGAGCGTAACTTTGGTGGCAGTGGGTAAAAAATTTCGAAGCCGTCTTAGTGAACCACCAGACGCAAACAATTAGGTAGATTGATTGCTTCTGTAAATTTTTTTATTGGTTTCTTCGTTCTTCGGTTTCGTTGATTTATATGTTGTAAAAAATGTCAATGACACTCGACGAATGTATGGAACAACTGTTTTTTTTTTTGCTAATTCCGGGTTGACCCAATCGTAAAAGTTCTTCATAATGATACTATGATGGTACAATGAGCCCTTTTCGGTTAAGCATACTCTTTCCTTATAACCCTGTTTTGCCACTGCAATATTAATATTATTTTTAAACTGTTACAAAAATTGTTTTCAAAACATCTTCCAGCGGAGCACTAAACCTCTAATTACCTATCAGGTAAATTTTAAACCCACAGGATAACCGTGAAAACCGGTTAATACCGATAAAGAACGGTTAATACCGGTAAAGAACGATGGCGAAAGGTTTTTTAATGTTTCCCGGTAGAAAGGGGTTGTCGCGGGTAGGAAATTGGAGGGGCGACGCAGTCGGGAAACATAGGGTGGGTATAATTTTGAAAGGACATTTTTCTTATTGTCTTGTTTTGAAACACTCTGAAGTGAACTCAAGTTCAAGGTTTCTTATTTACCCCCGACACAAAGAGAGGTATTATACATTTAAAAAACGTGTACCCATCTGTGCGTTTTTATTTGTGACTTATCTCAAACGGCTGAACTGATGTTTATTCAGGAGAAAATCATTTTGAACATTTGTATGTAAATTACTGTAGGTAATTGAAAAATCTTTCTGCTATCCCTCCAGAAATGGAGATTTTTTTAATAAAAAAAATCGGTTGTCTGTAAAGTCGGTTTACTGATGAAGACAGTTGAACGTGACAACGTCATAAGAAAATACTGATGGAATGGTTTTAATTTTTCTGCTACGCTCGATAATTATTTCTATCGAATAGTAAAGCAATTGATTTTTTACTCATCGTGAAATAGTTCTGTTAACTTATTGTTATAGTTTTGTCAATTATAGCATAACCTACAATCGCTCCACTAGCGGACCGGTGCTATTTATTTTAATGATGAAAGCACGAATATTCGACAATATATCACTGAACAAGACTGAACATATATTTAATATCGAAAGAATTCGCCGCAATTATCGTTGCTATAAACAATTGACACCACATTAACTTTTCACTGCGCTTCATACTTGACGAAAACATGTAAATGTATTATTGTATGGCAGCTGTCCACGCGGACGCATTGCTCACTCAAGTAGGAGAGAGACAGATGTCGAACGCTGCCGAACGCGGAGGCCGATTGTGCCTCTTTGTCGCTCGTTGCGCGCTCTCGCTTGCACTTCAAGCCTTAAATGGAACGCCTCAGAGCGAGGTAACGCCGCATGAGTCATATTTTTCCGTGCGTGCAGCCGGCTCCATCGAATTATAAGACGTTGTCACGTCAATAAATGACAAACAAGCAACGGTAAGTGATCACTGCCGCATATGGCACCTCCAATACCCAAGGCATCTTCAGTGCATTGCGTTGCGTTGTTTATATTTCAGGGTTGGTCCCATATTAAAAGCTTTTCATAATGATTTGTACTATGAGCTCTTTTTGGCTTAACATACCCTTTCCTTATAACTCTGTATAAATACTAAGACTAACTAAGATTCAAACCTAAATCTCGTAGCAACGAGGTCACTTGGTCGCCCTACCCGACCTCCCGTCCCGGTTTAATGTCACCTCGTCTCGTCACTTCCTCACTACATTTCGTACATTTATAACAATATTTTGTTCATCTTTAAGGTAACCTCCCCTTTACTCCGAGGAAATTACCTCGGCCCTCCTCTGAATACAAAAAGGCAACTTTTAGTTGGAGGAAATTTAGTTTAGGTGAAATAGCCCGGCAATGTTGCTGTCCTTGCCATCCTTTGAGGTATTTTCTTTTTTAACCTACATTTTCTGTGTGACGGGATCGGACGTGCGGGTTAGCAGAAATTCGGGAATAGACGAATATTACAGTTCATGGGTGGCTTATTTGGTTACTTATTCTCTTTTACTGTGGTTACAACGCGTAGGACGGTATGTGTTTTAAAATAAGTGTTTTTTTCTATGGTTTTGTTGTGTGAATTCTTGAGACAAGTAAATAAAGTAAAATCGTTGGTAAACGCAGCGATTTCAGTACTGATACTATAGTACTGTACTTTGGTAGAAGTGTGCTTGAATAAATCTTCGTTGGCAAATCAGTGGAAGTGATTTCTGACAGTTAGTTTACTATTAGAGTCGCGACGCTGCCGACTCGTGTCACCGTTTTCGTCTTAGCTACGAACGATCTTTTTATTCGAAACATTTTTACCAACAAATTAATAATGAGTGGCAGAACCAAATTAAATGAGCTTAAAATAAATACTAAGTACGTATCAGCTAAAATGTAAATCTGACCGAAACTTTTAGAAACTTCAGTAATGAAATACAAAAATATCTGGCTCGGTTTGACGCAAGAATACGAAATTAAATCACAAACAATAAGATATTTCGAAGTAATTTTCATAACATGTAAGAAGGTATCACTGTTGAATATCTTGGTGACTTTACACAGAGAAAGACGCAGTAGGTTATGTCAAACCAAGTACAACATTATAACTGGCGTCATCAATAAAACCAATAAAAACGAAGCAGCAAATATTATTACCCTTACACTCGCACTATGGCACAATTTTGCTTAGTCTGAGTGAGACGGCATGATCAGCGTCACTTCGTTTAGATTCGTTTCTTTGACACTGCAGTTCTAATTTCGAACATCTAGCGCTATTAATGTCGTCACATTCGCACAATCACATAATATTGCTAGCCCGAGTGAGACAACATGATTAGCGTCGCTTTGTTTCGATTAGTTCCTATAATAACGCGGCTACTCTTCTCATATCAAACAAAATTTAGAACTACTGTCCATAATAAAAGTGTTACAACGTTACATCTGATTCCTCAACAAGTTACCCTACTCCTGCGTTGTATCTCGCATCTCCAGAATTTTATTCCACTCGGTAACGTTCATCCGTATTGTTAACAAAAACTCCACAACTTTACAAGCGGAGTGCCGTGTTATGAATAAATTAGAAAAGTTTGCCTTTGCTTCGGGGCCATAGAAACCGCGAGTATACCGAAATAACGATATTAATACCGATATTCTAGGAAGCGAAAATGAATGAATGACTAAAACTATTTTACGCATTTGAATAATACTATAATTCTAGTTGGTGAAATGGCTTCCATTCGTATTGATCCTCTTACAGGGAATTGGCCTTTCAATATGAAATCAAAACCGCCCTTTGTTCCTTTCTCTTTTGTGTTTCATTGACTTTGTGCTTTCCCTTTTGTGGTGTTAATAAAAATATTGTATTGTAAAAAATATTACTTACATTCTTCGAAACGTTTGATTTTTATTAGTCCAGTTTAATTCAAAATATGAACTCTCTTTGTCTGCGAACGTGTTTTAACCAAGTCGCTCTTTTTATAGCCCCTACTTATCCGCGACCTTACGACGTCTTCGCGCTATCGTAATGGTTATATCGCCAACTGTACCGCCCCGTTCGTTCCTACTTTTCGTTCCGACTGTACTTTGTTCCCACGTTTTCGGCGAAATTCAAAATTACTAACAACTTTGACATTCGCAACGGGGAGTTTTATTACTTCTGTGATTGTCATTTGTTTACGGGATTTCACAAAAGCAGTTAACACATTCGCAATTAACGCGTCACGTTTCTAACTGTTGATTGATCGACAATTGCCTTTAGATAGATAGATAGATTAACTCTTTATTGTTCACACCATAAATTACAAACAAAAGGATTATAACACCTAAAACTAGTGCGACAACTGACGGCCTTATCGCTAAGAGCGATCTCTTCCAGGCAACCTTAGAAAACGAGGTGTGCAATAAAGGATTATGTGATGTTGATAATGTCATAATGTGTGAATCTTAAGGTATAGTATAAGCTATCTCTCTTAGAAATCTTACTCAAATCTGTTCAGTTGCATCAGCGTGAAGAAGTAACAAATAAATACCACATACACATAAACTCACGAACTTCCTTCCTTCCTTTTTGCCTTTCTAAATTAAAATAACACCTATAGGTACTTCTATTTGCAATTAGCCTATTGCTCTTTGTAAAGGTGCAAAGTTGAAATGACAAATTATTATAATTATTATGTTTTTTAAGGTTGTACTTAAATCGTATTCTATTTGAGTTATTTTATAAGGCATTGTCAATTGTCTATATTATTTAATATTGTTCCATATTAAATTTACTTAAATATTATAAATATTTGGTATGTAGAAAATATAGTTAACACAAAAAAATCAAGTTCTAAGTTTTTTGCTCACTCTGTTAATATTTTTAGTTAATAACTCCATTAAAACATTATCCTAAAAAATGGCTAAAAAGCTATCTAATATTTTAGCGTGAACACACTATATTTTTGTTAGTAGCAAATTAAACATTAAAACAGTCTTCAAAGCAAACGGTACACAAAATTAGCTATTAAAAAGCTCTAAAAGCCTAGATTATGAGAGAATCCCTAAGGAAAACCTACAGTTTATACGGGCCTAGATAAGCAACCTTTACTGTACTAAATAAATTTTAGATTAGCAACGCGAAATGTTATAGATATAAATTTAATATAATCTGGGTGTCTACAAGCCGCGAGTGAATTGGTTTCTTCTAGGCGCGCGTGCTTCATCGTAGACCACAGCGTTGCTTACCATCAGGTGAGGTAACGCTCAAACGCAAGCCTAGTAACGAATAGAAAAATAAGGGTCTAAACATAGTATTCTATTTTGTCGTTTAGTATGTTTTCACAGACAGAAGGCAGGCGGTCTAAAATCGATCACGCCAGGGTTGGCATTTAACCTATACGAAATTAATAATTAAAATGTTATTCTAATATATACCTACTCGATGTCGTCACAACAATGGACAATTTAATTAGACAGATCTGCTTGCAGGTCAAATACACAATTACTCAAAAGTTAGTATGATTTAGGCGATCTTTTGTGTTTTGCAGTTAATGAAAAGCTAATGAAAAACCTAGGAGACGTTTAGTGCGGGATCAGTTAATTAAACTTTTTTTTTGTTTTTGTCTTGAATAGGTCATGCGTCGAAATCCAATTATAAAGTACCTACAGTTACATAGATTTGGATTTGTCTTTGACTCAAAAAAAATTGTTTTTTTTTTATAAACGCAACAAAATATAAGGGTTAGTCTACAATGTTTACCGCTAAAACTAGTAATCCTTGTCATTTACAAAGTTGTTAACACTTAACTGCTTGCTCTTAGAGTGTTGTAACGGCCGTTAAAAATAGAGTATGTTACCTCAGTTAAAGTTTCGAGGTGAGGGTAGTTTTATGTAAGCATTAGCTGCGCCCTGCGGTTGCACCCGCTACCCTGAAGGTATCATTACGTTTTTCTGAAATAATTAATGATCAAACGAACTTACCAAGTGAAGTTCGATCACAATTATGTGAACGGCTTCATTCGACGCGATTTTGTTTTTGTTTACATATTGTAGTTATGTCTCACGTACTGGCCCTCAACACGGATTGTTTAGAGATTTTATTCCCCGCTTTCAAAGTTTTTTATTCTGGTAACACTAGAGATCGTCCATAGTCGTTAAGTTCGTTACTATCGTACCCCCACCTCACTTCAGAGCCCAGAGGGGAGCCATCGGCCGGTCGAACTTCATTCTGTTTAGAGCAATAGTTTTACTAACTACTTATTTTGTGACCGGTAATGGAAAAAAAATTACCCATAAATTGATTATGATTACCAATTATCAATTTCACATTTCATTATTAGGGTTAGGGCATTTATATACATTGTATATAAGTACTAAGTAGGTTACTTAGCTAAGCTATTTATGGGAGGGTGTATATATTAATCGCGTCGAATGAAGCCGTTCACATAATTGTGATCGAACTTCACTTGGTAAGTTCGTTTGATCATTAATTATGTTTCACGGCTTCATTCGACGCGATTTTGTTTTTGTTTACATATTGTAGGATGTTCAGAGAAAATTAGTGAAATGTGAAACAAATTTTTCACAAAATACAAATACATAATTATGTATATCCTTTTATATGATGTTTATAACCGAATCGATCCCGCCACAGACTGTTGGCATGTTGTGAACATTTAGCTTAAAATGTTCTGAGCATCCATCCCAGCATGTCAGTTTTGAAATAAATTTCGAACCGTTAGATTTTTTATACTACGCTAACAAAATATGATAACTTATTTGAGAGCTGGATCTGTATCTATGCTGCTTCTTCTACCTATATAGGTACATAAAATCATAATGTATGATGATACAATATTCCCAGAAGACATTCCCAGTGTAGGTGCTGGACGATACTGCGACATGTCGCCAGCACGAGAAAACTCCAACTAATGAAGAACTAATAAGATAAATATTATTTTATTGGATTTAGTGGTGGAGTCCGTCTATCGTTAGATACGGTTAGGTTTACAGTCTATTTAAAAAAGTTATTAATACTAATATTGAAAAACTTAATAAAATTAATAATCAAAAGCCTCTCCCACTAATAGCATTAAAAAATAATTGTAATTCTGGCTGATAACTGTGACTATGTGTCATATCAGAAAATGTAATCCAAGATTTAGTACATAATAATCAGTTATTGTATTGTATTAGTGACATTATTTCTGTAAAATCAACGAAATGGGTCCTTGGCTAACCAACTACGTTGTTTGAGTCATATAAACCAATGTATGGGTGTGCAGAGTTCGTGTGATAAGACATCAGCAAGGACATTCAAGCTGGTAGAAATTGAAGTTAAAACTTACAATGTCAAAAAAAAAAAAATAAATAAATCACAAAAAAAAAAGAAATATAATGCTTACATGCACTAGGATAAATTCTTATTGTCTTTTAGCATTATTCATAATATTTTGCGAGTATATCACATTACTGAAAAAACTCAAGGGATCTTTAATCTAAAAATAATGAATTGCTTAATGTTTAAGCCAAGTTTTTGTACATATAATTGTTTAATTATTGAAGTTAACTTGATTTTATTTGACTGAATAAATGACGATATCAGCATTTGACAGTGACACTAATGATCCATCAATGAGTTTTAAGTTAAGTAAACATTGTGTAGGTACTTTGATTTTTTCAAACAAAATCCAACATTTATTTTTCTTGAATTCTTAAGCCTTAATTATATTACTAGCTCGCATTACTAATATCGATTTCTGGTCGTCATCATGGCGATACTTTATCATAACTTACATATCTTCTTGGAGTCTCTATTTAAGTAAATTAAATTTCAGCTACGATAAAAATAAAAACAAAAAACATTTTTGCAATTAGGATGAGGCACCCGGTCTACAAGAATTTGCGCAAATTCTACTCCTTTTGACATTCTAATAATATTGTTTTCTTTGACATTTAATTTATTGTGTATTAATTTATTCGTAAAAACTGTATTTGACATTCATAAGTGTGCATTGATGTACCCATATTTGAATAAATTATTTTGAATTTTGAATTTTTTGAATTCCTCTCAGTAGCCGCAACTGTCACACGGCGGTGGCAGTGATGGTTCTATTTTCTACTGCTAACAAACTGTGCTCCTCCAACCTGGTGGCGCGGGCGTCTACCAATGTTCAAAGTTAACTCTCCTAATATAAAGCCGTCGCCTAGTGAGAGCGGCTGTCACACCAAATTATGAAGTGAATCGATTAATCGGACCAAGTGTATTTGCATTTTTGTAACTCTGCTTATCTCTGTTTTACTTAATGTGTATCAGCAATGAATAATTGAAAATGTGACATTTACCATTTACTTAAGAAACCCATCGTGATAGACGTTTCTCGTCGTATAAGAATACATAGAGTAGCATACAGCGTAAAAAACTAACCATGTGACAAAATATGTGTCCTTGTATGATCTGAACTCAGGAATAAATTTTTATATAATATACATAATATATTTTTTCTTGTGTTACCCTTCTTTAACTTAATAAAGTATGGTATAAGACTGAAGTGTCAGTGACACATTACTTTACTTTTGAAAAAATTTGTATCCAGCAGTTTCCTAACTTGAAAATAATAGTAACATATAGCTCGGTGCTCGGTGGTATTTTGAATCATACGGACAATCCTCCTAAAGATATTGATAACGAAATTATCAAAAATAATGTGTTAAAATAATGATCAATAGGTATATCAATTTATGTGGCAAACGCACACAGTTATGGTTTTGTAGAAACTGTTTGTTCATATAATAACTAATAACTAGAGGTATAAATGTACCTAAAAATAAAATAAATTAAGGAGTAAGAATAACAATTGCTGACTTGGAGAAGTATAGCACAATGTAAACTGTTTGCCCAACTTTTGCATAGTACCTATAATGCGGTGTAAGACACCCATATCGTATTTAGCAGAAAAAAACGTGTCAAAACTTCGTTAATTTTCATAGCGACACACATCGTAGAATACTGCATCCTACAAAAGTTACATAAAACGTAGTGTAATTCAGACTTATTTATTTATTGATTTTTGTTACTTTTAAGTCCTATGGATGTGATAATCCTAAATAAACGTATACTTATTGATATGAATTTTTATTTAATAATTGTGTGTCGCATCCCGTAGAACACTGTACTGCATCAACTAGTGAGGTTATGCATAGTATAAAACAACATAAACACGGCGCGTCTCGTAGGATACTGTTCTGCAGCAACTTAAAGAAGTATATTGCACAGTAATACTGTATAGCATAAACTAGAATGTTCGTTCTAGAATTATAATGCACAGTAAACACGTCGTATCTCGTAGAATACTGTATTGCCTCAAATTAAAGAAGTGTATTACACAGTAATAATACCTACTAGGTATATGTATAGCATAAACTAGAATGTTATTCTAGAATTATAATGTAAGAACATGTTCGTAATGTGAAAAATACTTTAAAAACAAGAGCAAAGCAAAAGCTTTGCAAGGCTTAGCATAGTAGAATGTGTTGTATAAGCACATAATAATTATATTTATACTCTTGTCATGTCCCTGCATCTACTAGCTGTTTATAACATAATTTTTAGACAATATATTAGCCCGAGTGTAGCGTAAGCTATGATTAAGCAAAAATAACGTTAATATTTCATAAAGGTTTAAATAGCCCAACTTGAAGTCAAAATTACAGAAGTACAGCCACAACAGTAAATAAAAATAAAGTAAGTAAGTGTAATAAGTATATTTAAGGTGGTTTGAGCACATAATATACACTTCCTGTAATAATTAGCATACACTGCACAAAATATAACTAGTCAGTTTTCCGTTTGGATATGCAACTTGTAACACTTTGCAACTAACCAAGGCTAAGCTAAGCTGTAGCTTAGTAAAAAACTCAGGGTTCTTGATGTGAAAGTATCAGCACAGACGTAACGGTGACGCATTTCTTTACCCAAGGCAAGAAAATGCGAACTACCCTACTTTTCAGAAAGTTTCGTTTAGTCAGAGGTTTTGCGTATGATGCATGTTAACATGTGTGACAGTATCTGCTCCGATGCTCCGATGCGACAGTATCAGCTCCGATGAGATGGTATCTGCTCCAATGCGACGGTATCTGCTCCGATGCGACGATATCTGCTCCGATGCTCTGCTCCGATGTTGCAGCGACGCATTTTCTCACAAGCAAGAAGACGCGGACCAGCCCTTCTTTTCTTAAAGCAGGCATAGTCACACTGTGTAAACACACACGCGTCACTTCTTCGTCATTTTGATGCGACGGGATCAGGTTCGATGCGACGGTATCCGCAATACCCATGTAAAAGGGGGTACAGTGCAGAGTGAGGCTGCGACCCAAAGGGTACACTTAAGCCATTGTGTAAAGACCCAATGTAGAAAGGGTGCAGTACAGAGGTTGTCATTTTTATGCGACAGTATCCGCAAGACCCATGTAAAATGGGAACAGTACGGTGGACAGTATCCGCAAGACCCATGTAAAACGGGAACAGTACGGTGCAGATTGAGGCTGCGATCCAATGTAGAAAGGGCTCGCTGTCAGATGAGACTTCGATGATTTCTCGACGCGCCAATCCTTTATTTCTTCGTCGCTTTTTTCCGCTACCCGCTACCCGCTTTCGGTTTCTCCATTGCAACTTGTTTTAGTTTGCGTGCGAAGGCCTCGGCACGGAAACACGGAATGAAGTTCGACCGGCCGATGGCTCCCCTCTGGGCTCTGAAGTGAGGTGGGGGTACGATAGTAACGAACTTAACGACTATGGACGATCTCTAGTGTTACCAGAATAAAAAACTTTGAAAGCGGGGAATAAAATCTCTAAACAATCCGTGTTGAGGGCCAGTACGTGAGACATAACTACAATATGTAAACAAAAACAAAATCGCGTCGAATGAAGCCGTGAAACATAATAGGTCGGGTAAAAAGTTCCTTCGCATTTTTTGAGAAAATTCAAAACATTTTTTAAAATAGTTTATTTACATTTAACTAAAGTAGGTATGTAGGCACCATTTTGTTCGATAACTTTTTGCCATCTTGTAGGTAGGGACATGATCTCATTGCTATAGAAATTTTGGGACTTCTGATCAAAATACCGCGACAAGTGATTTTGGCAGTCCTCTCGTAATGTTAACCTGACACTACCTAAAGAATTCTGAAGATACCGAAACAGGTGGAAATCTGAAGGTGCAAGGTCAGGACTATACGGCGGATGCATTAACACCTCCCAGCTAAACTCTCTTAATTTTTGCTGAGTGGTTAAAGATGTGTGAGGTCTAGCGTTATCATGATGAAAATCCACAGCCCCTTCTGTTGATTAATTCCGGCCGGTTTCTCTCAACTTCTTGCTTTAATCTCATCAGTTGTTCGCAGTAGAGTTCAGAATCGATGGTCCTGCCTGATGGTAACAGCTCATAATGAATAATGTCCTTCCAATCCCACCACACACACAGCATCACCTTGTTGCGAGCTAACCCGGGTTTCACCACAGTCTGTGAAGCCTGACCGGCCTTTGACCACGACCTTTTTCGCACGTTCTTGTCGTACGTAATCCACTTTTCATCACCAGTTATCAGCTTCTTCAAAAATGGTTCGGTTTCATTACTTCGTAATAAAGAATCACAAATGAGTACACGGTTCATTAGGTTTCTTTCAGTGGGCTGAAGTGGGCTCGTGAGGTACCCAAATATCGATCTTTTTTGTGTATCCAGTTTTGTTCAAATGCGCCAAAACTGTTTTGTGGTCAATTCCCAGTTCTTCAGCTACGTCGTAACTACTGATATGCCGATCTTGCTCCATTTTTTCAAAAATGGCATCCATTTTATCCGTAATAGGGCGACCAGAGCGACGTGCATCTTTGACATCAAAATTTCCGGATTGAAAACGCTTAAACCAAATTTGTGCTACTCTCATAGACGCTGCACTAGGTCCATAAACATCGCAAATTTTTTTCGCGGCTTGCGTTGCATTTTTACCTTTTTTGTAGTAAAATTTTAAAATGTATCGAATTTCTTCATTAGATTCACTCATCTTGACAGTACGAAAAAAAAAGAATATCACACATTTTCCTAATTTGAATTTGGAATTATGTTTTTTTAAATTTAAACTTTCAATGATACCAAAACCAGCCCGATACAAATAGTATAGCCAAAGATATTTTATTACAAGTTCATACATACTATAATGCGAAAAGACTTTTTACCCGACATATATAAAGTTGATTTTATAGATAGATAGATAATTTTTTTATTAATAGGTATTACTCTTCCATCTATCTCTTCCAGGCAACCTTAGGATGGATGGGAACATAGAAAAAAAAATAGAAGATCCCCGATCTTCTATTTTTTTTTGTGCAATAAAGCATTGGTTATCATGTGAATCTTAAGGTATAAGCTATCTCTTTCCAAATCTTACTCAAATCTGTTCGGCTATTTCAGCGTGAATAAATAACAAATATCATAAACATAAGCTCACAAACTTGCATTTGTAATAATATAGTTTTATCGACAGTACGTGTATAAAATACTCATTAATTTGCCAAAAAAACTTAAATAAATACCTACTTATATCACAGATTAGGTAATAGTTACAAAGTAGCTATTCGTGTAGACTTTAGGCTACTTACTTTGTGTATAACAAAGTAAGTAGCCTAAAGTCTAAACTCCATTATAAATTTGATGTCTAATTTCTAATAACCAATCCTAAGGTTTCAGTAATTTCAATTAATATCAATAAATCGGACAGCGAGTCAATTGCAAGTTAATAATGGTGGTGTAACGTAACGTATTGATGAAGAGAGCTGTCAAGGGCGTGACTAACTGCTGATTAACATGTTGCCACGTTTTAATTATAAGTAGCTATTGATTTTAATTACGCTTAATATTAAGGCATTACCTACTTACTTTAAGGATTAAAGGTTGCTGATGATGACTTATAAAGCTGCTTAAAATTAAGTACTGCTTAAAATTTTGTTATTGATTTTTATAAAATTAAAACACAACATAAATTTTTTAAGAAAAAATATTACACATTTTTCAAGCGCATAGGTATAAATTAACGACAATTTAATAATCTTTCACAAAATCAACAAAAAAAAATGGACAGCAAAATATAAACAAACTAAAACACACTCCACATATTGCTTAAATTAATAAAGAACATAATGACTCAAATTAACTTGAGATTTCTTAAAATGTCTTGAACCATTGTTGCTCATATCAAAACAATAGGAACTCAATTCAACCCTACCACTCTTTAGGTAGGTTAGTTTCTAAAATTGGCATCATTATCTTTTTGCAACATAGGTCTCTGAGTTAGTGTCAGAGGTTATGTCCAGACATACATCACTGTCAGACTGGTGATTAGGTAAAGGTACTGCAAACAGGAAGCGGTTGATCTTTGATCTTTTGTAACACAATTTTCGTAAATTTTACTGAACAGTTTGTTGAAATTACGGTGGTTTTGCTAAGGTTTAGAATAAATAGTACAAGCTTAGGCAAATAACTCGTCAATTATTTCTCTTTTTCCAATTAAAAATAAAACCTACAAAATTTGTTTAAAAAAGTTCCGATAATCTGGTAGGTTTTAAAAAATATATTGAAACTATAAAATTAAATAACGTAAGGCTGTTTACTTTGTGCATGAGGCGACGCAAGTCAGTGAATCTAGTATAGTAGCGTTGTATGTATCTTGTTTGACATGCATCTTCAACATTTTTTCGTCATGTCTACGAAGCTTTATCCATAACGAAAACTTCGAAGCTCCATCTTGAGTACCTATACTCTAAAGGGCTTCACACACAGCAGCTATAATGTAAAGATGTACATTATAGCACGATACATCTCATTACATCTTTCCATAGAAATCGTCAGGATGTAAAAATATACATTATAGCTGTCGTGTGTGGTCTCCTGACGATTTCTATGGAAAGATGTAATGAGATGTATCGTGCTATAATGTACATCTTTACATTATAGCTGCGGTGTGTGAAGCCCTTTAAAGTATTTCATTGCCACAGTGTACGAATGGCTTTATTTCTTTTTCAATAGCCAACTAACATTCTGTAGATCACAAACTTTGTAAAATGTTGACAGAAAAATGTTTCTAAAACAAGTAAGATACTTATTACAACTATTTATTTTCTATGGTCAAAACTGCGATTTTCGTCGACAAAACTTCCAAGATTTTCTTTTCTTTGACATGAGCTGCAAGTGTTCTTGAAAAGATATAACTTCAGTATTTTACGAAGAATGCTGCGTTTGCTGAAATTCACGTAATTTTGGCTTTTACTCAAACGTGTGATATTGCCTTTTGAAATTTCTTTGCTTCTGTAAACCGCTGAGTTGGGAAAAGTATGTAAAAATTTTCTTAAATATTTTCTACAATATTTTTTTTTTACTTTTGCTTGCTTTATTTCTTTTTAAAATCTTTTAGCATAGTTTCATTGTTGATTGGAGTACTACTGACAACTTAAACAAAATAACAACTGATGTGCTTTTGACTAACTTTTGGTTCACATAATATATATATATATATATATATTTTTTCTTGGCTTGTAATCTCGACTCCTTTAAAAAGATCACCGGCTGTGATTGGAATGATGTTGGTTATGTGATATACATAAAATCACAATTCTGCTTTTTTTGGCTCATCACTCCTTGAAAAAGGTCACCGAATAATTATTGCAATGATGTTGGTTATGTAATACACAAAAAATACTGCAAAATCTCAGTACTCAACAATAAAAAACAAAAAAGTTTATCTCCTTTAAAAACTAGCCAACAAAACACGGCACAGATTAAAAACACTATCCATCACCGAGCTTACGAAGAAATAGTCTGCATCATTAAAATGAAAACGCTACCTTACGCTGTAATTAATTGACTAAACAACATAACTGTACAAGAACTGTTGAACACAACATCGCGTCATATTATCCAACCACTCATATTGCAACGGATTAGCCCCTTTAGGGTCAATTCACACTTAACCAACTACAACGCTACTACAAAATTAAAACTGTAGCCATTATTTTTAAGAAGACTACAGTTTCAAGCAAATAGAAGTAATTTGGTACAACAATAGTTTAACAACTTAACAATGTACAAATACTTCAAAACTAGGTGCGCCCCACGGTTTGACATGCTATACTACAGTAACCGTATTTTTTCGTATAAAAATTAACTACCTATCAAACTACCTCAGCCCTTTATTCAAATAGTTTCACTGTTTACTTAACGAATGTAAATGTCACTAATTTAACATTGAATGTAAGTGATTCCAATGATTGCAAAATCGACAAATATTGTCGACACGTCCATTCTGCGTTGCCTTTCGTCGGGTCTGAACCGATCTTTACCGAGTTACCCCCTTACAGGATTACCCCCTTTGTACCCGATTGCCCTCGTACCCTATTACCCCCTTACAAGACATTGTATTATAATAACCTGATCATGTCGCGGGTTCTGAAACGTTTACAGGGACAGTTTCGTGTAAATAGCTTCTAGAAAATTCTCGAGCGTTTACGAAGTTTGTTTCGAATACTCCAGAGGTAGGTGTTTAGTAGTTTAGAAATGTAGTGTTTAACAGTTTTATTAGTTTTCAGGAGTTAGTGAAGTTATTTCACAAACACATTATTAATGCTATGAATGTTAGAAAGTTATGTAATAAACAGTGGGTGGGTAGTATTATGTTAACCTTTTTGTCAATAAGTTTGATCGTCATTAAGACTTATCTAATTTTTTGATTTTAGTTTTTGAATTAAACCTATTTAAACTAAAAATATTTTTTTAAAATAGAGAATTATAAGTATTTAATTAAAATAATTTATGTTCATGCAATCAAATAAATTTAAAAAAAAAAGTAAAATATCTGGCGAATCTTACACATAAATAAAAAAACATTTATTTCACAAAGAAGCCGTGACGCGAGAAAGTCATGCGAGAAATTGCGACTTGCATTTAGTTCACAATTAGCATTTTTGTATGTACAACTTTTTGTTAGAAATCAGCATCGCACGATTCGCACGCCATACTTCATTCGTGAGCTCAAAATTGTTTCATGTGAAACTTCTATTTGGAAAAGTTGATTAGTTCTTATTGCATGTTTAAAAATTGTAGTAAAGTGAGTAAAACAAGTGAAATTATTATAAATTTGTTCACATTACATCGTAGACTAACTTGCGCTCACGGTTTTGGTCGCGTAGCTTTTGATAAATAATATTCTGGCGGCCATTTTGATCGTATTTCACCCCCTTACTACGGGTTGAATATTGCAAAATTTTTAGTGCCTTCTTTAATTCGCCTATATTACAGAAAACATTTGACATTTTGACATTTCTAGATGTTTTTGGGCTTGCGTTGAAATGTCAGTCACGTATAAAGCACTTTAGACTATCTGTTCATATTCGATTCGTAGAAGCTTATTTAGCCACTGATCACGTATGAGAACCCAATCTTTCGATTCGATAGATTTTATCGAAACTGTTTCAGTTTTTATCAAAATATTATTACATTTAAGCCGCAAAAATCTATTATTCATTCAGTTGTTATTCCTGAATAAATAGAAAGTCTAATCACCTATTTATATTCTATACGATTGTAGTCTATTCCGAAAGGTTAATAAATCGATATAAACTGCATCACGTTTTATACGACCTATTAGATTTTATTACCTCGATTTTACTCTTGCAGACGACATAATAATTTCACAAAATATTTGCTCGACAGCGCAAGTACCAGGGCAGCATAGAGCCGAGAAGTCTCGCTATCGAGAGATCTCAATTTAATCCGTGTGTAGATCGCATCGCACGATCCAGTCAAGATTGTGCTCATGAATGACTCCGCTTTTACAGCTTTTGCTGCTTTTCAGGAAGGTAGTCGGAACGTTCCTATTTGATTGAACGCTGGCTTGCCTTCAAGAATTTTGGTGAATTCAAACTGAATACGGGTGAAAATATTTTATTGATTTCGAAATTCAGTTCTTGGGGTGTTTTTGGAATAAATTGAAAATCTTAAAATATCGGGAAAAAATCCTTTGGGATTTTTTTTTATTTTGTTTGAGGTTAACTGGTTTTGAATCCAAAATGGATTTTTTTTTTCTTAAAACTATTTCGGTTTACAAAAAGTAGATACTAGGCGCCCAGGGAATCAAGGAAGTCGACTGAATCTCAGAAATCCGTGTGCAGAATTTCAGATCACATCTCACATGAGGTAGCCAAGGTTTTATGTACCTACGAATGACTGCGCTTTTACAGCCTCCTTTGATGTTTTATAGAGTTCTAAATTGGATTTTTAACTTAGCCTATAAAAGATTGTTTTACGGTAATCTTTTGATACTAGGACATGAAAATTGACTCCATAAGCCAAACAAGATGGCATATGCAGTCAATTTTTACGTACCTACTATTAACAGAATGGAAGAGTAATTTAAGTAGGTAATTAATTGTTTATTAAGCCCAAGTTTGAATGCATTTTAAGACAGATCTAAACAAACTAAAAATATATCTGTCTTTATCATTGCATCAAGACAAGGATGCCAATAGTTTTAGAAAATTTATTCTGTCTTAAAAAGCCTTCAAACTTGGGCCTATTATTGCATTAATAATATAATTAGTTTATTAAAATTAAAAAGGTAACAAAAAATAAACAATCACTTCAGCTACGTAATTGCTTGCTAAATATGTGCCATATGGTTGCTATAATTTGGAATTTTTACAGTGTGAGTGCACTTTAAAGTCAGACCTCTTAGCTGAACAAAATAGCAGTAGTTGAGAAGTTGCCGTGTCGTGAGAGCTAATAATGCAAAAAGCACGTACGAAGTGGAAGAATCATAAATGGACTTCAATTCGAGTTGCAATACACGCTAGGCTTAAATATCTAGAAATGAAACAGCCTTAATAGCACGTGATTTAGACATATAGGTATTATACAAGTTTATAAGGAAAGGGCCGAAAAGAGCCCATACTCATCATTATGAATCACCCATTTTTTTTTTCTCGCGATTTCTGGGTTGGTCCCATAGTAATCCGTAATGATGAAAACGAGCCCTGTTCGGTTTAGCATACCCTTTCCTTTTAACCCTGTAAAAGCAACAAATACGTATAGGTAACTTTTCACTCGCAAATTTCAGTGTCTGTGAGAAATCGGATAAAACTTTAAGCAACCACCGTAACAAGGAACTCACCGAAGCCCAACATAATTCAAATGAAACACACTTCCGAACACCAATAAATTATCCAATAAAACTCCTTCCTTCCGGCAAACAAGAGCCAACAAGCAATAAAAGTGTTTAATTAGTCAAAATCAATTCTTCAGTAATTGTTAACGTTTGTATAGGAGACGATAAATCTGGGAATAATGTTTAGAATTTAACAATGGCAGAGGATTTATGGGGACCTTTGGGATTGTTGTAGAATTGTAGATACAAGAATTGATCTGATGTTTCAATAACGTGGAAGATAATAGATTGATTAACCTTTGAGTAGATTTATGATCATTATCATATCATATCATATCATAATTTTCGCCCATTGAGCACATAGATCGAGTTTGAGATCTTATGAGGTAAGAGATCTTATAAATCTACATAAACGGCATTACCCGAGTGTTATATTAACGCACAACCTTAACCGCTGATCCCAAATATTGTATGAAAAGTAGATATTATATTTTATAAAATATGTACCTAAAGTGGGCAGCCAAACTGAAAATAATTGGTGATATTCACCCGGGGTGAAAAGAGGTGATAAAGTTTGTATAAAAAATTGTCGCGGCTATTACGTATTCAACATTTAAATTGTTCAGTATGGACTACGCGGGAAAAGTTACAAGCAGGAAAAGTTACAAGCAGAAACTAGTTTCATAAACTAACAGGGCTCTCCTTTTGTGCGCCACTCCATTCCTTTAGAAATATTCGCCTATTTCGCAATTTTTACAATATCGTTGACTCCATTTATAAACACGATTAAAAATATAACTCAAATATTTGCAGGCTCGATTTTGACAGCGCGCAGCATTTGCGACATAGTGTGAAAAATTGTCTGCAAAATTTACACATTGTTTGGATATGGGTGAATTTTGCTTAAATTTTGAATTGGCAACATGAGCCTGAAGCCTGAAATAAAATATTGCTAACACAAAAAATTCGCACGTTGTTTTAAAATTAACACCAAAACAGGAACTTCATATTTCGCTGTAATATGAGGTATGAAATTGCTTTTACTAAATTTTATACAATCGACAAAGATACGAGTATCTCTCATTTAACCAAAATTATGATTTCACTCGTATCATATTATAGCATAAGAGGATTGTCAAGTACAATCAAACGCTTCCCCGATTTTGCCATAAACGACTAAATTTGGAGCCCAAAGGTGCCTTCGTAAATTAATTTCTCCAAATATATTATGTATAATGCTATGAATATAATTATTCCCCAATCTTGTACAGGATTTACAGCGTACGTGAAAATTGGTTTTCGTATTCAGTGTGTCTGAATTCAAGGTCTTAATGCTAAAGCGGCTTTATGTTATTATGAATTGGAAAAGGTGTGTTGAAGGTTTCAAACTCACCAAATTGAATTTAGAAAATGATTTCAAGTTATTACCTATTTACAGGATATTGACTCTCAACAGTTTATTCTTATATTGCTCATCGTCAAGAACAACTTTTACTATGGATGTACCAACTACCATGGAATCGCGAAAATTACATCAGCTGCTTCATATAAGTCTAGTGTCATTGACGTTTTTCTATAGAACAGCCATTTTTTTTCTCGATTAGCCTCGAAATAAAAGTTGTTCAATGATGATTACTATGAGCCTTTTTTGGCTAAGCATACCCTTTCCTTATAACCCAGCATAGAAAACCAGCTAATGTCCGGGACTTCGTGCCTGGAGCTTTCGGCCTTTGATCAAATCTACTAAACAAGTCTTCTTTGCCACGACATTTATTATTCATCAATGTTTTTCCTTGAATCCTGATTTATGATATTAATTAAGTCTCATTAAGTAAATCTTAGAAATTCTTTCGTATTATGTATGTAGGTATGTACTAAATAATTGGCAATTTTTAAATTTTATTCTCGATATTATATTATATTTTATAATATTTTATTGACTTTCATAAATGTACACTAATGTACATATTATGTAAGATGACTCACCCATATTTGAAGAACCAATGATTTGAATGGAATTGAGATAGTTATCTAGAATAATATTCTTACAAGCCATGCCGGGTTCGATTCCCGGCCGGACTGATCTTTGAATAATGTCAAATATCTACTCTGGGTTTGGGTGTTAGTTGTCCTTGTCTTTGTGTGTTCCGTGGCATCCCCGACAAAGGCTATCCTAGTGGGGTATAAGTGTGAAACGTTATTTATTAAATTAAATTCAAATAAATGATTGAATATAGTTTCTATAATTTGTTCTATAAATATTAATAGGTAGGTCCCAAAATACTTTGCTAATGCGAAATATTCCACAAACATAGCCCCAAATTAGTCCATCCAACCATACCAGCGGTTCCCAATCTCCTTATCCGAAATCTATTACAATCACTTATAGGCGAATGCGTCAAGCGGGCGTAAACGGTGATGTGGTAGAACAATTACCTTCGGAATTAGTGGAGCGAGTGCGAGCGGTCTCAGAGTAGGCACTTGTATCTGTACGGGATTATGCCGAGCTGGAGGAAGAATTGGAATTCGTTTGGACGGTTTTAGGGTTATATGTTTTAAAATCTTGTTTCATAAACGTTTTGAGACGATTGAGTTTTGGTTGAAGCCATTCCTGTGTAGTAATTTAATTTATCTTTAACTAGTTGCACCCCGCGGCTTCCTCCACGTTTTCCGATATAAAAAGTAGCCTATATTTAGCTACTTTCGAATCATTTCATCGAAATCTTTTCAGCCATTTTTTCGTGATTGAGTAACAAACGTACAAACTCTCACATATATAATATTAAAATTAGTAAGATTATTAGTAAGATTAGAAGAAGAATAGAATAAGTTAGGCCCCAAGTTTCTATCATCAATAAACTTGATCGATTTCAGTTAGTTAGTCCACCAGAACATAACAGTTTGAACACTTGTACAGCATTCAGTAGGTACGCTTCACGGATGGACGCGAGAGCAATCGACCGATTCATTGCTTTTGTCTGGCTCAGGATTATACCGTCTTACCCTGTGAGGGGGGATAAGAATAGAAATTCCCAGTAATGAGACGCTGAGACGCTGTTATTGTAAACTTGGCCTTAAATTCAAGTTTTAACATAAATACATGGTAATGTTTGAGTAGTTAGTTGTTGCTTTGTTGCTAAATTTAGAGTCTGAATTATTTTTGAGTGAAGAAGAAAGGTGCTCATTATTGCTTTTTTTAAATTATAGATAGACATCAGCACTCATTAAGAAACATAAGTTAAAGTTGGGCGTGGTATTGGATCTGTATTTTTTTTATGTTACACGGCTTAACAAATATTTCAGAAGAAAATCACGGAGTGTCATGTTTTCCCTTATGATTATAAGTAGTAATAAGTCTTGTCAATATATCTCAACCAATCCTCTAGCACGAGCCGTGAAAAAATGCCTTCCACTTTTTATCTACGCGTAGATACTTAAGACAAACTGAATATGGATATGTCTGTCACTTTATCGCGGGATAAAAATGATGGATAAACAATTTTTCCAAGGTCCGTGCTAGGTGGATAAGCTGCACATCTGCCCTGAGATTTGAAGGTCATACAATTACCATAAAATAACTCATTTAATTCAGGCTATATAACTTGCATACAATGCAAGTCACAAAGGCCCATAGAAAATAAATACCTAAGAGAAGAACATACAAATAAAAGCTAAAAAAAAAGATAACTTCTAGGACTTATCGTTTCTCGTTCCGTCTACCAGAAACGTTATACTAGCGCCATCTTGTGCTTTGCAGGAACCCGGAATAAGTACGACTTGAAACAAGTCTTAGAGACGCTCGACCATAAAAAAACCCGCATTCATTTCTATCACAGCTTACATAAAATTACCAAATCATTGATGTTTACACAAAATTGACACTTCAATAAACTAACAAATCTGTCTGTATGTAGAACGCTACTGATTACTAAACCGAGTCTTCAATAACATTCGTCATAAAGTTTTATGATCCTAACCATTAAATCTTAAAAGCATTTTGCATAACTGATTAATGTTGTGGGAAAGGAATCAGTGTTGCCAGTATTGCTAGATGGGTTTACCAGAATTAAATTAGGCAATTTTATTTTAATTAGGCGCTAAAAATAAAATACTTGTGTAACAAAATATAATTATGTTACTTACAAATTTCTAGTGTTTAATAAAACTTTACAGCCTTTATGTGCTTTTTACTCTATCTATTGATAAAATATCTTATCTATTTCAAATTCATAAAATTTGAGCAAATGCAGTCACCAAACACTAAGATTGTCCACAATATTATTTGAAAGAACCAAAAATGTAAAAATCTATAAGCAAATGAAATAGAACTTAGCAACAAGATAAGGTAAACTCTCACCAGCATTATGGCAATACAAAACAGATTTATTAAGATAAGCCAGACTTTTTCATAATATTAAAAAATAAACGATCTTGAAGATTATTCCTACTTACCGGATTAATGTTTTAATGGTAGCAAACTAATTTGAAAGGGAATGGTAAAATATTATTCGAGCGTGGCTCTAACATGATTAGAATAGAAAATAATATAGTTTTAGTACTTTGATCTCTGAAGTTTGTCGTATTTTTGTACTTGAACTTACCTCAAGTTTTTTAATTTAAATACGGATGAGAAAGTCAAGATGTGATCGAAACTATAGTTAGAGTATTCGATTAAATAATACGTAAATATTCCAGTGCAATTGTAACAAAAGGCAGGTACCTACTCAATCTTATGTAGGAAACTAAATTTCAGTTAGTAGCATATAATTGCTATTTTAAAATGTACAAAATAGGTAAAAAATAAAAAAAACGTATTAAGTACTTTTAAATCTAACTAATCTTACTTTAACTTATTCGCATTAAGCATTAATAAGCTCTGTTGTAATTATTTCACTCCAAATACACCTAGCTTCACGGATCCAACTTACCTACAAAATTTAACAATCCCCTTTTAATTTTCCTAACCTATGAAAACTATGCAGCCACTTGGGAGCCAGTATAAGCTCTTAATTAATCTGCGTTAATCTGGGATGATGTTAAGCTTCTATAATAATAACGTAGCTTGGAATTATGTGTTAAAAACTTAATTGGTCATTTTGAATTAAAACGAGACGTTTTATGGCGTGGAAAGTTGTTTGGCGCAAGGTTGTTTTTTCTATACTTAACCATTAAATTGACATGTTAGGGGATGGGATGTTCTTCAAAGTTGTTTTTTAACTTTTTTTTTTAACATTCAACTATGCATGAGTTCGACAACTACCTTTCTCGCTTGGTGGAAGTGTCGGTTTGGTCTAACTAAGATATAGCACTCTTGCCTAGAAAGCACTTATTAGACATAAGTACCTTTATTATGAAAGTGCTTTAAATGTAAGAGTTTGATATTGACTGGGAAAACAAATCTCCGCAGCACAGCAGTGCATGACGCATTTCACTTATGTTAGCACACACCCAAAGAGAAAACAGAAATCTTGTTTCAGAATTTAAGTAGTCTGCATCCAAAAGATACCGCCATTGGTCAAGCTTCCTTATCAACATTTCATAAACTCATACCTTATCTTAAAAGCCCCTGTCCATGCAGGGCGCCGAAAAAAATGGATGCCAAAACTGGGCAGAGTTCCGTAATTTACGAGCACGTGGGTCGCGGCAGACGGGTATAAACTGGGTTCCGTACATAAAACGCTTCCCGAATTTCGTTGATGCTTTTTTCCTCTTTTCATTTTTTAATTTATCTAGCTCGGTGAGTGGGTGTGTACGTTACACCAAAACTTTTTTCGTATGAATTAAAAACACTGAACTAGCCGGTTTTGTTCTTTGTATTGAAATTGTTTGGGTTTGATACTGTATTTTGGTATTGTGTTTATTTTTAGGAACTCGACAGATAGATTTTTCATTTTAGTCAATGGATCGAGTTTCAGCTTCGTTATTTTTGCCAGATTCGAATTGATTTTACGTCAATATCATATTGCAGATTTTACAGATTAACTTTAAAAAAAATTTTAAGTTAAACGGTTTTATAAAACAATAAAAAAAAATGTACGGGACGTGCCCCACGGTTTTATTTTAGTCTAGTCTATGCATATGTTTATAATTCCCACGACTGTATCTATTTTATTATTTTTTGGTTTTTAGTACATTTTTTTTTATTGTTTTATAAAACCATTTAACTTAAAAATTTTTTTACCTATTTTTATTTTCTAGTTTTTAGTTTTTATTTTATATTGTACATTGTATTATACTGGTTGAGCACTTTCATTTGATACCCATATTGATGGGATCGATAAAACCTACGTTATCCGCCATTTTGTAGCGGCCGCCATCTTGTATTTCAATTTTTTATAGTGTATTGTATTCTGCTTGTTGAGCCCTTTCATTTGATACCCATATTGATGGGATCGATAAAACCTACGTTATCCGCCATTTTGTAGCGGCCGCCATCTTGAATTTCAATTTTTTATAGTATATTGTATTCTGCTTGTTGAGCCCTTTCATTTGATACCCATATTGATGGGATTGATAAAACCTACGTTATCCGCCATTTTGTAGCGGCGGCCATCTTGAATTTATAATGATAATGAATAAACATAATTGTATTGTCACCAAAATCCAAAGTGTATACAAAATTTCAGATAAATCGGTTGACAGGAAGAGGGTGAAATTTGAATTACTAAATTTGACCCAAGAAAAAAGAAACGTGAGCTAAATAAAACCGTTTAAAAACCTCGTAATTTCACATTTTTTTAAAAAGCTAGGTAGCAAATTGTGTTTAATGTCACGTTTTTTTTTAAACGAATTAAAACTAAGATTTAGTTTCTTTATGACTAAACTTGCAGTAAACGGTCGTGATATTTAAAACTTGATTGAAAATCGCAAAAAACTTCTAACTTTGGGTATTTTTGCCTTTGCAGTATTGAGCGATGAATGAATAACACTAGCACCACTTATCTAATTTTAATAGTTGTTAGATTAATTTAAAAAAATAATATTTGAACATAATGTTTTTTCTACCGGTTTTTTTGCATCAAATTCTTACATGTTCAAGTGGAGAGGGAGTCGAGATGGCCGTACTACTTCACTTAACGCGATATAACTTGAAATTCAATATTCAACACGACATTCTGGTGTAAACATCGCGTGACGGCGACTTGGACCTGGCTTAAGGCACAAACTTATAGGTTCTAGATGCCAGATGCCTTTTATTTTTTTTTAAACAATTAATCCGCGTTTGACCACCAACATGCTTGTTGGTATGCTACGATGTAGTCAAAGATGAAGCACGAAGATTTATATTCACTCTGACTTTGAAAAGTCCAAAATTAAGTACATTTTTATTTTTATTTGTTGATAAGACAAGATAAGATGTGAGCAATGATGTGGTCTACGATGGATCACGAGCGCCTGGGAGAAACCGACGCACTCGCGACTTGAAGACTCCCGTATTTTATCTATCAGATACAGAAATAACACACTTACTCTACTTTTCGTCATCATCAAATATAAAACTGCAAAGCGCAGTAGATATATAATAGATAGTAAAAATATATGACAATTGTTCGTATATACATGTATTCACTAAACACAGATACTGTTATCCAGAAAATTTAAGAACCTCCCAGAAAACTAAACTGTGTGAAATCGTAGCGAGCTTGGAGCGCGGAATTCAAATCAAATAAACAAAATAAATACTGTCTATTTCAGCAACCGAAAAGTTCCTGTAGGTATCTAAAAGTTCACAATATGAAAAAAAAACTCAGTATATTGTGCGCGGCTTACAGTACTGAGCAGTCGAGTAGATAACCAACAGAGGAAAACCTCCCATAATGATAAAACTCTATACATAATATCAGAAGTATCACCAAAAAACCTCTGTGTCTAATCACATTGAGCCTTCATTCCGAATTTCGTTAATCAGAATTTGTAGAGTGAAGAAGTAACAGACATACACACTCTCTCATTCACAATTGAATGTAGCGATCCCATTCTCCATAATCGTGCTTAATATTTGACATTTTAAATTCAGATTTGTGTTTTTTGTTGAAATATTTTTGGTTGATTTTTTTACAACATGGCATTTTTTTAGTAATAATCATAAATTTTAGTGGCCAAAACTTTTTTAGTTTTACCTTATTTGTACCAATAAATAATTCCAGAAACAAGCATACTCTATCATAGAAACGCAGTCTACCATGGAGCACGCTTTATTCATTATCAAGCCAAAAAAAAAACAAAAATTATAAAATTTCTTATCGTCAAAAATATGAACTTCAAGAAATCAAAAAAATAAAGAAATGTTAAAGAATAGTTTCTCTTAAGATAACGCTACTCGGTGACTGGACTCAGTGAATGCACTCAACTAAAGTTGCTGCATGGGTAAACGCAAAAAACGTACTGTGTGTCCCGAAACTTTTGTCGTAGAACGGCCCGGGCTTTACGTGACATTTTATTATTTTGAAAAAGGACTACATATATGTTAATATTTGCTGTTTTTTTTTGTTTTAAGACATTAAAATTATGACAAACTAACTGCTCCTAGCAGTTTTATTCTCTATCCTAATATATTATCCGTTTTTCTTTCTGGCAGGAAAATATTCCCGCCGTAAGTAATTTCCTACATTTGTTGCCGAGTGGTTTCACCTACAGTAATCGTTATTTTCGTAATATAAAGTAGCTCATGTTCTTGAGTAAAAGCTAGAGCTATAGCTAGTTAGCTGTAGCGATATTCAAATTCAATCCATTTTGTTGAGCCGTTTCTGCGTGAAAGAATAAAAACATTACTAAGTTCCAAACTTTTGAAGACGTAATATTTGTGTGATCGCATATACGAGTATAATATATTTTAATTGCATAGGTTTGTGCATAACATTATTGCCCATCCACTGACACTTCAGTACCAATCTCTCAGTACATTTCAGTGACCATACACGAGAGGTCCATGTCTTTCAAAACTTAACAGGTACTTATAATAGACTAGCTGACTCGACAGACGTTGTCCTGTCTCGATGACTATTTAATTCGAATTGGTAAAACAAGCCATTGCGTCAATTCTATGTCAAATGTCAAAAGTTACATTAAAAAAGTTTACATTGTCCAAAGCGCTAAAGTTAAATTATGGTTTAAATATTTTTAAATTTTCTAATTTTTCATGTTTTTTTACTATAAATTGAGATGTGAGCTATCCTATCTCCTAAGTTAGATCGAACTGCACACGGTGTGCAAATTTGATTGAAATCGGTTAAGTAGTTTAGGAGTCTATAACGGACAAACAACGTGACACGTAATTTATATATATTAAGATTAATAAACATAATATACGAGTAACTGCCAAAACCGTGGATGAACTGACTATTCAAACTTAAAGATGTTTTTTGTCGCCATCGGCTTCCGTAACTACTGAACGGGTTTGAATAAAATTTTATGCGGAGGTTGTACCACCAAATGTAGTAATCTCTACGCTACAAAAGCTTGGCAACAAAAGGACCTCGCCGAATGCCAAAAGGCTTAACATAAACTTTTATAGCAGCCATAAATTATATTAAACTTAAGTTGATCTGTATCTCACTCACTCACTCACTTTACTGTAGGCAGAGCGAGACCATAAGATTCAAATATGAATCCTAAAAGATAAGACAAACTTCTGTCTCATAACTCCTAACATGACAATACGGTTCACTTGCTATCTTTGTCAAACAAAAACAACAGAATTTATTCGCTGTCGCACTCTCTCATACCTTGCTAACTCTGTCATGTTACGTCATCGATCATCCCTCCCGCTCGCGTGGTGTCGAAAATTACTTACGGGACCAACTACAGCCTCGGCAAAAAATATAACCGACCACGGAAACGCTGGCACGTACCACCAAATGCGTTTAAGCTTTCTCTCAAATTGATGAAAAGGAGGTCAGGGTATTGCCGTGTAAGGAATGCGTGTGAATTTTATTTGGAACACGAAGTGACCCGTTGAAGTAGTGAATAGGTTTAGTAAATTAATGACACCCTGTATGGATATAATGGATAGTGAAATGTATCGCTGATTTTTTGCGATTTCGGTGATATATAAGTGAAGTGGTTCATGATCTGTTGATTTTAAATTGAGAATCAGTCCGCGATTGATTAGCCAGTAAAATTCAAATTCTAGCTTACGATCATTAAATCTAATTGATCTTGTTTTTGTTTTAAGATCTAAAATCAGTTTGTAGAGCCAAACCACCCAATGAACTGAATGAACAAAATAGGGAAACTATTTCTGAACTACTCTATTATGGAAAAATGATGTATCCTGAAAAGCATGCAAAATCGCGGGGCAAGTTAGTATAAATAAGACCAATTGATAAAATAAAGTCAGTCAAAGAAACCCTTACAAATGGCCAAACGTTTAGCTGAATATTTGAGCACGAGTGGAGGGCCATCGAGACCGCCATGGAAATCGATGCTCGATGCTCATTACAAGTGCTTGTTTGCTCACTCTATGAGCGAATGAGCAATTATGCTCAAATACTCTCATTATTTCAAATTGAAAATTCAGCTAACTTACTTGAATGTCTGAAGTGATTTAGGTGAGTGTCTTATTTGAATGTTTTGATGGAGATGGTCGAGATTGTTTTGTTTAAGAGGAATTTAATTTTTTACCTGGTGATCGGTAACCATCAGGCTCGTTTATTTGTTTGCCGACTATGGCATGAACGTGTGACGTAATACTTCTATGTCGATTTTAGAAAGGATTATTAGTAAATAAGACCATTATACATTGTCTACAGTAGGATATATTTGCCTAAAAGATACGTTAATTTTACGTTAATTTTATCTTTACATTATTTATTTCTCCTTTTTTTATAAAATATACAAATATAGGTAAAATGCTAAGCATTATTACAATATCTAAAATAAGGTTTTTTCTACCATTACCATATCACCCAACTCTAAACGTAGATACCCAAGTACCAACTTATCCAAAACAATCTCAAAACAGACGAAAGAGAGCAATCAGATTTTCGAGGAAGTAATTAAAAACAAACAACTTTGATTGAAGTCATATTTATAGCAATGAGAACAGCTCTATTCTGGTTATCAAATCGCGCTGGCGTCCGAGATTATCCGCGTCCCTCTCTCTCATGCCATTTTTAAAGCGAGCGACAGTGACTGACACATCTCACTCCCAAGAATCAAGCCCTTAACTTTTCACTGAAATAAAATGCGCCGTGCGAAATCAAAATGAAGAATTATTACGACTGAGTGATAAGTAGTAGGGATTCAGTATTTTTTCATATCGTGATAGTTACCTTCGCTTGAGCCCTAAGATACAGATACAAGCAGACCTTGAGCCTAGTTTGGGGCTCACCGTTTATCCTTTTTACTGTGTAATAAAATAAAAAAAGCCTTTTATTCCTTGCAAAAGTGAACATCATTTAGAAAAAAAAATTAAACTAATTATTTTGTAACAAAGTAATAAAAAAATAAATATAAAATAAAATAAAATTGAAAAAATAATAATTAAATGTTGTTGATGTTCTTTTGCAAGGACCCCTCCGCAGACGATAGCCTCCTCCAAAGAAAGCCACTCTTCCCTATCTTTTGCTCTTTGCAACCAGTTGTGTCCAGCCGTTTTTATAAGGTCGTCTTCCCATCTTATAAGAGGTCTTCCTCTACGGCGTTTACCACTTGGGCATCTCCAACGTGTTACCCTTATGGTCCATCGCTCGTCTGACAGTCTTGCCACGTGACCTGCCCATTTCCACTTAAGTTTTTGAGCAAACATTTAGGGCATTTTACTGTGTACTTATTCCAAATTCCTTAGCTCATTAAGTATATTTAAGACTGTAGTGGTACTTTTAAGCCCGATAGTAATACTTAGAAGTCCCTGGTGCGATTCCCGGCCGGCCAAATGTTTGAATGATGAATTTAAATATCCGTTCTGGGTCTGGGTGTTGGTTGTCCTTGTTTTTGTGTGTGTTCCATGGCACCTCGACGTAGTGTATCCTAGTAGGACGATATGAGTGTGAAACGTTTCCTTTTTGTCATTTAAATAAATACATATTTTTTCTTTTTTTTTTCGAAGTTTAATCAGAGTTTATTTTAACACGTACAAACGTTCCTTCATAATATTAGTAGGTCCCTATAGATAATGCTAGCATTACTTTCCCCCGTATGTCCAAAATGCTATTTACTCCACACGCCCTTTCATTAGCCGGAGCGAGCATTTCAAAGGTCAGGGCTAAGGCCCTTTCTCCTTCGCCAGAATAAGTTCTGGCGAAGGAGATATTATCTCGGTCACTTTTTCTCTTACTAGAAATGTTATGCCAATGAGAGTGACCGAGATAATCTCAAGTGCCCGAGAATGAGGTCCCAGGGTAGGAAATCCTTTATTAGTTAAACCCATGTTGAGTCCTGAGTAAGACTGCCTCATTACCAGCTGTAATTTATGAATAGACTAGATATGTTCTGTACAGAGTGTTCACAAAAACTTTTTTTTTTTTTTTATTGTAGCTATAGATTTTTTTTTTTATAATATCCCAGGCAAACGGGCCGCCTGAACACGCTTGTGGAATTATCGCTGAGATTTTTTACGAAATAATAACGCATTTATATTATTGATAGACTAAATACAGTATATAAAAATAAATAAATAAACTGATATAACTATTACTATTAATTGTAACTGATATTATTTCGGTCTTAGTCGCTCTTATTAGAAATGTCGTGATGGTGAGAGTGACCGATATAATCTCGAGCGCCCAAGAATAGCGTGCTTACTTTTTATGAAACACTCTTTTAATAACCACTTCCTCCAAATACACCAATTACCATTATTTTTTTTAACAACCTGGCTCCAACATACTCGTAAAGATCCTATGGTTACGTGAATCCCATTACTCAACGATACAGTGATCCAGGACTACCGCTTTCAAAGTGACGACTCACCTGAGCCAGCCCGCGGAAATTGATCCAATTTCACATATTTATTTCCGAAAGAAACCGGCATAATCCCTGAACGGGAAATATAATGTGGAAACACGAGCGTATCGGTGGAAGTATAATCCGGGAGATCAAAGACGAGGGTAGTGATGTGCTGGAATTGTCTGCCGGATGGTATTTGGTCGAATGTTTAGCCGGAATGACTGAAAAAAGCAGAAAAAACAGAAAGACGGTGAGCCACAAACAGGTTACTTATAATTATTGCTAATTGTAATACCCCGAAACTTCCACGCTCTACATATAGGTACTCGATTTCTAGACCTCACAAAAACGCACCACACCACACCAGCAGATTTTTACTCTTTATCTTCGTGAGATTATAATCAAGCACAGGTTGTATTCGCATGTTTTTGTGTTTCAACATAAAAACTATCCTTTCATAAACCCTAAGGTCCTCAAGTAAAAAAATCAACACTAAAGAATTCACTTTTTTATGTTATAATTAAGTACTAACTTAATAATCTTAAGTGCTATAATTGCCGGATAACCAAAGAGGCACATCTCTAACAAACATATTGAACAAAAAGCATTTTCCCATTTCCGAATTATATTTTTTAGAACATCAAACGGGTTTCATGTTTTTTATTTGAGCTAATAATGAACCGAAGATTTTTTTATTTGAATTTCTCGTCAGATGCTCATACAACGTGTGCGAGTTACATGTGAGTGAGCAAAGAACTTCTTTGTATGGCAACATGGCAAGGGTTGTTCAAATTGAGAGAAATTATTTTTGGGGGAGTTCGTAATAATAGAAGGAGGAAAGAAAATTCTCTGACACGCTCTTGAGTTAATTTGAGGAAAAGACATTTACAAAAAAAAAATCATTCTACACAAAATCTACACTTTATATGACATTCTCGAGCAGCGATGACAATAACTTATGTACTTATGTGTTTTTTTTTTATAATGAATTAATTTAGGGCAAAAGCTATCTCTATATTCCAAAATGTATCAAAATCGTTTTATGAGTTACGGAGAAACGTGGTAACAGATTTTCACATACACTTCTGCATTTATAATATTAGTAGCAAATAAATCAAACTCAATCTTATAGGTAGGTAAATGTTATTCCTACCAGTAAATCTATTTGTTACTACTGGCAACAATTTAACCTACACCTGCATCCTGCACTATTTATTTTCCGCACAAATAAATCAGAATCACGCAAAGCGATGATTTGGGGTCGCAATCCTGATTCTGGACCGTAATTAGCTCAAATATTTGCATTCAATGCGGCCCTATATTTTGTCACACATCGGTCGGGAATTAGGCCTAATGCTATGATTCGATTTAAGTTATAAGCGAGTTAACAGGCATGCAAGAACTGCATGACCTAATCCTGTCATCACCATTCTTTGACAACTGCACCAGACGCACAAAAATGAGACACCCTCTTACGGTAGATACCAATTCCATTCAAACGCACTAAGCGTTTTCATTCCACCTTTTTAATTAGAACTGTAGAGGTGTGGAACTCACTGCCGGCCTCTGTCTTTTCGATAAAGTACAACCCGGGGTTGTTTAAACGTAAAGTGAATGGGTATGTCCTAGGCAAGCGTGCTACATCTTCGACTACATCGTCGCTTCCCATCCGGTGAGATTACAATCAGCGGAAAAGTATTTCTCATCATAAATTTTGAATAAGTAGCGATAATAAAAAAATATAAACCCTCAACGTTGATAAAACAGGTCTAAGAAACACCGTTAGAAAATCTACTTCCAAATAAAAAACCGCATTCAAATCGGTTAATCCGTTTAAGGCTACAAACTCACACACACATCAGCACCCCTCTTTTTACGTAGAGAGATAAAAACAGCAAAAAAAATCGCTTTCGCCTACAATTTTCGCCAATCAGCTTTCCAGTAACTACTCAGCAAGATATTAAATGCAAATAATAATACCTTTGCGCTGCTTTCAGGCTCTTTCCATGAAATATTTGAGTGTTGAATTTAGATGATTGGGTGAAAAGTAAATCGTCGTCTCAGTGCTTGTTTGGTCTATCTACCATTGGCTACTTTCTACAGCAGACGAGTTTCTTTCTCTATTTTAAAAAAGAAGCTATAATTATAAGACTTCAAATCTTTCATAATACATTGGTTACCTTTACCAATGTATTATGAAAGATTTTCAAATCCTATAACTATAGCTTCTCTTTTAAAATAGAGAAAGAAACTCGTCTACTGTAAAAAACAACCAATGGCAGATAGACCAAACAAGCACTGAGACGACGAAATGGTATCTCTACCAATATTTAGTGAAAACGGGTTTGTGTGTGTGTGTATTTTTACCAGAAATAGATGGAAAGTGAAATTGGTCCAATCTATAATTAATATTTATTTTCTTGATTTTTCCAATGTTCCTTTGGATTTTCTAACTCGTTTTATTTTCCTAATTTGAAAGCAAACAAAACTACTACAAAATTGGTCGATTTTTAGAAGTAAAAAGAATAAGTCAATGGAATCTTCTCATTCTCATAAATATAAAAATGAATCGCTGTTCGTTAGTCTCGCTAAAACTCGAGAACGGCTGGACCGATTTTGCTAATTTTGATCTTGAAATATTTGTAAAAGTTCAGGGAAGGTTGGAAACATGAATAATAAATAAAGAAAAATACTAAAATCGACAATTTAATTTTCCAATACAAACTGTTCCTACCTGTGAAACATTTGCAGTTCGTCCTATCGGTACGGTAAACTCGGGATGTCCGATCTCTTTTGTCTTTTTAGAAATAAAAAATAGTGTCACTTGGTTGTCAAATATTTAGAGGTGTGTTCAGATATTGGTCCGATCTTTTTATTATGTTTTGTTAATTTTTTTTTGGTTTTGTTTGCTCTAATACAGGGAAGGTTTAAAAGCGGGTGAAACCGCCGGGGGTCAGCTAGTATCTAAATAAAAAGGATTTAAAATTACCTATACCTACATGTTGTTAGTTTTAGTTTAAAAAATAAGTATTTTAGAAGTATATAACGAAATGCTCGTATTATATACTCGTAATATCGAAACTAGTACATTTTTGGGGTTTCGCCACATTTTCACCGTTGCCTCTCGCCAGCATTTCGGCGTTTGTTTTCTCATAAAATCAGTACATTTCCACTACTTACAGTGCCACAGCTTTTAGCCACACTTAACACCATTCGTTTTCCTTGACTATTAGAAACATTTATACGGAAGAAAAAGCTGAAGGAATAAAAGGAATATAAGTAAGTAGCTATTAACTAGTGTTTCAGCTTCGGAATATTTATGAATGTGCAAAGAATAAACGGTTACTTGCTTACTGAGGATACTTAGAGGGTCTTACTTATAAATACTTCTGTAAGTAGGTATGTCATTGCATTCTCAATCATGCAATCTTTGACATCCTACTAATATTGTTAATGCGAAAGTCTGTGTGTATTTCAGTGTTTGTTACCATGTGTAATTTCCGCAACTGCGTATTAACACGTGATGAAATTTAGAAAATAGATAGTTTATGTCCTCGACCAACACATTAGCTACTCTTCATCCTCGCCGTTCACCACCACCGCGTTTGTGAAACCGCAGGGCTCAGCTACTTTATAATATTAGTAAGATATCTATTGTACTTTTTAGGTTTAAGAAATTATTACTAACTTTATTACCAGTTTATTTTAGTTTTTGTCGTCGCACTTAAAACGCACATACCCATTACCCAATTCACGCATTTTTTCCACATTGTGGTTCCAACTTATAATTGAAAATATATTGAGCTAATTGTTTATATACATTTTTTTTCTTACTTAATATGTAGTTTAAACTGTAAATATTGTTGGTAAATAAAATGAGGTTGCAAATGGTTTTTTAAATGCGTAGAATGAGTAAACATTTTATATTATTTGCGGGTAGTTTGTTGTGAAGCCTACCATCTACAAGTAAAGTAGGTAGCAATACAAAGATGTCCGCAGTTTGGCGTCCGCGCCATTTAGCGGTCCGCTCGCTGAAGAGAATGCTGGAATTCCACGGTATGTTTGCGCCATTGTATTCCTGTTAGTTAGCAATGGCCCAAGTTAACGACTGATGTGGGCATTTTATTTACTAATCAACTTAATATTTTTCCGAGTCAATGATTTATTTTTTTTGGGTTTAATGTTAATAGATTTGTAAAAAAATCGAGTCAGTACTTAGTAACTCAGTAGAGGCCAAAATAAATAGTGGTGTCAATGAAAGCCAAAACCAGCCAACTGAAGCTAGAAACGAACGAATATACCTATACAAAATGAAGAAGCAAAGCGAAGTTAGCCAAGATACGGAGATTCTAAAACAATTAATTTGGCCACATAACATTTATGTAGCAACGTTGCAACAATTTTATTGAAAACTAAAACGTAAATCTAAACCACTATGTTCCTTCAAATTTTTCGTCTAAAAACTTAAACTCAATAACCCTTTAAAAAGTACCACAAACTTCTCATACTTACTAAGTAAAGCTCTACGTTTCGTTCCAGCTCCCAGAGCAAAAATAGCCCGTAATTTTGCGCGGTACAGTTTTAACCACCTCGTAACACTTTCATAACCCTTTGACGACCACGGGGACAAATGCGTCCCAAGCCAAAAAATAAAAAAAAACTACATTTTAACTACGCCATTACAAACGATTTTGCTTTAAATTCATTTTTGAACGTATCTCTCGCATTATTATTGCTGAAAACACAGCGTAAGAGACGCCATTCTTGGTTTATGGGTTATTGAAAACTGACATATCATTTGGCGCGCTAATCTCAAACTTTGTCAAAGTAATTTTTGGTGTAAAAGTTTTTATTATTATTTTTGAGTGTAAAATAAACCTTGCCTGGTAAGTGAATTCTCATTCTATGTAATTAGCTAACCGATATTTATTTTTTGTACCTTGTTATTAGATCGTAAACACGAAGGGACAGCGGTGTCCCTATGGCCGTAAAGAGGTACTTTTTATATGAAAAAGTTTACTTACTGTAGTGATGTTTTTTTTTCAGATACCCTCATTTTTATTCATTTTGTTGTAGGATATGTCTCGTAAAAGACGTGGAGTATTCGAACTCAGGGAAGATGAAATTCTTCAAATTTTGATGGGTGATAATAGTGATAATGAAGATGACTTGCTGCTTGACGAAGAAGACCAAAGACTTTTATATGAAAAAGTTTACTTACTGTAGTGATGTTTTTTTTTCAGATACCCTCATTTTTTATTCATTTTGTTGTAGGATATGTCTCGTAAAAGACGTGGAGTATTCGAACTCAGGGAAGATGAAATTCTTCAAATTTTGATGGGTGATAATAGTGATAATGAAGATGACTTGCTGCTTGACGAAGAAGACCAAAGACTTCTGACAGAGGATGTACTGTACTGATCAGGAATCTACAAGACAGTCGCCTGAACCTTTACCGTCGACAGTAGAGCCCGTCACCAAATCTCATTGCAACAATCAACCGGTTTTCAAGTGGAGCCAAAGAACATTGTTTTCCGTGAGGTCGATTATGAGTTTGGAAAGGTGAGAGTATGTCAAGCCGATACATTGGCTCCTTTTGACTTCTTCTGTTCAACAACTAATTTTGATGTCTTGCAGTGCGATACGCTCATCAAAATGGACGGGAATTTACTACTGAAGTGGATGAAATGAAAGCATTTCTTGGGATGAATTTAGTTATGGGGTATCATATCTTGCCATCACTGAGAGACAAGTACAGTACGCAAATCCGTGAAACGACCATTGGCCTCTCACCCCATGGAAAGATCAAATAACAGAAAGAGATGTGTAAACTGTGCCAAAATCAAGATAGAAAACCGCACAAATAACACTTGCGTTATATGTAAAGTTCACCTTTGCTACACCAATGAAAGAAATTGTTTCGCTGAGTACCACTGAGTATAAATATTAATGTAATTTTTTAGAAAATAAACATAACTTCAATAATAACAAAGGAATTTTGCTGAAATAACTCCCAAAATCCTATGTAAACTTAGTAATTGTAAAGACTTAATTTTCAGGAGAAAAGTCTCTTAGCGACCATAGGGACACATTTGTCCCAAGAATTTCCAAATAAACCAAAATAGTATTTTTTTGTTTTGTTTTATAAATATGTTTTTTAACGTCCAAAGAATCGTTCTAAATAGCTTAACTGAATCTAGTGGCTCCCATAGTCTTATGGTCCTGAAAGGGATAAAGGAACGCTTTAAACTTGGGCCAAACGTTCATAAGCATATTCGACGGTAAAGTTCTCTATATTATGCAAGAAGGTTTTAGTGGTGTTTTGTTCACTTAAAATAGATTGCGAGTTTCAGGAATGAGGCACAAACTATAATGGAGTTAGAGTGTGCAAAGTAATGGAATGAATTAAATTAAATTTTAGTTATGTGACCTAGAATATTGTTTAAACTGAGAAATATCAGATTATTAATTATAATTATAGGTTGTTGCTGAGATATTCTCTAACAGCTGTATGTTTTAGTTTGAGCGAATAAATCTAGATGGCGCTATTTTAAATAATATTGTTATGTTCTTTTTTCAAATTAAACACGATTTTCGAAAATCGAGTCTAACCGCATAGTTTGGTACTGGTGCCTTTTATGGTATTTTGCACGTTTTTTCGTGATTGTGACGGCTGCTATGTGGCAACCCTACTTTTGTAGACATAACTTTTGTTGCTCTCCTTTTTCTGTAGTCTTCTGATACCGGATGATATAGGGTTGCCTTCGATGTCTTCTTGGTCTTATACTACCTACCACTGAACCGAATGCCACAGAAAACAATAGTTTTATTCTTAACTACGAGTAATAGGTATAAATATTACCCACGGGAAATATATTGTAGAATACGTTACGTTTGTTTTTGTTTGCACGTTTTCGATTGGCTTGGTTTAATTATTATTGTTTGATGGAAATGCAACACAGTCACGCGATGCAAATTTAATATTTAATTTTAAAAGTTTTAATTTAAATACACAACATTACAATCGACAAAATTAAATGTTTTAAAACAATACAAACATTTATTTTCGATATTTTTCCGATATTATTCAGAAAAATATATTTTTGTTGAATAAATCCATTTCTGTATAATTATTGCCGGTTTGATTGCAGCCGTAATGGAAAATAGAGAGCACTATTATAGTATAGATACTAAGATATATACTGTGATATGGTCGGCATTTCCCGGAAGTTCTAGTAGGTACTGTTTGTAGCCAAATCGGAAGCTAATAGCAGGCATAGACGATAATAACCTATTGATAGATCATATCTATTTCCTTCTTACGAAAATAGTACACTCAAAATATAAAACCATGTCAACTTTATCGTCTATGATTGACCGGCATTATGAACCGGCCAATCTTAGCGTAGTGAATTTTGGAGTCATCCAATTACAAGCGTGTTTACCAACCTAAGTAAATAGTGATTTTGCGACCTGCTATTCCTCACCGTCAAGCAAGATGGTGGTTAAACGCCAGCCTATCAAGAAAAGTCTGTAGAGTAAAAGCAGTAATGTGCAAACATTACTGTGGTCCGGTTGGAAGAGCATTGTTTCCAGTGAAATTACAGGACAAATAGAAGATTTAACTCTTATACTTCTGAGTGACAAACGCAGTGCTGAGCCGCGCAGGGTCTTGAATTATAAAAACTCAAAGTTCTGAGTGGCCCAGATCTGTTTTGGGAAAATGTGACGTTTAACATCAGACGAGCGATTTGCTCGTCTCTTTACTCAAAGCATCAAAAAAAACTCACGGCTATCATCCTCATTGCTATCTCCGCAAACCGTACGGTTCCGCATATCCCGCTAGGTCCTTGTTTATACCTGTCCGAGTGTATCTACAGGGTGCGATAAATTTTGAGCCCCACGTCGATCTGATGTATTTACCCGGCGTGAGTTTTTAAACGGGCCGTGTGAAGCGATCCTTGATAAATTATGTTTACCGTGGCCTCGGGCAATTTGGGCCGTTCTGGTAAGGATGGATGTTTCTTTTGGGGTGGGTAAGGAAATCGGGGTAGGATTGTTTTGGGTTTGGTGGTCGCTTGACGGTTTTAGATTGGTCTGAAGGCGACTTGAATGAGATAAGATTTGGTTGTGATGTGTTGTTGTGTTGTGTTGTAGAGTCATTATTAGGTATTTTAAATTTGGAATAAATCAAATTTAAAAAAGATTTAAAGATCAGAGCGTATAAGTGTGACGCCTCCGGTGTTACATTACAAGTGTCCATAGGCGATTGTGAAATTACCATCAACGAACAACGATACACTTTTTTCTCTCTTTCTTTGTCAGTTTATTACACCATTTTTATCACCCTAGATTTATCTAGTAGTTCATAATAATTGTTTCACAAAATGTACTCAATAATGTATATGATTAATTTTCAAGTTTCAATGGGACTTTTTTAAAATAACCATTTTAGTTCTTCGAAACGTCAACCCAATTTTTACTTCACTTGATTATTTTAAGAGTTTTTTTCAACTTTATCACAACAAAACTTTTTTATCCTACTTCTTAAGTGCCCTTAGAACTTATCTCCAATGACACCCCGTAGAGTTATTGATAACTCATTAAAATATTTATAACTCTGGCGCCAGATTCATTTTATTAATGGGTTCTATTAATTGTTACAGGTATGCGGCGATAATGTTCTCTATAAATGAGGTAAAGTATTGTTTAGTATTTAAGATTAAGACAGCTGGTTGATAGGACGAGTTATTTGAAGCCATTCGTGAGAGTAGTACTAGGCGCACAGAACTAAATGAGAGATTAAAAGCTCACGTACAAGGCAAAAAATTCATCATTTCATGCTCATTATTTTGTTTGCATGGATGATATTTGTGTACAGCAGGCTGATTCAGCTATCCAAAATTCGAATGCTTTTGAATCGAATGAATATTTTTTCGATATTATATATCAAATCTTTCCGATTTGACCACGTTCCAAGGAAATAAATAGCGAAGAATTCCCGTCTTCGAATTATTTTCGAAGGCGGAAGACTTTTCGAAGATAATCGTCGAATAGCGTTTTTATAGTTCTAAAATTTAAGCAAGTAAGTCTCATAAATACAGAAAAACATAATAAAACAGTAACAGCTGTGGTTCCTTAAAATGAAATTATTAGTCAAAATCGGACTAGTTCACGTCATAAACTTGTTATAATAATTGTGTGTAACGAGCCAGACAGACCCAATAAAATACAAATACTCCATCACCAACCCCAAAGGACGTATTAAACATTGTAATGTAAGTAATATTCCATTATGACAGTAATACTGTCACAGCCGTAATATCTCGCACTTAGCTTTTTATTATCACTCAAATTTCCTTACGCACACACTGGGGTGTGATATCACTACTATGAGTGTAACTGTGGCGTTATCTTTACGACTTATTGGTACAAGGGATGGTGAGGAAGCGAAGAGACGAGACGTGTGATAGCATAGTTTAGTGGCAAAAGTATTACAAATAGAAGAACATCAACAATCACCCTCTGACTAGATTTATTTGAGCCATCATTACAGAACATAACAACAATAACGTAAACCAAAAATACACAATAAAATAAAAAAAATACTTTAGAAACTTGTAAGAAAACGTGCATAAAACAGCTAACATAGTTTTGACATTGTTTATGCCCGCAAACAACATCCCTTTAAACCGAAGACCACTCGCAATCTTTGCACATGATTCTCTAAGCTTAGTACAATATATTGAGTTACACAATTAAGGTATATCAAATTGAAAAGCGCAAAAGTTAGGAAGTAATTCTAATTTTTCGTCCAAGATTTGACTCACAAAAATAAATACTCGTATACTTACGTGGCGAGTTAACTAGAATCTTGTAAAATATCTTTACTCTCCGGGCTGGCAAAGCATCATCAACGCCGCTAGCGTTGCATACGAGTATGTTCGTAGGCGGCGGGTTTGCTTACCATCAGACTGACCAGTGACCATTTGTCAGTTTCCCGCTCTTCTTTATAAAAATTAAATAAATATTATTAGCGCCTGCACGTGATGCAAATCGCCATTAACACAAAACTTATACCCCACAAAAGGGTGAACTGAAAAAGACATCGGCTGTCGTCCTCGCAGCTTGTAGGTGTAAACTTTCATCACGACGCGATATTGGTTTACGAGCAGAATGATTTACTATGGGGTTATCCTTGGGGATTGGGTATTAAGGACTTTAATAGATTTTCATTGAAAACCGGGCTTTTTCACGTGGGAAAGTGAGCCGTCATCAGCAGAGTTTATGAACTTTCGTTCAGGAAGATTTACAATTATTTTACGAACTTAAATAAAACATGTACCTAGAAAGGTGTAGTTGTAGTATCTGATTATTAAAAAAACCGGCCAAGTGCGAGTCGTACTCGCGCACGAAGAGTTCTGTACCATTACATATATAGGGTTATTCATAAAGGGTATGCTAAGCTGAAAAGGGCACATAGTAATCATCATTACGAATTTACTATGGGACCAACCCGAAATTCGTGAAAAAAAAATCAGCTGTTCTATAGAAAAATGTCAATGACACTCGAAAAATGTATGGAACAGCTGATTTTTTTTTCGCGAATTTCGATTTTGTCCCATAGTAAAAGTTGTTCATAATGATGAGTACTATGTGCCCTTTTCAGCTTAGCATACCCTTTATGAATAGCCCTGTATACGTACATACGTTATAATTATACGTATATATACACATTTTTATAGTACACCTATAAAAACGGCAAAAAAAACACGTTTGTTGTATGTTAGGTAGCTGCAACAAAGATAAATAATCTGTGAAAATTTCAACTGTCTATCACGGTTCATGAGATACATCCTGGTGGCAGACAGACGGACGGACAGCGGAGTCTTACTAATAGGGTGACGTTTTACCCTTTTGATACGACACCCTAAAAAGTATCGACAAAACACAAGTAAGATGCAATTTCAGTTTAAACATGAAGGTCTTTGGACAACCCTAAAATTCTGACACTACAGAAACACGCAAAGAAAAAAGCAACAAATGCCTTTAGGCTTAGGTAATAATAGGTGATATTTGATTTAAGGCCTATGTAAGAAGCAAAAAGACAATTTACAAGTCTCAACTACCTATTCAGCGCTACTCACAGCGGTCTGTTAACGTCGTACGAGGTTTTGTCTCTCTGTTTATTCGAGTTTTACTAGTTTTGCTCCCATACACTTTCGAGTAGGTAAGGAATGTCGCATGCTTGGGATGTAACTGGTTAGCTTGGCCGGAGCTTAGGCTGGAATTGTTGGCAGGCATTGTTAGACAAATTGGATGGTGGTTTTTTTTTTGGTCAATTTTAACATTTTCTATGTATCCGGTAAACAAAATTTCAGCACAAAATCATCAGGAAAAAGGACATCAGGAGTCCACCTAGTGGTTTAAAATGCATTTGCCAGATTTGATCTAAACTAGCAAACTGTGTTTAATTACTGAAATCTAAAACAAATATTTTTTTTTGCTGTATAAAATTCTTCTCGAAATAAATGGGTCTATTTGTCTAGCACGAAAATAGAGTAAAATTTTTGTGTCACAGAGCCTAATAATTTTAACGCTTAACAAAACGTAAAATAATAAAAACCTTTATTTTGATATAGGCAGCTGACGTTTCACAGAAGTTGCAATAAGTTTCTAACACTATTGAAATAGGTAACTTGCCGGAAAAATATGCCGGATCTCCAACCGCCATCTCTACTCTAAAGAATCCTTTTGTGAACACCATGTCGAACCGTGAGACCAAAACTCGTTCAAGTTTGTGCAATAAAAAGTTAACATTAACGTTGTAGATTTTTATGCTATTTATGTGATTCTAAAATAGATAAAATCGAAAACATAACGAAAATGAAATTAACTGTAATTAAAATATTACTGAATTGTTACATCTAACTAAACATATTGATCATATTGTCAACTGTACATATTAAAATTATTTTGAGCTATCTGCGCTCTGCAATTTCACTCGATTTTTCCTATAAAAAGGAAAAGGCGAGTATTCTATAAGAGTAAAAAAGTAGCCCAAAATCTAGAGTAGGTACAACCCGGTCACAATATCTGTGCACCTCGCTGGAATGCGTATAGCCTTATAATATAGTCGCACTGTCGCACCGGGTAGTGCGCGGAGAGGTGACAGGGGAAGCGGGAGCCTCTCCCACTTCCCCTGTCACCTCGACTGCGACAGTGCCAGTCCAGCGAGGTGCACAGATATTGTGACCGGGTTATATAATATTATACCATTTAAAACAAAAACATGAATACCACAAAAACGGGTAAATTACCGTTTTCAATAAGAGTGTTCGAATTCTAATTGATGTAAATACAATACCAACCTACGAATATAGAACACAATTTTTCTAACGTGTCCGACATTTTTATTTCCATCAATTGATCTATTTTGTAGCTGTATATTCCATTCGTTGTACAAATACTATTTCTGTGTCACCCTCGTTTCTATTTTAAAAATCCGTTTGTAATACATCTGCTTTTTTCACCCCATTTGTGACGTAATTTTCAGAAAATAACACGTACCTATCGAACCAACGGAGTTTCGAACCTCGTTCAAAACGCATGTTACGGCGTTTTAAAAAGGCCCGAAAACTTCATTATAAAATGCCCGCGCAAAATTGAAATTGGAATTGGTGAAAATCGAGGCTACGCTCAAAAGTGCCGGTTCACTGGCCACTAACAAAAATAGGCCGGATTTGGCGTGGCCGCTTACACAAACAGCGCGGGAAAAAAACAAAAAAAAAAACAAAAAAGAACAGATGCGTTCGGTTTTCAAACAACGGTTACTGGCCACAGATAAATAAAAGATTTATGCGTGTTGTATACACAATGTACACGGTTTATTTATTTTCATTTAAAATGACATGCGTCAACTTTCATGATGGGATCATACTATTAGTCAACACAAAAATAAGAGGCCCGTTTTGACGTTTGTCATCGCGACGTAACTAGTGATGTTACAATATGACTCGGTATTCGATACTCACGATAAATCAATTCAAGTTTGTATGAGTATTTGATCGATTTCATTATGTATTGTAAGTTAATCGGATTAAGATTTTGATTAGAAAATTTAACATAAACTTTAATATTATAGCTATTCCGGAATGATAAATGGTACGAAAGTTCAATTTGTCTTTAATTCAATATTTTTAGTTTAGTTTTAACATTCACTCAATCACGAAAAAAATAAAAAAAGCGAAAGGTAGTAAACCACTCTGTGAATTTATTTGCGTCCATTTCTTCGTGGATATTCTTTTGTACTTTTAGATTCGAATGCGAGTAAGGCATAATTCACAAAACCTCCCCCGGCTGATCAATATTTAATTACTATTAAAATCGAATAAAGCTGGTGAAATTAAGTAATTAATTGGTTACAACACTAATATTTGAAAAAAGAAGACTGAGAACGTAACTGTTTTTGAGAGTTTCGTTATAATTAGACATTGCATGCTACTTTAAAGTATGCGCGAAAAGCGTTCCAAGTTACATTCTAGCTTCTCAAGTGTCAAAACGGGCCTCTTATTTTGTGACTACTATAGAGATACGTAATAGCATAAATAAATTGATTTTATTAGCTTACTGGAGAACAAAGTTTACGCAGTTTTTTCTAATAAATATTTCGTAATTAACATTATCAACAATGTTTTAGTTGTGTTATCAAACTAAAACCTTAACTAAAGCCATAAGATTTATTACTCTTTCAACACAATAACAAAACTAAAATTATTATGCGAAACACATTTTACGCATTACCAAAATTAACTTTCTCCGATTTCCACAAAACACAAATATGAGATTATTTATCTCATTTGGTAAAATTTCTTTGTAAAAGTTACAAAACTAATTTTATCTTATTTATAGTCGTGTTAATTTTACAGTAAGACAGATCTGAGAAGTAGTTTGTTTGGACTCGTGGCATGCAGACAGCAGTCGCGGGCTCGTTTGATGTGTTCCACTTGTGTATTCAAGTATCCTTTCTAGTTCGCTTTCAAGTTCCGTTTGAGGCGTTTTTGATTAGCCGTTTATGAGTTTAGTGGCTGGACCACCGGAGATTGGTGTTTGGTCATTATTAGTCTGTTTAAAGTTTTATGACTCAATTAATTGGATCTTTTAGTATCTGCTGCAAAATTCGTGGTAGCTAAGATCGAAATTGAGCGGAGTTAATTTTGTTACTGAAACTAAATTAAGCTACGAAAAAAAAAAACTGAGGTGACGCTAGACTTTACGAGAACCGACGTACATAATATAGGGTTATTCATAAACGGTATGCTAAGCCAAAAAGGGCTCATAGTACTCATCATTATGAACAACTTTTGCTATGGGACCAATTCGAAAACTCGAAAAAAAAAATCAGCTGTTTCATAGAAAAATGTCAATGACATTCCACAAAATGTATGGAGCAGCTGATTTTTTTTCGCGAATTTCGAGTTGGTCCCATAGTAAAAGTTGTTCATAATGATGAGTACTATGAGCTCTTTTCGGCTTAGCATACCCTTTATGAATAACCCTGTATATGTAATGTCATACAGCATTGCAACTTTAATGATAGCCGTGACTCTTGACGCATTATTTTTTAATGCTTCTGTCAACGTACCCTTTTTTCAGTGTAAAGTTGTTTTTACACCGGCTTTAATGGCTGGGTTAAGGTTTGTTATCAGAGTGACGTCCGCTTGCATTTACGACTCTTCTCTCTGTTTTACAGTAGCCGTACCTCTGTAAAAAAAAAACTTTTATTATAAAATATAGCATTTTACAAGAATTTCACAAATAACAAGACACTGGTTCCCATCACGGGAATCGCAAACATTTAATCCATAAATCAGCTTGTAATTTATCTTAAATTCACAGAATAAACATAAGGGTCACAACAGACGGTTCCAGTCGCAGCCGACCGCAGTGTAAACATAACTGCACCAGTGTAAACACTGCACACATGTTTCTGTAAAGCGATGCTCAAACCAACGCGGTCAAGTTGCGTGCGGCGGTAACGGTGGCGGCGGCGGCGGCGTGATAAAAGTGTCCGTTGAGCGTCTGATTGTCTCATTTCAAACAGCCGCCAAAGTATACACCATTTGTAAACAAAGCTGCAACTATCCATACTTTTTTAGTTCTCCTATTCTATAACAGTACAGAGAATATTTGGCCAGTACGTGGGTAGCACGGCAAAACTACTAAATGCAGTCTTTTCTAAATTGATGCCTAAACAAATATTAAGCGTAGAAGGCAATTGACTAAAAAGCTACGCTAAGCTAATGTATCGATACTTATTATTGATTTGGGATGCCTTTCATCCATATATTTATATATCTAAATCTAAGGCTAAAACGGTCTCTTTGAACCGTGTATCCACTTACCAAAGTTCAGAACGTTTCAGTTCGTTGTCACCACCGCCACCGCCACCGCTGCACGCGACAACTCCGCTCCGGTTTGAGCTCCACTTACCGCCCCAGTTACAATAAACAGATCGCTGTCTCACTGACAACCACTCTTTTGCAGCTGGCTGGAAAAAAAGAAAAAGTTTTTGTTTTTTTCTGTGGTGGTGATTAAGCATCCGGCTTTGATAGACGATACTTCTTTGGGGGATTGTTTTTAAGGTTTTAATGTTTCGGGTGAATGGTCGAATGTACGGGGAATCCACTGGAGCAATGCGCTTATTTTAGGTATGTACCTACGAGTATTGGATAAGTTGTGGTTATTTTTAAAGTACAATTTAAAGTTATAACTTTATTAGGACCCAAAGATGGTTCTAATAACAGAAATATCTGAAGGCTAAACCGAAAAATACAGTAGGTAAAGCTATTGTATGTAATGTAAGAAGGATAAAGTGTCCCAATGTAGAGGTAGATCAACGATGTTTAGTCTAATTAAAAAATATAAGAAATTATACCTGAGTCCAAAATAAAACTTGAAAAATCAGTAATCCTTGGTCGACGGTGTTGACGTTAATTCACAAAACGTATCCTATCACCTAGAAGACTAAGTACCTACGAGTACGGCCCGAAACAGTGACCAAAAACACAATGGAGAGCTGTGGGGCTAGCACAACTTTGACGTAAAAATACGTAGCGAGTATTCGGTAGAAAAGTGTACGCCATTTACACCCGTCAGAAGCACACTTGACAGGCGTAAATGGCATACACTTTTCTATCGAAAACTCGCTACGTATTTTACGTCAAAGTTGTGCTAGCTAGGTCTATTCTCAGCAGTGAGTTAAACTAATTATGATAATGACAAATACTGAGATTCTAGTGAATATTGATGATGATGATCAAAATAAAAACCGGATTTTTTTTGGCATCGAGAAATAAATACTTAACTTTCTATCAAAGACTCATGGCTCATGAAGATCCGAGCGTGAGCGTGACCTCACTCCAAAATAAATTAAATTGAATTCCACTGTTATTGTACACCGTCGACCCAAAAAGGGAAAAGCAAACATAAAAAACACATTTTTCATTCGCAAAAACGTACCTCATAAAAATAACTCCCGTCAAAACTCAGCCGGCTTCGTAAAGTTTCGGGTGCCTTCCGCGGCACCTGGCGGCCGTTCCCTTAAACTTCCCAACGAGATTCCCCACATTTTACTACCTTTTGAATCGTTTATCTCACGGAGAGCTTTCGGATGAGTGTATTCGAAACTTCCCGATTGGCTATTATACTCTTTTTTACTTATTTTTTGGGGAAAAACAAGGCCGCGGTGCGGAAGTTTGAGCGATTCGGTACAGGTGTTGTGACGTCGGTTTTGGTTTTTAAAAAGAGAAGTGGGTCGTTCCGCGTAGATTTGGCGGGAAAATCAATACGGGAAGTGAATATTTAAGTTGGATGGAAAAAGGTTTGATGTCTGAGATTGAATGACAAAGTTAGGAAGACAATGTTTTAGCTGCTTTTCCTACTTTAAATATTTGTAAGATTAGGCAGAAAAACGTCTTAAAATTTTTTTCAGCTCTATTTATACTGCTTTATTTAAACGGCCGTACTAAAAGATTTAGAAAAACCAAGGTTTAGTTAATAAAATTGAAGTTCGTTAAGTCACTAATACATTTTTAAATATTTAAGCTCTAAGTTACTAACTTGTAAGTAATTCTACTCGTATTCAGACTGTTTTAAAATTCTCAGTTATCAAAAATGTATGCTAAAAATATCGGCATTCGAAGTTAATTAAGATAGCGAGGCAATTAGTGAAGTAATTCACAATAATGACAAATAGGTATAAGGTTAAAAGAAACCTCTGAGTAAAGCTTTGAGCATCACGCTTTGAGGTTGAAAAAAGTGCCTGTAGCACTCGGGCTTAGAGTAAATTTCCATTAGTAGTACGAGTCTAAAACAACTTTGCACCCTAACAAACCAGCCTAAGATGATAATCATCAGTTATTTTAGCTACGGAACCCTAACATGAGTATTGTACGACACGCACTTGACATTATATTATAATTTTATTAAACAAGTTCAACTATACCGCCTCGCAAAGTCTTTTATAATCCCAATTACATAAATTACTCAAGAATTCAACGCATGACACACTCCGCCCACGCAACGTAACATGATGAACGAGCCAGCACTTAGATTGATCATGATCCCTAAAACGACGTCGCTGTAATAAGACCTCGGTTTTTTCGAAAGGGATCACGTAATCGCGATGGTATTGATATTGAAAAGGTCACTGAACGCGGCCTGAGACGAACATATTTTGGGAGGCTTGATCTGATAGTCTACATTCTTAGGCGCAAGACTGAGGTGATTTTATAATGTTTGCTAAATAACGTCTTCGCCTGTTTTTGGATGTGAAATCTAACGTATATGCAAAATAATTTGCTGTTAGGCTGTGATATAAAGAAAGATACACATCTCACCACAAGGGTTTTTTTTTACCATTTTGGTTCGGAACCCTAAAAAACATGCATTAGTCAGGACTAGAACAATTAGTCATAGATGAGACTTGGTTGAACGAAGACGTAAGACACTTACTAAGTTTTTATACATTTTGTACTGTATTAAAAAGAAACTAAGATTGAAATTGTTTTGAAAGAGAGTGTTTGAGTTCTCGCTCCACTCTATATGTCTGTCATGGACCTTAGAAATCATTCGCAACATTCAGCTTATAAACGCCCACTTCAAGAAATCTTACCTACCTCAAAATATACCAAAATAGAATAATGATGTCGCGATACAAACCTTTAGTTATACCTACATACTACTATGTATGCTGTGGTAATACCTAGCCATAGTCTGTTACCATTCTACAGCCTGAAAGCAAATGAAAATTAAATTTTACGTGGCTCTTTGTCTTATAAGAATTTGTAGAAGTCAGGTTGAGCTGCGCTAGCTTAGCTAAGCCAAATAAGAATAAAAATACTTGTTTAGTTACCTACTTCAATCTATCTCTCAATCACAGAAATAAAATAAATCATATTTCATATCATATTTCAGATACCTCATAAAAAGGTTGAATGCTAAAACTTAAGTACCGTTCATTTTTCCTCGAAATACTCCTCAAAGAAGAACTGGCAATTTCTCGAAAGTTCTGGAAGGCTCAAGGCTGTTCTCAGAAACTATGAGCAGCATTCAATAACAAGACTTCATCCGAGATTTGAAACGGTATCTTATTTGAATCAAAGAGATGCTGCGAGGAGTCATTCAAAAACGTCAGCAAACAGTCTGTTGGTACTGAGCGTTCTCGAAGGATTGCAGCTTTGAGATAAATAAATAATTGCAATACGATGTGCAAGGCGAAAGAAGATTTAGTACGCTTAAAGATGAAATGCTTTAGTTGTCAATGTAGTTGGTAATATTATTACGTGCGAAGTTATTGACTCTCATAGAACTGAATCATTTCAGCTTGTCACCACTATTATATTACTGGATCAAGTAGAACCACGGACTGCCAAGCTACAGTTTATTTTCAGACATTATTTCCAAAACATTTCGTTGTTGAACACACACGCAAGGACGCATTGTTAACAGTAAAGTTGGTAGGTAAGCGAAATAATCTACATATTTGAAAGAAGTTTTTGTCGACGAGTTTTAGATCTGTTTAAAGTCAAGGCAGATGTCATGTACAAGGAAACACTAAGTGCCTTTTCACACGTACCGGTTGCCGGGTAGCCGGCGCCGGATACCCGGTGTCAAATGTACCCGCCTGCCGGATAAATAACGCCGGTACATGTGAAAGCTATGTACCATGCCCATACACTTCACCGCCGGGTAACCGGCCATCCTACAAGGCACTACTAAAAGGCACTTAGTGCCTTTTCACACGTACCGGTTGCCGGGTAGCCGGCGCCGGTTACCCGGCGGTGAAGTGTATGGGCATGGTACATAGCTTTCACATGTACCGGCGTTATTTATCCGGCAGGCGGGTACATTTGACACCGGGTATCCGGCGCCGGCTACCCGGCAACCGGTACGTGTGAAAAGGCACTAACACTAGCCGAAGACCACCGAGTCTCCAATATTGTCTTGCTCTTTCGCGGAGTTTGTTGGTTCTTTCTGTCGCTCTGTGTATTTGTGTTATAAATATAAAATTTAAAATGACGGACAAGATGCTTAGGGCGGTCTCTGACAACATACGGATCCCATATTCAGGCTTTGGGAATCTGTGCAAACGAACGAAAACAAAAAGGGACAGCACAAAGTTTGCGTAGCTATTTATTATGGACGTGGTTAGACTTCTTTTGCCGGTGTATCTATTTTAAGTGCTTTAGATTTAAACTGTTATTTAAAATTTTCCGATTTTTATGCCTGCAATAAATTATTTCGTTATTTATTAAAATTACTCCACCGACAAGATCACTTATCACTCGTAAACCCTGAATGAGGTATCTATGTCGCACGCACACAATACAACTTCAAAGACCGTTTCTGTCGGCTCAACTCGAACCAATATCAGCTGGCACCTGTCAAATTCCTGTAGTAAGGCCCGTCTACACAGTTCCCGCGACCAGATGCGCTTGTCCAAACACGGGTCTGCGATGCAAGCGGCTTGCGATTGTGCGCCTTGCGTTTCGGCATACGTCAACTTGATGACCCGCTTCTCTGTTACAGTAGACGATACGACGTGATGGATGACACGACAACGTAGGATGGTAAGCGTGAAGGTGTGTCGCTAAACAGCTGTGTTTCGGAACTTTACTTTGGAGACAGTTTTGAAACTGTAACTGTCTCCTAAGCGACATGATGACAACTGAGATTAAGTGTCCTCATATTCATGTTTATGTAGTAGTTTTGATTGGTACTACAAATAAACAGAGGATTGAGAGAGAAAAACAAAAAATAAATCTTGTATTTCGTAATAATCTAATAGGATAGATTTTGCTCTGAATTTATTATCCAGTAACTATGTTTATTTCTGTCATGCCTAAAATACCTTTGATTACGGTCCAAAAGACTTATATTCATTTCGATCTCTATTTATAAATCGTCTCGCGTCACTCCGTATCGTATCGCCAGCTGTGAAACGCCATCCAGGTTGGAATGTACACAAGTTTAGGAGCATTTGTTCGAGCGCTCTCAAATGAGGAGCCTTATGTGTGCACTTTATGAGAGCACATTCGTATAGCTTTTCAAAAGCTCTTGTTTTCTTTTATAGCTTCAGATTTCCTGGAATTCTGAACCGAGCTTTGCTCGAAATCAAAAGCTATAAAGGCATTTATGAATAGACTATTGAAAATGCATCGGAACAACAATGCTCGAAATAAATGTTGGCATTGTCATCCATCGCAGAGCCGTAATGAGCAGTCGTAAAATTTTATACTTGTGTTTTGTTGAACAATATTTTCTTTTTTTTGTTGGAAGAGTAATAGCCAAACCTCATATGAAAATATGTCTAAGTTTGTGATGTAGCAGTTAGCACTCGCTAGATATTGTTAAGTTTCACATTTTTTAATTTATTTTAACGCGAATAAGTCCGCGTTTCACCACCAACTCACCTGATGCTAAGCGTCGATGTGGTCAAAGATGAAGCGCGCAGACCTAGAAAATACATATTATTCACTGTGACTTTAAAAATCCCAAGATTGTATCTTCTAGGAAACAAGAAAGCCAGTAGTCTGTTTCATTTCCTGGCTCTAGGAATCAGGAACGTAGAATCATTTATTATATTTTTAACATTTATATTGCAGGGTGCTGTGAATCACCATCATAGTCTTTAGTGTATAATGTATGTGGTATGGTGTATGTGGTATAAGTCTTTGAAAAGACCCTGACAGTACTGAATAAACGGCAAAATATGAAAGATTTCGATCTATTGTGATACCCCAATAAAGAAATGCAAGGAGCATTTCCCACAGCTATACCACTACGTAGCTAGTTTTATGGAAGGTATTTTTAACGTTTCGTCACACAATATCATCGGTAAGCATCTCCAAATGATCATAAGCCGATCTGCCGCCTTATTACATTGCATTTGAAATGACGGGCTCGCCGCCAATTTGCCGATCGAGTTACGTACGGCCCCGGGGCCGCACGGGCCGTTCGGGCCGCTCTTCTGCATAACGAGCCGCTTTACGGCCCAGATTGTAAGGCTCCCGCTTTGATTAGAGACCCTGCACTTCTTAAGAAGTCCAAGAATGCAGTAAACTGAGCATTGAACGGTTTATTTGGATAGTTTTGTTGTAATCTGTGTCGGCTTCGTTGCTAGATTGAGTTATTGCATGTCTGTGGGAAAGATTGTAAGAAGTGACCATTTTTATTGACGTATAAGAAATAGAAGCACAAATTTATGAAGCTTTACTCAAATAAATGGATCTAAATTCTGTAAACTGATATTTTACCATATAATCTTTTAGTTTAGGCACAGAAAAGTATTATCTTGAGGTATGCTTTGCAAAGTCTTTGTTTACTTAAGCATTGATTGACGATTTTAGAGTCCTAGCACAGAGAGTATTGGAAAACGCTTACGACAGACAACAAACTTTAGCATTTACGATATTATTGTGAAATGTGATAAGGATCTCCCCGCCTCTTAGCGGCATGCTACTTCTTTTCAGAATTTATTTCTCAAAAACTTTATCTCACACTTATCGTATAGTACCTACTATGTATATTGTATAGGATGTACATGTACAAAGGTTACGTTTTAGGAGATTACTCTCATAAAAGACGTCCTTTTTACATGAGCGCCACTTACACAGGCGAGTACGGCGTAAGCCATGGGAAGCACCATTTTATGGGCCATAAGAAAAAAATGTCGCCTACAAGTACGTGAAACTGTATAGGTATATCATCTGAATTGCTTTGCCTACAGCTAGGCCTATTTTTATACCTTTCTTTCAAAAAAAAAGGGTTTTTATACCAACTTGCCTGGTACAGGAGATAATTTGGTCAACAGACTCAGAATACGTTTCAGAAGACGTATTTATGAACCTTAAATTCTTATAGATCTAGATCATAGTTGTAGATAAGATATTACCTACATCAAATCCGTTTTATCTTTCATGGATAGATAAATAATAAGCCACCTCCTAGTACCTTATGACAAACAAATAAAAACCATTATTAAAGGAAAGGGTTACAAAGAAGAAAAGAATCAGAAAGACCAAGAAGAGCATTTTAAGACTAGTTAAAAGAGAAGTAAAAACACTAACCAAAGACCACCTTAGAAATTACTGAACCAACAAGAGCATCGCTCTTAAATGCTTAATAAATGAATCTTTCATAAAGTTTCGAATGTATAAAACAACAGTCACACGTGAAACTATCGTTAGCAACAGAGCTGTTTAAAATGTTTGTCTATTTTGCAGTAATTTTACTCTAACCATAGCTTTTACTTTCTTGGTTCAAATATTCTGCTCAATACACAATTGATGGTAAATTTATTTTCTATCAACTTGACCCAGTTCTCATATACATCAATAAATAAGACCATGACGGAAGCCACGGAATATCAGACACAGTTATACCTCTAGAAAGAGCATGACGAAAAATGTGTCACCCTTTTTCTAGTGCTTCTAGAAAAATAAATTGTCTACTTTTAGATTATATGAGTTTCTACTCTTAGAATAAAATTGACGACTGATCTTATCTTACTTTGACATAAATAAATAATAATTATAAACGACAACGAGTATCAGTGTGACTCGTTTGATGTTAATGGTTGGGAACTCACCATACAACGCACCTGATTGTACCTGATGCAATAATTGACGAATTACTTCCAAAAATAAAAACATAAATAACTTTATTCTGTTGTTTTCTTTTTCTGTATCACAACAACCAACGAGCAGCACCAGATACTTTCGGACGGCCTATTCTGACGCTGACGTCAGAATTTGCCTTATTCGAGCTTACTTACATTAACAATATACAGCAGTTCTTTATTGACATCACAACACATACATACAATCATCACACATCAATTTCCCTTAAACAACGTTAATACAAAAAATCTGCTCGTACATCTTACCAAAACTTTAGAACACGCACGGCCATTCTTTACTCCAACGTTCCGTGCCGACCACCCACAAGCGTCGGCGCGTCAACTCACGACAAACTACTGTTTACATTCATATATTTACTTTGAATGGTCGTAGTGACGTTTCAAACGGTTGATGCTCGTTGATTTGACTGAAACGGCCTTTACGGCCCATTGTCACACATGGGTTGGTTTACTAACTTAAGAAAGGGTCTGTTATTGGTAGCGGAAAGCTATGGACTTTTTAAGAGATTTGTTTATGACTTATGTAACTGTTGCGTAAGGGACCGTTTTTATGGACTGCAATGTATAATATCAATTAATAATGATGTGCTTAATTAATTTATAATGAAGTCGAATAAGCACCTGTATTTTTAAATTAACTTAGGAAAGCTTTTCTCAAATTTTGAAAAAAAAAAATAAAACATCCATAATTTTAGTCAAATCTGATTAGATTAGTTTAGACATCGGTACAATAGAATTGACACCGCAACTTCCGACTAAAATTAGTTACACTTTATTATCTCCGATTTTAGCTGCTTCATCAAAGGTGTAAATGTGATTGAAGAACGCAATCAATCCTCACTTAATGAATTTAATCTTTCAACGCATTAATTACAGCGTAATCTGGAATCACAGCCTTAACACTACTCCGCAGTAACGAATGCTACCTATTACTCACCGGCTAATTTATAAGGGTCAGCTCCACTGAGACCTTTTAATAGGTAAGGGAAAATAAAAGTGCATTTCTTGTTGTTGTCTGGCTTTGTGTTGGATATCAGCTCAGGTTTTTAGTATTAAAAATGTTGTTTATTGTTATTCTAAAGCAATAGAGATACTTTGAGTCGTGTTTCTTTCTGTTTTATGCCTTCTTTTTTGTCAATTTTGAGATTATTCAATGGATTTTGTGTAGAATGCAAATTGTTAATTTGTTTTGTTTTGTACGATAATGAAATATTTACTTCAAAAATTTGCAGTATCCGGAAGATTCCAGTTGAGACTGGAAATTGAGAAACGAAAATTAAGCAGAAATATATTTTTTTATAGTTAGGTATGAGCAGGTCATGTTTTTTTTTGCCATACATGGCAAGCGAGTACACGGGCCATCTGATGGTAAGCGATCACCGTATAAAAGTCATAAAAAAAAATTACCTTACAAAAATAACTCAATTATATTTCACCAGTATCTTGGCCCATAGCGCACCTTCCCACTTAGCCCGGCGGCGTCTTATCTCACTCAATGAGTCTTAAATTTATCGTCAAATTTTTCAACCATTAAAGTGAACCGATCTAATTTCATATCGAGTCACCCACTCGCCACCATTACTCCGGGTTTATCGTAGGATGCTGACAGGAGGTTTTGGCATCCAATATCTTGGTGGTCGCCTTGAGATAAGAGAGATCCAAGCGTTGGGAGCCAAGAAGTTAAGTAGGTTTTGAATGCGTAATAGGAACTTGTGTGGGAGCTTTTACTTAGATCAACTTAAAGGACAGCAGAAATATCTAAGAAACAAGTATTATTAGATGAAGATATAAAAAACCTTGATTGCAAACGCAAGCCTATATTACTGAAAAAAAAGCATTCTACGGTACTTTGACTTTACACTACGATAAATCTACACTTTGCAATCTTAAATGGTTCAAGCCGAGTAACGGTACACTACACGTAGAAATATATTTACAAACAAATATAATTACAAACACATGAAACGGATTTATTTTGAGCAGTCGAGTAAAATTTTAATACATTTTTTCTATCAGTTTGCTGCAAATTCTGAAAGAGTTTCGAAATGAATCACTATCAATATATTGCCATGTAAGACTTTGTCGTTTTCTGAATTAAGAAACAGCTACAAAGTTTCCGTCCTATACTGGGAATTCTAATTATAGACCACTCTGAATCAGTCACACTGAACAAGCCTAGTTTCTTAGAAAGCCCTAAAAGGGCACTTCGATTATATTTAGCGCCATCTAGGGCTGTTAATAATAACTAGGTAGCAGTTAAGGTGTTACGAGCAGTAGTAAAAGTTGAATAAAATGGAAATGGCATAAAAATGAGCAGTCCAACACGCACCGCAGATGTGACAATGCTGGAAGTGGCAATTATCTGACTGTTACAACTGTGATCTTTGATCAATGTTTAGATTTGGATTTGCGAAATAAAAATCCGGACACTACAGTGTCCGCGGTGAATCAAGGGGTTAAACTCTTGCTGGTTCTAGAACATTTTTTTCCATAAATCTTAAAGATGATACGTGAGTAAATCAAATAAGCATCCTGTCTCGAGATTTGTTTAAGTAATACAACACAACACGTCTCTAAAATTACACATTTCAATGTAATCAGCCCACAAGTCAAACCAAAAGATGAACAAAAGCCACTAAGCAATTGTTTATTTGCATGAAAAAAATGTTCAACCCCACATGTACTTTGGCGATCGGGAAATTGAAAATATACCACATCCCAAAGATAAGTCAAAGGTCATTACTAAGTAACTGAGTAATAACAGATGAGTATAAAACTGTGCCGTTTAGTGCCCCTTTTCACATAACAAAATACTTAAATCGTCATTATTTTTATACAGTTCCATACACACCACTTTCCAAGTCTTTCACCACTTGATAGTACTCGTATGTTGCCGCATTGGCTTTATAGCTTATTTTTATTCTTTTATTCAAATCTCTATCGCTTATCCCTTGTCCCACGGCAGGGACTAATGCCTGTCACTCGGGAAGAAGAATCGCTCTATATAAATTTCTCGGCTGCAATTAATTCGAGTTATGTCGAGCCGGTATCGAATAGGTTTAATTAACCTGAGGTGAACTTTATTTTATAAGATATCGCTCTTGTTTTATAAGAATTCTCTGGGCCCCTATTCTTGGGTGCTCGAGATCATCTATATTTTTATTTTATGTAGTAACTAGCTGCACCCCGCGGTTTCACCCGCGTTTTCCGGGATAAAAAGTAGCATATGTATCCAGACCATCAACAACCGTCATTCCAAAATTCATGTAAATCTGTTCAGCCGTTTTTGCGTGAAAGAGTAACAAACATACAAATATCCATACATCCAGACATCCATACATTCTTACAAACTTTCGCGCTTATAATATTTAGTAGGATAGGCTTGCGTTTGACCGCCATCTCGCCTGATGGTAAGCAACGATGCGGTCTACGATGAAGCACGCGCGCCTAGAAGAAACCGATTCACTCGCGACTTGAAGACACCCAGATCATATCATCTCGATCACTCTCGTTGTCATGAATTTTCAGAGCAAAAGTGACCAAGATGATATTTTATTTGCCAGAATAGGGCTCCTGGTCAAAGTTAAGGGGCGGTTGGAATTTAATTGATTTGAGAGCAGAGAATTTATTTAAAGACTTATTTATTTGAAAAGTGCCAAATTGAAAACGTTTTCGGTTAACTTTCCTTGTGTTTCATTGATAAGTCGAGATATTATTAATGGCTCCTCTTTCGATAAGATGAAAAAAAAATTTTGTTTACTTAATGCAAACAGTAAAAAGAAAATGCTAATATTACAAGATGTTACATTATTTTACTTAAAAAACATGCCAATTCATGTTTTTCGCGTTTCTTTAATTTATAATGAATTAACAAACATTGAGACATTTAAAATTAATAATCGTAAGAAAAGATTTAAAAATGAGTCTTCTAAAATTCAATGTTATGTCGCAGTGTTATTTATACCTATGGTAGAGCATGATATCCTTATTCTCGTAATAGGATGTTTGAATAATTAGCTTCACGTACCTACTAACTATGAGACTAATATTTATCCGATGAATAATCATCTAAACCGTTGTTTTATCATTAACTGTCTCCTTAAAAAAGTAAGTTCGACTAGGCCGACTTGTCAGACCCAGCGTCATAGCTTTTAGGGCGCCTGAATAGCTTTTGACATAGCCATAACATAGATAAAATAAACAAGTAGAGTCATACTTTTATTATATGTTACGTGTCTTACTTATCCGTAACAAACGCTTTATCTGCTGCGCAACTCCTTGTTTCTCTCCTATCATATTCTATCTAATTACTATCTATTATTCTGAATCATTTCTAAACAACGCCCTTCCCCCCCCCCCCCCAGCCCACTTGCATTCACCGGAAGTAGCCTATTATAATTGCAAGTGCTCATTCCGACGGATTGCTCGGCTGATCAATTATACGCTAGTTACGCGTTTCAATGGGACCGTATTATACGTGACTAGGGATGTACTGTTTGGATATTGATAATGTTTATATCGATGTTTTCACAATTTATAGTCTCGGTTTAAACCTTTGCTGTAGTTTGATAAGCGTCTGTGAATACAATAAGGCATAACAAGATACGATGATGACGATATAACTTAGTATTTATTTTATAGTACTACTGTTTTACTTTTTTTTAGGTAATCTTTCTCAGTCCTTTTTTGTCCAGAAATAAAAAACTGCAAAGTCACACATCACGCCTAAACTTACTAAAGCACCAGCTAGTGTAGCACCATCCACAGCCCTCTTTATCCCGCTGCTGTGTATAGGTCTTTTCTAATTGTGCCATAATATATGCTCCGGTCCTGCTCTATTTGGATCCAAGCCCGGTTCAGTCCTATTTATTTTACTCACACTCGAAGATAATTTTTGAACAAACTTTATTTTTAAATTCAATTCAATAATTTATCATCAATTTAGTACAGTTCTACACTCGATACACTTTTGATTACATCACAGTGTTAATAAATAATACAGCACTTAATTTATCGACAACACCCCATCACTACAACAAAATATAGGCAACAATAATCGAATACAACGTAAACCGATTCACTATCCATTTAATGAGATTACTATACATTAACGTCGTTTGAGGAACTATGGATTAGGCCTAATAAGACAGGTATAGATTGGGCCATTTATGACAATTACGGGACTTGGGAACTGTCAGCGGCTGGTTTAGTAACAAAGAGAGTTAGATACTTTATAATGGTCATTTAAAAGCTCTTAAAGCATGAACGATACATTATTCGTTGTTTAAAAGTGTTTTTTGTACTTGCGTGAACGAAGAAGTAGACATTTTATTTACGGTAGATATTGCATACAAAAGGATAATGACGCTTAAAATTTCATAAAATAAGATGAGAAAATGAGTAACTAAATCAAAACTTTCATGATGTTGTAATGTATGTGTTAGTAATTTTGCTTTGTAATTTATTTTATTATTTATATTTTATTTTATTATTTGCGATGGACAAATGATAAAAGCTTACCTACACCATAATAACATTTCTGGCTAAACTTTATTCGTTAAGGGACCAACCAGACTCCGCGAAAAAAAATCAGCTGTTCCATAGAAAAATGTCAATGACACTCGATAAAATGTATCGAACAGCTTATTTTATTTTTTCGCGACTGAATTCGCGAAAAAATGGTTGGTTACCATAGTAAAAGTTGTTCATGATGAAGAGTAGTAGGTACTATGAGCCCTTTTGCGCTTAGCATATCCTTTTCCTTTTAACCCTGTAATAATATATAATTAATTATAAATTTATTATTAAGTGTAGTACTTACAAATATATAATTTTCTCCTCAAAATTTGATCACAAATAATGTTTTACATCCCGCCAACTAGCTTATCCATTTTCCTATTTTTATGCAACAAAACACAAACCGCGAGAACTTTCTTTTGTTGTTAATAAATAATGATATCAGAGCAGGTCTTACGATAAATATATGAATACAATAGAAAACTACAAATAAGAGATCAATCAAAGGCACGGGGTATCGGAGCGGCCATTAATATCAGATCTCATTATTGTAAGCCGGAAACACGTTGTATTTCCAAAAACCTACGTTGGACGTGTGACGTGTGAACTTGTGCAGTAGAGCAACTCTGACTTTACAAAACATTTTTCACATCAAGTTGTGAAAAATGTTTTTATAATTTTTTTTTTCATTTTTACTAAAAATATGTTAAGCGTCCTTAACATTTTTTTATTTATTCATTATAAAAAAGTTAGATAGAGATACAAAAAATTAATTTGTTTGTGTTCAATTTATGTGTTTGTCTGTGTGTAATATTTTGTTCTTGAACTAAAAATAGAGTGAATATTTGAAAAGTGCCTATATACCACCGAAGTCGGATTTCTAAACAAGGAATAGCTTAACTTGTAATTTGGTGTACCTACTTATTATTTTTTATCAACTTTTTCTGATCAAATACGTACCGACTTTTAGTATTTGAGTATTTTAATCTGTGCACTAATAATGGGTAATGGTTAATTTTTCAGTTTGTAAAAAAATAATAAGGCAGGTTGTAGGTACTGGTACATTCTCATAGTTGCTAGGTTTTTAATGAGTCTGTAGGCAAAAATAATTAGTCATTATTTTGTTTTGCTATTTTTAAAAAGATTATTTTGTATTGAACCGACCTACGCCTGTAATTTATACGTCATATCGTGAGTTACCATTAAAAAATAACATCATCTATGTAGGTGTCATTATGTTCATTCGCCTACATTCGTTCCGCCATTTCTGAGATTTATCGTGAGAATAACAGAAAAAGTTATTCAATGGAAGGTATGAATGGGTGGCGGGAAATACATCTGTTCTATTGTAGAATTAAGCCTTTGCCACACCAAAAGCGGAGCTAAAGCGACGTGATTCGAATTCGGTTCCGTGTTTGTGCCCAGTCATCGTGTACTCCGAGAACTTAACATTCTAGTTGACTTTACTTTGTCGAACTATACTTCTTATTGTAGAAAAATAAATAAAAATGAGAACATGAAATGCAGTTGTCTTATTTTCTAACTGACTGGCTTCATTTTGTATAATTAAATACATTTTGAATAACAAAAGGAAGCTACTTGATATTATTACTAGAGCCAGAAAATATTAAAGGTAATAATACCATAGGAAGTTCAATATGCACAGTTGCTAGGAATGCTGCTCAATATTTTATTTGAAGCGAACTAACTTGAGATGAATAAATAAATCATGTATAAAGCGTGCGCATATTTTGACGGTTCAGCGCGCTGTTCTATTTACGTATAGCTCTGCTTCTGGCTAGCTTACAGTGCGGTAAAGCCTTTACTTACTAAAATTTATCACAATCCTATACTTATAGCATTCTCAAATGAATACAAGCGTACCAATTATTCAACAAAGTGTTGTCATGTAGGTACTATTTTTGCGGAAATTGAGCAGTTTTTTATGTGTAAATTTTATTTATAGTCGCATGTCACTGAAGAATAAATTACGAAAGCTTACTTTTCAAAGCGTAAACTAGAAACAAGCTGTATCTAGTATTTTCGATGATTCCTATAAAAAATTAGAAACTACGTAATAAGTTGTCACTAATTCAAACAAAGACAATTCGAGTTAACCATCAAAAATAACGTTCGTAAGTGTCCTCAAAAAAGATAATAAAAACAAAACTACAATAAACAAAGTGAGTTATATTTTTCCACAAAAGTAAGTTAATTACTACGAAGAGATTGAGTTCCAAACTTATTAAAGTCAAGTTTGGAGGTTAGAAATTGTGACCCCCAACTTTTCAGACGTTCAACCATTTTAACTTTTTGAGTGCTTTGCAATTATTATTTTGTCGAAGCATTGTAGATAAAGTTTTAAGAAAGATTTACAGTCCTTAAAAAATACAGGATTTTCGTAACGATTTTGTTACTATACTTTCGGTTTGATTTTCTAGTTGTAGATAGAAGCATTTAACTTCTTGACTCACTCTACTCGTAAAGTAGCAACAGAATTAATCTTGCCGATGTTAGCTGAGTCAGAGAACAAAGCGTTCCCTGCGGCCATCGACAGACGTACTAACTCTACTAATACCTATCTGGTATCCGCATAATACTTGGTATATGTATCTAGTATTAGCACTTGTGTGGTACTCATCCGGCGCCGTCACAGGCAGCCGCTTCCTCGCACTAATCACTGATCTTTGATTAAAATAGAAATAGAACAGCTGTATTGTTAATACTAACGGAGGTTTAAGTTGGAGCTTAGTTTTGTTTGTTTGGAATTCGTGGTGCAGCTTGTTTTGTGAATCATGCTTATCGCTGAAGTTTAGTTACCTTTTTAAACCGTTCAATACTTTGATGGGTGATTACGAGCGTTTACAACTGAGTACCGTGGTTTGGGTGTGACGTGTAATTATGGGTTTGAGTTGTTGGATATTGACTAAATACAATATTTTTCGCAGACCAGTGGAATAGGCCGGTAAACAGCTAATATGCCTTGCGATTTGGAGTAAGGTTCAAGGTCAAAGCAACGATACCTTGAAACGTCTTGACAGGTGACACGACTAGCCACTCGCCTTGTAAGACACTAAACACTAACAACCATGCAGTGCAAGCGGAGAAAGCAGCAAAAAGTGTATTGTAACTGTTGACCGCTCATCTCCCCTTTAACCGGGACACTAGTTAGTTTGTCAGAAGACCATTCTAAAAAATAATTCCAGTCAAAAAGCGATCTTAGTAAGTTGAGATCAGTTGGAGTTGTCTTCAAAATCTCTTTCGGTATCAAATCAAACATAAAAAACACGCTATCAGCATCACATAAGGCTCAAATTCCCACATCCATTTCTTCGCTTCCGTCAGTACATTACAGCTTATTAAACGCTCACATCTACCCTCAAGTGGAGGCGCCTGACACGGCGTGACGTCATAACGGAGATGCGACGCGAGCAAATCTGAGCAGAGTCTTACATTATTATCGAAGATGAAGGGGAAATGTAGAACAGTAGGAAGGCTACATTTTGGAATGAAGTCTTTTGATAAATGGGCACGCTGGGGCATATTGTTCAAGGATTTTAGTATAAGTTTTGAGCACAGCTATAGTAATATCGTGGACCAAAGCAGTCAGAATAGTCGCCGTGGACCGAAACCGATCAACGGGAAGACTACTCTACTATAAGCTCCGTGAACTGCGTTAGTCCCGCGTTCCCTTGCAATCTACTAGTAATTTAAATACGTAATTAAACTTCACATTGAAAGCAACGTAGTTCACATTACAATCACGACTTTTGAAAAACAAACAAACATACCACAATTTCTAACTCCATTCTATCAAAAACAACATCTCTCAGCCCTCCCCCCCCCCCCATTCCCATACGCAGAAACTCGAGATTCTTTAAGGTTATTGTCGGCCCCCTTAAAGCCCCCAAAACGCCCCTAAAAGGCCCCTAAACAAGTATTAACATGGTGTACGCGAGCTTATTAAGCCCTTTCAAGGATTTACATTTCATTTGAACGGATTTAACTCGTGGCAGTTGAATTTTTAATGAGATGGTTAGAATTTAACAGGAAATGTGGTCTGTTTGCTGTTAGAGGTAAATCGTACGTTAAAGACTTAGATATTCAATTTATTAATCATTTAAAGTATGTACTTACTTATTTACTTAGGGGTAAGCTTCGATGTAGGTATCAATAAGTAGTGCGAGTGTTGAGGTGGCTATTCGACGTGATCCGTGTGAGAAAAACACTCTAGACACTTTTCACTATTGATTATTTCACAGAAAACACAGATGTATTACCTTTTGACTGTAGAACTAATAAAAAGCGCGGTGTGTGTCGGCACACCTGCTCGGTTTTCTTTGCTTACAGAAGACTTTTTGACATTAACGTTTGCAATAGTCAACCTCGCTGAAGGCGCGGTCTACCCACGACCCACATGCGGGAAATTACGAAAAAACTACATTTTAAATTTGATAAAATATTAAGAACCTACTCCTTTTGGAGTTGGTTTAAATTGTTCATACAATATTATAATAAGTAAAATAATAAAAAGTTGATTAAATAATAAAAATTCAAATTAATAAATTTCTAATTAATGTCACTTAATTTTAAACTAAAATTAAAGTAAAGGTTCCAGGGGCCGTACTTCGGCCTCTTAGCTGAGGCCTGAACTGAATCGCGTTTGGTTTTGTCTCTCGTTTTCCCCAGTCGACAGAGCGAGATGAACCAATCAGTGCGATCCATTTTAGGCTCGCATTATGAGTTGGCGATTCCTGGCGCTACTGGCTATCTAAAAACTATATTTATTTTTTTATTTCTACAAGTCTCGCAGAAGTATATTTTTGTAAATTGCTGATATTTTCCTAAATACATTGTAAAACTTTTTCCTTTCTGTCTCCGTGCTTTCTTTCTGTGGTGCTAAAAACTGATATATTTTATTGCACTACCAAATCGGTTCAGCCAGTTCAAAGACCTCTGAAAACTAATATAAATTTTTGGGCTCACCCGCCGAGGAACTTAGTACAACTGCCATTAGATAGTTATCAGCTTTTAGAAGTCAAAGTTTTGCGAAATAATGTTATTGTGACAGTGATTCAAATTTTAAATGCGGAACTTAGTTTCTTTGTGACACTTTTACGCATTAACTACTTACGAGATCATCATGAAATTTAACATAGGTACATGTTGTTAGGGCTACAGAAAAGGACATGGGATCCTTTCCATAATTTTTACCTTCTCATTTATATAGATTAGTTAGCTAGAAATTTAAGATAGATTTGTTGCTTGATGGCCTGAGGCTATATAGATTGTAATTTTAGTAAGAAAGGCTTTGGTGTTTCTTAAGAAATGTCATCATCATTATCATCATCATCATCGTAGAGCGCAGTTTTAGTATAAAACATAGAAAAGGTATACCTACAGGGTTATTAATAAAGGGTATGATAAGCCGAAAAGGGCTCATAGTACTCATCATAATGAACAACTTTTACAATGGGACAAACCCAGAATTCGCGAAAAAAAAATCAGCTGTTCCATACATTTTGTCGAGTGTCATTGATATTTCTCTATAAAACAACCCTATAATAACCCTATATAAGTACATTATGTATACGAATGGGCAAAGGTCTCCATGCAGTCTCCACAGAGTGGGTGCCCCCGGACAGTCGATCCCCAGGCCGCCCTCCGACGTGATGGCGCGACGAACTGGGGAAGTTTGAAAAAGACTGGACGGTGCTGGCCCAAGACCGGCAGGTATGGAAGAATTTGGGGGAGACCTTTGCCCAGCAGTGGGACGGCGGTCAAACGCAAGCCTACAATAAAAAAAACAATTGTGTAGGTTTGGTTTATTCTATGACAACAACTGCCAAGTCATACCTATTCAGGCGGCCTTAAAACTTTGAAGCCAGGACTAGCCACTCGCCTATAATACAAACTCACTTCCGTTCGCATTCCACCATGACTTCATCTACCATGTAACTACCTAATGACTACAACCAACAAAAAATTGAATCATTCATACAGTCGGTTTGTCTTTGGATGATTTATTGTAATTTGTTTGGCGGCGAAATAATGATGTTTTTGCGGATATGACATCACTTTGGTGTTTCAATGAGGATGTTCTCTGGTGATGCTATTTAATTGATGTGAGGTCACTAATTTCAAAGAAATATTTTGAATTTTAAGATCAGCTGTTTGATTAGGATAGTAGTCACTCAAAAGCAATTGCTATCGCGTCACGACAACCCGCTTTCAGGAATAGGTACTGCTACTGCTCTAATAAAAGTCGTTTGCTAGTGCTCGCTTCGTTTGTTATCTTGTACCCAGCAAAACATAATAAATTCTGCTTGCTTGAGAATACGATTAAGAATGGCAGCAATTGCAATCATGTCGCTATTTAAACGAAGTAATTGAAATGATTCAGATTTTTTTTAATGAATAAATAAGTTTAATAAGTCGATAATGATAATTCATAATGATAAGTACGAGCTCTTTGTGGTATAGCATACCTTTTCCTTAGAACCCTGTATTATATTAGATCTGCAGCTAAAACTGCAGTGCATCGCTAGTATCTCAATAACTTATTCACAAAGACCGTTTTGTATTCAAAGCCTAACCTTCCATCTTATTTCATCAGGATACTTCAGCATCTATTTAATACCCAGTTAACAAAGGGTTTACAAGGGCCTCTAAAATCAGCGATTGGATTCAAACTTACACAATAGGGTAACAAGAAGCTGAACCTTTCAATTATTTCCTGGTTATGTTACGGCTTTCGTATTAGAGCCGATAGGTGGCAGTGACTGACGTTTCGATGACTGTGAAGAGGGAATTTAATTTAATAGTTTAATGAAAGACTAAGGCGCTCGTTTCATAATTTTAGTTAGCTCATTTATTTGTTTTAGATTAATTGTTTTTTTTTGGCATTTAATAAGTTTCATTCTGTTTTATAAGCTACCACCATCGATCTAGTATGTAATATAATTCGACTTCGGTGGCTACCCCTCATGTAGGTATTTCTTTGCTCTTTTTTTCATATGGCGGCTTTTATGTGCCTTCCTAAAAGACAAAATTAGAGAGTTAGCAACAAAATTCCTATCAGTTAGATAGTGCGCGTGACAAACGTGTGTGAGATAGAAATAAAAAAGAGCATCGATTTCAAATCACTAGCCAACAAACCAATTGACTACACTCTAGGCCATAAAGTCATCTAACCGCAATCACCATCAAAAACTTACAAGCATCGCCAAAAACCGCCAGCAAGAAATCGTCCGTGGAGACAGCACTACGACACCAACCCCATTGCGAAAGAGCAACATAATCATTGTTAAATCACCCCGGGGCCGCCGGTAACACAATTACCGAAACTTGAGAACTTGTCCGAAAAGTTAAAGCAAATATTTTATTGAAGGATCGCTGATTATTTTGGAGGTTGAGTAAGTTATTTAAGTTTTAGCTAACCTATAGAGAATTGACTAACTGATGTTAGTCTGGAGTTTGAAGCTAAGTTACAGTTTTATGGATCGTTAATACAGGGTTATAAAGAAAGGGTATGCTAAGCCGAAAAGGGCTTATTAATAGTACTCATCATTATGAACAACTTTTACAATGAGACCACCCCGGAATTCGCAAAAAAAAACAGCTTTTCTTTACATTTTGTCCAGTGTCATTGACATTTTCTCATAGTAAAAGTTGTTTATAATGAAGAGTACTATGAGCCCTTTTCAGCTTAGCATACCCTTTCCTTGTAACCCTGTACATATATTGGTATGAACAAACAGGCCCCATTGTCCCGATACACTCTAAGACCTCTCATCGTCAATTATCATACAAAGCATCGCATGAAGGCTGCATGCTCATATTGTGATTCTGATTACGAGTGAAGCCAGTTTCGTGTAAGAACATTGGTAAGCTGAGCCGAACTGTTGACCTAGATTGTTTACGGGGTTGCCAGTGCGAGCACACGACGGGATTTTTAGACGAGGTTATTGAAAAATAAAGCAACGGTGCAAATTAACTGCATATGTTTTTCTAATGTATGATATTGAGTTTCTAAGATAAGATTATTATTTTTTAGGAAAACTGCGAACACTAAAAGTATGTATAAAATATTTTAAAGAAAAAAATTAAGGTGGGTTTCCAACGAGTCACACCCAAACCTGTCATAGTATCGCGTATTAGACTGACACTTCTTACATATTGTTAGATGAGAGTCTAGTAGCAATTGGAAAAGCTAGCATTATGTAATGTTTTCTACAGTAGAAATATTAATTACAAAAGTTAAGGGTAAGGAATAAGTGAAAGATTATTAAAACATTACATTGATTTTTCTTTAAAAAAAATCTAGTTTACTCCAATACCTACAAATTGTATTCTCGGTGATCTAATTAAGGCTGAATTACATTATTTAATCGTCCATACGAAGACATTAAAAGTCAATTAAAGTAAATCCTCTATAAAAATCCGATAAAGAAAAAAAACAGCTACAGTACTCGATAAAAATACAGTACAGTCGGATACTAAAAGTAATTTAATTCTATTCCGTGTTCAATTTCACCAATTTGAGTTGAAAACAAATAAAACGCCTAAATACACGAAATAGACAACCGAAATACAACGATAAAAACATTTGCGCTCATAAAAATTACTAATGATCGAACAAAACGAATACGTGAGGAACATCTCAAACGGTACAATTCAAAAGATATTTTTTCCAGTTACAACCGGATTTTTGGTAATATCACGTTCACAAATTGTTCGCTCCTACTTTAAATACTCTGTCCAAAAATTGTGCTATAATACCTACACAAAACTCATTTAAATATATTTTATTTTTTCGGAAGTTTAAATTTGTTTTCTTTTTTTCTGAATGGTTTTATTCATGTCTGCTCAAGACAAAAAAAGTTATGATAGTTGTATTTTTTTTAAAATAAAAAACAATATTAAAAAAAAATGTATGTGACGTGTATAATTTTATTACACAACAGTTGAAGTAATATTTTTTAAAACATTCTCCACGAACCAAGCTAATAAAAAAGTTCGATAAATCCAAAAAAGTCGCGTAGTGTGTCACGACTTCCCGCCCCGACTCACATCGAAGGAAATGAGCAGTGAACGAAAATTGGCCACGAACTGTATTTTTATACCTACGCGTTCTTACGTGTACGGACTATACGGTATAGGGTGTTTGGTGGTAACAATGAAGAACGCTAAAATAGCCTGTGTAACATAAACTAAATTAAATTGAATTCAACTAAAAAAATATTTAAACAAAACAAGCATGTCAAATATTGCTTTTTTATATTGATTTATTGTTAAATAAAATATTAATGGACTACCTTTTTACCTGAGTCGAACTTGACTGCCTTTTTACAAGTTTTTTTAACTGGCCTTGTTACTATGATGTAGGTATGTTTGTGTGGGGCAAATCTTGTAACTGAATTTTAAACCACTTTCCGATGTCTAATTGAGCTGTAATGTGTATCTCAAAAGACAATGCTATAAAAACTTGTTTTAAGAAGTCTACTTGTTTTCCACGCTGTTCTGTTCCTATAAATACAGTACACCCTGTATAACCCCAGCTACATACTCATAGTTATGTACATTATGCGATGTAATTCGACAGGGGCCGAACTACGATAATTTATCGCCTGCTTTATCGCTTTTTTTATAATTTAGGTGTTTTTTATAATGGGGCAATGTTCCACGCGATATATTTTTGGGTATAACGGTATGATTGGATGTAGAAGCCGATTTAGCATTCGATAGAAATGATCGAGATAACGATAATTTTGTTTAAGTAGGTAAAAAGTATATGCTTTTAACTGAGACGGGACGAAGCGCAGACGGTAGTTTTTTTACGTGAGTATTCCCATGGGTTATAAGAAAAGGGAATGCTAAGCCGAAAAGGAGTAGGTACTCATAATTAAGAACATTTTTACCATTGGACCAACCCTGAAATGGCTAACAAAAAATCAGCTGTTCCACACATTTTGTCCAGTGTTCTTGCCCTTTTTCTATGGAATAGCTAATATATTTTCGCGATTTCAGGATTGGTTCTAATAGTAAAAGTGGTTCATAATGATGATAATGAGTCCTATGAACCCTTTTCAGACGAGCATACTCTATTTTATAGCCCTGTATTGGTGTATATATTTAGAGGCTTGGGGTCAAAAGGTTATTATTGTAAATGATGCTACAAATGTCTGCTACTTATTTTATTTGAAACTAATTGATTTAAATACATGTAATTTGTCTAATAATTATTATAGTTTCATTTTTCTTCTAATAACTATGTTCGATCAAAATTGATTAAGGCAAATACTTGATAGGTTCTTATTCATTCAAAAAACTAAAAATAATGTTAATAAAAATTCGGAACGTTTCTCAGAAAAGTAACTTCAAATAGGTATATTTATTATCTGTAGAAATTTGTGAAAAGCCTTCAATTACCAAATATAATAAAATAAATTCGTTGAATACATTTTCCTTTCAACAAGCCCATAGATACAAGAAATTGTGGAATCGACAAGAAATTCCTCATTACGTCGTGAAATATTAGATTTCTAAAGCAATTTCTGTGAATGATTGTAGAATAAATATGGCAGCTGGTACAGGCTTTATGTTTGTCACTTATGGGAAATGTCTTTGAAGTGGAGATTTTAGCACTTGCTTGTCACAAGTTTGAAGTAATACCATGTATTTACCTAAGATGAAAGTGTATTTTACTGAGCGGTTCTTATTTTACAGCTGCGGTAAATTACATTGCCAAAGATGAATAAAAAAAGCTTACTTACTATCCGAAGTAACAAGTGACCCAAACGCTGGCCTCTATCTCGCCAAAAGGGTGAAATCGCCATTCAATGTGGTAATGGGGCCAGCTTTTTAGAACAATTGAAAAGGGCACTTTTCTATCAGATTATTATTTTTATTTCGTTTCTTTTAGTATTTTTATGTAGGTAAAATTGTTTATACAAATTCATTAGTTGATAATAAGAAGCCTAACTCTTCTTTTAATTTTCTTGACTTACATGTTTTATTTATAACGTAAATACTCAACCAATCATTATCAGAATTCCGATTCTAATTTTACATACACGTTAGAAGTAGGGGACTCAAAATTCATAATATGGTACTTTTTACTATCACCCTTATCGTTCTTCAGCCAGGTTACGTCAATCCCGGAAAAAAAACTATTTATTTAGTAGAGCGGCTAAAATTGCGAGGTACAGCTAGGAAATCAGCTAAACTTTAGCATTTTCGGACCACAAAAAGCACAAAAAAGCGACATCGTTATATGGTAGATATACCAAAAACTCGTACGAAACGCTTTGATTCCACTTTTATTGTGCGCACTGCCAGAGTGTGGAATACTTTGCCCGAGTGGGTGTTTCCCGATAGATATAATTTGGGTGTCTTCAAGTCGCGAGTGAATCGGTTCCTCTAGGCAAGCGTGCTCCATCGTAGACCGCATCGTTGCTTAACATCAGGCGAGATGGCGGTCAAACGCAAGCCTATAATTGAACTAAAATATATATATATGTACTCGTATATTTAACACGAGAATACTCACGTTTTATTGAGTCGCCTACCCCGAATAGTTTAGATCACATTCTATGATTTCATCAAGCGCGACGCGTTGTCAGTCACAGATATGACGAAATGTTTTAAAACCACGTTGGTTTTTACTTGATCCTTATCAGCCAGTCTTTACAATGTTTCTAAGAAGGTTTAAAAACCACGTTGGTTTTCATTTTATTTTTACCAGCCAGTCTTTAAAGTTAGTTTCTAAACGAGGTTCTCTTTGTCCACAGTTCCCACATCAGACGTGCAGGGAGTGCTGGGCAAGAAGACGTCCCTCCCGTGCGACATCCAGCCGCTGCACTCCGACGACGACGTCGTCATGGTGCTGTGGTTCAAGGAGTCTGATGGCGACCAGCCTCTTTACAGGTTACTCCTTTTTTACTGGACCATGGCGTAGCAAGAAAAATAAAAAATCCCAACGTAGAAACGGTTGAACCAATTTTTATAAAACATGTCTAAAAACCACTGCTAACCTGCTAACCTGCATTTTAATAAAAAACCGCACCCAAATTTGTTCACCCGTTTCTCGCCTCTTTTTGCGTCGGAGGTTAAGCAGAGCTATATTTTTTATCTGTGATACCTGATTTTTCTTCGCGATTTCAGGGTCGGTCCCATAAAAGTTGTTCATAATGATGAGTACTAAGGGCCCTTTTCGGCTTGATATACCCATTCCTTATGACCCTGTATGTCACATAAAACTTTTCAAGCTGCAGTAAAGAATAAGAGATGAACAAAGCTATTAAGCTTCGCATAACAATATATAGGTCAAACTCACATCGCCCTATAACCTGCCTGCCTGACATATGGAACGGAAACACCCCACTGCGTATAAATGAGCATCGTAAGGAGGACAATCAGAACACTTGAAATGCTATCGGACGAGTCACGCGACATACAATTGATAGCGGTGTATGAATGGGCCGCAATGCAGGCGAGACAGTGGGTTATGTAAAGTAGCTGAAACTAACTATGTATTCGTAGGTAATGTTATAATGATAAATACAGCAAAAAACAATGACTTAAATAAAGTATTATCATTAATTTTTAAAACGAATAAATCCGCGTTTTGGCCAACAACTCGCTTGTAGATAAGCTAAGCCATTGTCGCTTAGCTTATCTACTAGTTCCAAAATTAGCACGTAGTCTTAGAAGATACATACTTAGTCAATCTGACCTTGAAAAGCCCAAGATTATATTGCACAGGAAACAAGGACGCCGAAGAAGAAAAATAAAAAAACTTGAATGCAAAATTTAATTTATGAAATTTCTTAAAACAAGGTAAATTGTAGATGATAGGAAATTACATGCGGCACACGTGAACTCACAAAGTTAAAAAAATTATTGAAAAGGCCCAATAAACCAGTAGTTCGGTACGCTTAGACTGTCGCGCCCCACTGGTACGCTTTTAAACCGTACCTACCTGCATTCGCTTTTTTTTAGGCTACTGAGTGACGTGATGAGCAATCGCCTGATGTTACGCCACGTTTGCCCATAGTCAGGTCTGCACCACCCAGATTTAGTTTTTTTAATATCAATTATTTCAGCTCTGTTATCTTTCATACAGCTACGACATCCGCGGCCGGTCCGCCACCCAGCCCAAGCTCTGGTCCTCCCCAACCGTCTTCGGGAACCGAGCCTTCTTCCGCGGCAGCGCCACTCCAGCCGTCCTGATGGTGGACAACGTCGTCGCAGCCGATGCAGGGGTCTACCGCTGCAGGGTGGACTTCAAGAACTCCCCTACTAGAAACTTGAAAGTCAACTTCACTGTGATAAGTAAGGCTGAATTATTTTTCACTATCCATCTGTGGCATTAGAAAACGTATGATCGTTTAGTGACAAAAATTATGGGTCGGATCTGTACAAGATTAGCACAGAACCAGGATGGGTGGAGTCCAAAAGAGGTCTCTGCTCAGCAATGAGCGATCACAAGATAATAATGGTGATGACGTTAAACGACATTTTACTATAAGAGTAATCCAAAACTAAATACAATACAAATAAATAATACTATTTTGTTCATAAAATTCTCAAATGGTAAAATTCAGTAGGTACTTCAGAAAAATAAAAGTTCAGTCGGAGTAGCTCTGAGTAGTAGCAAGTTCTCAAAGCTACTCCTACGCTAGTATTTCCGCAGTACTCAAAACAAATGAAAATGTTTTAAAGTGACCTCGTTTAAAGTCTAAATCAAAGCCTCGCTCGGGGACCATTATTTGTGTCAGGTCAAATTACACTATAACAGTAGCACAGAGAAACGCAAGACCTTTTGTCTGGGAAACGCAATAAATTGTAGCAGATGAAAAATGGTTCCAATCTTCTTACTAGATTTTATGTTCGTAGATTCTTTTGCTTGGATTGTTATTTAGGTGATCTAGGTGACATAATAATATTGTGCTCGTGAAAAATGTTAGTTATGTAAAAATATAAAGAAAATTAGCGCCATATTATTTTTGGGCTGGAATTTTTGAAAGTGTCTTGAAAATATTTACTATTTAAAAAAATTCTAAGAATCTCAAACCTAGTTATTATTTCAAACAAGAATAATATGATACTTGTTTTCATTGAAAATAATAATCAGATTTTTTAGGTGTATACCTATAGTTATTAAGGTTTTATTTGTTAAAGGTACATAGCTTAACGCATTAATGATTAAATGTTTAATTTCAAGAGACAAATAAATAATTTTCGTCCTAATTCACAGTCCCACCAAGTCGTCCGACGATATACGATGGGCAAAGAAGAGATAGAACAAAACTGGTAGAGCCTTATAACGAAGGCTCCGATGTGATGTTAATCTGTGAGGTTGAAGGAGGTAAGTCTTGTAATAATAATTATTTATCAGACGAACTCAATTTTATCTGGCTCTCAAATTACCAAGATGCTATGAAGAACTAAAAAAAAAATCGTTAGAAATAACTTCTCAATTATTTTCTCAACCAAAATCAATCCAAACATATTAGTCATTCATCATAAAAAAGATCAATATAATAATACAGTGTAATCAAATTAAACCATAAAATAATTCCAACAAAACACAATGGCAGTTAAGTCAATTATAGTTAATAATGATACTGCCCAAAAGTGTTGAACAATAAAACACTCTGGGCCGTTCCGTGAATCCTAAATTGTCCAAATTGACCGCCGGGACAATAACCGAAACGTAAATGATAAACAAACAAAACGCGTGGGTAGGAACGTAACGATGGAATGGAACGTTCACAATAATAAAGCCAATGGTCTGGTCCCTGGAAAAGGAAATATAATTACTTTATAAGCAGAAGAAACGATGTTACTACGCTATAATAAGATCAAAATAACATAATAAGATGTGAGAAAATGAATGAGAGTTCTAATAAAAAATAAAATACTATGCACAAAACTGCCTCTAATTATTACCAATAAAGACCACGTTCAAGCTATGTCAATAAGCAGTTGAAGAAATTGATAAAATAACACAAATAAAACTTTAAAAGTCAAAGTACAAAATTTCAAATGACTAACTTTTAATATGGGTGCAAAATCTCAATCAATTAAAAACATGTTAAGATATAAGCTTTTTCTGCAAGAACTGAGGATCGAAATATTGATATTACTAAATCAGTTTAAAATAAATATCATATCGTAGAAGTCGAAATTGAGGATAATATAAAACCAAACCCTGTGACAAAACGCTGCTTATCTATACGACAATTTGTCAATAAGATTAATGGGTGGAACCTCAGGCAAAACGGAATTCTTATGAAAAACTAGGAATTACAATAAGAAAAATGATTTCAACGTTCTTTTGTGTTTTTTCTGTTTTCGTGATTTGGGAATATTGTGTCACTCGTGTAGGACAAATTGATGATAAATTACCTCGATAAAAGTGATTTGTCTTGACTATAAAATCAAATTAAATATCAATTGTTTGGGTTGAGGGCACGGTTATTAATTTCAATCGTCATAAAAATAGTTCAGTAGTTAGACAATATACGAGAGAGATAATTTGTGAGCAGCTTTGACAAACTTCTTCTTGACATAATCTAAATCATCCATCAAACTTTAAGAGATTACAAAAATATACATATTCCACAGGAAAACCAAGGCCACGTGTGACGTGGTATCTAGAAAACGTCGTCATAGATGATTCCTTCGAGGAACGCAGTGATGGTATTTCGTTCAACGCACTCACCTTCCCCAACGTGGGCAGGCAACATCTGAACGCTAGGCTGGTTTGCCAAGCTTCGAATACTAACCTAGCACCAGCTGAGACGAAAGTTCTCATTTTGGATATAAATTGTGAGTATCCAGGTTTTATTGATTAGGTTTACAACACGCTGCAGCTCTTATTTATAAACTTACTTAGTCACTTTCTAAGCTGTGTTTACTGCTTAGACTAAAGTGATTTTAGTACTGCGCACTTCATTTTGTATTGCATTATAATAAACTAGTCCCACTCCACTACTGGAGGTTGACCGTCAGCTTATAAGCAAACTTTTCTTTATCTTGAGTAAGGGGAAGGCTGAACGTATGTTTTGTATTGCACAAAAGTTAAATGACGTTTGTCAATCTAAGCATCGTTTATGAGTAAGGTATGTTTGCTTCTAAAAAATAATTAAAATTTTTAGGTACTAGTCTTATCATTTAGTCTCTAGAATTTAGTTTTGTGTAAATAGCTATAATTATATGGTGAACGTTGATCAAAACTATAAATAAAAAGCCTGACGAAAATGAAACGCAATCAAAAAAAAAAAAAAAATATTGTGTGTTTCTATAACTTACTACATTCTAGGAATTTAGTCTAGGATATTATTATAATACTGAGAATTCATTTTACTGAGTGATCTAATACCGTTACCAAAACATCATAATATTTTGTATTAGGTTTACTTTCGTCAAACCACAAATATTTTTATGATAACCATTATTTTTTTCTACAAAACGGACCGGTTTATTTTGTATATTTTTATACGTTTAATACTCTTAAAATGTAGAAATTTCAGAGGACATGTAATTTTATATGTACAATAGAAATCGTAGAACAAGTTTTATAAATTTCATAATCCAGATTACTATAGATATAATTTATGTACGTCCAAACTGAATAACAACTCATTTCTCTAAATCAAATAAAACTAGAAGTCTTTAAAAACAGCTAATTCTAAGAAGCCGCTTTATCTGCCCACAGTGAAACCGATAACAGTGAACATACTAACAAAAGAGAAGCAAATATCGGCGGACAAGCGGTACGAAGTGGAATGCAAGACCACGGGCTCGCGGCCGGAGGCGTACGTCACTTGGTGGAAGAACAATAGGCAGCTGAAACGGATGGCGAAGAACGTAAGTTACCTACATTGGGTGGCACAGAGACACCTGATGCAGTAGAGTAGGTTGGATTTGTAAATGTGGAAGAAACTTTATGCAAATTATGTACCTACTACTAAAATTTGGTCATGATGTTAAAAAAATCTCATCAATGTACCAATTTGCTAAATGAGTTGGATTTTATGATTGTTTTGATCAAAGCAGTTAACAAAATACTAGTTGTATAGACCGTTTGATGGAAATCAATACCAAATTATTTATAATTTATATGTGACAGACAAACAAGCAGATGGGTCACCTGATAGTAAGCGATGGATACCTTTAAAACCAGTGGCACGATGAATACGTTGCCGACCTTTTAGGACTTTAAAAGTTTTTTTGATATCCGCGATGCTTTGATTAAATAAATTCATGGTTATTCACAACATTTGCAGATATATTTATATTTTCCTTCTCATTAAAGTAACACCTATTGGAGTTAGTCTTCTGCTGTATCTTATACTGTGTCAAAGTCCCCCTCGTTTTCACAGACTTTTGTCCCATTCATACTGGCCCATTGTGCTTTAATTAATAGATTCTTTTCAGTTGTATTTTTTTTGAGTTTATCATTGTTATGGTCATTGGAATTGCGATTCTTTTGTTGTAACTGTATTTTTGTGTTGTGGAAAATTGTGGTGACGTTTTGTTTGAAGAATAAGGCATAAAAGCATACTTGAAGATTTGCATACAAGTATAATATTTACAAGTAATCATTTCTTTTTAGAATGTTACGTGTTTTATGTTCAGACATAAAAGCCGAGAGCTAAATTCTAAACGTTTGAGCTACGCGAGCTGCCGAGTTAGATTTATTACATTTGAGTGTTGTCATAGTGCGGATAAAAGCGGCAGAATCTAACACAAGTTCTGCATCCGAACTTCATGAAGACTGACAACGCTGCCTAGGAAATGGGACGCCTGTCTAGGATCCGTCTATTTCAGGTTGAGAGGAAACAGAGGGCTTTAGTTTAGTTGTCACTTTGTATGTGAGAGATAACTATAAGTTTCCTTGCTTGCAAAGGCTTGCTTCCTATTTGAAGATAACATATTCTGTTCCATTATTTGTAGTTCCTTTTTCGGATAGAATATATTTGTGGAACCAATACCATGTTTACCTTTTTAATAAATGTAATACATATTGCTATTTCAATTTCTCCTTATTTTCATCAAACTAAGTATATTGTTCTAATTGTAGTCATTATCGCAAAACTAATCAAATCACTAATATACTTACCCTTCCTTTTTAGTTGGTTTCATGTATTTACCTATCTTGTTTGGTCTTGGGCTTTCTTTGCCCTTTTATAAGAATCAAAATAAATGTCAGGAACTATTGCTTAAGTTTTTTCTATAACTTGGTCGTTCTTTTTGTCAGTTCTCAGAAAACAACGAAACTCTCAGCGTGTTGACTCTCATCCCAGCTGTGGAGGACGATGGAAAGTACCTCATATGCCGAGCTGAGAACAAACATATACAGGACTCTGCTATCGAAGACAGGTGGAAGTTAAACGTGCACTGTGAGTATTCCCGATATTGTGAATATTTTGAGGTTATTTTTCTAAAAATATATTTTAAAAATAAAAAAAAAATAAAAAAAAATAAAAAAGTAAATAAGGTAAGTGGTCATTGCCGTCTACACCTCCACTACCCAAATAATCTTCAGTGCGTTGCCAATCTTGGAGGACTCTATTCACCTTTCGTTAGAAGCAGCCAAGATGAATAAACCAGTAAATAGAATAAGTAAACCAGTAAATAGAAGTTATAGAATTGAATTAAATTTATTGATGCCACGAAATAGCAAAGATATGCCTTCCTTTTGGTGGTAAAGTGGTAGAGAAGCAGTGGACGAGACTTGCACAAGACCAGACATGACTTAGCAGTGGTCAAAAATGGTTGATAATGATGAAAACATAGAAGAACAAGCTATGTCAAAATTACATGAATACAATTCCATACCAACGTTACCATTACCATTTTAAAGTGACCATTTTTTACTAGCCTAACGACCAAAGCTTAAATAAAAGTACGTAACTTCAGTATCTCCATTAAATTTGCATAGTTAACAAACCCGAGTCTTTGTAAAGTTGTTAAAATTTACACAATTTTACATGCACGTGTGCTTTTTTACAATTTACATAAAATTACACGTGTTTAGCTTCACCCTTAGTAAAAACAAGAAATAATGATGTGAATTACGTGAGTCAAAATTGTTATTTTAGTATTTTAATATTTATATAGAAAACGTTATTGCATTATTTTAATGATTCGTTTGTGGTGTGGCTGTTAAGATATTTAGCAATTTGAATAAAATGTAACATATTGCATAGGCTGAGAATGGTATTAAATATTAATATTTACATTCTATTTATCTTTATGACAAGAAGAGAGACCTATGCTCAGCTCAGTAATGGACGATTACAGGCTGATAATGATGATGATGAAATATCAAAATTATTAAAAAAAAAATATTGTAATGCTCTTAAAAACTACCGTATAAAACATATTGGAAAACTTATCTAAATTACTACGAAACCCTAGAAACAATTTCCTAGTTTCATTAAAACAGGGCACGAAATCTCTAATCCACTTTATTATTTTGTGCTTCATTATTAGCCATTTTCACTAAACCTCATTCTATAAAGCCGAAGTGGTCCCTGGCAGGTCACGTGTCGTGCCGCCTCCCCTTAATAGGACAACTTGTCATATTAATTTGACACCTTGTCAATTTAATTTGAAGGATCGCTGCCTTATCGTAATTTTAATAACGTAACTTCTAATTGGGTAACTTTGATTTAATCCATTGTTTATGTTGCAAAGTTAAAATGAACTGCCGTTATTAGAAAGTTTTTTGTTAAATGGGGATATATTTCCTGGGGGGATAATCTCTTCAATGAAGTTTTGAAGGTTGGTGTTATGTTTTATAGGAAGTGTTTAGCATAATTGCAAGCGGAAGTTATTACGCGTACCAATTATAAATGATATGAATGAAGGCGAAGTCTGTACATTTACACGTCTACAGATACACTTAGCGTACACACATCGAAGAGCCGTTTAGCCGTAAACTAGGCGGTCTTTATGTCTTTGTATCAAAAAATTAAGTTTTGTTTGTGCTTTCGTATAAAAAAATAATTTTTATTTGATTACTTTTTTTGTCAACAGATGTCCCCATAGTGGATTTGAAGATGGGATCCAACCTCAATCCAGATGAGATAAAAGAAGGCGATGACGTTTACTTCGAATGTACAGTTAAAGCCAATCCGAAGACGCATCGGTTGGTTTGGTTTCACAATGTGAGTGGTTTTCTTATCAATGTAGCCTTTGAGAAACTATATGTTGACTAGCGGCCCGTCCCGGCTTCGCACGTGTAGACACTATAAATATAATAAGATAAGGATTTCTTCAATTGATACTTTAACAACTACTTTATTTATCTGACAAAAAATATCTGATAAAAACTTTTTTAATGTAACACTAAAGTAACTGTCAAAAATTGACAAATGGCAGTTTTTATTATTTATACGTCAAATTAATGCGGCTGACATACCGTAAGCTGTTGATATTCAAGAATTTTTAAACTCAATTAATTAATAAACCATGTTCAAAAACTATAAATTGAGATGTGAGCTATCCTATCTCTTATCTCTTCTATCTCTCTTATTATTAAATTAGATCGAACTGCACACGGTGTGCAAATTTGATTGAAATCGGTTAAGTAGTTTAGGAGTCTATAGCGGACAAACAACGTGACACGTAATTTATATAAATTAAGAAGATAAGATAATGGTTGTAGCGCACTTAGCAGCTTGTTGGCTTGACCAAATTGTAAAATTTGCAGTTCCACCTAGAAGAGAAACAGAGATAGTCGATATCGGTATAAGTAGCATAGAAATAATGCTCTCTTGCTCTGTTTTGGTGCTAGCGATATTGTCTCGGTCTTTGTTTCTCTCGTCAGAAACGTCATGACTCATGATGGTAAACATGATCACGATAATATTGCACGTGCCAGAACAAAGCTTCTGGAAGAGATCTTGGAAGAAATTACAAAATGATCCTTTAGCAACTTTCAACAGGCATAGTGCAAGAAATCATTAACAACAAAATAAGTGCCAGGCTGGACGCAATTTCAAGCGCATCACGCTTGTAATTTCTCCTCGAAAAAGATCACCGAACGTGATCGAAATTAGTCGGAGTATCAAACTCAACGAAACTTGAGCATTTTCGTATTAAGTATGAACAGAAAAGTGTCATAAAAACATTAGTTTTTATTGTGAAACAGTTAGTGACTTTTAGCCGTTAATGCCTTCTTGCTCAAAGCCGACGTTATAGTTTTCTTGATTTTTTTATTATAAACATTTTCCTGATCTTGCTGACATTTCCTATTACTAAAATGTAGTTACATATGTATTTTAAAAATGTATTCTCTTATAGAACATCGAGATCCAGCACAACGATGCTCTGGGCGTCATCCTCAGCGCTCAGAGCCTGGTGCTGCAGAGCGTGACGCGGGCCGCAGCTGGAGACTACACCTGCATGGCTGCCAACAGCGAGGGGAAGGGCACTAGCAACCCCGTCACTTTGCTTGTTAGATGTGAGTAAGAACTTGGAATTAATAAAAAATATTCAAGAAAAATGCCGTAAAATATTTCATATTTTTTATTTTGTATTAAACTTGTCAATGCACTCGGTTATAGTTCGGTTATGCCTACAAAGATCCCGTGAGACACAATTAATTCTAAGCTCTATTTTTCGTCGCAAAAATTGAAAACAGTGTTGCAAATAAACCAAACAAGGTATGGGGCTAGATTTGGCACAAATTGCGAAAAAACTTTTCACAATCTCTACGTAACTTAATATAATATATTAATATTTATAAACTAATCCTTTCAAGGCATTAAGATCCTAATTTTCAAATTATCGCATGAATCCTAGACAAGCTTTAATGTCTAAAACAAACAGATTAAAAAAGGCTTGCGTCCTTTCGCAAAACAAAGCTGCCGTCCGACAGAGCGCCGAAACCCGAGACTAAAGGACATTATCTATTTAACAGCATTTTAGTTCGTAAACGAGATATCAAGTTAAATTAATTACACGAAACAAAACTAGTTGTCCCAAAAGCGCATTCGAGCCATCCAAACTTACTTAGGGGCTCAAGTTGGCTCCGCTGCGGCGATTCAATATTCGCACTTACAGTACGGGAGTTTACGTGTGTCCCGGACATTGCGTAGTGTACGGAAGTTAGGTCGGGTCCCGAATTTTAGGGAATGCCTAAGATGTGCGGTAGTGTTGAATTGAAACTCAAAAAAAAAGGAAAACTTTTTACGTTACGATAGTATATTTTAATAGTGATTTTCTCTGGAGTTGTGGGTCTTTAAGAGTGCAATCATAAGTATTTTTATATTTATTTTGATTTTTTTATTTTTTCCGGGAACGTAGACAATTTTAGTGCTGATAATCGAGTCCTTTATAATCCTTAAACCTGTAGCGATTTAAGTATCATAATATTTATATTCTTAAGCATTTCAAAAATTACGAGTACCTACTTATGTTATAATGTGAGAAAATAAATATAAAAAAATTGGTTGCCTGTAAAGTCGGTATACGGGCGAAAGTTTTACGTGACAACGACTTATGTCTGTCTCTCTCGCTCTTAGGCGGGCTAACCATGCCCGAGTGGAAGGGACGCGTGCCTCTCACTCGCTCTCATTGTGAGCGCATAACGTGAGCGGAGCGTAACGCAGTTTCTTGAAGTGTCACCCGGCAAACCAATTTATAAGACGTTGTCACGTCAAAAGTATTCGTTACAACTACTTTTATATTTATGTATTTATTCTCATGTCTGATGTTTATTAACTGCATAGTATTGCCATATCGTCTTGCATTCATCCCCTGGATGTCACGAGAGCACAATATACGCCAGGAATCCCGGGATAGTGCATTAACTGTTGTTTAATCTACGTCTCGGGACGCGGTTGCCGGACATGCGTCTCCATGGCGGATATTTTAGAACCTTGTCCGGGAGCGTTCGGAATAAATTGGGCTTCGTGATAAATTATTTGTTTTGTGTCGCTGATATTTTGAGTAGATACAGCTGGTCAGTTTTTATGACCTACTATCAGAACAGAAATGTCCCAAAATTTTATAGGTATTGGAAAGTACCTACTATCTGCAGGGTTATGAGGAAAAGGTATGCCAAGTTGATATGGGCTCGTACTACTTATAAATTATGAATAACTTTTACTATGGGACCAACCCTGAAATAATGGAAATAATGCTTTTCCACATACTTACATATTTTGTCGAGCGCCATTGACATTTTTCTATGGAACATGTATTTTTCTCGCGATTTTAGTGTTGATCCCATAGAAGTTGTTCATAATGATGAGTACTATGAGCTATTTTCGGCTTTGGCAGTCCCTTTCCTTATTACCGTGCATAGAACGGCCCTTGCTAGTGTTTATGTTCATTTAAAACTGTAAGTTAACTGTAACTATAGGAAAATAAAGTTTATCATTATCTTCGTATGACAGAGTCGGAAGGCTTTGATTGGCTTAAAACCACTTAAAATGTAGGTAATGGTTTTTTCTTCAAGCTTCTAAAACTACTACCTCTCATGTTTCCCAAAGCACGGCCTCGTTCAACTTCAAGTCCAAAACAAATAAATAAAGCTATTCCGAACATTAACTCAGCAAATAAATTAACAATGGCTTGTCAGTGCACTGTGAGATTCCGGAACATTTCTACAGTTCATGTGCTAGAATTTAGACGGTGCGAAGTATTTCTAAGTGTTTTGAATAAACTCGGCTGTATAAAGCAATGAGGACAAATGTTTAGTTTTACTGCTGGTGTAGAATTTCAGAGAGTTTAGTGTCTGTACACGGTGTGTTTTATGGTCTAGTTTACTTCAAATTCCACATAACAAGGCGAGCAGTAACATTGTTGGTTTTATATAAGAATAGAAGTGTGTTGCATTTTATTTAAATTTTTGATGACATTTTAGTGAAACTGAAAAAAGTCGTAATGTGTGTGTATCGTGTCATAAGGGTTCTGCAGCTATGTTAAAAATACATAATTACTCGTATCATCGTCATAGGCTGAATTCTTAGTGCATAAAATTGTTTGTACCGAGTTTCCGAAACATTTTGTTTAAGTCTTCATAAGATTGGTCGGTATCATGTCGCAAATTTTAGCAAGCCGTGATATTTTAAAAAATTGGTCTATTTTTTGTAGTAATTCAATACTTATTTAGGTTAATATTATATTGTTTAAAACAACCAGTTTTAATAATGAGTTGACTCTGTTAAAACAACAAAAGAAGACAATATCCTTTAGTCTAAGATTACTTGAACATCAAGGACTTTTTTAATACCTACTTGTCTCCTACTTCACCGCAAGAAGCTAAAAGCTCCATTATTTATCCGCGAGCTTTAGCGACAAACTTATATGATATCAATCTTACTTACTCCGATAGTTTGGTCCCATTATCTCAGACCTGCTGACCCCTATTATCATCAAAAGTTGGGCGGATGAGAAAATGCAGTTTTGAGAGAAGTACTTTTTAGAAAAAAGCTTAATGTACTATTTTAATTGCCTGGAAAAATGAGTAAGTGATTCATAAATTTAAAATTACTGTTTTTGTGTCTCATATTTAGCAGATAAACTCACAAAAAAAAAAAAAGAAAAAGAGAGAATTATACAAAAAAAAAAAAAAAACAAGGTTTTTTTTCTTAAACGACAAGATTTTGACGGTAGCATACTTGATAGGTATAGTTAGAGTAGTTAGAGATAAATATCACATTTTAAGTACAATTTGAGAAATAAAGATTCGAGTACACTTCGGAACCCTAAAAACAAACATCGTTGAAAACACAAAGATTTAAACGAACGTCTTTATCTTCCCCTTCAACATGGAACAAAGTGATAAATCCACTCTCAATTTATTGTCCGATGTCGGGATTCAAACTCCACAAATCAAACTCACGACCAGCTAGGAGGCGGCAACTGTTCTCATTCAGCTTATAGAAACTACTGCTTTAACTGTGGTTTTGTTGCCATTCGTATCCTTGAACATGATGGTGCGATTTGTAACCATAGAAAGTGGAAGAGTGGTTGTTGTGATTTGATGGGGTAGTAGGTCTTTGTTATTAGCAATCACTTTAAGACTACATAGATTTTGATTTTTCTCTTTATACAGGGCTATAAGTAAAAGGTACGCTAAGCCGAACAGGACTCCAACTCATCATTATAAACAAATTTTCCTATGTCTGAAGTAGCGAAAAAATAATCTGTGGGGTCCATACAATTTGTCAAGTGTCATTGGCATTTTTCAATGAAACAGCTATTTTTTTATCGATTTCATGGTATCCATCGCAAAATATATGGTAAAAGTAGTACGTTTATGATGATAAGTACTATGACCCTTTTTCGAATTTACTTTTTAACATTTCCTTTACCTTTATAGGTTATATAATCTATGGAGACAAAAATCGTAAGAAAAAGTGTGAATCTAATCAAAAACTTAGACTCATACCCTTTTCCCAGTAATCTCAATAAAAATAATTATTTTTTTAGGGTTCAGAACCTCCTTCGGGTAAGAACCCTTAAGGCGAGATTTCGGTGTCAGTCTGTATGTTATAGCCAATTTTTTCTTCTAGATGCGCCAGTGTGCGCAGACAGAAGAGACGGAGAACTCTTCGGTGCCCTCAAGCATGAGACGGTGTCGCTGCACTGCTCGGTGGACGCCAACCCCGCGCTGGTCTCCTTCCACTGGACCTTCAACAACTCTGGGGAGCAAATCGAGATACCGCCACGGTATGGACTTAGGTTTATAAAAAATACTAAATCAAACATTGTGAAAAAACCCTCAATGTTGCAGCGGCTGAACCGATCTGATAGAGCATGTCTAAGAAACACTAAAAAAGCTTTGAAGTAAAAAAACTGCATCCAAATCGGTTCTCTCGTTTAATAGCTACAGTGCCACAGACAGACGCACACACACTTATAATAGTGATACCTCTTTGGGGGGAGGGGGGGGGGGTTTCTGTAGGATTACTAGTGAAATCCAAGGCGCAGATAATTATATTATAATACTAGCTGACCCTTGCCCACTTCGTTGGGCATAATGTTAATTAAACCCGAAGCCATCGCGCGCCGTCCGGACCGTTTTTTCTCCGATTCACTTTGCAAAACGGACTACCACGTAAAAGCCTTTTTATTTTTCGGTTTTTTATATAACCTATGACACTCAGCAATAATGTGGCTTTCTATTGGTGAAAGAATTTTTAAAATCGGTTCAGTAGATCCCGAGATTACCCCTTACAATTTAACAAATATACAAACACACAAACTTTACTTCTTTATAATATTATTAGTATTAGTATAGATGAATTTAAAAAAAAATTAATTGTCATACAATAGTTAATTTTGCAAAGAAATGACTAAAATGTTTGACTAGACTCAAGAAAATATACAGGCAACGTTATTTTGTATGTTATTCATTGACCAACACTGAAAACGAAAAACTTTCTTTTATAATTCTTTGAAAGAGCGAAGAAACGTCAACTCCAATTTTCTGCAGTTCATTTCAATTCTGAAAACTCACGTAAGCTATTTTATGAAGTAGTTTTCTAGATTACTAACTTTAAAGTTAAGTCCAGCCAGTTCCAATTTAACTTAAGCTTCACAATCTAATAAGCTTATTTTCAAAACTATTGAGTTCAACCTTCGACCACCTTTCAGGTAAGTAAAACGAAGTATATCAAACTGAGTGGGAGAACTTTGATGAGATTTCTCAAATTTTAAACTATCTGAGAATGAATTTCAAAATGTGACATTATCATAGATATTAAGGCTCATATCGTTTTTGAATGCTTAATCGAATTAAAAATATAATAACGTTAAGGCTAGTTTTTCGGTTTTTATATTAAGGATTTTTAACCCCCGACGCAAAAAGAGGGGTGTTATAAATTCGCAGTGTGTTCAAATTCAAATTCAAATTCAAAATAATTTATTCAAATATGGGTACATCAATGCACACTTATGAATGTCAAATACAATTTTTACGAATAAATTAATACACAATAAATTAAATGTCAAAGAAAACAATATTATTAGAATGTCAAAGAAATTATATAAATTATTGCAATGTCAAAATATCAAGGTATAAAATAACTACAATAGTAGGTATAATCAGTCAAGACACTTATGAATGTCAAATACAATTTTTACGAATAAATTAATACACAATAAATTAAATGTCAAAGAATATAATATTATTAGAATGTCAAAACAAAAATAAATAATTGCAATGTCAAAATATCAATGTATAAAATAACTACAATAGTAGGTATAATCAATCAAGTATTATTATTACAGTCTAAATACAATTTACGTAAAGAGACTTTATCACAGACGAAGTCTTCAATTTTATAGTAAGCCCTTTCAATTAAAAAGTCTTTTAAAATTCTTTGAAAATCTGTGTCTTTCTTATTTACTAGAGTAACAGGCAACAAATTATAAAATAGTACGCCGTTCCTTACAAAAGAGTTGCCAGTTTTGGCTAATCTAATTTTAGGTAGAACAAGTTTAAACTTGTTCCTTGTTATGCTAGTATATTCACTTCGTTTATGATATTTATGAATATTTTTACGCACATACATAATGTTCAAGAAAATATACAAACATGGTAACGTCAAAATTTTCACCTGCGCAAAAACTTGTCTAAGAGATTCTCTATAACCTAGCCTATAAATAGCCCTAACAGCACGTTTTTGTAAAATAAAGATGCTATTTACGTCTGCTGCATTACCCCAAAGCATGTGTGTGTGTGTGTGTCTGTGGCAGTCTTGCTCCTATCTTCACTCAATTCTGTAAAAAAATCCTACAAATATTATAAATGCGAAAGTGTATGTGTGAATGTTTGTTATGACGTATCTCTGTAACTACTAAATCAAATTCGATACAATTTGGGATAAACATAGTTGTTTAAAATTTAAAAACTTTTAGAAAGTAGTGAAAATTAGACAAAATCAATAAAATTATTACCAACTTAATGCAGTATGTTTAATAGGTTATACAGCAGCCACGGCCACACGTCCACCCTGAACTACACCCCCACCACCGACATGGAGTACGGAACCCTGGCCTGCTTCGGAGAGAACTCTGTGGGCCAGCAGAAAGTGCCGTGTATGTTCCAACTGGTCGCTGCGGGTAAGTGCCGGATTACTTTGAATATTCTGTTCATTCTTATTGTTAATATCTCTCCTTATTGTGAAGGTAAAAGGTCACTCATAATTACAATACTCAATTTTGACTACGGGAGCGATGATATTTTTTGTGGAACAGCAATGCTTTTTTCGTTTTACCATAGTTTTTTTTTTTTCCTAATAATGAGTTCTATGAATCTTTTTCGGCTTAGCACATCCTATTTTATAACTCTGCATAAAAATTAAACCAAGTATAAATGTACTAATGATCATCTTCCGATCCAGGTCGCCCCTTCCACCTGCAGAACTGCTCCGTGGCTAACCAAAGCGTCGACTCTCTGTTCGTGGAGTGCGTCGAGAACTTCGACGGTGGCCTGCCGCAGTCTTTCCTCATGGAGCTGCTGGAACTGCCGTCTTTGATTGTAAGTGTCATTGAAACGTAAGCTTGTATTGGCCGAGGTCAGAGTTTTTAGGCCACCTGAAGGCCTCTAACATGACTTGGCAGTTGTTGTTAAGGATGAACCAAAAACTACAAATTAACGTGACATCCGACCCACGGTGGCGCTCAGTTGTAAACGCTACCCGCGGTCACCCATCCAGAGACTGACCGTGTCGTCCGTTGCTTAACTTTAGTGATCGGTTGCAAACACCTAGTCGAGCTACGCTACTAATAATATTTAAGTTTCATTGAAATATTTGGATTGTTCTTCTTTAGGTTCTTTTTTCTCCTGTTCTTTTTCTGCGAAGCTGTACCTTAAGGTGCTTTCAAAATTGAAGCAGAATCCTTAGTCTGATCAAGATCAAGCCTTTTAAAGGTCTTATAAGATTTGAGTCCCTTTTATAGAGTAGGCAGTTACTTTCAACGTTTATGGTGTTGTAGTAATCTAATAGACCGTCTTAAATATGTAATTTCGTATCCACGGTGGATATGAGTCTTGGTTTTTTTATATGAGTAGTACAGACCGTAGGTAGTTAATTCACCTTCGTTTTGTGGTTAATTAATTGATTTATAAAATAAATTGTGGTTCATTAATTTATTAAGTTATTTTTTATTTATTACCTACCCATTTTTGAGTTTAAAATTTCAGTTCCGTTTTCATGATGCACAGATTTGTCCAATTTCCTTACTAGTACCATATTAAATTTGACTGTCATAGCAAAAACACTAGAAAACGGCGTGTGAAGCTACAAGACACACTTAGTATTACCATCTAACATTATTACACTTTTAATGCCTTCATGAAACGACGTGAATATTGCGCTGGGAGCTTCAAAGTTGCCGTTTTATTGCAATATTGATTACTTGCCACCTTTACCTGGTGTTGCCATGTCATAACGATTAAATTTATCGTCTCATAAAATTTTGCTCCTATCGATAATTCAGGTACCTAGTTATAATTTATGATGTGATTAATAGTAGTTAACTGGACAGTTTACTTACTTATAATTTTATCTTCATTATACATACATCGCCTTCAAGCCAAACCTGATGTTATGCATCTCTTTGGTTTCTATTTTAGTATTCGGTTTTTTATAATAGACAGACAAACGTATTCCATCGTAGACCTACCCATATTTTTACTAACAGTAAAAATGGCATTATATCGCAAGCCTATCATGGAATAAATATAAGGTGCAGTGCTTTTTTTGCGCAGTAGCTGACTTTTTTCTGACAATTTCAGCAGTTTTATTGCCTACATCCAATTTTGATCAAGTGAGTTTTATTTGAACGTCTACCTAATTTTTTAACAGATTTCCTTCTTTTTCTGATAGATTCGCCACAACGTATCCACGAACCGCACTCCCCCCTACTTCGAGATCCACGGCCTTCCATCAGGAGTCAGCTACAGAATAGACCTGTATGCTGTCAACGCGAAAGGACGGAGCGACGTGACCACCATCGAGACTGTCACGCTGAAGGGACAGGCAGGCAAGTTGACTGGTAAGTGGGTGAGGGTAGTTCTTATGTTGGCTGTACAAGTACAAACCAAGACACATTCTGTTTTTTTATGCCATCTTCTTCTTCGTCAGTCGTTCCCTCATTTCTGAGGATCGTGGTCACCGGAGCCCCTTAGCCGGATAATCTGTCTCCATCCATTTATGCCATGTAATACCGGAGGCGTCACGGATACGCCGCTGACCTTTTAAGACCATATTTTTAAGCCCTTTTGAAGAATCCAATGTAGTTAATGTAGTAGCTGTCGAACATTGTGAAAGTTATCGTTTGATTCGGTGCAAAGGAGTTGAGACCTCGTGACGCAAAAGCGCAAGTAAGACCCAATGAAAGCATTAAGTAGATATAATTATTCGTGTATATGTGATGTATCTTGCGACCAGTTCACCAAGAGCGAGCAATAGTTTCGGTGCTTGCAGCAAACATAACCTAAAATAAATTCCTAGCCTGAAACCCAGGTCATATTACAAAACCGGGTTTTTATAATAGCGGATATTATCCCGTGTTTAAGAAACCTAATTCCGTTCCAATCTTCGTCAAGATCGGCTGTTAGGGCTCCAAGTTTAGGCATCGAATTTCCGGCCTGTTTTATAATCGGCCAATCAGAACGAAGGAGGTGGCGAGGACTATAATAAACTGAAATCATACCTCTGCCCGTAGTTTAGAGCAATTTGCCTGATTTAGAGCTTCATTTCTTTTTGCCAGGATTTTATTAGGGTTGAGGTACACTGCATTTGCTCTGGATATAAAAATAAATACAGTCACAGGACAAAAATAAAATGAAGATCATGCAATCAGACTTAGAATTTATTACATTGTCTTTTAAAGAAAAAAAAATAAGTAAACACGGTAACAAAAGTAAAGGAGAATGGGCACTTTTGTATGGGCGCCGTCCCCGTGTTGTATCAAGTCGTGATGTATGTCATTTGAAAGATTATAATATTAGCTTTATTTAATTGTATGACTCAATCTTGAATGACGTGCAGGGAAAAAGATATGATCGTTTTTAGATTTCAAAAAAAGTGCTGATTTTTTGCTTTCTAAAGCTATTATAAGGAATTTTATTAACATGTATGTCAAAAATTACCTTTAGTATTTAATACAGGGTTATTCATAAAGGGTATGCTAAGCTGAAAATGGCTCATAGTACACATCATTATGAACAACTTTTACTATGTGACCATCCCTAAATTCGGGAGAAAAAAATCAGCTGTTCTATACAGTTTGTTGAGTGTCATTGACAATTTTCTATGGAACAGCTGATTTTTTTTTCGCGAATTTCGGGATGGTAACATAGTAAAAGTTGTTCATAATGATAAGTACTATGAGCCCTTTTCGGCTTAGCATACCCTTTATAAATAACCCTGTATAGCTTACGAAACATATTAATTAGTTCAATTAACCTAGTAAAAACATACTGTGGTGGTGAATAAAGAATGTATCTGCCCATCTAAAGGAAGTTACTTCGAGAACTACCCCTATCTATCCTAGATCTAGAGATCTAGAAGTCATTTTGGCAATGGTTTCTTAAGAAACAAAGAGTATTGAGAGTGCTGTCTGATAAAAGGCATTTTATGTCATGGCATATCGGTGTGCAATACTATCGATAAAATCGGCAGTATCGATTATTATTTGAAGTTCTAGAAAATAATTAGCATATCCTATTGAGAATTGAACCTCTTGAGAAGGTTAGTCTTGCTGAGTTTTTGCAATCGGTATAGTATAATATACACGTTTGAAAGTAGTGTTACTGATAGATGGTCTAATATGTATAGGTTTTTTTTAGACTGGGGAAAATCTTAAGAAAATAACCGGCTGCGTTGGGGAGCTACCGGGTCAAGGGGGTTTTTGCGGGGTTATACCTACTAAAACTACCTCTGTTACTATCCTCTGCTGGTGGTGATATGAGTGCTTCCTCATGTTTTTCGATAGTCTCTCAGATGTGAGTGGTAAGATCACTAGTAGACCAGTTTCAGCAGAATCCGTACTGCCAGTCACTTACGAGGTCATTAGCTTTTCGGTACGCCAGAAGCTTGTTCCATAGTCTTGCAGAGTATGAATATGATCGGGATAGGTCTGAAGTCAGATTCAGCACGACTACCCTTCTCAATAGGATCTCTTCATTATTTTCTAGAACATCAATAATGTCGAAACAGCCGATTGTATCGATAGTATCTCACACCGTTAGCAGTATTGTGACGTTTTGAGCCATATTTTAAGTTATCTTGTGTCGGATTAAAGATTCATGGCTGGCTCTGCAAAGAAGGCCTTATTGACCCACTATTTTCAAGGTCAAAAGCATTTAAAAAGTAAAAATCTCTACATTTAGTCTATGATTGCTCTCTGCTCTATGCCTTTACTATTATCTGTGACCATTATTTAAAGTTTATCTCGCTCGCTTTTATACAGGGTTATTCATAAAGGGTATGCTAAGCCGAAAAGAGCACATAGTACTCATCATTATGAACAACTTTTACTATGGGACCAACCTGAAATTCGCGAAAAAAAAAATGCTGTTCCATACATTTTGTTGAGCGTCATTGACATTTTTCTATGGAACAGCTGATTTTTTTTCGCGAATTTCGGGTTGGTCCCATAGTAAAAGTTGTTCATAATAATGAGTACTGTGTGCCCTTTTCGGCTTAGCTTACCCTTTATGAATAACCCTATATTGTCTCGGTAAAGGGAGAGATAATTCAAAAAACAAAACTAGTTTTGACAAAAGGTTCGGGCTTTTAGCCTTTCGACAAGACAACTTATAATCTTAATCAGACTTCACTTACAGGTAAGTTCGCTTAATTTTTCAAATATTGATAATATTAATAAATTGATATTATATTATGGCATTATTCAGACAAAAACTGTCGATAATCAGCAAGGTAAGGGTTTTGGCATGTGCCAGTATAAAATTAAAATGATAAACTCTATTTAAACGTTTATAAATAAACTAATATTATCTAATTGTTATACGAGGGTGATAAAATAGTCACAGAAAATGCATACACGATAATAAAATTCGTTAAAATAAGTTTATAAAACAAAGAAAAACAGCACTTTTTGGAATCTAAAAACCGTCATATCTTTTTCCCTGCACGTCACTCAGGGTTGGTGTCATATAATTAAATAAATCTATTGTTATGGTCTTTCGAATGACATATGTCATGACTTGATACAGCACCGGGGACGAAGTGCCCATCATCCTTTCATATTTAAATTCGTTTGCTAAAAAATATTTTAATTGAAATAACATAAACAGAATAGTAAATCACAAATATAAAACAGAGCTTAGGTTACTATCCGCTGGTAAGTAAATTACCCAAAAGGCTGGAAACGTTACCTCGTTGAATATAGCAATACTAATTCTCTTTACTGGACTTTACCTATGAAAAACTGTCTTATAATTTGTTTAACTACCTCTCGACTTTTTTTTTTATTATTCACCTGTCAAAATTTTGATCAAACACCTTCCTCTAACTAACTCAACCTTATCCCAAATCGTGGCTTTGGCCTTTGAAAGCAGGAGCCTGATCAAAAAAGGTTAACTTGCATTTACTGATCATAGCGTAGATAAAAACTGATTTGTGTTGACTTGTTCTAGTAACTAACTGTAGCCTAAAATAAACGAGTTAAAGTTAACTTAAAAACAGTCACGCTACGATCACCCGCTCGCTCCATTCATTACGAAATTAAATCATACACAACACTGAAAACGATGCAATTTTCAACCTTATGCCAACGCGAATGCAACACGGCAACACCGTGTCATACATACATACATACATATTATCACGCCTCTTTCCCATTGGGGTAGGCAGAGACTACATCCCTCCACTTGCTACGATCCTGACATATGTCTTTCGCTTCTTCTACTTTCATAAGTGTTTTCATACAAGCTCGTCGGTTGCGGGTACTTTTTACGTGGCCTTTACTGAGAACGTCTTCGATTTGATCGTGATACGTTCGCCTACGTCGACCTCTACCAGCTTGTCCATTCACACTCGCCTCATAAATCTGTTTCGTCAATCGTCTTTCATCCATCCTCTCTACGTGTCCGAACCATCTCAGCATCCCTTTTTCTATCTTTGTCACTACATCTTCTACCACACCACAACGTTCCCTTATCACGCTGTTCCTCAACTTATCCATCAATGTCACTCCAGCTATACTTCTCAGACTTCTCATTTCCACAGCATTAATCTTACTTTCATGCTTCTTCTGCCAAACCCAGCATTCACTACCATACATAAGTGTGGGGAAAACACCGTGTCATTTGAAAATAGAGCTAGGAAATGTCTATTTCTCTTTATAACTACTTCATTCCATTTTCCATAGGCATTTGATATGAATGCGGAATTTTATACGTACTAATAATGGAGCTGTGAGCTGGAAGTCTATAAATTTATGGAAAGTGGGCTGAAATAACAGGCTATTGCGGAATGTAAAGCAGCAAACATAAATCGGTAGAGTGGAGCTATCAAAACGCAATACCTATCTTTATAAGCCTAGCCTAAGTTTTCTGTCAAGTTTCTGTTCCGATTAAAACATGATTTTGTAAACTCTATAAACCAAATAATTTTTAAATCTCTAAGCAAGCACGAAACTATTTCTGTTTGCTTTTAGAAGTTTCACAAAGTAGTGGTTTAATATTTTTTTGTTGGATTCTAAAATATTCCAAACATCAAAATGTGCAATCATAGATATACTATATCATTAACAACAAAATGTAAACCAGTTCATTAAAATTAACATCTTCTTTCTTGTATTGGCGATCACAATTATGAGGAATAAAAAAAAAAAATCAAAAAAAAGTAAAAAAAAAAAGTCTGAGTAAAAATGAATTGCTGTTCGTCGGTAAGATGCGCTTACCACTTGAGAGCGGCTGGACCGAAACGGGTAAAACTGAGCGTACATACAAGCGAGGTGGAAAAACAACCACGACAGCTTCTTACAAAATCCCCGGCATCAACTAATTAAGTCACCAACAAAACTTATTTATTGCATTCACCTCATTATCAAATGAGAACTTTGTTTTATTTAAAGCACTTCATGAAAAATATTCGAATCGCGTGCCGACCCTGCACTATTTAGCTGCACGTTGAAGGTTCAAACATCTATGTTATTTATAACTTGCTTAGCACTTACTAATAGAGTTGGACGAATGAAAATCATGATCTAATCGAATAAACTGATAACTCGAATAAAATTTTCCTCATTAGCCTTAGAGTTGTAATTTGAAAAAAAATATGTTTTAAACCTGCTAATGTGATTTTTTTTGGTAGTAAACAAAAAATAAGTACAGAAATAAATTTTCTACTAAAATCCAATAAAAAAGGGTAGTAAGAAAATATATATATTTTTTGTAATTTTAATTTTTTGCTTGTAGGTATTTCAATTGAAACAATTTTTAATCGGTATAAGCTTTTCCGCTAAAGTTCACATCGGTAACTGAAGTCTCGATTAAAGTATCGAATCATTCGAATAACACTTAATTTGCTCATCTCTACTCTGAACCAATATTTGCATATCACGACGATGCAGTCACGTTTTAATACAAACTTGTGAATTTTTAATAGAGGTTTGTGGAATAAAATTATTTTTAAACGGAATCGTATTATTTGTCATACCCGCGCGGATAAACGGCTAAACGTTTTTAAGCCCAGTTAAAGGAAAACCTACCATTTACTTCTTTTTATTTTTTTAGAAAATCTGGATTACGTCCGGGGAAGATATTCAATGGCATTGTGCGTGGTAGAATACGGCCCAATCACTCTTTAGAGAGTAGACCTGGTTTCCTAACAATAGGATGATAAACACTGATATAAGTTGCTATAGCTGATATAAATGTGCTATAAATTTGACAGCTATAATTATATGTGTTTATGTGTCTTTATGTGGCACCGTAGCTCTTTAACGGGTGAATCGATTTGGATGCGGTTTTTTAAATTGAAACCTGGTTTTCTAGCGATGGTTCTTATTGTACGTGTTTTATCAAAATCGGTTTAGTCGTTTCAGCGTTGGAGATTTTTTTAATTTTCTAAATTAATTTTGAATTAATTTTCTTTACTTCTGGTTAACTAATCTTGCCGCCTTATTCACGCATCTGCCGTAGTTTTTCCAGAGAGCACAATTTTATCCAATTTGGACTCGTTAGACCCAAATATCTGTTTAGTTATAGACTAAGCTTATTTTGGTTCTGGGATCAGAGTTTCCCTTTCAAGCATGATTAGAGAAAGTGATGTTATTTTGCGAGATTTTCGTGTAGGTGTGGATAAGAAGCTTATCGGCTAATCCTAGGTGGGTGCCATAAAGGTCATAGTATAAAAATCTCTTTGATAAGTACCTCTTAAGCCGCCTCGTCTAAATTTATTGGTAAAATATGCAAAGTGTAAGAATATTTTGGGCAAATAAAATAGGGTTTAGGCGCTCAGTTTCCTTTGGGTATCGAATTTGAATTTTTAGTTAGTTGCCGAAGTTCGACCTTTGAACCGTTTTGAATAGGGTTTCTTCGGAAAGGCGGTTGGTGAAAATAAATCAATATAGATATTTTTTGTTGAAAAATAAAGTAGTTTTTATAAAATGGGTATCTTATTACATTATGAAATAGCTGCGATGGTTATTAGGTTTATCTTCTGTCTATTATGGTAGATTTTTTATTTAGTTATTCAAACGAAATGTTTTGTTACGGTTTTAGCAATTTGTTATCATTGATCTAGAAATTTAAACTAAATTTGCTAAACATCTTGCCTAATGTTATGCAAGCAAATGTCAGTGAGCTCAGTGGCTAATAAAAATGTCTGTGAAACATAAACATTGCAGTTCAATGATCATAACCTATTTTAAAATTCCTATAAGGACTCGATTCTCGATGCACCACTTTACTCAATCTTATGTATTCAATGAATTTTCCTCAATGCTTGCAATTCACTCAACTAAGACTAGTAGTTCTGCGAACAGTAGACCTCGCGAAAACTTTTTGTGACAATCACAGTATTTTATCTTGACAACCTTTTTTTTTTATGCAATTGAGTGACGAGACGAGCAAATCGCTCGCCTGATGTTAAACTTCACGTTTGCCCATAATTACAGGTCTGCGCTACCCAGAATTATTAACTCGCAGAATTCAAAACCCTGCGTGGCACAGCACTGCGCTCGTCACCCTGAGATATAAGTTGTTTAATCTCCCATTTGCCCTGTAATTTCACTGGAAACAATGCCCTTCCAACCGGAACACAGTAATGTTTGCACATTACATTACCTCTTAACTGATTTTACTCATATTCGAAAGTCTTGTTTAGAATTAGGTACCATATACTTCTGCCAAATTTTATCAAAATCGGCAGGTAAATGGCCAATCCAAAAATTTGCGATGACAAAAAAAGAATCGTTGATCCTGTATACCAAGTTTCGTCTAGATTTGTTGACAAATGCGACTTGTACGCGAGTATCAACAAACAAACATCCGGACAGATGCAAGAAAATTTGGCCTGTCGTTGCATAGACACTTCGCTCGCTTCACTTACTCGGTCAAACCCTAAGCAAACCCTTTCTCCCGCAGGTGAGAGCGGCACACTAGGCATGTCACCAGTCCTGGCATCAATAGCTGCCATGTCGGCGCTGCTCGCCGCCGCCGTGTGCGCCGTGCTCGCCGTGCTCTACAGACGCCACGCCACGCGACATCGCCACCTGCCGGCCAAACATGCGCCGCTGAGGTAAGACTGCTGAGCAGAAAATGTTCACACTCCAAAACACTTCAAGAAAAATAAGAAAGAACTAAAAAATAATTATCGAAATTGGAATATTCTGTAAAGAGTTATGCGTAAAAAATACCTCCTCCGTTTTTTCGTCGGTTAAAAAGGGAAAGAAAGTCTCATAACCCCTCATTCTTCTCCATTTCTAAAGACAGTTCAAGAATAAGTTTCTTCTCTTCATCAGTTCAATATGAGCTCAAAAGCGAACTTATATAGCCAGGTCTTGAAGAACTAAACATGCATTGCGAGAAACAATACTGTCTCGCTCTGGCTGCTAAGTTTACCACGGTCTAGACAGAGCTAGAAACCCCATTGGTTCAGAGCACGTGTCGAATTGACAGAGTGCTAGTCTGCGTTTGACCCTCGAATGAACACAGGAAAGCCTCTTACATACCTCATGCACATATTTGCTTTGACACCTTGCAGTATTCATGTTATTCAAAATTAAAGCCATTGGGATGCACATCACCAATTTGTAGAGTAGAGTTGTCTGAGTGTATAATATTTTTCTAAGTATGAATCTTCACCCACAAGCTTGTTGGACATCAGACAAAATAAAAAGCAAACGTAACCCATTTAAAATGTTAATAACCTGGATGACATCGTCAACTGAAGAGAGTTGTTTCTTTGTGCGATTTTTTACTCCGTGCTAGAACTGATGTTATTGTGTTCGTAGACTCTTCAGTGTTGTTTTTGACTGGCAAGGGAACAATATTTACGAAGACTGTGTATTTTGCGGTGATATACATAGTTTAGCGCTACGTGCAAAGTTTTGCGCTACGTACGCTACGAGTGGCTACGAGAATGCTACGCTAAAATTTAGACGCTTGTGTTTGCTTCATAAAGTAGAGCGTTTATCGGCCAATTAGAGATTGTGAGCTTCTATACCAAGTTAGGTAGTTTTCACGTTATTTTTAACCGACTTTAAAAAGGAGCCGGTTCTAAATTCGACTGTTTTTTTTTTGATAGTTGTTTGTTTGCTGCTTGTTTGCTATTATTGTATTAATAAAATGATCAACATCAACATTTTTTTATACAGGGCTTTTCCTTTAGGTACTGAGAAGTGCATCGGGTACATCATCACTTTTACTATAACACCGAGTCTTATCGCGAATAAATCAGCTGTTCCATACAAAAAATTCATTGGTTCTAAAAAATGTATGGAACAGCTGATTTTTCTTGACGATTTGTGAGTTGTTCATAGTGATGTAATGATGACGTGTTTTCAGTATTACTACATCTAACAGATAATAATATTTCCTGTATATTTCAAACACTACAGCTGATAATTTAAAGTTGTTGTTCACTCACGTTGCTCAAGATCTAGTTCTTGAGTTTTCACAAACATTTCAAATTATATAGTTATTAGTTTCCTTTAGCTATAATGATGTTGCAATTAACGTCAATTCCTTTCATGTTTGCCACTGCTAGTGAGTGGCATGTTGTGACCTGGCACGCGACGCGACACTTCAACCAAAACTAATATTCATTTTAAAGTCTTAGAAAGTTTTCTGTTTTGGTTATAGCTTAAAAGCAGTTTTATATTTTAGACGTGTAACGTCTAATGTAACTTAATTTTTCTTTTGAAACTTTTTTTTGTATAATTTTTAAATTAAGTAATTTGTTAATGTTGTTTTATACAGTTGAAAAACTTCGGCTTGTCTTGTTTTATGATGGTAGAAAATATTTGCAAAAATATACCTGATGTTTTGTTTACATTTTTCTAATTTTATTTTTACCGCAAAGTCAACAATTTTTCCGTCTAAATATTTATAAGATATCATCATCATCATCATATGCAACCTTTAATCCTCCCACTGCTGGGATACAGGTCTACCCTCGAAGGGTGATTAGGCCGTATTCCACCACGCTGGCCAAGTGCGGGTTGGTGGATTCACATACGCCATTGAATTTCTTCTCCGGACATATGCAGGTTTCCTCACGATGTTTTCCTTCACCGAAAAGCCAGTGGTATGTAAATTCGTACATAAGTTCCAAAGAACTCATTGGTACGAGTCGGGGTTTGAACCCGCCACCTCAAGAATGCGAAGCGGCATAAGATATAGTAACACTTTTTTAAAAACATTTATTTTTTACGATAAATAATAATATCTTACTGAGTTATCATTCTGGTACCCAACTATAAGGTATATTAGGTCGCGAATCACAATACCAAATCTTCAAGTGGCCTAAAAACTAAGAGCGCCTCCTTCTTTGCGATCTCACTTATCACAATACCTCTTTCCCCCCACAGTGAAGCGATGTACGTGGAACGCGCCCCCTCCTGCCCCACTCCAGTCAAGCAGGAGGTGGAGTCCCGAGCCAGCAGCACTGAGCCTCGTGAGAGGAACGCACGAGGAGCCCTTCTCAACTCAGATCCGAGAGACGCTGATGATGCGGACCCTGACATCATACCTAACCTTTATGGTGAGTATCTGAAAATTAAAGTTGAAAGAAGATAAATGGATGAGCTGGACTTCAAGAACAACGCCAGGGAAGCTCTCTTCGACTCTGATCTAAGAAACGCCAACAATGCGGACCCTGACATCATCACTTGAGACAAGATACCTAGAGGGTTTTTTAAACCCCGCCAAACTAGCCCTAACGGTTTACACACCTATTCCCTACCTTCTTTTTGGTCTTATCCATTCTATTTTCGTTATCATCACACGCATTTCTTGGCAACACCGATACAGGAAACCCAACAGGTAGCTAAGAGTGTGAAGATTTCAAGCCTAATTTCAGTTCTCTTTTCTCCAGAACGGCGGCCAGTCTCGAACGGCTACATGAGCCTGCAGAGACCGCCCTCCACCGGAAAGGTCGCCAAGCTGCCGGAGGACGTCCGCTCGGAGCCCGACGGCGGCGCCTACTACACAGATTTTAGGAAGAAGGACTATAGAATACCTTTAACTAGTGTAAGTATCCTACATTAGAACTAAATAAAGCTAGTTCAGATTATAATACCTAAACTTTTCGTTTAGGGTTTTTTGTTTTGGGTCGGGGTATTGGTTGTCCTTGTCAATGTGTGTGTTCTATGGCATCCCCGACACAGGTTGTCCTAGTGGAGCTATGAGTGTGACGCTATTTATTTATTTTTAGGGTATTTAACAGTTGCTGAGATTGACAAATGTCATTTAACTTATGTGCAATACAAAAATATTACGCGTATATAATACTAACCAATGAAACTTAACTTTAGAAAAACTTTATCAGTGCTCAACATTATGTAGTTGTCTTGTTTTTACGTGATGTTTTACGCTAGCCGGATATTGTCAGAACAATAAGCAGCATTTACAAGTAAAACACTTCTACTGCTAAAAAGTCCTCTTATTCCATTTTAAACAGCAATAAATCTGTCGTAAGCCTAGTCTTAACATGCTAACAACGCCTAACCTGAAAAAAAGGCCAAAAGGAAAACCAGCAACAGCCCTAAATTACATTTCTTCTTGAATATTCAAGGTCAAAGCTAAAACACAGCAGTCCATCCTTACTTTATGACCCTAATCTTAACTGATGGAAAGCGACGATTGATGAGGGTCTTACGCTTCCTCTAAAAATATTAGACGCACTTAACGCTGCCCCCACTTTCCCTCAGAAAATATAGCTTTATATTCTCTGTCCACTTAAGGCCTAAATAAATGAAAGACAAGACACATCTGACATTACGACAAAGAATAAGAACAAAAATAGAGGAAACATAAACTAGCACTCCCGTATGATGTCATCTCACTCATAAAAAATATACGCTGGAGTCTGTGCCACCCTTTATGTGTCGTAAAATGTGACGGTTGCGACTTGTACTGTTTAGGGCGTTCGTACACGAGGCGACGCTAGGCGGGGATTAAAATGTCACGCATGATTGACATAGCGCGTTTTAGCATCGATAGCTTGTAATGCTAAAATTCGAAGGGAGTTCAATGTAATATTAGAGAAGACAGGTTCCAGGCGTCTAGGCATCCAGACTTAAGTATAGCCATTGTGAAGCACTGTTAGTCTTGCAGAATGTTTGAACTGAGCTTAGTCCTACTCTTTTCATTGTATTCGAACTGTCTGAAAGTCAAGACATTATTCTCTCTCTACTCTCCTTCTATTCTCAAAGACAGAAAGAGAGTCAGTGGCTGTTCTGTCCAGAGAGTTGTGAGTCTGATCATACAACGTATTTTATCAAATCCGAAAGCCTTTGACAGATGTCAATGACGAGTGATACTCGTACCTACCGTTGTCTCGTGTACGAACCGCCTCACTGTTGCGTTTCGTTGCCCTCGAAAAAGGAACTTGTGACTCTGACGTGTCATCTTTATTATTAATTCATTGTTACAGTCGTACCATAGTTTAGGACGAGTGAATAAAGGAGTGAACGCGTGCAGTCCGAGCTCAGCCACTGGAGTGACGTCATCGCTTACCGCACACAGGTTATTAGCTTTTTTTTTAACTAACTGACCAGTGGCCAAACTACTATTCTTATTCATACACATTTTAAAACATCATACACTAAGAAATTAGCAATATCAAATTTTAATTTTATATTTTTGTCTGTTTTTTAATTTTTATTTGTACTTTTTCATGTGTTCCTGTTTTAAAGTCGTTTGCAATTCAACCTTCAGTAATTATTAGTTTAACAAAAACGGTAATCCATGTTTTACTTTTTAATCCATGGTGTAACCCATCTACATCCATTCTAATTTTCTTTCAAATCAGTTAAGGTGATTCTGTGTGAAAAAGTATTAACACACACCACATCCTCTCCTTTACCCACAAGTTTCGTATTTATAATAAGAAACAATTTAACTATTAGAACAGTGATTATCCCGTATCTTATTCAATGATAAAATTAATCTAAGTGCTCTAACAGAACTCCTGTCCACAGATTACGGCCAGAGGTGGTGACGACTTCCCACCGCGTCCAAGAAAGCTGTATATAAATATGTAACTACCCTCCTATGTAAATATATTATAAGTAATGACTGTGTTCCTTTATAGTTTACAACTTTTGTAAAACGTCTTCTACGAATTTTATGTAGCTCTATGTTGTGACGAAATGAAAACGTTAAAGCGGGCATTTAAAAAATAATAATTTTGATATAGTTAACATACCTATATTTTTGTTGATTAAATAATTATGTTAGTCCAATGCTATATGATTTATGATACAGAAGAGGCTATTTTGAAAATACATGCATGCTTCGCAATTATACTTTTTGTACTTTTGTTAGTAAAATATAACTTCAATTTAATTCGATCGGTCGACCAACCGATTGACCTACCGATCGCTTCACAGATTGCTTACATTAAACGATGTATATCGGAGTCAATGTGGGTTAATTCTCAGTGATCATAATATAAATAATTGAGCAAAATTGTTTTCAATAATATTCAAATTAGTTGCGCTGCGCATTTTCACTAACGTGGTAACGGAAAACGACAATATTATAATAGTAACAAAAAGTAGCCAATATCTTATTCTGTATCGCTGACAACATGACTGTTTGCAAAATTATTGGCAAATCGATTGACTAGTTAAGACTTGAAAAGCGTAGCAAATAATGATTTTCGAATTTCGCTTTTACTCGTATAATACAGGGTAATAAGGACGGTATGCTAAGCCAAAAAAGACGTAGTATTTATCCAGACAAAATGTCAATGACAAACAAAATGGAACAGCTGATTTTGTTTCGCGAATTCCGGATTGGTCTCCTAGTAAAAGTTGTTCATAATGTTGGCTCATATGAGCCCTTTTCGGCTTCGAATACCTTTTCCTCATAACCCTGTATTAGTTAGGATAGCACGAGTGTAAAATTACTTTAAAATAAATAGATTACAAGCCTGCTACATATTATTTGATCAAATCCCCGCTCTACCGTCTTCACTGCGTCTCGACTAAGTGCATGCAGATATCGCGAATCTCATCCCTTCAAGCAACAGCCTGCTCTAGTAGGCACTTAAATACCTATTTTATTATGCTCATGAGTAACTCTGTACACAACGGGTCGTAATGGGGTTTTAGCGTTCGTGTATTATTCTGTGTAATATTGTTCGCAGTATCTGTAAGCACCGGGTTAGGCTAAGTGCGTATGAAAACATGGGGCGCGCTGACAGCTCAATGCAGCGTTGGGAATGTTTTTGCACTGTCATGGTTTAAGCCGTGAGTTACAGTTCCTTTGTTTAAATTAGGTCAGTTTTGATAAAGGTGAATGTAGGATAATGGTGGTTTAAATCGTAAATGTAACTGGAATAAAGATACAATTTTTGTCAAGGTAAGTGGAGTTTGGTGGGTGTATTCTACCAATGAACATGACTGTATTAGTTTAGCAACTTTTTTCAGTTTGTTAAATATTCCACAAAATAGGATGGTAAGTTTAAAGGAAAATAAAATGTCTACGTTCGTTCTGTAATGTAAACGATTAATTTTGATAAACGTACGCATGTGAATTTTGATTGGAAAATCAAAGACATCAATCTTTTATTTTCAGAGAGAGTTAATCATGACTTAGTCTCAATTTTTTTATTTATTTCCATTTTGTATTCAAACTTATATATGTCGAGGTTACGCTTACGTTATAAGATTACGCTGACAGCGCGACTCGTGTCCCGTATACGCTTAGCCTTATATGTTGTAAGAATGTTTGTGATATGACGCTTGGGAAGTGAATGTCCTTGTATTTGTAAGCTTATTATTAAAATTATAATATTTGGATGATTAATTAAAAAGGACAATGATTTTAAACAATGCTCGGTCAGTATAACGATGTGTAACGGCGCTCAGATAATGTAATTTTCATTTAATTTAAAGTAACAAAATTATTTTCCAAATTATTAGGTATTTTCTCCATGAACTGAATTTATTCTTAAAAATTTGTTGTTTTGCAACGTGAACAGATTTTTCTTAAATTTTACCTTTAATTTGTATTTATATTGTATACGTTACTTATATGTATATACAAATTATATCTGTATACTGACTATTCTTTTCTATTTGGTTTATTTTCCAATATTTATCGCTTTATAGTTATCGTGATAATGGTTTGCATTTTTTTTATTCACACTGATTTTCAACTCTATTTATAGCTCTTAAAGTCACCTGCATAAGAATCAATTCCTTCAAGGATCCTTATTCTCAAATAATTCTAACAAACCGTGAGTTACGAAGCTATAAACTTAGTTATACATTATCCTATTTAACAAAGAAATAAAGGGCATTTTAACACATGTTCAAGCCTTCGTTCAACCTTTAAAACTAACAAATATAATAGAAAGCAAACTCACAAAACCAATATAAATCACGAGGTTTAAAACCTCAGCGCTCTCTGCTCATAAAAGTGGCACTTTTGTACTAAATGTAACATGTTAGGTAATTTTTTTGAGAAATGGAACGTTTTGACAAATGTTCGTTCCAGTGTGGACAAAATGTTTGATCCATTTTTATTTAGTATCGTTAAGTTATAAAAATAAACGATCCATTGAAAAATGAAAAAAACTACAAAAACGTTCAAACTACTTACTAAGGCGACACTGAGAAGATTTTTTGTCAAGAATGGGTATTTTTACAGGTGTCGTTTTTTAACTACATTAAAAATGACAATTCATCAGTTGTATTAATATGCTCAGAATAGCTAGAACACTGCCAATTAAATACGTTCAAACGTTTCATTGAAAAATAATTTTATATTATACTAGCGGCCCGTCCCGGCTTCGCTCGGGTGGATATTCATTTTTTAAACATTTTGGGATAAACGTAGATTAAATGCGTCTTTATGCGGGGGGTGTGATAAGTAGATTTTTTTTAAATTACTATTTATATTTTCTCTTATAATTTTTTACATTTTTATCTATAAACGTATTTTTATTCTCATCTATCGTAACTTTATTTTTTATTTATTGTCCCATTTTATTTATATTGTGTTTAAGATTAAATACTTTATTTATTTTTTTAGGTTTTTGGTTGCAATTTTTTTACTTGATCTTATTTTGTTAAGGATCCCTAATTTTTTTCAGGTAATAAATATAGCCTATGACACTCAGCAATAATGTGGCTTTCTATTGGTGAAAGAATTTTTAAAATCGGTTCAGTAGATCCCGAGATTACCCCTTACAATTTAACAAATATACAAACACACAAACTTTACTTCTTTATAATATTTTTAGTATAGATTAATAATTGTGATTTTTTATTTTTAATAATATTATAGTATTTTTTAAACAATAATTGTCTTATACCCAGTCGGGTTTGTCCAGGAAAGGATAATTTTTATAAAATACGAAAAAAAAAACGTCAATACTTCTACACCTAACGCCATAATAACTAAATGTCCGTGACTTCAAATAACAAATCTGCGAGCGAGTCCACGTGACACCACTAGTGCAGTCATCGTTGGGACAAATGCTTGGCCGCTGTCGGTATGATTTATATTGGGAATCCTTGGCGCTGCGCTTTTGAAGATAAGTCTTGAACCGGTCAAGTTTGGCCACGAAAACAGCGATTTAATGAATTTTTTTACTATTTCCAATAATGAAAATATAAAACGTAATTATATTTACTGTTAAAACTAACGTGGTTTTGATTTGTTTTCATATTTTCCGGTGTTAACAAGACGTTATTCAACTCTAAAAATTTTCAATGAAAACTTTAAAACCAAATTGACTCATGTTGAAAGTTATGATACAAAATTGAAAGCAGAAGATGGACCCGAATGTTTGCATTAGGAGACGTTCTGCAAGAAACTGTCATAAAAACTAATCTAAATAGTTATTTCAAAAATTGAAAATGATGATTTTGACAAAACGTTTAGAAAACAGAATAAATAACCTACCAAAAACTAAAAAAAAAAAACATCCCTTGACGACATTACCTATTTAATTAAATTATTGTAGGGATACTGTACTCCAACACTGAAATGATTATTATCAATCAATGATACTAATTACAAACAATAAATTGCCCAATAAATTACAATTTGTCACGTCTTAACGCGCCCAATCAATCATGACAAACGGCGTCACACCGCCGATTTCCTGGCCCGCTAAGGCCCCGGCCACACGCGACGCGTCATTAAACCCAACGACAACATTTATCTACACTTAACACGGCGATAGTTCTTTCGGCCCACGTTGTGAATCGGCCTTACAATGGTACAATAACTCGGACCGAGTTATGTACGATTGTTTGACAAGTAAACATGATATTTGAACTGCTGTCGCTAAGACGTTGTACGATTGAACCGGGGCGCGGGGGCTACATCATGCGGCGTGGCGCGGGCGTACGTCGTTACGTACAGGTTAGGTTTTAGGTTTTGGTTTAAAAAGTTTAACATTTTATTTTTATTAAAAGCAGGAATATTTGAATAGAGTTTAATTTATTTATTTTTTATAATTTAAATTTTTTTGTTTCAAAAATAATTAAATTGCAATTAAATTATTTAATTTGTTTACGACCGTTTGTAATGCTTTAAACTCTAGTAACTTTATTTTACTCCAGCGACTTTTTAAATAAGTTTGGGCTTGAATGTGTTGAAGTGTTTGCTGTAGCTGTTTAGTTACAAGCTTTTATTTAATTTGCCGAGTATGTCAGTGTGGGTCAAATCTTGCAACTGAATTTTGAATTTAACGATTGCCGATTGAGCTGTTTGATAAACCTACCTGCGTAACGCCAAATACAATGCAATTAAAGCTTGTTTTCATATATATTTGTAATTTTATCTATGGAACACTAAATTCTTGTCGAAGGCGCTTTGATTTGGTATCAAATTGAATGCGATGAAGTTTGGTTGCGACATTAAATTTAAATTAAATTCGAAAACATTTTATGTAAAATTAAAATAAAACTCCGATATCAATGAAAATGTGACATATCAATTTTTGTACAAGTTTATTTCATAATTGACCTCTTTGATACTGCCCTGAATATTTTTATTTAAAAAAATGAAACATAAAAAGTGATGAGATTACATTTATAAGTACCTACCTAAAATTAAGTCCTTGAAAACGTATTTTGTATTTATTATAACTGTATATTTTTAGTAGATTTATAAGAAAATCCTATGTTATCTTTTGTAAGAAATTTCATAATAATGTCAAAAAGAAAACCGATTTTCCAAGTTGTAGTTTCCAAAAAACACCCCAGTGACCCTATTCTTTAGCGCTCGAGACTATCTCCATCACCCTCACTCTTATGTTATTTCTAATGAGAGCGACAGTGACAGAATAAGGCCAGTCCGATTGTAAATGTGTAAATATTGTAAATAAAATAAATTTACCAGGAAATTAAAAAATCTAGTCTAACATTAGTTCTAACGGTGCTAAGAACTGTACATTGTTAATTAGTTAAGAAATTAGGTTATTTGTCAATTGCCGTGACCATACTGAGTATGGACTAGTATTGTTAAAAGATTGTTTCTTGTAAATGTTTCCAAATACAATGTCAAGCATTTATCAAAGTTGATTTGTTTTATTTCAAAATCCTCCTCCTCAAATCGTGCTCCTTCTGAGGGTCATGACCACCACCTCCAAACACTTCTCTCACGATGTTGCGCAGACGTTTCCTGTCTTCAGCAATGTATAGAGCATCGTAGACTGAGGTTTCGAGAGCGATGAGAATCTGATCAAATTATTAAAAAAAAATAAAAATTGTTATTATTTCAAAATACAACTTTCCATTTCCAGCAGACCCAGCACAGGCCGCGACCAATTTTTTATTACACTGATTTTATGCCGCGAAAAAGAGACAAACTAATATTTTAAGTCTGTTTAAAGACGAAGGAAATAAGTCCACAGCCCATGCTAGGTCTACAGTACTGTAGAGAATTCAGAGACAGATCTAAAAAAAAAATATGCAAAAGGAAATCTGCGGGTGTCATGTTTTAAGACGATGTCGAGGGTAGAGTGAAATGGGCGAGAAAGGTAAGGCGGTTGTCTTCACCACCATGTCATAGATTCGATAATAGTAGCCATGGAGGGATAAACATTATACAAAGTATTACAGAAAATGAAAATAACTATTGAGAAGTGTGATATTTATCACATTTCGAATAATAATACCTATAAGTATTAGAACCAATTATTTTTTTTAAGAATTCTGGTACATAACAAAAGTATATTACGTATTGATATACTCAGTTTAATAGTGACGTTGGCTTAGAGGTTCGCGTAATTGATTTCGTAACCGCAGGAGTGGGTTTTAATCCCGACAATGAGGGCTGTTGGTGAAGGAAAATATCGTGAGAAAATCATAGCATGGTTCACTGAACTTCCAGCTGTGGTCTAACGCCTAGCTTGTCGAATATAAAGACAGTGTTTCAATAATGCAGGGTTTTATGGAAAGGTATGCTAGGTCAAAAAGGGTAGTTTTACTATGGGACCAACCTTGAAATTCGCGAAAAAAATCAGCTGTTCCATACAAAAATGCCAATGACACTCGACAAAATGTATGGAACAGCTGATTTTTTTCGCGGTCCCATAGCAAAAGTTGTTCATAATGATGAGTGCTATGACCCCTTTTCGGCTTGGCCCTTTTTTCCCCTTTCCTTTAACCCTGTGTAATTATCAAGCAACCTTGATGCTCTAATTCTAATAGACTTACTCGTAACACAATACAATCAGTTTATTTTTATTTTCCAGTCTTTCCCTTACTTATTCAGTAAATGGATTAAACAACGATTTGTAATTCGATTAAAACTGTAATGAATATTGAAGGGAGTTTATCAATGGGGGTTCTTGCTGTTGTGATTAGTGTAGTTCTAAAAAATATAACATTTTACAAAAACTAACAATTATAAAAGATCTCGATTTTTTTTGTACAGTGTTATTATAAACGTTATTATTTTCTTCTCTTTGTAAATTTCATTTCAATTCAGCAGATTTATCTTAAAAAACACATTCTAATTACCAAGAGAGTCTAATTCAATTGAGTAAGTTATTCACACACACAAGTATAATATCATCTAGGTAACCTCAATACAGTTTAATTACAACGTTAGCTACATGATATTAATATCGTGAAACATCTCAATCTCGTGATTGATTGGTTAATCGCATCGTACCAAGCGTGGCCACTTCACGATAATGCATTATTAGGATGTGCTGGTGAGTCGGATAGCACAGTATGTAGGTGTAGCTCTAAATGATAATAAGTGGAGATTAGAGCAAAATACAATTAGGGCATTAGGGATTATAATGGATAAAGGGCATAAGCCGAAGAGGGCTCATTGTAGGTACTCCTAATTATAGGTATAAACCAATTTTAGTACGGAACCAACCAAAAAACCTTGATTTTTTTTTAAAAGTTTAGATATAGAAAATATTTTAATGACACTCGACAGTATACGAGTATATGAGATATATATTTTTTTGTGATTACAGGGTTGATCCTATTGTTTTTTTTTTTTTTGTAGTTAACCTGTAATTTCCCACTGCTGGACAAAGGTCTCCCCCAATTTCTTCCATACCTGCCTTTTGTAAAAGTTGTAAATTAACGATGAGTTCAATGAGCCTTTTTTGGCTTAGTATCCCTTTCCTTATAAAGCCGTACTGTAGTGTTCGTTCTACTAGGTGTTCGCAACTGATCGCTGATTTTAACTGACGGACGATACGGTCATTCTGAGGATGGGTGACCGGAGGGCATTTACTGTTGAAAGCTACCCTGGATTAGGTGATACATTTAACTACAGACTTCGGTTGTTTGCCCTCAATAAACGCCAAGCTTTGTCAAAGGCTAACAGAGCTAACAAAACGCAAGCCTTAAATAAAAATTCTTCTTCTAAAATTCAACTTGTTGTACCATTTCCATCTTCTAAATATTATTTCTCAGAGATGTCTCAATTACAAGAGATTTACACCCCACTTTATGTTAAAGAGACGAAGACAAATCGTCAATATGCCGTCAAATATGGCGCCTCGACTTTTAGACCACAAAATGACCATAAAACTTAAGCAATAAATACCTTTGAACTTATTATAATAAGGCCGGAAACGTTACATTTCAATTTAAAAATCATATTTCCATATTCTGATCCATATAAATATGGTCAAGTGATCCATAAAATGATATGAAATAGGTTCTGTTCCAAAGACATAAAGTTAAAAATAGATATTGGAACGTAAACTCGATAAGTTTACGTAACTTTGTCGTAATATGAACGATATTCTGTCGTATGTGTAACATAAAGCGTAGTGATGTGACTTCGGTCTTGGATAATAAAGTATCAAAATTGGAAGATGAGTTCCTTTTTAAAGATACTTTTAAAGTATGTCTCCATATTAACGGTTTTAGGGATTACCTTATGAGGTAGTTTTAGGAATAATGAAACTAAACTAGTAAGGGTTAGTTAAATTCTAAAGTTGAAAATCATACGGCCCTTCTTGACTTCTAGTAGTTTCACCTCTTGAGATTAAAACACGACAAAAATCGCTAAGAAAAAAGGAAACATAATAAATACACGAAAATTCTAACCCAAAATATATTTTTTGTGACCCCTCTCGCTTCCTAATTCTAAATATATTTGCTGAATAATATAATATTGAGACCGCCTGGTAAACTAAGACTTACATACTTTTAGTCTCATTTCCCCGCACTAGAAACGAGGTGCATTCTATTTTATAATACCCAGTATGGGGTCGATTTACGACTTTCGGGATACACAGGGATTCCTATATCAGTTTTAGAGCTACGTTAAAATCGATAAAAGCATAATTCTTTATTTTAAATGTTGGACGTGTGTTATCATAAATTGTTGTGGAGTTTTGTAATTTGAGATTAGATTTATAGGCTGGTTTCCGGTTCATTTTGGACGATTTGTGATAAAACTTAAGGTTTTGATGGGTAGAAAGTATTGTTCTCACAATACACAATGTCTCACAATGTCGTTTTGTTTCCAATATTTTATTGTTTGCCTGCTGTTAACGTCTTGTGATTTTTCGATTTCCCAACTATTCTGCTTATTTTTTTCATTAAAGTATCTTATTTTTGCTATTGCGTTTTCGTAAAGTTTTACATAGATCGGTTTAGACGTTTAGTTGTGAAACAAAGACAAGCTGATAGTGAGAGTATGATAGAGTTACTATGACGTTAATATTATAGTGTAGTTATCTAAGTCTCCTAACAAAACATGAAATAATTAGGTACTGCTTAGGCTAGTTACTTGATCTTACTCAATTATATCAGTTTATTTAGATTTTTGATTACCTATCAATTTATTTAATTTAAGTTGGCAATTAATCCTAAACTGTTCGTGTACGTGCACATCTTCAATCGTAAATCGCGTATTAAAAATATCTCTATCTTCGTACAAGTCTCGATGAATTAACACTTAACTCTTTATTTCGCACTCCAAACGACTTAACTCATCAATTAATGTTTATTAATTTAATTTGTTATAGGAAATTACGCGTCACGGCTGATGAAAAGCAATTCATCATCGGATTAGGGACGGGGCCTTAAATCCGAGGTGCCTCACACTTAGGCAGGTGCTCACTGTTCACTTTGTTTCGAGACTGCGAGTCATTAGAAAGCCTGATTGTCTCTAATATGAGACTGAGTTGATGTGTCACGGCCTTATTTTATACAAGGTTATAAGCTTGGAGTGTACAGAACTGAATAGTCGTATAATATTATATGTACGTACTTACCTAGTACCTACTGATTTTCATTCTTCAAACTTTTCAACTTTTTTATTTTTTATTTCATGGTTGGCCTACTGTTTCATAGAAAAACGCCGAGGTGCCGATTTTTTCAAGATTTGATTTAGGTATTTATCACACAGGGAAGCTCTATTCTAGTCTCATCGAGATAACATCGATTAGTTCGACTAATCTCAATCTCAAGACGTTTTTAACGAGAGCAACACAACCCTCATAAGCCCAAGAGCAGTATCTCAAAAACAATTGATTTATGTTTTTCACGCATCAGATGCGTGATTTTTCAAGCTATCAGATATGCGTGAAAAGACAGAAATGATTTTTTTTTTTTGAGATACCGCTCTTGGGTTTATGACGGCAGAACAGTGACCGCAACAATTGCAAGCGCATAGCTGCAGGTACCTTTAAGCCGAGTAAGTTTGTTGTAGGTTTCCACGAGATACAGAGTCAAGAAGTTCACACCGAGCTAGATAAGCCTTGAGACAGTGTTAGTTCTTCAACTTCAAAGGACTGTTCCAGATTGTTTATGCGAGTGCTCTTGTAGAAGTTTCTAGTTCCCTAGACGAGACCGCAGTGACTTCTACAAGAATTAAGTTGCGACTGCATCTGTGTGTGCAGACGCAGTCAGCTAAACACAGCTGTGCGAGTCAGGATTCAAGTTATGAGTTCAGTAAAGGATCATCTTGTTTGACAAACTACTATAAATGACCGAGCGAGCGAAGCGTCTCTGCAACGACTGGCCAAATTTGCTTTCATCTATCCGGATGTTTCTTTGTTTGTATGTTGGTATTCCCGTACAGGTCGCATTTCTCAACAAATCTCGACGAAACTTGGTATACAGGTTCAACGATTTAATATAATTTTTTTGTCGTCGGGATTATTAATTGGGGGGGGGGGGAGGGATATTTCCCTCAAAATCTTGCCGGTCGCTTAGCTGATTATTACTACCCAAAAAGTCCATAATTTTCTTACTAACATTGCAAAACAAAATATATACATGAGTACTATAGTTTTCAACGATGTTCTTTAAAAATAAGACAAATGAACCAATGTTTTAGCTAAAAAGTGAGATTAACTGCGACAAGAATTACCTACGAGTTTCTAACTCGATTAAAAAGTTTTAAAGTTCATTACGTAAAAGGAAGAACAACACCAAAACAGCTTTGACGTGGAGATTGATGACATAATTTAGGCCAGATTTAGGCCAATGGACGCTATTTTTTATGACTGGAATTTAACATAGTCTAAAATAGCTTGTTTTACGACATTTTCCTTGGACGGATCTAAGGTAAAACCTTTTTAAGCTTAGGCGTACTGACGTTTTGGTTCTAGGTTATCTAAAGGGTCGCGACATTAGGCACTATTTAATGTTTTGTGACGCCACAAGCATGTGACGTCATAATGTGAATAAAGCTTTTTGTTGATATCAATATACAAAATAACATTTGTATGGTACATATATATTAATCTCCTTTAACTGTGACAGTCACAATAGCAATTACATGTACATGCAGCAATGATCTTCGTAAACAAATCTGCAAAAAATAAACTAGCAAAAGTCTAATGCCAGGACAAGCCACCCGAACGATACCAAGTACGGACTTCCTTCAAGTACTTTTATTTACTTAGGATTTTTTATGATCTTCAAGGTAGTAAGTAAACTTACCCAGGTTTTCAAAAAACTTTAGCCAACCATATAGTAAAGTGATGTGGTAAAAAGGGGTAAAAATAAAAAATTAACTTAATTTATTAATTGATTTTTAGTTTTGTAAATTTCTTTGTCCTAGTTATTTTAGTTTTAGCTTATTTTAAATTTAAGATGTAATTACTTGTTTAATTATATTTGAAAGTGATAAAAAATTTATAAATTAAAAAAAAAAATTAAAAGAATTCACTTTCCGCTTATATCTTAAACCACAACCCATAAAACTAACACACTTCAAACACCCGCTCGTGTTTGCATTAACACGTTTTTTTATCGCAAACACAATATTAATTTGAGTCGGGTGACAAATTGCGCATATAGTGTGACCCGGCCCTTATAGCGTGATGAGAGCGTGTCGCATGCTTAGCTGTGATTTAGTGCTTATTTGCGGAGCAGTTTTACAATGCTTTATGTTGATGGTAGGAGCGAAATTTTCTCCTTTAAATAGATAGGTAATAGGATTACCTATTCAAAACCAGGGTAGGAAGAAGAAGGAGAAAAAATAGATAATAGAATTATGAGACAGTGTCGTTCTTTTGTATCTTTTTTATTAAGCCAAATTCCAAAGTTGTTAGAATGAAATATTTTAGTCACACAAAGTACCTACTATTTTTTTGGAAATCGAATGCTTTTAACAAAAAAAGCCACAAACTAAACTGAAAAATAAAAATCTTTCAACGTAACAAAATAACAACACACATACTCATCATATATATACACATATATAATTGAGTCCCTCCATTGTTTCGTCAGCTAAAAATAAACCATCACATCTAGTTACTAACAAAATCAAAGTTCAGTACTTTAGGTCTTATAAACCATCAAGTTGCACATTTCCCTGAATAAACCAAAACTCCGCTCATCAAAAAGTCGTAACCTAAGCTCGTCGCGTCTCGAGAGTCTCCAGACACTTTTTAAACATTTCCCGCCGACACTGCCGACACTGCTCTATTCAGGATAGACACTTCTTTGTCGGCACTGTTGTCAGGAGCCGATAGCGCTCTCGAGAGAGCCCCGACACCTATCGAGTGGGATGTAGAGATAAAGCTGTTCGGTTTAAAGTAGTTTAAACTGGAAACATGTTGAGAATTAGTGATAACAAGAAAAGTTTAACTTGTTGTGCTTTCTTTCTAAGAATAATCTTTTGCTAACGTTAAATCAATAGATAACTCGCTATAACAGTCTTTGTAATAACATTAACTGTAATACTATTATGTGTTTAGGGCATTGTTTCCAGTGAAATTACAGGGCAAATGGGAGATTAAACAACTTATATCTCAGGGTGACGAGCGCAGTGCTGTGCCGCGCAGTGTCTTGAATTCTGCGAGTTCAAAATTCTGGGCGGCGCGCGGCGCAGACCTGTTTTGGGCAAACGTGACGTTTAACATCAGGCGAGCGATTTGCTCGTCTCGTCACTCAATTACATAAAAAATATATTTATATATATATATATATATTTATTATTGATTTTCTTTGATTAAATATATTTTTCTGATTTCTTCAAAAAAATCATAACGCAGGGTTATAAGGAGAGGGTATGCTAAGCCGAAAAGGCGCATAGTACTCATTATTATGAACAACTTTTATTACGGAACTAAGACTGAAATTGCGGAAAAATAAGTCAGCTGTTCCATAGAAAAAGGTCAATGACTCTCGACAAAATGTATGGAATAGCTGATTTTTTTTTTTGGCGATTTCCGCGTTGAGTAAAATTTGTTCATAATAACGAGTACTATGAGCCTTCTTCAGCTTAGAATACCTTTTTCTTATAACCCTGTATTCAAAAGAATATCAGCTTATCATGTCCGCGAGAAATTGGTGACCGAGTCTAATTTTTTTTTTGTAATATATATATAAAAATGAAACCCGTTTTCCTTGGTCACGGCATCACGCGTGAATGGCTGGACCGATTTCACTAAATCTTTTTTGTTGTATTTGTTATTATTAGGAGAAGGTTCTTACGGAAAAAAATATTAAGAAAAACTCTCAGAAATATTGAAAAACCCTAAAAACAGCCCTTTTCTTTTTCCCATACAAACGTTTTCTAACTAAAACGAGCTTTATTGCTATTGTACATAGTTCATATTGAATTGCAAGCACTCACTGTTGTTTAAGCAATGTAGGTATGTTCCTAACGTCCAAGAGTCAATTTGCACTTTATTACCTCTGTACAAAGTTCAAATTCAATCATATCTATCAAAACAGTGTGCGTTGGAGCACAGATAAAACAAAAAAAAGAAAACGAAATCGAATAGTTCATTCATTTGTTTTATATCAAATGTCAATGTCAGTGTTTTTTTTTTCATGGATGAGTTTGCTTTTGTCAACTGAATAAAAAAAAGTTGAAACAACAACAAACTGTCAATGTCAGTGTTTTTTTTTTCATGGCAGTACAAAGTCTGCCGGTTCAGCTAGTAGGTAATAGAGTTTTTGGCGGGAACGTGGAAGAGACATGTTGCTTCATTTTGTTATTTTACTAAACTTGTGTAATTTTGAGTGTTATTGTTTATTTTAAGTGGGGAAAATAACCATTAAGTGCTTGAGGACGTGCACGAGTGTGGGCAAATCATAAAATGCAGTGAATCGTGTCATTCCGTGTTGCTTCCAAAACTCCTTAAAAAAGCCTCTAGTAAAGTCTCCACTACTTTACTGGGGCACGTACCGTACCTACTCTATCCACTTGACACTGGCTAAATTGTGGCAACCCCGCAGAAGCCATTTATAAAAATTGAAGTTGAAGTAGTAGGTAATAGTTTTTGAAAACAACAAAAACAAATTATATTACCTACCTTAACTAACTACTACCCAAACCAACTAATCAACTTATTGAACAAGAAATTCTCAACAGTTAGAGCAACAATCTTCCCCAAACGCAAGTTCCTGTCTCCATCATTTCGCTCGCTCAAGACGTCTCAACGTCACCGACAAGCCCATAAAAATCCATCAAACATCTTTATAAACTAAACAAATTGTAAAAGAGATTGTCTGAGACAAAGAACGCCCACTGCCTAATATAAAAATATTGACTTTCTCAACTTTTCCCATTATTTTAGGATCTACTGACGTAAATATCGTAAAGAGTGTCATAAACGCAAGAATTTCTGTGTCACCATAAATTAGCCAGTGATTGACTGGGCGCCGGTGCTGTGAAGAATTTAACACTTTCATAAATAATGTACGCAGTTAAATTTGGATGACTATCGGTCTATATGGCTTTTATATGCCTTTATCAGGAATAAATCTACTAGGATATTAGATCAAAAGATTTCATGTTAAAAATGTTAAAATTTTATTAATTGTAGAACTGTACCTATTAGACCACAGGCTAAAATAACATAAAATATGCTAATTTCATTTTATTTTTTATGTAATTGAGTGACGAGACGAACAAATCGCTCGCCTGATGTTAAACGTCACGTTTGCCCATAACAGGTCTGCGCCACCCAGAATTTTGAACTCGCAGAATTCAAGACCCTGCGTGGCACAGCACTGCGCTCGTCACCCTGAGATATTAGTCGTTTAATCTCCCATTTGCCCTGTAATTTCACTGAAAACAATGCCCTTCCAACCGGAACACAGTAATGTTTGCACATTACTGCTCGGTGGTCATCGATCTTAATCCGACTTCGGTGTCGGTGGTGGAATAACTGGCAAATATGTGGTACTTCCCCAGGCGGGTTCTGCAAAAGAGCCCTACCACTACATACTTCATACACGACATAATTCAATTTAATTTAACTAGAATTGGCTTTATTTTAAAACTTGAGGCTTACTTCCAGCGTCAAAAAAGATTCCGGCAATTACCTACTAAGTACCTACTAGTCAGACAATAAGGCCGCCACGTCGCGTCGGTCGGCAGTCAGTCCCGATGTGAGGTTCTGACCGATTAAATTGATGTGAATACACGCTTTAATCATCATCAACCACCTTCATCATCAACCTTTTTTCCATATAAAAAAAAATAGACTTCCGAAAAAAACATAAAACTTCTTAGGCACTTCTTATTAAATTTCATCCCTCAGAGAAAATATATCTCAACAAAAATTAATCATTATTTTTATAAAGCTTTTACTTAACTCGCAAATCAAAGTGTCATGTATGGAACTATATACCTAATATAATATATGTAACTATGTTTGCAACTCAATTTTGAGCCATTTCCCGATGTCCGGTTGAGCTGACACTTGGTATACGTGTGTAACTTTAACGACAATGCAATAAAAGCTTATAGTTTTAAAATTTACATATTTATGATTTTATCAGTCAATTATTTCATTCTCATTGATTCTCCATAACTTCAAAGTGCAAAAGTAGTAGACGACCATTTACATACGCCAGCAATACTCCAGTACTGATCCGAAGTCACATCCGCAGCCGCTGTATAAAGCTGTAGGTATAAAGCAGCCCGCATCGTCTGTTTGCGCGGCATTAGCGCTCCGTGTTGACACTTATCGATTGGCTGATTGGTGCGTATCAACTTTACTGTGCGCTTTGTAGCGAGTTTTTGAAGGTAGAATTTGAATGCGAGCTGCGTGCTGTGATTTTAGTCGAGCGGTGATTAAAAGTTGTGATGAGGATGATGATGAAAAGAAGCTTGTGTTTATTCAGGGTAATAGCTATCTTTTTCCAAATTTTATCCAAATTGGTTAATTACTTACGGAGACACGTGGTATCAAACTTCACATAAACATACATTCATACATTGTGTACTGCTCAAACAAATACGAGCATGAAATAAGATAGATTGATATCTTTGTATGACTATTTTTCGTTGTTAATCGGTTTTTATTTGATATTCAGTTTTTTTTGGCGCTATTTGGTTATATATTATGGATGTTTAGTAACATCTAAAAAGTCGTTTAAAGTTTTTATTGCCTCTTTAATAATAGATATAAACTGCAATAAGCACATAAAAGCATCCAAATTCAATAACCCGCCGTACAAAAGTTTTTACCGTTAACCTTTGAGCCATTACCATTTCTCATTCCCAACTATCTGACCCAATAAACTACATCGAAAACTAAAAAGCTTATGGCACCCACACAAAAGGCGAACCGCTTTGACCGCAGAATTAAAGGGACAAACGACAGACACTACAAGTTGGTGAGATTGTATGAAGTTAGAAATCGATGCGGATTTTGTTTTACGTATTATTGAGTTGATTAAATCAAGATAGAAAAATCATGAAAACTGAAACCGAAAAACAACTGATTTGGGAATAGCTCTTTAATACAAAAAAATAATCAATTTCTCTTGTAGGTAACAAGTTTTATTGGCCATCCTATCTAAAAGCTAATTTCCTTTTTAAAGTAGGTACAACAAAAGTTGTGTCAACTTTATTTCGAAATAAAAATGGTTTAAGTCATTGATTAGTTTTAATAAACCAAATTCAACTTCATTGATTGCGCAATTAATTCAAATTTAAATTCAAAATATTAAATTCAGAAAAAAATTACATCATTGTAATAAATCACTGCCTTCCAAACTCGTGTCTTTAAATGAATGAAAATTAATGAATAACAACACTTATTACATACTTTTACAACATACCTATATACTTATAGTACACTATACATTCGTTAAAAAATAATTTTATGTTCAAACATTCAGCACAAAACACTTGTCCGAAGCAAAACTCAAACTTCCCAAGTCAGCGGCTGACCTTCGAATAAACCTCACTAAAAAGAGCGAGTTCCAAAGAGCAAACAAAGGCAACAATAAAGAATATCCCGGCGTCACTAATGACGGACTTATCTATTTATCACCGTGACCTATGGAAATGGGAAATGTAAAGGCATAAGTTTGTTTCCGTGGGTGCGTATTCTGGAATTGGAAAAAAATCGAAAAATAATTCAAGATATTTTTTGTCAAGTGACGAGACGAGCAATTCGCTCGCCTGATGTTAAACGTCACGTTTGCCCATAACAGGTCTGCGCCACCCAGAATTTTGAACTCGCAGAATTCAAGACCCTGCGCGGCACAGCACTGCGCTCGTCACCCTGAGATATTAGTTGTTTAATCTCCCATTTGCCCTGTTATTTCACCTGTAGAACATGTTTTTTCATTCATTTTAGTAATTTTCCCAAATTCATAAATATTTTTGAACCTAAAACTATTTCAGAAAGTTTTTATTGGGGGAAACTGTGTTCGTACAGACTCAAATTGAAAAGTAAATAGTAGTAGGTGAAGTCAAGTTTTAGTTAGACCCGTTTTTTACAGTTCACGACATTCACAGTTGAATTTCAATTAGGAATAGGGTTTTTAAAATAGGTAAGTTCAATTTTTGACACCTACTACTTTCAGTTCAGGTATATTGTACGAACAGGTACCTATGTTCAATTTGTGAGAACTACTTCACAGTATTCAAAATCAAAGTATTATCGTTACAATCTATGCAAATCCTTATTCTATTACAGGAGTTTCTCTACAGCAAATCCCAAACCACAAAGCTGATAAAACTTGCACGAATCTAGTTGTTTGAACCAATGTAAGTAGTTTGAGATACTGAGATACAAGTTGTACTAAAGCCAGGGTCTCACCACAGGTGAAGGATCTATAAATAGATTCCTATAGGATAGGAACGCACTTACTCGGGCATTGTTTGTCGCGAGTGAATCGGTTTCTTCTAGGCAAGCGTGCTCCATCGTAGACCGCATCGGTGCTTACTATGAGGCGAGATGGTTAAATACAAGCTTATTACTAAATAAAAAAATGGAGATTAATAAAAAATATTTTATGGGTAGGAACAATTTTTTAGTTCAGAAGCGTGAGGAACCGTCATCTGCTGATGGTCTTTCAAAATTTTCCCTCTTATTACATTTAAAAAAGAAAAGCTAAGATATAAGTTTTTTTATTTTTTTTATTTCTTATGATTTCTTGAAACATTTTATTTATTGACTATTAGGATACATAAAATATATTTACATCTTAAATTATAAATGTGCTAAAATAACAAACTAAACTAAATAGAACTAAGAAATTTACAAAAATTAAAGATGTAAGTTTTGTATGCAAAGCAGTCAATTTCATGTATGAAATTTAATGGCCATTTAATATGTAAAAATTAGGTTGAAATTCATCTCGCTACTAGCTAAGTGTCAGTTTAAAAATATTCATAGAAATATAGTAACCTAGATAGTAACTACAACCAACCAATTTGGCACTCCAACCTCTAATCATAAATTAATGTCACCTTTTTTTTTTTTTTTTTTTTTTTTTTTTAAGTAATTGAGTGACGAGACGAGTAAATCGCTCGCCTGATGTTAAACGTCACGTTTGCCCATAACAGGTCTGCGCTACCCAGAATTTTGAACTCACAGAATTCAAGACCCTGCGCGGCACAGCACTGCGCTCGTCACCCTGAGATATAAGTTGTTTAATCTCCCATTTGCCCTGTAATTTCACTGGAAACAATGCCCTTCCAACCGGAACACAGTAATGTTTGCACATTACTGCTTGGCGGTGGAATAACTGGCAAAGGTGTGGTACTTCCCCAGGCGGGCTCTGCAAAAGAGCCCTACCACTACAAAAACCTGTGTGGCCCTGCGCTTACTGCAGTAAAGACATAACACGCTTGTTGCGGGATTTAGTTCCTCTAATCAGGGTTAGGAATAGACTTCACAGTAACACTGTAGAATTAGAAATAGGAGTGGTTTTTCTATTTCTATCATGAGATTAATCCGAGATTTACCGTCGTTGGATGGAAATTCTGGGACGAAAACGGAATAAAATGTTCTTAATTCATTTCTATTTCGACCACAAGATGCAAATACAAATTTTCAAATATATTTTAATTTACATGACTTACTGATAAACTATGCGTGTAAGCTTTATTCTTGGTTAGGTTTTTTGTCAATACGATCCAATACTAAACCTGTACCTACTTACCTACATTGTGATTTCAAATTCAGGACCGATTCGATACCACATCGATTTAAGAAATACGTACACGCAAACCGGTTATGGTGAGTACGTCACAACCAACCTTCTGTAGAATCGGTCAAATGAAGGAACTGATTTTTTCCTTCAGAGGGTTTTACTTTTGTTCAGAAACCACGACAGTGGCTCCATACTTCAGATGCAAAGGATAAGTTTGTCGCTCTGTACACAAAACCGATTACCCATGCGTTTCGTTTTTGTTATCGATTCTCTGTTTTATTGTTCGTGTGTCAGTATCGTTTGGTTATCGATATCGAATCGAGGTTTCTTTTATTTTATTGGTACATGCCTTCGGGTTATGCGACCTTTTTCTTTGCCAAGTTCATGTGTGATAGCAATCGGGATTTATTGCAAGAATTTTAATGCGACATGTATCTATTTTTAAAGTCATGACTAGTTTTATTGTAATAACGTAGACAAACCGTCTATGAATGTTTTGATATGAATATCATGAATAATATTTAACGAATATGGTATTGTCATACTTGCAGTCCGATGTCTACATTGTTGTTTTGTTTGAATTTCTATTTTTATAATAATTTATGGTTGCAAGTCTATTACTGCAAAACATTCTGTAGGTAAGGATTTCATTACCAAAATTGTCTATAAAAAAGGTTATACCATCGATAGTATCAGCTTTGATAAAGTTAGCGTTGTGCGAGATTTGGGTGTATGGTTCGATTCTTCACTAAGCTTCAAACACTACAAAAATTTGGTTGCCAAAGCAAGTAGAATGCTCGGCTTTGTCATGCGTACTGCAAAGTCTTTTAAGCTATTAGGTTCATATAAGACTTTGTATTCATCTTTAGTCAGATCACATCTAGAGTATTGCTCCTCAGTTTGGACACCGATTTACAAAGTCGACAGGGATAGCGTCGAATCTATTCAACGACGTTTTTTAAGGCAGCTTAATATAAAATTAGGTTAAAAAAAACTATTTTTGAGTATGAAGACCGTTTAGTTTATTACAATTTTCAGACCCTTGTGGAACGTCGTAAAATCACAGATATGTGTTTGCTCTATAAAGTGGTGAACGGCTTGCTGAGTGAGGAATTACTAGCGAGCATTGACATCACGGTTCCAAATATATTTCCAAGCGAAGACCTACTCGTACGCGTTTTAGTATTCCACCTTCAAATAACAACGTAGGGGAAAATAACCCTCTTTATCGTATGTGTCACTCATATTATGACCTAAGCACTGATGTAAGCAATGACCTCGATATTTTTCATCAAACCTTATTTAACTTTAAAAACACTCTTTATAAAATTGTTACTACTCGTAGTTTAGCGTTGTATCTATAACAGCAGAACTTTATATTAATGCTGTGTACAATATTTAGATTGGCAAATTTATAGTGTTACATTTCTGGATTAGTTTATGTAAGTTTTTAGTTTGTCAATTACTATTGTACCTTACTTAAATAAAATAAAAGAAATACAGAAAGGATATATATGATAAGATATATATGATAAGCCGTAAAGAGCTCATAGACAGTTCTCTTCATTATGTACAAGTTTTAATATGTGACCAAACCTGAAATCGTGATGAATAAAAAAAGCAATTCCTTTCTTATAACCCTGTACAATTGTACATCCCTGACATACAATCTTCCAAAAAATATTGAATGCGATTAGCTAGCTAGAATTAGCTTTATTATACAACAAACAAAAAAAAAGTATAGAAGTAAATAAAATTTATATACAGAAAGAAGATACAAGTACAAAATACAAAAATGTTTATTTGCTAAAAGTTAAATGAATCTTAGAAAAGAGAACTTTGTTAGACATAACATCTACCTCTGCCTCTATTCTCTGGACCTCTGCCCTACACTCTACAATAAATCATCGTAGCTTCTGCGAACTATTTCCAAGTTCAAATTTAACACCTACACAAATACCGATGTCTTAGTACAAGCCTCAGATAAACCTAGAACGAAAGATAGAGCACCGTGATTATCTGACTGAAGCCACAAATATTTATACACTAGGTGCGCCCCGCGGTTTCACCCGCGTTCAAAAGGTTAACATGAGTTTTGTGGGATAAAAAGTAGCCTACATGTTAATCCGGACCATGACAGACCTTCATTCCAAATTTCATGTAAATCCGTCGAGCCGTGTCGGCGTTTAGCGGTATCAAACATTCAAACGTTCACTTTTATAATATTAGTGATATATTATGTGCTGAGGATTGTCATTATATTTTTTTTTTTGTAAATCATCTGTGCAATTTCAAAATTGACACATTGACACAATTGACACGAGTAGAGCAGTATTTGATGTGTCGATGTGTGCGTCTTGTGTACGTACGCAAAAGTAGAGAAGATCTTGGCGGCTTCACCTAAATCTGATGCCGTGCTTCATCTTTCTCTGTAGGTTTGTCTGGGTGTCTAAGTACAAGCTCGTAATAGCTAACACCAGGTTTCAGTCTGGAACTGTGGAGGGTCGAGAACATTGTTAGTTGCGAACAATTATGATGTTAACTAGATGAAAACCTTTGCTCAGACGAGCTTAAGCGGAGACTACGCCTAGCAAAGTAATTATTATCAATAGGGGTAACACCTCTCCAGTAAGCGGTATACTAAGTAGGTGATATACAGGGCTATAAGGAAGTATTCATAATTATGAACACACTGTGGGACCAACCCGAAATTCGCGAAAAAAAAATCAGAATAGATTTTTCATAGAAGAATGTCTGGAACCGCTGATTTTTTTTTCGCGAATTCCGAGTTGTTCCAATAGAAAAAGTTGTTCATAATGATGAGTAACTCAAACAACGACGGAGACATCAAACAGCAAGTATGACAATACCATATTACTTAAATATTATTCTTGATATTCATATCAAAACATTCATAGACGGTTTGTCTACGTTAATACAATAAAGGAACTATGAGCCTTTTTCGGCTGATTATACCCCTTCCTTATAACTCTGTATAGCTTAGAAGAATACTACTAGATCCTTGAATTGATTCTCAATTTTATTTTTTAGCTAGTTACGCCTCGCGGTTTTACTCGTGCCGTGATGAAAAGTCCAGCTGGATTTTAGTACCTAATGACTAAAAAAAATGTTTGTAAAAAAAGGAACTAAAGAAAAGCTGATATTATAAGAGTAAAATGAGACACCCTCTCATGGTGGATATTCTGTTCAAACGCACTAGGCACCATTCCACCTTTTAAAAACAAAAAATAACAACAATAATCAAACAGCTGAACAGATTTTCTTGAATCGTAGCTAAGAGAAAAATCAAGATTTCAAAAACAAACTTTTTTTTTTATGTAATTGAGTGACGAGAGGAGCAAATCGCTCGCCTGATGTTAAACGTCACGAAAACTGAAACAAAATCGGTTGAGAGCTACGATGCCACACTGAAACAAAGATACCTGACCTCGCATTACCTCTTTTATATGCGTTGAATGTTCTTTTATACTTGGAGCCTGCGGTTGATTTGGTGATTCTGACTTATATAACTTATTTTCGATTTCTCAATAAAGTTTACGCTTATAGCTTACAGCATTACAATGACAGGTGACAGATGAAATTATGAGATTAATGTCATCATTAACACTTTGCTGGCAGGTGAATGGACAATAGCATGTGTCAACTATTGCTTAAATGGAAATAAACGTTCGTTCACATTGGGACAGTTATGTTAAATAGTTTTGAAAATGGAATATTGAAAGCGTGTTCCATCGTAGACCCTGTCATTGATTATCATAAGGCCAAATGACAGTCAAATAGCGTAACATAGAATTAAAAAAAAACAACAAATTGTTAAGAACTGAAATTTCTAAATATAAAAGAAAATATACTTTTCTTAAATATTTAGACGCAATTCAAATTACTTGTGAACTACCTAAATGTATCCCAAGACTTGGGATACATTTAGGTGGTTTATGTTACTTTTAATACTAAGTATTAAAAGTAACATAAATGACTACGGTTAAAAAAGCGTCATTTTTAAAGAGTTTATATGTGTTCAAAGATTAAAAAAAATCTTACAGCATAGTCTTGTTTCGTAAGTATTTTTTAGGCAACATATACACAGATAAGAGTACAACTTTATAACTAGTACATTCTGCGTTCATTCTAGTAATACAGCATAAAGTAAATAATGAAACGGTACTTGTAAAGTCAACTACGACGATCCAGCGTACCCGCCCCAGTGTGAAAGTGCCTAGATAGTTGACGAATGGCCCATAAATATTCATCGTCCGATGTTCTGACAGCTCAATGCAGCCCCTTGAGCTTCGGCTCTTATCGTTTGTCATACGATTGCTTTAGCTTACATTGTTTTGTGGGCTCGCTACCTACTGGGGCCTTATTCTGGCGAGTAAGACTATATCGATCACTGTCGCTGTAACATATCTGAACCAGTTCGTGTGTGGATGAGATTGGCTCAATACAGAGAAAAATGGTAAAAGGGATAGGAGGCCTATAACTAACAGTTGGTCGATACAGGGTGACGATGATGATGATGATGACTGCCGCTGTAATAATTATGGGCAAGATCGAGAGTAAAAGCGCTGGGAGAAGAAAAAAGTCATGGTTACGAAATATCTGAGAGTGGACAAGAATAGTCATCGTCGAACAACTTTTATGCTTAGCTTAAGATAAGCTGACGACCAACTTTTAAGTTGCATCACATGACGATGTTGACGGTAGCTCTCATTAAAAATTTCAATATAGACTGATATTGAGTGACTTATTTAATCTCGAACGGCTCAGAATGGACCCCCTGACGGTATTGTGAGTGAGACACAGCTATCAGTATAGCTAGTTTACAATACCTAATCCAGTTAAATAGCCGTGTCTAGGTTTATTCACGTCAATCTAGAGCACAGTCAAGTTTGCTTACTTTTAAATTAAAATTTTGAAAAAAAAAAAGGTTGCCATAAAATTATACACGTTACCATTCAACATTTTCAAGCCCTTATCTGCCGACCGCTAAGCATAAGGTGCAGCGGGGCAATTTCAACTGGTAATGGCAAAAATTACTTTGAATACTTGTAAATAATATCTGATGCAACTTTACTGAAAATTGATTGCATTCGTGCTTTAGAGTGGTTATCTGTGTTTTATTTTTCCATAATTGTATTCAATGATATTGATTCATATACTTGAAAATGGGTTACTTATATAAACATACATACATACATATTATCACGCCTCTTTCCCATTGGGGTAGGCAGAGACTACATCCCTCCACTTGCTACGATCCTGACATATGTCTTTCGCTTCTTCTACTTTCATAAGTGTTTTCATACAAGCTCGTCGGTTGCGGGTACTTTTTACGTGGCCTTTACTGAGAACGTCTTCGATTTGATCGTGATACGTTCGCCTACGTCGACCTCTACCAGCTTGTCCATTCACACTCGCCTCATAAATCTGTTTCGTCAATCGTCTTTCATCCATCCTCTCTACGTGTCCGAACCATCTCAGCATCCCTTTTTCTATCTTTGTCACTACATCTTCTACCACACCACAACGTTCCCTTATCACGCTGTTCCTCAACTTATCCATCAATGTCACTCCAGCTATACTATACTATATGTAGCTATACTTCTCAGACTTCTCATTTCCACAGCATTAATCTAACATCATTACTTATATAAAAAGGCCAAAAAAGTTGATATTCCCCCTCTGGGGGGCAAATTCAACTATTGATTATAAGCGGCGTTATAGTGTAGATCAACGGCTAAATTTGAGCTCCTGAGTTTTGTCACAAGGTCTGTTATCCAAATTGAATCCTATTGTCTATGTAATAAGGCTCATATTTTAAAAAAAACGCATTACAGATTCAAGCGGGGTAATTTCAACTGCTCGCCATAGTAAATAGTGATGCGACTGATAAAAAAAGATAAATCGATAAAATATGCTTTTACACATCTTTTATAAACATACAGTAAAAAAAAATCTTATTACGGATAATATTATTAAAAATGTGAAAGTTTGTATGTTTAGTGTACGTATTGTTTGCCAACGTTATATTGTTGATGTTTGCACTCAATACACGCGATAACAACGGCGGAACATTTTTTTTGTCTCAGGGACGCCTAAATAGCCCAATACAATAACTTTTTCTTAAATATCTTTAATGTACAGACATAGCTCTGTTATAGTTTCATAATAGTAGACTACTTACATCGATAAATTATCGAAACATGCACATTACTACTATTTAGTCATTTCCATATAAAATATAGAGGGGTAATTTCAACTGCCAAATAGTTGACATTAGCATTAACAATTTCAGTGGGGTTACTTAAACTATTGCCAAAAAACTGTTAAAACACAAAGTATAGCAGAAAATGCAAACTGGTAACATGTAGTAGGTTATAAAATATAAAACTAACCTTTAAAAACCTTGTAAATCCACATTGAAATCACTTTTTTAATTTATTTAGTAGGCTGTCAATTTGCACGTGCACGCATGGAATATGGTCGAAAACAAAATGGCCGTGTAAGTCAAAAAGTACTAGGTCTATCAGAGCCATCTATGATGGCAATACGAAAAGCGCATTGCGGTTCCTAAATATAGATGGCATTTCAACCAATTATGCAAAATACGGAAGTTAAATTGATTAGTTGAAATTTCCCGCAGTCGAGATTGCCCCGCTGCACCTTAGACAATTTTTTAAGCCCCTGATCCCGGTTCTGCTTCAATTTTATATGAATAAAATTGTTATTATAATCAATTTTTGGTTATCAACACCCTTGTTCAATTCGTAATTTTTATGTTTCCAAACGAATAAAAAATTCTTTTTATTTGTCTTCTTCACGAATATAAACAACGTCAAAACTGTCAAGTTTTCTTTACCTTCCGTCCAAAGGTTCTATTCTATTACGTGCGATATTATCTTATTTCACGAAATTTCAACGAGGAGTAACTGTGACACACATAATATATATCAGAAGCGCCAGAATAGCGCCTCTAAATTCCCAGGTATTAGAAACGTGTCTATTTCTTACCTTCCAAGAATTGAATACAGCCTTCCATAATCCTCGCCTAAATGATGATTACATAAGCAAATCTGCTCAATTAATATAACTGCTTAATTTCATTCCCGAATTTCGCTATACAAGCACGAAAATGTAATTTGGCACGGAATGTGGCGATCAGCGAACTTGGACTGCATTAGGTTTTGTAATGACTCAGTTTCACCATTATCTTACATTGCAATTTGAAAATTAATGATACCTTATCTTACCTTATCTTTACATCTGGCCTGTTCTACTATGAGATAACCTAGGGCACAAAAGCAACCAAAAATTGACACGGAACGCTTTGATTCCAATTTTATTGTTTCAATCGTCAGGGTGTGGATTGCTCTGCTTGGGTTGTTTTTCCGATAAATCTTGAATTATAATCTGGGAGTCGCAAGTAAATCGGTTTCTTCGAGGCAAGCGAGCTCCATCGTAGACCGCATCATTGCTTACTATCAGCCAAGATATAGTGATCAAACGCAAGCCTATCAATGAATTAAAAAAATATCTGCATTTGAAAAATAAACTGAAAAGAAAAGACATACTTAATTCAAAGCTAGAGCCAACAAGCACTAACGCCATTTTCAAAGAGTAACAGCTGGCTAGCAGCGCGGAGTCGACGTTTTCTGAACCGTTAAAACTTTTTAGCGGCAGAAGTGCAACTCGACTGGAGGGCCGGCTAGTTTCAAGAGCAGTTGGATTTACTAGCACCTTCTGCACACCTTTGTATTCTTTGATGAAACTAGGTTTGGATTTTTATGGGGAAATTATGGTTTTGCTTTTTGAGGTAAGATAACTGTTTGCGGCAAACTTAGATATGAATTGTATCAATCCCTAATTCCCAATTCCTTGATATGAATTGTACCTCTGAATTGATTTCTTTCACATTAGAATTAAAAATTCATACCTACTTGTATGAACTACTTACCTATGTTTTTTCATATTTCGAAAAAGATTGGATCAATAAAACGTAAGTAAATAAATAAGCACACAAAATAATATATGTAGACATTTACAAACGATTTGTAAACTCGGAGCCCTCACTTCGCTGAAGTTTGTATTAAAGATGTTGATCAATTTCAAGGTACTATTTCGAAATAGTCATTAATTGAGACTGTGTCAAAGATGTCGCGAGTTTGTGGACGGGGCGTAGGATGACGTCGGCGGGGCGTGAGCATAGTTAAAAAAATATACGTAACAGAGGAAAATAATATAATTGGCCGTGGCATACAGTCAGGCTTACCTACGCAGCAGACAGACAGACACCGTTGTCTCACCATTAGAGTTCCTATTTATTATTTTAGTATGGAGCCCTAAAACTACAATACAGTGACAGAGATATACCATAAATTTCCTCAGTACATGGCTTAGACTAGATATAATAGCGTGATTTTCTATAGAACCTAGCTGCCTCAGTTCCAGGTCTTTTGCATGAACACAAAAGGATTTCAGTAAATGATATACTTGAATGTAGCACACTTGAGTGAATTGTAGGTACTTGTAATACGTAGAAATACGCTCCCAAATGAGAAACCAACCAAACGTGGAAGTAGGTATTCCTAGAACCGTACGAAGGTACAATTACAGAGGCAATTCATCAACGACCCTTTCCAAAATCAAATCAAGGATTCCCTTAATCCCATATTAATTTACAACTGTCCGTCTAATGACCTACACCTACAGCAAACCCACATACAGATGCAACCTTGTCGCTGTAACAAAAGCGGCAGCCTCATTACGCTTTCAAGAATAGTTTGAAAACTTTACAGTGACATGGTAAGATTTTTTTTGTAGTTTGCTGGCACCGATTTGTTAAATGCCAGAGTGATTGTCCTAATTCCATTAAGGGCATTAGTGTAATAGAATTCCGTTCAATAGGATTCAACGGTAGTTTTGTTTGTTTTGGGTAGCCAAGGCCTGTTTTGATTTAGTTTCTCTTTTATTTGGTAAACTTTGGATTAAGTTTGGAGTTGGTGCTTTACGAGTGAGATTTTTTGAACAAAATGTTAAGACCTCTCTATGTTCGGCCACTAAATTGTCTAATAGTAAGCAATGGTGCCAGAAAATATTGACTCCACAATGTAAAATTAATCTTAAAACTCTGGCCTTAGAGGTTACTGTAGTTTGCAGCTTTCAAAAAACAACGCTGGCGGTAGATATTTAGTGAATGCAATTCTTAAATACCTCATACAGTGAACTTTGGATATGAGAGAAATAGAATAAATGGCGACAAATCATTAAGTATTTTTTCACCCTTCGCATTTTTGTCAAAGCAACAGAAACTTGGGTATGCAATCATTTCAACAGTTCACAAACTATTAAACATATTTTATTCGTCCTTAGATTATAGAGGTAGATATCTGATTACTTTTTAAGGATTCAAATTACTTTCCTGTAATCTAGATGCCAGTTACGTAGATCATAGATTACAAACTTCTGTGAAGGGAAATTTATTAACATACGCTGGCAACCCTCGAAGGATTTTTCCTGACAAGGGTCTAGTCTAATTGAATACGAAGTATTTATGGAAATGTGCTTATAATTCTATGTCGTGTACATACTGCAGGGTCTGGGACACACTATATGGTTGATGCAGCACCGAAGATTGTGAAAATAAAAAAAATCCTGAATCATGCTATTCTAATAAGATACTCATTATTAAGTGAGTAATAAACATTTTTCTTAAGAAGAACCATTTGAACCATTCAATTATACAGGGTTAAAAGGAAAGGGTAGGTACAAACCGAAGAGAGCTCATAATAAAAAAGTTGTTTATAATGAGTACTATGAGCCTTTTCCTTATAACGCTGCAGGTATACCTTAATTTACCTTTTTAAATCTATAGGTACACTTTTTTGCCTGTTTATGGAATTTTCATCGCATGCAATCCCAACTTGCCAGCTTACCCTTATGGTAATCGTCACATCACATCATGCTGTCTTGGGACCTTACTTTGTAAACGTGCACTTTATACGCATACAGGAAGGCCTCAGTGTTAAGCTTGTTTACTGAAATAAACGCAGTACACGATGTCTGATGTCTGAATCTGACATCAATAGAAGAATGATATTTAGGCCGACATTACAGATGTGTGGGTAAAAATTTCGGGTTAGCTGGTGACGTCACACGAACAAGTTTTGCATTGGATAGAGATGAAATGAGTACGGTTATGTTAGCGATCTTTTTCTGGAATAGGTTTTGGTACAAGGCTGGATGGTTGGATTGGTATGTTAGGTTGATGGTTTGGTTGAAATACATTGTTATAAGTAAAGGATGTGCTAAGCCGAAAAGGGCTCATAGTACTTAATTATGATAATGAACGATTTTTGTTATGGGGCCAAGCCTGAAATTGCGAAAAAAACAGGTCCATAGGAAAATTACTATGGTCACCGACAAGATCAATTAATATGTAATATTATTGCATTTTGCAGGGTATCTACCAACGCCTGAAAATCTCGCTGCTCTTACTACATTCTCTTTCGCCCCATCCCACTCTCGCTTCGTCTCCACTGCCACTCTCTCCCTCCCACCCACCAGCCCCATCACGCACAGCTGTAATTTGTACGTTTTTTGTGCGTGCTGACCAAGTAATTGTAAGTATTAATTCAGAACCGTGTTATGTGGAGCACGCGATGCCACTTTGGCCCATTGTGGATCCGTGAGGGAAGCGGTTGTCGTTACGGCGGTTTATGGAGGGATGGTGCGTAAAGTATCTTTTTGGAATTAACTACTGTAATTTCTTTGTAAAAAATGACACATGAAATGAGACGAATAAATGTAAAAGCTTGCGTTTTGCTTGATGGCGAGCAATGATGCGCTCTAGAGGTATAATGCGATTGGCGCTTGCCTAGAAGAAACCGATTTACTCGCGACTTGAAGACACCTCGTTTATTTAACAAGGATCCCTCATTTTCAGGCTTATACAATGCAATATTATTATACTTTATTGGCAGCACAAAAGATGATGGCTTGTAGACTAGCAACACTAGAAAGGTTATTGTGATCTTCTTAAAATAAACTCACAGCTTAAGGTCGTGCAATCGTCCTACTTTCAACCCTTTACGAACTCTTACCCCACGTCTCACTAATATGCATTTGATCGTAACAAACCAAGCCAGACAGACAAACGACCTACATCGAATTATGTACCAATTATTGGACCATTAGCGGTACACAGGCTTTGTTGCCATTACTGCCCAGCACGCCATTTTGACAAATTGCGTCTAGGGCTCCAAACCAGCTCCAACGAGGGTGCCCTTTATTGCCTAGTTTCCTTTGTGCCTACGTTAATGTATACGTAAATTGAAACTAGTTTTAGTCCGCGGGTAGACGGAGAAACATGCTAATAGGAATAATATTAGTATTAGCGCGATGTGTAGCCAAGCGGAACGGAAAGAGATCACCGGGCAGACTATGGTATGGACTCGCTAGTCGAATGACATTGTAAAGACGGCAGGAAGGCAATGGATGACACAGATGGAGACTGGCACAGGACTGGAAAGAATGGCGCGCTGAAGAGCCCTATGCTCACAGATCAGGCTCTATGCTAGTGCAGTGGGTGGGAAAAGGTTGATGATGATGATGTATATAGCCAAGTCATTTTTTAATAACTCTTAAGTCATAACGCCTTTCTTAAAAAATATCCGCAATATCGGTATGAAGCTTCCATTCATCATACAATGTGCCACAAAATGTGGTGGCATTTCGAAGAACTAAAACAGTTATCTTGAAAAGTCACTTTGAAACTTGAAAGTTAATTCTGGACATCGTCCGAATATTTTGACCGACTCCAAAAAGAGGTGGATGTTTTGGAAATTTATTTGAATAGTTTACTTTCTGATATCATCAAAATGTCATTGGTTTAGTAGTTTAAGCAAGTTATTTGGTAAAAATATGTCGTCATATTTTGAAGTCAGTTTTTTATCCTAAATCTTAAGTGAAAATAAGAGGTGTAAAAGAGACAGTAAAATAAGTACATTCGTTAGTGATCACAGCCTCGCCAACTTTTAGGTACAAGTTGTATGAAAAAAAAGTTAAACGGGCAGTCAGTCAATTTATTTCACTATAATTATAGTTAAAGGCATTGTTATTGTAGATGGAGGCAAAGATTAAGGTTCTATTAGCTGCTATAATAGTGTTTCATAACAGGCTTCTGTAATGTAACGGTGGGCGCTAGAAACTATGTAACTGGGCTTCAAAATGGCTGACCTTTCAAAGGTGACTTTGAAAGAGGTGATTGTTATAAAAATTTACATTTTTAAAACTTAAAAAAAATAACTTGTGCAATAAATTATATAGGTTTATTTTCATGCTTTTGTTAAGTTTGCTAAATTTTGATTTTAGTTTCGTAAGATTATTTGAAATGGTAATTAATGACCACGTGTCAGAATCAGAATCATATAGCAATGAGAAACTTTTAACAAGTGGCATAATGTATGTAGTTTGGCAAAGATACCGAATTGAAGTAGAACATTGCAGTGGTGTATGGTAGAAGCTTTAGTACTTACTGAATAGTAGCTCAATGACTATTAATACCATCTATTTGCTATTTTTAGGTGTTGCACTAGTTTTAAGCGTCATAATCCTTATGCTTGTAATATCTGGTGTGAATAATAAAAAGCCTTACTTATAAAGCCTGCTTAAAGTTAGTCACTGTTTAAAATACTCTGACAACTTCTCGCTGACATGAAATGTCACGTGCAAAAATAAGACGGAGAACTTTAAACAACGTTTAACTTTAAGCAGTCTTTAAAGTAAGTCCTATTGCCTTAACTCTATTGAGGTTATCTATCTATCTATCTATTTATTTATCACCCCTGGGCACCCGCTCGATAATCCCTCGGAATTGGTTTACAAGGAGCGCAATATTTCCGATCGCCGATTACAGGACGATGGGGCTTTATGGGAATTAGCTTAGCTTTTGGATTGATTCGCTTTTATCACTTCTTTAGTGCGTTTTGTGGGTAGTGTAGAATTATTTTTGTAAAACACATAGCACACACACACATACACAACTTACTACCGCTGAGCCAAACAGGTCGTCGGAGCATGAGTAAAGTTTATCACACTCTGCTCGATGTTGTTTGTCGTATAACAACACTCATCAAGCCATTTCAGTGGTCTTCAGGCAGCCTGAATACATAACTGCGGCTCTGTCTATACAAATATTACAGGGTTATAAAGAAAGAGTGCTAAGCCCAAAAAAATTCATGGTACTCATCGTCTTGAACCACTTTGGACAGAATGGACCAACTCAGAATTCGAAAAAAAAATTAACTGTTCCTTAGAAAAATGTCTAACATTTTCGTCAAAATATAAGGAATAGCTAAATTTTTTTTCGCGAATTCTGGGTCAGTTCGATAGTAAAAGTTGTTCATAGCATACCCTTTCCATATAACCCTGTATGAACTTACTTTATGGCCATCGAAATATGTGAAAAGAACTGCTTACTATCGAACTAAATTTTATAGTCCTGAAAGAGTAAGAGCAGTGATTTCCATTTTGCATCCATTTTTTCAGGTCAAGTGCGATGCCGAAATTGAAACGGCGTTACACAATATCCTGAAACGGGGGTCGCGGTCGGATGCGCGCCACCGGATGTTTACTTACCCGCCGCGAAACCGACGCGACCCACGTCACTTCCGGCTGCGCGAAGGCGCGCGGTAGATTCGCGACATTGCGATTTTTTCAGTTTCGAGCCCGTTTTCCGGTGTAAGCTATCATGTTTGCACATTTTTTAATTTTCTTCTTTTTAATATTTAACAAGAACATTATTTTTACAAAACAAAAAACAAAAACCGACTTCAAAAGACCGACTATTGAGTTATTCATCTATTTGTCGCGCACGTACTTAATGCAAATTTAAGACTTAAATGGTTTTCTCATGGATACCATTATCAGAACTGGACTAAATTAAAATGGGACCAAATGGGAAGCGTCAGCTTTCTAGTAAAAAAAGAATTATCAAAATCGATTCACCCAGTCAAAAGTTATGAGGTAACAAACATAAAAAAAAAAAAAAAAAAAAAACATACAGACGAATTGATAACCTCCTCCTTTTTTGAAGTCGGTTAAAAATGAATCGCTGTTTCTTTTGTCTCGCTAAAACTCGAGAACGGCTGGACCGATTTGAATATTTATTCTTTTGTTTTGTTCGCTCATACAGGGAAGGTTTAAAGATAAAAGAACAGCGGGTGAAACCGCCGGGTGCAGCTAGTTTTTAATAAAACACAATGAATATTACAATACAAAGTTATCAACTTATCATAAACTTGTACCCATGTACAACGATAGATATATAGGACGACTAAAGAGAATTTGGAAGAACTGTGTGAAAAAGGACAATTTGAAAAAGAAGGGAGTGAATTCAGACATGACGAGTGATATAAATGAATGGAAGAAGTGTACATACTGCACCGACCCCACGTAGGTATAAGGGTAGGAAGATGATGATGTACTATGACGAAAATACGTTTATTACGTAGTACGGAAGTAGTACGTGAAGCGAGTCCTTAAACAGCTTTAAAGCTGAATGAAAAAAAATACTCTAAAAAAGTCACTAGACAAATTAACGTGCGACCCGAAATCGCGTTGTCTCAAGACACCACTGCGCACAATTCGCGTGCACATCTACACAAAAGAAACGATAAGTCCAAGCATTAAGGCAACCATGAAATTTAACGCAGAAATTAATGCAGGAGTCCGGGTGTTTAGCTGAGCTTTGTCTTACAGCTTCCTTTTTGCAGAGTGAAATGGTTAGCTCGAGGATTAAGTACCGTTTAGTTGTTTCTTTTTTTTTGTAAGCCGTGGTAGCTCAGTGGGAGAACAGCCGCTTCGCATTCTTGAGGTGGCGGGTTCAAACCCCGACTTGTACCAATGAGTTCTTTGGGACTTACGAGTATGTACGAATTTACATACCACTGGCTTTTCGGTGAAGGAAAACATTGTGAGGAAACCTGCATATGTCCGGAGAAGAAATTCAATGGCGTATGTGAATCCACCAACCCGCACTTGGCCAGCGTGGTGGAATATGGCCTAATCACCCTTCGAGGGTAGACCTGTATCCCAGCAGTGGGAAGATTAAAGGTTACATATACATTAGTTGTTTTAGTTCATCTCAAAGCGAAAAGTTGTAAAGTTTTTTAAAGCGCCATCTAGTTCAATTAGCTTCGAACTAAAATGTACAGCTCATTGGTATCTCACCGTCCAGTTATAAACATGAATAGGTTGAATGCTTTGACTACTCTACTTAACTGACGTAAACAAATTTATAATTATTATTAGGAAGAAGCAAAATAAAAAATATTTTACTAGGTATTATTTATAATTTCATATTTCAAACCTGAAACCAGGCTCTCAGTTTAAATGAGTAAAGAAATATAAAAGTTTTCTTGTCTGGTATAAGAAGCGCCGGTTTTACATCTAGGAAGTAATTATCTCTCTAAAGTTGTAAGGAATCAAGAGTGGACGACTACGGCTGCGTATTCACAAAGTGCTTTAAATAAAAAAAAATGTTGTTTGCGTATTTAATTGATATTTCATTGAATAAGTATTGGGTACAAAAAATGGCATTAACAATTATAAAATGGCTATATACGCGGTCTAATAACATTTTATCCAAACACATTTTGTCTATATGTCAGTTTTTTTATATTTATCTGTCAGTTTAGTTATAAGTATTTTTGTTTTTTTTTTTTGCTTTCTACTTATTGTCATTTTTAGTAATTTATTGTACAAAATCAATAGGCCCAAGTTTGAAGGCTTTTTAAGACAGATCTAAATTTTCTAAAACTATTGGCATCCTTGTCTAATGGCTTGCAATGATAAAGACAGATATATTTTTAGTTAGTTTAGATCTGTCTTAAAATGCCTTCAAACTTGGGCCCATTAGCTACCTACTAGTAGATTTGAACTTAAGCGTCAAACTACATGAACGGGAGAGCAAGATTTACCTTCTCCACATTTTTTTACCTTAATCTCAGGTACAGAGCACTTCGTGAATACGCGCCCTACGGCCGGAAGCCGTGCGATCATTTGACCAACTTTTTTCATTATCTCTCGGAACTCGAATACTTTTATAGTAGTCCTATTTCGTTTTAGTTGTGATTTTCTTCTCGACTTTCTTTTTTTTACTCTCCCTTGTTAACTACAGTCGTTAGCTTTTACCAGGCAATTTTGTTCGTTATCCGGGAGCGAATGAGGTAACTTTGCTTAATGTTGGTATTGGTGGAGTAGTAAAATGATTATTAGGTTGGTACGGCTGATGGTGGGGGGGGGGGGGGATAATAAAGAGAAAGTTGCTGATAAGGAGCGTAGGTTCGTTTCGGGAATTTTTTGGGGCGTTTTTTGTGAAGATTGGAGTAAAGGTTTGAGTGGATGAAAATGTGGATGACTTAGGTTGGTTATTAAAGAAAAATATTTCAAAGATATTCTAGGTAAGGTTTAGTATCTAAGAATTTATCCTCTTTCTCTATTCTATGATACCTGAAAGAGATCGCTTTTAGCAATAAAGCCGCCAGTTCCTGCTATCTCTTACGTGTCAAATTTATTTCTTGTAATTCCAGGTGTGAATAATCAAGAATTAATCCATATTCATCTGATGATAAAGTTCAATTTCCAAATAAAAGCCATTTCAACCGTATCTAAAAAAGAACTTGCAAATGTAATTTTTCAATCAACAAATCTACCTCAAGTCACGTGTTCCCGCCAGTTACAAGAGGGCTGACGTGACGGTGGACGACGTCCCGCTGAGATCCTATCCTACTTGGTATTGGCATGCTGGCAACTGATCGGGTTGACATTTGTAAAATGGTAATAAAACAAATGGGCATCTTTATCAACGGGTAAGTATCCGGCATGCTTCATCTTCGGCCACATCGTCGCTTACCAACAGGCGAGTTGGTGGAAATACAGGATTATTCGCTTTTTTAGTAAAGAACCAAAGAATGAGAGGCACCGTGGGATCACTAAAATTCAGATATTTTGTTTCTTTCAACCAAATTAATTATTACTACATTTTTTTTTTATAAAGTACTAGCTGACCCGTGCCCACTTCGTTGGGCATAATGTTAATTAAACCCGAAGCCATCGCGCGCCGTCCGGACCGTTTTTTCTCCGATTCACTTTGCAAAACGGACTACCACGTAAAAGCCTTTTTATTTTTCGGTTTTTTATATAACCTATGACACTCAGCAATAATGTGGCTTTCTATTGGTGAAAGAATTTTTAAAATCGGTTCAGTAGATCTCGTGATTACCCCTTACAATTTAACAAATATACAAACACACAAACTTTACTTCTTTATAATATTAGTATAGATATTAGTATAGATAAATCCGCATTTGACCACCAACTTGCCTGTTGGTAAACAACGATGCGGTCGAAGATGGAGCACGCAGATTTAGAAGATACCTATTCACTCTGCCCTTGAAAAGTCCAAGATTATATCTCTCAGGGAACAAAGAAGCCGGAAGTCTGTTCCATTCCCGGGCTGTACGGATTAGGAACGTGGACTCGAACCGTTTTCTACGTATCCAGGGGAAATCGACATACTCGTATATAGGTAGTGAGCACAATCGTTTTTATTTTGGTAATAATCTACTCGTATTTTTATTAAGGCTAGATACAAGATATAAGCTTTAGCGAAGCTTTTAACCTCGTTGATAACATATTATCATCATGACTATTTACAATTTGCACACGCTTTTTATTTTTAGAAGCTTTTTAGGACAGAAAAAAAAAAATTACAAGATGTTCAAAAGTATGTAAAAATGATTATCACTGAATGGACCAGAATATAAATTGCCTAGTTTAAAAAAAATGCTTTAATTAAAGGTAATTTCTTTGAACGTCTTTTCTTCAAATAAAAACCCCCTTAAACACTTAACACTCCGTTTTAAAACTGCCAACTTTTATAAAAGCAAATACTTACCAATACTTCGTCCTACCCGCGCCTCCTTAAGTAAACTTCCGGACCTACTTCCGTTCCGGAAAGCGCAGCCGGACCGGACATGGAGTATCGACTGTACTGACAAGCAACACTTGAGACCACCCTTATTATCATGACCATAAGGTCTAAGATATTGACGGTAGGTGCGTGTTTTGTGGTATTATGTACAAACAGGTAGCTCTTAGTTATTGTTAGGATTTACTTGGTCAGGCTATAGACTTGGATAGCTACGTAGATACTATTATTATATTCTGTAGTTCCGTTCTTGAGTTTCTTGGAATTGGTTTCGAAATCCGGCAGAAGTTGGGAATTAATGCTGAATGGTAGTCAAGTGAGTATGGTTTCTGTATTGATAAATAATTTATTACTTCTATATTTTATACCTAAGACAAAGTTGGAAATTGACTGGAAATATTTGATAGATTTTGAATAATCTTTTCCTTTGAACTATTAGGTACTATTTATTTTCATCAAATAAATTTCGTTTGACTACAATAATAATGACTCTTCACATGAAAAATATCTCTAAAATTTACAGACAATTTTCAGCAGTTAGTGCAGTGAGTAACTCGGTCGGACGTTCTAAATATATCGAAAGCCATATTGCAGGGTGTGAATGACTAAAAAAATATACACGAAGCTGCCAACAAAAGTCATCATAAAGTATATTATATCGGGCAACGAATAAAACCTGTGCCTCCTGTGAAAAATCACACAACTCGAAGGACGCCATTTCCGAGTTGTAATTTTTTTATCAGGAGGCACTGAAACGTAGGTTCGTTTCAGTGCCTCCTATTTCCAAATTTTATCAAAATCAATTGAATAGCTTCAGAGATACGTGAACATGTGTGACGAGTATATAAATATTCACACACACACACAACACATTTATAATATTAGTTGAATATTCGTTGTAGGATAAAATAAGAAGTTTTCAAACACAAACTGCCGTTAACGTATACCGTAGTAACTATTATGAATCTACGGCTGCACGCCATCGCAGTGTTGTTGAAGACGCGAGACCCAAGTTGCGCCGCTTTACGGTGCGGGACTCAGGTATTTCAGTTATTAGCATTGGAGACTGAGTTACCAGTCGGGTAACCAGATCTTCTGCGATTTAGGACTGCTAAACAAAGATATTCATTCAGTTTAATTGTGTGCTGCTCTTGTCAGTGGCGACAAAAGCAAGGTATCGATTCAATTTTGTCATTCAACTGTCATTTCAATTTTGAGACGGACCAAAATCGCTATTTCGCCATACAAACGGCTCAGCTATACCGTTATTATTCTGAGGCTATACCAGTGTGACGTCACCGTCGCTTCGTTCGTTCGTTGACAGCGGAAAAAAACGGTTAGGCATCACCAACGTTACAGTTTAGGAACGGCGACGATAACGTGACAAGACCGTCAGTTGTCTAGTGCGACAACTGGTGGCCTTATCGTTAAGAGCGATCTGTTAATACGTGGCATACAAGCAACGGGCCATCTGATGGTAAGTGATCACCGCTGCCTATAGATACCTCCAATGCCAAGGTATCTCCAGTGCAGATTTCTGGCCAAAGGGTCTAGTGTTTCAGCGTTACTGGGAGGCGGCACGAGATGCAAAATCCCAGAAATTATATTTTTTTACTTAATTATATTTTATAATTTTTGTGTAGGCCAGTCTATAGGCTGGGTATTTGTTAATGTGGGCCTTGTTGCCTGATGCAAATTTATAAAAAAATATCATGAGTATAAAAAAAATTAAGAAATAAAAAAAAAGGAAAAAAGGAAGTGAGAAGTGTTTTAAGATTTTCTGTAATATTGAAGACAGTCTCATAGTCCGTTGACGTGTGGTCCCTCCAAAGAGTGTCAAATATCTACTGAAACCGAGACAAGTTATAATGAGCAATGCAGGTGCTCTGTATTGACTCCCGCTATTAAAATTCATGACGATGTTTGAATAAAACATTTCAAGATATCTTAGCGGCAAGGAGATGCACTGAGGTTTACAAGACTTGGGTCCTTGCATTGGTTATGCCGGGCTTTATGGAAAGGGTATGCTAAGAAAAAAAGAGATCTTATACTGCTATTTGATCATGAACAATTTTGAGTAGGGGACCAACTTTGAAATGGAAAAAGAAAATCAGTTGTTGCAAAAAAATGACAATAAATGCTTATACAATAAATCGCAATTTCAGGGTTGGCCTTTAAAAAAAGTTGTCCTTAATTATGAGTACCTATCAACTGTCAGCTCTTTTCGGCTTAACATACCCTTTCTTGATGGCCCTGTATTATTGATCTATTCCGGTTATGATAAATTATTATTATACAAGGTTATAAGAAAAGGGCAAAGCCAAAAAGGGCTCATAGTACCAACTCATCATAACAAACAATTTTTGCCATGAAATCAATTTCGAAATCACGTTAGAAATCGGCTGTTCCATTGTGAAACTTCAATGACACTCAAAATGTATGGAGCAACTGACTTTTTTATTGCAATTATCAGGGTTGGTCACATAAAAAAAAAAATTAATGATTTTATTTTTTAATCTGGCCTTATTAATTACAGTAGTACAAAATAATAAAACAATTCAAAAAGCGTGGAAACCGTTAGGTATTACAATTAATATAATTAAGACTCAGAAGATATTACGAGTACAGACTATCTTTTGTCATCGGCTTAAAAATCAGTTGCTAGGTAAGGAAAACTCCAAGCAGAATAATAAGTAAAATCTCTATTTAATGGAACCTATTAGTGTTTTATAAAACACTTCAAAAATATTAATATTTATAATTTATAAGAATATTTATTTAGCTCTAGTAATGTTTGCAGCGTAGTTAGACTAGGTTTTTGGAACCGATCATTGAAAAGCAACGGACGACATGGTCATTCTTCGAATGGGTGACCGCGAGTGGCATTTACAACTCAACAAGCCTTCAGGTGCCTTCAGCCTTTAGGTTACAACAAGGCTTCAGGTGGTCTAAAAACTTTGACACTGGGGTTGGCCACTTTGCTCATGCAAAATTACTTATTCAGATCGAAATTTAAACCCAAAGCTAAAACAATACAAATAGTTCTAAGCCAGTAGCAACATAATTGAAAAGAAAATTGAAAGACAATTTCAAAATTAAATCTGCACATACACTGCATTGAAGGCGCGTAAAATCGCGTGCACCCAGGGTGGTGTGAAATTGAATTACCTGGACCAATTACGTGGTCACGCCGGCGGACTAATAGAAATTAGAATAAGGGGAGGAAAAATAAAGACTCGGTATTCAATTTAACTTACAATGTTGCTTATATCATACTAATTTTGAGTTTTGGATTTTGAAGCTGTGGTAGCTTAGTGGGAGAACAGCCGCTTCACATTCGTGAGGTAGCGGGTTCAAATCCCGCTTCTTAATAATAGGAATTTTGTAATTTATGATCGAATTTTACTTAGACTAGACTAGATTTTACTCAGACTTTTATGTGAAGAATAACACGAGGATGATAGACGGTTGACTTTGGAGATGATAAATTTGTTATTTTGGACTTCTCGTAACCCATTGAAACGTCTTATAACGAAGGAAGAAACTAAGAGATCATACATATTTTTTAAATAGTCTTACAATAATAAAATCATATTTATCTACTTTTGATAAAATTTGCAGTCTGCCCAACAAACTGTAGAATCCCTTTTTGTTTAGATGCAATGGTTGAAATAATCTAGATATTTTAATATGTACTTGTACATCAATGTTCGAGTTAATTATTTTAAAAGTAATTTATTGTCAATGTTGAAATTAACATCTGTCAATAACTCTGCACGTTGTCGCGCCGCGGCGGCCGCAACCGCACCGCGGCGCCAACCGCGCGTTACCACCGCGCTCCGATTTTCACCGGTTAAATCTGGTTAAAATCCGGTTACGATTCGTTTCGCGTTCGTTACGGACGACTGGATACCTTTTTTGGTTCTTTTTGATTGGAATTTTTGGTTGGCTTAATAAAAATGCCTGAATAAAGCTCAAAACTTTCGGTTTGGACAGATAAAAAAAACTTAAATCCGTTTCAGCAAAATTGCTTCAGCTTGCACTAAAAACTGTCAGGTGTGCACCTCATAAAGTGAGAATGAAATGGACAGAAAAAAACGACGTGAGACTAAGAGAGTAGGACTATCCGCCCATTCAAATTGTGCTGTCTAGTAAGTTTTACATACTAATTCTAATCCAATACACATGTTATGACGATCATGATAATCATATGATTAGTATACCCTTTCGTACATACATACCTACATACTGATTAGTATATTTTTAGAAAGGAAAACCAAAAGAAAAACAAAACAAAATGTAAATGAAACTAAATAAAAATAACACTTGTCAATAATTAAAACAAGACGTGGGTAAGCCAATCGCAATTATGCAACGTCCGTCTATCCCTGAAGCCCCGAGCAGGAGTGAACGAGGCGACGATGGCGCTCTGCTTGCTCGTTCTCAACCACTCCGAAGGAAGCTGCGACGTGAAGACTGCGACTACTATATCGGCCCAACCCGTAGATCGCAAAAAAAATCTGCTGTTCCATTGAAAAATATCAAAACTCTCGACAAAATGTACTATGAGCTCTTTCCTTACAACCCTGTATCCACACAATCATCTTAACAATCTAATTATAATAAATCCGTTTTACCTCCAACGAAACAATTTAATATCCAAAAAATAATACCAGATTAATCGCTCGAATTTCCATCAGGATACCCTTGCGGTATTAATTCTCCATAACTGATTCAGTTCCCCAAAGCCCGATGTTTCCCGATGCCCCATAATCTGCCACACACTCCTGGGTAATTGAATTTTAAATATAATCATTTTAGGAGCATCCTGTACGTGTGACATGATTACGCTCGTGGTTCAGCTTGCTTGTGGAGGTGAGAGAAATTATGTTATGAGATAAACTTGTGTTGTTTTAGCTAACAGTTTTTGCCGTGAAATAATTCTGTTACGTCATTTCGCAACGAAAAGTGAGCAACGTTTTATAGGGATACGAATAATAGGTCACATGTTGAATTAACAACAAACACTTCTTTTAGTCGACGCCGCTGGTGATAAGAGCGCTGGCATATTCCTCGCGTAAAAAAACCTCTAGAGCCATTCAATGCGAGACTAGGCCGCTAGCCAGTGGTGTAAGTGTCCAAGGGCAGCGGCTTGCTAGATATATCACCAGGCTGACTCAATTGTCAAAAAAAAATTGTAGTTTCTGATTTTCAGATCACAGTTCCTTAACGTGGCTGTGCAACTATATAACGTAGATGTTTTTGCTTGTAGATGCACTGTGCTCTAGCATATTGACTAGATTCTCTTTTTGCAGTTGCCAGAGTCGCTACCAGTAATTTTTTCATCTTACTGGATATATAACTATGTAGGTAGGAACCTACTTGTATAACAAGAACAGAATAAACAAGCTCGGATCTACAGCTACTTATTTCAACCTTCGAACCTTCGTCCGCCAGCACGCTCCACCAGACCTGATTGCCAAGCCGCGGTCGTCCCAATAACTGTCGTCGGGTTTCCACACGATTTGTTCACTGACAAGACCCGGGAGTCCCGGACCGGCCCGGATCCGGACCGGCTCGTGTGTGTTGGACGGTGGATTACGCTTTTAATATATGGAGGTCAGACTTAAGCTGAAATGTTTTAAAAAGGGAGAACAGAAAAATCTGCGCTAAAAGCAAGGGATGTAATTCTTGCACAATGTCTCTGACCTCTATCAAGTAATACTGAAAATAATAAGGAATTTAATTTCATTTAAATCAAGCTTTTATTGCATATTCATCGGAATTAATCAAGTAAGTATACCATAATTTTCAGTTCGACCGGACATCGGGAAGTGATTCAAAATTCAGTTGCAAGATTTGATCCATATCACAGTCCATACTATTAAGGCAAGTTAATAAAAAGCTTGTAAAAAGGAAAGAATATTTTATTTAGCTCATTTAATTAGTGATTTCCTGAAACTTTGGTATTGCTGAAAAACTGATATTATTTTCAATGAGCTCATGGATCGAACTCTATTACAAAACAGTATGTATGAGATATGATGCTGTGATGTTGATCGCATCGTTTTGTTGTTGCGCATATGTAAAGGATGGCTTGTTCTGCTTACGTATTCGAAGGATAGCTGACTGAAAATGAGAAACAGCATTTTTATTTAATTTTTCATACATAATAATTAATATGCAGTACACTATATTTTGATAGAGGTCATGATATGATAGCTTACTGAAGACACAGTTTCATGGAATTATATGTATTTTATTGAAGACCAATAATAATACCCATTGTTTGTAAGAATTTTGAAAAGTCCAAGTAAATGTAAAACTGTGCCTTTTTGGATAATAAATGCTATTCTATTTTATAAAATCGAGTTACTAGAATGATCGAATTCTCTCACAGTTTGTGAATCCCAAGCATGCTCTAGTTTTCACAAAACACAGACGTCGGCGAAAATCTCCACTCTACTTACAAGGTTAGCAGGTAGGGTATGGTCCACTCGATCAAAGTTCAACAAAGGTAAAGGGTTCGTTTACTTCGTTTGTTTAGGTAGCTTCGGTCAACTACCGAAACTATACCTTACAAGATTGGTGTTCGTTTAGAAAAATCCTGCGTAAGTATCTGAGGAATCCTTGGCAAAGGTAAACAGAATTTCAAAAAGTTATGGATGATAACGTAGCGTTCACAGCTTAGTTTGACTAGCGCCGTAAAATTTAGCCCAGGTTGTTTGTAGTTTGAAAATACAGCCGCAAAACTCGCTTTAAGGTCCTTCAGGCGACCTAAAAACTTGGCCTACATAAACTTACCTTATTTTAACCTCAGACCAAGTAAAAAGGCAGATATAGTCCCGCCTTAGATCCAAGCGAAGCCAAAAACTATCCTACTGCCTGTGTACGTAAATTTCACGCACTTAGTGACGCATAAACACTACCCGAATGTCAAAATGTCATTTTGAAATTTGTATTCCAAATTATAACCTGAAAATTATGATGTTTATGTGTATTTACGATAAGTAGACACGTGGAAAGTTATTCCATTAGACGTCTTTTTTACTTTTGGGTATATAATTTTTGCTGTTTTATTTAATTGTCATCATTTTATTAATGTATTTTTCTTATCCACGTTTTCTGATCAACTGACGTAAAAACTGACGATTCATTCGGGTAGTTTTTATGCGTCAATATGTGCTTGAACGTATACGTACACGGGCAGTAGGGTAGTTTTTGGCTTCACTTGGATCTAAGGCGGGATTCTATCTGCCTCTCTATTTGATCTGAGACTTTAAACATAATTTTATCACACATGTTCCTGTTTGTGTTGGACCACTAGCTCATCTTATAAGATGCGACGAAGATAGTAGATTAAGATCTGCTTCCTAACATTGATTATACGCGACATTACGTTAATTGTTAGAAATTAAGATAGATGTTGGTTGTAAGTTGTAACCTGATAATTACTTAACAGAGGTTGATCTCGTCCTGGAACACGCAAGAACACTTATAATTGCTGTGTATACAAAACTAGGAATAAATTTAGTACTATCTACCTAAATACCTACTTTTAAAAGAGTCAAAAAGAGGGGAAGGATATTCAACGAACAGCACAGAACGGTCGACGATGACCATCACGACTTAAAAATCAGCCTTTCCTTACCACTAAAGCATTAGCAAGAATAAGGTTTGACAGAAAGTTAGCTTCATTCATATCTACCACAAAATTCTGCCTATTACTTTAATGTCACATTAATGTCAAACCTACTTTTTTACAGAGTTAGTCGAGTTTTACAGAAAAAACAAAAATCCAACCTAAATAAAAGCCTCCAAGACTAATAAAGTACAGTGAGGAGATGGCCAGTAGAAAATTAAAGAACAGACAAGTGGCAGCCGCCATTTGTCCGTCTGTCTTTCCTCTCGCGGAGTTCATTCGGTTAACGTTCACCTGGGGATCTATGAGGGGAAACACAGGGTGAGGGAAAACAGAAGCCCCTGTAGCAGTTGGGATACAATTATTTTAGTTTTCTTATACTTACACGTACAAGATTCCGCGGTTGAAGAGCCAGAGGTAGACCTAGAACAAGGTGGGAAGATGAAGGAGGACATGAACGAGTGCAATTTTTCCAAAGATGATATCCAGGACATAGCAAAGTGGAGAAGAAGAATTAAGAAGGCTGACTCCACCACCATGTCGGAGTGGGATACATAACCGGGAAAAGAGAGGGAGATACCTATATCTAGAACCGTTGCATTGTGCGCGAGTAGCGGATCCATGATTTTGGTTTGAGGGGGCCTTAGCTCGGCAGCTGAGGTTAAAAAAAATAGTTCACAGGTATTTGGGGTGCTCTCCGTGAGCCACCACGCGAGATGGCGGTCATAGAATAAAAAAAAACATTTCAGCCCGAAATTCGCTCCCGTATGTTTTGACACAACTAGCCCTTCCAGGCCTCTTAGTACAGATGAGATTAGATTAAACGCCATGCCCTTAACAATACTCCGGGGGCGATATATCTACGTTTAAAGTGCTCCAGCCAATTCTAGAGACATATGGAGTTGGGCCGTAAGTGCTGCCCTTTCTGCAAGTGTGTCGCGAAATTGGTCTAGACTATTGAATCTTTAGCGTAATTAGTCCCGTGTTCTAATGAAATACTAGTGGTTTTGCCACCTGCAACTGCTACGACCTGATTGGCTCTGCGGTAATATATCCGCCTTATAAGCCAGAGGTTCCGGGTTCGATTCTCGGCCGGGCAAATGTTTAAATGATGAATTTAAATATCTGTTCTGGGTCTGGGTGTTAGTTGTCCTTGTCTTTGTGTGTGTTCCATGGCATCCCCAGGTAATAAATATAGCCTATGTCACTTTGGGATAATGTAGCATTCGAATGGTGAAAGAATTTTTGAAATCGGTCCAGTAGTTTTCGAGTTTATTCCACACAAACATCCAAAAATACAAAAATACAAATCTTTCCTCTTTATAATATTAGTATAGATTAGTATAGATGTGTTCGATTAAAGAAATGTCATTCCCATACATTGTCTTAGTTTTCCATAGCGTTCGCGATTATGTAATTGCAAATAAGATAGGGGGCTGAGATACTCCAAAAAAAATTAAACAAATACCTATACCGTCATAAAAATTACAGATTCTCCTTGAACTCCATTTCATCCAGCATCATAATTTCTGGAGCAATCCAGACACAAATCCTGTTCCTGAGGCAATCTGGGCCGATGTATCGATACTACGGATGCTAACTCACTGAATGCGTAGTAAACCGTACGTGATTGTAGGCAAGAAGTAAGTGGACGGTTATGTTACGAGACGTTTTTCAGTTTTTAGTTCATCTACTCCTAACAACGTTTCATATGTGAAAACTAAAAGTTTTACTGCCAGGTCTAATATAAAAAAAGTAGTGAAGGAAATCTGTAATTGTAGAATAGATCTTACAAAAATGATTCTCAAGTATTAAGTGTAACGTTATTAAAACTATTATCTATCCACGTAATGGAATGTAAATTAATGTATTTTTAGTTCAATTTCATTTATTCATTTCATTCATCATAAAATATTAATCATCTAATTAAAATATCAGAAAATAAATAGCTCAAAATCATAGTTAAAAGTCGGGTTAAAATTATAATTATAAATTAGTAAGTGACGATTGAAACAGTAAGAGAGAATTGCATTCCAAAACATAAATACAAACTGTTAAAAAGGATTTAATTTGAAGGAGCAACAGAAATTATATTTCAAGAAACAGAAAGTTATTTCTGTTCTAGTAACTTAAACCATCGCTAGCTCTCCTCAACGTAGTAAACGGTTCCTCGCAAGGGGTGCATAAGATAATACAACACAATGAGAAGAAAACTCGCCGGATAAATCGAAGGAAAAGCAATGAATTTTTATGTATCCATTCGTGTGATATATCAGGAGCGGGAGATATATGGGCTACGGCAAATAGACACAAGAACATTATTTTTACAAAAAAAAAAAAAAAAAACGACTTCAAAAGACCGACTATTGAGTTATTCATCTATTTGTCGCGCACGTACTTAATGCAAATTTAAGACTTATATGGTTTTCTCATGGATACCATTATCAGTGCATTTCGGAAAAATTGTGTATACTCGTAAATAACGTTTCACACTTATAGCTCTCCTTAAGAAAACCTGTAATTATAATTTAATTAGCGGCTGCCGAATGCATTGTCATTTATAATATTAGTAGGAAAACTACAGTATTAATTATTATCCTTGTTTATTATCTTTAGGCTGCAACCTTTTATGTATTATTACCAATTTATGTAACAAAGATCATACCGCTGATAGCCATAATGACGACTTGCCAAAGGCAAATTCCCAATCTTTGAATCGCACCAATTTACACGTTGCCAGATTTACTTAGTGTTTAAACTGTAAAGGGCTGCAATATATAATACATTGTTTTACCAAAAAATGTACAAGTTGAAAAAGGGCTTTATTACCTACAGAATAAAAATAAGAATCGAATAGTTCTTACTAATATTTATCTATTACTCAAAATGTGTATAACCTAGTCACAAAATTGGCAGTTTGGATAGTTCGTAAAATTATGCACAGAGAAACTACTTTTTACTACATTTTACTTTATAAAATAATGGGGCTGCTATGTTCTTGACATAAATCTCAATTCATGATAGAGTTGGCGGTCAAATGCAGACAAAAAAAAAAAAAAAAAAAACCAAGAAAACTGTTTGCTACAACAAAGTTTAAGAGGCTATCCTAGCCATTCTCGATGATCTGGAAAAGAATAAGTCAAAATATTATATTGGTACTATTTTTTTTTAAACGAGACACTGCAAATGAATGAATTATCACGCGTTGTCGTCACCAAAATAGTTATGTTACACTTGGAGCCCGGGACTTTGTCACCGGTGTGGTGTTAGTTGGCTCTCGGATGTTGCTCAGACTTCGAATAGCAGACTATAGTTACAGCCTATAGCACTCAGGGATAGTCTAGCTTTTCATTGGTAAAATAATTTTGGTGGATCATGGTCCGATTTTTTTTTTCTCCGGACTAGTGCAGTAGTTTTTGGAGATTATCCTCTACCCTAATACGAACTACTTTTACTAAAAGAACAACGCCAAAAAATCGGCTGTTTCAAATGAAACTATGACTATTATGACCTCTTTTCGGCTTGCACACATTTTCCTTATAATACTTTATACGTAATGAATAATTTACCTTAACCACTAATATATAGTTGTTAAGGTAAGCTTTTCATAATATACATTAATATAATTATATACAAAATAAGTTTATTAGGTATATCAAAACTAACCTGGAAGCCCCAGACGAGCGCATCGTCGAATCCTCCACTCATATGGAGTGTCATAGTGAATGTAAGGTTTTTCCTCTGTAACACAAACATTGGTAAACTATAATTTAATCCTTTCCTAGTCCTACTAATAATATCTATTATAAAGGCGAAAGTGTGCGGGTGTGTGTCATGTGTATATGTTTGTGAATGATTGGTATCATGTTTCTACTAAACAGATTTTGATCGAAATTTAGATAGCTTTTGTTCTGAAATAATACGCATCATCTTTTTATCGCGCGGGTGAAACCGCGAGGCGCAAATGGTAACGATAAACAAAATTACAATAAATTTCTATAATATTTGCGCTCCACGAAACCGTTAAATAAAAAAAAAGTCTATCTGGGGAATAAGCTTCCATTCCTAATTTGATTCAAATACTTTCAACTGTCTTTGTGCGAGTGAGTTATTTACATTTTGACATTTTATCGTTATTAGTGCAAGTTGCAAGATGCAAGATTTGGCTGTGATACAGTTTTATTCTCTACGATAACAAAATAAGTCGACTTTTTAAGCACTGCTTAAGTAATTTTACCTTCGCTTTCTCCTGTAGGCAGAGGGTGAGGCTGCCTTTGTAAAATATTGTGTGAACCTAAAAATAAAAACATTTAAATCGAAATAAAATCTATGATTAAAATTATACTGAAACACAATAAAATCATTATAACCAAAATAAAACAAAAACCCGAGTGCAGATTTTAGTCTTGGAAATTTTGGACTAAAAAATTTTTTTTAATTAATCTATGTAACCTAACAGAAAGCATTTATTCACAGAGACCTAAATTATGCAAATACAAATTAATATTAAACTAAAAAAATAGTCCATGACAATTTAGATTCAAAGACAAAGTAATCGCGAGTCCACACCTGCGCACTCGCAAAATTAAAAATCATAGTGTGAGCACCTTTGGACATATTCGCGAGCGGTTAGAGAGTAGTTACAATGTTTTCTCGCGAACACTATCAGTGCGGTTCGCGAGAGAAGGGACATGAGACAGCATTGTGCGCCTAACATTGCGTTGCGTCCATAGCCTTTTTTTGAACCACACCCGATGTCCGATTGAACCGAAATATGATATAACTACGTGTGTAACTCCGATAACAATGCAATAAATATCAAAAGTTATGAGTATTTTAAAAAATTGGTTGTCTGTATATTCGGCTTACGGGCGATAGTTTAATGTGACAACGCCATAACAAAACATTGATGAAATGATTGTATGCTTTTTTCGCTCTGATCGTAATGTTACAATGAGCGTAACGGGACACTTTTTCGTGCGTGCAGCCGGCGTTCATCGATTTATTAATTAGAATTTAGACGTTGTCACGTCAAAACATAACTTAACTTATTAGCGTACAAATGATCACGTCTTGGCCACGGGACGAGGTAAGTACTCGCGATTACGATTGGGTGGTTAAAAATACACTGCGCTAGGATTGGCCAGCTTCCGAAACTAATAAATTAATAAAATAAATAAATAAACGTTTCACACTCACAGCTCCTCATAGGAATAAATCCTGTGTCGGGGATGCCATGGGAGACACAAAGACAAGGACAACTAACACCCAGACCCAGAACAGATATTATATTTAAATGCATCATTTAAACATCTGCCTGGCCGGGAATCGAACCCGAGATAAGGCGGATACACTACCGCCGACCAGGCCGACTAACTATAAGGAATTTCTGAAAGACTGCGAGTAAAAAGCAGAAATTATTACTTACCTAGATCGGGCACAGCGTGAGGCACGTCGTACACGTGGCTTGTTCGTATGCTTTCGTATTCGTGGGATATTACGGAGACTCCACTATTCGCATAAATATTTCGATTATCCATGTTGGCGTATTCAGGAACGGTTTTAGAATTTTTACTATTCGCATAAATATTTCGATCATCCATGTTGGCGTATTCAGGAACGGTTTTAGATATTTTCCAATAATGCCATCCTGGAAAAAGATAGCATAGATTACTATGAGTTATTTATCATCATTAAAGCTCTGTTTATCTTCTTAATATATATAAATTACGTGTCACGTTGTTTGTCCGCTATAGACTCCTAAACTACTTAACCGATTTCAATCAAATTTGTATCAGTTCGATCTAACTTAGGAGATAGGATAGCTCACATCTCAATTTATAGTAAAAAAACATGAAAAATTAGTAGCGCTTTGGACAATGTAAACTTTTATAATGTAACTTTTGACATTTGACATAGAATTGACGCAATGGCTTTTGACAGGACAACGTCTGCTCTGTCGAGTCAGCTAGTCTATAATATAATTATGTGTATGGTTCTTGTCTAAAGGCTTCCAGTAAATAATAATCTCACTTCAAACTTTCACTAAGACCTAGGTACTACTACTTTTTACCTATTTTTGTGTTAATTTATTATCACTGAAAAAAAAAGTCAGAGATAAAATTAAAATTTGCAATGAACATTCAAAACCTCGTTAAGTTTAAGTTTTAGGCATGCAGTTTTAGTTCGATTTTATTTTGGTCATGACTGACAATGTATGTCATTATAAAACTATTTTGGCATAATATTTTACCTGCTATCGCCATAATAAAAATTAAGCAGCTTCCCACAGCTCCAGATACAGCTCCAGTCACCAATAATGCTGTCTGTGAAACTGGCAGTAGTAGGAGTCTTTTTCTGAGCCCGCCTGGGGAAGGACCACACCTTTGTCAGTTATTCCACCGCCAAGCAGTAATGTGCAAACATTAAGTCACTGAGAAAAATGGCCATCAAAATTCCGATGAATTCACCTAAAGTACGGAGCATACTGATAATCACCAAAAAGCACGATGTTTTGCACCAGTTTTCACGGTGACAACTATCATAATATATGGTTCTCACCCTAAAAACTGGTACCAGTACTAGTTTTTACAGTGACAACCACTTGTACTTTTTGGTAATTATCACTATATGACTCTATCTGCCTTTCTACTTGATCTGTGGCTTATAATCAGTAAGTTCAAAACTCACTATGCCACGATTAGCCGGGTCAAAGTACCGGCCAATCGTATTATTAAAGCGTATTATTATTGTGTTTCCAATTTTTAATTGTACGGATGCACTATCTTGTCTCATTTGATCTGAAAAGTTAGTTTGTTTGTTACGCTCTCACGCCTTAATCAATCAACTGATTCTCATGAAATTTTGCACACATATTGTAAAGGATATACATAAAAAGATAAAAGCTATTTTTTATCATCACCAACATCACCATTTTTATGACCGAGTGGTGTATCTAGTTATTATGTAGTTATGATATAACGTACCTCGATCCCTTATTATTAATTTCAGTCGGATGGATTGGACATGTTGAGACTGGTAACCGTAAATGGTACACTCCAGAACTGTGTTGTTATTAGCAGTTATTGCCTCAAAGTACATGCTCAATGAGTTAGCTTCTGAAAAGCCTGAATCGAAGAAAGTAATTGCTGAAATAAAACAGAATTAAGTTTTTTTTTTTTACAAATACTCGTATTACTTTAAATATTTTATTTAAAGAATTTTATTCAAAAATTAGATATTACAATTTTTTATGTTTATACTTAAAAACGTCTTTATTCTCAATTTGTTTTATCGTTCAAAACGAAAAATAATTTACAAATAAAATGAGACAAACAAACAAAACGACAATAAGTGCAGTGTAGCCTATTAGTTAAACCCAAATTGCAAACTTCATCACCACATCCTAATCTGTTCGACCGTTTTTAACAAACATTTATGTTATAATATCAGTAGATATATAATTATGAAGGTAGGAACTAAATGTTTACCTTATACTTATAAAAAATTGGTCTACGTTGTCTCTATTAAGGTGAAACGTTTGGCTCATGGCGCGAAATTTGAAATTCAAACTGTTTTTTCGTTTTTAGAGCCAGGCCGGGGAACTAAATTAAGTAATCATAAAGTTTGCGCCGATTGTTAAGCATTCCTTACGGTATTTTGAAGAGGTAAATATACCTACAGTAATGCACAAGATTACTCATAAAGCCATTTAAGCGTTAAACTGGCGATCGGATATGATATTGACTTTGAATAATCAGGTGGATTACTGTTTATTACCAAAATATCGTGAAAAATACTTTAGTTACCCGGTCTAATTCTAAAAACGAAAAAACCGTTTGAAATTTAAATTTTGCGTCATAAGTGAAACGCTGCACCTTAGGCTAAGCGTTTAAATAACAATGTGCAAGTATTTACCAGGAATACTGCTCGAAAAATGACGCAGAAAAAATATGCTTCCATGCGTTTTATTACAAGTAAAACTGGTGCTATCTCCATCATATACCTCGTAGTTGAACTTTAGTAACATCGATTCAGTCTTATATATTGGAATAATGTCGTCGTCTGTTCCCAGGTAACCCAAATCTGAAACAAAAATATGTAAACTTGTAAAGAGTTGGCATGAGACAGCGGTAGAAGAACGCGTTGGAAGCCAAGACCCACTTTGGGTGGCTGCGCCAGAAGACTGACTAAGTAAATAAAAAGTAATTTCGTATGTATATGGCAAATGGCTAGCCCCGGTGTCTTGAGTTTTAAGGCCGCATGAAGCCTATAAATCCGACCATCTGCAGAAGTTAATACAGTCCAAATTAATACAAAACAGGAAGGAAAAGGTCCAAAGGTTGCAATCTGTTGAATTAGTCAAAAGAGGTCTATAAAAACACCACATTGAGAGTAGTAGTTTTCGATCAACAAAGTTTATAATCGACAAATTTGGGTTTCGTTGACGAAAAACGCCAAATTTTGAAGTAGCGACCAAACTCATTTTGTTGACGTCAAACGTTAAAAATGCTGGTATTTAAACAAAGACAAAAGAGGAGACGGTCGACACACGTCACGGATCTAAAGCTTTATAGTAAGAGAAGAAAGAGAACGTAACAACGTTCAGAAATGAGCTAATGAAAAAGGGAGGAAGATGTTGACTAACTCAATTACAATTAGCATACTATTTGATTACTATTACAGGACACTGTGACACTGTGACTGTGACACTGTAACACGGCGACAAATACTCTGACTATACTTTCGATCGCAATAGGGAAACTTTTTCATAAAATAGATTTTTTTGACGTCACAACGTTTTTTTTTAACCGACTTCAAAAAAGGAGGAGGTTATCAATTCGACTGTATGTTTTTTTTTTTATAATTTTTTTTTTTTTATGTTTGTTACCTCATAACTTTTGACTGGGTGAATCGATTTTGATGATTCTTTTTTTATTAGAAAGCTGACGCTTCCCATTTGGTCCCATTTCAATTTAGTCCAGTTCTGATAATGGTATCCATGAGAAAACCATATACTATAAGTCTTAAATTTGCATAAGGTACGTGCGCGACAAATAGATGAATAACTATCAATAGTCGGTCTCTTGAAGTCGGTTTTTGTTTTTTGTTTTGTAAAATAATGTTCTTGTTTATTCAATCACAGGCTTGTGTTTGCCCGCCATCTCACCTGATGGTAAACACCGACGTGGTCTATTACGAATTACGATAGAGCACGCGCCTAGAAGAAGCCGGTGACAACCGTGACGCACGTGAGACCGTGTCCTGCTGCGGTGGACAGCGGCGCCCCGCGCGTTTTACGTCATTGGTAGTTTGTTACCGTCATTTTAAATAGTTTATGTCGTTACAAGCCACGAAATTTAAATTTCAAACTATTTTTTGTTTTTGGAGCTAGACCGGGTAACTGAATTAGGTAAAAGTAAAATTTGCGATAAATCTTTGAGCATTCTTTACGATATTTGTTTTTTTTTTGAAATTAGCCGTTAAACTTGCGATCGAAGTTTATATTGACATAATAATATTTGAGTAATCAGCATGTTTATTACTTCCACAAAATATCGTTAGAAATGCTCAATGGTTGTTGCAAGTTCTATTATTACTTTATTTAGTAACCCGGTATAACTCTGAAACCAAAAAAAAAAACATTTGAATTTTAAATTTCGCACCACGACTGAAACGATTTACCTGTACTTGCAATTTATGTAACTATGCCAATTTGGGTGGAATCTTACAACTCAATTTTCAACCACTTCCCGATATCCGATTGAGCTGAGATTTGGTATACAAAAAAATTATATCAACAAAACTTACTTTCTCGAGGTTTGGTAGAGGAAGTTGTATTAAATAATATCACGAGAAGCACAAAGCACCACTTAACATTCATTACCATTTTATTAAGCACTTTAATAACATTTGCGATCCACACTGCATATCGCTACACTGTACCTTAAAAACAAATCTAGTGATATTTTAAATATTATCCTCATTTGATTCACAAGTAAGGCGACTACACTGCAAACGGCTAAAATATCGAATACATAATTTATTAGTGTACAAATAATTTTACAAAATGTTGTCCTTGTTTGTTTATTAATTTTATTTGTGTGCGGCATATCGCACGAGATTCTGTTCCAAATAATTAATCGAAATAATTAGTAAATCAAGACTTAGGCAGTTTAAATACAAACTGATCGTCTCTAAGGAGAATCGCCTAATAATACCTAGAAAATTTCGAATTTTACCAACTTACAAAAAAAAATAAAAAAATATTATGAGTTTGAAAATTAATTTACAATTTCTTTTACGTCATAAAGTTTGAAGAAAAATATAAAACTCTTGGGGCTGAAAAAAATTGTCCGAGTTTATTCCAAAACCGTGGTCCGCATAGCGCTGTCTCCGTCACACATTCACAGGTTAGTTACCTACCAGCGAAAGGGGAAAACAAATTACAAGTAAAAACAGATAATCACCTAAATAGTAGAATTCATATTTTATACCCGGTGTTCGGCCTTTAAATGGTTTAGGATTGCTTATAAGATACAGGAAAAAACATACAAACAAAAGTAAATTCATTTTTATTCACTAGCCACGCGGCGCGGTTTTACTACACCAGAAATTGAGTTCAAAAAGGACCCCAAAAATTTTAATATGGAAAAAATACGAGTAAATTATTACCTATACATCGGTCTTGTTATATTTTTAATTGTAGCTGATTTTTTTTTTTATGTAATTGAGTGACGAGACGAGCAAATCGCTCGCCTGATGTTAAACGTCACGTTTGCCCATAACAGGTCTGCACCACCCAGAATTTTGAACTTGCATAAATCAAGACCCTGCATGGCACACGTGATTTGTTTTTGTTGCAAAATTCCGGAGTCATTCATAGTACAAAGTAAAAGTTGTTAACAATTCTGAGTAGTACAAGTCCTTTTCGGCTTAGTAGCAAGTTGAGATACTGTAACTACTCGTAGGTACGCATAACTCAATCGTAGTTACATTGGTCGTGGCAACATTTAGCAGACATTTATACTATTTAGAAATATTCAGGACCAATCAATGTTAGTAAGATAATTACCTACTTAAGATTTTCAAAGAATTTTAAAAGACTTTTTAATTGAAAGGGCTTACTATAAAATTGAAGACTTCGTCTGTGATAAAGTCTCTTTACGTAAATTGTATTTAGACTGTAATAATAATACTTGATTGATTATACCTACTATTGTAGTTATTTTATACATTGATATTTTGACATTGCAATTATTTACATATTTTGTTTTGACATTCTAATAATATTATTTTCTTTGACATTTAATTTTTTGTGTATTAATTTATTCGTAAAAATTGTATTAGACATTCATAAGTGTCTTGACTGATTATACCTTTTTTTTTTTTTTTTTTTGACCCAGGAAAAACCTTTATGGATACCACGCCCGCCCCGGGGAGGGCAGGGTGGTTATGTGGGAGTCTCCGCCCTAGTGGCGGCATACCCACTAAAAACCCTGGGAAGTTCCTCCAGGCAATGGACGGAGCCACGGGCCCATTAAATCACCGCAGCCCCGCCCAGCCTATGTCCGCCGTGAGGCAGACCCACCTCGGGTAGGGGGTGGCCACCCCCTCCCACTTCGTGGCGACGCGTCGGAACATCAGACGCGTCGACCACCCTGGAGGGCCCAATGCGAAGCAGCGGGTGTCCCCGCACCCGCCACTCCAGGCCCTCCTAGCGGAGACGGAGTGCGAGCCTTACTGGCCCCACTGGCCTGACTCGCCCCCGTGTCCGCTCTTCTCTCTGCGGAGCGGGTGAGAGAAAGGGTCCCTCTCTCTCTCCCGCTCTCTCCCTCTCGGGGACTCGACCGCCGTTACCCGGACTGTCCAGGACACCGGCCGAGTCTACCCCTCTGGAGGGCACAATGTGCCCCCCGTCGTCGTCCGCAGACGACCCCGAGCCCTACCACGTTCCCTCTCCACGGAGAGGTATACGGGAGGGCTCCTAGGCCCAGACCGCCGCTTCCCGGAATGTCCAGGGCGCCGGCCCGAGCCTCCACCTTTAGGGTTCCTCTTAGTTTCACCGGGCAAGGCGGCCCGGCTACTTATCCCCCCCGCCACGGAAAGGCGAGAACCCAATTCGGAGGGGTGACTGATTATACCTACTATTGTAGTTATTTTATACCTTGATATTTTGACATTGCAATAATTTATATAATTTTTTTGACATTCTAATAATATTGTTTTCTTTGACATTTAATTTATTGTGTATTAATTTATTCGTAAAAATTGTATTTGACATTCATAAGTGTGCATTGATGTATATTTGAATAAATTATTTTGAATTTGAATTTGAATTTGATGAAGATGACACTTTAATCCAAGAAAGAATCTGAAGCGCACCTTGTCTCTCAAACTCCCAAAACTCAATACTAATCAAGAAAACTCCAACTACCAGCAGAGAGCAATCAAAAGAAAATTAGCGTGGACCTCCAATTTGGAATGGAAAAACTTCGGGTACGGAACCAATTTGGCTCGCCAGGGGACACACTTGGATTAATTAAACATTTGAATTTAGAATTACATTGTCATGGTCGTGATCTTGTAAAGGAGGTTTTTACGGTGCCCTTCTTTGTTCTAACATTTTATAGTCTGTGCCGAGAAGTTTTAATTGAGTTCTATTTTTAAGTTTGCTTAGTTAATTGCCGTTGGTTTCGTGGCTTTTAGTGGGGTTTTTATTTCCCGCGGGCTGGGATGGAGTCCTATGAAACTATTAAAAATATTATTAACTCGCATAATTTAACAATAAAAAAGTGTTTTTTTTTTTAATAACTTTGCAAACTTTTGAAGAGCATTAAGAAAGCTCCGAAATATTTAAAAACGTTTTACGAAGTTTTTTTGTGAAATGTAGTACTATGTAACTTTAAGTAACTTTAACTTGGAGTCGAGTAATAAAAAAATATATTAAATATTTAAATTTAAAATAATCAAAACAAACACCTAAGCCCTGAAAATCGAAAGCTTTCCGCCCAGCATGACATCCGCTACCCCGCCCGCCCCTCCGAGCTTCCGGCGGACGGCGGCACCGGAAGTAGTCGCGCATTGAGAAAAACTTTAGCAGACAACGGTTTTTATGCTTTTGTAGGACGGACAACGGTTCTTACAACGCTTTTGGAAAGTTACTTCAATGTCTTGAATAGTAAATTACGTAATAGGTAAGTGATTTGTTTAAGTATTATGTCACACGAGACTACTCACGTAAGATTGAGTCCAACTACAGTTTCAATTGCATTTGATGATGTTTTGTCTAAATAAATATGTCAAATCCACGCCACGTTAGATTTTGTAGAAAAGTTTTGTGTTTGGTTCATGAATGTGTATGTATGTATGTGTGTGCTTTTTAGTTCCAATTTCCTGAATATCTGGATGAACTTCGATGTAATCGTTAGAATCCTTTTCTTTAATTGTGTTAGCCGCTAGAGTGCAAATGCTCTGGCCGAATGGTTGTTTCCCGACAGATATAATCTAGGTGTCTTCAAGTCGCGAGTAAATCAGTTTCTTCTAGGCAAGCGTGCTCGATTGTAGACTCATCATTTCTTACCATCAGGCGAGATGGCGGTCAAATGCAAGACTATCAAAGAACAAATAAGTAGCTGTGACATACCGACAGGCACCGAAGTCTTGCCTTAAGGGTTCGTTCCCGTAGGAGGTTCAGAACCCTAAAAATAGAAATAGACCTGCTGTATTTGTTACAAAGGTACTCCAAAAGATAGCTTCTAAGACAACCCAAAAGCCCCTCCCTTCCTTTTCTAAGTGAAATTGTTCCCGAGTACCCTCCAGGAGTAAGTTGTAATCCTCCGGAGGGAGATCAATAAACTACACGTTAGTTACTAAAATTCCGGCTTCGGGGCTTCAAACTTTACCAGTAATTGGTAACGTATTGGATTGGTCTCAGAGAATTGGATTTAAATAGAATAGTCTTTAAAAGAAACTGAATTAAGAAGTGAGCAAAAAAAAAGACATTTACGAGTCTACGACAAATGTGAGTTTGACGTAAAGTGACATGTGATGATATCGCTCTTAGCAATAAGGACGCCAGTTGTCGCACTAGTTTTAATAGCTATTTGTCTCTTTGTTTATAACTTCTTGTGTGATCAATAAAGAGTTTAAATAATAAACTAAATAATAGTAATTATTATTAACCAAACAATATTTAAATAATAAACTCTACTCAGCTTTTTTCTTCTCAGCAATTGGCCATTCTACCTTCATGTAACTCCTAACTTACTGCCAACTATCTGATCCGTGTCTCACATTTGGTAGAACAAATCAATACGCCCTGTATAGTGAGTGTAGCAGCCTTGTCGAAGTCTCGTGTGATTGAAACCGACAGTAGATTGGACTTCTAGATAGAAAGCTTAGAATAAATCTTCTAGATGGTTCTAGATGGTCTAGATTCACAGATTGGAAGTAGCTAAGTTTTTGAGAGAGAATCAGTTTCTCCTAGGTCATCATAGACTGCACATTGCTGCGAGACGACGCCGACGGTCAAACGCAAGCCTTTCAATAAAAAAATACTTAGCTAGGGAATTTGAGTAATAGGATTTTGATTTTAAAATAAATTTCAGTTTGTGTTTCATTTACTAGCTGCTGCCTGTGCTTTTATTACCTTTTTTTCTACACCATTCTTGTATTAAAACAAAGAAACGTATTTTAATCGGTCAAGTTATTTTAGTGTTTCTGCAAGATACGGCGATTGATTGTTATATAGATTCCCTGATACCAATTACTGGTACATTTGTCAGGAATCATTCCCAATTTCAAATAGGCAAGGCTTATCATAACTCGGGCGGTCTTTTTACGTGCAAATGCTAAGTCTGTTTGGAGTATTAGCGACTGATAACTCAACAATGAGCATTACAAAAGAATGGCAGTGTTACATAACTAGATACAGCTACTTAAACTGTAAATTCGTATAGGCCGACCTAGCTCTGACCTCAGTGTTAGGTCACATAAAAGCTTCTAACCTACAGCTGTAGTAGATATATTTGAATACATAATATGTGAGTGGTCCCATTTTATTTCAACTTTTTTTTAATAACGTTTCACACTCTTAACTCCGCACTAGGATTTCCTGTGTCGGGGATGCCACAGAACACACACAAAGACAAAGACAACTAAAACCTTGAACCAGAGCAGGTACTTTAATTCATCATTCAAACTTGCCCGACCGGGAATCGAACCCGGGATCTCTTGCACATAACACAGACATGCCACCACTGAGCCGAAACGGTCGTTGAAAATCGTCGAAATGTCTCAAAACCACGTCATTTTCCATAGCAAAGCTCATTCAAATAGCTTCATGTAATTGCTTCATGTTAGACCTAGGTAATAGGTATTCGTACGTTAGTTTCCGTATTTATGATGGATGACTCAGAAACCCTCGAAGCGAAGATGACTGGATCCAATCAATAGCTGAAGAGTCGGAGACTCCTTTCTTCTAATTTGACGTTGACATTGACAAATGGTGCGGCTGATTTTTGTGACGTTGCCGTTTGGTAGGGTGTGATGATAAGGAATCCGTGTAGACTATAGATATATTAAAGCGTAGATCAAAATATAGTGCTAGATGCGCTTTATTTCACCCACATTTTCCGAGATAAAATATAGCCTATACAGTTATACAGAAAGGGTATACTAAGCCGAAAAGAGCTCACAGTACTTACACATCATTATGAACAACTTTTAAGCACCAACTCGGAATTCGCGAAAAAAATCAGCAGCAGTTCCATAGAAAAATGTCAATGAATGATTTTTTTTCTCGAATTCTTAGTAAGTCTCAATGCCCTATAAATAAGTTTACGATAACAGAACTTATTATTAAGTATGCTAAAGAAAAATAATATTATTAACCATCTTTTTAGCACAAATATTAGTTTAACGACTCTGATCCAGCCTTAATCACCCTTGCACCACAATCAGGCGCGCGCCGTTTTACGGCCATCGCATCGGATCGCACGTCGTTATCGTAAAATAACGCCGTTAATTACATTCCTAATATAAACAGCTTTATGGCCAATCGATCGAGTTTATTCGCAGGCCTTGTTTTACGAAGAAGGCTGAGACTGGAGCGAGCCAAATGAAGAAGGTAGACAGAGAAAACGGACTTTTACACACAGAATTTTACAGAATTCCTAAAAAGACAACACAAAATTAAAACCCTGACTAAAATAAAACTTATAGTTTTTAAACGGCTGAATGGACTTTCTTGTCTTAGATAAAAACACTATCGATTAAGTCACCTGTCATTTGAAAATAATTGGCAGTGACACATGGACGGACGGACGCACGAGTCTCACCATAAGAGTTCTTCCCCGAAGGAGGTTCAGGACCCTAAAAAAATTGGGGGTGCTAGGTCGGGTAACCTCCTCGTGGTGCACCCTGGGCAACAGCGTGCGGTAATACTGCAGCTTTTATGCAGTATTACCGCACGCTGGCAAATAACCCGACACGGTGGGCCCGTCCGCGTGTCCCTCTGACTAGCAGAGGGCACAGCGGATGGTGTGTGGTGGAGTGTGGAGCGTTGGAGGATACAGCGCTCCACGCTTGGCTGGTGGCAGCAATGCCACCAGGGGGGGTTTTCCTTGTGCTCCTCGCCGCGTGTGGGTCGCGGTCGGGAGTGCAAGGAAAGGAGGAGGGGATCGCTCGTTGCCGGGCGTGGTGAAAGCCATGCTCGGCGGCGAGAGATCGTGGCAGGCCGTGGTCTCCTTCTGCGAAGAGGTAATGTCGCAGAAGGGGCCGCGGGGCGGATCGGGGAGGACGACTCCCGCAGGATCCGCTCCGGCGAAGACGACGGGGAGGGAGGAGGGGGCGATCCGATCATCGCCTCCTTCCCTCTCCGTAGTGGGGCCACTGGCGGAGGGTCGGGGGGCTCTCCGCTGGCTTGCACCGGCTCCACACGTCTGGGGGCGGCCTTGGGTGACCAGGGCCGTCCCTCTCTTGACGCACGGAAGACGGGGCCGAAGGGCCGACCCTGGCTGAGGGTGGCGGAGACTCCGAAAGGGAACCCCGCTGCCCCCGGCCACAAGGGAATGAGGTCAACTTCCCAGTGGTTTTAGTGGGTATGCCGCCGCAGGGCGGAGACTCCCACATAACCCCGGCTCCCCCGGGTTAGGGGTATCCATAAAGGATTTCCACTGGGTCAACAAAAAAAAAAAAAAAAAAAAGGACCCTAAAAATTGCACGTGACGGACCCACTATACTACTGGCCATACCCCTGGTGGTAATGCATCCAAATAGAGTTCACCCGTTTAAGAGCTAAGGTGCTACAGCTGATTTTTTTTCACAATTTCCGGGTTGGTCCCATAGTGAAAGTTGTTCATAATGATGAGTACGGCGAGTCTTTTCGGCTTAGCATACCCTTTTCTCTTAGCCCTGTAGTAAGTTATACAGCTTGAAGATTTAGGTACATAGACCTAATTGTTAGGCATTAGGTTTCATTCTCGTAGCAACTTAGGTTGGATGTTTCTCTTTGTTTCGCTAATGTTGAATATTAAGTTGATTTATTTAAGAACATTTCTCTTTCTTTGAAGAGTTTCTTTCTTTCAGAGATCTAGTTATCCTGGTATCGTACCTACTCAAAGTAAGGTCAGATAAAGAGCAAATTTTAGCCAGAAATGAGTACAAAATAATTACATTATAGTTTTGTTCTGCTCTAACCTAGACAAATAAAAACACGAATAAATTGTGTTTAAATCGATTATTCTAAGTTTATCCATAATACAAAAAAAAAGAATAAGAAAGATATAATATATATATTTTTGGTTAGTAAGTGAAATCACTGAACCAATAATTTATAAATCATTCGTCTAATCCTTTATCCTATGACATTAGGGACATTCAATTTTAATATTTTATCACCATACCTAAAATAATTAACGTAACATAAAATTAGAAACCGATTACAAAATCAAAAGCACTTATAACACAGCTGGGCCCAAAAATTAATCTCTTACACTTAAAATACAATAAAGCCTAAGTAACATTGGTGCCAATAAATCCTTAATTCGGCCCTGGCTTAATTAGAATGCGGTCAAACCCGCTGGAGACGTTACTCCGATAAGCTAATTGCCCGTTTCATACATTTTACCCTTACGACACGATTTGGGCATCCTTTCTGGACTATCCTTGCATGGTGTATGATTCCTCACTGCTAGATTTTACTAAGGTTATGCATTTGGCCAGTTGAGTGAATATAAATTTACTTTTAATAGATCGGGAAGACCGTATCTCAATAAGACAGGTAGTACTCCGGTAGAGTTTTTGGGAATTCATTTGCCAATTTATAGGAAAGATTCTACAACTTTTTTTGAACTTCACGCTTCTTATATTTATTCTCGGTAAAGGATACAGAGGCAGACCAAACGCAAGATCGGAAAGTCTAGCTATAGGACTTAACTTACGACATTGTAGATAATGTTTTCAAACAAATTTAATTTAATTTTAATTTTTTTAATGTTTCAGTATTATTAAAAATAATTTTTGAAAAAAATAAATTGGACAACAAATTGATGTTTTCTTCAGATAACTTAGATTAAATAATTATTTTGAATCTAATTAGTTTTAAAAAAAAACCAATTTTTTTTTTTTTTTTTTAATAATACAGGATTTATATACACGATATATAAACACGATATTGAGAAAAGAAAGAAGAGGAAGAGTGGTGAGTAAAGAAAGCTTATCAATTATAATCCAAAAGTGACAACCGGTAAGAAAGACTGTAATTTTATTACAAAAAAAAATCTCAAAATTTTATAAAAAGGATGTCTAAGATCTATCTCTGGGATGTCTAGTCCACTATTAGCTTTTAATCGTTTAACCTAAAAATGTTTTTACCATCAAACATTGCCCAAAGTAATCGTGTCCACTAAAAGAAGAAAACGAGAGTACGAGGTGTCCCTACATTAGCGGTGTTAATCAGCTAACGCGCCAGATGGCCGCACTCCATCGCTAGCCGTTATACCGCCGTTTGCAGTTCAACCGCCGTTTTACAATAACTCCAATCCTAATATGCCTAATACAGCCTGGTAATTAGTGGATTGGCTAATGATGACTCTTAAAGTAGTCGATAAGGGTCGCCCTTAAAGTGCTGCAAGTATTAACCCTTAACCACCTACCATACATCTCACAGATGCATGCGGATGTTTAATCTCGAATATTTCTGCGCACGAGTATCGTATAAGCTCGGTCGTTCATGTACCTTTTCCCCGCGTCCCTCAGTGCCGCGCAAGCGCTCGTCAAGGTCGGACGTCAGCGCGTTTGTCCTCGGTGAGTAAAATACTGTCGCCGCGCATCTGAGAGATGCATGGTAGGCGGTTACGTAACTTTTTCATAAATATGTTTTTTTATTGTTTTAGTTTAAAATGACTCGTAATGACGCTAATATAGTGCAGTGGTTGGCACAAGAACTCTCAGACCCGGAAGACATACCAAATGATGAATGCAGTGATGTGGAGTCAAATGTTGGAATACAACATGTCTTAGAAAACATTTGCGAATCCGATTCAGAATGCGAAGATTTTACTGCAGTAGAAAATAACGACAACATACTCCCTCAAAATAATTCAGCATTGTTGATTTTGCCTGAAGGGCAAGAATTTTCATCAGGAGATGATGATAACTTTAGGTTCTGCAATTTTGTTAAAATATTGATTAAAACATTTTTTTTTTAATTGTCGAAGCTCTGTTGATTATTGTATAATTAAAAAAAAGTATAAAAACATTTCTATAATGTATAATATTTTTTTTAGATCTCATTTTCCAAATAAGTTAGTTTATAAGTCTAAAATACGTGTTTTTTGGAACTTTTCCAATAAGTAATAGATATTGTTGATTTTTATGTGCCATTTATTGTGTAATAAATAGTAAAATATGTGCCTTAAACTGTTTTTAATTTAAAACTAACCCTTACATTGCGAAATTTTTCAAATGGAGTAATTTTACTTCCGCATCTCAGAGATGCATGGTAGGTGGTTGTGTGACATAAATAGGTGGTAGGTGGTTAAGGGTTAAGATTACTGATATTTCTAATTATAATCTAAACAGAAAAGACCGTTGGATAATTCGACTATTAAGTAAAGTAAATTAAAAATTTATTGCATCAACTGTGTACAATGGTGGAATAAATTAATATAAAGTCTCAACAGTCTATCCTAGCGGACATGCAATGTAGTAAGATTCGTTACGTTACGTTAGCCGATTAGATTAGTTCTGATCTCGTGACAAAAAATACCACGTCCAATGTCAAACTTAATTGAAATCGGTTCAGCCGTTTGGAAGCAACAATGACACGACAAACACACAGATACACAAAAGAACAAATACATAGACACAGACATTATACACATAGTTCTTCATGTTATACGTACTCGTATATTAGTTCTTAGTTGTACAAAAATGCTACATGTCAAGTGTAATACACCTAATACATTGTGTAAAATTACAAAACACAAATTACAAATATCAGTGTTTTTTTTACGTTGGGCGTTAAAATATAACTACTCCGTAGGTACAGACAGTTAACCGAAACCCAGAGACAGTTTTGAAATCGCGTTCCTCTCGTAACTTACTTGATGTATCAAGCTCGTAATTAAGTAATTCTGATATTACTAATGAATATTCGTACAAAGCGGTTTCATTATTAAATTATTTTAACGCAGATGGAGTATAATGAGAACATCCATTGTGCTGTATTTGATCTGTTTTTAATTTCGGTTTCTTAATTTTCCTACGATTACTTATGAAAATTAGAATATTTTTTTTAGGAGCGAGCTTTATTTTCAGACAAAGGTTTGGTAGTAGAGTACAAAAAAAAACACACATTTTTTTGTACAATTTAATGTATTACATTTTTATCACTGCACCAAATCTTCACAAAGTATGAATTTTGTATGATTTTCTGATCATATCCCAAAGATTTGCAAACGCTTATCAAAATCCATTTAGCTGTTGCGCGTTGATTCATAGACTATGTTCAATTGTTCAGTCAACAAGTAGATAATTCTATGAAAATTATTACATAACTAGCTGCGCCCCGCGGTTTCACCCGCTGTCCTGCAAGAATAGCGGAAAGCCGTTCAATTTTCTGGGGTAAAAAGTAATCTACATATTACCTAGGGCTTAAGCTACCTTCATACCAAATTTCGTCAAAATCTGTTTAGCTGTTAAATTGTTAAATCAAATTGTCATCCATACGTCCATTACATAGCTGTCATTTGCGCAAAGAGTATAATAAGTCGTTTTGTTATTCCAAGTCTGATTCTTTTTTGTTATACCTCGTTTTATAGTGACTGATGTTTTATGTCAATTCACACTTGAATGCTATCGAATTTATTTAATAGAAATAAATAGTATAATAGGAATAAATAGTATAATAGGAATAAATAGTATCCTATGTGCGTTTCCTGGCTCTAAGCTACCTCCTCACCAATTTTCAGCCATATCGGTAAAGCCGTTCTTGAGTTATAAGTAGTGTAACACGAACACGACTTTCTTTTATATATATAGATATATACATGTGAAAGTTTGTTACCTTGGATTAACATAATATGGGCAATTGTTTTATCCCGGAAAGTAAGTAAGTAAGTATCCTGTCTTTCACCACTATCCACTATTATATGTATGGAAATCACCACTATCCACCATTATCCACTATTATATGTATGGAAATCACCACTATCCACTATCCACTATTATATGTATGGAAATCACCACTATCCACCACTATCCACTATTATATGTATGGAAATCACCACTATCCACTATCCACTATTACATGTATGGAAATCACCACTATCCACTAATATATGTATGGAAACTAACGTGTTTTTGACACATTTTGTTTTAATCAAAACGGTAATATTCACGTAAAAATAAAGTCGTACTACGACTAGTTTCGATCACATTCAGTGATCTTCGCAGCTTGATACATAAATGATTAATTTGAACAAAAAGGTATCAAATAAACTGTCAACTACAGTAAAGGCGAGACAAAAGCCAACGAGGTTTAACTAAATGCTCAAAGTCTATGCTATTTTTAGCCTGCGCTTTACCCAGGATTGATGCCAGCCTTCTAAATACGTTTAAATATTCTCACTCGTAATCTCTCGTAATCTAGCATCTCATTGAGTCAACTCATTCCAGATAAGTATTCACCTGTCGTTCGCAAAAAGGGGACAAAAGCACGATATGGGTCTTGAATTTAATTTTGTGACCCGCATTGTCTGCTTTGAGATTGCTGCATTACTATTTTTTCTGTAAATATGTTTGTTTGGTTTGTTGGTTTCGGTGCAATTTATATTATTTTTAATTTAGACAAGATTCAATAAAGTGTTATTATATAGATATAATATCGTTTGTTTAATGACAAAAACAATTAAAACGTTAAGAGATAACAGCGCTAGAAAACAGTCATCATCATCCACAGCCTTCTGTACTTCAATGCTGGTAAGGCCACCGGCATGAGAACAAAATTTGTCGAAAAATTGTTTGATTGAAAAAAGTCGCCGATGAAACAGAAAAGCAGTATAAAAAACCGGTTTTAATTCTTCATGTCGTTAATCTCGCAACACAGCTACTTTTCCATAAAACAACAGAGATGCAACAACCAGCCATATATACTTCGAAAACAAAGAGTAGTTCGGACCACCCACAGACCGATGCACGAATCGCGATAAATTCGCGGGTGTCCATTATTGTGACGTCACGAGCCCGCCCTAAGTGAAACCCGCCATTATGACATAGTGCAGGTATCAAGTAGTAGGTAAACTGACAAATATAACTCTCAAGCTGTTCCACAAATACGTTGCTAGTAGTCACTCGTTTAAAGCCTATTAGTTCTTCTGTGACAATCTAACCTGTGTTTTAATTTAGTAAAATTAAAGCAAAACTCTCTGTTCTACTATCGCTGATAGGTAGGTACTACAATCTCTGATAAAATCTTCAGTTCTTTAATTTATGGCCTGTGGGAAAAAAATACCTTAATTTTATTCAATTTTCTTGCACACCTAATCCTCGTCTAATAAAACTTAGAGTACTAACCTCATATTTTGTAGTAGTTACTGTTAACGTTTTTCAATATAATGACAAAATTACTTTTCTTTACCTAATCCGCATTTATAAACAATGAGAGACTTTTCTTACTACCTTAGCTTCACTACACTACCCTTATGGCGAAGATGACTTATTATTATGGTCTAGCCCAGTTTGTACATCAAATAACTTTTAATTGAAGGCTGCTGCGGTTAATAATTGAATCTGATGGTACGGGTGATAGGTGCTTGAGGGGCTGGGCGGTGGTGATTATACAATATACAAATACATGGTTATATTAAGCTTGGAATCATAGACTTAGGAAGAATCCTCGTGCAGTCAATCGGCCATATTTAGTAAGTCGGATACCAAGTTATAAGAGAAGGGTGTGTTAAGCCGAAAAAGGCTTAACACTTAACTTAACTCATCATCATTACTGACGTTACTGACTCATCATTATGAACAACTTTTACTATGAGACCAACCCAGAACTCGCGAAAAAAATCAGCAGTTCCATAGAAAATTGTCAATGACACTGTAAGTACAAAATGCGACTTCTTATGTTGCATTAATGACATCCACCTTAAAAAAGCCATCTGTCTAAAAAAAAACGAACATTTATTACGAAATGTCCTATTCCATATTACCAAATTACGAATTACAAAGCCGCCAGATGTTGCAACAGTTTTTAACCGTTATTATCATTTTGTTCATGTAATATTTTGAGAATATAATATTATGAGAACGAACCATCTCTTCTAGTGCGAACAATAAAGAGTTTATCGATCAATCTAATTATTCTCACCTACCAAATCGTCAAAAAAGTGGTCAAAATTCTCGCAACAACTTACACCCAACTAAAGCCAATAGACACAGAATACGTAGCAATCACATAGCCTTGAAGGAGCTTTCAACATATTCCATCATAACCTTTCCCATAACTCATACAACATTTTTCCCGTCCGGCAAAACCGGACCGTGTACGGACATCCGGCGCAACTGACTTCGCCGGAACCGGATCCGGCCGTCCGGCTAATGGATCGAGAGGGCGACGATAGATATCTGAAATGATATCGGGACTTACGGCTTTCATATTTGTGGCCCGTTCACGGCGTGGATATTATAATGGTTGAAAGTTGATTGAGAAAAATTGATTCGGAATCGACGATCGAAATTGGAAATTGTTAGGGAAGTGGAAGCGATGACGATTGGGTTATTTTACCGGTCTGAAGTTAGCCAAGTCTAGCAAATGAAATATAATCCAACTAAATTAGGTGTACCGTTTCGTGACGTTTTTCCGTTTTTTTCAAAGTTTTTCATATTTCTCTTTAGAATTGTTTGCTCTATTTTTAATTTTTATTTCTTCTTCTTCCTGTATTAAGTATTTATCGAAAGTAGAATTAAATTTTTAGATACTATTTTTTGTCAGGCGCCTCACATAGGTACGAGTTAATGAGTTCATATGTAATTATGTTTCTAACTTCCAATCTCCCTCCAAGTCGTGAACCAGTCCTAATTTAGTTGGTCCTAAATTGGTTCCAATCTGTCTCTTTCTAATCGGAGTCACTTGATTGTCAAACTTTAACCAATTACTAAACATACCTAACTACAGCCTACAGTCTCATCGTTATCCCAAGGACACGCCCGAAGTGGGTTAAGCAACAACAATAACATAAATTCTATCGGGTTCCGTACAAATTAATTTTCAACTTGCATCCCGTATGTAATGTATGTCACCCGCTGACCTTTACGGATCACTGAGTATACTGGGATTGTCGTGGATTGGTCTAAGTTTGTATTGACCAGCCGTTTCAATATTTTGTAACTGCTGCAGCTGCTGGCAAAACGTTCAAGTTTAATAAAGTGGTTAGTTAAACTATGGCATTCCTGAGGTTCACTGGTGTAAGCAATTAATTGTTTCATTATAATTAACTGTACCTGATAAATTTGTAAGTGCATGATAAAAGTTATCAGTAAAACTGTTTTAACTGTTTTCTAGATAAATGATCTTGGGAATATTATTTATCTAGATTATGATGCTGTGAATATTATATCTTATCAAAAGATTTGAGCTAAAACTTCGTATGAGATACTTTTGCTGTTATTTTTACGTCCTTTAAACAGGTTTTGTTTGCTATCTTTTATTATTGTTAAACAAAATCAAGTAGGCACACGTTTTCCAACGACCACTTTTCGTTATTCCCACTACACCCTATACTATTCCCACATTCTCAGCACGTGTTCCCTCCGTAACTTAAAGGTTCCATATCTCTACGTGTGAAAGTTCGCACTTCTTGTCTGTCTGTCTGTCCTGCCCCTTGTGACGGGGGTGTAGTTAGGAGGGCATAATGGGGCTAGCACAATTTTGAAACTATTACGACTCTTATAATATATTTTGCTTTTCAATAGCTCTTTCTTTACTTTAGATAAAGTGAGATAAAATCTTAGCATGATTTTGAAATACTTTTTCATAGTTTTGATTGACCCGTATATACTTCACGATAAGTAATAGGTTACAATTAAGGAATTTCTTAAAAGTTCTGAAAATGGATTTTTTAAATTAAAATTGAATACGTTTCATAAACACTAAAAAAATGTTTGTAGTCCATTTAACAAACTAGAAATAAGTAAATTAAGTATATTATATCATCTATATCTGCCCCTAAATAATTATTATATTTATCCAGCCCCTAAAATAAATCTCGAGTCCGTCCACGTGACGACACGCCGTTTGAACGTCAATTGTTTTAGTTTTCAACTTATTGCGTAGTTTTGTAACGAAGTTTTAGGTGACAAAAGTGACACCTTTTGTGGTGAACTCTTTCTGTCTTTCGTAAGATATTTTGTAAATAAGTTTTAAGTGTGGAAACAGTGACTTAGTTGTTTCATAGAAACTTTTGAATGAGATTGTTTGCAAATACTTTAATTTATTTTCAAGTGTATGATGAGCATTTTATAAATTTTTAACAAGTGTGGAAACAGTGACTTAGTTTATTATTAAATAAAAACGTCTAAAAGAGACTGTTTACAAATACTGTTATTTAATTTCAAATTAATTACCTGGTTATGAATTTTTAACCGTGGTTTAGAAATATTATATTTTCTCCTTTTTGTGGTTTTGAGAGTTTTGAAATAAATGGCATTTGCGTGTATATTATTTTGGCAAACAATTATAATTATCAATATAGTTGGCCAAATATGCATGCAATTAAAATTATAGAAATGAAAATCTGATGAATAAATTATCTGATTTACACGAAATAAATTTTGCTCGATCGAGAAAGCCTATAAAATGCTGTGTTCATTGTAGGCAAGACTTATAGTTATAAATACTCGCTTCGTTCAATCACTAGACGCAAGTTCCAGTGAAACTGCACCGTTCCACTCGTCGGAATCACTTTGTGCAGCGCTATCGCTTTTCAGTCCATGCATTTCAGGAGCGTGTAGAGTTAATGTATATTTAGCTACATTTAGTTCTAAACTAATAGAACTAGATGGCGCTTTTTAATGCTTAAAATTATCTAGTTTAATATAATTATGGAGTAAAGCTTATAACTATCACAGTGTCTTTACGCGAAATAGTGATTTTATGTCTCAGGTACATTTCATTAACTAGTTAATATTACAGAATTTTTATTATTAATTTTTATATTTTTTTTTAATCTACGTCGTCTACACAACCCACCAAAACAAATTGCAAAAGTGTTAAAATGAGCAAAAGAGCCAAAAGAGCCGAAAACAAAAAATAATATTAAAAAAAAAACAAAAATCTATCTTTCGAATAGAAATTAGTAAAATCTATATCCAATAAAACTTTAAAATTGAATTAAAACCAAAGCCAAATCATTTTAAATAGAATTAGTGAAGTAAAACTGCACACAAAGCGCTCGTGAGTTACAACAACTCTACGACAGGAAGGAAGTGTAATTCCCGCCGATGGTTATCTTCGCGAGGATCTTACAAATGGCAGCCATTAGGACCGAATAAAAAGAGCGCTTTTGTTTGTAAAGTTCAATTTGGTTAATTTTTAGAAGGCTGTTGAGCTTTATGAGCTGCTGATTTCGATTTTATGAATGATCGTGAGTATCTACTTTTTGGTACTTACTATTTTAAACAGTTGAGTAGGTACGAGACGAGCAAATAAGCTTGCCTCATGTCAAATGTCACGTTTGCCGATAGCTGGTGCTTTTTGATTTTGTTTTTATGGACCATCCATAATATGTGATGGATGGCGGTCAAACGCAAGCCTATTTTTGAATAAAAAAAAATGTGTCTTCATTGATCTTTTGTCTCTTACAATATTTAGTACAAAAACGCTTAGTTTCTTATTTCTCTCATGTGTCTTACGCAATTATATAAATCCAAAGTGTGTGTTTTCTTGGTAATCATTCACATACTTTCATCTAAAAATCACGAGTGTCGTATAACACTAAACTTGACAAATAAACCAAATACTTTTTGGCAGATGCATGTTTAGTAAAAATCATATATGTAGGTACGTATATTATGTCACACGGTTTTACTTCGGTATCATATGTAAACTATTCATTTATATCTAGACGAGAACATTCATGTACCTATAACAATAGAATAAGTAATAGTAAAAGATAAAGTTCTGCCTTTACCGATTAGAATCAAACCAAAAACTCACAATGTAAAAACTTAATGACTAGTATAATCTTTACAAATCTCCCCAAATAGTAGCTACTTTCCAAACTCACATCCCCCTATTCCCTCCATAAACAGCTAATACCCAATAACCAAGTTAAATACAGCAACAAAATGCAAATCCAACAACCCGCTCGAAACTACTTTATCATCGGACAAAGTGTCCGAATTGTAAGCTGGAGCTGGTTATTACTTATTAAGCACAGTACATGGATATACACCAGTATGGACTTGTACAGAGTAATAACTATGTAAGCTACATCAAATGAGAGGCGAGTGTGGAATAGATTTATCTTTTTGTGACTCTCTAAAGCGCCAAACTTTTGACGCTATGGTACTAAAAGTTAAGTATATGCGCCGATTTTATATATAATATCTATTAAATAGTGTTCAAAGACGATATCACACTAAGTTTACAATGGAAAGTAACTGCAAAGTGATGCTACTGGAATCCAACTTCAAAATAATTATCTTATAATATGCCTTTTGTAATTATGAACCTGAAACGAAATATAAACCATTTGTGTTATTAATTATAAAGAAATTAATAAAATTCAACAGCAAAATTAAGCCTGTGACAAGTTGAAGTGGGATACTAAAGACACTTCGCAATACAAAATTGGCGGTAAAATCTCACACAGAAGCAAACAATCATAGATACTTTCATACTGAAAAACCTCTTCTTTAATTAACCTCATTTTAGCCGGCCAATAACACAAATTACGCAAAATTCCAGAAATGGCTGCACATCTCATTCCCAACAAAATGGCGGCGCGGCGGCGCAGTGAAAGCTGATTTACCACCCCATTAATTCGTATCCCGTTAAAAAAGGTAAAATTACCATTTAATATGGTTACGCGGATCGTTCGCATGAATATTAATATGTGTTAATCAATATTAACCTGACAAGACTGTCTTGCTGGACGGAGTATGGCCGCGGGTTACACCGTAATGTACCATTACAATGTTAAATACGTGTATGGTAGTGTTGGTAGTATAAATCAATGCAAGCGTAAGCAGCAGGATCGAACGAGTTATTCAATTGATTAGTGTCTTGGAGAACAGAGAGTGGGTGCTTGTCAGATCAAAGTGAATAAATGAGAGAATAATAGAATTCTGGTCCATTATAATGTTAGTAAAATGTTATATAGATGTCGTATAATACTGATTTCTTTAATTAAATGGCAAAATATACGGTATGTACAATTTCTGTGATGTACAGTTTCTGTAAGTTAAAAAAATCAATGTAATACGTTTCTTAAGCAAAAACTTACCTCCAAAGTATTTTTAAACAAAAAAAAAAATTATTAAAAACTGATACGAGTAGGTGTCTCTCTCTGCCATGATTCCTTTGATATAAATGACACCTATCTGCAAAAAACTGAGCTCAATATAAATGTACGTATCGATAAAATATATTACGTTTAAATATAGCGAAAAAGGTATTAAAAATATATATTTTCTTAATTTATTTTATATATTATGTTAATATATTATAATATATTTTATAATTATATACTTTGATACAATACGATCTAAAAACCAGGTCCAGTTCACCCAACCAGTATAAACCAGCCAACAAGATGAACAAACCCAGGAATCGATAATCAAGATAATCGTTCAATTTAATCCATTGTCCAGAGACTATTGGACCTTTCAAAGATGCTGAGATAAGCGTGACTAATGGGAACGCGTCTTTAGGGTACAATTATGGATAATTTAAATCTTAATTTGCAGATATGGCGCGGGACAAATTGGTTGGTAAATAGGAACTGAGGTGTCTTTATGGGTTCATAAATTATTGTAATTGCTTTGAATTAATGGGTGTATCTTTTCTTTTTATTATGTGGTTTTGTATAGCTTGCAATGTAACATATTATGGTGGTTTAGTATGCTTGGTTACATCAAGTTCTTTCAAGTGTATTCTATACATTGTTTTTCTGATTTAAATATTTTATTTTCTGATTATAATCCCTGGAGTTGTTAACAACTAAATAACATTGAAATCAAAATTTCAATAAGCTTCGACCTGTGTAAGTTTGATGACAATGGAATAAAAGCATATTTTCAAAAATATTTATTGAAAACCTGATTGTAAAGCGATAAAAACAGCTTTCGATAATAATAAATATTTTCGTACTGAATTTGTGTCGGCTCTCACATTTCACTGATACGTTTTTAAAATAAAAATAAATTCATGTTTACTTCACACTAGTTGTGCACCGTGTTTATTCTCACGATATCTGCCGGCGATTGTAAATTCTTTGAATTCAGTTTAATTTCGAAGAAATTGGTGTGATTAATTGGATGTGTTTATCCTTAAATAAATATTCTATGGCATGCAATTTTTAGTAGTCATTTAATTCTAAGAAAAAAACACACGTTACACGCACTTACTACAGGAACGTAAAGTTGTAGAAGAGTTGAGTGTAAGCGATGTGACAAAAACAGACACATACAAACAAACCTTCACATAATTTCACTTACTAGCGTTATCCACTTACCACAATTATTTTAAACTTGGCAATTTTACTCGCCAAGTTAACCAGCAAGACAGCAATTGCCGTCAAGCCTGCAATTGCCGTCAAGTTGGCAATTTAAAACATGAGGCGGTAATTTAAGACTTTAAGGCGGTAATAGCGAGCCTCAGGCGATAATGACATGATGATATCGCGATCATCGGGATCGTCGTCAATAATCTGCGCTCAACAGGTTCGAGTAATGGATGTTCCGGGCGAGGTGCGATTTTTTACTGAGGGTTTTTTGTGAGTGAAGATTTTTTTCGATATGGTTTGAGGAATTTGACTTTTTTTTAGAATGGCATATGTTTGGACGTTTATTGAGCCAGCTTTATTTATTTAACGGTAGTTTGATCATTTTCTACTAATAATTATTCTGAGTGTCACACTCAGAATGTACTCACACTCAGTGTAGATGTTTGTAGATTTTTAGACATTAGTTATTCAATTACGCAAAACAGATATATGGTTTTCTATGAAATTTCGTGGGAAGGTAACTTACACTCTTGATTAACGTAGGTCACACAGGTCTTACTTCTTAGTCCGAAAAATTAACAGTCCCAGTAGAGTTAGCGGGTGAAACCGCGGGTCTCATAGTGGTAGAACAATATTTTATTGTCAACCCAAAATGAACCAAAATATGAGATGCCTAATTCGAAAATATACTCGCATTCAAATTTGATCAAAACCATTAAAATATACTCATAGGGATAGTATTTTTGGCATAACATCATCATCAATATTTTTTCACTTTTTTATTATATAGATCTCTTCTTTATCATCTTCATCGTGCATCGTTAAGCATTAATTTAATTAAAATTATAACGCAAGCTGCGTTTCCATCAAAGAAACAAAACTTTGAATATATTCAAGAGACAGCAATGAAGAATGAGCTAGTCGAATGAGAATAATTTACAATTTAAACAACCAAGTTGCAAAAACAGTGTTTTAAACGCAAAAGGCGGCCATTTTTATTGAGTCTCCTATCTTGGACTATGTTTTCTTTTAATTAAGTCGTAGGTTGAACTGACGAGACTGAATTGTGTGAAATCTATCTCATTGTTGAGAAACAGAAAATGTAGAGACTATTAAATTGCCAATTTTTCCTACTAACCAACTAATAATGATAATAAAATTATAAGCAAAGGTATCAACGTCTTCTTGCCCGATTGCCTGAAAACGGGTAAAGTTTTTGGGGTTTACTCGTAAGTATGATATGTAAGTTGACCGGTATTGGCAGAAGAGTGTCTAGACGAGCCAAAATAGATTGCCAAAGGCAAAAAGAGGAGAGATTTAAACTGTAAAATATAATTATCTTAAAGTTTAAAGTATTTTCAGCACCATTTTTGCCTGTTAAACAGCTTTCATCAGTTTCACCTACCATTTTAAAATACAATTATATTTCAAATTATCATCAAAATTACAATTAATCAAAAAAATCTTTCAGAACTAACATTTATCTCTAACACCCAAAACCCAAACCTCATAACTTAAAAATTCCATAAAAAACATCTTTATTACAATCAGAATAACTCGCCAAGTCCCTCGCACTCGCTTTAACAGAAAACTCGGAACGTTAAGAACATTCCAACAAAGTGTAAAAACTCGAGTGAGCCGGAGTGTGACAACTGATAACGCGCTCTGTGGCTGCTACGAGTTACTGCGCAAGTTTTTGTATGGGACACCAATGTGGGTGGAAACTATGAGGGAGATGTGGCGTCTGTTCTTCGACGTGGACTTGCCATTTATGCCCGAAGGACCAAATACACCTAAAATTAATAGTAGTGATCATGGAGTAGTAAAAGTAAAGTAAAGTAAAGTTTCTGCTTGGGATGTCATGAGTAAGGCTGGGCAGAATCTGAGTTTTGCATCGGCCAAAACATTTAACGTGCATTGAAAAAGTTATTTTACTACCTTAATTGTAAAACAATTTAATCAGACCTACTGGAAAAGCTTTAGAAAGATAATCACATCACGTTTCAAAAGTACTTACGTGACTGCATGAAAGACACCTTGTCCACATAACCTTCCTAGCTCCTCGGCAATCTCCCCAAAACTTTTGATATAACCCCGTCGTGGAGCAAGCCTACTGAATATTTCATTAAGTCCAACATTTTTTGTAGCAACGCGGAATTTACATGTTATGAGTTAGCACGCTTATGGCGTGATGCGCGATCTTTGTGCTCCTGTTTTATTAACGGAACAGATGTCGTTTGTAATGTTGTTTGTGATCCGAATAAATGAAATAGTTTAGTTTTCTTGAGGAAGGGTTGCATCGTGTAGACGATTTCGAAAGAACGGGCAAAAATTAGATCTTTTACGTTTTTTTTTCATCCACACGTTATCAAGTCCCGTGTACTCATACAAGGTTATAAAGAAAGGATATCCGAGCTCCCCCCTCCACCATGACTTACCCACCACCACTGATGAGTACTATGAGCACTTGTCGTCGTTCGTTTTTTATACTTTTTCTCCATTAGCCTGAATATAGAGGTAGCATTTACAATGTTTTTCAATCTCATTATTCTGTCAAAATAATAGATGATGAATAAGTAGGCGGTTTGGCACGTGTTTAAGTATACTTATTAGAATAATAGACAATATAATATTTGCAGTGTTCTGGAAGGCTTTTATCCTTGTTCCCTTTTATCCTTATTAGGAAAATTAAAAAAAACTGACTCCATAAATTCGTAGTGAGCTAATGTTATTTTTTTTTTTTTCTAAGTATGATTAGTTTGTATTTTGTTTCACAAGTGAGTTAGTGAGTGGTTTCTAAAGGGCTTTCACAAAAATGGTTCATTTTTGGTCATCTCGTCAGGAGTTCAAGTCGCGCTTTATGGCACCCGAACGAAAGCTCAATACAAAATCTTATTCCAATGAAATCGGTGGTCACCATAGCTGAAATTAGCTGAGAACATGATCATACATCGCCAATAATATTTCATATTTTTCAAAACCGAAAGTTTTAAACCTCAGACTCTATTTAAAAGAACCTCACTTACCTGGCGCCTAGCGCTACAGCCGCTAATGGTTGCAAAAAGGATAATAACCTTTTTTGTGATTTCTGATGTGAACAATAAAGAGCTTATCTATCTATCTAGCCAGTGCTAGAGTAGATTATAGTATACAATAACGAGATTACAGCCCGGGGGCTATAATTGGAATGCCATTAGAGGTGTGATGATGACGGGAGTCAGATGGCGAATAAAATGGCATCGCCCTTTGTCTCGCCCCGGGCTCGCTCAGATTCAATTTGTCAGAATCTAGGGCTGGTGCGGGGGAGGAGAGCAAGCGGGTTTTAGCAAAGGTGTCTTTTTGGGCTATTTAATGGGCTGAAAAAGTCTATGATTTTTTTTTTAAGTGTGTTTTGTACGGAACGCTATAATAATAATCTCGAATGCTACATGCATATGCCAATGAAAAACTAACGGTTGATAAAAGGGGTCATAATGACTTTAAACATACTTAACATTTTGGCATATAATATTTCTATACAGAATGATTTTTAAGGCGATGGACCATAGACATAGGAATAAATATTCTTATACGATCCTGAATTCCCCTGGTTTCCTGTGCCTTGTCCACGCCGGTCCCGTAGTCCTGCCCGGGGGACGGTGACGTTTGTCGTCCGACACCTGCCCGAAAGATCCAGTTTCTTGTTTGTGAATGCTTATTGGGGACAACTGATAAGTCAACCTTTAGAAACTACGATTTTTGGGCGGGATTAGTCTTTCTTTTAGGTTCTATTCATTCAATTATGCGCAATACTTTATCAATAGATAGATAGATAAACTATTCATTGTTTAAACCAGAAATAACAAACAAATGGAAAATAACACGTAAAACTAGTGCAACAACTGACGGCCTTATTGCTAAGAGCGATCTCTTGCAGGCAATGATCCTATTACGATTTTCATTATGAAAATTTTGATAGTGGATATGGATAGCAAACTTGACTTTAAATATACTTCAAATTTCACGTTGTTTCGGTTAAGAAAGAAGTAATGAGAACCTCTTAAAGATTCTAAGCATTAGGAAAAAATGTTTTAGTTCATATTTGAGAATTATATTGTATACAGATTCCAGGATTAAAACCACTAACCAAAGTAAACAATAAGTAACTGATAATAATTATACTGTAGGTACTCAAGTAATAAATTCTTATTAATTGAAAAAAGTTCGATAAAGAAAAGTACACAAAAAAGTAACAAGAGAGTGTAACAGCATGAGTCAATACATCGTCTAAGGCGCTGACAAAAAAACTGCGTGGAATTGAGACCTATTTCGTTTACGACTAGGTAGTTAATGTCAACGGCTATTAAGAGCTATATTCTATTCTATTTTTGTTTGCGCCATTGCCAGCGAAGTAAAAAAAGCTCTTTAACAGTTTCCAAATTAAATAATGTAGAAATGTCTGATCGTACTCAATAACTCGGCACACATGCCCTCTCCTCGCACAAAGGAGGAATCTATTAGCCCTCAGTGCCTCTGCGACACGTATCGAAAGCTATTTCCAACTACTAGGGGAGGTATTGCAGGATTCTTACGTGTAACCTGAAACGGTTTTGTAAATTGAAATTGTGAAATCAGTAGAGAGTGCTTAACATTTTCTCTTGATTTCACAAATTCTCAATCAATTTGGTAACAGGTTTGGTTTGATTTAAAGTTGTTGTTTGCTTGTAGAGTTTGTCGAAGTTATTAGTTTGGAATTTTCGTGCTTTTTCTTATTGCCACTACTCGTATAATGCAAGAACTGTTAATATATCCGCAATAAAACGTAGCTAGGATGTAAACTACCTCCGCATCAAATTTTATCGAGTTTCGTTCAGCTGCTTTTGCGTAATAAAGTAACAAACATCCCAACATATAAACTTTCATATTTAAAATAAAAATAAAAAAAATGTGTTATATAAATACGATTTACAGAATTTGTCGAGCTATGCCACATAAGCTAAAGAATAGTATTCAAGCCCGCCTACAGTCTTCGTACCCAACACTGAGACACATTTCCACCTTGAATGAATGCTAACACATTGGGCTAAATAACTGAATAGATTCCTTATCCATAAAATAATCACGTCTGTACATTAATACCCTTACACCCCAAGCAATACCGACCCCTAGATTAAACGCCATAACTCCGCTATAAAAGCAGGGAATTATTATTCAACCTTTATAGTACCATTATTTGCTTGTACTGTAAAAGTTATGGGCACGCCAGGCCTGTAGTTACTTCGCCAATCCTGTTTTACAACCAAGCATGTGTACTAGAAATTGATAGAATAAAATAGGGATTGGCTGAAACACCTGAAAACACCTGTGTCATAATATGCCGGACAAAGTTTTTGCCGGATAAGCTGATGAGACAGATATCACGAATGAGACTGCTTGTTTGAGTCCGAACCCAGGCATCAACGATAGATGTGGCTAAGCAACCATCATCATCTGCCTACCCTTATCCCACTTACGTGGGGTCGGTACAGTACTAAGCAACCAATACACAAAATTTGCACATACCTACATTGTAGTGTACGATATGAAATATGAATTTTATTAGGATTTAAATGACATAAAAGTTTTTAAAGACGTTAGTAGATATTACAATATTTATAAAGAACTGCAACAATATACAAAAGAAATAGTTGTTATATTGATAACCAAACATAACCTTTTAAATAAAAAAAATTACGTAGCCATTTTGAATTTGAAACCATTTCAATTGATTTACCGAGTTGTGGGCGGACAAATCAAGTAGGTTTGCCGGACGGGCCACCTCATCTCTACAAGGAATGTAAAAGTAATAACTCTAAGCAGGGAAACTGAACACGAAACTTGCCCATGACGTTTGGTCAGACTTATCGTGAAGAGAATTTCCACTGGGAGCATTTCCCGATGGAAATTGGTTTTCTTTGAATAACTTATTTTAAACCAGGTTTCTTGAGATATCTGTACCTACGTAATTGATGAAGCTTTTTTTCTTTTAGAGATTGAATTGATTGAGTTTGCTAAAAATGAGAAATAAGACATTGGAATTCATAAAATAATCTCTAATAAAAGTTTACACACTTTACACAACAACGCCTGAATAAAAAGTGTTTGGGCAAGTTCGTGTTGCTATTAACTATTGAAAGGCGTTTTTCTCCATTATGACTAAGATTTGTCGCTATATTCTTTTTATCCTAAGATAAAGCCAAAAGAAAGGTTTATGTTTTGGAGCAGTCTAGGAATATTAATTTGTATTTACGTCTGTTTTATCGTCACGCTTAAACTCATCTGATTTTGATCAATAAGGTGTCAATCAATTCGACATTATATTCTAAAGGACACTTGAAGTAATTTTTAAACGACTTTGTTTAACTTGTTTGTTGGTGTTTTGATTTTGATTATATGCAAACAAAATCAACCTAACGGATTCATGAATAGAAAATTACCCTTAGTTTTCGAAATCTCTCAAAAATTGGGTCGCTGCGTTTTTGTTCCAAAACAACCAATCACTAAAAAAAGGAATTCAACTGAAAAATCAAACAAACAAACCTTTCTCCTTCCCAAAGAGATCTGTCCCGAACCACTATAAATAACTCTCCCGTGGCGTCCCGTACTCTTCACGTTTGTTTTTTATTTATTTACGAGTCAGATATCTTGAGTACTCCATCTTGTCGCGTAAGAAATATGGGGGCTACGTGACGACTTAATCTCTTCGGATGGAGACTTAGAGAAAATGTGCAAATAATTTTATGGGGTCAGTTGGGGTAAGTCGGGTAATGTGGAACGAGCTAGCACCGCCGGTGTTTTTAAGTAACAGCAACATTGGGTTCAAATAAACAAAACAGAGATTTAAAAAAAACTGGAGAAATGAAGACCAAAAAAAAGGGTTCGTTAAAGGAGCTTTTAATAGAGACTTTAAAGAAACGTGTCTGTGACGCTTCCGGTGTTACAGGTTTTATAGGCAGACCGCAGAGGTGATCGCTTACCATCGAGCGTCCGTTTGCTTGTTTGCCACCTATAAAACATAGAAAATAGTCGGGTACGTGTAGAGTTTATTAATATTGAGAATTGAAATATTGTATGACTTTCATTTTGTCATCTGAATAAATACTAGCAATACACAAAATTCTGATTAGGAAACAGGGTTTCAAGCATGAATTCTGTAAAATGTGTAGCAAGAATTTGTTAGTTATATGGGTGAAAAATGGCGTAAATATAAACTACACTTTTGTAAAATTTAAGGGTTCCGTACTAAAATGGTAAAAAGACTTAATCCTTATGGTTAGAGGTAGACTCCAGTGTCTGTCTGTCTGTGTATCTGTGTTCATTACCCAATCATGTTTATGTTTGAGATATTCACTACACGTATTTTTCGACGAGATTCATGTTCGATACCCTAAACATAAATCCTGCCTAGAAAAAAATGATACACAGACAGACCAATGTCGCGCCTTAAGGGTTCTTTCCCGAAGGAGGTTCAGATCATAACCCTAATTAGCACTGTACAGTCATGCAAAAAAATCTGAATCTAATGATGAACGCTCTTCACCTGGCTTACATTACTTGTTATTATTCCTGTACAAACGGGTTGCCTCCAAAATAAAAGGCTCTTAAGTGCAGTGGCATTTGGAGGCCTTTCACATTTCGTCGGCGAAGCAATCTTCGTATCGTCAAACTCTTCCTTTCATTCGCCGAATACCACTCAACTCTTCTTAGCTCTAACAAACAGTCGTTTTCGTCGTACAAACTGGCAATTTGCGAAAACATCGCTTTAAAGGACGCAGTGACTATTATTTCATCTGTGAGAGGTACAGTTTGTGATACCAGTAGCATTACTCTGACACCAGGGCTAGCCACTAGGCCTGTACAAATTTACTTACCTACTTGTACTTACTTGGTATACATTTTCGACGCGTTTAAACCATTTTGGAAGCATAATAAGCAAGCAAGAGCTATTTCTCGATTGCTTAAAATAAATTCGTACTGGTTTTACGTTTTAAATTTTGCCCGGGATAAAATTTCTTAGCCTGTGTTTATTCAATGTACAGATTATCTCATTTCGAAGTGTGACTCAAATCTGTTTAAGTCGTTTCAGCGCTAAGAAGTCACACACACATTCCCTCATACTCTCTCTATCTTACACAGACACACACTACAATACACTTAACTCTAATTTTAGCACTCCAGTGTGCTTTCTTGCAATGGTTTAAAACCAGTAAAAGTGTCTACATCGCATACTATGACTAACTTTACTATACTGTGCCTTGATGCTGCGAGCGCAAAGCCTTATTCGTGCGTTCTATTGAGGGTAGTACGGAAAAATCGGGCCTCCTTCCTTTTTCTTTCGAGCCCTTTTCAAGCTGGTTTGAATAGGGTTGTCAATATTTTGAGCGGTATGAATGGACGTGTAGTAGATGTCAATGAAGACTTGAGTGCGGGGTGCAACTCCATTATGGCATTATGCAAGGTGTGGATGAGATGGCACTATGTGACGTACTTTCATCTTTTTCGTTATGTAAGTGCTCAAATTATTTATATTCCTATGTGAACGTGCCTGAAGGCCTTCAAAGCTCCAAGTGTGAGAGAAATTGTGAATGTACCTGTGTATTATTATGTTTTGTGTCATAAGTGGCACACAAGCAATCAGACTACAGATGGGAAGCGATCACCGACGCTTATAGATACCTGTAACACCGGATGCGATGCGGTAACGTGGCCGATTTTAGACTATATGTAGAGAATCTAATCTTGTTCCGGCGGTGAGAACTCATCCCACATTTTGCATGTTTTTTTATTTAATTTTTATTCTAAGATAGGCTTGTGTTGACCGTCATCTCACCAGATGGTAAACAATGATGCGGTCTACGGTAGTCCACGCTTGTCTAGTTTTATTTGTATTTTTTACAGGAGTCATTCTAAGAGTAATGGATGCAAGTTGCGCTGTTTTTCACCTCTATTAAATATATCGTGCCGTCCGTCGGAGCGAAAACGCTCTCCTATCGCGCCAGCTCCCTTTTGAGATAGCTCAAAGCCAATTAGATGCGGCGACAACACGAGTGTCACGATAGCGCTCCAGCGATGAAAAGCGCTTTTTTCGCTCCCTTCGCTTTTTTCGCTTTCTTCGCTCACAAAACTTTGTTAGGCTCAAGAGTTCAGCGATACGTACAGCTTTTTGACGAACTACAATGAGATGTGCCTTTCATCTGTCAAATAAAGCCTTTTGAGGTTTTTTAATTAGGAAATGTGGAATGTGAATCCCGAGGGTGCACGACTGAATTACGAAACGTTTCTCAGTCTATTTTATTACAGTTTTGTTACTGGAAATAATATAGTAATAAACATTTACATATTTTATTTATTATTTTTCGCATTCCACTTTGGTTCTTTACCTGATTATTTTTAACAAACCCATCTAATATCCGCAGATAGTCCTAAATAGTGACAGCTACGAATTCAACGCTTTTTTTATTACTGAAATCACTACAAATAAAAAGCTTAACTAAAACGTCTTTGCACCTAAACTCTTTTTCTATACAAATAGTGTTTCAACACAAACCTCTGCCAAGTAGTAATTTCGAGTGCAGCAGCAGGTGCAAGCTTTCGGTTCAGACGTTACCTCGATAGACGTCCGTCTGCGCAATTGTAACAGTATGGACGTTTAATATTTACATTTAGCTACGTACATTCCTTCGAGGTTTCGAGGCGAGGCAGCCAGTCCATAGAGCGTGTAGTCGTCCAGGGCAAGGTTGAAGGCATTCGAGCGCGGGGGACATCGCCCATGAGGTGGACCGATCAAATCAAGTCTGCTGTGGGGTGGTTCCGTACAAGTGCACTCGATTGACCTCAAACAGAGCAAGATGGCGAGACATCGTGAGGCGTATTGAATTTGCCACTACGAAGGATACCGTGTGATGACTACGACCGCTCTGTCAATAGCGCTATGACCAAGAACATACAATTGACATAAATTCCTTAATATTACCCATTTTGCATTTATAATATTAGAAGCATTGTATTCTATTAGTATGACGTACTTAACTAGAAGTGTATATTTTTAATATTAGTTAAATTCGTACCAGATCTCTTCGATACAAGCCTGGCCCTGTTCAGAAATCTATTTTGTTATTGCTTCAACTAATAAACTAATCAGTATCATTTGCTTTACACGTCCTTAAACTATGTTTCAGAAAGGTATAGAGCTAACTTATAACTATTAGTCAACTACGAGTCGGTGCCTAATTTCGGCTAAATCCATACTGTTACTCGACTAAATAATTCCCCGAAGGTCTCCCGAGAAAGCTTTCCTCCGACACTGTTTAGCAATAAACAGTTTTAAAGCGTTCAACGCTAGAAACCTAGCAAATAGTTAAACCACAGTTACAATGTCTCAGCAATTACCTATACAAAATAACTAGAATGCTATTACAATTTAGGATAAACATACATATTATACATACCGGTCCAAAATTGTATTGCCTTAAATGGTAGCGAACATTCTAAACTGATATGGTGCGGTCTTTCAATACATCAGTAGTAAATAAAATTCTATCAAAAAGTACCTTAACTTACTCGTATATGCAATCTGAAAATATCTATAGCCAGCAGCAGTTTTACCCGCTACCCTACAGAAATCTGTTTAATTTTTGGGGCATAAAATGCAGTAAGTAAAACTTCCAATTTTTTTTTTTCAATTTCAACAGTTTCGCGTTTATTGTGCTTGCTTGTTCTTTGGACAAAACTGAGGATTTTAAAATAAATGAGATAAAGTAAGGGTATAAACTGCTTTTATACCAAATTTCATCTAAGTCAGCTAAGAAAAGATAAGAGCTTTGACTGAAAACAAGCTGTCTTCAGTCTCTGGTTATTACCTATTTCAAAGATTTTTTTTATCTTTACCCACACTACTTAACCTCTAATATTAGGAAAATCAAGATGCGCCTAGCTGGTTTCTCATCAAAACTTTTCAAGATAACTGTCAATTTTCATAAAACCAATTTTTCCGAAGTAGTTTTCTAATAACTAGTGAAATAAAGTAAAACTAATTTTCCACTCGCTCGTAAAAGTGAAAAAGTCCAGAAAATTCTAGATTCCAATATCTTTGCTAATCAATCACAGGGATCTAATTAGAGTTGCGAAGTTCGCGATGAAAGTTGTTCGGTGGAAAAACCGGCCAAATGCGAGTCGGACTCACGTACGCAGGGTTCCGTTGTTAGTTTTTATTTATCACGGTTTAAAAGTTATTAAGATTGAGCAGAAATAAACGTTTATTGTATGGAGGACTCCTTTTATTTTTAACTATAGCTAGATTATAGCTCTGATTTTTTATTTGTGATTTTTAAGCTATTGCATAGCTTTTAATGCGGGCCTTGAGCGGGCCTTGAGCGTGAGCGTTAATTATAATTATAATTGCATAAGTTGATAAAAATGCTATGCAATAGCTTGACCGTGGCAGTCCTCGAGTGCCACACGTCTTTTTTTTATTCTGTTTATGTTATTATAGTTGAAATAGAAGTATGTATGGTATGGAAATGTAATTTTTTTATCTTTTATTTGAATACAAATTATATTATTTGACTATCAAAACTAACGAGTATTGAATTTATTTTACATATTACGTAAGTGTTCTGGTTTTAATTATAATAAAATACAAAATATTGGTTGTTACTTGTTAGTAACTATATATTTATTACTCACATTTAGAAAATTTGATTTTTCTACTTATTACGGTTCATGAGAAAAGTGCACCCCACTGAGAATAGACAGATAGTCAGCGGAGGCTCAGCAATATGGTTCCGTTGTTTCCTTTGGGTACGGAACCCAAAAAACGGAGACTGATACTTGGACTTTGGACTTAGGATGAACTCGTTAGTATTGGATCAAGAAGTTGGGCGTAGTTTTCTAAACTTATGAGAGAACAGAGGAAGCCTTTTGCAGTGAAATTAAAACTTGCTTTAAGTGGTAATTAGGTTTGGGTGCTACTTTCTCTACGAAGCTAAGAATTCAAAGATTGGGACAACAGGTTGCGTGGCGTATAAGAAGAGAAGTTTATGTCGAGTTTAGTATATTGGGGTGTTATGGGCTGGTGATGAAGAATTAAATATTGTCAGAGTAAAGCGATGTTGTCAGAGTCTTGACTGAGTGAATAGCGTTTGCATGTTTTTTTAAAGGTTTGCTTGATTATAACTTTGGATATAGGTTATCTAATCTGTGTGAATTTTATACAAATCCAATTTTTATGAAATAATGGGGGTATATTTCGGATTTGTGGGGTTATCCAGGTTAGCTGATTTTTTTCGAAATTGTAGATTTGATCCTGTAGTGAACGTCGTTCAAAAGAGAAACTACGTGCTATTATACTTCATACAAGCTTTACACACTTGAAATCAAATAAAACATTTTCTGCAAGCAAACTCAAAGATACAAAACCGGTCCGAGCCAGTGAGTTGAAAAAAAATACAGGTAAAAACGTCTTAGGTCGGAGCTTCGTGAAATATTTTCTAAAATGACCAGCCAAGGATCGAAGGTGGAGCAAATTGTTCGTAAATGAAAAGAGAGCATGACGTCATCAGCAGAGCGGACGGTCGCTTCCAAAGCTGTTGGCACTCCGCCGATGGATAAGGATGAGGGGGCTACTTGTGGTTCTCGATTATAAATAGCATGAAATTCTAATCTACGGTACCTACCTATTTGCTGTGGCGCATGCCTTGTGGCGAACACATCACACTAATATTACAAATGCGAAAGTTTGTAACTATATCTGTACCTTTATGCTGAATCGGCTAGACGGAAACGGATGAAAAAACAGAGATAGCGGTTACTCTAAATTAGCGCATCCGCGCGTTTTGGCGCACCTTTCGACATTATACCTAATATTTTTGATGAAACAGCTAGTATTTATTACATTTCTTAAACTCAAACTACTCGTTTTGTAGGCCTTTATAGAAAGAATCAGCCACATGAAGGTTTTTTTTTAACATTAAATGAAAAAGGGAATGATTTTTTTATAAATTTAAGTCGTCCTAACCCATCGATCTAGTATGTAAGTCCTAATCCGACCATAATTTTTGTTGTTTCGAATTCACGTGGCATTCCAAGCTTTGCCCAAAAAATATTGCTGTTCAAACAGCAGTAGCCCCCCAGCAAGATTAGACCGGACCGAGACAGTTTCATTTGCCGTGTCTGCGCCGACTAGTCCTGAATAGCAAGGAGAGTCCACACCCGGCTTGAGGGTGCAAACACACTTGCACACATTTCATAGAGGCTTCAATTAGTACTTCGTTTCTTTACAAGTTTTTCCATATATAATTGGTATGGACAAAGTTCACTAGACGACAGCAAATACTTCGCAATACAAGCACACAAGGTATACCTATACTTTGCTACCTAACATAATATAACCAACTTATATCTCAGGGTGACGAGCGCAGTGCTGAGTCGCGCAGGGTCTTGAATTCTGCGAGTTCAAAATTCTGGGTAGCGCAGACCTGTTATGGGCAAACGTGACGTTTAACATCAGGCGAGCGATTTGCTCGTCTGGTCACTCAATTACATAAAAAAAATGTATATAAATATATACCTACCTACTACCTATATTTTGCGATGAAATGCCCCATTTTAGTATCTTAGAAGCTGGACTTGAATGCGAGCGCGTCCCGCTTGTAATCTGCTCAATGAAGGTCTATATTGTTAGCCCAATGGTATTATTTTCATATTTGTAAATGGCAACATAAAACAAATGTCAAAGTCAAGGAATCTATAATTGACACAATAACAGAGAATAAACGTGTGTTGTGGATTTTGTCGCAATAAATCGCTGTAAATCTTTAAAATCACCGTTTCATTTCTGAAATAAGGATCTGATCCTTTATCATCTAGATTATATAGGGTTATTCATAGAGGGTATGCTAAGCCGAAAAGGGCTTAAATGAGTACTACTCATCATAATGAACAACTTTTGCTATGGGACCAACCAGAAATTCGCGAAAAAAAATCAACTGTTCCATAGAAAAATATCAGTGACACTCGACAAAATGTATGGAACAGCTGTTTTTTTTTCGCGAATTTCGAGTTGGTCCCGTAGTAAAAGTTGTTCATTATGATGAATACCATGAGCCCTTTTCGGCTTAGCATACCCTTCATGAATAACCCTGTTTGTCTATGAAATTGGCCAAACAAATTCAGGTGAGTGTTCCGTGTTGATTATAACAAAATAGTATCAATCTGTGCTCTAAATTGATAAATCTGCGCTTTAAATGGTTTATTGTAGGCGTTGTTCGTCCTATAACAATCATTTCCAAGCTAAATCAGGGGCCTTTCTGCGGATTAAAAACTCCGACAAAGGGCGAAAAACTCAGACTCACTTATTTTTAATCTGTGTTAGTGCACATGTACCCTAAACCAGTATAAACCGGATACAGACAAAATGGACGCCGGATCGTGTTAAACTCTTTCCGCTGGAATGTTGGGGCATTAGTTTAATTGCTGTGCATGATCTTCTGTCCTTGTTTAGTTGGTTGTTTGTTAAGCTTCGGTCTATTTATGATTGCCTGGTACCACTCGGGATTAACATAGATTGATTCCCTTTTTAAAATCTTGTTGTATCTTTGGTTGTATGATATTAAATGGCATACTTGTTGTTATGAAAAATAAAAGATGACAGACAAAGTTTTACTCATACAAAATACAGTAAGTAGACGCGGCTATGCGTCACTTACATCACTTTTTATCACGTTATACATTTCAGTTCGGTATTTCACAAAATATACGCTACAATGAACTTTTAAGTTTCACAGTAACTTTTCGAGATAACGTTTCAGTTCTTTGAAACACCACCACCGACATATACTTGGGCCACTGTGTAAGTGTACATTGTTACATACTAAACTGTCTTAATAATAATACTAAAACCAGAAACAACAGCCATATTTCAAATGTGGAACACAAAAGCATGTCATATTTTACCTACTTTTTCTCAAAACGTCCAAAACTAACCGCTCTCAATACTTTCCATTCTCTATGCAAATAAATTCAAAAGACACTCATATACTCGAAGTTGTCGCGATAAAACACTTCGTGGAGATAGATAGAGTTCCACTAGTGCTACGAGCGTAGCGCTACGAATATCTATGATGCTACGAGGAGCTACGATGCTACGACGTGTTACGGACGCTGCTGGAGTTGAAAAATTGCAATTGATTTAGCTTTGCAGAGTTGGGTAGGATTTTTTGTTAACAAACAGATTGAGAGAGAAAAGCAAAAAGGTTTTTTGAATCCTCAAACATCCCATTTTGATTCAAACATACTTACTAGTTTTTTTAACTGCAAGTCTGATTTTGAAAAAACTTTGAACTATGTATAGTTATATACTCAAATTAGATATGCTGTATCAATATTAAACATGCTTGCTTATTTTTTAGAAAAATCCCAAAAAAATTGCTAGTTATCTTCCAGGCATTCATGTTATTATTATTTACATTTCGGATTAACATACCAAGTTTCATCAAAAGATTAGGTGAACAACTTTTGTGACACAAATTTTCTAAACTCTAGAAATAAAATATCGAGTCCCCATTCAAAATAATTAGTCACGAAATCAATTTTCTATGGTGATATATATAATATATCGATATTTTCTTTGTCGAATTTAGCAAACTTGTTTCACAAAGTTGTTCACTTAAGAACACCCTTAAGTGTTACTACACCGTTTTGTTGCCTTGTATAGTAGGTACGTAAGTGTTATTAATGCAGCACACCCGCGATGCTATCGGCTAGCGATACGCTCGCCGCTTGAATCCTAACCACTAACTTCCGCGATCTATCGCCGACAAGCTCGGCTAATCGTTTCGGAAGTGCAATGAAAAAAGTTTAAGCTTTAGTTTAAGGCTTTTATTTGGGAGCTGGTGATTTGCTGGTTTTATTCGGGAAGTTCTTTTTGAGTAGAAACAAGTTGTCGGTATTTGTGTTTTAAGTCTTTCTATCTATACTAATATTATAAAGAGGAAAGATTTGTATTTTTGTATTTTTGGATGTTTGTGTGGAATAAACTCAAAAACTGCTCGACCGATTTCATTAATTCTTTCAACATTCGAATGCTACATTATCCCAAAGTGACATAAGCTATATTTATTACCTGAAAAAATTAGGGATCCTTACTAAAACTTCAATAGTGTCCACCCGTGCGAATAAAGTAAGTTGAGTTTTTAGGCCGCCTGAAGGACTCGAACTTGAACTTGAATTTCAGATTATAGAATATCTACCTCTATACACGACTAAACAAACTATTTAACGTGTTCTCGTAACCATAGTTATGCTTAGTTGTGAATGCCACCTTCGGTCACCCATCCAAAAATTTACCGTTCATTTTTTAACATCGGTAAACGTCTAGTTGAGCTATGCTACAGGCGTTACTATCTATTTATTATATTATATCCAATTACTTTAAGACGTGCCAAAGATATTGTAGAAATGTTTTAGCATTTTGAAATCAACTTGTCACTTCAGCGCGATCCGGATCGAACCAATCAGTAACAATCGACAACTGTTCGTTTCCACATGAACAAACGCCAAGCGTGATTCCATTAAACTTTTATTAGCTGTTCAGCTCTCATTTGCATTTGATTTATACGAAACAATAAAATCAGCCATAAACACTCAAACGCCACTTAAATTGAAACTTCAAACCGCTCGTAAAACCGTAAAAACGCGAACAATTGCAAAAACGCTGGAAAAGTTCGCGTGTCATCGAAAACTGGCGACTTGAAATTGTTTTTAATTTACATAATTGCAGTCCCTGAGACATGGTTGTGCTATAAAAAAAATATTAAGGGACACCTGGCCAGCAACTTTTGCCTCTAAAAATTATTTGGAACTTCCAACATAAATCAGGATAACTTGTTTACGAAGTAATCTGGGGTGACCCGGATTTTTCGTCGGGAATAATTTACATTGGCCACTGTATTAAAATGAACGACAGTTCGCTGTTTGGGGCGATTCAGGTAAAGTTTAGCGTGCTGATAGTAATCGTTAGGTTTTTTTTTATTTCGGCTTTAACAACGATGTATTTTTTTGTAAATCTATAGAATAGATAGCATATCCAAAGCTACGAATATACATAATATAATTATGAGATCAGTTGAAAATATCACTCGTGGTTACCAATCCAAAAATTACTAATAGGTAGTATCATCCGTTGCTTACGTCGGTGATTGGTTACAAACATTTAGTTAACGCTATGAAAACACTACAAAAACAAAAAAAACTAGGCTCACACAACACTCTTTGCAAAAACTAGGGTTGTCCACTCGTCAACTAAAAATCTACAAGCAAAAAAATGAGGCAGTTTTTTACACCTTTCTTTTAAAACTAACGAATGTTCCAGATATATCCCCGAGGATCACCTTTCGCAAGAAACTATTGAAGTTTTTACACACGAATGGCCCCCGAATACTTTGCTAACGATTTGAGAGCTGATTGTCGTGTTTCTTTGAAACCTTTCAAAGGGTTGTTCGGTTATCTTATTTGGGCATTACAGGTTTTGTATTTTTGATGAAATAAGGACTCTTTGGACTCTTTTAGGGACAGTATAACATATGATAAACAGTCTAGACGTTGAACTCAAACTCGGCTTGGTACGCCTAGCCAAAATTAGGAATGCCTTAATTGTTGTCTAACTCACTTGAGTCGGGAATAATTCATTTTGACACTTGGAACTTCGAGTGTCAAAATGAAGACGATTTACCAGTCTGATAATAAGGCTTTCAAGTAAAGGTAAAATACGCAAACTTTTTAATCTTTCGTGTGAATGAGAGCTAATCTTGTGATTCAAATTATCCAAAACATTGAAATTTTCTCTTACTAGTCGCAGACAAGAACATTTTTAAGGTTTTTGCTGTTTTATGATCATTATTATGAGTCATTTACCACCCACTGCTGGAAATATAGGTCTCTTTTTCAGTCCGCCTTCTTCGATGTTTTTCTAGTCGAAGTTTTTGATTCCTGTCGGCTATATAATAAAATTATAGACTCTAATTCATTTTCGTTCCTATAACAATTATATTACAAAGTTCAAGTTAAATATAAAAATAAAAATACTTATCAAAAATATCGTCTTTATAGACCTACAAATTTATCAAAATAAAAGTCCGTAACAAATTGCACAATACAGCACCGAGAAAGTCCCACTAAATCGCAACGAGCCAAGTGGCTGGACACGCGGAGCCGAGTGGCTACACTCCGCCGAGTGGCTGCAATCCGCCAAGTACGAGCGGTCAACTCGCCCCACCCCGCTGTTTGTTCGGCGTGACTGATGGTGCAGGTCTTTGTTGAGATCTCTGTGTATTGTACAAGAGCACGAGCAAGGGCAAAGATATTTGTTAAGAGAGAAGTAAAGTCTACAATATAATAATCTACGATGTCTACGATAAACTTGTCTACGATCATTCAGTGTTACACTCTGAGTAGGATTGTGTGTCTCTTTAAAATAACTATTATTTGGATCATATAACCTTTGTATTCAAGCGATTTAAGATACTAGGGAACTTTCTGTAAGATGCTGAAAAACTCAAAATGCTTGAAACCCTCCGACAAAATATATTAAAGCAAGTCACTGCAGAATTTGTCACAACTAGGTTACAACTATGTTACTATTATCAAATCTTTCTAGTGACTATATCCCTTCTGAAAAACAAGGCAAACCTGAACAGGACCTATCTCCACTCATACAATACTGCACGAACTCATCATCACTTTTAAAACTGTAAGAGAGCTTAGCAAAAACAAAACACCATCAGCAACAACACCATTGAATTTCAAATTGGGACCGCAACGTACGCACGAGTGAACAATGACGGTCCCAGCAGCAGAAACAAAACGCAAAAACTAACATCTAGCGTTCATAACAATGTTACGTGGAGTGGGCACAAGTGGCGTGGCTGCAAACTGCACGCCTATAGAATACTCGGGGAGCTTTGAATGGGGAAATGGTAGGGATTGCAGAGATACATTTTTTTATGAAAAATTATTTGCTGTTATAAAGGTAATGTCGCCAGTCTTTTGGGTACTTTACCCGCGGATAGTGACTTAGACTCTGTTTATTATTTGTGATTTTCAATTCTGTTTATCCCTATTTATGATATTTTAATTAAAATAAAGTAAAGTGTGTGCCGAGCTAGCTTTGGTGTTAAAGTTATTTTGTGCTATACATTTTGAGAATTGTTTTAGCACACTGTTGCAGTTGCTAACGGTTGTTAAGTCTGATTTTGCATTCAATTGTTACTTATTTTATGTTTTGTTGTTGTTTATTTTGTCTTACCAAATCTTTTACATTTTTTGTCACATTTCATTCGAATTAAGATGAAAATAATAATATAGAATAGTTTAAAAAACTAAAAAACACGCATTGTCATTGCTGTTGACAAACGCGACACGTAGCAGAATATGTACCAGTGGCCAAAGTGGAACCACAGCTTAGCCAGCAGTAGTCACAGAATTCGCTTACCGAGTCACAACTTAGCTAACAGTAATCGTAGAAATCGCGTTCGGAGCAAAAACACAATTTATTAGCTTCATATAATTATGTTAATTTATTTATAAGTATATTTTTTTTATTTTTTGTATAATAGTTTATTGTCATTGATCCTCGATATATCTACAAAGTTTGAACGAAATCCGGCCGTTTAAAGTGGGTCAAAATCGCGCCCAAAAGAGTAGGTTACAAACATACAGGTGAACCTAATATACGAGTGCGTGTTAAAAAAGGAGAAAAAGAGGGAGACATATATGTTTCGCAACTTCTATTACGATTCCCCACACAATTTCAACATATCTAAAACTATAAATTCTGTCTCTACACCAAATTAAAAGACAAAAACAAAAAACTCCATCCCATTTCCACCTAACCAAAAACTTCACAGTCGTACAACACTTAACCCCGTCTAAAAATAGAGCAGTTTAACAACAGTTTCTCGTAACGCAATTACGCTGAGGAGTGTCGACAGCGCTGAGGACATAATCGTCGCGCTGAGGACTAGCACAGCATAAATAGGAAAATATGACGTTGAGATAAATATAAAGTTAAATAAGCTCAGTACAGACCATACTCAATTGTTCATACTAGTACTTAAGCATTATAGGCTCGCATTTACTAGCATTTACTCGGACGTAAAATATAACCCGGTCACAATATCTGTGCACCTCACTGGAATGCGTATAGCCTTATTTAATAGTCGCACTGTCGCACCGCACTGTCGCAGTCGAGGTGACAGGGGAAGCGGGAGTCTCCCGCTTCCCCTGTCACCTCTCCGCGCACTCCCCGGTGCGACAGTGCGACTATATAAGGCTATACGCATTCCAGCGAGGTGCACAGATATTGTGACCGGGTTTTACATAGCCAGTGTTCGATAAACAGGTGGTGAAAAATGGTACAGCGCCCCTGGCAGGCGTAAATGGAAACTACAAATGTTCATACAATTTACTATCGAATACTCGCTGCGTATTTTACTACACCATAAGTCATTAGATCTACTGGTATCATGGTTTTTAGGCCGATTAAAACCTCTGATTTAGCTCAAAAAAGTTATGAAAAGTTTCACCCACGCGCTTATATAAAACGGTGATGATGACGAAAAGCAGCCAATGTGCTTTTCTGTACACCTGATATCGTATATGCAAAAATTACTTTCGCATTTTAGTTTAAGTTAGTTAGGATATCGCACAATAAGTAGGTACCGTAAGCAGAGAAGAATCATCTCCTTGGAGATCTCCTTGGTGATTCTTGGTCCAAAAGGTTCCCAGATCCAAGCTTCGTGCTTAGTTTGGAGCTAACTGATTATTATCAAATGCATGAAAAAAAAAATACAGGGTTATATGGAATGGGTATCGTAAGCCGAAAAGAATTTGTAGTACTCATAATCATGAGCTACATTTATTATGGGGGCCAACCCCGAAATCGCTACAAAAAAAATCAGCTGTTCCATAGAACAAGAACATTAATTTATAAAAATATCTAATTCGTTAATTTAGATTTTTCTTATTCCGCTCTTCCTCTGTTCATAATGCCTTCCTGTGGATACACATTAAAAAGGTAACCTCATCCGCAATGCAGATATCATATTATTATTATCGTATTTAATTAAATTATCAAGTGAAACTTGATAATTTAATTGAACACATATGAATTTAATTAATTTTATTGTCCTACAAACGGTGCAATAAAGTTTATAATAATATTTTTATTGGGTAGACGCATAAAACTTTTTCAGGTTGAGAAAAACGGGAGAAAAATATACGAATTAGGGAATGAATGAGTATTTTCGCCGACTAAAAATATGTCTGAGTGCGTTTGCTTTTGAAATTTCTAAAACCACATGAACTAGCCAGAGTTACGTAGGGTGTCAAAATAGCCAGGATGACCATAAGTCAGCGGTGGCAAAGTGTCCATAAAACGTGGCCCGCATCCTGGATGCACTGAATTAATCAACTGCGAACACACGATGTAAGTACGGGCATTAAACACGACTAACGTGCGGAATGTTGCTCCTCTTTTTGACTGTAAAGTCAAAATGTTGCTCTAAAACTCATTACATTTTCATTCACCAATTTTATTGCTAATATCAGACACAAAAGTTGTTAATATTAGGTTTTAGAAATAGGTAATTAAAGTTTTGATGGTGTCATAGCCTTAAGTTTATACACAATTGCTTTTACCAAAAAGATTTATCTACGAGTAATTTGACTTTCATAGCATTTCATCAAAATTTCAAAGATTAAATCTGACACCTAAATATTTTAATAAATTTTATTCATACCGCTGACAAAATAATTTAATCGATGTTTTATTTGATCAAATATAACCTAACTTCACACTAAATTTGTTGAACACTTTGTTAAAGATACATGTAAATCTAGTTTTTGTTGTAAAACCATTTTTACTTTTGTAATTAGTGAGCCGAATGCAGACAGCACATTTAATACGACCCTGTAACTCCTCATCACTCCATTCACTAGGAATAATTTGAAAACTCTAACCAAAGGCCATAAGTCAGCGGCGGTAATGCGCCCATAAAACACGGCCCGCACCGTGGATGCACCAGATTAATCAACTGCGAGCACACGCCGTAAGTACGGAAATAAAATATGGCTGCGACCCGGCGATATGGTGAGTTGGTGAGATCTTGTTTTTGTTGGTGTGAAATATGGAGGTGGTCGCTTGTGAAATGAGATTCTTTGTCTGTTAAGCTTTGTTGGTAAGTTATTTGTTTAATTTATTATTTCCGAGTAACCTAAATACAAACTTGAAGATATTTACAACATTGCCTATTACTTCTGCTGCCAGAGAAATGTATAACTCAATATTTATTTTTTCAGGTTATGATTTAAGGTTATATACCTACCTAATCTTTCATTTTTATTTGTGGTCTACCTATAATTTATTTGTTTCCGATAGACAGATAGTTTTTCAATGCCTAAAATAAATTTGTTAAAGAAGTTTGTGGTCATCCGAGTTCCATTTTATTTCCAAGACCAGTTTGGTACGGACCTACTTGATATTTCAGACCTTTGTACCTATACAGTGGCTACGCAATTCAAGCTAACAGCATAAGATCCTTAATCAACGAGTAAGTACTCAATACTTTGGTCTCCATGGCCTTACTAGTCTCTCTTCAAATCGTGCTCCTCATGTCTGAGGGTCGTGAACACCACCTCCAGATAGTTTCTCTCTCACGATGTTGCGCCAACGTTTCCTGTCTTATACAATATGAAGAGCATCATAGACTTGACGTATCGAGAATGGTATTATTATAGTAGGCAGGTATTTCCCGCTAGCTATAATTTGGGTATCTTCAAGTCGCGAGTAAATCGGTTTTTTCTAGGTAGGTAAGCGTGCTCCATCCTAGACCACATCATTGCTTACCATCAGGCGAAATGGCGGTCAAACGCAAGCCTATCTTAGAATAAAAAAAATAGTAATAGTAAACTTGGCCTTAGCAGTAAACCCCGTATTTATTTATTACCCAATCACATATCTCCATATCTTCGAGCCATCACCAGCGAGCCCGTGCAGAAAGTAACAAACTGATGGCAGTTCACGGTCCACGGTACATCCCCCCCATATTTCAGTCGGGGAGAAAAATGGCTACTTTCCCCGGAATCGAACTTACACCGACATCCGAATCAACCCGAGAATCTGGCACATAAATAAAGTAGGATGCTACTGTGAATGTTATTTAGAAATTGTAGCTTAGACTTGGATAAACTTTGCCATACCTACTATTTGGATTGAAAAAAATCACCTTGCTAATGAACACAATTTTTAGATTAAAAACGTCTTCTTTCTGATTTTATCAAGATAATTTGACCAGGATCTCAACTCGATGAGGAATATGACTTTGCAAGCAAACCCTTCACGTTAGATATGGTTTAAAGTGCTGAATTTTGCACGTCGTTACTGCAGCAATTACTCGTATGTTCGTGTATTGTCGAATAGAAAGGGACGCGGCTATGCAACCTGCATGCTGCGTCTCTTTTTATGTATTTGAATCAAAGGATGGAGAATTGAAAACCAATGAGTAAGAGAGAGAAAGAGAAAGTTTCCTGAAGAAAGAAACAACACAAACACCAGAAACTGACCAAATAGTGGTAAAATCGTTAAATATAATACCTAATAAATATCAACAATATTTCACATTACCGAAAATTCATCGACCACTGTTTTCAGAGTACCCTCCCGGAACGTCCGATCACGTCGCGTCACGTCTGGCTCGTATCGCGGAGGCACGTGGAAGGCACGTGTCACGCGACACGCGGCGTGTCACGTCAGGTTTTATAGCCGGTAATGTGGACCGGCCCTAATGGTGAGAAATGAATGGGAGATAAATGGAAAAGTGCACGAATTGAAATCGGAGTGACTAAAATAGTTTTTGTAGAGTATTTTTGTGGCTAAATTTAATTTCACTGTCTGGATTACTAATATTACTATAGTCGCCAAAATTATAAAGTAGCTTTGTGCTTATCCTGGCCATAAGGTACCTCTATTCCATATCAAAGTTTGTGTACGTGTGTAAATGTATGTCACTATGTATCTCAGTAATTACTGAAAATTAACTTTCGCATTTATAATTTTAGTAAGGTTTTTGGGTAACGTCTTACTCGTAGATGTAAACGAGAATAATAAATGTGAAGTATTGCTACTACGTCTAGATAGATATATCTATAGTATATCATTGTACATATTTTCCCATAAATTTATCTTTATGCAATACAACTGCAAAATCCCAAGGCTTAGCTAGTCAAACAACACGACTGCAAAAACCAAACGGAATCCCAGCTTCCATCTAGATTAGAAAAAACAATACCTATCTATTTCCTCTACCCATAAAGCTACCCGAGCGCCGTATTACCGAGGTTCCAATTGAAAAGAGATTTGCAAAGCAAATGAGGCGCAGGAATCACCGGCACCAATCGACACAATTTGTTTTATCTACGAGACAAACAAATTCCTGGTTCGGCGATTAAGGTACGCCTTTGTGTGGGATTAGGAGGGTTGTATGGAAACCCAAGTGTGGGTTGAGGATGAGTAATCATGGGATGTTTATTGATGCGTGTAGAAGGTTTCACGAGGGATACAATAATTCTTCTCTCGTGTAAATGTAAGTAGATAGACGAGCCTTTGATTGAATCAGGTCGAAGATTACTTTTTCTACTTGTGTATTTGTTTACAAAGGCGAGTTTTCAGGCATTGTGGAACGACGTTGACCACCACCACGTATGGTACCGAGACCAGGGTGCTCACAAATGAGGCTGTGCACAAAATACCTACCGGTAGCACAGAGAGCCATGGAGCGTGCCATGCTCAGCATCAAGTAACAAGACCGCATGAGAAATGTCGAGATCCGTCGCCGCAGTAAGGGTCACGACGTTGAGACGACTATCACGATACTCAAATGGAGTGTGAGACTCGAATGGTGCTGAGGACTCCAGTGAGTTCTTAGAGAGAGCTCGGAGCCCTCGTCAAGCATCAAGGTAGACCGCCGGGGGGTTTTTAGTGGGTATAATCCCACATAACCCGGCTGCACCCCATGGCGGCTGGGTATCTTGCGAAGATTTCCCCCTCGTAAACAAAAAAAAACAAAATAGTTTTTTTACGTCTGATACTATTTATTTAAAAACTTATCTTTAGATTAGAAATACAAAACATTAATTCGGGCATGAGGGCATAACCAATTTAAACACAGACAGATTCCAGAGAGTTTCAAACTAGCCAGGGACTGTGCCGGGAGCCAGTGGCTTGTAATGTAAAATATAATAAAAGTTGAGTAAGTTGCAGGTACTCTACCTAAATTTTTCTAAAAGTTGATTGTAAGTGCTAGAAGTACAAAGTAGATACTGTATTTAAAGTTGTAAAACCCTAATTTTTGTACCAGCAAGATAAATAATATAGAATAGTTAAAAAAACTAAAAAACACGCATTGTCATCGCTCTTTGAAAAACGCGGCACGTAGCAGAATATGTACCAGTAGCCGTGGGGAACCATAGCTTAGCCAGCAGTAGTCACAGAATTCGCGTACCGTGTCACAGCTTAGCTAACAGTAATCGTAGAAATCGCGTTCGGAGCAAAAACACAATTTATTAGCTTCATACAATTATTTTAATTTATTTTTAAGTATATTTTTTTAATTTTTTGTTTAATAATTTATTGTCATCGATCCTCGATATATCTACAAATTTTCAACGAAGTCCGGCCGTTTAAAGTGGGTCAAAATCGCGCCCAAAAGAGTCGGTTACAAACATACAGGTGAAGCTAATATAAGCGTGTTAAAAAGACCACTGGCTTTTCGGTAAAGGAAAAACATCACTAGGAAACCTGCATACGTCCGGAGAAGAAATTCAATGGCGTATATTCCACCATTTCGCACTTGACCAGCGTAGTAGAATACGGTCTCATCACCCTTCGAGGGTAGACCTGTAACGTTTCACACTCATAACGAAGTTGTGCCCCAGCAGTGGGGGGATTAGAGGTTGATTATGATGATGATGAAGATAGAAAGGTTGATCAAAAACACAAAAACATAAATAAAAGAGGAAGAAAGGTTGTAGAAACGTTGGTAGTCTCAACAATCTTTGAACTACTCCTAGTATCAAAAAATGTAGTAGAAACCGCGGGATGCGCTAAAGCCTAAAGCGGCACTTAAAGCCGCCGCCACAGTGCGCGGTGTTGTAATGCAGCGTCGTTAAGGATGCGACTAGTAAAGTATGCGATGTAAATGTGCGTAATAAATTCGGACGCAGCCAGACTGCACTGCCAACGGTTTGGTGAGACACACTGATAGATAGGATGAAATTCTGATATCATAACTTCTCTCATTTGTTTTTTTTATAATAATATGATGGAATTTAATTTAAATGAGAAGCGATCTAACTAAATACCTATAAAAAGATAACACAAAAGTTTTTTTCGCGTAATGGGGTAAATAAACATTTTCAACCCAAGCATTTCAGATAATATTATTATTTTACAATAAATATGAACAACCAAAAAATAAATAAAAAAATAAGAATGTGAGAAGTAGTAGTATAATAATATGAACATTTCAAAATATTTTTTTGTTTCACAAATTAAATTAAACTGTTACGACCTAATCCCGCAATGTTTCATCAAATTTCATTTGTACAATTAAATTAACTTTACGAAGACAATGAAAACTCCAAAACCGTCAAACAAACAATCATCAGAACGTTTACCTCCGCTTAAAATGCTCACCAAACTGCCGATCCGTGTGTATAGCATATAATTCTACAAACCGTGGATTGCAGTGCGGTAATTAATGTTAAATGGCGCCGGTTTAGGCGCTGGAAAAATGCTGCATTGTATTGCTGCGCGTGCCGCTGACGTCACAGCACCTACGTTAGGTTTACGGGCTACGGGACATGCTGTGGTATTGTGCAATACTGTGGTATTATAGGTGTAGGTACAGGAGGTGGGAATTCAGTAGGTACATTTATATAGGGGGTAGAATGTAGATCACATCCGCAGTAATAAAGTTCAAACTATTGCAGTCTATGTGTAATTTGAATTTGTATTTGTTATTCTACTATTAAGCAAGCATGTAGTTTGATATAAACTAAACGTATTTTCTAAATCTGCGTGCTTCATTTTTAACACATAGTCGCTTAGCAGCAAGCAAGTTAGTGGTTAAAAGCGGTTTAGTTACTTAAAAAAGGAGATAATCCAATTTTATGATAAGATTGATTATTAATCATATACTTATTATACACTATACTTACTAAATATTATAAATGCGAAAGTTTGTAAGAATGTATGTTTCTTATCTACTCTTTCACGCTAAAACGGCTAAACGGATTTAAATGAAATTTAGAATGAAGGTTGTTCATGGCCTGAAATAACACATACTTTTTATCCCGCAAAACGCAGGTGAAACCGCGGGGTGCAGCTTGTTTGAAATACAGCACAATACCAACGCCAGTTTTATTTTTGTGAAATAACTCCTTGAACACTTCGTCTGCCTCCTGCATAAAATAAATCTCCAGGTTAAATACACAAACCATTGCCCCGTTTTCCCCTATGAATGCTAAAATGGGTAATCACGGGTGAACCTGCAGATCAAAGCTAGTATTTAAATATGTCTACGTATTTACCTGCTCATTGTCCTGGTCGATGGGGACCCGGCCGGGAAAAGGGCTTCTACTTAATTAGTCGACCGTGGAATAACTAATGAAGTGGACTTCCTATACATTAATTACTATCTATGAAAAAGATGATAAGAATAATACATGTGCCTACTTACGACTTATGCATGTACATTGTACATGTAACACTGTCACACTTAGTGTGACTCGCTGGGTACTCGAAACAAACAAGTTTAAAAATATGTTAAACTACTTTTAATTGCATTGTCATTACAGTTACAAAGGTGTACTTCAGCCCAATTGGACATCGGCAATTGGTTCAAAATTAAGTCGCAAGATTTGACCCACTAGACAAATAGATAAAAGTTAATAAAAACTTGTAAAAAAGAGTTGAAAAAGAGCAACCAATAACAAAGTTGTTAACAAAGTGATTTTTATTATGTAACTGGAATATTACATAAAGAACACTAAGACTGCTCGCTGATCATATCAAAACTATACAAAATTCGGGGTCCATAGAATCAGTGGTCGATGGCATGTAATGTAATGTTTGCAACACGGCTTCACGGCTTCTAATTGAAATTGGATATTTACTGTGTGGTTACCTGCAATTAGTAACTGTGTTGTAGAGGTGTTGGAATTAATCATAAATGTAGAGGTATTTACAATGTGAACTACGGAAATGAAGTTTTGAGATGGTTAGTTAGAATAAGATAGATAAACTAGACCTGTATAGGTATAGGTAAATGTTAGGTCTAGTGTGCTAATAGAAAGATAATTGAATGGTTGAGTAGAGTTGGTAGAATATATTTCGTATGTTTGTGTTTTGTAAGATTTTAACGATAGGTCAGGTATTTTGACATCTGCTATGAACCGCCAGTTCATAATCTTCAAACCCTTTAATGAATTTAATACTCTAAGGCTTAGAGTACTAACATCATTAAAGGGTTTTAAAGTAGTTTTTTTATTAGCTTTTGCTCTAAGCTAATTTTTAGTTTATTCCTAATCCGCAGAACTGAATAAGGGGAGTCACAAGCAGAAATATTTGATATGAGACCGCATCCAAAAATTACAAACTGAAAAATTTATAAACAGAAACACAGAAAACACAAAAATTATAAACAGAATTACAAACTTTTGTCTTTTCTAAACAAGAAAGAAACTAAACTTGTTGTATTGTCTAACCACTAATAATATATGTATGTTATCTTCTTTATCGGATAGAACACTGGAACCATTTTTATCGCCTTTAATCTACTACGAATCTATCTTAAAACAATGACTTTAATACAACACAGCAATATAATGATATCCACATTTCCAACTGACCACTGCCCAAAGTTAATGACAAAGCGAACTCCGCACGGCCGCCGCCGCCGCCGCCGCCGTCAGCGCTCGGGACGCTGTCATCTGTCACGGTGTTTAAATGCAGATGCATGAGCTGCACGGCTGTGCTACGCTACCATTATGAGTGATAGCATGTTCAGGAGATGACTTTTGCTAAATATTCTTGGGTTAAGGGATTTGTCACACTGGATGCGTTCTGCGGTCTGCGGTCAGGTCGCGCGAACAAAAGTGTTTGCGCGACCTGACCGCAGACCGCAGAACGCATCCAGTGTGACAAATCCCTAAAACTCTTGCTTCTTGTCTTTCTCATTATCAGAAGAAATGTCATGAAAGTGAACAAGTCAAATGCGCAAGAACAAAAGAAGAATAAAAAGTTAGTATGAATTCAACACCATGTGGAGTTAATTTTAATTAACGGGTGGTTATCTCATTTAAAAAAAAAGTAGACTTGTGCTGGTCTAGCTTTATTTAGTATCTAGTTAAAACTACGTGACCTGAGCTTGACTTATAGACAGTCAGCCGTATAAAACAATTTCTAGATGTGTGTTTCTCACACTCACACTAATTCAAACTAAGCTAAAACTTCTTCAAGCCTAAATATTGTATCATATAAGTAACTCAACCGTATCACGATACACAATTTCGAAATTGTTTTAGATACTTGCAGTTGTTGCAAATAACCTTGTTACAACTTTGACACATGCCACGTTACAATGTCGAGCAAGTTGACGTGCAAACAAACTCAAAACGTCATGTATCACAAAATTCGTGACGTCACGAGCATGTTTGACGAAGGATTAGGGTCATTAATCTCGCGCACCGCGGTCGCACCTGCGCTGTTGACGCGTCTAACACGCTGCGGTTTACACGCTACCACAGTACAGTCACAGCAGAACATCAAGTTACGTATTCTAATGCTTGTTGCGTCCTGCGGTTTCACTTGCGTTTTAAGAGATAAAACGGAGCCTATATGTTAATCCAAGATATGAGCCACTTCCATTCTAAATTTTACCCAAATTCGTTAAGCCGTTGGTGTGATTGAGCAACAGACATCAAAATATCCAAGATTTGACAATAATATAGGATATAAAATATGTATGATAGAAAGATTTGAAAATATTTAAACAGTCCATGCCGAGACTGATCTGGAACTAGAACTCACCTTGCAAACTCTGCTTATCGTCAGTATTTTGGATTACAAGTTATTAAAAGTTTTATTTTTACAACCCGGTCACAATATCTGTGCACCTCGCTGGAATGCGTATAGCCTTATATAGTCGCACTGTCGCACCGGGGAGTGCGCGGAGAGGTCATTGTGACCGGGTAGTACATAAACTTAGCTAAGTGCAACTCTAAGAGCTTATTAACAGATGTAATCGTACATGTACAAATTATAGAACCTTGATTGAGGCGTCAAATATCATGTGTGAGTACGATGTGACAAATGCAGTCAGTAAGCACTATCAGAGTGGTAAATAAGGTCAGGTCAGGTCAAATCAAGGTCAATAAATATCATGCTCTTTATAATTTTTACCAGACCGTACAACCGCTTTTCTAATCCGTACAGCCCGGGAATAGAACAGACTTCCGGCTTCCTTGTTCCCTGAGAGATAAGTATAATCTTGGACTTCTCAAGGTCAGGGTGAATATATCTATCTTCTAAATCTGCGTGCTTCATCTTCACCACATCGTCGCTTACCAACAGGCGAGTTGGTGGTCAAATGCGGATTTTTTCATTACAAAAAAAGATACTATAATAATAATTTTGGCCCAAGATTCCTAACTGCAGTTATAAACCATCCCCGTCGGACGGTCCGGCGAGTCCGTACGGCCGTAATTCTGGCCTAAACCGGATGATTCCGTGACGTGATTGCGATTCCGGATCGAGATTATGTCGGATTGCTGTCCACACGAGCGGGGATGTGTTTAGCGCTGCAATTATGGAATTGCTGAGCAAGAAATAAATTTCTAATATTATAGATCATTTATCCGTTATATTTTGGTTTTTGTTTGCAATACCATCGGATGATGATGGTATTGCATACAAATACCATAATCATCATCAAGTACTCTCCACAGCCTTCCTTATCCTACTTCTGGAAATAGGCCTCTCTCTTACTGTACCACTTGTCTTGCTCCTGCGCTTTTATCGTTTCACCTTCTCTTGTTACATTATTTTTCTTTCTAATTTGTAACTATTTAAATTTTTGTGAAAATATTTTTATTTGAAACATCGACTCTAAAAAACTAATTTAAATCTACAGTACTCCAAGTTTATCTGTCTATTTGTTGTTTTTCCCCAAAAAACGGCAAAGTCAATTTATAAATTTTTACTACAAATTCATTTCCAACTGAAATCAACCATCCGAACCTTGAATTTTTATCATCCATTAAGAAGGTAAAAATTTTATTATTTTACCTTTTAGTAATATAACAGTATCTTTTATGAATTACCTATCCCGGATATGAAACTTTTATTCAAATTGAACAGTGTGCAAACCGTCTAAACCAAAATCCCAGCTATGATTGACGTTGTCAAGCTCAGTACAAGGGATGAAGTTAGAAAATGGAGAATTTTAATCCAAGCCACTGGTTTCATGTGCCCGAAATAAAACACCACAGTTCTGTTTCCTCTTGTTTTCATCGCTGATATGGTTGTTTTAGAATTCTGCTATCGCTACTGAGATTTCGTCGAATTTTTTATATTTTCTGATAACTTCTCTAGTTTTTTTTAGTTTTCACTAAAGCACTCTAGAATATCACTTAAAAATTAAGATATAGCAATACCAAACATATACAAGGTGTAACAGAAAGGCGTAGTAATACTTAAAGGTGTTCTTCTACACGTCAAAGTGAACTACTTCCAGAACACAAGTTTGCTAAATTCGAAAAAGAAAATATCGAATTTCCATAAATAAATGATCACGTAACAAAATATTTTGTATGTAGACACGATACCTATTGTTTTTCTCCAATTTAGCAAACTTGTGTGACACAATGTGTCAAAAGTTGTTCACTGTTGTTGTTCACTTTGACATGTATTACTACACCTCTCCGATACACTTTGTATAGTTTTACGGGAAAAATATATTTTTTATCATCCAGCAGTCATTTGCAAAAAATGCAACTGAAACAAGTTCCTCGCATACATCATGTCGATATCTGCGCAAAATATTTCCATTCAATGATGTTTCCGTCATTAATTTGCGCTGACGATAAATCATTTGTCAATTTTTAACGTCCAACCACTATCAGTGAGTCTTTATTAATACCGGATATTTCGCAAAAAGTTAAACTGTTTCGAAATGATAATAATAACAAACTTCGTTCAGCTCCAGTATGTTTCTTTTAGTATGAACGATCACGGAAATTATTACATATAATGTTTTTGTAACACTACTGTTTTTGTCATTTCAAACTTTTTAATTTTTGTATGTGATGAAATAATAATAAAGACTGATAAGTAAAAAGCAAAATACGAGTAATAAGTTAGTCTACAGCTTGATAAATAACTCTGAAATAAAATCAATGATTCATCAATGGACTTTTATCTCACCTTCCATCAAATAGTGCTCCATACGCTAAACGTGACCCAAATGTAGAAAATAGTTGGCCGCGATGTAGTATCATTCAATATTCATACTGTCAGCTGTGCCCAGTGTCGAGGTACAAAACAATATTTACGCTAATGCACATGGATGTAGGGCAGAGGGCAAACTGCAGCGCAACCTATCTGGATGATTTAATAGTTACCAGTACCACACTAGACCTACATTTGCGTCTTCTCTTAGAACTTTGTATTTTGCCAATTTTAATTCGAACCGTATTGGCGGTCAATAAAGTTGATTTTGTTGAGGCTGGTTTTGAAGAATAGTAGAATAGATATCGGTTTTTGGTATGCGGTCAAAAGTGTTGGGTGACGGGTGTAAAGTTTACCGGTGCACCGTGTGGTTTCCATGGGTTTCGTGATTTGTTTGTGGTTTCATTTGACATTATGAAGTTGCGTTGTCATTATGGCCAAGTTCACAGTATTTTTTCTGCTTTTTAGAAATAGTTTTGTTTCTTAGCAGTGCTTACTAGAACAAATGATAACATCACGACATGAACGTAAATGATATTATTTGAGATTGGAATTTAGCCAACAACTTCTAGGTTCGGAAAATGCATTTTACTGTAGTCTTTATTTATGAGCTATTTCTGCACTGCAAAAATAAAATAAACATTAGATATCTATCTAATATATATAAATCTCGTGTCACAATGTTTGTCCTCAATGGACTCCTAAACCACTTAACCGATTATAATAAAATTCGCACACCATGTGCAGTTCGATCCAACTTGAGAGATAGGATAGTTTGAATCTCAAATTATAGTCGCAATTTTAATTAATTGCAAATTATATATAGACTGATAATTTTTACTATTAATTGACAAGTTAGCATCAACATACTACGGTTGCTATAGTTACGCAATAGCATGAGAATAGAGGTTATAACAAAGAGTTCCTAAGTCTACCCGTGCGAAGCCGGGACGGGCCACTAGTTGTATTATATAATTATGAATCAAACAAAACGTACCTTGTAGTTTGATTCCAATTATGCGAGGATCACCACCGAAGACGATTTAATTATTACATGCAGCAGTACATGGGATTGTGCTATCTTCTTCACACCTTTAGATATTCACCACTATAAAATACAAAACTTGACTTCCCGTCTCCCTTCCACGACCGGAGAGGGGCGCCTGAAACTGGTCATTATTTTTAGAGATATACCTACAAAGGATGTTAACTGTGTAAATATACATTTTTGTTTCTTAGTTTGTCTGCTCACTCAAGGGTCCTTTCACAAGGGTGGGTTGGGAGTGTAATCGTCTTCGGTGGTGATCCTCGCATAATTGGAATCAAACTACAAGGTACGTTTTGTTTGATTCATAATTATACTTTGGATCACCACCGAAGACGATTTAATTATTACATGCAGATGTTTAGAGATCCTTCGTCAGACAAAGAGCTTAAAAACAAACAATGTTATAATATATGCCCTTCTGGTATTGATTTATGTTACCTACATTATTCAAAATAATGTGTTCCATAGGTAACTCTATCTTTAATCCATAACAATTTATAAAACTTTTAAAATCTCAACAAATAAGTTATCAATCCAATAAAAGCATTTGATTGATTAGATACATAATATATTATTATTAGTACCTATTCATAAAAAAATATTGAATATAGATTTTGCCACTTCACTGTTTTCAAGATTATAAATTTAAATATTCTCTATTTAAAAAATATATAAAGCAATCGCTCCGACCTGTAGCCTTCTCAACCTATTTTTGTTACACCTAAGAGTATGTGAGCTTTTCGCATTTTATGCGGATCTAGCATGCTAATAATGGTGATATGTTCATCCAGCTGTTTAGGATTTATTAATATAAACTCGTAAAACCGTCGCAAATTTGCAAGGCAGTTTATCAGCTATTTAAACTCACTAGGCATTACAGCCGCAAATAAAATTATATTTCTTACATAGATTCTATACAAACCATAGTTAAGGTTCAGATTATGTATAGGTATACAATTTATGTTACCCAGTAATGTTCTTAAATAAAAGGCAAGGGTTGGAAGGCACCGGACCGGGGTTGCGATGTTTTTCTTAAATAGGAAACTTTTAGGCTTAATCCCGGAGTGGTACTTACTCCATTTTTTTTTTTTTTTTTTTTATTTATTTATTTTTTTTTTTTTTTTTTTTTTATTATTATTATTTTTTTTTTTTTTTGTTAAAAAAGAAAAGAATCTCATACATTAATTCGCAAAATGCTCCACAGAATTATCATTAAAATTAATTCATTTTAAAATACTATTTTTAGGCTTCGTTTCACTCCAGGGCTATCTTAGACCATTCTCAAAATACTCCGAGATCTATTTTCAAACTGCTTCATCGAAAACAATAGAAATTTAATTTTAATCTAAACGGGTTATTATAGTTTGAAAGATTTATTTAGACCCATTCATTTAATTTTATTAAACTTATCGGTTGCATTTTCTTGCGGAAGCAATCGCTTGTAGAGTGCTAGTTTCACAAGATAAATCTTAAAGGGTAATTATCTGCTAAATAATTATTTAATTTAGAAACAAAACCCAAAATCTTATTGGTGTCCCAATACGCTGAATATTTAGTTTAGTATAAGTAGTATTTTTTATTTAGTATATGGTTTTAGGTTATAACCCGTCCACACTTTATAAAAATCTGTAGACACTATCATATAATGTGACTTTTGCTACTATGTTTATGGACAAAGCTGTTAAAGCTGTCACATAGTTCAAAATTTGTTGTTTTAATTAAATTTAAATTCTATATGACTCGCATTAGAATACTGAAAGTTACTGTTACTTTCTTGAAAAAATATCCGCAATTTAATACATATACGAATCATATTGCTTTGAAGTTTGATTCGCAGATGAAACCATGTCAATACAATAATTATGCCTCAAAAAGGTTTTGATTTATCATCAACTGCCTGGTAATCTCGCTGCCCCCAGAGTAAGGTCAGCGTGTAGATGCCATATTCTGTGAGCAAATATTTTATTCCAAATAAAAATATTTGTTCCGATACTATTAACACAGTTCACGGTGACTTTAACTTACAATGCCTGAGTCGGAGGAACACATAGAGAGGCAAGTTACTTGCAATTAACAATTTATGTTACTTATGTTCATATTCCGTGTTTATCTTACTGAATTCATGATTAGTAACGACGTAATCAGGCAATAGTAGAAATATTCCCAATCTCATAACATCGCCGAAGTAGTTCGTTATAAAAACCTTTATTCGATTTTTAAAGTAAACAATTGTTGCGTTATCTGCTCTTAAGAGTTTATGGCAACATTGAAGCTCAAAAATAAATATTTTGAGTCCTTGAAATGCAAATTTTAAATCCAAAGTATCCAATACAGCTCCAATTCAGTCCAATCGTCCCGTAAACTTTGCCCGTCAGGCAGTGCGCCGCGCCGCACCGTCAGCTACTTCGAAAAACATTTTATGCAACATATTTGATGTGTAAAAATGGAGCGAAATGAGTTCAATGTGAAGTCTTTGCTCTCATAAGTAAATTTTTACTGACTATGCTATAACCAAATTTTTAAAATTTGGAAATTATAATCATTAAAATTAAATATGTGCATAATATAGGTATCCAAGGATCATGTAGGTAGTTATAGTTACTCGTACGCCCATTTTTCCCATTCCAATAATTTTGTAAAGATGTACCAGTCTGTATGTATGCATGCGACGAAATTCAATCCATTTTGTTAAAAAATAAATACACGGATTTTCGATGAGAGCGCTTTGAATAGGGCTCTAATTAGAAATCAAATAATTTAAATAATTTTGATTTTTCTGATCTAACTAATTATTATTTAGAATTTAGAATAGAATTAGAATACTTAGATTTTAGAATTGATTAATATTTTTTATATAGTAAAGTGCCCTTATTGAATCGAAATATTTATTTTTGAACCCCAAATAAAACGGTGATCGCTGTTACCTTTCGGTATTTATTCTCATTTATATCAGATCAAGTATAACAGCACATAGGTATAAGAAAACAATCGACATCGACACGTCTCGCGTGTCGATATAAATTCCAACCCATGATTTTATTGCCAGGTACCGACTCAATAAAACGGTTTCTCTTTACAGTACACTCAAAACATTACTCTTGTATTCAAAATGATACTAAAAGAAAAAATTTCATAGAAATATTTGTAGGTCTTACTATTTCCTTATGCTCTTCCTTGACTAGCCATTTCCTGCGACTGTATTCCCGGCGGCGATCCCTCGATGCTGGTGCCTGCATCCGAGGAGCGGGGTTCTGACGCAGCTCGATGGCTACTCACGGAATCCCCCACACGTTTAAAGCTCCTCGTTTAATTTTGAACTTGACCTTGAAACGGCCCTTTTCGAAATTTTGGCCAATAGGTACTCGACCAGACTTGGCAAAAATAAAATGTCTTAACATTTTGTGTTGTAACACTATGTTGTGTCTGCTAACATAATATGTTATCCATCTTCGCAATTTCTGTTTCCTGTAAGCAACTGGCGTCTGTATTTCCTCTGACTATTGCCTTCAATGCACATTTTATTGATGCATCGGCTTCGTTTAATGCCTCTTCCTCTTGGCGGACCTTATAGCTTGCATAATCGACAGATAGACATAGCGCCAGTACTATATATTATAACCTCAACGCGATTTTCGCGGAGAAACTTTAACTTTTTACTACACACGATATACGTGGAGTAAATGCGCCTCAAACACGATTTACGTGGAGGGTTCATCACCTTTACACGATTTACGTGAAGGTAATGCAAAGGCTCAACATGATTTACATTGAGAATTAGTAGGTAGCCTCAACACGTTTTACCTACGTGGAGATGTTGACTTGATTTATTAGAAAGTATTAAAAAGCCTCGACATGATGTACATGGAGAATTAGTAGGTAGCCTCAACACGTTTTACCTACGTGGAGATGTTGACTTGATTTATTAGAAAGTATTAAAAAGCCTCGACATGATGTACATGGAGAATTAGTAGGTAGCCTCAACAAGGTTTTTGTGGAGTTGGTCATATTTACGCTTAAAAGAACTTAGTATTTTTCTACACACGATGTACGCGGAAAGTTCATTGTCTTAACACAAATTAAATCAAAGTAATATAAAACTCCAACATTATTTATATGGAGAATTAGTACATAGTCTTATCACATTTTACGTGAAGACAGTTGTGTAAATTAGACAATACGAAGAAATTATTTTGATACTCGACTAATAAGATAAACTAAGAAGTAGGTGGTACGTATAAATAAAAGTGAAATAATAAATCTTACAATTCGATCCTTCCAAATGTGCCAGTGCACAGAATACGTACTCGTAAGTGCCACCCTACTTGAGATGAAATCATTCCTGTTGTTAACTATTAATTAAACACAACAACAATAAAAACGAAGGAGTAGGTAGTCAATTATAATTTATCTTACCTACATTCATATTTCAATTCAAACCCAAAACTTTCTATCATGTTTAGTAATAACTTTAGAAAAGAGGGTAGAAATATATAGAAATTAATTCAATATTATAACGCTATGGTATATTAATTGTCTTGCAATTATTTTAAATATTGTATGTAGGTACGTCTATTTTACATACCTGATTTCCAATATCCAATACTATCCATTTCGAACTCGTAATTCCAGCAAATTATCACATTGTTGACGGAAACTCGACGACGACGAGCTCCTTAGCCCGTTTCGTTGCACTTTTCTGCATTTTCCGTACTCACTTCCAATTAGATCGCGTATATTTTTCTTTATCCTAACACTTATTCACTAAATCAATCCATGTGATAACAATTATTCACCGGATCAATTAGGTACGGTGTGATTCCGACGACACAAAAACACGTAATGACCAGTTTCAGGCGCCCCTCTCCGGTCGTGGAAGGGAGACGGGAAGTCAAGTTTTGTATTTTATAGTGGTGAATATCTAAAGGTGTGAAGAAGATAGCACAATCCCATGTACTGCTGCATGTAATAATTAAATCGTCTTCGGTGGTGATCCAAAGTATAATTAGTTCAAGTCGTTCGTAAATTGTTTTGTTGAAAATTATCAAACCCAGTTGCAATAAACTCGTATTTGGACAATTACGTACAACATTGAATTTGCTGTTTGATTAATTTTAACAACATCCGCTGTTTTGCGGTCACGGCTCCATTGACACGAGTTGGTATACCTAGACATGACTAATTTTGCATTTGCCATACATTGCGTTAATAATTATACTCATTAAATATTATTTTAGTAAATATGGACATATCACAAATTATTTTACAAAATCTGTAGATGTACCTAAATTCACAGACATGCATGTAAAAAATTGGAAAATATACAAAACTGTCTAAAATTATTTATTTAACTAAAGCCATTAAGTGAAAAATAAAAATGAAAATAGTAAAAAAAAACATCCCCATGTTTTAATAACCCAGAAGTTGTAAAGTCGTGTTCAGAACATAACTCTCCACAGTGCAACAAATAAACAACTTTTGCATTTTTCCCGCTAATATTTCCCCCGTGAACTATGCATGTGGCTTGTGAAAAATGAATGTTTTGTGGAGCGCCGGGACCTTTAGTGATGCCGATTTTACTTACTGCGTAATGATGATTTTACTCATGTCAATTGTTATTTTATTGCATTCAGTATCACCAAAACATTCGTTCTACTTATCATTCAGATTGTATGTCACTGTTGTTAAAGTTTTTAGACCATAAATCTCCCGTTTTAAATTTTACAGAGCACTCAGTTGTAATAAAAAAATAGCTTTTTTCAATCTAGTCTTTGTCCACTGCTGGATATAAACGTCTCTTAATAAACATCTCACTATTTTCTCCCTTACGCATCGACTGTACCATTCTATCATCAACGAATCTATCATTCAACAAATGATCAAACTAATATATGTTTTACAAACTATTTACCTATGTTTAAAATTTAAATATTTTATCAAAAATTTATATCTTGAAATAAGATCTTTAGTCTCCAAACTAATATGGTGCACTTTTTTTTCAAGGCTCTTAAATTTTAGAAACAGACTTTAAAAGTCATTTTTAATCTGTCTACATATAAAAAAATCGGCACACACTGAAAGCTTAAAACAAAGTTTAATTGCTTAATTAAAGTTTGTTTTTTGTGTATTTTTTTTGTACATATCGTATCGTATGTTTTAAAAGAGCCACGTATGATGCAGTGCGGCGCGTGATTAATGGCAGGATCGCCGCGGACACCTCGTGTGCACCCGGCTTTAGTTTTAATGTAATGTGGGAACAGCTTTACATATTTTTGAAGTATAAGAAGCCGAATGTCCCGCTTCGTAACGCTTTTGAGGGGGGTGAAGTCACTTCGTGGCTCTTATTGCGGAAGTTAATTACGACTATTTTACCTTATTGGGTTTCAGAAAGCCAATTTCTGTTGATTGTGAAGTTTTTAAATTACCAATTAATAAATAATTAATTTTCAAATCAAATAAAAGTGTTCTTAGAAACAAGAACATTATTTTTACAAAACAAAAAACAAAAATCGACTTCAAAATACCGACTATTCATCTATTTGTCGCGCACGTACTTAATGCAAATTTAAGACTTATATGGTTTTCTCATGGATACCATTATCAGAACTGGACTAAATTGAAATGGGACCAAATGGGAAGCGTCAGCTTTCTAATAAAAAAAGAATCATCAAAATCGATTCACCCAGTCAAAAGTTATGAGGTAACAAACATAAAAAAAAAAAAAAAAAAAAAAAAAAAACATACAGACGAATTGATAACCTCTTCCTTTTTTGAAGTCGGTTAAAAACAACTTATTTTGATTATTATATTTATTGATCACAATACAGTTGTTGCCTAAAAACTTTCTTGTAACAGAATTTTCTAACCAACAAAAATACAAGCGTTTTTGTGTTTTGTCTCTACCTATATTACAATTTTGAACTACCTAAAAATACAATATGCTATGAAACGCTAATTGAGGCATTTTGTTATGAATAAAACGGAAATAGTCAGGTCAAATTCCGTCAGTCGGTTGTCTAATTAAGGCCTTGTCTAATTGCCCCGTTGGATATAATGAAGTGGGATATTGATTATTTAATTCGAGTCTCCCCGGCGCATTCCCCACCGCTTTATATCCAGCCAATAATCCAAATCCTGAATCCCGATCGTCCTAATTATAAACAAGCCAATGAATCATTGAAACCGTTGCACCCCGTCCCCCGCCGGCGCGCGGCGTGTAGCTTGATTTATACAGCGATTTGTCGCCGAGCCAAGCCGCCGCTGATTCACCGCCGTAATGACCCGATATACCGGGTAGGTAGCCTAGAACTCTTCAGACTGCGCTATTAGGTACGGCTTGGTACCCTATTGTGGAGATAGGACATCAAACTTATTCGCAACACAGGAAGATGCAAAACTCAGATTGGTCCACTCAACGTCATGTTTTCGTTAACGGCGTGCTATTGGCGAGTTAACGGCGTAACATACGAGTATGTGTTAATGTCATGACTGAAGATGTTCGCCTGTATGCAATGTATCTAATGAAATGTAAAGCTGTTTTACACGACAATATCACAAAAGCTAGCATCTCACGTTACATCAAGCATGCAAACATTCCCTCTTTTCTCTCCCACCTCACACCCCGCCCACATACAAGTCCACTTTATAAAATCAGTATTTTACTGGAACACGGGAGTAAGATAGCCATATACCAGGCTACGTGACCGCTGGTACAATTGTCTGTACCAACATTAGTCATTGGCCTGCAGTCGCCTGTATACTGCCCTACATGTGGGCGATGCTGTGCTGTAGTTTGATATGGTAATAAAAGACCCTTCTTTCTATCTCTCTCTATAGGCGCTCTAAAATTTAACTTAGTGACATTGATGATGCCTAACTGCCCCTAGTTTATTAAATTGCCCCTTTTATTTTTCAGCAATTAGTTACGTTAGTTTTCAGTAATTGGAAATTTCAAGAATTTTGTTGAAGTTACATACAAAATTTTGTTATAAGAGTTATCAGAGACATCTAAATGTTCATCAATTATTCAAACTATGATTTCAATGTAGGTATTGGATCAATCCACTTGCTTTCAACCGTTTACTCGCTGCGTATCTAAATGCAGTGGGACTTATTTTCCATTTAAAAAAATCATTATGCATTTAATCTCTCATTAAGTGGATACTAATGTATCCACCGCATAAAAAAAAATGAATGTTTATAATTATTTACTAATAATTATCCAAATAGTTTCCCATAAAATCAATACTTACTAGGTTTTTTTTTGGTTTAAAAAAGATAAACACACATCATCCAAACCTGGTTCCCGAAAAATATAGTATAGCTTCGCGTATCATTACCTACGTGAGACATCCTCTCCCATTCTTTGTTTAACGAGAGTTTATATTGTTATTACAGAGATAGTGCGACGGGATGGGTGTAGGTGTTACTTTCTGAAGCCGAGAGAATGGCTTATCTTGAGTGCTCTGCGGGATTTGCTTCGCGGTTTGCGGCGGTCAAATATACTGTCGGGCTTCCTTTAACTTTTATATTGCACTTACGAAAGTGTAACTTATGAACGGTTTGGAATTCATAAACTCTCAAATTCGGTTATTTTCTTATTCTAAATGTGAAAAGAAGTGGTCACTGACGTTCTATCTGTTTGTTTTTTTACGAATAAAAATATTATGGATTGTAATGTAATTTTGTAAAGCGGTATATCCCACAAAAGTACATAATTTTTTCTCGGAAAATTATTGAAGAAAACTAAATTTTCATCTTTAAAAAGTACAAAAATACTCGAAAACTCGGAAAGCGGCATGTTACTAAAGTTTACTAAAGTTTTTCCCCTAACTCAAAGTTCACTAAACTTGTTCCATTCAAGTGATTACTGTTCCAAATAAACTTTTAAACCAATTGTTAAAGAACTTTACCTCATTTCTACAATTTAATCAACAGCTCTCATATTCCATACTTACTTACTTACTTACTCCTCTGGCGCAGCGACCCAAAGTGGGTCTTGGCCTCCGATACCAGAGAACGCCATTGATCCCGATCTTGCGCTGTCTCTTGCCAGTCGCCGGCTTGGAGTTCGCAAAGGTCGGATCGCACTGCGTCAGTCCAGCGGTATCTGGGCCGGCCGACGGGTCGGCGGCCACTTGCAACTCCAAGATACGCCTTCTTGACATTACGATCCTCCCCCATCCTAAGCAGGTGGCCTGCCCAGCAAAGTCTCTGTGCCTTGATTACCCCTATGATATTAGGCTCGGCAATCATCTCCACTATCTCGGTGTTCTTTCTCACTCTCCAAATCCCGTCATCTCTTTGGGTTGGGCCCAGGATTTTACGCATAATCTTCCGCTCTGCTACTAAGAGCTTGTATTCCTCCTTCAGAGTTAACGTCCAGGCTTCGCTCCCGTACATCAAGATCGGTCTGATGACCGTTTTATATATGCGGATCTTGGTTTTCCTACTAAGAAGCCTGGACACCAACACCTTATGGAGAGCTGCACTGCATCGGAGAGAGTTGTGTATTCGGATATCAATCTCCTCTTCTCTCGTATTCGTATCCGTTACAGTGCACCCTAAATACTTAAACTTTGCGACTCCTTTAAACCAGATATCTCCATCGCGTAGATCTTCACGCTTCTGCCTTGTATTCTTGTAGCGTTTCATGTGGAGATACTCAGTCTTCTCCTGGTTTATGCTGAGCCCAACTCTACAAGCTTCGGCCGCTAGCACCTTCGCAGCATTAATCACTTCCCGCTTAGACTGTCCCAACAAAGCCAGGTCGTCAGCGTACCCTATTACCCTATGCTGTCCATTCAAGCGTACACCGCCATCTAGTTCCAATAATTTCCTAATGACATGCTCCAGCGCTAAATTGAACAGCATAGGAGATAGTGCATCACCCTGTTTGAGTCCAGTAACCACTGCAAATTCCTCGGTAAGTTCACCTCCAACCTTCACGCGCATCTTACTTATTTTAGTGGCAACCTTTATCAAAGTGATAAGCTTCCGTGGAACGTTGAAGTTGTTAAGAATGGCGTAAAGCGACTCCCTATCTATACTGTCATAGGCTTTGCAAAAATCCACAAACAGAGAGTGAATGCTCTGTGCATATTCCCATTTCTTCTCCATAAGCTGCCTTAGAAGAAAAATTTGGTCCACCGTGCTACGATTGCGTCTGAACCCACACTGATAGTCACTTATAACTCTTTCCGCGTGTGGTTCAAGTCTCTCCAGCAGCACGTAAGAAAACACTTTATATGCAGTTGGCAGTAGAGCAATACCTCTGTAATTGGAACATGTTTTCCTGCATCCTTTTTTATGGACAGGACAAATAACGCCAACATTCCATTCCCGGGGTTGTTGTTCTTGGTTCCAGATCTTTAATATCAGCTCATAAAGTTTTGACTGCACAGCTCCTCCTCCGTACTTCCATAATTCAGCCTGCATGCCGTCCACACCTGGCGCTTTGTTGTTTTTGAGGCGCATTATCGCTCTCCTGACTTCCTCAAACGATAGCGGATCAATTTCAGCGTCATTGCAATCTGCGTCGGCAATAATTGGCTGGTCGGGTTCCGGACAGTTCAGAAGACCTCGGAAATAGCTTCTCTCTCATATTCCATAGAAACTATAAATTAAAAAGCTTAGTTGTGTTAAAACACCGTACGCAGTACAGTACATGTACCAAGGGCTTGTTCTGTCTTGTTATAGCTCATTAAAATGAATTATGTAGGAACGTACTACGGCTGTGTTGCCATAAATCATTGGGAAATTACCCGGTATGGGTAAATTGGTTGAGGAGTTTCGGGAAATTGGGAATTTTTGGTAGATAAAATGGGTGATGTTAATGAACCTGCGATCATAAATACTGGGTCGAGTGTTTACATGAACTGGGAGAAGTATTTGAGTTGTTTGTTTCAAAAGACTTGATTCGTTTAATGTTATTTTTAACTTTTTACTACTTAAAATGCACTGAGAATTTTATTTCTCGCTGACGTAAAATGCTAATTTAATAAGACGGAGAATCTCAAGCAGTGATAGAGTATGGACAAGGTTTATAAAGTAACCCACAGTGTCTACTAGAGCTTACTTCTTGTTATATTTGTAAAGAACATCCAGAGTGTCCAATTTAAAAAATCCATAAACCAAAACAAGCAAAGACAATATCAGAAAAAAATCCCAAAACTCTTCCGTAAATGCCAGACCTGAACCAGCTTCAAAATCTACGGACAACTCAAATATAACCCAAAATTCCATCTCACCGACTTTGCACGAACACAGTGGTTCGAACCTAAAAATTCCGGACGCAAAAAAACAAACTCTAGTCGGTTTAACTGCCAATATCACTGTCATTTGTCTCTGGCCAGCTTTGCACAACAAAAATCTCCACTACACATTCCAATTTCGAAAGTAAACTTTGATGCATTGTTATAAGGATTATGCGTTGCTGAGTTGTGTTGTAAATAATAGATTTGTGGTCCAATAACAGGCTCTCGTCTGACATGTAGGTTTGAAAGCGTTTCGTTTTATGTCTCTAATTGCGTTAGGCACTGAACATTTTTGAGTGTTCGAATTGAAGGGCTGTAACTGGTTTAGCTAGGCGAAATTCTGCTGACATGCAAATGGATTTATGCTTTTTTATTGCTTGAAACTTTTGAACGGTTTGACGTAATGTTTAATTATATACTGCATCATGTTATAATGATTTATTTTTATAATTCATATCAAAATGTTATATTTCGAAGGGTTCTGTAACATTTTGTTTTTTATTATTTGCGTTTATATCATTAATAATTTGTAAGTTATCACAAAAATGTATGTGTACAATCACATCGATTTTTTCCTAAAACAAACTGTGCACTACGCACACAGCCATCGCTTTGACCATTGCGTTGGACAGCAAATATTTGGCCATTCCGTTTTTTTTACGTTTTTATCTAATCCAACCACTGTGCGGCCGCGATTGACTGTTTGTCACGGCCGAGCGTCGAAATTAAAGCCTGGCCCAATGATTGGCGTTATTCGAACTTAACAAATAAACGTGAAAAAATACTGTTGGTATTTTTTAGGAAAGAGAACATTGGTAACATTGGGATTATTTTCCAATGCTATTTTCTGTAGTATTCAAATTTTTGAAATCGATAACTAAGCTTTAAAGATTTAGGTATAGTAGAAATAAGCCGAATTGATTAATATCTTGATCTTGATTGATTATTCTCAGGGTGACGAGCGCAGTGCTGTGCCGCGCATAGGGTCTTGAATGCTAAGAATTCAAAATTCTGGGTTGCACAGACCTGTTATTGGCAAACGTGATGTTTAACATCAGGCGAGCAATTTGCTGGTCTCGTCACACAATAGCATAAAAAATATATAAAAAATCATCACAATGGTACCTTACTGTTGTAAGACATAACACTAAATGCTCACTGATTGTCTGGCATTAGACAACGCGAAAGCGCCTTCAAGACAGCATCGGATCGGTGATACCGTATCGAAAATATTATGTAACTACTTTCACAGCGCCATCTAGTTTCAACCACAAAAACCCCCACTTAAAACCTCCTAAAAACTCTTCACATAATTACTAAATACAACATCATACAAAGAAGGTTGAAAGGAAAACTCGTCCATCACTAATTACGAGTTTTTTTATGTCCGTTTAACAACAACCGAGTGGCCATTTCGGTAATGTACTCGCTGACATTTATTAGGACAAGCTGGAAACTGGGGTAATTCGGTTTGATATAGGCAGACTTTTAGAGCCCTTTGTTGTCGATAAACTATCGAGTAACAGTAGTATAGGGCTGGAGGTGAAAGTTCCAAGTTCTAGGAAGCCGTGTTTCTTCGTTCAACGCATCATCGTTTATCATCAGACAAGATGGCGATCACTGAATAAAAATTAAATCTGTCAAAGCGAAAACTCGCATGCCGAGGGTTGTGAGTTATTGTATTTCAAACTACCGCGGAATCCTAAAATCGCTTTTAAGATAATCCCACGCTTTAAAAATTGTAAGTCCCCATTTCCGGACCCAATTTTCAGGTAAAGACCTATTTCTCAGCACATTTTTTGTACAAATTGTTGTAATTAACATTATCTAGCGTCACACCAAATTTCAGACTTCTAGCATTTATAGTTCCTGAGATAATTGGCCGTGGCATACAGGTAGACAGACAACGAAGTCTCGCCAAAAGGGTTCTTCGTCTTCTTCTTTAATCTTCCTCAAAATAGAAAAGGAAAGGGCAAGTATTCAAAGCAAATATTTGTCTTTATTGTTCAATTACAGGTACTACTTATTCTGTGGCACTACTATCTTTTCAGCAAAACTAAAATATATTTTTGGACGGATAGGTAAGTAAAGTGGTTTTCTGAAAGTCTTTGCCATTTTGTCTTTGTCATTGTGGAAAATCCTAAATAATTGATGCTTAGATTCTACACGTGTTTCGCATACACGTGGCCTTTTGAGGCTGTTGATTTTATATATTTTCGTGTAAATAAGTGTTCATTGAACCTTGAAAGCAGAAAACCGTTGTTATAAGGGCGTATTTTAAATAAAAGTTGCTTTGTTGAGATACAGCAAGCTGTGACTATACTTATCAATTGTTTCTGAGGCTTTTCAAGCAATTGACACGGTCATCGTCGGATGAGTGATAGGAATTAAGTATCATTATTTACAAAATTTACAAACGTTATTTTAACGCGGATGGCATGTAAATTTATAAACAATGCAATATATTATATTACTAACTATGCTCCGTGGATTATTGCCAAATTTTTACTTAAATTTTATAAAATAAAAATATTAATTTTGAAAGGCAAATCGAATTTCCTTTACATTATGTTGTGACAATCCAAAGAAAATCTCTTGCATTTTTTACTCTAATTTGTGAACAGTTTTTGCATTATACATACAAAAAAAATAACAGCAAGCGTAGTCTTCGTTCCAGTTTAACTACTTGGCTCGTCCCGAAAACTATTCAAGCTACTAGCTCCTACCAAACCACCACAGACCTCTCGTGTCTTACTGTACCTACTTAGTAACCTAATGCGATAACCTAGTAAGAACGAATTAAATTAACTACGATCTTATTCCAGTGAAGGGCAGCCTTTATTTTTGTTCCTTGTATTTTTGAGGCGAGACCTTCTCTGATCTTACTCAATGTAATCAAAAGAATTAAGAACTAGCCTGTGAGGCGAATAATGAGCCCTACTAATACTATCCGAAAGTATGTGTCTCTGTGTGTGAATATAGTTATCACATACCGCCACTGTAACTACTAATCTAATTTTGTAAAAAATTGAAATAGATATAGTTTATGCCCTAGATTAGCGCATAGTCTACTTTCCATCATCGCACGGGTAAAATAATATAGCAAAGTTCTAACTCAACCTAATAGTTTTTCTTAAAATTACAAAAATAAGAAAAATAAAGGGGTCTTGCTTCAATGGTCTTTGTCATATCATCTCAGTTCCGTAATTTAATCATATCTTAATATATATAAATTTCGTGTCACAATGTTTGTCCTCAATGGACTCCTAAACCACTTAACCGATTATAATAAAATTCGCACACCATGTGCAGTTCGATCCAACTTGAGAGATAGGATAGTTTAAATCTCAAATTATAGTCGCAATTTTAATTTATTGCAAATTATATATACATATACTGATAATTTTTACTATAAATTGACAAGTTAGCATCAACATACTACGGTTGCTATAGTTACGCAATGGCTTTTGACAGGACAACGTCTGTCGAGTCAGCTAGTTGATTTGTAATTTGTATTGTCTTAGATGCAATATTAGGGTTCCACGCTCGTTTAAAATACGATACTTCAGAACCATGAGCTTTTCAAGGTCAGAGTGAATAGGTATCGACTAGGTCTGCTTGCTTAATCTTTCACCACATCGTCGCTTACCGTCAGGCGAGTTGGTCAAGCGCGGACTTATTCACGTTAAAAATAGCCTTGGCGTGCGAGTCTTTGCTCTGGCACATTTATTTAACAGTAGGCTTAATTGTAATTTGTATTTCGAATCCCTCTCTAATAATCTCCTCCAAATGAACTCGTTGCTCATTCCTCAAATCTCCAAAAGCAACAGCTTTAAATTGCTAAACGATTCTTGAAAGGGTTTAAAAATGCAAAGGAGATATAAATCATTAACATTTGTAAAGCGCCACAAATCTGACTGAAATAATAAAAATTTGAATGATTGTTTGTAAAAATAAACAAAATGTTTTCTGGTTATTTATTAGTTTAATAATTTGGCTTGTGGGGTTTTAGAAATAACCAATTGCTCTTTTTAGTTTGAATCGAATTAAACTACATAGATGACGCTTTATAAAAAACATTTTTTTAAACAAACAAACAAATTTTAAAATCCAAAATAATAGTCTATTTTCAAGCCTATTTTATATTAAAACCAGTCTCTTAAATAATAATTAACTTGTTGATTAAGTTCTATATGGCTTAAAAGATTTTATTGAAGCGCATGTGAAAATACACTTTGTACTCGTAAATCCAAAACAAAACAATCAAATTCTTTAAAAGTTTCAGGTAAAGCCGAAAGCAGTCAGTAGTTGAAAATTGTAATGCGCCACAGAATACATGGTAGTGCTAAGCGAGTCGAGTGACGTCACCAACCGCAGTCGGCAGAAACAGGCAACTGTCGAGCGAGGCTTGAATCTTGACTCCTTTCGGTGCTAGGGATGGGGTGAGTCCAGTAGAGACTCGAGTCTCGAAGGTTAGGGTGGGGATTAAATTTTTTTTAATGCTCTATTTGGTACAGTAACTTAGGTTTATCTTAATTTGAACATATCTTTGATGTTAGCATCAATGTTTTTTTTATTGAAGGGGTTTTAGCTCTATGCACAGTTTTTTATTGTTCCATACGTTGAAAACCTTTCAGAGAAGAAAAATTGGTTGCCTGTAAAGTCGGTATACGGGCGAAAGTTTTACGTGACAACGACTTTGAGTGGTAAAATAATTTTAATGTGAATATTCATTCGTATAGTAGGAAGAAGGATGAAATAATAGTAACAATTTAAAACATTTATTTATACAAAGAATTATATTTAAAACATTAATTTATACAAAGAATCTCGCACTGAATTTCATATTAACAAAATTTTATGTCTGTCTCTCTCGCTCTTAGGCGGGCTAACCATGCCCGAGTGGAAGGGACGCTTGCCTCTCACTCGCTCTCATTGTGAGCGCATAACGTGAGCGGAGCGTAACGCAGTTTCTTGAAGTGTCACCCGGCAAACCAATTTATAAGACGTTGTCACGTCAAAATAAAATAAAATCTATTTACATTGCGTAGTAAACGGCCCAAAGTCTTCTTGAATTTCAACTGAATACTCCGGCGCTGGACTCGAGTATTTAATTTCTGGATTCAGCACAACTTCTCCAGTTAACCTTGCCTTGCTGAATTTTATACCAACGGAGTTTCAAAGAAAAGTAAAGATATTTTCAACGAATTTCTTAATACTGTTTGTACCACAGTTAAACCTAGAGAGAAAAGTGGAGATCTACGTTTGGTTTTAACCGAGAACACCTCTACTTTCATGCGTACAGTTTTTAAAAAAGGATCACAGTTATCGAGTCGCTGAACTCGAAAACTATGATACTTTTACGGAAACAACTTTTTATTTCCTGGACGATCATGGTGTCTTCTTTCCGTAGAAGTTATCCATTCATTACACCACATCCTGTATATAATCCTACTACGTAATATTATAAACGCGAAAATTTGATACAATGTTTGTTCCTCTTTCACGTAAAAACGGCTGAACGGATTTACATGAAATTTGGAATGAAGGTTGTTCATGGTCTGGATTAACACATAGGCTACTTTTTATCCCGAAAAACGCGGGTAAAACCGTGAGGCGCAGCTAGTTATTTATAATATTTGAACTGCGCTAAGTACAAAGTATTCTATCACTTAATTTAAGAATAAATAAATGAACCTGATGATTTTTCACTAAATTTCAAATTCCAAAATTAAAACATTTCGGAACATTTAGGGGATTAATTAGATATTTTAAAAGGGTTTTACCTTAGTAAACTCGTAATCCTTCCTCGGTATTTCTTTTCGAGTACAGATTAAGGATTTAAGATAATGAAGCTCTCAAGAAGCTTTTACTGATTTTATTTTGAATGAAGCAATTTTGTTTCGAAATATTTTAGTAAAATTGTTATTTAATTTCGACAATCTCAATAAAATCTCAATAAAAAGTACTAGTGACACTAAATATAGCTTAGCGCATCGTCTTTACTATGGAAACTGACATGGTTTTGGTTTTGTATTCCCGTTTCAATTACCACAAAATGCGTCGTCTTTAACTCGGTTGTAATAGAGCTCAAATTACTATAGCGGTCAAGCGGTCACCCATCTGAAGACTGACCGGACTAACCGTAATTAAACAAATTGGTGTCATCGATTACGTGGCGCAAACCTCTAGACCAACCAGAGAAGACACATTTTGTTTCATTTCATTTCAGTATGAGAGAAAAGGATGGTAGACAATTAAGAGCAAATTTAGTTTAGCCACAAGTTTAGCAAAGATAATTGAGCTACAGAAACAATGTCATGACTTTTCTCATAAAAAGATTATCTAGCTATGCTACGTAACGATAATTAACCTCAGCATAACTGTTCAAAACAAAATAATCAAAATTAGTTTAGCCGTTTGATAGTACTATGACCTTGGTCGCTTCAAACGAAGGGTTGATAGAGTCCTCAGAGGTAGGCAACGCACTGAAGATGCCTCGGGTATTGGAAGTGTCCATAGGCGACGGTGACCACTTACCATCAGGTGGCCCGTCGCTTGTTTGCCACTTACTTTTACATAAAAAAAAAAAAAAAAAAATAACGATATCATAAAAATGTATATACACAAATACATAGTTTCATATGTTTAACTTTTAACATCCCTGTTTTTGTATCGAAGGTTGAAAATAAAAATTCTATTTCCGAAGACTCTTAAAAGATCTAATCAGCAAACGCTAAGCCCCTAACACCTTGTAAACTACTTTGCAGAGAAAAATAAAAATAAGAATTCTGTTCAACACGATTCGTATTATATTTCCGTTGCTACGCTCGTAGCAGCTCTACAGCGTAGCACCTCTACGGGTGTAGCGCTACGAGGTGCTACGAGTGCAATCCTCTTCAAGTGAGTGTTTATTGAAAAAACTTTATTCGATTGCTGTTGAAACTGCGCTTTAAATGGAAAATGTATATTTTGGATTCCATTCATTCTTTAAATTCTTTAAATAGATGTGAAAGTATATGACTATTGCTTTATTTTTCTATATAATTAAAGAGCATTGCTAGTGTTTTAGAAGTTTATTTGCTTACCATCGGGCGGACAATCTGCTTATTTACAGTTCCTAATATAAAAAAAGACGAATAGCAGATACTTTGGGCGTTAAAAAATACTGAAGGCAAAAGTCATACGACCCGTGAATTCTTCAATAGATTCAACAGCATTAGCTATTGTTTTTCGTATTTGGTCAACATTTATTAATATACTCAACATTCATTTTATATCTTAACACTAGCTTCCGCCCACGGCTTCGCCCGCGTGGACTATACCTCGGGAACCGATTTTTTTTCCGGGATGAAATTAATTTATCCCTCTTTTTTGAGAGTATGTAAAAAGCGTCATACAATGGAAGCAGGGACCCCAAAAACGCCCGGATGCAATAAGTCAGCCCCCTCGAATAATTTTGAAAAATGGCAGCCATTTGGAATCATTTGAATTTTCGCCACCACCATCAAGTAGCCCTTGCTAACTCCTATGACATGTAGTAAAACACCCATCCATCTTCAACCGTTTCGGAGATATAGACCCTCAAAGTTTGTATGGCGGCCATGTTTTTGAGGCGACTATGTTATTTTTATTGGCTCCGAAAAGATCCGAGGTTTTAGTGACTTTTTAGTCTCAGCGCTTTGGTAAAAATGTTTTTAGTTTTCGAGATAATTAGCAGTTCCACCTCGAGGATGTGACTTTTCGAAGGTTTTGGATTTTTTCCGGATGTTGTTTACACGCCTTATGTTTAGTACATCTGTAAAGTTTCATTGAGTTAGCATCAAAACAAATTCTTTCTCCGTACTATCATTACCACGCCATTTCACCCCCACAGGGGTTGATTTTCCAAAAGTGGTGAAATTGGTGAAAAATGATGTTCGTCATTTTTTTAAGCTTAGTATATTTGTAAAGTTTCAATACCGTGGCGTCAAAAACAATGCTTCCCCATACAAACTTTAACACCCTATTTCACCCCTTTAGAGGTTGAATTTCAAAAAAATCTTTCTTGGTACACGTTTACTCGTCAAGACAAACACACCTTCCATATTTTAAATTTCTACGACCAGCGGCGTAGGATGTTCCTTGTCTGTCAGTGAGTCATTACAATTCTCTCTCCGTACTATATTTATCACGCCATTTCACCCCCACAGGGGTTGATTTTCCAAAAAATAATGAAACAGATATCTATTATTTTTTTAGCTTAGTACATTTGCAAAGTTAAATAATCGTAGCATTGGGAAAAGAATATTTTTATCCAAACTTCAATACTCCGTTTCAGCCCTTTAGGGGTTGATTTTCAAAAACGAAAATATAGGTGTCTATTATTTTCTGTAGCTTAGTAAATTTGCAAAGTTAAATAACCGTACCATTAAGAAAAAAATATTTTACAAACTTTAATACCCCGTTGCACCCCTTTGGGGGTTGATTTTCAAAAACCAAAATAATTATTGTCTATTATTTCTTTACGTTAAGTATACCTATTGGCAAAGTTTCGTAACTAAAGCATCAAAAAAAAATCTTCATGCAAACTTCAATACTCCGTTTCACCCCTTTAGGGGTTGATTTTTCAAAAACGATGAAATAGGTGTCAATTATTTTTTTTATTTTAGTATATTCACAAAGTTTGATAATCGTAGCATTAAGAAAAATATTTTTTTCATACAAACTTAAACACCCCTTTTCACCCCTATAGGGGTTGAATTGGGCAAATTTCTTTCTAAGTGTGCGTCTGCTTTTTAGTATAAAACTTTTGTCCAAATTTGACGTTCGTAGCTTAAGCGGTTTAAGCTGTGCGTTGATCTGTCAGTCAGACTTGACATTCACTTTTATCTGTTTAACCCTTTTAGGGGTTGATTTTCAAAAAATAATGAAACAGGTATCTAATATTTTTTTTAGCTTAGTACAATTGCAATGTTAAAAAATCGTAGTATTAGGAAAAAACATTTTTCATGAAAACTTCAACACTCCGTTTAACCCCTTTAGGGGTTGATTTTCAAAAAACAAAAAAATAAGTGTCTATTATTTGTTTAGGCTTAGTATATTTGCAAAGATTCGTAACCACAGCATCAAAAAAAAATTCTTCATACAAACTTCAATACTCCGTTTCACCCCTTTAGGGGTTGATTTTCAAAAAATAAAAAAATAAGTGTCTAATATTTTCTTTAGCTTAGTATATTTGCAAAGTTTCATAACCACAGCATTAAAAAAAAAATCTTCATACAAACTTCATTGCTCCGTTTCACCCTCTTAAGGGTTGATTTTTGAAAAATGATGAAATAGGTGTCGATTATTTTTTTAACATTAGTATATTCGCAAAGTTTGATAATCGTAGCATTAAGAAAAATATTTTTTTCATACAAACTTAAACACCCCTTTTCACCCTCTTAGGGGTTGAATTGGGCAAATTCCTTTCTTAGTGTGCGTCCGCTTTTTGATATAAAACTTTCGTCCAAATTTGACGTTTGTAGCTTAAGCGGTTTAGGCTGTGCGTTGATCTGTCAGTCAGTCACGACCTTCACTTTTATATATATAGATAGATACATTGGGGTTTGTTTAACTTAGTTTATTAAGGTATCCTAAATAATTCTCAGGTAATCTCAGGTTTGCATCTTAACCAACTTTCCAAAGTTAGTTCCAAAGAGTTTGTAAAACATCCAGTTTTCCATCCGTTTGCATCGTTACGAGATTACGGTGAAGCTTTAGTGACGTAATTTGTTGACGAGAACCAGTTATATCCGATACAATCCGGTCCGGCCGGAGATTGGTCAAGGGGGAATAGTTTTAAGAACGCATGTCTAAGAATGAAAAAAAGAAAAGAAGAAGAAAGAGCCACGTATGAGCAGCTCTAATTAGATTATAATGTAATAATTAGACTCAAAGACGAAGTAAACATTAAACTTAAAACACTTTGTTTTATAATACCCAGGGCTTCATTCTAAATCTTCTAGTCCTTCTTCTGCATCTCCTTCTTCTGAATAAGGACTAATCACCCTTCGAGGGTGATTAGTCCTTATTAGGGGGCGTACATTTGTACGAGTCGGGATTTGAACCCGCCCCCTCGAGAATGCAAAGCGGCTGTTCTTCCACTAAACTACCGTAGCTTAAACCTGCGTAACAATTTATAGTGGATCCAATCTTCGCTTTACCACTTTAGCTGCTACTAATAATCAGATGCGTGTGTTTATGCACCTGGCGTGTGTAGCCGCATTCGCGTTGCGCAAAGGAAAACACAAGGTATATGTTTTCAGCAGGTTAAAGTGTTAAATTCATTCTACATTGATCTATACCCCTCTTTCTCCCAAAACTTGTAAACGAGTTACAGATCGGGATTGACATTTCAGGAGCGCAACATAAATTATAACATCCAAGTGATGAATCGCCTCTGATGAGTTATTTTGAATGTTTGAGAATTAACGTTCAAGTTTTGTCGTTTGCCAGTTCTACGTCAGTTGGAACAACTTCGGAGTAATCAGTTTTGGTGTGATTGGAGTGAAGTGAGCTGCGGGTTGTTTTGGAATTGTTTGGCAGGCATAGCATGCTTGTTGAGAGATACGTAGGTAGCGAGTATTCGATTGATAAATGTATGAAAAATGAGACCGCGGAAATGGAAGTTACTATCGATTAGTGATCTCAGCTTCGATTTAAGAAAATCTATCCTAAGCCTACTGGCGCCCTATTCAGACGATATTATCTTGGTCACTGGTGCTCTCATTAGAATGCTCTTGTACGTAAGATGGACGGAAAAAATGTCGAGTGCCTAAGAATAGGTCCCTGTTCCTCTAGCTAAACTCGTTTCGAAAAAAACGTAAAACGTATTCCAACGAAATGTTTATTATGCCAAACATTATGATAGATATTTTTAGTCGGTTTTCTACCAATTGGGAATGCAAGAGCACAGTAACTACAATGGACCTTTAGGTAGCGGCAGCTGCGGGTATGCGGGGTCGGCAGAGTGGTGCTTGCAGGTTGGGTGATGCTGGAACGTAGGGCGTGGTGTGTGCCGGCTCGGCTGACAGCAAGGCAGCTTGTCCAGGGAGTCCCAGAGGGGCTGGAGGCATGGCAGAGGTGGACAAGTCTAGAAGCACAACAATCAGTCACTATACAGCCTGGCAGTGCCCGTTACAGCTCATGGCACACTGCCTAGTGCCTACACAGTGACAACAAAAAACTTATATTGTATAAACGTTCAAAATGTTTCTGATAACTTTATAACTTTCTGAATGAGTATGTGGACAATAGACACCAATCAAAGAGGTAGGTACTTAGTGTGCGCAAAAAAAAATCAAGACGCACCGGTTTTAACCATATTTTTAAACCCTATTTTAGCAGTTTTTACGCATCTGTAAAAAGCTCTTGCATTTCAGCCAATTACAGCAAATATGCATTTTCTCAAAGATAGTACGTCCGAGTCATATAAAAGGCAATTTTACAGGTTCTGTTTTTTTGCCATAATTACCTTCTCACACGGAGGGCCAGGCGCCAGCGCAGAGCATGGCTTATCTTGGTTCAGGCGACAGCCAGGCATGTGTGCGGAGTTGCAGTGGTGCTGTGGAAAAGAGTGTGCTGTGGCATTCATTTTATGAAGATAGAATAAAAGCGTCTGTTTTCTTCAGGACACAACATAAAAAAAAATCGCATTCTGCTCAGATGAACTTAGAAAAAGACAGAGTACTAAGCAATGCGTTAGATTTAGGTGAAGCCAACCTCTACTTTCACGCAATCTAACACCGTGCTCTATCTTTCTCTCTACGTTTATCTGAGGCATTGTGATTGAAGCAATCGAAGACAAACATGCTTCTGTTTTCTTAAAGGAAGTGACTATTTGTACGGGTACTGGACGAATAAATTATATTTATTCATACGGGTACTGGATGCGTAGCTTGTTTTTACGGAAGTGACTATTCATACGGGTAATTTTTTTTTTAAATTAAGAATGAATTGGATGATTAGCTAATATAATCTATGGTAGGTAACAAGCTAATAATAGGAATCCAAGTATGCAGCGCGACGCGAATAAAACGAATAAAATAATATAAAAATTCAATTTGAAATTTAGAAGACAAGGTTCATTTTCTACGGAAGCAAACGATCAATAGGTTAGGTTATGTTAGAACATGAAAAACAACGCACGAGCCGAGCGAGCGTAGCGAGCGTGCCGCGGCAGCGGCCGGCGAAGTGCTAGAAAGCCAATCGCTTTTTAGGACAAAGGCGTTAGGTTAATTTCTACGGAAGCGAAAAAAGTTAGGTTATTGGTGCGTTTCTAAAGTCGTACCGACGCTACTATTTTTCAAAGTTTGCAAAAATTTTGAAGAAAATTGATGTTATTTCCAAAAAATTGTACTAATCGTGTCCGGTTAGGTTGTTAGGTTTTTTTTTTTTTTTTTAAATATGATAACCGTATTAATAATCATAAATTGTTCGGTACAGTACCCGTATTAATAGACTCAGCCATAGGAAGTGACTATTTGTCCAGTACCCGTATTAATAATTATAAATTGTTCGTACAGTACCCGTACGAATAGACTCAGCCTTTCTTAAATCACTCTCATCAGCTGCCGTCTTAATAATGAAGTTTGGAGGTTAGTATGCTAAACTGTTCCTAAACCTTCTTTAAAAAGTTATATGAATTTATTAAAGATTACCTTATTGCAAGGGTGGGACGCCATGCACGGCCTAGCTGAAGCGTGGCATGCAGAGCCCTTGTGCCCACGGCAACAGCCAGTGACGGGTTTTCCGGAGAAAGAGTTGGAATCGTTCATTTTAGAACATTTTAGTAGTTTTACTGTTTTTAGGATTATTTTGCTGTTTTATAAAAAATTCAAAATGTTTTATGTTGCAAAAACTTTTGCATGATGACAGCTGGTTACTTCTTTTTTATATTAATACAAACTTTTTAGAAGAATTATTTGCGGTTTTATGATCTTTTTTCTTCTATCATTTACATAGTAAGCCTCTTTTCACCTCACTTCCTACTTTAGAATATGAATCTATGAACATAGATCTTCCTTTGATACAGACGTATCAAAGAACGTATCTAAAGAGGTCTAATTTGTACAAATTTTATGTATTACAGAAACTGTGGATCAGCTGTTGACCCTTCCTTTCATCATGTTACAAAATAATTAAACACAAAATTCCTTCCAATAATTATTATTTATCACATGTTACAAGGTAAAACGAACTCTAAAATTATATTTTTCTGGTTTCATCACCGAACCGGCCGCTATTGCCAAACTCCATCCAGATATGGTAGATGCGTAGAAGTCTCGCACTGGCCGATTCGATATTTATCCACGCACCTGTATCCTGTGGAATGGCTTACCGCTGTTGGTTTCTCTCCTAATTATAATCTGGGCTACATTGTGCCAAAAATAAATTCAAAAAAAGACAACGCATACAATGCCTCAGATATTGCAGGACTCCAAAAGCGGCGTGACCAATCATCATCAAGAACATCAGGCCGTATATAAAAAGGCATTACGATTTTTATGAGGCTCTTCTACCAAACAGGCATGCATGGGCCACAGGGGCCACACCTGGGGACCCCTGGGTAGCCGCACCGCTTTGGGATGAAGGAGCCGGGTCTCGGCCAGCGGAAGCATGGCTGAAACAAAACAATCCGTAAACATTCGTGACCGTTATATGGCACATTGCCAAAGCCATCCAAGGCAAATGAAGGCAATGTAACTCGCTCCTGTTTTACGTGATAATTACCTTGCAGCACGGGCGGCACTTAGGCGTGCAGCCCAGCACCGGTGCGTAGTACTTTTGACACGGCTTACACGTACACGCCCCAACGCAAGGCTGAAAAAAAACAATTGATGACACACTGACAAAGTACTAAAATCGCGGCCTAAGCAGATGAAGGAAATACAATATGATATCATAACTCCTCAAAAATAATGTCATAATTACATCAGCACATGGAGGGCACGGAGGCAGGCAAGGCAGCACCGGCGGGCAAATAGGAGGCGCCGGGGCAGGCCTCACCGGAGCGGGGCACGGGGAGCAGCCCCCGCCGGGGCAGTTTGAACAAGGGCTCAGGTTGTTGCATGTGCACGTGTTACCACGCGTGCTGTACGGGTAGCAGGCACCACAAGGCCTTCCGCTCCTCACGCATGGATCAAAACTGTAGAAAGGAGCACTCATTTTAGTAATTTAGCTATTTTTACGATTTTAATTTTATAAAAGGATTTAAATTCTTGATTTTGTAGTTCACTAAAAATTTAGTATTGACCAATGACACATTCAAACAGAGGAAGTGCGTTAAAACTTTTTTGTCACAAAACATGGGACGTGTTTTGATTCGAAAAAGTTCGTATGATAAGAATAGAGTGAGTGGCGAGATTATTCGCGCGAGCAAAACAGCATGAACAAAGTGGAACGCTAGACTTGATTTAGTCGGAAAACGCTAACAGAGAATCACGTGTCTTTTTAGAAGTCTATGGATGGTCTATGGCGTTGACAGATAATAACCCTTTTATTTTTTTTATCTATTTAGTTTTTTCTTTCTTATGTTTCGTATCCACGAAGGTGATATTCTACGTACTTTAAAAGGAGTCGTTAATAGCGGATGACTTGCCAATGCTTTATAACCCGGTCACAATATCTGTGCACCTCGCTGGAATGCGTATAGCCTTATATAGTCGCATTGTCGCACCGGGGAGTGCGCGGAGAGGTGACAGGGGGAAGCGGGAGCCTCTCCCGCTTCCCCTGTCACCTCGACTGCGACAGTGCGACTATATAAGGCTATGGCATGTACAATGTTCACTGCGGCTATACAGCAAGCATCTTTAAAAAGTGAAAATTAAAATAAATTATTATCTAATCAGGTGTTAATTGTACAAAAGTTTATCTTCAAAAACTGAAAACACAACGAAAATTCAGTAAAAACAGATTTTTACACACTGCATATGACACGCGCCTTCTCCTAGCATTAGTTTTATTTATAAAACTTGTTCTGTTATTCCACATTCTCATTCCCTTATCCGTCACAAACAAGTTGTACAACTTCAATTACGTAGAACAAGGTTTCAGCATGTAAACTCGGTTGTAATTTCATTGTCTGAAGCGAGCTGAAAATTACATAATCTCAACACAACACCACACCTAGCGCCATCTAGCGGTGAACGCGGGAACTAGACAAAGGCTGCTTAACATTGTTATCTTGCCTATTTATTTTCTATCTGAGGAATACTTGAAGACGTTAAAGAGAAAAGGGAAATAAACTTTTAGTCCCAAAAGGCAGTTTAGGAAAACATATTTGGAAATAATCACAGCGTTACTACACGGATTACTTAAGTTTCTTTTTCCTTATCAAAATGACCGGCAAGCTGGGATAATCACAAGCGGGAAAAGTCATAATATTTGTAATTGGATGAAAAGCGTCCTGATATAATTAAATACAATGAAAATTGTACCTATTATCTCAAAAGAAATATAGGTACTTATATCGACCAGGTTTTAAAGTTAGTCCAGTTTGACAGGTTTTAGTGCGGTTTTAATTTCAGTACGGTTGACTTGAATTTTTTTATTGACAAAATTATAAAGACTGTTGTCCCATTAGTGGATAAATGACAGTCCTCAAGATGATATTGCAAATGTTTTGAAGAAATAGCTTGAATTACTCTCATTCGACGGAGGAGTTTGGAGAAAATGGTTCTATTTTAATGTCATCTGTTTTCATTTTCAATTCTCGCTTAGGGATTTTATATCTTCATTGCGTGAACAAGAACATTATTTTTACAAAACAAAAAACAAAAACCGACTTCAAAAGACCGACTATTGAGTTATTAATCTATTTGTCGCGCACGTACTTAATGCAAATTTAAGACTTATATGGTTTTCTCATGAATACCATTATCAGAACTGGACTAAATTGAAATGGGACCAAATGGGAAGCGTCAGCTTTCTAATAAAAAAGAATCATCAAAATCCATTCACCCAGCCAAAAGTTATGAGGTAACAAACATAAAAAAAAAAAAAAAAAAAAACATACAGACGAATTGATCACCTCCTCCTTTTTTGAAGTCGGTTAAAAAGACAGCACGAGTCACTACTGTTTCTCCTCTTTAAGGTGCAGGCACATAAGAGCGGCTGCACTGCTACTTGTAAGTCTCATCTTGCAACACTTTAGTTAATTTTGTATGCACCATCGCGCATCGCTCAGTAACCGACCGCAGCACTTGATATGCGACAGCGGCCGCCTCGGCTGTAGTGCGCGAACCTTTACACGGCGGCTTAACACTACAACCGTTTTGGATTGAGCTTTGTTCTTTTCAGGGCATGGAACATTAGAAATAGATAGAAAAGACAGAAAACTTATATAGATTGATAACTTATATAAATAATATAGATTAAGTAAATGATTGCTATGTAATATATAGGTGCAAGCATAAGAAGAGCTCCAATAACTTAAAGTTAAAAAAAACAACAACAGTCTCAAATATTTTCATTATAATATCTAAAACCAGAACTTACGGTGAAGATGAAACTCGCGATGATATAATCTAAAGACTAACAAATCTGTCCAGTATAACATTTTTCAAAATCCATTCGCTCATACTTAAAGTGACACTTTGGTGAGGCACGTGGCCTTTCCTACAAGTATATTCCTGTTTCCAGCGATCAGGGCAACAAATCCTGCAATTCAACGAGCGGCGTCTCTAGAGAGCGCGCGTGGTTAGATTCTCGCAGCATTGGAAGGATACACGGATTAAATGTTAACGTGAAAAACTGTATGTGTATCGTATATCGTCGGCTTACTGCAAAAAGTCATTAACTGCAAAATCAGTTAATTCAAATTCAAAATTCAATTTTTTTTTTGTAAAATTTTATTTGTACCAATGCTTAGAGGCTAAAAACAACAAAAAAACGATGCTACCTGCAGTAGTTACAAAAACTGTGTCGTGTGTAGAAATTACTAACAGTAAATTTTTATGAACGCTTTCTTAGGGTCAAACAACTCTGAAGTTTCTTTAACAGCTTCAAAAAGTTACAGTCTAACGGTATTACAAGTAATTTCTAGACAGACTTTTTACAATTATCGAACAACGAAGAAAGTTGCTAGTTTCTACATCAAAAAGTTTAGGAATTAATTAAAAGTGTTAACAACTTTGACAATACACTATTTGTTGCTGTCCAGTTACGGAATAAAAAATCTCAATCTGATATAATTCAATGATAAACCCTAAACAGTAGATAAGATACAGTAGATATAGATAATCTCTTTTTTAGTCACAACAGAAATTACAAACAAAAACGTAAAGGATGGAACACTTAAAACTAGTGCATCAACTGGCGGCCTTATCGCTAAGAGCGATCTCTTTCAGGTAATCTTAGGGTGGAGAGGATACATAGAATGTGCAAGATTGGAAAAAACTGTATTATCTAAAGAATGTAAACCGTAAACAGTATTGTCCGAAACCTCATCATTATTTTAAACCCTTCATCTTTACTTTGGAAGCACACCAATTCACCTTAAGTGGCATAAAAGCAACAATGAACAAAATTCAAAAAAAAATCAAAATTCAAATTCTTTATTCGTGCAAAAACTTACTGGCTAAAAACAAGAAGAAACGATGCTACCTGCAGTAGTTAAATAACTGTGTCGCGGGTAGCAACGCCCACCTCCGATGTAAGAATTTACAAAATTATACTTATTTTAAATAAACAAATTGATAAATTTAGAAGCAAAAAATAAAAAAAAACACATAAAACGAAAGAAAGCTTAAAGACTCTGTGACAAGTAGTGTTTGTGTGGTGTGTATATATAGGTGTGCATGTAGGTGTGTGTGTGTGTGTGTGTGTGTGTGCGTGTGTGCGTGTGGTGACTTAAGTAGAAACTGTGATGAAATCCTCAGTATCTTGGTATGACATAGATAGGAGACATTCAACACATTTTAGTTTGCATTTATAAGTAGGGAGTGGGTAAAAAGATAAATATTTGTTTAGTTTATTATAGAGGAAGGAGCTAATAACATTATAATGACGACCAGCAATAGCCGTGCGACAACGCTCAGGAAGACACACTTTGTCAGATCTCCGTATAAAAGAGTAGAGATCTGAGTCAAAGCGTATTTGTGAGTGCTTCTTTAAAACTGTTTGTAATATGAAGAGCTGTCTCACTGTAAGAACCTTGCATAACACGTATAGCTCAGAAGTTGGGAAACGTAGAGGTTTTTTTGAAATTACTTTCAGAACTGCTCAAACAATCAAGCCAGAGAGTAATCTTTTGATTTTTCGCCTTAATTGGAGGTGTTTCGGAAGCCAGTTAAGGGCTAGCCCCGGTGTAACGATGAACGAACAAGAGGTGAAACGATGAGAGCTCGTGGGAAGTATACAACGTGAAAATGCATCCGCCCAGTCAATTGGCGTGGTGAAAAATGTACAAGTGGAAAGTTGGCGAAGAGTTCCAAAAACAAAATTTCCATTACCACAGACCCCTAATTTTAATTTCGCATTCTAGTGTGAAATATAAGTTAAGTAGTGTCAGTAGTGGTAAGTGCATGATACGATCCAAATTGGTCGCTTAGCATTGCTGCGAATTTTGTCGGCTTTTTGTAACAAAAATTTTTGCTTTGAAAATAGAAGAATTGAAGATTATGAAGATTGCAATTGCAAAAATCTTTCAATTCTTCGAAAACTATATTTTTGTAGTTTTAAAAAATATTTATGAAATGTTTATTTTTTTTTCCATTTACAATTCCATACATATAATCGTTTTAAAGCCAATTTTTTTTAATTGCTCACGTCTCGTGGTCTACAAGGAGGATGGGAAATAAGACCCATTTAAAGTTTTTCGATTTGCTCAGACATGTCTAGGCAATACTCGGTCTAGCTTTGGGAATTACCTGCTTTAGAATCTTTTTGAAAGTTTGTGTTGTTACGTTTAAGGGAACACGTAAGTGAATTGAATTTTCAAGGATTTTAGCTAAAAAAGAGCTGAGGAAATATAAGTACCAGTTACTTTATTTATACCAGTTATTATTGTATTGTTGCCACTTGACGTTGCTTAATTATGGTGAGCAATATCATCATCGACAGCTACTTCTCTTCCACTGTTGGAAATAGGCCTCTTTCTGGTTATATCGTCTGTCTCGGTCAAACGCCGAGCGGGGCCAGGTTCAACCTGTTATGCTTACTATAAAAGCTAGCCATGGCTAGCTAGACATACATTGTAGCTCATGAGCTACAATGTTGCGTGGAAAATGTTGATTGTGGCCTAGTTAACATTGCTTAACATTTTTTGTATAGTAAAATCTTAGATCTACCAAGTTGCCATGTTTGTGCGCTTATCTTATACCCTGGGTCACATGGGTTACTTTTTATCCCGGAAAATTACTCCTAAAGAATAGCGAGTGGAACTGCGAGACGCAGCCAGTCCATAACAAAATTCAAATGCACCTACATCACGAGTAAATCGAGTAACTCATGGCCCATGTATATGATTACTCTTCCATTTTCCACCGCCATAATACAGCAGTCTAGGAACAAAGCGTGAGGGGCGGTTCTTCACATCGCTCCATCATCGGCGGCGAACACTGCTCCCGAATTACGGGGACATGATAATGTCGCCCTAACGAGGTGTCATGCAGGGACGGGCGCAGGGAACGATTATGGTGCCGGCTAGTCTTTATATTCGAAATTTTAAACAGGGGATCATCGTTCTTTTTATTAAAAAAAGAAAAAATAAGGAAATAAAAAAATAGATAAATAATAGACAAAAAATATTAATAAAAATTATTAAGAAAAATAAATAAATATAAAAAAAAATTAAGAAAGGATAGAATAATAAATTATAGTATACATCTAACAAATAAAGAAAAAACAAACAAAGGCTATGTAGTCTTCAGTAGTACAACAGCGGCTTTATCGCCTAAAGCGATTTCTTCCAGACAACCTTTGGATGGCCAAATCAGGAAGAAGTTGTAATTACGTGTTTTTTGCAATGGTATTGCAACAAAAGAAGACTCATTGACATTTTCATCTACCGATAAGTATAAGGCGTTGTCTACATTGTGGTATTGCTTCCTTTCTCAATCTAATCTCATTCATGAGTGAACCCCGAAACATACCTAATTTGGTCTAGCCAAAGCTTGTGGTCTGATGATGAAAAGTCTACGTCGTTTTGATAAATGTGAGACTATTGCAGTACTAAAACAACTGTTATTTATTATCCCTCGTAAACACAATTTGCTAGTTCAAAACAAGCATGAAAATAACATAAAGACAAATATTTCGTCGCTTTCTGCTTACATTTGAACGCGTCTCAATGCTAGACGTAAAACTGACCAGAATGCACAGCGTAAATGTTGACGTAAAATTCACAGCGAGTAGTATTCGATAGATAAATGTATGCAAAATGGGACAGCGCCCCCTGTCGGGCGTAAACGGAAACTGCATTGTTCATACATCTATCAAATACTCGCTACGTGCTTTACGTCAAAAGTTGTGCTAGGGATACGTACGAGGGCCCTATTCGGCTGAGTGCGATATTGTCTCGGTCACTGACACTCTCAGAAATGTCTCGACCTCGAATGGGGTCCTAGAACTTAATTTACTTTTTAAAAGCTTTTAACTTGCAATGTATGTAAATATATATTATATGAAAATATATCTTTGTAACTAAGGTATTCGGGTAGAATCTCGCCACTCGATTTGAACCACTTCCTGATATCCGATTGCGCTCAAAGGTACGTGGGTAACTCGATGACAATGCAACAAAAGCTTGTTTTTAAATATTTTTTTTTAATACTTAACTTATTTATTTTTTATTTAATTTTATTTGGATTATTGCCTCGTTTCCTGCTTAAGGTGACTCACCTCGCTCGATCACCTCCCCATTTAAAGCCCTGCGTTCGTTTCTGTCGTCATTGTAATGCGAAAGATTGATTGCTCTCGAAGGTGATGAATGAACTCCACGGTAAAACGTATGATGTATCGCGGTGCGGCTTAATTTGATTACCACGAACATATATGGATGAGAGGGATTAGGATATTTACATGGGGTATATTATTATTGTGTTATCCCCATTGAGCTACAATGTGATACGCACTGGAGATGCTGTCACACCGCGTTGTAATTTTAATTTTTTTGACATTTAATTTAGTATTTTATTTTATTATCAAAGGAAAACTAACGGCTAGTTACAATTATGAAGATAAGAATTTAAGTATGGAAGGCCAATTAAAAGTTTTCACAGATATTATAAATGCACATATTGACATACACAACACAGTAGACATACGGACGAGCACAGGCGTGAGGACACTACCTATTGGTGTCTGATTAACAAAAACATAACATTCCAAAAAGATAAAAATAATTATTGTATTAATTAATTCGTAAAAAATTGTATTTGACATTTATAAGTGTACATTGATGTACCCATATTTGAATAAATTATTTTGTATTTTAAATTTCATGTTCCGTTTGAGTTGATTTACATTACTCAACTTCACGCAGTCATTCGTTAGATGCTTGATGCGTAAGTCATGTGTTCTGTTTTACAATTGGCATAAATAAATGTTCCATAGGACAACCTGGGCATATTTCGTCGTATCCGTGGAAGAGAGCCACAGTTGCAAAACCCTAGGTTTCCAGGAGGCGGTTTTTTCTGATTATCTCGGAAATTTCTTAGACAACGTATGTTTTTTAGTATTCTAAACAATTCCTTGACACAACAGGCAGTGAATCATATTTTTTTTTAATTTTTGACGATAGTATTTGTACGTGTTTTGTCCCTTAATACCTTACTCCACGGAATTTTCTCAAGATCACGTTGGCTTAACCGCCATGAGGGCTTTTTTCCGAGTGAGAAATGAGAAACGCGATGAATTTAAGAGACATTGCGCCTTTATTCCACGTAAAAAGCTGGGTGGTGGCCTTCTTACGACAAAAATATTAGAATTTGCGGTTTAATTTTTAGTGTTCGTGTACAAGAGATGAAAAACAATGTTGTTTTAACCGACTTCCAAAAAAAGGAGGAGGTTCTCAATTCCGATGTTTGTATTTTTTTTTTGTTAATGGTTGGATGTTAGATATTATAATTGTGCGCGACTTTTTTTTATTTTGACCTGACCGCGAGCGCGTCACGCTTGTAATCTCCTGATGAAGATCACCGAATATGATCAAAACTAGTCGTTATAAACGACTTAATTTGACGTTAGTAATCCCGTGTTAATTATATCAGAATATATTTTAATCTTTAAATATAAATAACAAGTCCTGACTGACTGACTAACAGACGACTTAAAGCCAAACCACAGGTCGTAGAAATTTAAATTTGGAGGGTGTATTTGTTTTGATGAGCAAAGGTGTGTACTAAGAAAGGATTTTTTGAAATTCAACCCCTGAAGGTGTGGAATAGGGTGTAAAAGTGTATATGGAGAAGCTTGTTTTGTTTTTTGATGCCACGAATTTAAAAATTTTACAATAAATTGTTTTGATGCTACGTCAATGAAACTTTCTTTACACAGATGTACTAAATTTATAATAGAATCCCAAAATTTTCGAAAAGTCACACTCTCCAGCTGGAATTGTTAATTATCTCGAAAATTCAAAACGCTTCTACCAAAGCGCCAAGACTAAAAATACTCCAAAACCTTAAACTTTTTTGGGGAAATTGAAACAACAAACAACACAAAATAAAACAAACAAACTTTGAGGGTCTATATTCCCGAAACTATTGAAGGTAGTGTATTTGACCAAATGTTATAGGGGTTTGCGAGAGCTACTAAATGGTGGCGACGAAAATCCAAGATAACAAATTTAAAATGGTCCGAGGGGGCTGATTTATTGTATCTGGGGGTTTTAAAGGTCCCTAATTCCATTATGACGCTTTTGACATACTCTCAAAAAAGGAGGGTTAAGTAAATTTAACCCCAAAAAAATAAACGGTTTTTAAAGTGTAGTGTCCACGTGGTCGAAGCTAGTTTTCAATAAAGGAGCGTCGACTGACCGCGAGATGATTTATTTTTTACCCAACTGCAACGAAGCTAAAAAAGAGGGATATGTATGTATTTATGTGTGTATGTACGCATGTATATTGATTGTGGATGTATAAAGTAGCTCTTTGTTATGACCGAATAGTGGTACTAGACTCACGCGCGACGGGATCTAAATACTTCAATAAGAGATTTATGTCAGAATCTCATGAAGAAGCAGGGGCTAGAAGTGCAACAATCAAAAGAAACACAAAACTACTACAAAAAACAATAAATAAGACGCAAGACATACAGGTTCCTTAAGACCTTGACTGCTTAGCCCCCAAGCAACTGCTAGCCAAGAAAAAACCAAAAGGCTCTTCCAAAAGACTCTTTCAAATCGCTTAGTCACCGTAGAGGAGTAAGCCAGCACCCGCTAAACCAGACCGGAAGACTCAGGCTTTTCTTAATGCAAACACTCTAATCGTAGACAGTAAGATCACCAAACTAAGTTTTTCTATAAAATCTATAAATTGGGACATCCTAGGGATATGCGAAACTAGAAGACCACAGACATAAAAAAAAACCATAGAAGAATACTCGGACTTTATTCTATTCCGCACACCTGGAACAAAGTGAACAAACGGAAGAAACGAGGTTGGGTTCTTAATGACAAAACCTCTGAAACACAATATTTTAAAATTTAAAACCATGTTGGATAAAACTACAACTCTGGAAATAAAGACATCCAACGAAAATATTAGATAATTTGTACTGGGATATTAAAGCCTCCGAAGACAAAATAGTTAACGAAATTTTAAAATCATTATGAATGCTGTTGGTAAAGCCACTACAGCAACTATTTAACATAGTTATTGAAATAAAAACAACGTCAGCACAGTGGTCGAAGTCTATTATTATACTTGTACATAAAAAGGAGACCAATGTGACATTAGAAACTATAAACCAATCAGCCTAATGACAAACTTGTATAAAATATTCTCAAATTTTTTACTCAACCGGTTGACAATAACTCTAGACGAAAACCAACCGAGAGAGCAGGCAGGTTTTGGAAATGTTTTCAACAATGAACCACATACAGGTAGTCTTTCAATTGATAAAAAATCCAATGAAAACGGGAAACCGCTATTTATGTGCTTTTTATAGACTACACAAAAGCATTCGATTCTGTAGACCACAACATGATCTGGACTGCACTAAAATAACAAAGCACTGACCAGCCAAGAGCCCTACATTAACGTGATTGCAACATAATTTTAGTTATACTCTAAAGGCATAGCCAGAATGTGATTAGAGCGGGAAAGCATGGAGTTCCCAATGGAAAAATGAGATAGGCAAGGCGACCCTATTTCATCAAAAACCTTCTCGGCTGTGATAGAGCGTGTTTCCAGAAGTCTGAAATGGGAAAACAAAAAAGCGAAGATAGATGAATATTTCCTGAGCCACTTACGATTTGCTGAATGTGGTATTTGCTGAAAATGCATTAGACTTGGAATCCATGGTTAGCAAACTAGTAATAGAGAGCAAGAAGGTTGGTCTAGAAATAAATGCAACAAAAATAAAGGTTACCTTACTAATCGTGAGTCTCATGTCATTGAAGGTGTAAAAATTGAGTATGAGAACATCTATGTTATCTCGGACATTTGGTTTCTTTTAATGATTGTACAGAAAAAGAGGTACACATAAGAATTTCATCAGACTGGAAAAATCATGAAATAAAGACATAAAGAAATGCTTAACATATGGGTGTCAAACATGGTATTTGAGTTAAATGGATGAAGAAAAAGTTATACAAGAGAAAAATGCAGAAAAGTTTATCAGATATAAAAAAAAAAACAGATTAAATATAACTTGTAAGAAACAAAATCAAAGTACCTGATGTATGTTAAGATGTAAGACAACAACGATAACACTACTTAAATATGTGGTCTGTGAATGGGCAGGCTACATACCTAATTATGTAGGATGGAAAGCAACAGATGGACAAAAATAGTAACGGAATGTATTTCAAGAGATAAAAAAAGAAACCAGGGAAAGCAAAAGAACAGATGGAGAGACATATATTATTTACGGAACAATACCAGACCAAACCAGACGAGGAAGACGAGAGAGAGAGAGAAGAGTGGAGAGTTTTAGGGGAGGCCTACACCGCAGAGGCCACTTCTATGATACAAACTAATTAAAATTATATGTTATGTAGTATTTATAAGGTAGAAGAAATATAGACTTATTTATTTAATTTATTGTCTATTTTTATATATAAATGTAGGTATACAAAGATGTTTATTTTTGTTTAGTCCTTTAGCGTTGATTCTGACTGGCGCGTGACTTGTAATGTAACATATTTTAAAACTTGTAGTTCATGTACACCCAGTTCCCAATAGCATTAGAAAACAAGTTTTTCTTCGATTTTATCTACTGTGAGTAGCATTGTTTTTAGCCATTAAGTTATTGCACAAATAAAGAATGAAGATCAAAATATAGAATATTTGAATTTTATTCACCCTCCCGTGACATATTAACCAATTTCCTGGAACGTTTAATTACTCAAACGCGCCCGCACGCCCGGTAAATCCGTCAAGTAATGGCACAGATGCGCTTACGACCCTGTCGGCCGACTCCCCAAAGCAACTTTTACCGTCGAACACGGCCGCGCAGGCGAGTGTGGCCGTAATCGCCGGATAAATTTGGACGCAGTGGCGTTAGTGGCTGTATTCTACGGAGTATTTTGGAGCGTGGCTTTTTGTCAAAATTTTAAATCGTGTTTTTTTATATCAAATACAGGATTTTCCGATTTTCTGAAAATGTGAGTAGATGCGTATGTATTTAAGGATTCCAAAAATGCAATAAAAGAAAAAAGCCACAACCGCCAGTGTGGCAGTCTTCCACGGATAGGGCGATTTATGCGAGTTATTTTTGATTTCCTGGAGCACTGATTCAGAATGGTTATAATGCGCACTTTTAATTGGGTAATCTTAATGAGCTGCTATGTCATCTCTAGTATGTAATACACAGTAGCTTAATTTTATAACTATTTCTTTTAATTTTCGTTGCTTAATATCTTTATTCGACTGTATACCTATTTATAACTTATATTTAAATTAATTGTACACAATTATTGTCCTAAAATATTTTTTAATGTATTAATTATTGTTCTAACTCACAAAAATACACTTCCCAGACCTGCAAAGCCACATACTCCACTAAACTCACACTCTCATCGCATCCAATTTAACAACTGCACTTCAGCCAACGAGATTCTCGAAGGTTCCATTACCAATCCAGCGCTGCCAACTGCCAGCCGCGACGCCAACTCGCTAACAGTGTTACCAACTTAGTAAAGAGCGTGTAACGTGTGACCGAGATGGAATAACGTCTCGCGAACTCCGGACTAATTTGATTTCCGAACGCGTCCGCGGTTGAAAAATAACTTTGTACGGTAGTTGACGGTTATAAAGTTGTTTGGTTGCTGAACGGTGAACTGTGTAGGGAAGAAAAATAACTTGATATTTTAGAGTTGCGTAAAAAACCGTTTATTGCCTATGGCACTCTATGGACATTATTGACCTCCCTTTTAAAGCCTGCTTAAACTTAATCACTGCCTAAAATTCTCCGTCTTGTTCTTCACGTGACATTTCTGTCAGCGAGAAGTAGTCAGAGCATTTTAAGCAGTGGCTAATTTTAAACGGTGTTTATGAGTAAGAAAGACCCTATGTCACGTGACGTGCTACCAAAAAGACTGATAGTCCCGTGCTTGATTCCACTCAGTGGTAGGTACGTCCTCGATAATTTAAGAGCTCGTGTGGACCATTATCGTGAGTCCAACAGTGTTTGGGAGTACTAATGTCTCTACTACTCCACCGGCGGATCCACAGCAATTTTAAAGTACTGATGTCTCCTCAGCCACAAATGAGAGGAGCTATCAGAGTATGTAAAGAAGCTTAGGCTACTGTAGCGCAACCGCAGCGCCTAAAGCGATTCGAACGCTTGTTACAACTTAGAAAAAAAGATGAAACACTGCATTAGATTTGTATGGTGCACGAACTAAGGTAGCCTTGATGAGATCGCTCTTAGCGATAAGGCTGCCAGTTGTTACACTAGTTTCAGGTGTTGATATAATTTTGTTTGTAATTTTTGATGTGAAAAACAAGGAGTTTATCTAACTTGTATATTTATATATATATATATTTATTTTGTATTTTTGTATTTGTATTATATATTTTGTAAGGAACGGCGTACTATTTTATAACTTGTTGCCTGTTACTCTAGTAAATAAGAAAGACACAGATTTTCAAAGAATTTTAAAAGACTTTTTAATTGAAAGGGCTTACTATAAAATTGAAGACTTCGTCTGTGATAAAGTCTCTATACGTAAATTGTATTTAGACTGTAATAATAATACTTGATTGATTATACCTACTATTGTAGTTATTTTAAACATTGATATTTTGACATTGCAATTATTTACATATTTTGTTTTGACATTCTAATAATATTATTTTCTTTGACATTTAATTTATTGTGTATTAATTTATTCGTAAAAATTATATTAGACATTCATAAGTGTCTTGACTGATTATACCTACTATTGTAGTTATTTTATACCTTGATATTTTGACATTGCAATAATTTATATAATTTTTTTGACATTCTAATAATATTGTTTTCTTTGACATTAATTTATTGTGTATTAATTTATTCGTAAAAAATGTATTTGACATTCATAAGTGTGCATTGATGTACCCATATTTGAATAAATTATTTTGAATTTGAATTTGAATCTATCCCTTACTTTCATGCGTAGATACAAATTATTATTATAATTATTATAATTATTATTATAATTCATTTATAATACTTCCACACTCGCGGCACTGTAAAACTTGTATACGTACGCCTGAAAGTACAGGAGTCCTTGGCTTCACCGAAATCTAACACAGTGCTCCATCTGTCTCTCTACGTTTATCTGAGGTTACAACTAGACCACTTTAAAACTACAACATGTGACACATCGTCAGTACTTTCCCGTTTTCAATTACAACATAAAGGCACTACACAGGGGTCTTACATTAGTGACATTCTGGCAAACGTTGTAGCACCATGTTAAGACAATGCTGTTGAAACTTTGTATAGCATAACAGTAAGGACAAACACGACAAACTCATCTATAATACATGCTCGATTAAACACGCGTTACTCGATATTAGATATTTTATCGGGTGCTGTTAAATTGAGCACACCTAACTATACCTATAATTGTATTAATTTTGAAAATACACAAAAAAGTTTTGAATTCCTTTTTTGAATCTTAAATCTACTTAGCGTGTGAGATTTAAGATTAAAAATTTATTTTCTTAAGCAACTCTACAAAGATATTTACATCTGACGCTCTGCTCATGTGGCTTTAACATTATTTCATCTCCCCATACTGTACTTTAGCAACTATATTGTACCAGCACAGTTTCCAGAGTGACTCTAGTGCCGAAAATACAGAATTTAACCCACTCTACAGAGATCAGACGTCTTTACTCGAACGTCAAGACGCTATTCTGTCGCCAAATTTACATTTTCGCTTGTAATAAGCCCAGCGAGTTGGTAACGCTCGCAATAGCTGGGCGTAACTGGTTAATTCTAGTTCTAACCGGTTTTAATCAGTTACTGCTGGCTAGTGTAAATATTTCGTTTTATTTTGTCTACTTATACTGAAAAATGTTTTAAGTTTATATTGTAAAAGTGGTTGATGCATCATTAGTTAAATATTTTATGAAATACATACTAATATAACAATCGACATTAAGTCGAGCTACGCTATGAGCGCTACGCTACAGATACAATAAAACATGGAGTTTAGTTTAGTCCACACACAACTTTAGTCTACCTTACTGTTAACAAACAACAACCTAATTAAAGTCAAAATCATAATACCAACACAATAGCGTCTAACTTTTCCTAATACTTTTATTACATGTCGAAAGTCTAAGTCCTCTAATAAGTGAACAAACTTCAACGATAGCGCCATTATCCAGGCGACGGCGAAATAAGAAACTAATTCGAAACTCAATGTTGGAGTAAAGGTCTGGATGTAAAGTTGCCTGGTTAATGTTTCTCGGTGTAAAGAGAATTTGTTTTTTTAACACGTCGTTTGAATTCACGTGGCGTGTGTTCAAACGACGGTTCAAGTGTGAGCTGCAGCGGCAGTATTATGCTGCTTTTGTGGATAGGTGCTTTTGGCTCTTTGGACATTAGTTATTGTTTTTATTCATTTAGATTCAAGTATTTATCCACTACTTGTTTGTATGTTTGTGTCTGATTGTATCTGTCCTTTTTAAGTAAGATTATCTATTTTTTACTCCCGAGGTCCCAGGTTCGATTCCAAACCGCGCCCGGCAGATGTTCAAATGAAGAATTTATATTTATATAATTACAAATGCAAAATGTATCTAATACATAAATATATATAGTACTAGCTGACCCCCGGCGGTTTCACCCGCTGTTTTTTTTTACTTTTAAACCTTCCCTGTAGTAGAGCAAACAAAACAAAAAAAAATTAACAAAACATACCAAAAAGATCGGACCATATCTGAACACACCTATAAATATTTGACAACCAAGTGACACTATTTTTTATTTCTAAAAAGACAAAAGAGATCGGACATCCCGAGTTTACCGTACCGATAGGACGAATGTTTCACAGGTAGGAAGTTTGTATTGGAAAATTATATTGTCGATTTTAGTACCTATTTATCTTTATTATTATTCACGTTTCTCGCCGTTTAAACCTCCCCTGAACTTTTACAAATATATCAAGATCAAAATTAGCGAAATCGGTCCAGCCGTTCTCGAGTTTAACGAGACTAACGAACAGCAATTCATTTTTATATATAAGAGAAGATACCTACGGCCATTGTTAATATGGCTAAATAAAAATGAATTCTTGTGACACTTCTTGTCGCTTCGAGCTTTTAACTTGGGCCAATCACATAATAGTCTTTAAAACAACATTTGCTATTGTCATTTCTATTGAATTTGCATTCAAAAAGATTGAAAGCTAATAAGAAACGAATTGAAAAGTCAAATAAAATAAATATATCTTCACAAGTTAAATTAAAACAGTTAATAAACCAGACGCTTTACCAGGTATTTGGTTATAAAGGTTGTAAAATTTAAGTTTGAATATTGAAGTGAGATTCCAATATATTCGAGTAGCACTTTTAAGGTCAAGAGAAACTGTAAGTTTATGTTTTTCTGTGTCGATTATTGTTGGACTCTGGTGGCAAAAGGTATTCTTTAAAGGTTTTTCATTATTTTATGCCACTCTTCTACTGAAAATATTGTTTTTTTATCGTTTAAATTAGAACCACAAAATAACTTTTCCGCATTCTATTTCTCGCTATCTTCTACTTCTTTTTTCCCAACCGTTTTTCCCTACCTACCTACATAAACTCCAAGACTAGCTCCGCTATAAAAATCTTTATAAATTATTTCTGTGCGCGAAAGAAGTTAAATTTAAGCTAAATGTATTGATAGTACTCTAAATCAACGGCGTGAGTGTTATCATAGTGAAAATTTTGAATCTGATTAAATAATCCAAACATTATTTAATTGGTCCATTATAAACATTAAAAACGAAACAAAATGGATTAATAACTAATCAAAAATGTGTTGTCCAGCAACAAGTGCCACATAGTGAAATTTTGTGAAAATCAGATTCGGATTCTTAGTGATATTCACAAAAACATTAAAATAACCATCCGTTATCTTCTACCGCGTCATTTTAAATTATTTGACCTTTGGACTCGCAACTCAGCTCATGCGCATTCAAATGCATTAGAAGTAAATAGATCACAGAACAGATCGCTAATTTCGCCACCTATAACCAACAGTACGGTGGCTCAACCGGCACCTACTCTGGCTTCAATGCGTGAGACGCCGGTTCGATTCCCAGGAGTGGGGCCTACCATGTTTAAATGTCTTTTTGCATAAAAAATTTGATACAATAGTTTAAGACGAACATTACCTACTGTGCAAAATTCAAGTAAGACGTTAACGGGGGTGATGGAGACAATGGACACCGATAACGTGACGATCAGATTTCACCCACGACAGAGAGCTAACTCTTTAGGAAATCTGTCAGATTCGTCTCTGTTCGAATCTACGCGAATTAGCCTACCAGATACAATTTTAGACCACAGTGAATTGAATCTTACTTCAAAACAGAAAATATGCGACTTAGAAAATCGTATCGCATCTGCTGATAACGAAATTGACAAGCTTATCCTAGAAAATGGTCAATTAAAAAAAGAACTAGAGAGATTTAAAAGACTCAATGATATTTACAAGAAAATTGATTGTAATGACATTCAAAACTCACCTCTATTAGGAAGGAAAAGGAAACGACCGCGTATTTCCTTGGATGTTCAAGATAGCATGACCCCAGTAAAAGGAGCGTCGTCAACAACTAAACGGCATCAACCATTCATGTACGAAAAACAACAAGACATGATAAATGAATTAAATGCACAGATAACGCAGCTACAGCAATGGCTAAGAGCAGAAAAGGATAGGAATAAATCCGCTGAACAACATAAGAAACATACAAAATCCATAAAAATGTACAAAAACTTTATGTTACATACAAAACAGACATATAAAACAAGAGCGTCCATACGGAAAAAACTTAAATCATTTTGTAAACAAATAAATAGATTAAGTAAGAAAAGTACAAAAATAGAGCTAGAAAATGGACAACTACATCATATGATTCGAGAATTACAAGCCAAACAGAACCTTGATAGCGTGAATAATCGAAATTTTGAGCAAGGAATTCGTCAAAATACTCAAAATGAATATAGAACAGAACAAATACAAACCGACAGATCAGAAGAAACTACGAGAAAAATTGTAATTTTTTCAGACAGAATAGGACAAGGATTGGCAGCAAAACTAGATAATCATGTAGAAAGTGTAAACAAAGTTATCAACATCTGTCAACCAGAAGCCAGTTGCGAAAAAATTTTAGAAAGCTTCCACGAAAATACAAGAGATCTAAAACAAAACGATACAGTAGTAATTCTTATAAGCAAATATGAAGAAACATTTAATTACAGAACAAAAAAGCAAGAATACATAAGACGACTACAAGAAATAACGAACAAACAAAATAGATTATTTAATTTAATAATAAGTGGAGTACATTTTGACGGAGTAAATGACATGACCATATATCGTATTAACCGCTTGAGGCACCCCCTCCCGCGGGTTTTTTTCCGTAGAAGCACCGGCGCGTCATCGTTTGTTTATGTTACGTCACGCGCCGGGCGGTCGACCACTTAAATGGTTTTTATGACTTAAACATTCGAACAAGGACCCACTTGTAATTGTTATCTTAGAGCTGTTGTATACACGTGTCGAATGACGAATGTTATCATAACATTGGTTGGCCTGGTATAGATATAAATCAGCGTATAACCGCTTACTTTACAAAAAAACATGGACTTTGAAGTTTACATATTTTTACTAAAAAAAGTAAAGCGATATTGTATGTTTTATACTATTTAGATTTAATAATAGACTCAATCTGCACTTTGTCACAAAATAAGAATACATTACTCACCTTAAAAGTATTTAATATCAGGCATTTAAAAACCAGCGAAAAAAAATTTTTCCGCGATTTTTTTTGTTCCCACTTCACAACACTTGTTTACATCTTGTCGTAAATTGTCATTTCACAAAAACAACTGCACACAACACTTCTACGATGATTGTTTCACTATATTTTAAATAGATCATAACATCTAACACAGTAAATAAAATAAACTTTGAGAAATAAAAAACACGGCCGTCTATGATGATGACGCAATGAGGCCTTGGAAGAATGACTGAAGTCGAAACACTAAAACACTTGTATACCTTAAAATATATTGTTATCAGCCTTGTTAACAAGTATTTAAAGCATAATAACCAAGAACACCACCAGAACCAGCATAACTAACGTTTTATTTACGTAAAACCCGTCGATGCACCGCCGACCGCGCAAAGTCAACACAAACTGACTTCGACTGACGGAATAATATTTAATTTTTAATCGAATATCCACCGAGTTTAAAGTTGTTCGACTACGGCATAATGGCACATTCAAGCGGAACGAGATGGCATTCATACTTATAAGTCTTTTGCCTTAGTAAAAGCAGGATAGAGACTTTTTCTGAGTCTGGCGCGAAATAAAAGTTTGGGTACTACAGTACCCATGGTGCTACTACCGACTTTGCGATTTTGGGTACTGTAGTACCCAAGGTGCTTCAAGCGGTTAATGAAAAAATTGCACATATAGCGAGTATGACTGAAAATATTAAATATATAGACCCTAACATAAGAGACAACCGTGGTAAAATCTATAGAAATAGCGTGAAAGACTTCGTGACACAATCAGTAATAATATCAGCTAGTGCAAAGAAATTTCAAGGCTCATCTAAGCTTCAATTCATCAAATGTCAAACAGAAACCAGTATAGATATATCTGAAAATAAGACAAATTTTCAAACAGAATCACGGAGACTCAGGAACAGATAATACTGCATGCTAACGTTCAATGTATAAATAATAAATATCTAGAAATCGAAGATTTACTCGAGAACTTTAATTGTGATGTGCTTTGCTTATCAGAAACATGGGGCGAAGATGATAGGGTGCAAACTATGGTTGTTCCTAACTTTGAACTCGCAACATATTTTAATAGAAAGTTTTTTATGCATGGGGGAACGGCTATATTTGTTAGAGATAATTTAGATTTTAAAATTAGAAATGACATTAACAAATTTGCATTTGAAATGAATTTTGAACTAGCAGTTATAGAATTAAGATTGTCCAAGCTAATTATTATTGCAGCTTATAGACCTGATAAAGACATAGATCTGTTCTTTGAAATACTTAATAAATTATTACAAAAACTCACTCGAGAAGGAAAAAAAGTTGTAATAGCCGGAGATTTTAATTTAAATATTTTAAAACCTGATAAAAACATTAGGAGAATGTTAAAGATTCTGAATAACTTTGATTGTAAATTTATAATAAATGAACCCACTCGAGTGCAAGGGACCAGTGCTACCTGTATTGACAATTTTATAGTAAACTTTGACAAATGTAAAGGCTATGTTTTAGATCGTAAGCTATCTGACCATAAAGTTATTAAGCTGTCAATACTTGAAAATATAAATAATAGTAACAATCTCAAAAAACCTTCGAGTTTTTGCAGAAATATGTCGATTAATAACTATGAGTACTTTCACTATTTGTTCAATAAGGAATATCCTAATTTAAAAAATCAAATATTGACATGCGAAGACGCTAACACAAGAATGAATACTTTACAAGACGCAATAAAATTTTGTTATGACGTAGCTTTTCCGAGAAAAAAAGTAGTAAAACACAATGTAAATAGGAAGTGGATATCGAAGGGTGTTGAAATATCTAAAAATAATTTGCAAGATATGGAAATATTGCAAGAGCTTGATCCTAATGATCAAAGGGTTATACAGATTAGACAATATAAAAAGGTTTTAAGAAAAGTCTTTATTGCATCAAAAAAATTCCAATTTAGTAATAGGATTAGTGTCTCAATAAATAAAATAAAAGAAACTTGGAAAATGATAAATGAACAAGTAAGGTTCAATAAAAAACAAGCAAGTAAAAAAAGGATACACCAGATCAAATCTGGAGATGGTAAAATGTTGACAGAATGCAAGGATATAGCAGATTCATTTAACAACTTCTTTAGAAATATTGCATATAAACTGACACGGAATACTCAAGTTGACTCTAATAAATGCATAAATTATTTAAAATTAGGTAATAAAGTGACGAAACCAATAGATTTTTATCCGGTAGATATTAAAGAACTAGTGACTATTGTAAAGAACATGAAACAAAAGACAACACCAGACATATACGACATGAATTCTAAGACATTGAAAGAAGTGATTTTGAATAATGAATATCTTATGGAACTTTTATATATTACTATTAACCATTGCCTAGAAAAAGGTGTTTTTCCAGACTGTCTCAAGCCTGGTAAAGTGATCCCATTGTACAAAAAAGGGGATAGTATGGAACTTGACAACTATCGCCCGGTTTGCATACTACCTACTATTTCGAAAATACTAGAAACTGTCATTAAAAAAAGAATTCTTGATCACTTTGAAGGAAATAATCTTTTTGACGCCTCTCAATTTGGTTTTCGTAAAGGTCGATCGACCGAAATGGCTATAAAGGAAGTAATCTATTACATTCTTGGAGCGTTGGACGGGTCACAGAAATGCGCGAGTATCTTTTGTGATTTGTCCAAGGCTTTTGATTGTATTAGACACGATATCCTAGCATTAAAATTGCAACATTATGGGTTTGAAGGAACTGAGCTTAATATGATGTACACATATTTGCTAAACAGATCTCAAATTGTATCAGTAAACAATATAAACTCATCGCTGAATACGATGGACATAGGAGTGCCTCAAGGCTCAATACTAGGGCCAGTACTCTTTTTAATATATATAAATGACCTTGCAAACATTATGCCGGACTGGACTTACATTAGTTTATTTGCAGATGACACACATGTGGGAATTAAAGATAAGTATAGAGATAGGCTACAAATAAAAATTATTGACGCTATGAATATTCTTAAAGAATGGTTTGATGCTAATGGAATTATTCTCAACACCGATAAGACTGCTACAATGCACTACCAATCTAGAAAAGGCATTAACATTGATGCTGAATTAAAAGAAAATGTGTTCCTTGGCTATACAATTGATAATACAATTAGTCATTCAGCCCACATCGCGAAATTGTGTAAACAATTAGCTAGTGCTAACTACGCATTGCTGAAACTGAGACCGTTATTAGATGACACAGCTATTTTATCAATATATTATGCACATATTCAGTCTAGAATAAGGTATGCCATAACGGTCTGGGGAAACGGAACAGACATGATAAAGGTTTTAAGATCGCAAAAAAGAGCGTTAAGGATAATTTTAGGATTAAAAAAACGTGCTACAGTTAGACAACATTTTAAAAGTAATAAAATTATGACTGCGATATCGTTATATATTTATAATTGTTTATTAGAAATTTATGATAAGAAAGATGAGTTAACTAAGACTAAAACTAGGCTTATACGTAAGTGTAGCAATTATGAGCAACTACGGAAACCACTAAACAGATTGACCAAAGTGCAAAAGCAAGGTATTTATAATAAGATCTGCATGTTCAACAAGCTACCGCTCAGTGCCACGAACCTACATGCTCTAGAATTCAAAAGAAAAATAAAACAATTCTTCGAGTCCAACCCTTTTTACTCCCTGAATGAGTTTATGAGACTGCGTCTAACTGAATCTTCATTCTTGTGTTAGTTAGAAGTATTGAAATTATTTTATGTAACTTCATGACTACCTATTGTTAATTTTTCTTTGTTTAATATTTTATTTTATGATTAATTTGTATTAGGTGTAATGACTTGCCCAGTGTAACATTCTGTTATAAGGCCAATAAATCACTTTACTTTACTTTACTTTACTTTACTTTACTTCAAATCAAATAATATTTTATTTCCAGATAATTAATCTATGGAACCAACAGCCATGAAACAGTACAAATACGACTTACAATAAAATAAAACCAATTTCAAATTAATATAGGTATAAATCCGAATTTACCTACACCTAATCAGTGTGTACTGTTCCTTATAAAATTATATCTCTAATAAGTAATGTAATGAGAATTTTTCGACCGCCTCAAGGCCTCTAACAAGGCACTGCGGTTATTGTTAATAGGACCAACATACAAACATCCGGGGCCTACAATATTACGTGTCATACGGAAAGCGGTTACGTCAAGGCGCGCGTGCTCCATCGTAGGCCGCATTATTGCTCACCATCGGGCGAGATGGCGGTCAAACGCAAGCCTATCATTGAATAAAAAATACTAAATAATAAACATACTAACAATTTTCTAAGCTCTGCAAACCCCAACTCCACAAACATAACCTCAATCAACCAACTTGTCTCTCGACAAATAGTAATAAAACCTTTACTTTATCCGAACACAATCTCTGTCCGTATAAAACTAATTAATCGGGATAGACTAACCTGCGGATAAACGGGGGTTTAACGCCGCCCGCCCGTCGCGTAACGCCGTTACGCCGTTACTGCCCATTTGTATGGTAATGCGGACTCTACATCCGACTGGATTAATATATAAAAGTCTCCTGTTTTTCCTTTAGTTCTAGTTTAAATTACTTCGGATCAATGGATTGGTTTCTAAATATCGCTTAGTTCTAAATACTTAGTTTAAACCATTGAATACATTTAGTACAATTCAACAGACTTAAGAACACTTTAGAACTTTAAGGCACATTAGGACACTTTAGATTAAGCGTTGTCTGAGAGTCAGTCGTTAGAATTTCGTGGTAAATTGTTGTGGGTCTAAAAGCAAATTATTTTTAGCAAAAGTTTTTTAAAAGAACATACAAGGAGAGTAAGTAGTACATGTTCTTGAAAATACATAAAATACATGCTCTACCTAAAGAGTTTCAATCTACAAAAAAATGCCTTCTACAAATATATTATATTACTAGCTGTTTCCCCTGCCACGCTTCGCTGTGGATAAAAAAAGAAAAAATAAAATAAAATAAAATAAAATATAGCCTATGTTACTTTGGGATAATGTAGCATTCGAATGGTGAAAGAATTTTTGAAATCGAATCAGTAGTTTTTGAGTTTATTCCACACAAACATACAAAAATACAAATCTTTCCTCTTTATGATATTAGTATAGATAAAAGAGAATATCTGTATACATTGAACAACTACACATTAGATCCCAAAGGGTCCGAAACTGGTCAGATTCTGTGTATCAGGATAACCAGTGTCTTCTCCAATTCATAAACGAACTAATTAATTATGTCAAAATAAAATAACCCTTGGCCTTGGCCGAAACTGGTCAGATTCTGTGTATCAGGATAACCAGTGTCTTATCCAATTCATAAACGAACTAATTAATTATGTCAAAATAAAATAACCCTTGGCCAGGCTGGCGGTATACAGCCCAATCCCCCTTCGAGGGTAGACCAAGAGTGGGAGGGTTCATTTGATGATTTCCCACCCCCAAAAAAAAAAGGGTAGACCTGGTATCCTAGCACTGCGATTACAAGTTGACTTGATTGATTGTTTCAAAATAATCTTTCAATCATATAGACTGTTATGAAGCACTGTATACATCTGAGTGAGACCAGTAATCCACTGTTTGCAAGTGTTTGACATGTCCAAATCGGAGCAGTAGCAACAGTTTTTATTTGATACCTAATTGAATATGTATATGAAACTGTGAAACTTTTTAAATAATGAATTCTATTCTCTTCATAAAATTGCGGGTCTCAGCATAAAATAATAGCCCATTAATTAAACAAAACATACCTACGTCTCGTCTTAAGCGAATTTAAACGCAATCCCAGCGGTCGCCTAACTCATTCGAACCATAAACCACTGAAACTTAATAAGTGTGCCGCAGCGAACATTTCTCCATGTTTGTCGCAGTGCTGCATTCTTCACGCCGTGATAAAGGAGCTTCGAATCCTGCGGTCAGAGATTAGGGAAGAGAAGATGGACAAGTTCTGACTGATTTGGTTGTAATTACTACTATTACTACACGAGAATACTCACGTAGTAGGTTGGCTATTCCGACTCCTACTGAAGTGCCAAAAAAACGTATCTTAGAGTTGCAAGGTAGTCCTGGAGGCCCAGATACCGCTGGATTGACGCCGTGCAATTCAACCTGTGCGAACTTCAAGCTGACGACTGACAAGAGGTAGCGCAAGATCGAGATCAATGGTGTTCTCTAGTATCGGAGGCCAAGACCTATTTTGGGTCGTTGCACCAGAGGAGTAAGTAGTATGTAGTACAAATAGTGTTGGTCACTGATCTATTTATTAACTGGATCAATTATAAAGCCGTTCAGAATTTGTTCAGCTTCTCCGTCTGGCATTTTCTAATCTGTGCTGCAATGCGAAGCTGGGAGATGTGTAACTGTTATATTTTATATGCATAATAGTAATATGTGGAGGTCGTGGAATTTCATTTTGAGAAATGGAAGTTTTGGGGTCTGGATACCGGTGTTTGAACATCTCTAGTTTCTAAAAATTATATATTTTATAGGCATACTAGAAAGAGAATACATATTTATACATGATTGACCTGATTACTATTATTATTTATTTAACATTTGAACGTGATTTATAGTCAAGACTGTCAAGACTTTGGGCTAAGAGTTTCAATAAATTATTTTTTTACTCGTACGTTTTTTTACTCGCAAGTTGTAATTTAGCCAACAATATTTTTTATATTTTTATCTCACGTGGCTTTTTTTTGCAAGTCTAGCACGAATTCCTTGGTTAATTTGGTTTACATAACTATATTTACCTATATAGTTTTATACCTTTAAACCAAAATTAACCGAAAAAACTGAGTAACAGAAAGACAGTCATAATCAAATACTTTCACAACATAGGTATAGGTAATATAATAAATCAGCCCAAAACCCTACCTGTGATGAGAAAGTAAACTTTTCCGAGCAATAAGACACTTCACTACAGAGAAAATCCACCTCTCCGTCGTACCAGATTACTTTATAATAGATCAAATAGGCTATATTCCTACTCATACAAGCTAAACTCAACACGTTAGATACGAGCTATCAGCAAGAATATAAGCCACAAGCTATAGGTATAACTTACAGAAAACATCACTATTTTCGTAAATAACAGGTAATGAATAGAAATAACCACCAAGACCATAAATAAAGCGCTATCTTCCCCACCTGTCGTGAAATCATCTCTAACAATAATTCTTTCCTTTAGTTCCGTTAGTTCATTCTCTAGTTCATTCTCGGCAATAATCACGCGTTATCCTTCACTCTCGCTCCGTTTAACGTCAATAAAAGAATGAACTTACTTTGTAGAGGCATTGTAAATCTTCACAAGGAGGTGGGTTTATACGTTACGATTTGAGTTCAACATCTTTTAAAATGCCAAAGATTATTTCTACAAATAAAAAATTACAATAGTTTTTTTGTTTTATTAAAGCAATGTACAAGTGTTATTATCCTTTGTTTGTAGTCTGGTGGATACAATAAAAGTTTGAATCATCAGGCATTTCACACACAGCTGAGTATTATGTTAGGTCTCTTTTTCCGCGCGCCATCGTTTTCGGTCCTGTCTCATTCAATGCCTTTCTACCGCCTTCACAATGTCATCTGACCAGCGAGCCGGGTCTGTTCGGTGATCGCTTTTCATTCCGCGGTCATCATTGTATGACTGATTTAGTCCACTACCCGTCTACCCATGTGTAAAAATGTTATTTTTTTTCAATCGTGTCGGAGCTTAAAAAACCTCCAACCATCCGCTGAGTCGGTCCCGCAAACGCGTGCGCTTTACGAGCGCGCAAAGTATCGCCGCGTTTATTTGAATCGTAACGTTATCATCACCCTCGATAGGGCTCGAGGACCTCGAGGACCTCGAAGATCTCGAGGACATTGAGGAGTGAGCCTTTGTTCACCATGTGGCGGAGATTTTACGTTTTCAAGTAAAGAATGTTTTATGCTAAGTGAAAAAGTTAGAAGAATTTTTTATGCTTTTCAGGAAGATGATTATTACAAGACATAAATAACAGAAAACAAATATTTATTTACGGAAAAAGAACATCCAAAACAACCATTTTTTTACCAGTCGTTTTAATTAAAATTTCACTCTTATTTGAACTACAGTACTTAGGCGTGAATTAATGTCAAACACCACCATTTTTCTTATTTTAAAACACATTATTGTAATTTAGTCATTAAAACTCCCAATTTTTATTATGATTATCATCTTCAAATTTACAAAATATCGACGACATTCATTTTATTCGAACTAAATTTTTTTATTAAAAACAAATACCATTAATCATAACTAACTCTCCACAATCAAGTACCACGTGCAAGCGGAACTGAAGTGACCAGACTGTCCACCTCCGGGCAGATTTGAGGTGATTCCGGGGGCGGGCGGGTTATTATGGCCTCACTTCTGAAGGGCAGTTTTTATCGCCCTAGAACCCGCTCGGGTCGAGGACAATAGAAACCTGCTATTGAAAAAGATTTAGTGCTTTCCTAACGTTTAAGTAGTTAATAGAGACAAAAAAAATATTAAAAAATGATTAAATCAGTTATGTTGTAATAAACGGTTGTTTATATTATTATATTTTGAAACATAATGTACCAACGTTATTTTAAACACTCCACAAATACTATTGGACTTTATGAATAAATTATTTACTTTAATGAAAATAAAAAGAGTTAGAGACAAACCCAACTGCAAAATATAATATGCTTTCAAAATCAAACCTTTTACGAGTAGGTCGTAGGAGTTCACATAGGTACAGACAAGCGTAACACATACTTATAACCTGACATACCTACATAAGAAACATATTGTGTATAAAGATAGATTAAAATACTAAAATAAATATATTATTTAAAACCTTATAGGTAGTCTGCAAAAACAATCTCATTTTCATAAAATATTCTTATTGGAAACGGTTCAAACTTTACTTATGGGTAACATTCTTTACTCATTATTGCCCAAAATACACAGAAATTTCGATTTTCGGACTTCCAAACCACATTCAAGGCAATAATAGACAAAGTGCCATATTTTATCATTTACTACGCACACATTTCTCGTTCCAGTTGACTACTGATACGTCCTCCACGATCAATTACATTAATCACATTTCTACGAGATTTATTTACCTAGAATCAACATAAACACTGCACAAAAATTAACCTTATTCCGAAGACCATAAGAGCTCTTGAATCGAGAAAAAAAAACCCTTTTTATTGCATTGCGGAGCTTACCGGTTTTTTGGACCTTATCGGTTCTGGAATAAGGGTGACATTCGAAAGATGCAGTGATTGTTGAATGGACTGTACAATAAGCAAATTAACATGACTCGCATAAAAAATATTAATGTTTATTAAAGCGCTGAAACCGGACATCAGAACCCGTAATTTCGAATTTAACACCGCACTGCGCTGTGCCGTAACAAATGAAAAACCGGTAACATTACGATAAAAAACCGGTAAAAATCCGTAATCAAAACTCTGGGGAAAGATTTCAAATCAGAATGAAATACAGCTTTCGACATATTTAAATTTTAATTTGTTATGCCAAAAATGTCGGAAGTATTCCAGCGTGTTGTTTGTCTGGAGCGCAGAAAACATTTTTATTATTTCCTTTGTTGTTCTACGGACTCGTTTAAAAATAACGGTTTGCTGGTTTATTAGGAAAAATCACATTAAATTGGAGACTGAAAATGTTAATGGCATTAGGTAATTCCTTTTTCTGCCAATTTTACCCGCGTTTCTGCTAATTTTTCCCGTTATGAAGTCACATTATAATTTTTAATGAACTATATTATAATTTGTCGATCAATTTTTGATCAGTATGGGCAGTTTTAATAAAAAAATCAATGTACAATGTACATAGTTAGCTAACTTAAACTTAAGTTATTATGTCAATGCAGCGGCAAGGCACGAACTTTGAAGCACAAGTATTAGCTTAGTTCAAAGTTTCGAAGCTCATAAATATATTGTCCCAAAATTGTAAACTTAACGAGTAAATAATAAAAAATACTGTGGTTTCAAAAATTCAATTAATGTGAAAAACGTATCTAAAAGACTGACTTCTAAAAGCTGTATTCTGTTGTGTCATATTCGGGAACTTTTATGACGTGTTGGTTTCTGATTATGTACTAGCTGGGCCTCGCAAATGCTTAAAACAGGTAAGATGAAAAGTAGCGTAGGTATGTGTTAATCCAGGTTATAAACCACCTCTATTCTAAACTTTATCCTTTACTTTTTTTACTTTATTGTTTCAAGCTAGTCCCAGCATTAGAATAAAGGTTTCACTAATAGCTACTGTGAATCCCGGTCGAAATAGATAGGTTTGCTTTATTTCAGTTCTGAATCTAAATGGCCGCTCCCGATTTAATTAAGGCTTTTACTTCGCATTATAAAGATGCCTTAATAAAAAACAGATCTCGTAAAAAAATTACTTGTCATTGAGCTATTTGACCTTTATCTTGTCTGATGAAATGGTAATAATGCTTTTCAAAAGAATGGAGTACTCCGGGAATAAGCCAAAATGTCTAAGTTTTTAAAAGATAATTTTTCAATATTTAATTAAACATTTGAAAACATACTTTAATTTATCCATTTTTTACACCTTATTTATTATCGCTATTATGAGCCTGATATGTCCCAATGTTGGGCAAAAACCCTCTTTCCATTGGTCTCTGTCCTGAGCTATACTAGGCCGATCCTTCCGGTGTTGGTCGAGGTCGTCCCGCCATCGCTTCCTAGGTCTGCCGCATGTGCGTTTCTGATCTGGCATCCACTGGGCATTCGAGCCTAGGTGGTAGTTTTGCCCAAAGATCATATGTCCTATCATATTTTACACATTTTCAACGTATTCCTTTCAATGGCCAACAAATAAATAAAGACCAAAGCGCCATCCAAAAAACAAACTGCACCACATTTTATCTACAAGAACCCGTATTCAACGTAACTTAATAAAAGTTACGAAGTCGAATTAGTCCCTCAAATGAAAGCCCTCGAGCAATATCGAACGTCAATATTGACTGTCTGTACATTCCTCAGTTTCCACATCCTCGGATGAAAGGCATCGCGGCGGAGCGACACACGCGACGGGCGCCATCACCCGCCTGATGGGGCATTTTTAATTAATTTCGAATGTATGGCCTTGGTTTTGGCGAGAGATTACCCGACTGCCCAGGAAGAGGGTAATGTTTTTCCAATCTATGTAAGAGATTTATATAAAATAGAAGTGCAAGTGTGAAACTTTGTCGATTGATAATTACGTTTACAGTTGATAAAATGATCTAAATACGATTTTGTTTAGACCTTTGACGAAATTTGGTTTTACACGATTTTGTCTTTTTATGACATTAAGAATTTTAAGAAAACCACTAAGATATTTATAAACCATTCTACTTTTTTATACTCAACTACTATTATATTAAGATATTTAATTACCTCTAATTTAGTGGCCACACACCTATTTTGATGAGCAACAAATTATTTATCGCCAAAGGCGCACTTCGCCTTTTTCGCTTTAATTACGAGATCAAGTGTATTTCCGTTCCACGCTTTACGCTAAAGTTAATTACGTTAGCGTTATAACGTGCTATTAACGGCGCGTTACGTTTAACGGTTTGTTAACGATATCTGATGAACAGATGCTTAAAATTGTATTTTTGTTGATAAAGATGTCAATTTTAGACATCAATGTAAAAATACAACTTTTTTGATAAACAAAATTTACTGTGTCTCAAGTACCCATATATTATTGGTTACCTATCATATATCATTGGTTACCTATCAGACGAGATAGCAGCCAATCACAAGCTTATCATAGAGTTCAAAAAACGCAGACCAGAATACAATTCACGGCTGCAGGAAAACATAAATATAAAGCTATATTTCTCCTTTGCTAAATAGCTTAATATCTATTTTTATCACATTCTCAGTTCACATTGCAGTAAACTAATTCGTTTCCCGTCCCTTACAAGCTGGGCAAGGTTCTGTTATAGATCAACGCACAGATAAAAATAAAATACTTATTATGCACACACTAATAAATAAAGATACAAAACCAACACAATCAACAAGGATAAGGAGATTATAAGGAAAGGGTATGCTAATCCGAAAAAGGCTCAAAGTACTCATCATTATGAATAACTTTTACAGTGGAACCAAGCCGGATTCCGCGAATAAAAAAATCAGCTGTTTCATAGAAAAATGTCAATGACACTCGACAAAACGTATGGAATCGCTATTTTTTTCAAGAATTCCGGGTTGTTTCCATGCTAAAAATGTTTATAATGGGAGCTATGACCTTTTTTTAATAAACTCTCTGTACAACGCACGCACTCTACACTAACAACTATTTTAAAGACAATACTAAGAAGTTGCTTCCTCTGTCACAGCTTCTAATACCTAACATAATCGACAAAATCGCTGCAGCAGCATTATGCTGAGTGACGTCATGGAGCCTTCGTGTGAACACAGTGCCCCAGGTGGTTTGTGTACGTATATTGTGGTTAGCGCAATATTCTACGTTAATAAAATATCGGTATAAAAAAACATAATCTAACACAAGAACATTATTTTTACAAAACAAAAAACAAAAACCGACTTCAAAAGACCGACTGTTGAGTTATTCATCTATTTGTCGCGCACGTACTTAATGCAAATTTAAGACTTATATGGTTTTCTCATGGATACCATTATCAGAACTGGACTAAATTGAAATGGGACCAAATGGGAAGCGTCAGCTTTCTAATAAAAAAGAATCATCAAAATCGATTCACCCAGTCAAAAGTTATGAGGTAACAAACATAAAAAAAAAATTAAAAAAAAATTAAAAAAAAAAAAAATACAGACGAATTGATAACCTCCTCCTTTTTTGAAGTCGGTTAAAAACCGACAAAAATTGCTGCAGCAGCACCTAGAAACGCCGCGCGCCGCCGCAAACATACGCTTCCAAAGTGTCACATTCAAGGTTTCAAGTCCACATCCGCGTATCAGCAAACAGCAATAGTTGGATCCTTCTTTTATCCCGACCGTGTAATGTTTGCTCGTGGTATCTGGCTTTGTGCTACGTCACTGTGAACTTTTATGCTCCACGACACGACAAAAAACCAGACTGGATATCCAGGTATGGGTACCTATTATACGACTCGACTACGATGCGACAAAAAAACTAAAAGTGGTAAAACAACACGCAAATTAAAATAATTCATGAATTATATTAATATACCTTATTGAAACGATATAGTTTCCGTTACTCGGCTGATCAGATTAGAATTTTATCGATTTAGCAAACAGCGACATACCGCGGGCAAATATTATGCAATCTCTCTTTTCCTGGTTATGTTTCCCATATGGTGGCGAGGTCAGCTTGCTTTACAAACATTATGCGATCGCGATTGCATACTGTTGTTGTGCCTGCTACAAATGTATTGACGTACATTAATAATAGTTTTATCTTCGTCGTGTCGTCATATGTTAATAGAAAATATTTTGTTACAGCTTCAGTTACTTGAATTCAATCTGCTTGAAGCCAGAAAACCATATTCTGTAAATTTTATATGTTGACTTCTTAAAACATTTTATTTTATTGAAGTTTGCTGAAGTTAAAACATTCTATTTCAATGCAAGAGACTAAATTGTCAGGGAAAACTTTTATTTTAAAATTTTATGATCTAAGCTAAACAAAGTATCGACACTATGCAAGGCGATAGTTTTTAGGGTTGCGTACCAAAATGGCAAAAATAACCCTTATTTACACTGTATAGCTGCCTGTGCGAGACAATGGTGAGTTTTACCTTTGAATAAGACCCCGAATTATGTAAAATGCAGATATTTAATTTCAATTTTGAATGTTAGAACAGTCGTGATGGATGATTCAAAAGTTCTGACCTATAAGTATGAAATGACGTTTGTATTTTGTACCATGCAAAATATTAAGGAGAGTAGTTTTTGATGCTTGTCGCGCTGAACCGTGACACTAAGGTATTTGTTAGTTGATCATTGCAATTATACTGCTATTTATTCTAGCACTTTGTAAAGTCCGCATACTGCTGCCTCTTATTAATATACCTTGCTAAGATCTTGTTAATTGCCACACTCTATAAGAGGTCGACCACTAGAAATGCTAAACCATATTTTGTTGAAAACTTACATCTAGTATTTTGTTTTTTTTTTTTGAGTGTATTTTGTAAATGGCTGGCTGCAGCCACAAGTGGCTATACGTCTGCAGCCAGACAGCCATGTATAGCCGCGACCAGCTTCTCCTTGTTCCGTATAGATAAGTGTGATTAGATTACTATTTATCTGTGAAGTTGCCACGTGCAAAATGAACAAGTATTTCAAGTGAAAAGCGTTATAAACAGTTTGTCACTTGCGGTTGTAGCTGATTTGTGCCGAGCTTTTTTCTAAATTTGCTTTACATGTATTAATATTATATTATTATAAACGTTGCTACGCCAATAGTCATTTTTCTTTTGCGCAATACGAAAACGAAGTGTGTAGAACTAACTGACGCCACTTAACTTTTAGTAAAAATAAAGCCCAATTGTCCAAACTACGGCCATTTTCAAAATAAATCATAACTTCAGCTAGTACACTACAGTAGCTACAGTACTAACGGGCCAACCGACAAACCACGGTACAAACGTTTATTATTTAACAGCAGTACTGTAAGCTAAAACAAAAAAATACAAGTTTAGACTCTAATCTCTCGTAACAAACCCTAACAACAGCTGGAGTCCTATTCCACCCACCGCCTCAAGACTTTACCTCTAGAGATAGTAAGGAGCGTACGCACTAGAGACGCGACGGTGTCTCGTAAACGTAAGAGCACCCTAATGAGCTTTTTTGTACAGTTTTTTTATGAACGACGAAGAAAAACGTACATTCAATAAAATCTTAAGCTTTGAGAACCACGTATCTCCGTAACTGCTAAACCGATTTTGATGACATTCGGAATCAAAATAACATACCTACGTCCTAGATGACATAATAGGTTACATTTCATCATCACCGATTTTCATCAACGCGCGGGAAACTGTAACAAACTTTTTTAGGGTTCTGAACCTCTTTCGGGAAAGAACCGTTATAACAAGACTTCGGTGTCTGTCTGTCACAGCCAATAATATTGTAGGGTGAAAAACCAACAAATAACAACATGTAACAAATAAAGTCTACGCATTTAAATATTCACGTCTCCAATTCATGGACTACCCCCTCTTCCCCTTTCCCCCACTAAACGGTTCTCGATACAATTTCAGAGTATACGCCATAAAACCCACACGAGTCGGATATTCGTTATAATTGATCAGTTCCAGTTATTGAAGACTGTTCAATTTCATCGCTGGCTGCTTCCAGTTTGAAAAGCGGGGTGGTATGTAGCATTGAAGCTGTTCTATTTTTTTTTTTTTTTATGATAAAAACTTTTTAGTAATTTATATAATTTTTTTTTTTGTTTTGTACGGAATCAAAATAGAATATTCGGAATATAATTTTCATTGAAATTAGTTAACCTTAAGTGATAAAGCCACAAGTGCTTTGTTTCTAAGATATCTGACAGAAACCGACGGTAAAGACTAAAGTGAAAAACTCATCACCGCCTGCCACAAATACTAGTAATTGACCACTACAGCTTAAGTTTATTTAAAGCGCACATACGCACATTTTATGATGCCTTTGTAAATGATACAATAAAATTGCTGGCATGACGTCACATTTTAATAAAACACTACACAAACGACACGACGTAAGTTCAATACTTTTAATAAACAGCCAGTCAGCTACATACCTTCAATCCATATTCCACGAGCTATCGAAAGTTTAATTAAAACGAAACGAATAAGGTGTAATATTTCTCGCTGGCGCCGATCGCTCACGTTCAACGCAGAAATATTGTATCTTTAAATGCGGGTAGTTTTAAATTTAACCTCACTTACAGCCATAGATTATCAATAGAAATGATTTCAGGTAAGCGTCGATTACGTACCTTTGGGAAAAGTTTTCTCGTATGTTCTCACGACACTGCGTCATCTACGCAGCTAAATAAAACTACTCAGTACAAAGCCCGCCTGTGGACGCCAGCAAAACTATGTCTCAAAAATGTGCTATGTACCTACTCTCTAAAACAAATAAATATAAATATCAAATGCCATATCAATATCAAATGCCGACTAAAACGGCTTAACACGGTTCAAACGGGTATGTTTGTTACCACACAAATCTCCGTAACTGCTAAACAGAATTTGAGAACATTTGGAATTGAGATTGCTTAAGTTCTCAATTAACAGATAGCCTACTTTACATCATCAGTTCTTACACTGTGCGGTTGAAACCGCGGGACACAACTAGTTAACAAAATACATATAACCCGGTCACAATATCTGTGCACCTCGCTGGAATGCGTCGGTCGCACCGCACTGTCGCAGTCGAGGTGACAGGGGAAGCAGGAGAGGCTCCCGCTTCCCCTGTCACCTCTCCGCGCACTCTCCGGTGCGACAGTGCGACTATTTAGGGCTATACGCATTCCAGCGAGGTGCACAGATATTGTGACCGGGTTGTACATCGTAGGCGTGCTTGAACCGTGGGTGGGTACGGATGTTGATTTGAAGTGATATCTGCTTACAGAATAATTATTGTAAATCCTTTCTATTTTATTTTTATTTATAGTACTTAGTGTGATCACAATATAAACGCACCCTGAAATAACAAAGCTCGTAAAAACAATATAAAGAGATCTGCCGACATAAAAGTACAATGAGAAACAAAACTGTTCCAAAACATAAATTGTTTAAATTAGGAATGAAAGATGACACCCATACTTCCGCGTCATTGGCCCGAATGTAAATTTGAATAACGGTAACTGTAGAACAGGATTTCGTTCTATATTTGAAATTCAAATTCTGTAGCGGGAAAATGTTGCGGCCCGTGAAAACGAAGAAAAATGTACGCATTCAAATATAATTAACATAAAAAAAATCCAAGAATAAACACGAACTTTCAGATTCGGATACTTACTTAGCCGATCCTCCGGAACTTGTTAGCATAATTCTTAGATTTATTTATTCTTTAATACTTGGAAGTAGCGAATTATAGAACAATGGGCTTGGGGATAATTTATTACGTTTTGGTTTTCTATTTGAAATGTTATTTGAATTCAACCTTGAAGGAAATTTTGTTTCAGACTCATGTAATATTAATTGGAATAGAATTTTTGGTATATTATTTTATACTTACTTGCCTATAGGGTAGTATGGGGTAACTTTTGCATGATATAAAAATACTAGTATTTAATGTGGAAGCGCGGGCCGCATACGGTCCACCCTACGTCCTGGCAGTCTAATATTTGTCTGTCAGATTTGACTAGTCTGTTTGTCTTTCACTGTCCGTTACCAGTCGTCAGCGTGGAGTTTGCATATGTCTTGCCAGTCAGCTTGGAGTTCGCATAGATATTAATTTTTTTTGAGGTACTTAAGTATTTTTAATACAATTTTTGAGTAACTCTCATTGCTCACCATCAGGCATGATGGCGGTAAAGACACGCCTATCTTCTAAAAATATGAATAAATGTCGAAATGAACAAGTCGTATGATGATGTTTATCATCCTTGCCTATAACTGGTGCTACAGACATCCATAGACGATAGCAATCGCCTAACATCGCGCGGCATTGCTATATACGACATAAAATTAGTCCAGCCTAGAATTTTTCCACCCATTTTAGTAACAATAGTGCAAGTGTTAGCTATGAAATACGAGTGAACTTAGTGTCATCGCCATACAGAAACAAAAAAAATCGGAACACACTTTTAATAACTATTTACCTAAAAATCGGAGTTAGATTCAAACTTAACTTATTAGCCTAAGGCTAGATAATTTAAAAAACTTTTTTTTTATAATGTGTGTCTTAAAAAAAATTAAGGTAAGATATCTCAAACAGCCTTTTTCCTTCGGCTCCCGAATTCCCAAACTCAGGTAAACTCAGGTAGTTAAGCTATAAGCCGCTTCCCCCGGCGTCGTTTACGTCCGGATCACCTGCGAGCTGTGTCCCGCGTTACTTCTGCCTCGCGTTTCTTTATCGATAGTTAGCTGTTATCGCTCCTAGTTTACAGACGGGGCACGGGCACAGTGGGAAATGGGTAGAAGGATAAATTAAAGATAACCTCATTTTTTGTAGTTGGTAAATGTCGTTGGTGTTTTGTAAAACGAGTAAATAGACCGTAAAAAATCCGGAATGAAACGAAAAGTACGTATGATCAGTTTTACGTTTAACCGTATTTCAGTCAAGTTTTAAAAAGTTTTTAGCAGTGGAAACGCTGTTTACTATGTCACAATTAGGTAACTACTAATTAGTAATTGTTGCAAATCTGAAACACACACGAAACTTGATACATAAAAGTTAAAGTTAGTTATTAGTTTTTAAATAATATTTAGAATATTTAAGTATTTTTTTGGTATTTAACTAAATTAGTTTAAAATTTGACATCCAATACCAACTACATTACGCTCACAGCTTTCATTAATTTGATATTAGGCTTTTGAAGAGTGATTGCCTGTTTTTAATTTTTGAAATAGCTATAAAACTTTTCAAATTCTTCATCTATGTATCTCTAAATGCAATAAATTACGATTGCTCGTCTAGTGTTTACATTCTACTATATCTGCACTGTGACACGCCTTAGCACAAGCTCCGTTTATATTTATGCAAACGGCGACGACAAGCGATTTACCCGGTTTATGAACCGGCGCGGGAACATCTGCGGTACGTCTATACTGTCGACTGGTGCCGCTGGATGGCTCTATACTGTGGCGTGCGAGGCACCGCGGCGGGCTGCTTTCTTGAGGCTGGATCTTAGGATGTTGTTAGTTGTTTGATTAGAAAAATAATAGAAAAGTGCATTAAAAAATGTACAAAACTTAAGAATTCGTGTTCCAAGAGAACCATATAGCTAAGAAAAATCTTTTCCAGGATTTTTTTAGATGAAAATTGTTTCTGATTTCTGATAAAAGGTCTCCGCCACCCAGATTTTTAAACTCTTAAAATCCAAAATCCACAATCCGAAAAAAACCCAAATCGGCACAGCACTCTCGCCACTCTGAAATATAAGATGTTTAACCTTCTACAAATATAGTTACAATTAAGTTACCTAAGACATACCTCCTAAATTAATTCAAATACACGAATCCGAATGTGAATCTATTTTTAACTTTTTTTAACAAGCCAAGTTTGCTTGCTGCATTATAAATACGCAACAATACGATTAACAAAACCATAGCCCAAAGCAACAGGATCTTGATACCATTGTGTAATTCAACAAAACCTTCACGTCTCCGTCGCTCAGCATCTCAGTACATCTGAGCACAAAACGTCTTCCGTCGCGTAAACAAGCTTTAGTTCCTCTTAATATTCTCTACGTTGCGAAATACTCGAAAAGTGGCGAATTGCAATTTTTCCAGACGACTGTACACGAAACTTAAATGATGTATAAACAGAGATAGAGAAATGTGTTATGTGTTTACTTGCTATACTGTTGAGTGTTTGTGAAATGCGCAGGTAAAGTTTACTTAGGTTTTACTATCTTGTACCATACTACAGTTCCTAGGATGTTTTATGATTTAATCGAAAGAGTAAAGAAAGAAAGAAAGATATGAATATATATACTATATATATTTACTCAAAGAAAGATATGACGACGACACGTGAAGAACGTCACGAAACGTGACGTCCAACATCAGGCAAGCGATTTGCTCGTCTCGTCACTCAATAGTATAAAAAAGGGATCATAAGAAATAAGGTTTTGGATGTAAGGTGGTAAGACGTGTTCAATTGAAAGCTTTGGTCAATATTACATAAAAACTAAATTGATGAAATGGTCGACTGGGCAACGTTTTTGTTAGGCAAGACTGTTAGTTTGTTTTTAATCTTTTGGAGATGAATACGATTAAAAGTTGCTCTTTTTCTATTCGATTTGGAAAAAAAATACTAAAAACAAACAAACCGGCTATTTATATGTTGCTTGAAAACTTCTCAAGTCATGCCACTTCCCGCGAGACGAGTCGAGAAGACCGGCGGGTATTTCCCTTCCAATTACAGTGACTGGTGACGAGTGCCGGCCAATCCTTTACGTTTCACACGCCATCCTACCACAGTGTGGAAATCTGCCCTTTTAATGGGGACTGCACTGACACCAGCATGTACGATTTAATGCGTGATTTATCTTGACTGTTACAAAGTTAGAACTAAATTACTCGTTTCTTACTTGTTCTAATTATTATTATTTTTAATTACATCATTATTTGTGATTTCAATTTACATTTTTAATTTGATTTTTGAAATTTCGGATTTTTAATTGACTTCGGTGTAATTTTGGGTTAAACCTGCCTAAAATGAATTCATTTAATTTGTTTTTTACTTCTATATTATTTGCCTTACAAATACCTAAATAACAATTTAACAGTAAAAGCATTTCTTAGAAATCCTATTTATAACAATAATAACAATTAAGAATGGGTTAATAATAATAACCCAGAAAAAAAAATTGTCTGTTCATCTCAAGGATTTTCTCAGAAGTTAAATCAACCCTTTTTCAATTAAATTTTCTTAGAAGTAAGATCCCTTGATTTAGGTATTTGGGTCTTTGTTGTCCAAATTTTTACCTGTTTAAAAAAGTACAATAGTAGTAGTAAGTAGTGCTATTTTGTTATTGAAGACAAAACTTACCTAAACAGTACCTCTAATGATAGTTTTGTTTGCATTCTATTTATTGATGATACTTAACAAGAACATTATTTTTACAAAACAAAAAACAAAAACCGACTTCAAAAGACCGACTATTGAGTTATTCATCTATTTGTCGCGCACGTACTTAATGCAAATTTAAGACTTATATGGTTTTCTCATGGATACCATTATCAGAACTGGAGTAAATTGAAATGGGACCAAATGGGAAGCGTCAGCTTTCTAATAAAAAAAGAACCATCAAAATCGATTCACCCAGTCAAAAGTTATAAGGTAACAAACATAAAAAAAAACATACAGTCGAATTGATAACCTCCTCCTTTTTTGAAGTCGGTTAAAAATATACCTCTAGTACCTATTGCAAACATTGCCTTCTTGACTTATTATTAAACATGAAAAGTGCTACAAGAATAGGCTACTTGAAACATAAGCCTTTCATATAAAGCTTCCTTAAACTTATACCCTACTGAAAATTATCTTTAAATTCCCATCCAATTGCATGTTTTTTTGGAACGTGACATTTCACGTCAGCGAAAAGTTGTCAAAGCATTTTAAGCAATGATTTACTTTAAGCAGTGTTTATGATTAAAACCCTTTATACATTAATCCACTGAAATAAAAAACAAAAAAACTGCAACTGAAACGGAAAGACGTTAGCAATTGAACTTTTCTTTTCTTCCAGTTAAACTTAAATAAGTTTTCAAGCCGGTGTGAGACGCGCCCTTTGTGCCGCCAGAGAGCTCTTAGTGGCGAGTGTTTGCAAGTCGCGAGTGTCGCCGTAAGGTCCTTCGCAGAAGAAACCTTCCAGAGCCTTCTAGAGCCTTCTAGAGCCTTCCAGACAAACGTTTGCAAACGGCGCCTCTACGTGGTTCTAGTACCTACGCATTGTATTCTTAAATGTGATCCATACCTGTGGAAATGATTACTGTTCATTGTTGTTCTAATGGGTTGATTATACGTAACGAGTTCAGTGTCCTCGTTTGAGTACTCGGTGGGTGGTGTTGTATAAACATTTTGACGAGCCGAAACTGTCACTAGAAGCAGGATTTGTTTGCTCTGCCGAGTATGCCCATTAACTGTTTCGCCACTGTGGTTGTTACGTGTCATAAACCCATAAAGGAGATAGTTTGTACGGCACTTAAGTTTAAAGTTTTGTAAGTTTTAGTTCTTACTACATTCTGCAATAAACAATCTTAACAATATTTGATCCAGTTTATGTTAATGCAATATTTTACTATGAGAAATCACATGTTTTTTTCTGCTAGTCTTTAGTAACAGTTTTTTTCTGGGAGTAATGAAGCCTATGAATTGAATTTGCTGCGTAATTTCAGCTTCACAAAGCAACAAACAGAAATTCTCACAAACTTTCGCATTTATAATATCGCTGTGATTTATAGCAAAAAGAAAAATAGCTATCTCGAGCGGGCCCATCGAAATCTATAAGCATTTATCAATGGCCTCTACAATCGAGTGGTTCCGAACTATTCCGAGAGAAATCGGAGGCCTGTTCCTCCGAACAGTGACGGATACAGGACAAGCGTCGCTATTTATAAGACTCAGAGCTGTGGGATGAAAAAGTAGAGGTACTTTCTTACCTTTTCAATCATACAAACTTATAATTCCTACTTTAAATGTACCAACGTACAGACGTTGCTCTTCGACTAGAAAAAGCGATAAGACCACGATTTGTGCATTTCTTGTTTGTATTTTATCATGTCAATAAATAATTATTATAGTAAGTATTGAAATTTTGTATTTTATCGTTGGCGAAATGGGAATAAGGCATAGTGATGACGAGATTTACGTTTAATATTGAACAGGGCTAATAGGTACTGTTTCTTTATATCCCATCATTGTATGGAAGAGATCGCTCTTAGCGATAAAGTCTCACTATCTGCTACTAGTTTGTAAGTATTTTCTGTTTTTTTCATTTTATGGTGTGTACGACAAAAGGTTCTATCCATCCATCCTCGACGTTAAAATTAAAATTTTGTGTTCGTTGTATATAAGTCATTTTATCAAAAAAAAACCTAGGAGAAGATAAGGTATGAGTGCTATAACCAAAATTTCCACTTCCAAAACAAAACGCCTCTAAACGATAACCTACCAAACTACGTTCAAGCTCTTAGTCCAAACTCAATAAGCTCGATTTACTATTAGAAATTGCCACAAAAAGGGTTCCAGATATCTGGCGATATCTCCGAATAGCAGCGCCGACGTGCGCCGCCTCGCCAAGTGGACAATAACTCGGGCTCACCCGGGGCGACTGTTTTACATGTTATAAACCTTTATAATCGCACACGTAATGCTTTATTAAATTTGTAATTGCTACTTAGAATGAAGAGACGTGCGTTGAAAATGTTAAGTTTGAATCACACTAGGCAAGGTAAGCGTTGTTTAAGTATGTGCTCTGTCTAGTCTCTAAATGTGTGTTTTGATATCGCTGTCTCCTATTTTTGATACTTACTTACTAAATTGATTTTCTTTCTTACTTTTTTAAGACCAAACATGTTAACTGATCTGACAAGGAATGTTTAACAGCGAAAAAGTAGCGCACTGGACTTCCATATAGCTTTTTCTACGGCATTTCATTATTTTGTTTTATTCCAGCTTTAAATATAAACGACCAATACAAAAAACCCCATCACAACTGCAAGTAGGTACCAACCATCATTATTTGAGGGCTTAAAATCAAACATTAAATTGTAAACTCATATAAAACTTAATATCAGTTTCTAAACAAGCCAATAAAGTTAAATATCACGTTGCCAACCAATTTTCCACCAACCAGCCTCCATACTTTATTTACTACTAAATTTTTCCGCGCTCATACATTACGGTCACACATTTTTACATAAAAAATACAGGGTCAAAAACCGGTTGCGGGCCGTTCGAACTAGTTTCATCTAGTCTTATATTGCGACCCATAAATTTCTCATGCGGCCCGCGCGTATGTTGAGTAGGTATTTACTTGACGAACCCCACCTAAATCATGGGGCCCGCCAATTTCTTGACCGAAAAATTTATAACGGTACTCTGGCACTGATATATGAGGGAGACATTCCTGAAGTGAAAATATCATGCGTGAAACAGGAGAGCTGCCTGTCGTTTTCAGTACAATGTCTTAAAGAAAATACCTAAATATTCTAATCTACCTAAGTCATATTAAGAAATAAGAAATATACATAATATGCTCACTACTGCTCACACGAAGGTAACTGATTATCTGAAATTGATCAATAAATGCAATTAATACCTAATTATTTCATGTAGATAGACGTCTAAAAAATCAATTAATTTATTTTTTTGCTGGGAGTTTGCTACTAATTTGCTGTTAAATATTTTCATTTTATTATAGATTTCCGTAAAATATTATTTTTTACCAATTTTTTTGCTACAAATTTTGCATACTAATGCCAGCACTACCGCTATGTGGTTTGTATCTGCTGACTTCATAAATACACTGCTCTAGCTCTTTTTTAATCTAAGTTTAAATAAAACTAGCTCAAATTCGTTCAACTTTAAAGTTTTTTTTAATGTAATTGAACGAAACACCGACTTGTTTTGTCTGCCAACGAAACATAGTAGTCAAACTAGCCGCCAGCTCTCCACCGTAGATGCCAGAATGATTCGGCGTCAGTTTTCACTATATCTCCATCGGGCACAGACGCGGTTTATCGCGCGCACCAGATTTATATTTTGTTTGCTTTTAGATGAATAAAATGAAATGGGGGTAGTTATTCTTTTACGAATGATTTGCAAATTATGATGTCTTGAATGCGGGATGGAAAGTAGATGTTATTTACAGCAATAAACTTTCAAAGAAAATATGAATCCCTTTGAAATTGTATTTATGACGAGGTACCTCACATTTGCCAAAATAATTTCAAAATGCTAATATGTCATGTATAAATACGCCCTGTTTTACAAGCTTAATACTAATTTAGTTGCTCCTTTTAATTACTAATTTATTAGACATACATATTATCTGTAAAAGTTTAAAATAACAACAAAAAAACTTTGACTAACCAACAAGCTGAGTTTTCGTCATACTAGCCTAGAAGTAAAGTCCTTTAAAGTATCTCAAATTATATATTTCACTTTTAAACGTTCTGTCTAGATTTTACAAAAATACACCTGAAATAGAAGAAACTGCTCTAAATCTTTTAAATGCGGGAATAAATAATTTTCCCAGGAAATATTTTCGAGAAAAATTTAATCAGAAAACGAGTAATAACTCAAAGTTGAAATATATGACCACTGAACAAAGTTTATCTTGTAATATACATATTAGTTTGGCGCAAGGTATAAGATACAGCGTAAAAATAGAATTTTGCTTTCATTCAACGTTAAATCCAGTTTAAAAACTAACGCGAACTTTAAGCTTCCGGCAATGGAAAACTTCGTAAGGAAAGACGTGGTAGAGATCATAAAACAAATAATAGACAGTGCTTATTACTTGGCCCTAGAGCTTCATCGCCCATGTACATGACAGAATTATCCCCCAAAAACGTTTTGTAGGAGAAATGGCTCAGAGCCTACAGTTCGCAAGAGAGTAGAGAGCTCCGGTATCAAATCTTTGTCATTATTCAGCCGTAAAACATTTAAATCTAAATTAGATTTTTTATTAATGTTTACATACAGGGTTATAAGGAAAGGGTATGCTAAGCCGAACGGGCCTGAACTTTGTGAACCCTAAAACCGAGAAAAATATCAGCTGTTCCATACATTTTGTTGACCGTCATTGTCATTTTTCTATGGAACAGTTTTTTTTTCGTGATTTCAGATTTGGTCCCATAGTAAAAGTTGTTCATAATGATGAGGACTTGGAAAAGTGATTGTTAAAAAAACTTCATTTTCACCGACATCGTTTAAATCGCTTCCTCCTTTTCTCTGCACGCCCGCAATCGAACCCGGGTCTGAGTGCCGTAGGTATTTGCATACAAATTGGCCCCACTTCACTAGCGATCCCGCTCTGAGTCGCAGATTATAAATCGCCGATATTATACGACGACAACACAACTGCTGTCTTGAGGGGATAAAAACCAGAAGAAGGGCACAGGTTAGGACTTAGGACTTTAAAAAATGGCTACGAAATGAGCGCATCTTAAAATAATTAGTGGTACCAACATGCGCAGATTTATTTGTAATAAAAAATAAATAAAAAACAAAGTAGGTACGATGTGCGATTAAATTAAAAATAGTAATAATAAATCTTGATCTTTCTTCTTGATTATTTGATATTGAGAACGTCGTGAAGGGCTGTTGATCTAGCAACAGACAGACCCTTTTACAGATTTAAAGTCATAAGTTTAGTCACAAGCATAACGTTAAAAAACTTAGTCGTTATAACGTTTAAAGCTGCATTCGGATCGTTTTTACTCCACGTTTTTTAGTACCAGACTTATTTTGCACTTTGAGGTCGTACTTGTAGGGTAGACCGAGGCGAATCGGATCACTTTTTCTTTGAGGTTGAGCAAATCATACTAAAGTGTTAAATAATGCTATTTTTATTGATTAAATCGTAAGAAGTAACATTCAACTATGAAATAAACATCTTAAAACTTAAATAACACATATATTCTCTTAATTAGCAACTAAAAACTAAAAAAAGAAAAATATCCGAATCGCCCCAATTTTCGGGGTGAATCGGATCGTACACAACATGTGACAAAATTTTAAGTTTCTTAACACTATAGCTTTGGAATCAGTAAAAAAATTATAGTTAGATCAATTTTAATTATCGGCACATAATTCACATTTAATATATGGTCCTTTTTTCCCCCCATATCAGCACATTTTTCGTGGCACCATTCTTCGCTCTGACAGTGGATAAACGAATATTTCGGAACAGTAAATGCAGTTATTTCTTTGCATGAAGCGATGAAACCAGTCCTGGCCAGCCATTCCAGCGCTTCTGTCAAATTTTTGTTTCATATTTTGACATTCTGCAAATTCAAACGCGTATTTACGTACCGCTTTGGGTGTAATTCCGAAGCCACGACTTGCCAAGTGCAATAACCGGTCAGCTAAGTTCTTTTCTGCGTTCTCATCTAAAGCTGGCTGTCCACCTTGACGCTTAATAATACCCATGGATAAAGTAACTTTTCTCTGTAAGCTCGTGAACGGTACTGCAAAAATCTCAGCAGCCTTACGCAAGGTTAACTCTTTGTTCTGGACTTTATTTACAGCCTCTTAAATTTTTCCTTGAGACCATTTTCCGGCATCAGTCTTTCTTTTGTACCTGCGAACCATCTACAATGAAATAAATATAAATTAATAACCTCAAAAATGTAATACATCAGTTTAAAAGTGTGATCCGATTCGCCCCTGACGATATGATCCGATTAGCCCCATAATCAAGACTTTTGAAATAAATATTTTAGACGTCAACCTCTAAGATCATACTTAAAAGTGAATTGGTTCTCTAATATAGACACCTTGCTTAACAATATAAACCAATGTAGTTGGAGTTTTAACACAAATCCGTAATATGACACAAAGAAATCGTAAGTACGTACCTTAGATGAGCGCCAAAATTGCGACAAACACAAACTACGAGTCGCTGACAAACGGCGTCGCTACTGATTCACAAGCACGATCGAAATACTGCCTATGTCGGGAGACGCGGGGTGAGAGGAGAGACGCAAAACGCCGGTTGAGTGCGTTCTATGTAAATGCAATATTTGAATTATCAACAGATTTCTTATTTTGATCCGATTCGCCCTGTGATCCGATTCGCCTCGGTCTACCCTACCTCTTGTAGACAAAAAAGCGGATTGTAAAGATATTTCAAGCAATTGAAAAAATAACATGTAGCCCATCTTGTATCACTTTTGAAGCATATGGATACAAAAATTTCCATGAAAATTTAGTTTGAAATGTATTCTCAAATTTCTTAAAACTTGAATCCTGAATCCAGCCCGCGCTCATCTTCCTGACAACTCGTATTTACATAATATCACAATGACGTATCGGAGCCAAATGCGTCTCGCGAGCCAAACGCAATCCGCTGAGTGGGAAAAACGACTGATGCTGACTCCCCTGACTTCCTGCTGCTGTTAAACCCGCTGTTTGGAGATACAAAAAAATTCTAGTTAAAATTATTATGGAAACTAACGTGGTTTTGCGTGAGCGTTTCGCTCTTGTCTACCATGGACATTCTTGCCTAGAAGAAACCGATTCACTCGCGACTTGAAGACACCTAGATTATATGTTTTTGACGTGAATTCAATAAACACCTTACGGTAAGGTAAGGCATAAATCAGACACATATTCATGTTAATGGTGTAAGAAGAAAAGCCATCGAAGAAAAGTTGCTTTCCAAACTCCATAGAAGTTACCAAAATGAGTCATGTATAAGTACATGTAAATACAACTGGAGATCGGCTTTGAACACAGTTTTTATATGAGATATTCGTGAAGATGATATAACATATTAGAAGACAGCCAAGATAAGTGGGGTTGTATTTTTTTACATAAGTCGCAAATAAACTATCTATAACTTGATCGTCTATTCCATAAACTATTTGATAGAGCAGTTACGATATTACAAACGCACGCACGTGTCGAAACTTCGAGGTTTTAGTTACGCCACGGAACCCTAAACTATACGTGCAACAAAGTTGTTGTGGTTAAATTGACTTCCACGTTAGTGTAGCGAGATGCAACCTCCACGCAAAATGCCGTGGAGCTGACATCTTTAATTTTATTCATTGCATTTTTCAAACATTCATCGCATTTTAGCAGGCGCTGAACTTAAAATGCAAATTCACTAATACAGGTAGCCGTTTCTTGTAGATGACAAAACTTTTTGGAGATAAGATAAATTAGAGATGCGAAAATGAGATTCCGACCATTTCAATAAAAGTAATTTATTTTCTTTTGCCTCAGTTTGGTGCGTCTTTAATCAGTCGAACTGCCTCCTCCAGTATTTGTAGAGCCCTCGTGGTCGATTACTGCGCCATTTTTGAGTAATTCCGGCCTCTCTGTATGTAAATTTAGATGACGGCCGGCGCGCCCAGAATTGAGAGGGTTAAAAGTTTTTAGGCCCCTGCTTTAAGGTGTGGGTTCCGTAGGAAATTTCAAGCTTTGTAGTTGAAAACTGAGCTTTGGGAAACGGAAAACTGCAAGGTTGAAAGTAAAGTTACGAAAAACTTCTAGAGATTGGCAACACAACAAATATTTTATGTTAAGTACCACTATTTTGTATGTCTCTAAATATTATTAGATATTATGTTATTGCCGTTGAAATGAAAAATATTTCTAATTTATTTAAACTAACCTGAGTAGCATATATTCAACTCAAAAAGATCCCGCTAGTCGGCGCTGCAAAACGCCACTACTTCTTTTATTAAAGTAAAGATATGAAACCTCATAATTTAAGCTTTTTATAGCAGCCACGTGAATTTTCTTTGATAATGAGAAACACTACACCGACTCTCGGTATGGTATCACATCGTTTGACGATGTTACATCACAGGCGTATTAATTTTCCACTGCACCGAGTCCTCAGACGTAGTTTAGACGTTTTCTGACGTCTGATGTTATTAAACGTACCTACCATAGACGTACCTCAGACGTTTCGTGACGTCAACTAATGTAATTAAACTTTTAATAGTGTTGAATTTGACAAAAAACAATATTTTTTGAAGACCTGGCTTCGCCTCGAATTTTTTTACGTATACGGTTAAGTTGAATAGATAGATTTTTCTAAAGGAATAATGTACCTCTATAAATTGAAATTAAGTTTTAAGACTGTAGTAGTATTCTTTCTCTCGGAATAATATTTTATTAGAATGTAGCGTGATCTTGCCTCAATCGATCGCAAATAGTTTAATTATACTACGACAACACGGCGGCGATAAGAGAGCGTGCATGGGAAGTACCCACGAAATGTAGTCGACCACATCGTTGTTTATCAAAAGGATCCTTTTAGTGATAGATCAAACTTCAGTGGCAAGATTTGACTCAAAACACAAACAAAGCAAACTATATAAAAGCTTGTAATAATAATAATAAAAAGTATAACCAACCAGCAGATGAAATAATGAGTACTGACATCAATGCTCATTATTTTATTTTATTGAGTGTTACTTTTAAGTCATATTTGCTTAAATTTACACAAGCATTTCGGTCCCGAGTCCATGCGCCGCCATTGTGCGCGTAACGAGCTGCATTGTGCCACTGGATCTCATTAGAGCTGTGTCATTAAGCGCTGGGAACGTGTCGCGCTGTTCTGAATGCAGCTCAGAAGTGGAACGGAAGCAGCGGGAGGAGAAAGATTGGGTGGATTGACGGTGAAGGCTTGAGGGTCTTGAGCCTGGTTACTTGAGGAAGTTTTTGTTAGGTATTTGACGGTCAGTGTACTTGCTCGTCTCGTCATTAATTTGTAAAGGAAACGGTTTGGAGTAAAATCTTGGAAGTTTAAAGGTTGACAATCTTTGCCTGACCCCATTCATCATTATTTCAAACCTAAATAAATACCTAAATAACGTTTGACACTCATAGCTCCTCACAAGGGAATCCTTTGTCGGGGATGCCATGGAACACACTCAAATACAAGGACTACTGACACCCAGACCCAGAACAAGCATTTAAATACTTAATTTAAACATTTGTCCGGCCGGGAATCGAACCCGGGACCTCTCGCTCATAAAGGCAGATGACCTACCGCTGAGCCAAGCAGGTCGTCTAACTAGACCCTCTTTAAAAATAATCACAGAAATGGTCACAGAAACTGTTTTATTTATGCTCCTGTGTTCTAATTGTATTTTCCAACATTTATGCAATTCTTTTGAACATTACAACAATACCCTGCTTGGACAGAACGATAAATGCACAAATACAGTTGATGCCAAGAAACTGAAGGCAAAGAAAAAATTGGTTCCTAAAAATATTACAAAAGTTAATACTATGGAAACTAACGTGGTTAAGTCGCAGTAAACGACTTAATTTTCGCGGGAGTATTCCAGTGTTAATTACAACAAAACTTTAATACTATTGCACCTTTATATCAATCTGGCAATTTTGTGTCTATCTTAGCTTAAAAATAGTTTCTGTTTATTAAAAAAAAGCGCTTGTATCTTTTTTGTTGACATGTGAAGACGAAGATTTACCAAGTCAATATTCAAAAAAAGGTCAGGGGATAAAACTACGAGTATTTTATTAAATTGTGTTTGAAATACTCTTGAAGTATCCTACGTAGACCGCATCATTAATCTTCATCAGGCGAAATGATAGTCAATCGCAAACTCATCTTGAATTACCAAAAAAAAACTAGATTTACACAGTTTCAAAATGTGCCACTAACCCGACCGCGCACTGTACATCTTTCCAACGTTAAACACTATTGTTTTTCATCACAAAGAGGTGAAATGGAAAATTGAATTTATTTTTTATCGGACTCTCGTTATAAATAGAAAGAAAAGTGTGTTGTTTGAAATTGTTTTCTTTTCTTGGCCAATGTTCTCCAAAGCCCACTGTTGGTTTTAAGAAATCCCTTTTGTTCAAAGTTTTTTTACCGTCGAGTTCTGCGGACCATTCATTGAGAAAGCTCTTAAGTTTTTTAGTTGGAAATGAAACTCTTTGTTATTTTTCGCTTTCATTGTGATAATACAATTAAATATTTTTTGCAAACGTGCGTTTTAGAATTCTTGCACGTGTTATTAACGTGGCACGTGCGTTTTATTTTGACTAAAACTAATTTTCATATGTAAATGGAAAAAAATAACAGACTTACCTACCTCTTTATTGTTTACTAACCGCAGCTCGCGGTTTCACCCGTTATCTTGCAGGAGTCATATTTTTTGCGAGAAATAAAGTAGCCTATGTTCATGTGTATGTTTTGTTTTAAGTTTGATATAAACAGCTAATTACAAAGTTTCATTCATTAATTTCACCGTTCAGTCCTTTTTCGATGATTGAATAAAAATCCAAACATACAAATTTTCACATTTATGTACTCGTATATTCAATTAATAGCATAGCTGGACATTTCTTTGAAAGATAACTAACAGTACTCCATTTGCTCGTAGCCTCTCAAAGTTTCCACTTTCAGCCGTTTATTTATCTCTCTGTTCAAACGAGTTTTTCTTCTATTTTGAACGACAAACACCTACACTTCAAGCTCCCTTTGAGGTGCATTCTCAAGTTACTAACATGCATAAGCATAATTGGGGTGCCACTTGAGAGGAATAATTAGAATGCCATACAGGTATCGCGGCATTCCTGCAGGGACTCGAGGGCTGGCACTCACGCTGGGGACGTGGAGGAGCCATGTGGATGTAGGTACGGATGTAGGTGTAGGTTGGAAACAGTATTTTGGATGAACTTTGACCTATACCTAAAGCCGGCGACTGACCAGAGCATTTTGCCGTAACGTAGCATTCGAGGCGAGCGTGTTACGTTACGGCATTACCTGACTGACCTGTAGCCTTGCACGTGGCGAGCATAGTGCTCGACTGCGCTTCGCCATTGGTAATCAAAATTTTATTATAATGTTGTGGATGAGATGGTCCCATAAAATAGTCATTTCTTTATATTTTTCAATGAATAACAGAGTTTTATCCTGGCCCCATTCCATCTTTAACGCTCGTCAATAACAATTCGAAATTGTGATACCCGCTTGACATGTCCGCTCGCCACGACTGTCGGGGTTGTACTGACCTATAATTAAGGCGTAACGTAACACTCAAAGGGATTCGCGAAAATACCGACAACCGGGTGGAGCACGCGGCGCTCGCAGCGAGCGGATCGGCTCGCTGTACTGACGTAACGTACATTTCGTCGTAACTGTAACGTAACGTTACGTTACGACGAAATGTTACAGGTCAGTACAGCGAGCCGATCCGCTCGCTGCGAGCGCCGCGTACTCCACCACGCTCGCTTCGAATGCTACGTTACGGCAAAATGCTCAGGTCAGTCGCCGGCTTGACCTGTATGAAAAATTATAATATAAACTTGCGAACTTTTATTCACCTACATTCACCTGAAAAATATGACCTCCTGAAAAGTTATAATAAAGTGAGTTTGGCCAATTCAGCTAGTTTTATTATAATTAACACTGGAGTACTCACGGTTGATAACTTAGGTTGAGTTTTCTAACAACGTTAAAAATATTTAGATTGCGTATTCTAACATTAGTCTTAGAAACATAAACATTTGGATAAGTTACTTAACCCTACTTATCACTTTATTTCTTTATCTTGTTTTTATGGTTCTGAACCTCATTCGTAGAAGAACCCTTAAGAGACTTCGTTGTCTATCTGTCTGAATGTCACAGCCAGTTATTTGTAGTAAGAAACACAGACCGTCCCTCCCTATCACCTTCTTCAACACATCTTCTTCATACATAACCTTCGAACCTCAAATCACATCATCATACCCATGTTGTTAAGTTGAAAATTGGCAATCATAGCACACATAGCACCTATCAAGCTTTCAGACGGGAATCGAGCCACACTCGAGGCTCGTTAATAGAATCACGTCGCGTCACACGTGTGGAGTGGCGCATTATGTCGTCATCACTAGTGCTCGCTCGAGCGCTACGCACTGATAAGTGTTCGCCACATTGGACTCGCTAGTGTGGCTGACTTGTTGCCGAACATGCTAGCAATTGGCTATTTACTGGGACTAGCGGGCATATTCCCTAATAAGTGACGGATAATTGGAGTCAGCTTCATTTTGACAGTTGTCGCTTGTTTTATGTGTCAAAGTGAAGCCAGTTTCGATGAACAGTACGATAACAAGGTCCCAGTATCTACCAAAGATTTACCACACGTAAGCCCAAATAAAAAGTAAGTTTGGTTGTATATTTCTCGACTACCAGAAAAGGAGGCTAAAGGTTTTGGGTGTACGTAAGTATATGGTTATGGCAGACCATAATGTTTGTATGTTTCCATTACGACCTTAAAATTCTCTAAAACGGCTTGACAGGTTTTAGGTTGCGTCTTTAAACTAGTCATCATGCCAATGTATTTGTGCCCATCGATCATTAAGACGAATTAAACAACATACTCCTCAGGCTACATATTTTGTAAGTAGAGAATTTTGTTGTTATCCAATAATAGATTATACCTACTTGTTATCTTCATACATTAGTTTGTTTCCAAGTTCACCAATCTCCACAACCGTGAGTCCCAATGTAACAGATGATGACTGGTAGATGACTCGAAGCGTTAAAGTAAATCCGTCGTTTGTCTGCCGTCTCCATGCGGGCTCCATCTTGAGGCTGGTGCTCACTGGACTGAAGGGAAACGAGAAAATATGCAGTTAGAGAAATAAACAGAAACTAGAGAGGAACTATCTAGATTGCTAGCTAGAGTGTGTTAACAGTAATGTGCTTCATTAATGTTAGCAATTCTGTCTTTCTGGAAGAGATTGGTTGTGAAAAGGTAGTCTGTTTGTTTATAGTTTTAGTGGTTTTAGTATAATATTAAATATAATATTTGTATTTTCTTAGTTGAAAATATACTTATGATTAGAAATAAATTAATTAAAAACCGATACACGAACTATCAAAACTAGTTAACAGTAAACACTTTTGCATTGCAATTTCATTAGTTATATTGGTACGAGTACTTGTAACTAGATAAATGATGCTCTTTCCGCTCTGTTCTCAGTTGTACACTCGCCCTAACCCCACGAAAGGTGAGATTTCCATTCGGTTGTACGTGATTTAGTTTGATTTAGTGGAGTGGTGATAACTAAGAGGCGTGGGAACGTTAACGGTAATGAAGACTTATACCTGCTTATTATCGTATATTAGGTCCATATTTTCTATTTAATATGAATGCTGAAAATGTAGTGAAAAACTGCCAATGATTTAGTAATAAAACATAAACTTTATATAGTCCAAGTAAATACCAAAAAGTAAAAAGTAATCTTAATTTTATATGTTAGGTGGCAAAGCACGCGGGCCAGGTGATGGTTATCAACCTCTGGTGATTTTTTTAACGCTCGTGTGCGGCCGAATACCTTTGACATGGCTTGGATATTATGTTTGTTATAGAACAAATGAGTATTCGTTTTATGCCTGTTCCTAATAGTGATGAGATATAAGAAGAGCTTTTAATGATGATGACGTTGATCTATGATATTATTACTACCAAGTTTTAAAACTTCGTTCAGTAGCTGCAGCGTCATGCAGTAACAAATGAACAGACAGATTATCCCTATCCACAGTTGAGATTTATACCTACATTTTATGTATAGATTAAGTGATTATACGTACCTTTATTGAGCGCTTAGGGAGTAACCACTCCTTAATGGAAACTTCATGTTAATAACTCTGTCATTTGAGTGAAATCGCTGGGAACCGAGAACGAGTTACCTCTCGGGAACGGCATTAATAATTACCTCAAATTGATGGATAGAAGTAGCCGATTGGCGTTCAGGGATACATAATAGATTTAGTTGAGAAGTAGTTCAGATTGTTTGGAATAAAGCCTCGAGTGGAATAGACCTTCTAAGAAATCGTGGTGTTCGGCTGGATGTAAGGGTACTCTCGCCTAAACGCTCTGATACTGTAGCTACTGAAAGTAAACATGTTCTTTTACAAGCTTTTATTTAACTTGCCGTGTATGTGTGGATGAATTTGTGTTACTGAATTTTATACCGATATCTGATTGAGCTGATTCAATAATACAATATAGATAATACAATAGCTCTTGTCTTCTTTTTCTGATATTTGGCATACGTGTGTAACTCCGATGACAATGAAACAAAACCAAATTGTTTGAAATATTTTTTATATCTTTTTTTGTACGCAAAATAGGTAATTTACACAATACATTTTAGATTCATCTATTTATCTACATATGCGCATACATTCATGGTTAATACATACTCATACTTAAAATACATTTACACAAAATCAAACGAGACCGTCCCGCATGGTTTTACGTCTTGTCTGTCTCGGCGAGAGTGTGCCGCCGGTCATTGATTGCGAATTCTTAGTAATCTAAAGCGAGACAGACGGACAAATACAATAAAGTAATTTATATATTAGAATTGTTCGGGACAAGCGTCCGGTGTCCAGACAATTATCTTGATTTGTGGCTTGGTGAAGGATCTGGTTGGTCTGTCTCTACTATTTACCCACTTACAATTTAATTTGGACTCTTAGTCACAGATTTATTCGTTATTTTATTCCCTATAGTTCTCTTAGACCGTTTTTTTTTTTTTTTTTTTGTTTACCCAGTGGAAATCCTTTATGGATACCACGCCCGCCCCGGGGGAGGCAGGGTGGTTATGTTGGAGTCTCCGCCCTGCAGCGGCATACCCACTAAAACCACTGGGCTCGGCATCCGCCCGAGATGGGGCAATGTGGGGTCGCGTTAGCAATCACCACCTCGCCCCGGCGATGGGCCTGATTAGGGCCCCCTGCGCCTATGGAGGGGTGACCCTGTTCCCCAGGATCACCCCCCAGACAGTCAATGTGGGGTCGTGCAGGCCGGGAGAGTCCCCCGACTCTCCCGGCAACCCCACTGCAGAGGAGCGAGGCGACGGGCGAACCGCCTCCTCGCTCCCCCGTCTGCGGAGTGGGTCAGATCGGGCGTCGCCCTCTCCGACCCGCTCCGCGGCCTCCTTCTGCGTCAACACCTCTTCGCAGAAGGAGACCCCGGCCTGCCACGATCTCTCGCTGCCGAGCATGGCTTTCACCACGCCCGGCAACGAGAGATCCCGGCCTATGTAGGCCGAAAGCGTATGCCGCTGGAGGCCCCATGCGGCACACGCTTCCAGCGTACACCCTCCTCCTTTCCTTGCACTCCCGACCGCAACCCACATGCGGCGAGGAGTACAAGGAAAACCCCCCTGGTGGCAGTAGTGCCACCGTCCAGTGCCATCACGCTGTGCCCTCTGCTAGGCAGAGGGACACGCGGACGGGCCCACCGTGTCGGGTTATTGGCCACCGTGCGGTAATACTGCATAAAAGCTGCAGTATTACCGCACGCTGTTGCCCAGGGTGCACCACGTGGAGGTTACCCGACCTAGCACCCCAGTTCTCTTAGACCGTGAGCCAAATGCAGGTTAACCTACCTCATGACAGCTTCTTGAAATGCCTGGCAACATGATCGCGACATAGCCTCGCGATCATGTTGCCAGGCATTTCAAGAAGGGAGTCCTAATCTGTACAAAAATCTAGCAGAAAGTGGCCAGCACTAAGAGATAACAGACAACTTTCGGTGCGTATTTTTGGGTTGATTACAACCAACTCCGTCAGCGGAAGTTTGACGTTTTGCGTTTAGAATCCTGCGTTTTTGTGTTTGTTTTTATTGGATTCAAGCCCTAATAGACTATAAAAACCTTTTGTTGTGCCGTTTATTTTGCTCGCGACAATGCCGCTCTTTTTAAAACAGTTTTATAATACATAGCTGCATCCCGCAGTTTCACCCATGTAGTGATTAAAAACGCTAGTCCAGAGAATAAGTTACATTTTATTTCAAGTTTCATGCAATTCTGTTTAGACGTTTCAGAGTAAACAACTAACAAACATAAAGACAAACTTTCGCACTTTTATAGTAAGATAATGGTCACACGACGGCCTCTTATAAAACTCGCGAGAAATAAATAGCCTTACTTATAAAGCCTGCTTTAATCTTAATTATTGCTTAAATTTTTGCGTTTCATTTTTGCACATGATATTTCACGTCAGCGTAAAGTTATCAAAGCATTTTTAGCAGTGACTAACTTTAAACAGTATTTATAAGTAAGATCTAAAACCTCTAAGCTCAGAATTCTAGACAGTTTTCAGTAGAGACAAGTTCATTATCAACTTAGCATGATATCAATTAGTGTAATGGCTTAACGATGTAAGATACGACATACCTAATTAACTAACTCGACAAATAAGAACCCAACAAACAATAAGCTAGGCAGAAGATGTATGTAAAAAATCTTGTTTTTACCAGAGATCAGATAGATAAAATAACATTTAAAAACTAACGCACCAACTCGTAGCTTTATCGCTAAGAGCGGTCTCTTCAAGGCAGCGATAGTTTATCTTCAAAAGCAGAACAAAATATCCATGGACTTACGCTTTTAACACCACATCCTTTTTTAACCCCAGACGCAAATAGTGAAGTGTCATAGAGGTAAGTTTGACCTCTCTACGTATGTATGTGGAATACTGGTACGGACCATTATTCTTCAGGTTTCTTTATTGGAAAGCAGGTTTTCTAGCAGTGGTTCTCAGACATGTTTTATCGAAATTGGATCAGCCGGTTCAACGTTTGTTTATTTTTTAATTTAATGTAACAAACCAAGTCTTCATACAAATGTATACAATTATACATAGAACAGTACGTATATACCTATAGGCTGTAGGAAGTGTTGCCACACTTTTGTAACAAAAACTGGAATAATCCCAAAAGTACACGACAGTTGCTATTCTATTATTCGCTGTCAGCAGAGACTTGAAAAGGTCTTAATTTTGTCGACAATTATCTTAATACGCGAGGAAGATCTTAGGTACGCTGGCGGCCTTTTTTCTGTGCCCAAGTCGCAGAAGACAGCGTTAAATTATTATCTTAGTAAAATATTATTTTGGTTCTCCTGACAGTTGTTTTTGAGTAAATCAGTTGGTTTGAATTGCTTTTTCTTCCAATCGTTACAACTAAAGCAATTTAAATTACATGTATTTACACAAACCTGAAATTTTCATAAATTAATCTCATAAATCATCTAACTTAATTTTTCCCTTGCATTTTTTAATTTATTTTTTTAATCATATTTTTATTGCATTGTCCTCAGAGTTACACAGAGGTTATACCAAATTTCAGCTCAAAACAAACAGAGGAACTTAAATAAAAGCTTATAAAAAGACTGCCCAGACCTTTGCTTACCAGTGAGTTTTTGGGACAAAACGGGTAGAATAAAAAACTATGAAGCTTGATTAGGCAAGCCAGCTAAGCGCCCAATTATAATTATACAATTCCAATCTATGTTTTTATTCTTCTCCTCCTGATTACTCTGTATACTTATCAATAATGTTCCATTTGGCTGAATGAGTTCAGTTTGCTATTGACAGTTGACTTTATAGATGTCAATTTGTAGGTTACAGTTGTTAGTCTAACAACAACAGTTCAGCTGGTTATTCTATCAAATAGTAGGTTGTAGTAGTGGTAGATACGAGTAGTGGCTCGCTGCCTCTTGTACCGTACACGCGCCTATTCCCAACTCTAATTAAATTATCTAAACTCGTGAGCACATCTTGTGCTCATAAGCGCGGCCTCATATCCTTAATGGCATAATTTGTTAAAAAATAACACAAGGAAACTCCTCGCAGATTTCTCATTTCTTCTCTTTTCTTGTCTGTTTTTGTTGGACTTGAATATTTTCTGTTTTTCCTCGAGTTTGGTGATAATTAGAGAGTAACCGCGTTACGGAGCGTCGGAAATTGTAACCGAGTTTTGTATGTTTAAAACTTGTTACTTAATATAAAATATATAATGGAATTGGAATGTGGCTTCTTCATATTTATTTTTCGTCTTATTGATTTAATAAATATTTTACTTAAAAGAAAAATTACTTACCTCAAACATATTTATACAAAGTTCCACAAGTTATTCAGCTTGCGTACTTAATTGTTATTTGGCGATTCTATTCTTTAGTTGATAATTAAATAAATTATTTATTGGACTAGCAACGTAAGCTACATGGTACAATTAAATTTTCTTCGAAAGATTACACCAATTTTCAAGTTTCATTTTATTGTAATAATAAAGACATGTGTCTTTACTATTACAATAAAATTAAAATGATAAGTATTTCTAATGTCTATAAAGTGTTGTGGCTTAGACACAATTTTTGTCTCAGGGCTCTTGTATACAAGATTATTTCAAAGTTTTAAATACACGCCATCTATCAGATTGTGCTGGAACCACGTTGAAACGTAGCAAGCTGCGAGCGGCTTTCAGGGGTTGTAAAATGTTGTGTAAACAAGGTGTTTAGAGCAAAAGTGAGCTAATGGAATTTCGCTAAATACTTACCAAAGTTTTTTATTAACAAAGAATAATTATTATGGACTTTCTGTTCTTTAGTGTTGAAATATTGATACAATAGTCGATGATTTGATAGGGATACTTGCGAGCAGTTTGTACTTGTAGTTGTAATCACTAGCATGCAGGTAGGTGCGTACACAGGGTAGATATTTATACAGTACAGTAAGTACTGCTACGAAAACATAATAGGTAAGAACTGGTGTCAAAATTTTTACATCTCTTGAAAGGCTTCTAACTATATCGCGTTATTGTTTAATACGAAAAACAAATAAAAAAGCTACGTTAGAAGTTAGCACTCAGTTCTAAATGTATCTTGCAGTCACCCATCCGAAGACTACATGTAGTCCGTTGCTTAACATCGATTCGTATACGAACCAGTCGAGCAACGCTACAAGCGCTACAAAAGCTACAAAAGACAACTAAAAACAAGACTCGAGTAGGTGCTTAAAATGCATAGCAAAAACGCTTGAGAATGAGCTTGCCAGCGAGCACACAAAAAGCACATTAACGCAGCCTCTTCGATGTAAAAATCTGACAAACAGTATGCTAGCGGATAGACGTTAGATAGACAGATAAACAGCTTAGGTCTTTGTGATGCAAATCCGACACTTGCCGAGATATCCAGGCAAGATACACTGAGACGTTGTAGGATGCAGTGTGGGCAGTAAGGATCTTCCAACTAAGTACCTCTGTATCTCATATTCAGATTCATATATTTATTGCACCCGTAAAGTGCGAAAGGTAACTCAATACGACGCGACGTAACGCTCGTGGCGTAGCTCTACTAGATGTTCGTAGCATCGTAGCCTAATCACCGATGTTGAGTAATGGAGGACACAGTCAGTCCTCCAATAGGTGACCTCAAATGACATTTACAAGTAATCACTACCGTGACGTGAGGCGGGTAACACGTTGTAGACTTGGGAATTAGTCCCATAACAACAGCCGCTGAGGTAATAAAGGTACTTCAGAGGAATAAAAACTCTGCCACCGCGGTTAGCCACTTGGCATATACTTACTTTGTTTACTGTTATACTGTTTTGAGCTTAATAGGTTTGATGAATTTAATCTTATATGACTAAAATTACTTCCGAAGATGATCACAGCGAAATAAGACTTTTATGTTGAATGGTCACAATCTAAGATTTTTGTACTTGAAAACCATAATTTAGTTACGTAGGTAAGTATTTTCTTTTACACTTAGGGATATATCTTCATCATTTTACTTGCGCAGTAGTAATTGTATTTAAAAAAATCGAATCTTCTAAGTTTACTTACTGCCTAACTTCATACTGTGACACACAGAAACTCCGTAAAAGACTTTGAAGGATGCAAGTAGAATATTTATAAGCTAAATATTGGGCTTGAGGCGTCAGATTATGATTTTAGAGCCATTATGCGATGAACAGGCGGGTTCTGTTCAGCTGAGTCAGAGCATTATAAAGTAATGATTGTTTCGTGATGAAAAATGGGTATGTACAGTGACTTGTTAGAAGGACTTGTTGTTTATTTTAAGATTAAATGTTTTAACAACTCATATTGGTTTTTTCATTGTCATCAGCCACAGTCTTCTCTCCCCCACTGCTGGTAGGCTTCTCTCCCGTTATGTTGTCTACCTGAGACCTTTTATTAAGAGCGTTAAATTTTAAGTTTAACAGGAAGACGATTAGCCTGATGGGAAGCAAAACGTCGCGTATGAACACCTGCAACACTAGCAGCGTTGATGGACACCCTCTAGGCTGGCATAGAGTATAACGTTTCATATTGCAGTTCGGCAAAAATTCTTCGGCGGAAGGACATTCCACTTGCAAGTCCGGGGAAGAAAAAAGAGGTTAGTATTATTACCATTGATGGCAGAATATCTAAATAGGTTAAAGTGGCTATGGCTATAGCTGTGGATATTATAGATAAATCTTTTTTTTTTTAATTTTAGGCTTGCATTTGAATGCTATCTCGTCTTACAATGAGCAATGACGCGATTCACAATAAAGCATGCTTGCCAAATCCGTTCCGCTGTTTTTGCGTGATTGAATAACAAACATCCGAAAATCCATAAACAAAAACTTTCATATCTTTTAATATTAGTAAGAATTAAAGCAAACATTAGTCCACCAATTCATCTAGAAAACAAACCCTCACAAACTCCACATGTCCGGTTTCTTCAAGTCTTTGTAAAGTTAAAAACCGGTGGAGCTGCGAAGTAGCTTGGTCTCCTACTAATCTAGTTGAGAGTTAATCTTGGAGTTAAGAAACTTCATCTTTAGCCGGCTTGTTAGTTGAAAATGCAATTATTTGCTGAACAAAATGGCGGGTGAAGTTTGAAAAGATGAGAGAAGACAACGTCTTGGATTTTAAACGGCAATAGGGATTTAATTTCGAACGATTTTATTTTATGATTTAGACTGTTTGACCACCATCTCGCCTGATGGTGAGCAAAGACTCACTGTTATTTTGTACCTGTCATTTTCAGCAACTGCATAGCCCCTTTTTATCTCTTCTCCTCTCCTTGTGGCAATTTTTTTTTGCGTTATGATCCTTTTTCCTAAAATTTCTGCTTGTTTGTTTGATAAGCTTTCACGCCAACCACTTAACCGATTATCACGAAAATTTGCATACACGTTGTCGAGGGTACAGAGAAGGACATGAACTACTTTTAATCATCATCATTATCATCATCATCACCCTTTTTCACCACCGCGCGATTGAAACTGCGGTGTGCCGCTACTGAATTAATAATTTAAAGCCGCTTTTATTTAGTTTGTACACTGTCATTAGAAGAGTGAACTTATAGTTTTGTAATAACTTCATACGACCCTTGTCTACTGTTTCCTTTTAAACTCCAAACAACTGCGAAGGACTCCGACGTTTCTCGGGCTCCATAATTAATCTCCTGTGGGACATAAACACGCCTAAATGATAGTTGTATTTATTTAATTTTGTTAACGTTTCTTATATGTACCTACCTACTCGTAGTTATAAGATTCATGTGGGCAATTACGGTAATGTATCGAGCACGGCGCAAATAAATTTGTTTGCTAACAATAAATGTCCAGTGGTAAAGTGCCAAACGCTTTGCTAAACGGTCTCACCACTTCTTTGAAAATAAATAGTCTTATAAATAACAGTTAAAAACCGGCTATTGCAAAGACGAGGCACCAGGTCTTATAGAATAGATTCATACTACTACTACACAACCTCTAATCCTCCCACTGCTGGGATACAGGTCTACCCTCGAAGGGTGATTAGGCCATATTCCACCACGCTGGCCAAGTGCGGGTTTGTGGATTCACATACATTCATAAGATTCATACTTACTGAAAATAACAAATAAGTAGCTTTATCACAGAGCAATTATATTAAGTTTAGATTCTATTCATAACAAATGAAACACTAGCTTATGACTGCAACTCGGTAGGTAGGTACGCTTTGTTGCTTGGCCTCAGACTTTGCACCCGGTAAGGATTTTATAAAACTCTTAGGGCCACTTGCAGAAGCTTGGGTTATCTTTTTAACCCAGAGTTAACTGCTCATCTCGGGTTAAACTGATAAATCGTCTTGCGCAACCAAGAGTTAGGAGCTAACCTTGAGTTAAACCTGTAAATATTTAACCCACCAAAATTAGAGGGTTAAGTCACTAACCCTCTATCAATAATGGCAAAATTCATTGTGAAGTTGAGTTTGACGAGATAATACGATCTGAGATTAAACTTTAAAAATAGGTAAACCGTTTTGTGTTACTGTGAATAAACAATGCTAAATGAATTATTGTTTTCTGATGACGATGAAGAAGTTTATTGAATATGTTAGTTCAGATTTTTATGATAGAAGAATTGCAGAACGGACTGATCATTACAACTCACAAAGAGATAAAGCATTTCACAGAAGATTTCGACTCCAAAAAGAAAGTGTAATGTTTTTATTGAATAAAATTAAACATAGGTTACAGTGCACACACAGGTAAGATCTAATACCTACTTATAGTTTTATTTTCTTTACCTTCCTATGATAAAGTGCAGTAGTCAAGTATACGAGACAATACTGAAGTCCTCAGTTCTCAAGTTATTGTGCATTATAAGTACCAAGTACCTTTTCACAAAAAAACTTTAATTAACACGCACGGTTATCAGATTGAAGTTTATGAAGTTTTGATTTTGAATTGAATGAATAATGTAAATATCAAGCGATCTATACATAATGTCATTTAGACGTTAAAACACATGCAATAGTCTTACGCCAAGTGCACTAGAGCAAAAGAGATGGGTATATGTTGTCGTTCACTCGTTCGGTAATCCATATTTTGTCGGGTTATTACTCAACAATATGGCGAAGATTGTTTTTTAAAATTGCCAGCGTAAAATATAGAATTGTCGGGTTAGCCAAGGGTTAGCAAACTCTGTGTTAATTTTTAATGGCGCAACACAATATTAGGGTTATATTTATAACATTTTAACTCTGAGTTAATTAACTCTGGGTTTAGGAATTTAACTCTGTATCTTCTGCAAGTGGGCCTTAGTGCCTACGTTGCTCACGTGCTTACGTTTCCTACTTTACTATATTTCGTTCAATTTATTACTCATTTAATCTAATGATACGAATTTTACTTGTTTGTGGTTGTTCGTCTTTACTGTCGATAAACATTTCATCACATTTCGAACTGTATAAAATTTAATACTTCAACTTCAACTTCAATTTTTGATAATGGCCAATTTAATACTTCTAGGCATTAACTAAGTTTCGCTGATCGCTGTCAGTCAGCTGTTAAAATTTTATTAAGTAGAAGTTATTCGAGGATTATTCGTGTTTTCTAATAAACAAAACACTAAACGCGCTTTTTATTATTAAACCTTCTCTATTTACTCGCCAACTCTTAATAAGTGAATATTTTCATCCAATAAAACCTTTTTGATCAGAATAACACTCAGAAACTCTTATTCAGAGTGGCGGAATGAGGAATGCCGACAGTAATAGAATAACAATAGAAATAGGTCGCGTGAACTAATAACTCTTACTCCCGACTCGAGCCAGTCACTCGCGCTAGTCACTCGCTCGTAACTGGAACTGGTAACTTGAACTACCTTCCTTCGAGCTGCCAAGAAACTTCGCCAAAATATTATACGATATCTTGATAAGTTTTGTCCAAGTTACATCCGGTGTCCGGAGCAAATGTATAATCTATGTACCTTGAAATCTTGAGAGGTGTATTTATAGGTATAAAAGCATCTGTAGGTATACGAATAGGTAAGTGGGTGTACTAGTAGAGTAGGCAGATGACAAAATTTTTGTATTTTCAATTAGGTACTAAGTCTTCTACATTTTTATATACCTATATATTTATGCCTCTTTACTTTCATATTTGTCGGATAAAGTTAGAGTAGTAAATAAATAAGATTGATTCACAATTCCTTCAAACTGTTCAATAAATTATATCAAAAAATCAGTTTTGTCTTCAACATTTTCCTTAGTAAAGCTTATTCTATTTTAGCTTTTGAAACATTTTATACGAGTTGTCGTCAATTAAAATCAATTTAAAAGGTAATCCCCGAAAACTTTTACTGTGATTTCCCTTGAGACAAGTTTTATTAAAACGATTTTTCTTTGGTAACTCGCTTAGCTTCAAAAGGTTTTTACCATCAGTCATTACATAATTTTCAATAAAAGCACATGTTTCACAATTTTTAAAAATGTCGAGTACTATAAGTTGTTTTTCTAACTTGATCGTTCTAGAGAATTTATTTTGCATCAATCGCTCTTACCTTATTGACTGCCCGAGAAGAAAACTGATCGGCAATATCATCTTTTTAGTCACATTCACTTTGCTGATTACTGTTGTAATCGTAGACATTTCATCACTAAAAGTGAATTTTGGAGTTAGAATGTTTCAAGGGTTCTTGGCGGTTGAATTCATTGATTTAATCATCACAGCCAGGCTTAGATGTAACTCCTTTGACGCTTTGAAAAGATTAGACGAAAAATGTGGAATCGAAGCCGATTATATCGAAAAATTAGTAGCAAGCTCTAGTAAATACACTTATTTTATAATTGCTTGTGCAGTTATCGATTTCAGTGGCTTGATACTTCTGAGGTCGAGTAGTGAAGTGGTTATTTTCTTTATTTTGTATTCGGCTCAAGATGCAGAGCTGATATTCTTCAGTATGATCGTGGAGGCGATAAATTTGAGGTTATCGAAATTAAAAAGTGCGTCTCCCGTTTTTGGCTCCAGAGTCTACAGGCACGTGCTGGTCACTACTGCTTTGATGAATGAAGAAGTGTCGCCAAGGGTAAGTATTTTTTAGTTTAGTTACCTTTGTAGTAGAAATGCTCAGTCCAATCAATCGATTAGTAGTTTTTGCAACAGCACAGCTAGTTACTCTTGGAGTATCTTAATTAGGTGACCCTAACAGATAGCAGAAACTACTAGACAATCCTGCCAATCTTTAGTTCAATCTTCAATCTCATTCAATTCAATCTTTTTCAACAACAGCTGAGCGCTGCTATAGGTCTCAAAATTGAAGCTATAATATCTGTAGCTAGGTAGTAGGTAAGTTAGCTTTGATATACTGATTTACGAAATAAAATATTTCCTTGATTTCAGATAATATTGTTGCTAGCTGTCGTGCTAGGGACCACGGTGACATACTCCAGCGTTATTATGCTGTCGCTCACGGACACGGTAATTTCCTCTGTTCTTCCTTTCTTGACTCACACGATTATTATTACAAAGGAGCATGGGTAAATGTGGTCTAACTGTTTACCACTAACGTAAAAGGACAATTCAGTAAGTTCTGAGCAATTTTCAATATGAGAAGAAAATATATGCAGTCAGTAAAAAGTTGTTGCTAAATGACAAAAAATAAGACATCACAATTATCATTCCTTCAGAAATCAAAATGTGATTAATCTTAAATAATATTGAATGTGACAGGTAAATTATTTTAAACAGACATATTTTAGAATTCAATTAAATGAAATTAAAAACCGTAAAACTGACAGAATCAAATGCTATACTTTTTAAAGTACAGAAAGTAATACCTATTCAGTCCTTGGTGCGTAGTTAGTAGCTGATTTTAGACCAAACTCCATACTTTTTTGCGCGTTCTCCTTTCAATTTTATCCGTGCCAAAATGGCTGAGCAGCATTGTAACTGAATAATGGTCCTCTGAGGATTTATACATAAATTTTCACGCAGAAAATATGAAACTGCCGAATAATTACTGATAAAACCATGTGGCGCCTGTTAGTCGTACATTTTAAATGTTTTATGTTGTAGAAACTGTGGTTGTTTTTTGGACAGTTGGTTTTAGGTTAAGGAAAAACTGAAAACGTAGCGAAGTATCGTCTGTTGAGAGAGGTTCATGTTCAGTAGTAGATTAAGCTGGGCAGGTTATGATGATGATATCATAAAATAATAATTAATAGTTAAAAAAAAACTAAAAACACGCTTTGTTTAGTGTATTGTCATCAGTCCTCGATATACGAGTATCTACAAAGTTTGAACGAAATCTGGCCGTTTAAAGTGGGTCAAAATCGCGCCCAAAGAAGTCGGTTACAAACAAACATACAAATATACAGGTGAAGCTAATAAAAAGCGTGTAAAAACAACACAGATTATATCGAAGTGCCTAGTAACTGATCTTCTGACTACAATGCTTGCCATATGTGGGCATTGTCATCTATCATAGGTCAATGGTGTGTAAAATCATTAGATGTTATACAACTGTGTTTGGCTGAATAACGTCTCCGACCTTTGCCGGAGAAGTACCTAATAGCTGAACATGCAAAAAAAACTGCTCTACCATCTCACATACCTAATTAGAGATAGTTTTCTAATATTTGGCCAGCGAATGCCACTCGGTGAAAAAATGACGTGCAAAATAGGAAACCTATTTTATACTCAATAGTGGGAACCTACTTATGTGTAAAACGTTCGATCAGTAAAGTTATAAGATGTTTTTTGCGTTAACGCTTTACTTGTTTTTCTTAACAACAATCGGTAAGACATGCTGAAGGCTTTTGGGCGGTCTCACAAAATCTGACATAAGGCTGCCTACTTGGTCTAAATAAACTTACTTTACTTGGCAGGGTGAACACGTCCTTATCTATCTTCTATGGCGTGAGTTGAAGGTGTTCTTCTGCCTGTGGAGGGTTTGCTATACATCCTCGAGGAGTGTGTCTATCTGTCACCAGCTTGCCTTCCAGCTCGCGAAGAAGCTGGCGCTGGATCCTAGCGTTGATAAAGGTAAGAATATAACACCATGATTGATTTTTTTTAAATTTCTTGCTGTTCTAGCAAAAATCTAACCAGTCAGCGATTAAGGTGTGTACAACGAGAAAATGTAAGTAATGTATTTTTTTATATGAAATACGATACCACAAAAATTATTTCAATTTCAGACACAATAATGGCATTATATTTAATGGATCTAATCTATTCGTGAAATTTTATTTACCTGTTTTGTAGTAATTTAATAAAGTGTGCTCAAAAATCATTACGCCATCAAATCATTCTCATGGAAAGATTTTCCACTACGATTACTTTGCTTACCATCAACTGAGGTTTAAATGTAGAAAGTCGAAGGCTAAAGAAAAAAAATTAAATTTAATTTATAAAAGCCAGTATACACTACTCAGTCTTTGAAACTCCCACTGTTGAAATACAGGTCTGCCCTGGAAGGGTGGATTAGGTCGCATTCCACCACGCGGCCAAGTGCAGGATGGTGGATTCACATAAGCCATTTAATTTATTCCCGGATATATGCAGGTTTCCTCACGATGTTTTCGTTCACCTAAAAGCCAGTGACAGCATATGACTGCACGGGACTGGTCGCTTTAGCCCATTTGTAACATAAGTCTTATTGAAGTAGGTGATGACTAGAGGAATACAATAAATATAAAATGTACCCTACAATGTTATAGTTATTTGTTATACAAGAGTGCAAAGTTGCTTTTTAACCGCGTGTTCAATTTTGATGACCGAGCAAGCGAAGGATTCTAAAATTAGAATCCTGAGCGTTAGCGAGCACGAGGTGAAAAATCTTTGCACTCGAGTGCAACACGTAACTTTTCATTCCACCTCAGCGAGGAAAGAGTATTTTTAATCTTCAATATCTGAGTGGAAAAGCTCATTTGCGCATTATTAACAGTTTCAGTCAATTCTGTTGGCGTCAAACAAACTTCCTCGTCGCTAGAATCACTCATTTTAGTTTTTTCACTTGTTTTCAAGTTTCTTGTTTTTAATATATGGTTTAACAATGACGTGAAAAAATGCCGCGTAAAGAACCGCGTACAAAGCAAATTGAAAAAAGAACACCAAGAAGGTTCCGAGTCTGAGTTTTTAACAAATTAAAAAAAAGTTGTATGATATATTCGGCACCATAGAGGTAGCAGTAAATAGGTTTAATGTTTTTTTTAATTCACAAACTTAGTGCACACGATGTTCTAAATTCAATTTACTTTATCCTCTAGAGAATAAAAACGTCTTTTCCACTCAGATATTGAAGATTAAAAATACTCTTTCCGAGATGGTGGGATGAAAAAATCATTACAATACCAGCTAAATTGATACTAAAATAAACGTAACGAATACCTAGATTACGTTGTGCAAAACCATTTGCACTAAAATGGCAGAGGAAAGTTGAATTCCCCTTCGCAGAAAGTCTATGAATCTTCAGGGCTCGAAGAAAGTTTCACACATTAGTTGAAGTCATAAATTCCGTGATATGTCGGTGTAGGCACTGAGAGCTGGATTCGAGCGAGGCGAAACTTTTCCACTTTAGTGTTTGCTGTTACTTACAAACTTATTCGATGTTTTTTTTAACTGGCAAGTGCCTTTATTAACTAAAACATTATGCAAAATAAAAAATTTTGAAAAAAACCCAAAAAAAGAATAAAAGAACTCAAAACCCCCGACTTAACCCAATTATCGAAGATATATACTTAGATGTAGCGATAATAATTTTACCATAATACATAACCGAGGAATATCCGTCGGGGGCTGCCTTTCCTATATGAAATTTCAATAAAAATTTAATCATACTCATAAGTGTATTTTATGTCGTCGTTAAACATCTACAATTCTTCAATAATTGTATTCAATAATTGAAGGCCTTTTTTATAAAGGCTGCCTAAAGTTATTCATTGCTTAAAGTTATCTGTCTCTTTTTCACACGTGACATTTCACGTCAGCGAAATGTTGTCAGAGCATTTTAAGCACTGACTAACTTTAAGCAGGCTTTATAAGTAAGTCCCAAAGAGTGAGATAGAGCAAGTATAAAGTATTTAATATTATAACTGTCATTTCTTGACACTTTCATGTTAAGAGAATTATCACTTTTACAATAATTTTTAATTTATTTATTTTTTTTTATTTTTATTTCATTACTCATTTTATTATAATATTTAATGTACATACGTAATTATATTTGAGCTACACTTCTTTAAGTTTCGATATATTTAATAAATTTTCACAACTTCTACAACTTCGGCTTCAGAGATTTCTTAATAATATAATATATACACTTACATTTATTACTTAAGACGCTTAGATTTTTTCGACTGATTTTTATTATCACCTTAAAACTAATATAGAGCCATATAATCGAAGGGAACCTAAAATTTGTAATTTACGAATAGGGCTCTATTTTCTTCGAGAACCTTTTTATTCGTGCAACCTACGCCAGTAAAGTGACTTGAAATTTAGAGTCTGTGACGTCACAGCTAAAATGAGAATCAACAGTTTTACTATGGAAACTAACGTGGTTTTCACACATTTTTGTTATAATTAAACGACCAAACGAGACGCAACCGCGAGCGCATCACGTTTGTAAACTCACCTGATGAAGGTCATCGAATGCGACCGAAACTAGTCGTAGTGGACGACTTAATTTTTACGTGAGTATTCGGGTTGAATTATAACAAGAATTAACAGTGATTTAAAAAAAAACTCGCATTCAATTACTATTATTTATTGATAAAACAACACTGCTATACCAAAAAAACGGGTTATTGTAGATATGTCCCAAAGTTGATTCGTCACATTTGAAAACTCCATTCATTGAAAATAAATTCGTCCGAATTTACACGTACTTTTTTTCGTGACGAATCAACTTTGGGACTAATCTAGAGGTACAATAACCCCAAAAAACTACACATACGCACTAACTTGTTGCACAGTGCACACTTATCTATCTATCTATATATATAAAAATGAAACCCGTTTTCCTTGGTCACGGCATCACGCGTGAATGGCTGGACCGATTTCACTAATTCTTTTTTTGTTTTATTTGTTATTATTAGGAGAAGGTTCTTACGGAAAAAAATATTAAGAAAATCTCTCAGAAATATTGAAAAACCCTAAAAACAGCCCTTTTCTTTTTCCCATACAAACGTATGGCAGTACGAAGTCTGCCGGGTCAGCTAGTTGATAAATAAATACCTACCTATTGTTTCGTACTACATTATAATTGTTTTGGTAATGTTATTGCAATAAATAAATTATGCTTCGTGGCTCGGCAGTCGCGCTGGTTGCTCAGTAGTTATGGGTTGAATACATGTAACGAGTTCCGTGGCGAGTCAGTGCCCTCGGCCGAGACTCGGTTTGTAAGTATTAGTATTTGTAATATTATAAGCAGTTTGACGAGGTGAGACAGTCACTAAAACCATGGTTTGTTTGTTCGGCCAAGTATGTCCATTTACTGTCTCGCCACTGTACTCGTTACGAGTAATCAATCTATTACAAGATCGCTAGTAGTTACTAGCGCAAGTATTTCAAGGAGAGTGTAGATGCTGGCACAAGTAATTTACAAGTTTTGCTTCGATGCTCAGACTTGCTCAGTTTTCTCGAAACCTTCAATGAGCACTCGATGCTCGTAAACTTCTTGCTTACTGTTAATTACTTGACAAGCTAGACTACTACGTATTTATATTATAGGTTGTTTTATTAGGATTTTTTCATTAGCCAAGCTAAATTAAAAGACAGAAGTTTGTCTCCATTCTTTGTGTAAACAAAAGTGATAGGTAATGAAAAACAAGAAGTTTCATTATTATTTTTATCATAAATAGGTACAAAATGGCTACGAAAGCGTTTTGCTATATTGTTCTTCTTATTTTCTAGTCTACATATATGCTAAGAAGGTTCCGTTCTAAACTGATCAAACACACCATTGGGTTCGGTAAAGACTTAAGTCTTTTTTTAAGAGGATTTCTGTCTGTATGTTATAGCTGCTGAAACTAAAAATCAACATGAGGCACATATTTGTCCAAGTAACAGTCAGCTTTTCAAATATGTTGACACAGATAAAATACAAACAATCTAATATTAGCTTTCCTTTAAGGGTGATACTGGTTCGTTCTTATTAGGTACTTAGGTACTATGAAGATTCTGGGGCCTTCACGTATGGTGGTAAAATCAAGGTGATTTTATTAGGTTCCATCTATAAAAATATGAGAACCAAAGTCCTTATTCCTGATTTTCTATTCCTGATTATTCCTATTCCTGATTCACTCACTAACTTACTCACTCACTAACTAAACCACTGGTCGTCGAGAGAATTTAGAAGGTGTATTTGTCTCGACCCGTAGAAGTTAAGCTAGGAAAGAAGTTTCTAGGTACCATCTTACTTGCTATCTTTAGAAAAATCATAAAAAAACTGGCTCTGAGCCAGTTTCTATTATATAGATATTGTCATTAAAATTTCAAGGTCAGGTCTTTTGTAGTAGACTGGGGAAGTGCCACACCTTTGCCAGTTATTCCACCGCCAAGCAGTAATGTGCAAACATTACTGAGTTCCGGTTGGAAAGGCATTGTTTCCAGTGAAATTACAGGGCAAATGAGAGATTAAACAACTTTTATCTCAGGGTGACGAGCGCAATGCTGCGCCACGCAGGGTCTGCGAGTTCATAATTCTGGGTGGCGCAGACCTGTTATGGGCAAACGTGACGTTTAACATCAGGCGAGCGATTTGCTCGTCTCGTCACTCAATTTACATAAAAAAAATGTCTTTTCTTTGAATTTGAATAGATACGAGTATCTTCTAAATCTGCGTGCTTCATCTTTGACCACATCGTCGCTTATCAAAACATGAGCTGGTGGTCAAACGTGGATTTATTAATAAAAAAAAAATACTTCCAGTAAAGAACTACGACGGGCACCGCGCGCTCAGCCGCTGGTACTCCGCCGTGCTCAGCGACCCGCCGCGCTTCATGAGCGGCGCCGTGCTCTCCATCTCGCTCGCTGTGCCGCTGCACCTGCTCGACCTGAGCGTCAACTACGTGCTCATCATTGTTCAGGTACTTTTCTTTTCCTATGTTATCCTAGTACTTAACAACATAGGGCGTTTGAAAAAGGGAGTCTACAAGCACCTCTCCGGGCTGGCAAAGCATCATCAAAGCTGCAGATGCTGACTGTCTGTCTGTTTGCCGCTCTTTTATGTAACAAAAAAATAAAATCGATCTTGCTCAGTCTCACCTTTGAAATTATACGTTTTACCGAGTTTTCCGAACTAGGCTCGGTCGCTCAAGTACTGTACAGGGTTATAAGGAAAGGGTATACTAAGCCGAAAAGAGATCATAGTACTCATCATTATGGACAACTTTTACTATGACCAACCCTAAAATCGCAAAAAAAGCTGTTCCAAATCAAAAATTCAATGATTCGACAAAATTTATGAAACAGTCGGTTTTTTTTCGCGGTTTTCGGGTTGGGCTTGTAAAATTTGTTCATAATAATGAGTACCTACTATCAGTACTTTTAGGCTTAGCATACCTTTTCCTTTTAACCCTGTATAGTGTATAACACACTTTCGCACTATTATTAAGGTTAGTACTCAATTATCTACGTCTAGACTTTCTATATAACTACTAGCCTTGTGAACATTCAGACAAAAATAATTATAGCGCCGCAGGTAGCTTGCGTCAGTAAAGCTACCTAGCTCGAGGTTTGACCTAATATCTAGCTTGTTCTAATCTATTTTTACTCGTAGCAACGCAATAATAGGGGTGCTATTAATTTGACCGCTATGTGTGGGTCTCTCTGTGGCCCCGTATAGGTAGTTCTTAGCCTCTTTTACGGTGAGGATTTTTTGGTTTTTTGATTTCGTAAAGTTTTATTGCACTTAATACTTATTAAATCTAAAAGATCATTTTAGACATTAATCAAGTCGAGTAATTTTATGTTTCCAATAAAATAGCAGAGAATAATATAAAACTGTTTTCTATTTGTTTCAGATTTATGTTGCATACAACTGAGCGACTCCGCAACGCGCTACGTAAAAGGCAGCCTTTACGAGACGCCAATAAAGGACTTATCGCTCCCATATCGAATAAAAACTAAACGGCTATATACTGATAAATTATCTAAATACACATCCGTATGAAACCACAAAATAATGTACTTACTTACATTTTCACAAAACAATGATGATATCATCATCATCATCAGTCCGTAATCGCCAACAGCTGAGCACAGGCCTCTCTTCTTCTACGTCACTCGTCCTCATCCTCTGCAATCTTATCCGACCATAAAATACTTAATACCCAGTAATAATTTTGGAAAATGGGCCAAAAACGGTGCAAGCCAGATATTAAAACGCTTCAAATACATCAACTTCTCATCTTATTTTCTTCACCGTAAGATTACCCATAAAAATATTCCCTAATATTTTCTGGAGATCCCATCGTCTCGGGCAGAAAGCATTAAAGGCTTATTTTGAGCATTTTTCTTCATTTTCCGTAATATATTATTACGGTGACGTCACGGCCTACCATTTGTCATATCGGGTTATGGAGGATCGGGGCAATGGAAATTCCTTGTTTCGTTTGTGCGGAGCTACTTAGGAAATGCTCGTGTGATTTTGTTTACTTGTGAAATGTTACACCAGTCTCTTCATAACGGCGCTTATTTGAGTCGACGTATACAATATACATGATACGATACACATGTACGTGCATGAGATCGGGGCAGGGCCGGAAGGGATGGTATGCTAAAAGAATCGTGGATTAATACGAGATGATACTTTACAACTTACCTTTTTTTACTACAACATAGGGTTCCTCGTGAGGGCTAAATGATTCTAAAAAATCGGTAACGTATCCGTGTTACTGGTATCCACGACGGTGAACGATTACCATCAGGCGGCTTGCTTCTGCTGGTTTGCCATCTATGACATTAAACAGATACCTACATTTTTTAAATACACTGCACCTATTGACATTTTCTAACAACGGTTTATCAACAAAATTTGTTAGATTTTGTATAACAAACTGTCAAAACCCCCGTGACGATAGTAGATGGTTGCTTAATGCTCAGTTGGTTAGCAAGTAAGTCGACGGAGTTTGAAAACGGAATGCCGACTACACTAGCTACTACCTACTACAGGTGCTCCGCCGAGCCAGTTGGATTGGTATTGCCTCCGTTCCGAGGAAAACTTTGATGAATTTAGTTGATGACGTATATAATAATGAATAAACTCTTTGAATTGATTAGGTACTCTTTTTTTGCAATTTTGTATCGAAACTCAGTTATGGTTACAAAACAATTCTGAAAGCTGGCATCTCGTTACATTTGTACATGTTTTGTTGATCTTGGCTGTATAATTGTTAACTGCTTATAAAGTACCTACATGTAACATTTATTTTTCTTTCTCTCTTTTTTTATACAAAATCTCACCATTCATTGCACCAAGTATAGCATTTCATAATTTTTAGGTTACAATACACTATTGACAGTCTTAAACAAAATTAAATTTAGATAGATAGATAGATAACCTCTTTATTGTTCACACCATAAATTCCAAACAAAATAATTATAACCTTAAACTAGTGCGACAACTGGCGGCCTTATCGCTAAGAGCGATCTCTTCCAGACAACCTTAGGATGGACAGATTGGACAGGATAGATAAAAGATACAGAAACCGGGTGTGCAATATTGAAGAAAACTGTCATATATAAACCTACATAAAAAATAAAAATAAATACATAGAAATACATTCAAATAAAATACATAATCATACATTTGTATACTGTAAATTCATTCAAGCTGGCACAATACAAGTGGGCAAGCACTCGCGAAGTAATCGCGCCATGTTCCAGGCGTTATTTGTCAAGTTGAAGTGCAAGTTTTCCGACTCGTACAAGCCTTGTAATTGGATAAGACCCAGAGGCATAATTCCGGCGGAAGCTGCGTTAGTATTCCCTACCTCGTTACACTGTTTACAATCCGACTTCTGACCTTCCGAGAGAAGAAGGCAATAATAAAAGAAGCAATCAGCTTCTAATGACCTGCGTTCGTAATAAAGCCTATTATTTTTATGGAATGTCCATAAACGAAGCTAGAGATGAGAGATCTTATTTAACCGTAACTTAGTAAGTTCTAAGAGAACAATAAAACCATAAGCATATTTGATTTCGCTAAGTACCTATAAGACTGGGTATATAATTGTGAACCTACTACTTTATTATCACCATTATCACCCAAATAAGAGTATTGTTTACTGTGATTTGTTCAGGTTTGTAATGTTAATGTTATGCAAATCAATATGTATTAATATTCTGTTTTGAGTATAACTACTAGAAATAAAATTAGTTTAGTCACAAGTTTGTACAAGATTTACATCTAGTAATTATGTTGAGATAAAAAGATGCCTTTACGTTATTTTAAGAAAGGAACTATAGGTATCTATTCTAAATTCCTATCACATTTTATACTTAGTAGGTAAGTATAAGTGTGAAATGTGATATCTTTTAATTTAAGTGCATGTACGAGTAGGTATGACTTGACTACCCATAATGGGCCTAAGTTTGAAGGCTTTATAATTATGACAGATCTAAATTTTGTAAAAGTATTGACGTCCTTTTCTCATATATCGCAATAACAAAAACTGATTTACTTTCAGTTAGTTTAGATTTGTCACATAAAACTTTCAAATTTGGGCCCGCCGAAAAGATAATTAATTATTAAGCAAAGAATGACGTATGGCACTGGGTTTGTTTTGTGGTAGTAAAACAAGTCCATGAAGCCACAAAATCCTTTTGAACGTTATACCAATCCCACAGATACAGCCCGGATGGAGCAGATGTTCTGACAATTAAATCCTATATTTTTACTGCGGCCGTAAAAAGTAATGACCCCAATGCTTGACCCAAAACAAATCTGCATTCGAGGGAAGTAGCTCGTTATCAGGCTGCTCTTGCTGTATAAGATAAGACAGTAGCTCTTGTACTAATTTATTATCCTGTCATTTTTACGTGAGAATTTTCTATTTGTATAACCTTAAGTGATACAGAATCGAAGTCTCGCCTTAAGGTTCTTCCCCAAAGAAGGTTCAAAACCCCTAAAAATCAGAAATGTAGGTAAGTTGTCTAAGTAAGTATTAGTGCTAGACACAGATCATTTTTTTTGTCGTCAGGAATATTTGATTAATAGGTATTTTCTCTTAAAATGGGGGGAAATTCGATGGAACGCTATACCGGCCGATTTTGATAAAATTTGGCGGAAATATTTGGTACCCAATTCTAAACAATAATTTCGAATATGAGTACAATCAGTCAAGAGGTCGAAATAAAAAATTCTCGCGAGGTCTACTGTAATTCTCAGAACTACTAGTATAATATATGGTTTGATCAAATATAACATTTATTACCTACTAAGCAATAAAGTACCAATTCATTTACATTTGTACAAAGTTGAGTTACTATAATTCGTTGTATAATAAAGTTCTATGGGTGAGAAAAGTGACGAAACAGAGAACATTTAACCCTTGATTGCTCTCGGCGGTAAAAAAGCAGAATATTAGTGTGGATAAAAACTTTTTTTTAAATTATTTTGAATCATAACTATTCAGTTTGTAACACCTTAAAAAATATTGTTGTGGTTTATTGAGTGCTGTTAGCTAAGGCTAGAATTTATAGTGAATTAGAAGACAGGTTTAGTTTATCAACAGGCAATTACTGAAAATTTTGATGGCAACCAATTTCTGTTATACCTACCTACTCGTCGATCAAGAATTTAAGATGATGATTATTTTGATCATAAACCCAATTTTTATGTCTACGGTTACACTGCATATTTTTATCAACTTACTTATAAACCTCAATTAAACTTAATCACTCGACATTAAGAAGTGGACCGGACTAAGTTATCAGCAATTAAAAAGCGCAGCATGGGATCGCAAGAAGTTTAGCCTACTGACCTCCAAACTTCAATATGAAGATGGCATCTGATGATGATGAAACTTAATCACTGGTTAAAATTCTCCATCTATTGTGTCGCGCATGACGCTTTCTGCAAGAAGTTGCCAGTATTTTAAGCAATGGTTACTTCAACAGTAAATAAGTAAGATAAATATTTACTGACACACATTAGTAATTCATATTATTATAATCATTTCCATAGTGTAGTTTTTGTAAACTCACTCGATAAAGCTACAGTTGGCGAGCTGATTATAATTCAGTTTGGAGTAGGTACTCGTAGGTAAGTGGGTCAGTAACTAACTACTGAATATTACTCGATTCATTTGCTCTACAGAGAATTTCGATGAACGAAGATAGATAATTTTAGAGATGTCAAACTTAGTTTGGCTTGTGAATGGTATAATAATAGACTCAACGTGGGAACGTCAGATAGTGCATCTTTAGGGTGGAAATAGCTGGACTGAAAATACACGTTCGCAAGCGTGACTTTGTCAGAAGCATGAACGTGCAGGTATAATTTGTGGTCAAATATAATAGTTAATATTACATCGTGCACGAGAATCCAACAGTTTCCTATAATTTTCTAGAAATACCGACACCGTCAACAAGCTCATACACATATCTTGCAATGCTGAAAATAGCATACCGTCCGGTTTTACCTCTCTTTTCTCCCGCGGACTTACAAGCCGCGGAATGCTCTGATATCGAAGGTCTTTTCGCCAAACTACAACATGCTAAGCATCATCAACGCTGCTGGGGTTACAGATGTTCAAAGGCGGCGGTTTTGCTTACCATCAGACGCTGATGGTGAACGATCACCATAGGCTGGTTTGAATCATGTTACACCGGATACAGATACGTTAACAGCGTTTTAGAACCTTTTTTTTTTTTTTTGTTTACCCGGTGGAAATCCTTTATGGATACCACGCCCGCCCCGGGGGAAGCAGGGTGGTACAGATACGTTAACAGCGTTTTAGAACCTAACCTAACTATATAAAATTATCGCCAGTTGAGCTCGTTCCACATATAGCACGCATGTGCCAAACATGGAAAACTGTTTAATATTTTAACAAATCAATAAAATGCTTGTTGCTGCTTGCTTGTTGTTTTGATATGCAGATAAACTTCCAAGCGGAGGCGGCTAGTAAAGAGGTAAAAGCGCGACGCCGCGCCGCGCCGGCAAACTAAAAAAATCCCGGCGTATCCTCATTTTGATATCTCTCCCAGACCCATTATAGGCTATTTTTGCATTTCATAAAATGAACGCTTAACGACCCCTCTTTGTTTTCGCTGCAAATGGAACTGAAACTGTTGAATTTAATGAGATGATAATTTAAATGCTCTTTTATCAATGATTGATATCGTTGACAGGATTGCGAATCATTACCGAGTGATCCTTCCGTTTCACTTCACTGGAATATAGGAAGCTTCGTGGTTGACCTGTTATGGGTAAACGCGACGTTTAACATCAGGCGAGCGATTTGCTCGCCTCGTCACTCAATTACAGAATAAAAAAAAATAAGTTTGTATATTTGTAAAGTTACACAAACACGCAGAAAACTGCTGAACAGTTCTGGATGATATTTAGTACGGACGTGTAAATCGAAGGTATTTATAAAATCTAGAAAAACCCTGGATTTACATGTCATCCACTACTTTTTATCCTGGAAAAATATTATAATATAGTGTCCTTATCTTACAATTGTAAGATACCGGTCCGATTTCAGAAATTATTTCGCAAATGAAAAGCTAAACCTATCACTAAGTGTTTTGTGGTAATTGTTGTAGATATAGCTCTGCTTCAACCCCGCGAGGCCGAAGACCGAGCACCTCCGCTTCGGACACGAACAAAGCCAGGCATCATCAGCTCGTCAGCTAATAAAAAATATGTACCTTACAACTTTACCTGAAACCTGGAACCTTGTACCTGGAAGAGATCGCTCATAACGTAGCAAAATTTGCAAACGTTATTGCACTAGTGTCAAGTATTAATATACTTTCGTCTGTAATTTTTGGTGTGAACAATAAAGAGTTTATCTATCTATGTAACTTTGGTTTATCAACATCCACTTCTAAAATATCTAAAATAAAACAACAGTCTCATTCTTTACGTATTTTATTAAAACAATTGATTTTAATAATACGAGTACTTATGTACTTAAGAGTAATGCGTTAGCCTATGCGATGTCAGTCAGGTTCACCTATTAAACTTTTAATAACCAACATTGTTTAACTAGAGTTAGGTAAGTACAGTTAGTATACTCGTGGCGTAGCTCGACTTGGTGTTGGTAACCGATCACCGATGTTAAGCAACGGATGACACGGTCAGTCTTCGGATGGGTGATCACTAGTGACGTCCACAACTTTGATAGGCTTGCGTTTGACCGCCATCTCGCCTGATGGTAAGCAATGATGTGTTCTACGATGGGTCATGCTTGCCTAGAAGGAACTGTTTCACTCGCGACTTGAAGACACCCAGTCATGTCATACCATTTGAGACCAAGGTTAGGAAGAACAACATGACAGACGTCCGAAAACTCTGATATGAGTACCACAGGTCTAGCCACTCAGCCCAAACAATCTTACTGTTTCAGTACTTAACTTGTTTTTTTAGTTTGATGAAACATTGAACTAAGCTAGTAATTTAGGTATTTACACTTAATTTAACAGAAAATCATGAGATTCCACATTAAAATAAAGATCAGATTGGATCGGATAAGGAAAAAAACGTAATTCATTATTTAATCACGTTTTTCTGTAATTCTCGTGCGTAACAGGGAAAATGTACAATTATTATAATTATATTATACCTATTCATAAATCTACTTAGATCACAAAATTATGAACTTTTTAATGTACAGCATAATTTTACTTAGGTCAATAGAAATACTTGTAAAGCAAAAAATATTTATATTAATTGCCAACATGTATTTTTTTTATTATAAATTAACCTCCGCTTCTTATTTTTGTTAAATATATCTTATTTTCAATAGTTACATAACAATTCGTCTATTTTTTTTAACATAGATATCCTAATAATTATTGAATATACTATTTACACATTAATATTTATAAAAAACGAACTGGTACAAGGAATAGAGGTAGGTTTTGAACCCTGATTTTCAAAATTACTTTTACAAAACAAAAGTATTATTAAAATATCGGTTCAGTTAAATCTAATGACAAAGTTGAAATAGGTAAACATTTTTACCAATTTTTGAGTATATCTGTGATATTAAATAAAAGATAATAAAAAAATTACCAAGTTATATTTTAATTTTATTCATAGTTGTTTAGTCCTAAACTCAAATCAGTTTTCTAAATGGCAAATTATAATTAAAAGCCTCCAAATCTAATAAGCAAACATATTGTCACTTCATACACACTATACTAGGGTTATAATGAAAGGGTATGCTAAGCCAAAAAAGGCTCATAATACTCATCATTATGTACAACTTTAACTATGGGACCAACCTGAAAATCGAGAAAAATATATCAGCTGTTTCACACATTTTGTACAGTGTCATCGACAATTTTCTATGGAACAGCTGATTTCTTTTCGCAATTTCCAGATGAGTTCCATAAAAGTTGTTAATAATGATGAGTATTATGATCCTTTTTGGCTTACCATGCACTTTCCTTATAACCCTGCATTTAGTTCAACTTTAACTAAAGTTTTTGTTTTCAGCTATTTAACCATCATTCATATTTTTATCCTATTGCGTTAATATTGCTTTTGAAATACATGTTAAAACCAAGCTTTTTATGTTAAAATTGAGCTTTTTATGTTAAAACTGAGCTTTTAATGCAACCGCGTCCATGCTCAATTAACCGTGATTGGTTCGAAAATTCCCAATTTTGATACAAAATGCGGTTTCATTTCAAATTAACACGACTTAAATCTCTGAAATTTTTAATGATACAAAATTGGAATACTATAACGATAAAATAATGTACCATTTGCGATTCGCGGTTTTTTTATCGGGATAAAGTCCGCATTTGACCGCCAACTCGCCTGTTAGTGTAAAGAATGTCCATTAAACACCACTTTCTACCCTCAAATAGGTACCTAGTGTACCCACCATCCCATGCATTTACAAACCTTCCATAAATTAGTTACAATAGTGGGGAATACTGGTTGGTACTCACTTACCATTCAAGGTATATTTTATCTACATTAAAAGTGAATCCAAACCAATTAGTCATATTGGAAATTTTTACATTATTTTAAATATTAAATTACTACCAGAACTGAAAACTGCTAAACCAAGATTGTAAAAATGGACCATTTAGACATTAGTTTAAAGTATTTTTATATAATTTACATTTAAATTTATGCGTTTATAATTGAGTCACCATAATAACTATTAGCTCTCGTAACTTTTACAACCATTCTCTAATGAGCATTTTATTACATTAAAATAGTGCATAATTACAGATTTTATATTTATAATGCAACAAACTTAATTAGAATAATATATACTTCTGAAAGCGTTTTACTTTCCAAAGCATTAAATTATTTTATACTTTATTATAAGTATTTTAATTATTAATTTTAATAATTATAACAACCCTGATTTACAATATTTTATATTTAAATTTTACCTAATATTTTTTATAATTAATTAGATCTTATCAAATTTAACATTAGGTATTTCCATTAATTTTATTATCTTACAGCTTTAATTTATAAGTTGTTACATTTTCGCAAAAAAAACTGTTTCTTTGCTTAAATTGACGGAGAAGTTATGTCGTTATGTTATTTTAATGTACAATTCCCCGTGAATTAATGTTTACTTAAAGTAAAAGACAGCCCCCAGCACTCTGCGATATCGTGCAACTTTTATCACGAAACTTTCCCGATTTTTATACCAAACCAACTTGATCAACTTAACAGGAAAAACGGTTAAGAAGTTCACAAATTATGGAACTTGCCTGATGAGTGCGTGAAAATTTTATTTCCGAGCCAACACTTTGAAGATCATGTTTCTTCAGAATGCAATCAAACTAGGAAAATCATTAGATGACGTCGTAAGTTCGTTGTTATTTTGTTGGAACTTTCCTCGCTACTGGGGCTCAATACATCCACCGTTTCATTTATCAGAGTATGAAAACCAAACATTTAAGATGACACGTAGCTAGAAGAAAAGTACACGGAAATGAAATAAGTTCAAAACCAGAACGGTAAAGCGAATGTTCCAAAGTATTACAATGGGTGACATAACCTAAAATAGATGAATTTTGAAATTGAACGTAGCCAAATCACTGCGAAGACATTCTTAGTAAACCAAACACTACTTTGATATTCGCGCCAAATTTTATCTCGATGTCAACGTATGGAGCCCCAGCATCGCTGACAGCAGTTCCAGCCATTCTTACCATACTTTGTACCTCGCTCCCCTAATCCTACTGTCTACCTTATCCTATATGCAGCTCTCCCTGACTTTCCTCGCCGTAGTGACGACCTCGGGCCGCGCGCGCGAGATGTCGGACGCTCGCGCCAGCACGCCGCGGTTCACCACGCTTATACTTACTGACGACTGTGAGACAAACAAACGTAATCAGCAACAATCTCTAGATATATTTCACATAAAACTCCTCTGTCAGGGATCATAAACAAACTTTGTTAGAAGTGGTCTACATTGTAACTTTTAAACTTGAGACGAGATTATGAGATAAGGTATGGACGATGCGGTAGTAAAATACTTTTCTATGTGCGATTAAGTTCCGTCTACAATGTGTCTTGGCCTTACCTATATGAAATCCAATACTCTCTCTAAGATATATTCGCAGGTTTATACGATGTAGGCGTAAAGGTCACTGAGTTGTACAAACTTGAAAAGCTTACAGAAAAAACTGTAACGGGTTATTTTGCAAAAGGTCACTGTTACATTAGAGTTTCAATAGATATTATTTATTCAAAATAGGCTTGCGTTTAACCAATGATGTAGCCTGGTATGTACCTACGTAGCAAGCTTACCTTGAAAGTACTTTGTTTATTCTAAATTTGACCGATAACGTAAATTGTACATTTTAGGTAATAAACTCCAGTTGTAGACAGACCCACAGCCCACGTGCTCGTCAGTTTATGTCCATTTTACATTACGAAGCAAAGTCATACAAGAGAGATTTGATTGCTAAAGTACTCACAGCGCTGGGAGGCAAACTCGGTCTGTCGCTGTATATCCTGTGCGACTCGCTGTCCACACCCGGAACTGGTATTTTGAAGTCAGCTAGTGATTTTTTATCTGCAAATAATGAGTACTTATTCAGGTTTTCACAAGAAGTTTGTTTTCGCAATAATGGGAAACACTAAGTCAGTTTGTTTAGGCCAACTGAAGCCCTGAAGGCTTCTGAGATGGCTTAGCAGTTGTTGTTAATAGACAAACAACAGAAGATTACATTTTAATGAAGTCCAATCGATGGTACTACCCAGTCATAAATACCACCCGCGGTTACCCATCCCAAGACTGACCGTATCGTCCGACGTCACACCTAGCCAACCTACGCTATGAGCGCCACAACATGATACTTACATTATCTCAGTCATTTTAAAGTTTTCCCCAAAGACAGAACCCGGCATATTATCTAAGGTTTAACTCAATTTCCGTACATTTGTTTTACGAGTGGCTCGGAACATTAGCCCGCGAAACAACCGTGTTCTATCGCCGCCGATAAGGGCGGGATCCGGTAATGGCTTACGTGACTATTATACTATTGTTCGACTAAATATACCTTGTTGCCCTTTAAGCATTTATGTACCAATGTTTGCCTTGAGTAGGGAAGGAATCTTGCAGTAATGTGCAGCGAGTGTTACCTAATCTATGACTGTGTCTGATAACAGCTGTTGCCAATGCTCTGTAACTGTTGTCTTTGTATAAATCTTCAATTTGTAAAAGTGCCTTCTGACTTCCCCAAGTTAACACTAAAGCCCATAAATACTCTTTGAGCGTTAAGGTACCGCTTAGAAAATAAACGGCATTTAAATCGCTGGGCTACGTATAATTACATATATTATGTTGTAGCCCGCGCGCGTGCACTTTAGTGTTAAAACTTTACGTGGTGGTGATTTTTATCCAGAGCTCTTCTAGCATGCAACTGACCACAACTGGTCTCTTATTACCTTGTACGACAAACTACTGAAAACTATCATAGAAAATTTATCATAAGAAGACCAGAGAGAACATTCTTAAACAACATAATTGATAGAAGATTAGCAACTTGGACGTTACTCCACCGGCAAGAACAACGCTTTCAAATACTGAATGAACAAAGTTTACTTTAAATTTGTCGTTTAATTTATTCAACGCAATTTATTTTTAAACAAACTCTATACTATTTGACAAACAATTCGGTGTTTGATCACAAACCCGTTATTTCGCCAGTCACCCTAAATTGAGGGTTGCCTGTTAACTGCAGCTGTGAGAATACATCGGTATTTGTAACATGAAATGTGTGACGTCGCCGCACGAGACACTATCTTGGGCTTGTAACAATCAAGCGATCTATTGCAAGTGTAGCATGCGACATGGTATGGTAACTACGAGTACATCGGTGTCAAACCATCTAGAGCAGCCTGGACTATAGAGGTAGATATAGTGTGGTGTGTACTGAGTAGCAAAGCTAACTAAATTACAAGTAAGTGTAAGGTTGTATTACGAGTAATTGTAATATGTGTTTGCTGTAGTTGTATTTAGTTTGTTGTTGTTATGAGTTTTTGTGTGTCATAGTCTATTGGTATATTAGCAATCAACCGTTCCTAAATAATCAAGAGAGACGTTTACCTACAGTTACTATATTTGTCAGGAACCAACGACCAACTTCGGTACCAAACGCAAAAAATAACAACTTGAGAGAGATTATAAGTAAAGAGCCTAAGAATGTGAAGCAGCTAGAGGCTACTCTGTCATTCTTTATTCTAAAAGTTATAAAATGTGCTCTGCCCATTTCATCCATATGGTGACCATCGATTATGTTAGGATATACCACATTCGATGGCGGTCTATTTTGCAGTTCATCTCGTTTACGAGTCCTGACATTATCGTCTGTCATCCTCAACACAATATGCAATCTGCTGCACCAAGCGCCTTCTATTCTTACCATGTGACAAGGAATGATGTCCGGGTCGGTATCTTCGCTATCCAGCTTGAATTCACTGCAGCAGTTATCTTGGGACACAACTGTAGAACCTTTTTGAAGGTGAACTATTTTTAAAGTCATCTCGTTTGGAGTCAAAATTGAACCTTCTGTTATTCTCAAAAGAAAATACAGTCAACTGCACGTAATACCTAAATCCTTGTAACACTTACCATAGTGACAAGGAATGATGTCCGGGTCGGTGTCTTCGCTGTCCAGTTTGATTTCGTACTGGCTGCAGTAGTCCAGCTTTGGAGATGCGCAGTACGTGTTGAGGTTGTCCTGCTTCGTCAGCGAGTCTACACTCTGCTGGATGTAGAGGGCGTTCCTGTTGAAAAAAGTTTGTATTTTAGCCATGTGGCTCCCGAACATCAGGGAGTAAACTGGCATAAAGAAGCTTCAAGTTTCAAGAAACTCACTGCCAATCTTCATTAATGGAGAAGCACTTAGAGTAGAAGCGATAGCCGAGCGGCTAGCCTTGGCATCAAAGTTTTTAGGTCGCCTGAAGGATTTTGACATGGCGTTCCTTAAAACGGTGTCAAATTAGCAGTGACACAAAGATTTAAAGTAGAGAAAAACGGTCTTTGGTCGTCAGCTGTATTTTTCACGCATTGAAAAATAAAATCTCTGGCGACTTGAAGAGGTATTAAAAAATATAACTGATGAAAAATACTGAAAATAATATTTTAAAATATTTTAAAGAAACGTTGGTTTTTTATCGTTTATGAATATTGAGACGATTATTTAAAAAAGTAATTTTCCATTAGATATCGGTTATTTTGCATATTCAAAAACGTACAGATACGCAGAAAACTGACTGACGCTGGCTAATTGTTACTTGTATCTTCCCTATAAACATAATATGGACATAATCGGGAGTATCGAATTTCTTCCCCCATTAAATGTGCTTTTTAAGGGGAAGAGAAACTAAATACGATATCATAATCGACAGTACCCAGCTTAATTGTACAAACGTATCAAAAAAAATGCGCCAAAACCACGTTCATTTCTGTAATAAAATACCGCAATTTACTTATTTCAAAACATTTAATGTTACGAAATACAGTGCATGGAGCATTTAACTAGCTGGTTCTGGCAGATCGCCTAAGTTAATTGCTCAAATTAGTTATCATCTGATCTAATATCGCTGTTAATGGTCTACGAAGTTTATTTTATCAGTTGAACTGAGAAACGTGGGCGTTGATTTTAGTTTTCGTTTGTAAATCTTTACTGGAAGTTGCAACCCAACCAAGTGACCGACGCAGACAAATTGGAAAACTCTAGAAGAGTCTGCAAAGCTTTTACATGCTGTGGGTCCATTCGTGAGCCTTTGATAGTTATAATTATGCTTATGAACTCCTGAAAGTTTTGTAACACACAAAAAGACATAAAAAAGGTTTTTTTTTAATCTAAATTCTGGATTTATTCTTATTACTTATTCTAACTCTGGCAGTATTTTTTATCCCACTGCTGCGTAATAACTTCTCTCTTATTGTGCCATCTGCATCGGTCCGGCGCCAATCGGATCCAGATTCGACCTGCTACAACCAGAGCAACGCTCCATCTAACCTATATTATGAAGTATAGTAATAGTAAAGGGCTAGTTCTAAAGAAATCTATACAAAAAAGCATTTAGGAATACAGAAGTTAAGCGTCATGGTAAGCCCGAGCCACGCACACATAGACATCACCCACGGGCACGTTTCAGATCAATCGCTGACACACTTGCAGCACTATGTTACTCACGAGGAAGGCGGCTGCTTGTCCATGTGGTGCCTCCGGGCCGCGTGCCGGCGGTAGAGCGCGGTGAGCACGCCGCACACGCCGGTGCACAGCAGCGCCGCCAGCGAGACCAGCGCCACCAGCATCGGGGACAGCGGGATGGACGTGCTCACTCCTGTATGAGACACATACACTAAGCTGATGCTAGAAAACTTGTCTTAAAAGTTAAACTGCGGCTGTGAGAACTCTTCTCAGAAGATATCGAACTTAAAACTATGATGTTGGAGTAGTAATCACTTAGTTCTACTAATAACAATTCATAAATGAGAAAGTTTGTTCGTATATTGAAATTAATTATTGGAATGTGGGTAGTTTAGGTTTTAGAATAACACATTTGCTACTTTTCATCATCTTTACCGTTTTTCATCATTGCGCGGGTGATGCAACGGGGTACAACTTATGAATACATAATTCAGGGTTAGTTTCCATTCCCTAAAATCCCGTCTAGGTTAGAAAGTCTATGAAAGTTGAAAAGTAAATCATCAGACTATAGGATGAATTCAGTGCAGGATGGTAGCTCTGAAGGTGCTATTGTTGCATTATAATGACGAAAACGGCTCACAGTACTCAAGTAGTCATGATACCGCACCGTTTTTACTATGGGAACAACCTAAAATCAGCACAGGTTGTATAAAATACAAGTTAAGTACCTAGCACCCTTACTTGATAACCTATCGTGAACTTCTCCAGAAGGACTGTAAAACAGGCCAACTACAAAACCACAGTATAAATACTCACCAGTGTATTTGTCAGGAGATCTTATCCCAACGGTATAGAGTGCAACTTCTTCACTCCTCCCTTTAGCATTAGCTGCATACAGCACGAGGGTGTAGCTGGAGTGGCTGTCCAAGTTCTGGACCTCGAATACTGGAGTGTGGTTGGACGAGACATTCGCCCTGACCTGGCGGAGAAGCACTCGATCAAGAGTCTTAAAGATTCCCGGTAATGGATGCGGTAAGGATAAACTCATAGTAAAAATATAATGTATTCGGGATTTCGGGAGATTTTCATATTATGTTTTTCTTTGATATGAAGGAAAATGGAAAAGAAATTGGGAATAGAGCAAGGTGCTTTTGTTGTTTTGTTTTTTATGAATATTTCCAGTGCATTTTTAACACGCTTTTATTAGTTTCACCTGTATGTTTGTAACCGACCCTTTTGGGCTCGATTTTGCCCTACTTTGAACGATTAGATTAAATTCAAACTTTGCACACCTTTCAAAGACCGATGACAATGCGTGTTCTTTAGTTTTTAAACTATATATTTTTTTGTATCCAGTTTAATGAAAACCAGTCTTTCCTATTTACCATTACTAAGCAATTACCTGCTTCGAGTACGAGTAAGTAGCTATTATGTTCCTACAAATTAAGTGAGTGGAGTTCTCGGAATATTCACTATTGTACAAAGAACAAACGGAACAAGCGTAATGAATAGCTAACGGTCGTAATATCGTTATATTGTTTAAATCACTAATTAGTTTGCTTTACAGTATTTAATTCTACATCTCTGTAAATGTAACTTACCCGTGATATTTTGTGTGCCGTGATATTTGACATTTAAAGTCAATAAACATTTCTGATTTATTACATTACAGTGGAGGATCCAGGATTTTGCTTAAGGATTGGTTTGACCCAGCGGGGGTAAGTTTTATTAGGTCAACACAGATTATTATTTAGTATTGGAACCATTCTTTTGAGAAGTGGCCTATACGCCTGAGATCCCCAGGATCCGCTACTGTTATCAAACTTTTTACTCATTTAGGTACCTATAGGCTTGCATTTGTCATCTCGCCTGATGGTAAGCAACGATGCGGTCTACGATGGCGCACGTCATGTGATAGAGACTTACGACCATAGCGGGCACTTCCAGCACCTCCATGTAGAACACCTGCGGGAGCCCCCCGTCGAACCCCTCGCCGCACTGCACCTGCAGCCCGGCCGCGCTCTGGTTCACCACCGAGCAGTTCTGGAGCGACGTCGGGTGACCTGCACACCCAAATCATGAACTTCCTTCTTAATACCTATATTTAATTATATTGTTTCTCAAAATAAAGAGGAGACCTACTCAGCAGTGTGTGGAAAACGAATCATTGGGATTTTGTTTTATAGTTTGCTGTTTCTGCGTAGAAGAAAAGCAAAAATATGTTTTGTTACAGTAACAACCCAATTTTTTGCAGGGTGATTTATCAAACTAATTTTAATTATTTTTCAAGTTTTTTAAATAATCTACCCAGATTATTAATTATGTACTAGGCATAGATTAACACACGTCTACTGGTGTCAATAACAAATGTTGCGTGCCAAAAAGACAAGAATAATCAATTCACATAAGTAAGTACATTAAATGAGAATGATGGATGATTATTCGTATTCTTGTTCCTAAACGTACTCGTGATATTTTTAACACTCGTATTCACTTCACTGATCACAAAAGAAAGGAAACAAAGGCGTCACATTTATTGTTATTTACACGTGTCAAAGACGATGTTCTCCGAGAATCTATCTATACGGGTATATCCAGTTCGTTCACTTTTATCGGAAACACATATTTTTCCATCACACATTTTTAGAAAAGATATCGTGACGGTTTAACCTTTTTTAGATGCAAAGTCGAAGGAAACAATGTGAGGAGGCGTTCAATTTTAGGAAGTGTCTTTTGTGATTATTTTAGAACCCAACAAAATGTTACATGTTTATCAATTCAAATACTCTTTTTCAGATTTTTTTATTCAGTAATAGGCTTGCATTTGACCGCCATCTTGCCTGATGGTAAGCAACGATACGGTCTACGATGGAGCATGCTTGCCTAGAAGAAACCGATTCACTCGATAATCAATTTATTAAAATTCTAAATGATTAGGTAAGTTAATAAAAATGAAGGCAAAGTATATTTTTAGTTCTAGCTAATGCAAAAAATAAAACTCAATAATATGTAAAATGTCGGAAGGTTTTCTCGTTTCCAGCAAGTTGGTCCAGTGGAGCTTAAAATTCAAAGAAGTTTGTGTTTTCTGCTAAATAAGGTACTAACAAACCAAGTCTTTACTTCTTATGGCGTCTTTTAGCTCAGATCGAAATGCCTTATTTTCTTTTACTAAGGTTATATTTTCATTATCTTTACATCTTTTTGACTATCGGCGGCGATTTTGCTTGCCATTCTTTTAAATACATAAAAAAATATTTATGGGTAAAATTTTTTTTTCGAAAACAGTCAAATATATTTACACTGTAAAATTAAATGTTTTGAGTACTTATCGACCTATAGATATTAAAATAGAAAGTTTATATACACATAAATTTACTTAAAATTTACGACTTCTGCCATCGTTGGTGCACAATGCCCGTCGTCACGTATAGGTAGGTACTAGTAGAGGTGACTGGCGGTCAAAGGGTTAAAACCTAAACGAACATACTCGTAGTTGTATATCACTGTGTGTATTTTTAAATATACTTTGCTAATAGGAAAGTAGTTATCAAAGTAAGGTATACTCACCGGCAGCCACAAGCTTGTAAAGGCACGGCGACTTCATCTCCCCAACAGAGTTCTTGGCGGAGCACCACACGGTTCCGAAGTCCATGTCAGTTGACGGGGTGTAGCGCAGGGTTGAAGAATATCCAGTGTTCGTGAACAAGCTAGAACAAAACACGCGTAAATAATGCGAAAATTATGCTTGTCTTGTTTGTTTGTCATTTATTTGTGTATTGGGTATTAGGTATATAATCTAGGTCATAAGACGTGGATGCGGTTTTGTTTCTTGGATTAGTACTTCGAATATCGAGTAATAGGTTATGATAAATAGTAATATTGCTTGGCTTCTCAATTTTTGAAATTGTGAAATTTATTAAAATAACGTAGTCGTAGTCGTAAACATGAAGCTATTGTGTACTACGAACTAGAGGAGGCACGACTTATAAAAGTATAAAGCGCCTCCCGCGGAGAAGTCAAATGTCAGAGAATAGTAAAACAGTTGCGACAATTTATTACTTCTTTAATTTGAAACTAGGTACATTTTATTTACACAGGATAGCTTATTTTTGTTTTTATAATCAACCCAACACGCACCACACACCGAAATTCTAGCGATTGGCTAAGTAAAGTGCGGCAATTGCGCCACATCGTATGAAGTACGGCGTCGTATCTTCTCGTACATGGACATAACATCTCAATGGTCGTAACATAATTCATCACCCTTCTTTGTCCAAGTTTATACGTTTTCTTATAGACTGCGATCCCATCTGATTATCATTTTAATCACTGAAGTAACAACCGATGGCATATAAATGAATCTTACCCCGTTGTTAAAGATCTTTCCGCGACTTTATTACGGTAATAAAGTTGTTTCCTATCCAACTGGCGATGTGCCATCCCATTAGATTTGTTATTATAAAGAGAAAATTTTGTTCTAGCTTGTAAAAATTCTGGCCTTGGAAACTCGGCCGGAAACTTGAGCCCGTTATACTAGTTCTTACTCAAACCAGGTGATAGTGCTCTCATTTCTAGTGGCTTAAAGTCTGAAAATACTTCAACAAAAATATTTTTCTATTCTAACATCATAACTGGATAAGAACTCAAACAGTTTTATTGTGTTGACGCCGCAGTCGTAGTGCTATGATGACATTGTAATAATCAATGGTAATAAGGCAATTATCAGAGGCACTTATGATCAAAAATTGTGTATTATTTATCATTTAAAAGAAAACTCTCTGTCTATATAAAACGGCCGGATGAACGAACAAAAAAGAGAGCAATTATGTGTCGGTACCTATACATACAAAATATGTAAAAGGTTCAAAATTCCTTGGACTAGTTTCACCTCAAATGCCAAGGTACTTGAAATGGCTAACCGCGGAAGAGAGCTGATGTCCACAGACATGAGACGGAAAGCTGCCTTCTTCGGACACATGCAAAGAGGATCCCTTTATGAATTCCCACGGTTGATCCTCGAGGGCAGAACTCCGGGGAAGAGGAGCCTAGGACGACAAAGATGGAAATGGCTGGACGACATTAAGAAGTGGACCGGACTAAGTTACCAACATTTAAAAAGCACAGCATGGGATCGCAAGAAGTTTAGCCACTGACCTCCAAACTTCGACATGAAGATGGCACCTGATGACGATGACTTATACATACCTGGAATCCAAGTCAGTCTGTTCTCCCGAGCTGTTGAAGATCCAGCTGAAGCTCGCGGGCGGCGGGCTGGAGTCCACTTCGCAGAGCAACACTATGGTTTCCTGCTTCAAGGCTCCGTACACCTCGCCCTCGTTAAACGTCTTACAAAGAGGTGCATCTGTTTGAGAGAACTAAGCTTTAAAGAACAACTGGAGTCGTCCTAGTTCAAGGTTTCAAATTTTTGAGACTACAACAAACATCACATACTCGCATACCTCGCTCGGTTATTTTTTCAGCCGTGTGTATTTTCATCACCATTAAAGTACCCATTGTCTCAAATTATTTCATTATCATTATTTTATTTTTGTTTTGTTTTTTATTCTATTTTTTTTTTGTCGTAGTAGACGACTTAATTTTTACGTGAGTATTCCCGCGTTTTATTATAACAAAAATGTAATTTAAAGCTATTTGAAATTACAGTGATATCTGTCTCTAATGTTACAAATTCCGTCATCTATGTTTACTTGGCTCCTTCTTTTGGCGGATTTTTACTCCCTAAAGTATATGGATACTAACACCGTATTTGCAGAGATACAGGGTTGCTGGTAGCACTACCCTCGCTGTTGTAAGCGAGACAGCTGTAGTCTCCAGCAGCTGCCCTGCTCACTCTCTGCAGCACGAGGCTCTGGTCACTGAGCAACATGCCCTGGCTGGCGTTGTGCTGGATTTCTTTAGTCTGCAACATTAAGCTGACGTCATTAAGAGGGACTTGTTAGATTATTAGGTATGACGACCTGTTTGGCTCTGTAGTATGTCCGGCTTATAAGCCAGAGGTCCCGGGTTCGATTCCCGGCGGGGTAGATGTTTGATGAATTTAAATATCTAATCCCGGTCTGGGTGCAAGTTATAATGGCATTCCCGACACTGGTTATCCTAGTGGGAAGCTATGAGTGAGAAACGTTATTTTGTAATTTAAAAAAAAAATGTTTGATGTTGGCATTATTTTTTACGCAAATTCCACCTCGACTACAAGTAAAAGCATACTCAATGAATTTATGAGAAAACAAATATATAAATATTTACAAATGAAATGCAAGTGAATCTGCAGGAAGTAGGCTATAAACCTAAAGGCGGTATCACAATAAGGATAATACGATACTCTCTGCTTTTATACACCGTACTAACAAGGCTCGTAAAGAACTCAATAGTAATAAAATTGATCTACAGGTTCTGCGCGAGTATTTTACAGCTTGAAAAACCGCGTTGAAATCACCTTACCCCTTTATACCAGGTCAGCTTGTGAGTCTTGGGGTTGGCCTTCACGCTGCACTCGAAGTAGACGTCGTCTCCTTCCTTGATGTGGCTGGGGTTGAGGCTGGAGCCGAGCTTCAGGGTCACTATTGGCACATCTGGATAGAACAATAATTAAGTAAGAATTTATACGAAACTAGATATGTGTGAAACTGATAGCGTGAATGGGAAAAAAACCTGTAGTAGAGATATCTTTTTCAGTTCCGACATCGTGGAAAAATAAAGTTATAGAAAGACATTTTATACTAGGCAGGTTGTTATCGATATAGTTAGGAAATATACCTTTCACTTTTACAAAAATGTTGTTTCGTCCACCCAACTTCTAATTCAATATTTGACATTGCTAATGTCGAGTAATTTCTTTAACTTCTCTGTAATCGTCAATCTGTATTCTTCAACCAATCTGTAAACGTCTCCTATGACGCACAAGACACCTCCAGGTATTGTACTAATTCTACCACTTGCCTCGTGTAAATCAGTTTCAAAACTCACTTAACACGATACTAACTCCACAGATAATTCATAACGTACTCGTAGTAGTTAGAAAACCCAGTTGTATCCGAAGGTAAACAGTACTCGAAACAATGCGATCCCGATGCCTCTCATGATATTAACACTCCGCATGCCTTCGCAATGGCAAACGCGAACCGATATCCACATTTCGGGATAACCTTACTGATGGATATAGTTACTTGTGCGAATATTCTGATGAAATGTTTCGATTGGTATTGGGTATCGCTATGAATTGCTGTTATACGAGTAGGTGGCTCGTGTAACCAACACGTAGCACTTTATACAACACGCTAAATCTAAAATCGGCCACGTTGTTTATTTGTTCGAAAAATAATGTTAATATAAAGCAGATTGGTATGAAATAGTCTATTAGTTCAATAAAAATGAAACTAGATGGCGTTTAATGTCTTAACTTTTTTCGGTAACTAATTTGTTCTCCTTCTTTGGACCTTTTTGGTAGAGTGGTTGTTGTGATTGGTTAGATAGTGGTTAGTCACGTAGTCTTTTTATGTAAGCGTGGAAGCAATGGTGGTCTTGTGCTAACCCGCTTGCTCGTTTGGCGCGAGTGAGTTGGCGAAACGAGATGGCACGCGAAGACCAAGGCCACCTCGTTTGCACAACATGGTTCATTGTGGGTCTCCATTGTGATCTGTCTTCAAAGCGGCGATCCTTAATCTAGCCACGCTTCTCCATTGTGATAGATTCGTCACATTAATCAAACACTGTTATAGAAGACTCCCTCCTCATTTCAACTATTACCCATACCTTTAAATAGAATGCTAACTCGTGCGAAGATATATTACACAGACAGTATCACAAAATTAATTTCTAAGTTACCTCGTTTATGCCCTTGAGTGTCTTGAAAACTTTATCATCTCATTAGCTAATATTGAAGACGAAAACTATTTTAGTAGAAGTTAGATTGGTAAAGTGAAAAGAGCTGTAAAACTACAGACTTACAGTGTATATTCAATCTCCACTTGTCTTCAATAAAAGTGTCAGATATTCTGGGGTTTTCCGCTCGGCAGATGAGGAACTTCTCGTGGTCTTCTGCCATCGGGATGAAGCTCAGCACACTCAAAGTTGAGTTGGTCTCCGAAAACTGTAACAAAAAGTTTGGCTTAGTAACTGTAACTGAAGCAATATCTTAATATATATAAATCTCGTGTCACAATGTTTGTCCTCAATGGACTCCTGAACCACTTAACCGATTATAATAAAATTCGCACACCATGTGCAGTTCGATCCAACTTGAGAGATAGGATAGTTTAAATCTCAAATTATAGTCGCAATTTTAATTTATTGCAAATTATATATATACTTACTGATAATTTTTACTATAAATTGACAAGTTAGCATCAACATACTACGGTTGCTATAGTTACGCAATGGCTTTTGACAGGACAACGTCTGTCGAGTCAGCTAGTACTTTAGTAAAGATCAGTGACTATCCCGTTCGACTTCCTCGCATATACTTCGGTTCGAATTCGATCAATGAGTTTGAGCTGCTGATGAAGGAAAACATTCTAAAAAAGCCTTATACAGTGGACGAATATTTTCTAGTAGGTAAACGTAACGTAAAAAAGTAGTAGTTTGCTGACTTCAGGTAAAGAAATCAGTCGGCAAGCAACAATGGCGTATCCTGGCATTCGAATAATTTGACGCTTCATTAAGTCCAGGCGATTTAACCACACTATCACTTAACATTAAAATTATCAATTGTCTATTTAATCAATTAATTAATTTGTTTGTCAATTATCAAGACTGCCTACACAAAATGTAAAACTACCTTGATTAGAAATCCGAGAGAGTTTCCATTTGAAATTGGCAACACTATATCGCTTTCAAAATGACGGCGAATCGATCGGCTGACCGTTTCATACGTGGATATGGAACAGCTGGGAGTAATTCGTTCCGTCCCCAATCGGGCCGTCCAGGTATTTGAGCAGTAAAACCATACGTAACAGCGTTAACTTTTGTAATATAGTAAACTAATACCCATAGTTCGGGAGGTCGACAAAATTACCTGTATTTTCTAAATCAGACTACCTAGTGCCAGAAATTAGTTGGCTCTTTTAATCGAGACAGACTTAGGTACAGATAAGTTTGTCACATTCTACAGGGTTATAAGGAAAAGGTATGCTGAGCTGAAAAGAGCTCATAGTATCATTATGAACAACTTTTACTATGAGCAGAACCCGGAATTCGCGAAAAAAAAATCTGCTGTTTCATACATTTGCCGGGTGTTATTGAAATTTGTTCTATTGAAAGTTTTTTTGCTATTTAATGGTCGACCCATAGTGAAAGTTGTTAAAAATAATGTATACTATTAGTCTTATTCGGCTTAGCATACCCTTTCCTTATAACCCTGTATAGCACAACAAAAAAATCATGACAACATTTTGTCATTACGGCCATGCTTAGTAGACTAAGTTCTAAATGCATGAAATCTTAACTCATTATCTATCTATCTATCTATCTATCTATATATATAAAAATGAAACCCGTTTTCCTTGGTCACGGCCTCACGCGTGAATGGCTGGAACGATTTCACTAATTTTTTGTTGTATTTGTTATTAGTAGGAGAAGGTTCTTACGGAAAAAAATATTAAGAAAATCTCTCAGAAATATTGAAAAACCCTAAAATGAACAGCCCTTTTATTTTTCCCATACAAACGTTTTCTAACTAAAACGAGCTTTATTGCTATTGTATAAAGTTCATATTGAATTGCAAGTACTCACTGTTGTTTAAGCAATGTAGGTATGTTCCTAACGTCCAAGAGTCAATTTGCACATTATTACCTCTGTACAAAGTTCAAATTCAATCATATCTATCAAAACAGTGTGCGTTTTATACTGATAATTTTTACTATAAATTGACAAGTTAGCATCAACAAACTACGGTTGCTATAGTTACGCAATAGCATGAGGATAGAGGTTATAACAAAGAGTTCCTATAATTATTCTCAACACCTTTGGTCACGCCATCACGCGTGAACGACTGGACCGATTTCAATTTACTCTACGTTTATCCCAAAGTCTACCCGTGCGAAGCCGGGACGGGCCTCTAGTAACAAAATATAATTACTACGGTATAGCGAACAATTACTTAGCTAAGCAATAGGGAACGGAAACTTAGTATGCCTATGCATACTAGGTTTCCGTTCCCTATTATCATAATAGGCATGCTGGTCCTCTATTCTGATAATATCCTGGCTAAAGCATGAAGAAACTTGTAGACATAGAACTTAACTAGATCTTACTCTATTTTATATCTAAACTAGCTGCGCCCCGCGGTTGCACCCGCGTTTACCAGGATAAAAAGTAGCCTGTGTGAATACAGAGTATAAGCTACGAATACTTTCGTACCAAATTTCATCCGAATCCGTTTAGCCGTATTTTCGTGATTGAGTAACAATACAAACTTTCACATGTAGTACTCGTATAATATTATAAGTAAAATAATAAAAAAAAGAAAAACAAAGAACACTCTACTTACAAAGTTATAAACGGTAAATACCTGATAAACTATGCGTAACAACAGAAGTTAAACACGCAATTTAACTCTTTGTAATTTACAACTCTCACTAAATTATTCAAGAACTACGTGGCTGATAGAATATGCTACAAAATTCTTAAAATTATTTAATTTCTAACACGTTTAATTTATTCTTCCCAGTTAGTCCCACTTCCATCCCGCGAGTATCATCCGGACCCCCCGGGATTTAAACCTCGGAAAATATTGTTCTCCCGTAATTCCCTGCCTAATTAAAACGTGCCTAATTATTCAGGGGGTGAACGCAGCATGAAACCCCCGCCGTGGACGTATTAAGAATGATGTTTTGGGGGAAACTTCAGATTTATTTCTTCGGTCGGTTTTCAATCAAACACGAAAAATATATTTCGTTGACAAAATGATTGACTCTGATAATGTTTGTTCCTATTCAAAATTGGAAATAAACTCTTGAAAAGAGCTGCATGTCTGCTGTTGAATGCAAAAAAAAATGAGAATAAAAAATGAGTGAATGTAGTCTTGTGAATAACTTCCGTAGTACTATCGGTTTCGTAGAATCTGTGTGAAACCGAAAAATATTTTTTTCATGTCCAATTTCTAACCTTGTTTTCTATTCAAATTTGTCAAACAAATCACACCGCGCTTAGTTGACGCCGCTGGTGATAAGAGGGCTGGCTCATTCCTCGCGCAAAGAATTTCACTGGCTATTCAGCGCGGGAATGCAGCCAGCGTTCTTGGTACTTTGCCACACGGGCAAAAACTACTTTTTGATTATTAACTTTTTGTAAATTTCTTAGTTCTATTTAGTTTAGTTTGTTATTTTAAATTTAAGATGTAAATATATTTTATGTATTCTAATAAAGAGTTATTATTTCTATTCCGTTCACGTAAATTTCCATAAAATTTAAATAAGTTTTGCTAAAAATATCCTTAAATTCATAAAGCACGGCGTTCAGTTCATAGAATGGGGCAACGATTTTAAACCCCAATTTCTCCCTTGATTCGCTCCCAGGGCTGGCCATGTTTCTAGCTCACCAGTCGTATGAGAACGGGGTCAAGTGTGCAGCATTTAGTACTTACGTGCATTTTAAACAGGTGTATGAGATTACGCGTGCAACGCGGAAGGAGAACACTGGAGCCAGAAATATCCTTTATAAATGTAAATTCGAGATTATGCGATTTTTAATGAAGCACGCTAGGTTTTTGGCGTCTTTCGAGTACTAACGTTATCCACTTTTTTGCACACATGTATGCAAAATAAGCTCGCTTTTTGTTAGACTTGAGCCAGAAAAGCCATATTCTGCTTGACTTTATTATATTTATGTACCTATAGATCATAAGTTGAACCTATGACGCGAAATACTTTACGCGTCGTTTCTACCGCACGCATGATGTTTTCGGAGGTTATCAGTACTGTGCAGTCAGGAGGTGAATACCCGTTGATCACACATACTTCAAACACACACTTGGCTCCTATCTTTTCTTACATTATTTTTGCGAAGAATCAAGGGTGTGTGTATAGTAAGAAGTATGTTTACAGAGTTATTATAAGAAAAGGGTATGTTAAACCGAAAAAAATCAGCTATTCCATATAAAAATGTCAATAACACTCGACAAAATTTACAGCTCATTTTTGTTTTGCGAATTCCGGGTTGGTTCCGTAGTAAAAGTTGTCCATTATGATGAGTACTATGAGCCTTTTTCGGCTTAGCATACCCTGTAGTAAGAAGAATGTATAGTAATCTGTTGAAAGCTGATATCTTCTCAAGTTTGTCATGTACTCGTATGTCAGAACGCCGCTCCGCCCGCGCCGCGCCTCCAACGACCCAACACACAATCACACCGTTCCCTCCACTCAGCGCCTCCAAGCCCACATGCTTCCGAACGCTTGTTCCGCTAATCGAGTCCCCAACTCAAATAGTCGGCATTGTTCACGCGAGATTATGAAAATTCTGCGGAAAATATTCGAAAAGTTCTGGAATGTTCCGCTTGGCGGAACTTTTTTCACGCCGGATTCCTATCGCATAGTAATAGAAGTTTCGTAAAGCTCTAGAGGTTACGTGAATAGGTGTTTTAAAACTATGCTGCAGCAGAAGTGAAAAGGAATTATTTTATTGTTGTTGGTTTGATTTTCTAATTTTAGTTAAATGCTTTGGGAATGGTCAAACTATGCGTTTATTAAAACGCCGTTTTATAGAGTGAAGGAATTAGGTCAACGATCTTTAAACTAAACTAAAGCATTCTGGCAAAAACCACATTTTATAAATCTTCTAGCTCGCTTCTTATTTTTTTTTTCTAGTTTCTTCGGCAACTACAGCGACCAATTCTAACTTATTTAATTATAACCATCCCATCCATCTTACAGCCCAGTCCCGAGCCTCAACACTCCACAATCCTTTTTTCGCCTTTCTCAAAGTAAGTATTTATCGTAATAAAGTTAGATTCCACCTGAGGGCGACAAACGGGCTGAGAGGATGGTTTTACAGTCGCCGATACCGACACGACTAGGATACGACTCAATATTTCTTTAGGGCTGGAAAAATAAATAAAAATTCAAGCATTTACTTGATAAACTTTATACTGAACTAAAACTACGTAAAATTTAACTATAACAACGTCGTTGAAAATAATTATTTAGATATTCTCAGAACCAATTTATTTTATTTTGCTTTTTTGAGATTTTAGTTTACAAACTCAAAAAGTAATATAAGATCGACCCAAATAAGATTTACCTAAGGAAATACGGATAGTGTGGTAGAGCATAGTATTTACTACTATTCTGGGAACATGATGGTTGTCATATTGATGATACGTAATACAGAATCCCTACTACTCGTACTACCTTGACAGCACGTAAGTAATAAAAAACCTCGTAAATCTATCATAATACAATGACTTGACGGGTCGACAAGACGGCACATGTAAACGTAAACCGCCAGCAGCGATAACAAATCACCGTCAACTTTTTAATCCAGTTGTTTTATTAAGGCCGATGATTGAGTGATTTACAAACATTGCCAGTTTATTGATTTCTTAATTAAAAACTCTGTTTATTTGCTTTGTTACTTTTCTCTAACATTGACAGCTGGTAATGGATTGGGCTTGTTTGTTCTGGCTGTGTAAATGGAACCAAATATTTGAAGCAATTATTCTGGTGACGATTTGTTTAGACAAATGTGATAATGTAAACATTTTTTTGGTTATTTTTGGAAGAGTTGCTAACAGCGGATGGGTTATTTTGGGACGATATTACATTCATATTGTAAATGGGAATGTCTGCAAGAAGGTTTGTGAGTTACTTTTTCACGCTATAATAATAGCTTAGATCTTTATACATATACATATATTAACTTATACAATTATATTTCTTTGTAGCGGTTAACAGTGTCTGTAAAACAGTGGGTGAAATCTAGAGATACAGCTAGTATTAAAATAAGTATGTTTGTTTTCTATGACTACTCCATATCTTCGAGACGGCTAGAAAATGATACAGGACAAAAATAATATCGAATGTAGGTACCAGAATTTCATCCAGGAAAAGAAAGAGTTGCAATACTGCCTATATTTTACACTACAAAAAAAAGCAACAAACAGTCGAATTGAGAACCGTCTCCTTTTTGGAAGTAAGTTGAAAATAGGAAAGCCAAAACCAAGGAGAGCAAAAATTTGGGTGAAAGGAGTACTAATTAGGAAGGTCTAACAAATTGCCTTTTAGGAGCCAATATAAAAAGTGCCTTTTCCAAACTCAGATCAAGTAGAAAGGCAGATATAGTCCCGCCTTAGATACAGGTGAAGCCAAAAAAAAACTGCCCGTGTACGTATACTTCAAGCACATAATTATTGACGCATAAAAACTACCCGAATCAATCGTCAATTCTTACGTCAGTTGCTCAAAGAACGTGGACAAGAACAATAAGTAATAATAAGGGTACTTGTACTTTTTATTCGTCAACATGTGCTTGAAGTAGTTTTTTGAAGCAGGTAGTTTTTTTGGCTTCACTTGGATCTAAGGCGGGACTATATTTGCCTTTCTACTTGATCTGAGTTTCCAAAATGAATTATTGTAAAAGTAGGTAAGTCTTTTGTCATAAAATAGACAAGCCAATTAGGTTGTCGGCCAGACATTCAATTACTCATTCTGAAGGCTGTCATCAAATGTGACGCCACAATGGAGCGAAAAACAATAAAACAACAATACACCGAAATGTCCTCGTGGCATTCTCATTTCGGCGGAGAAGAATAATGTTAACGAAATTATTGGAACGGAGGCTTCGTTTGCCATCAAATGTTACGTACTCTACATAAAGATGGAACGGCGAAATGAAGGAACAGAAAGAGGTATTTCCTAAATACTGACGACCGCATTTTACAGCTTGGTTTGGCGAAACAATACAATACAAACAAGGTAATCGAAGTGATCGGTCACTAAACAGTTTATTTATCTTTATCTTTATTTGAGCTTAGCAGATTTGCGTCCGTGAGCTCAAATGGGAGTGGGCGGGTCACACGAGCCGAATGCACCCGGACAGGTGGGCAAAGGTCTCCACAGAGTGGGTGCCCCCGGACAGTCGACCCCCAGGTCGCTCCCCGACGCGATGGCGTGACGAATTCGGGCGGTTTGAAAAAGATTGGACGGCGCTGGCCCAAGACCGCCAGAACTGGAAAAAATTGGGGGAGACCTTTGCCCAGCAGTGGGACTGCATAGGCTAGATAAAAAAAAATCTTTATTTATCTATCTATCAGTTAGTAATCGAATGTATAAATACATAGGTAAAGATACCGTAACGTAATATTAATTTTTACTAGGCTTTGTTCTGAAACTGAAGTTTAGAACCAAATAAATTAAAGTGATGGAAGTTGAGACTAGAACAAAAGTCACGAAAAAGCTTTCGAAATTTTCCTATACCTACATTTTAAACATTCCGAAAAAAATCGATAACGTCACAACAACAGCAATTTAGCTTCCAGCACTTGCAAGCTAGATGCAGAGATAACTATAATATTAGTTTTTTTTTTTATGATATTGAGTGACGAGACGAGCAAATCGCTCGCCTGATGTTAAACGTCAATAACGTCGTTAGTTAATATAGTTTCGCATTTCTTTTGTGTGGATATTTTTCAGCGCTCGCCTAAATAATATTCTCTGTTAAAAATTAGAATCTAATGATAGAAAGGCTTCTGCAAGCATTTGGTAATATTTATTTAATTGACATGATTTTTTAAGCTTAAAAATAAAACAATTAGCACAAAACTAAGGCTCAAAACAAAATTTTAATGATGCGACTCCTGCCCAAAATTACGCCAACTGTTACCAAATAGCTATTATGAGTGTACTGCGTACATAAATGTAAAATATATTACTTCGAACGAGCACTTAGGGCACCTATTGTAAAAGATGTGAAGTGAATTTAATTTCGAAGAGTAGATATTGCTTTTAACTGAAATTTCTGTTTCACTTTAACTCGTATAAAGTTGATTAAAATACTTTTTAATTAATATCGGAGTCTAAACGTACGTAAAAGCACTTAAACGACGATAAATGGGCTTATGAATGCCCAATGAAATCCCATAAATACTTCAAATGAATCATAGTCTATGTTTTTTAGAAAAGAAGAACCTTTTTTGACGATTCTAAAAGAATATTTGCTGAAAACATCAAAGTTGCTAGTAAATACTGGAAAGTTTAATTAAACTCCAAATAGGTATAAATTCTCTTTAATAACCTTTTAGTGTACTTCAACGTGAGCGAACGTGTCACGTCAAAGGGTCAACACTCGTCTCCAGCGAGCGTGACACGCGGAAATGTGACTAAACCTTCGCGCGCTTCCCTCGGGCACTTGTCCGTAATTGCACAGAGACGTGACGCGAAACGTGACAGCTGACGATTGCGCCGGCTTCACGATGCATCAGCTGTTGCCTTACATTGGAAGAGCAATTTCAGCGGTGTTTATGTTTGAGTTGCTTTATTAGCGTCTTACAAACAAGGTACCATTAAAGTGGAACCTGATTAAACCACAAAAGTGAAGTTTTCAGCAATACACTAAAATTGTTTATAAACCAGCATTAATTTTGTAAGACGGTGTTTAATTAAAAAATACTGTTTTATTTGTCTTTTAAACTACGTATTTTATAGTACAAAGCTGGCAAACTACATTTTTAACGCTGAAATTTTCTGTATTAAAAATTAGTAAATGTTGTGTTAGTATAATACACATTACATAACAAACTAAGTAATTAAAACGTCATCAAATACTAAAACTCCAATTAAAACCTCCATCAAATGAATAGCTGATTTTCCAATGTTTTGTAGTCGTTTTGCCAACAGTTCGGATACTAAGAGCCACTTGTCAGTGATTGCACAAAGCGCCGTGTCACTCGTGTCACGCTGCGTGACACTTGACGACCTGCAATTGTCACGCGGTCGGGCTAATTACGCACAACTCTAGCTGAGGGTTAAACCATTGGCTATTGGTATAAAGCTGAGTGGAGCGGTGTTGACCTAACCTCTTTTGGATGTTGAAAACGTCAGAAACATTGCGGACTCTGAACATTTTCCTCAATTATTTTTGATGATTTATGATATTTGGGATTTGAGTAATAATGATGTACGTATATTTTATATATATAGTAAATACTATGGTATAGACTCCATGGCTGATTCATAATAATATTAGATCGTTTTAAGGCTAAATTGATTTCGTCAAATAATTGTATGGCATAGATAAAATTATGGTAAACGTTTTGGCTGATAGGAAAACAGCGTCAGACGTTTCTTTCTTCATCTCTTTTGGGACTCGCTTGAGCTTATTTTATTCTGATTTTATCATTAGAATCTGGCCGCTATGTACTTTTAGTGTGATTTAATTTAGTCACCGGCTTTAAACAAAGACCACTTCTATTTCAAAGCCTACTTTAAATCGTGCAAAAAAGGTGAAGTAAAAAATCGTGAAAGTAGTTATAATTTTTTAAATTACAAAACATTATAATATGGCTCTGAAACTAATGAGTTTTTTCTAGACAAAAAATATCTACAACATAATAATTTACGTTAAAACTTACGTTTTTAGCACTCCTCTTAATCTGGCGGCTGCCCTTCCACCAGGTGACCTGCGCGTCCGGCCGCGAGCCCACCGCCCGGCACTCCACGTCGTACGTTCTGTCCGCGGACAGCTGGCCTCGCTTGTTCAGGATAGTGGTGCTGAGAGGCCTTACTGCAACAACGGACTATGGTTTAGAAAGCTGCTGAAAGTATAATCTTGGCTGTTTAAAATGAAGAGTGAATTCCCGAAAGACAGAGTCTTTGGTGTCCATAGGCGGCGGTGATCACTTAACATCAGGCCAGTCGCTTGTTTGGCATATTTTTTTAAATAATGCAAACTAAATATGGCGTTTTTCAAGTTGTGAAACTTAAGAAATATGAGAGTGTCTTTGAAAAAGCCAATAAAACTATTTTATGTAGGTACTATGTTATGTCAAGCACGAAACATTTTTTCATTTCACAAAAACACTTTGTTTCAAAAAAGGGTATCATATTGCCTCTTACGGGCAACTTATTGACATGGATATGTAAAATATTGAGTTTTTGGTTTGTTTTCTTTTCTTGTTCAATACGAAGTGGCTTGATATTGACCAATAGAGATCCACAAAATAGTCATGACGTCACGATTTTGTGTACTTGTATTGATTCGTTATGCTTAGTTTTGATCTAGTAAAAATATTGATTCTGTTCTACCATTTTCTAACCTAAGCTCAGCTTTAAAATTGTTGGCATCCCAATCTCACAAGAGGTATTCTAATTAAATGCGACGCAGATAGTTTTAGTGCTCTGTTAGTTTCAGTTTAGTTGCGTGAGTGACACAATAATATAATTAAGAGCTTAATTAAGGATTAAGAATTAGAAGTATATTTTGTTAAAAGTCTTGATAGCCCGAAATGGTTCATAAATCAAAAAACACATCTGAAAACCTTTTTTTTCTTACAATTAATATCCAGTATGAGCAGTTTAGTCTCCGGCGGCGCCAGGTTGGTGTTGGAGGCCTGGCAGACGAGCCTCGCGTTGAGGTGCTGCCGGCCCACGTTGGGGAACATGAGCGTGTTGACGGTCACCCCGTCTGGGCGCTGCTCGAACGAGTCGTCGATGACGGTGTTCTCTAGGTACCAGGTGAGGCGAGGTCGGGGGTCGCCTGCGGAAGACAGGAGCTTGAATTACGTTGTATAGCCTTGTGGAGCGATTTGTGTTAGCAATTAAATAAGTTTTTGTATGTTCATTGATGGACTTGCGTTTATGATTGCCATCTCGCCGGGTGGCAAGCAATGAGGGGGCACGCTTGCTTAGAAGGAACCAATTCACTCGAGACTTGAAGTTTCATTAATTCCCTTAATTGATTTCCTATTTCTACTCTTTTGTTTGACTTCATTAATTCCGAATTAATCGACTTGAAATTGATTTATTGTTGAATTTCGTATGTGTGTACCTATAGTTAGTTAGTGTGTGCGTGTGTTTGTCTGGGTTACCTCCATAAACTTCACAAGCGAGCTCCAGCGTGTCTCCTTCGCTGTAGGGCTCCAGGAGCCGCGTGTGGCTGCGGGTCTTCGCGTCCATGATGCTGGGACGGTTCGGCGGCGCTGTGCGGGAAAATAATATTAGCTGTTAGAAATGCTTTACTTAGGAAACTCAAGTGATTTTGAAAACAAAAAGAAAAACTTTAAAAAGATTAGTTAAAGATCACCAAATGTGATCAAAACTAGTCGGGGTAGCCGATTCAATGAGACGTGAGTATTCCCGTGTTACTCGTAGTAACAAAATGATAAAAATGCTCATGTGAAACTCAATAGACATCTTCCAAGTTCAAACTAATATTGCATTCAAGTGTAAAGAGTAGTGCTTGCTTATGTAAAGAAAGGGCTTGGAAGTGTTACCTACATTTCTGTGTCTACATCATTAAACCAAAACGAAATGTGTAGAAAACTGTACAGTGTACATAGAGTACAAATAGAGTACATAGAGTAGAGATGACAAAATTATGATGATTAAAGCAATTTTTCTCTGGTTAATACTATTACTTTAAACTTTTCTTTCCCATGCTGTATTCAAATTTATTACTGGTGTAAGAAGCTACTATTAGCGATATGGCCGGTAGTTTTTTAAACTAGATATTTAGCTTTATTTTATAACTTTTGTTTTATTTTACAACTTAATTTCAGATGAAGGAGACAATGTAAAGGTTATCTAAAATGATCTGTTCATCACCATGTAATCCAATTTCATAGGAATGAAAATTCTTAATCAACACTAAAGAACTACTTGCCTTACTTCGCATAAACTTAGTTTTTCTTCTCCAGTCGTTTACCCTCTTACTCGTATCGAAAAAATGTGGAGCAACTTCGTAATTATTACTCCATCTTTTTCAATCGAATTGAGAATAAAGAGAAAAAGACAAAACACAGATTAGGTTCAAGCAGAAAGATAGTGTTCAAGTTTCGAGGCCGTCTAAAAGCCTAATACTAAAGTTAACACCAGCCATTTGTCTAACTTGTCAATATCACATTGTCTAACTACATTGTTCAGTTACAGAATTATCAGCATCATAATAAAGTACCGTTTCAAAGTTAGCTGAGCTGTTGACAAATGTTACCGTCTTACTTTCGCGAACAATTTAATTCTAAGAATTATTATCAGCTTGACAATAGAATTAAGAGCCTAACGCCCTAAGATCTCAAACTTCGTGCTTGCAAGGGAGAGTCAACACGACGCAAACACTTTAATCTGACTTTGAACATTGTGTAGGCGGGGCTCGATTCTGGGGCTTCCGAGATTATCGCAATCACTGTCTTCCTGATTAAAAAATCATGAGAATGAGGATCGAGATAGGCTGCGTTAGAATAGCGTTTCATGAGATGATCCATGGATCTTGAATTTTACGATGGAATTTAATTATTCTCATGTTTGAACATAAATTATCATTCCATATAGGCTTACGTAAGTAACCTTGGAAAAAATGCGTTTTAAAAATGGCTTAGGAACAAGCCTACGACAAAGATGAAAATGATCAAAAAGTAAGTATCTGTTTATATTCTTATAATTCCAGCGAGAAAAAAGCGGCAACATTTTTAGATTGGTCTTTGTTGTCCCTTTAACCGGTACATAAACCAATTTCATTGTGTCTCCGTAAACTAATCTGCAAAAACTTAAAATTCCCGTGTCTCTTTTCTTGTTAGTGTGTGAAAAAAGAATGGCAACTATTTTAGGACTGTCGTTTTAGTTAAGGAAATGGTCAACAGAATCAACACTAGATGTCTAGATCAAACCATCTGATTATACAGTAATCTAATCCTGGCTCGTTCAGCATATACGAGTATGTTACTAAGTCTGTACATCTATTAAGCTAGAACTACACTAAATTCGGTACATTATAACCCACACATTCTTCGTTAATTAAATACGAATTGTGCTGAATTTAGTTATTTACTTCTACAACACTTAATGTGGCTCTCAGACCCTTACTGAGAAATAAATGTGTCTATCCCAGTTAAAGTAAAGATAAATAAAGCCAAAGCTGGAGTAATTCTCTATCGTAGATTACAATTTCTTCGCCGGTTTATACTCTAAGTGGATTTGAAAGGGACTACTTAAATAAGGCTTTTAAATAACAGTTTTGAGATGTTATTAAACCTTTGTTTCGACAAAATGGTGACACCGACGCGTTTTCCAAAAATAAATTCACGTCCGCCTCCTTGAAATATCACAAACAAATTGAATTAATTTGAAGTGGCTTGTGAAGTTTTGTCATGAACTTAAAATAGAGTAAGTACAGGTCGATAATGATAAAGTGACAAAAGTTGTTTTGACAAGTTAGGCGTAGGTTGTATCATCATAATATTATCTATTATCTATCTATCTATATATATAAAAATGAAACCCGTTTTCCTTGGTCACGGCATCACGCGTGAATGGCTTGACCGATTTCACTAATTCTTTTTTTGTTGTATTTGTTATTATTAGGAAAAGGTTCTTACGGAAAAAAATATTAAGAAAATCTCTCAGAAATATTGAAAAACCCTAAAAACAGCCCTTTTCTTTTTCCCATACAAACGTTTTCTAACTAAAACGAGCTTTATTGCTATTGTATAAAGTTCTTATTGAATTGCAAGCACTCACTGTTGTTTAGGCAATGTAGGTATGTTCCTAACGTCCAAGAGTCAATTTGCACTTTATTACCTCTGTACAAAGTTCAAATTCAATCATATCTATCAAAACAGTGTGTGTTGGAGCACAGATAAAACAAAAAAAAGAAAACGAAATCGAATAGTTCATTCATTTGTTTTATATCAAATTAAAAAAAAGTTGAAAGAACAACAAACTGTCGATGTCAGTGTTTTTTTTTTCATGAAAGAGTTTGCTTTTGTCAACTGATACACGAAACAAATTCGTACTTAAAATTGTAATATATTATAAGTATACAATTGTAAATAGTGTTTATTATTGATATGCCTCCTATTAGACGAAGCAATTTTGGTAGAAGAACCCGAAATGCTACAAACCAAGAAGAAAGTAACGGCCGAAATGAACGTTAAAGAATTCGGATATCACAAACGCGTGAAGCGCGAGCGCGACATTCAACTAATAATCGCGCAAGTTTGAATCGAGCTGCTTTCAAGTACGATGTGTCAATCTATGCGCCAGATAATCAAACAAAAAACCGAGTACACTCGGGTTAGGTACTCGAGTTAACAATCACTAATCTGTGACATCACACCCATAACCGCGCCAACAATAAATTGCAATTTAATTAGGCAGTATCATAGAGAAGTACTGTATGGCAGTACGAAGTCTGCGGGGCAGCTAGTATACATATAATATAGGTCACCGTAACAATTGGACTGCTGTTCATCACCATCAATGATGCAAAGGAACGTGCAAGCAGGACGTTACGTGTACGTTACGTTACGTTATCTCATTGATCCAATCTCAACCCTCAATTTCTTCAAAAAGAGCATCAAACCATTACTTATAGCCAGTGGCGTAGCTACCTAGGGGCTAGGCGGGGCAGTGCCCCGGGGCCCTCAAGCTCAGGGGGCCCTCAAATCCTTACCAGAAAATCTCGATTGAACTGAACTTTGGAAAATTTCTCCCATTTTCAAAATAAATATAACAGGTTGCAACCCGACTTTAATCATGGCAACTCAGTTGAGAGAAATTCGAAAGTTATACCTAGGGAATTCCCCTAAATTCTTAGATTTTTTTCGCAACGTTGCAACATTTGTATAACTTTTTAGGAAACAGCATCAAACGCTGGGATCTACTGTCAAAATTCACTGGCGAATCGGACACCACTCTAAAAAAACTAAATCCGACTAGATGGTCCAGTAGGGTCAATACGATATCTGCAATAAAACTTTGTTTTTTTGATATTATCAAAGCATTATCAGAAATAGTTCTAAAAAGTCCTAATAAAGATGAGCGTAGTGAAGCAGAGAGTTTTAAAACAAAAATGCTAAATTTCGAGTTCGAGTTGCTTTGCGAATTCATGCACAGTGTATTGAATGACATCAATTATGCATCCAAAACTTTACAAAAATGCGACATCAATTTGGGCGAGGCAAGTAAAGCTTTAGCAGATACCAAAGCAAAGTTGCAAATTTATAGAAATGATTTCGAATTATTCAAGTGCAAAGCCAGTGAAACTGCAAGAATATATGGTATAGATACCCATTTTCAAGAAAAAAGGCAAAGAAAAGTTAAAAAACATTTTGATGAATTAGCTGCTGATCACCGATTTCCAAACAGAGAAGAAATATTTAAAATTGAGATTTTAAATAACGTATATGTAGACACATTAATAGCTCAATTAAATACACGTTTTACTGGTATGAGTGCAGTCTGTCAAATATTCGATTTTCTAACACCAACATTTTTATTACATGTTGATGAAGCAACTTTATTACAAAAGTGTGACGAATTCCAAAGAAAATATTCAGATATCGTCGGGTCAATGGTAAACTCGCCAATCTGCCATTTTGGCACTTTTGAGATAAATATGGCAAAAAATGTGTTTCCTTTCAAAGAATACTGTGGCAAAGAGTTGTATCTGTAGCTCCATGGGTCGGAGAGTTATAGCAATTATCTTTATTGCCTATCTGCACAATTTCGGAATTTCGCATTAGTAAACTATTCTATGTGAACATTGAGCAGTTTACTCTAACGCAACTGCCATTAAATATTAAATAAATGCATCAGTCAAATAGCCTAAGTGGTAGATGTATTAGTTTACCGTCACCTATAATTTCACAATTTTCACAAGAGCACAGTCATTAACTCGCCAATCTGGTAGTTTCATTGTTTTACCATAGCCAAATAAGGATATAAACCGAAAGTTGACCAAAGTAAAGAAGCCAATCTGGCATGTTTGTTACTTTACACTGGTTGGTTACGACGTCAGAATAACGCCCAAGAGCTCTAGATTGTCAGCTGTTGGAATCGACACATCACGGAAAGTAGGAGCCAGTTGAAATGGGCTCCTCTTTGCGGAGAACAGACACGCCTGAGTCTTAGTCGCATTAAACTTGACCAGATTGGCATCACCCCAATCTGAGACAGCCTTAAGGGACAAGTTCATGCGCTCGACCATGGCCTCTCTCAGAGTCTGGATTTGAGGACCACTGGACCGTGCGTTAGAAATGTAGCTCTCTACAACAGTGCTGTCGTCTGCATACCCAAAAATACCGGGCTTTAGCAGATCGATAATGTGCAGCAGGAAGAGTGTCGCAGAGAGCACCGACCCCTGGGGAACACCGGCAAATATCCATTCGATCGGACGAGCAGCCATCAATGACTACTCGAATCGATCGATCCCGCAAGAAGCCCGAAATCCACGCAACAAGACCAGTGGCCAAACCATACGAGGAAAGCTTACTTATAAGGCCATCGTGCCAAACCCTGTCGAAAGCCTTCGAGATGTCTAAGGACTAAGGACTAAGTCTAAGGTCTACTATGGCTGGAATACCGTCTGGACCGCTGGCTTTGTTCACATCGAGATCGCGTAGCGCTTTGCGCACCTCCACTTGACGAATGCGAAATTCAGACATAAATGTCGAGCTATTCGATGGAGTAGGGGGTGTCGCGCTACCAGCATTTAAACGCGAAGCCTCCGCAAACAGAGAAGCAAACAAGTTTGCCTTCTGTTCAGCGGTGTGAGCCAGCGTCCCATCAGGCTTCAGCAGTGGAGGTAGTGAGGGGCGGCAGAAGTTCGCTTCGACCGATTTAGCTAGGGACCAAAACGCTTTACTACCCGCTGGGTATGAAGCCAGTTTGTTCCCTATTCGGCTAATGTGGTCAAAACGAGCCCTCTGTAATACCTTTTTGCAAGACTTGGCAGCTGCGTTAAACGCTCTCTTCTTTTAACGGATATCCCTCGCTTTGCGGTGTCGAGCATCAACCCAGGCAAGGAAAGCCTTCTGTTTGCGCGCCTCAGCGGCACCACAGCGCGGGCCAAACCATGGGCGAGCTTTGCCGGCTAATGGTACGTCAGAAAATGGAATAAAATACTCCATTGCCAAACGCAACACATCAGTTACGGCATCCGCGCAGGTTGAGGGGTCGTCCGAAGAGAAGCATACAGGCTGCCAAGGATAAGACGCAAAGAAAGCTCGCATCTCATCCCAATCTGCTGACCTGTATCGCCACACCCGCCGACTGCCTCTAGGGCTGGGATCAGGCGGGAAGTAGACAGATACAGATTTCACCAGAAAGTGGTCTGACTTCCCTAACGGGGAAGAGACCGACACCGAGTATCGGTCCGGATCAGTTGTCAGCAGAAGGTCCAAGCAATAAGGCGTATGAGACTCAACGTCAGGTACCCGTGTCGCCTCCCGAACCAGCTGGTGAGATCTAACGCTAAAGCAAGCTTTCGCGTCTCTAACCCAGCATGGTTAGTGTCCTGGTGTGGGTAGATTAAAATAAATAATATAATTATCAAAAAGACAGTAGGTACAGAAGACAACATAGAATTCAACTTTCGCTGTCTCTACTTATAACGTCAAATTCAAGTTATAATTTTTTATCAAGTGATTGCAATGTCGTAATAATAGATAAGAAAAAAAGAAATAAATGATTGAATAATAATAATTAAATTGGTTTTTTTTTATTGACAGTGCCATCTGCGAGTATTTCCTTTAAACTAAAAAATAAATTTTCTAATCCAGTTATAAATGACGAACTTTTGTGGTAAAAACTAATGTTTGAATCAACTTGAAAACCAGGAATTACCGAAGCATATAGTTATTGCAGACTAATTTGAGTAAAAAAATATTAAACATAATTGCAATTTGGGTAGTTTATGCTCAATTTTAGAAAAAAAAAATCATCAAACCACCGTAAACTAAGTTAACTACCATATTGATTAGTTTACCTGTGCCAGTTTAAACACGTAGGTACTCTAATAAATTGACCAAGGTAAAGACTCCAATCTGATTTATCTTAGTTAATAATAATATCTTTATTGTTTTATTATGTTAATCCTAAAGTCCTAAGCCTATATATAAGATGTACTCACTCACTTGAATACTAACAGCATCCCCAGACGAATAAGAACTCAATTTGTGTGTGTTCAATTTGTTTTCGCGTTTTCCCAACAATTACTCTTTTGCAGTTTGGCGAGTTGACCATTGACCCGACGATATAATAGGCCCTGGCTTTTCACTTCAATTTACGTACTTATTAAAATTTACCACCTAGTTTTACCTCAAGTAACTCAAGCATGGACTGTTCGCCAATTAGGTAAGGAAATAATGAGCAAATATGGAGTGCTAGAATGCGACCTAACGGAAGTATTTACAGCAATCTTATTTTTCTTTACAATTCCTGTCACTTCTGCAGCAGCTGAAAGGTCATTTAGCAAAATAAAAATAATAAAAAGTTATTTAAGAAATAGTATGGGCCAAACTCGACTCCGACATTTATCGCTAATAGCAATTGAAAACAAAACCGCATCAAGCCTGGATTTAACCGAAGTCATTGATACTTTTGCGAAAACTAAAGCTAGGAAAAGATTGTAAATATATTATAATTGTTATTTAGTCAGTTGGTAGGTCCGACCTTTATATAATAAACCCTTGAATCTTTTCTATTTCGTTTTATTGCCCCAATGCCCACACCAAGTATTAATTGTAATTTATGTTTTTACTATTCAATATTCTTATAACCTGCCCCTGCAGTGCACGTAAAAGAGCTGATGATAAAGTAGCTTAGCATTTTTATCTTCTTCTTATATATAAAAATGAATCGCTGTTCGTTAGTCTCGCTAAAACTCGAGAACGGCTGGACTGATTTTGCTAATTTTGATCTTGAAATATTTGTAAAAGTTCAGGGAAGGTTTAAACGGAAAAACATGAATAATAAGTAAAGAAAAATCCTAAAAGCGACAATTTAATTTTCCAATACAAACTGTTCCTACCTGTGAAACATTTGATGTTCGGTACGGGAAACTCGGAATGTCCGATCTCTTTTGTCTTTTTAGAAATAAAAAATAGTGTCACTTGGTTGTCAAATATTTATAGAAATTGGTCCGATCTTTTTGGTCTGTTTTGTTTTTTTTTTTTTTTTTTTTTGTTTGCTCTAAATACAGGGAAGGTCTAAAAGTAAAAAAAAAAACAGCGGGTGAAACCGCCGGCTGCAGCTAGTATTTAATATTTTTACTTGATAAAACCTAACCAGTTTAGATAGCAGTGGGGCCCCATTTTTTGACTTGCCCCAGGGCCCTTGGTTACCTAGCTACGCCACTGCTTATAGCTACTAGGTACATATAACTAAAAACATCTAAATAAAATGTAATTTGTAAAGCATTTCATTTTAGTATTCCAAATAAAATAAAACAATATATTTGCAATCGGTTCTAAAACGATAAATTTCATCTTAAGAGACCTAGTACTTAAGTGGGATGTTGCTCGGATATATCCAAGATATAAACGAACCGGTTGTTTTATAAATGTAGTCTTTAATGTAACGGATTAAGGTTCAGAGTCGGGATTTAAAGTGGTCAAGCATCGCTTGGACGATAGACACCGGAATTCACCGGATGGTCTTTAGGAAATTGTCCAGTTCTATCTCCTTCGTATTATTCTGTGAATGTTTACGGGTAATTTTGTTTGTTAGAAACTGCAGTGATTTTTCTGAAAGAGCTCGTCCAATGTTCGCAAAGAATTAAAGTTAGTTTGGTTTTCGATTAATTTACTTTGGTTCTCTTTGTGAGTTATATCGAAACGCATGTAGCTGCTATTATGTTTATCTGTAGTTTTAACTAGTTTCTTTTTACTTTTTACAGTTTGGGTTTTAGAGAAAGTGGCTAGTTTAATTCTTGAATAGATATAAGTAGATTATATGGGTAATAAATTCAAGATCACTCCGTAGTCATTCGTAGTTACATTTTCTTCTGCCTTATTTTGCAGTATTTAATCTATTTCGTTAGTGCCTTTTTATTGAACAAACCCAAGAAACTGATGCCTCATTTATCCCAGATCCCGTAACCAGAAACCCTAAATGATATAAAGGTAGAAAATAAATAATATCACCCAACCCGTTTGCATCCCGCTCGAGCGGTTTCTCCCAGAATTGCTTCCGTCGCGATTTATAGCGCAATACCCCCTGTATGTTCCTCCTTACGTAACCAGGGAATCACTTAAACCGCTTTCCCTCTTTGACCGAACTTTCGCCATAATGCCTAAAATCCCAAAACATAAAGTATCCATAAATTATGAATGGTAAGCACACCAGTTATTTTTTAACTTCCCTCTTCGCGATTTCCTCAGGGCTTCTGGCTTGTTTATTTTTGAAGAGAGGTATCCGATTGTTTTCCGAGAGAACTTTTCAAAAGGCTCCTCCAGTTCATATTGTAATCTATTTTGTAGTAAGCTTGCGGGATCAGAAGGGAAATATACTTTGGCATCAAAGAAACCCTAAGTCTTTGTTGAGATTCGGGCTAAATATTTTAACCTGATTTATTTGATCAGAAGTTATAATACTCTCTATAGAGATTATCACCGCATTATTTATATTTCCAAGTTATATTTTTAACGGATAGAGAAAAATTTTCTAAGAAAATATGAGCAACGTAAGCTTAATCATAGTTGACCTTCATGGCCTAAACCTGATTTTCAGTTTGATCTTTTTTGTCTTTCATTGATCATTTTACCTTTCTTTGATCGTTTTACCTTAAGAAAATTACATTCTGGGGTTTTCACCTTCTCCAATTATACTTCACATTCACCTATTTCCTAGGTCTTAATGTACAAAATTGTTTAATCCATTCTCAAAATCAACAATATTATTTTATTAGCACTATTTTGGTTACAATCTTGCATGGTAGCATAACTAAAGACTTATTCAGAAACAGTTTGAATTCGATATCAAATTAAAAATTCGTACAATAAGATTCAAGTTAAATTCTATAATTATTGTTCGCCAGCTTTAAACATGTTAAAATTTCAAGGTATAGTCAACACAAAATAAGAGGCCCGTTTTGACACTTGAGAAAGACCCTAGAATGTAACTTGGAACGCTTTTCGCGCATACTTTATAGTATCATGCAAAGTCAAATTATAAGGAAACTGTCAGAAACAGTTACGTTCTCAGTCTCCTTTTTTCAAATATTAATGTTGTAACCAATTAATTACTGAATTTCACCAGCTTCATTCGATTTTAATAGTAATTAAATATTGATCAGCTGGAACAGCCGGGGGAGGTTTTGTTAATGATGCCTTACTGATTCGAGTCTAAAAGTACAAAAGAATATCACGAATAAATGTACGCAAATAAATTCACAGAGTGGTTTACTAACTTTCGCTTTTTCATATTTGTTTGTGATTGAGTGAATGTTATTGTAACAAAATATTAAATTAAAGACAAATTGACCTTTCGTACTACTGTATCATTTCAAAATACCTACAATATTAAAGTTTAAGTTAAATTTTCTAATCAAAACCTTAATCCAATGAACTAACGACCATAACCATAACGAAATCGATCATATACTCATACTGAATTGATTTATCGTGAGCATCGAATACCGAGTCATATGGTAACATCACTAGTTACGCCGCGATGACAAATTGTCAAAACGGTACTCTTATTTTGTGATGACTATAATTATCTGTTACATGTACTTAGTAGCCAAACAAATAAACAGACACCAGAAACCGAGTTAATAAGACGTGGTACGAATCCACAATTTTTACCTCAGTCAGCCAGACGGAACAGCCTTTTCAAATAACCCAAATTTAATCTCCCTTCCCCTCAGCCGCGACTTTTCTTACTTTATTACTCGGAACTATAACAGTTCTTTTCTTACCCAGCAATATTAACCAATCTGCTCATAAAAGGCTCCGGGTCCACTGTATTTCCGGTGTAATTTCATTCCGGGATGATATTGCAAACATTTGTAACGGCATGCCTGGAGCATTGAAATTGGACTCTTTTGATGGCACGTTTTAATCATTGACGCCTGAGAATACGTGCCTCCCTTCAATATCGCGCTGAGAAAAATGTATTCCGGTCAGTAATTGAATTTCAAGTCTGTGTTTGTGACTTCATTCCATTGTGTTATAAGAGAGACGATTGAAATCTCGGGAAATATGACGCTCCAAAAAGTCCGTGAAGTTTTGTTGTCATTATTTCAAACAGAACAATTCTTAAGGCTATTATTTCTTTACCGGTCCCAGCACTGAACAAATAAATACCTATCTTATCTTGTCTCTTGTGTTCAAGACTTTATTTTTTCCGCTGATTCTCAAATCTTACAATTTATGTTCTATCGACCGAATTTGCTCATTTATACATCAATTTGAACCTTTTGCTTTAAAGATATTCGCAGAACGTATTAGTACGCTTCAGGCGGTTACGTATTTATTTTATGACAAAATATACAGCAATAAATATATTCAAATTAATATAATATTATCATTCGCATCTCGAATAACTAATGACGTTAAACTGCTCAATCATTCCGTTCATTGTTCATTCACAAGACGACCAAGATAAATATTCCGGTGGTGACTATAGAAAACATAGTGAGCCTTCGGCGTTATAATTCATATTTGTGATATAAATTAATTATGGTAACCACAATGACATTCGTTTGCGTTTCACAATAGCTGCTCTGCTGCTCATTTTGTGACCCAATTTTGGGACGGTATTAATATTTTGGCACAGTATCCATATTTATTATTCTTTTGATTTATGGTCGTTTGCAAGTATGGCTTGATTTTTTAAAATTATCAGGTATTTCTATTCATGACCAATTTATTGCCTTTAGATTGTCTTCCGTCTTATAATGAGCAACGTTGTTAAGCCACCTTTTGTTCTCGTCCTCGTTAACTTCACCGCATATTTTAGCAAATTTTAATCCCACCACAATTCCTATCACGTTCGAGCTGTAACATCCATCTCTGCTTGTTAACTCTGGGCCATTAAATTTCCATTTTCAAGGGCGAAAAACAAACGGAGCAATTCGGCCGCATTTTATATTGGACGTTAGTTTGTCGATAAAACAATGTATCGAGCCTGGGTCTGGCTGTCCCTAGATAGTAGCTGAGGTAGGTCAGCGGTAAGGAGATGTATTGTACTGGCTGGATCCCTTGAACGAATGAAATATGGACATGGTAAGTAACAAAAACATAAAATGTCTTTTTCTTATTCGGAATAGAGGCGATGCGTCTCGCACTGGCATCCTGCAATGCATTGTGCGTTTCGCCCTTGCCAGCAATTACCCGAACCAACCCAGCTCCTTAAAATATCGGGGGAAGGCTCTGGACCGCTGGCACAAATGCTCTAGTAGCAAAGATGGTATGATTCGTGATAAGCTACAGTCACAAGCTGAGGTGATGATGAACATAATGTCAGAGCTATTTCGTGTAATCCGGTGGCGACTCTAGTCCATAAAATTTATTCTGCAAACAATGACTGGGAGCACTGGCTATCATTTCCAACGAGATAAAACAAATGAAAGATAATAAAATGATCGATAGCACTGGTGCTAGGACGGCTGTAGGAAATTATTACTGGAACGCAGACTTCCACCAATTTATAACTTACTCGTACAGTCTTACTTATAATCGTTGCTTTTAACCCTTTCAGGACCATAAGACTATGGGAGCCACTAGATTCAGTTAAGCTATTTAGAACGATTCTTTGGACGTTAAAAAACATATATATAAAACAAAACAAAAAAATACTATTTTGGTTTATTTGGAAATTCTTGGGACAAATGTGTCCCTATGGTCGCTAAGAGACTATTCTCCTGAAAGTTAAGTCTTTACAATTACTAAGTTTACATAGGATTTCGGGAGTTATTTCAGCAAAATTCCTTTGTTATTATTGAAGTTATGTTTATTTTCTAAAAAATTACATTAATATTTATACTCAGTGGTACTCAGCGAAACAATTTCTTTCATTGGTGTAGCAAAGGTGAACTTTACATATAACGCAAGTGTTATTTGTGCGGTTTTCTATCTTGATTTTGGCACAGTTTACACATCTCTTTCTGTTATTTGATCTTTCCATGGGGTGAGAGGCCAATGGTCGTTTCACGGATTTGCGTACTGTACTTGTCTCTCAGTGATGGCAAGATATGATACCCCATAACTAAATTCATCCCAAGAAATGCTTTCATTTCATCCACTTCAGTAGTAAATTCCCGTCCATTTTGATGAGCGTATCGCACTGCAAGACATCAAAATTAGTTGTTGAACAGAAGATGTCAAAAGGAGCCAATGTATCGGCTTGACATACTCTCACCTTTCCAAACTCATAATTGACCTCACGAAAAACAATGTTCTTTGGCTCCACTTGAAAACCGGTTGATTGTTGCAATGAGATTTGGTGACGGGCTCTACTGTCGACGGTAAAGGTTCAGGCGACTGTCTTGTAGATTCCTGAAGTAAAAACGGCGTATCCTCAATTTCAACATCTAAAACTCCTTGGTCATCATCCTCTGTCAGAAGTCTTTGGTCTCCTTCGTCAAGCAGCAAGTCATCTTCATTATCACTATTATCACCCATCAAAATTTGAAGAATTTCATCTTCCCTGAGTTCGAATACTCCACGTCTTTTACGAGACATACTCGTATCCTACAACAAAATGAATAAAAAATGAGGGTATCTGAAAAAAAAACATCACTACAGTAAGTAAACTTTTTCATATAAAAAGTACCTCTTTACGGCCATAGGGACACCGCTGTCCCTTCGTGTTTACGATCTATTATCAAGGTACAAAAAATAAATATCGGTTAGCTAATTACATAGAATGAGAATTCACTTACCAGGCAAGGTTTATTTTACACTCAAAAATAATAATAAAAACTTTTACACCAAAAATTACTTTGACAAAGTTTGAGATTAGCGCGCCAAATGATATGTCAGTTTTCAATAACCCATAAACAAAGAATGGCGTCTCTTACGCTGTGTTTTCAGCAATAATAATGCGAGAGATACGTTCAAAAATGAATTTAAAGCAAAATCGTTTGCAATGGCGTAGTAAAAATGTAGTTTTTTTTTATTTTTTTGCTTGGGACGCATTTGTCCCCGTGGTCGTCAAAGGGTTAATTTAACATGTACGTAGAAAAATTCTCATTTAACTTTTGCGCATCAAATAAATTAAGTGCGCAGCACTGTTAGTCAGTGCTGCGCACTTTGCTGCGAACTTTAAGCAGTGTTTATAAATAAGACACATAAAGTCTTCCTTCACATGACTCATCAACGTTGAACTTTAACACAAGCGATATATTCATTGCAGAGATTAATATTGTCACTGCCCAAAATTTTCAAACAAAATTAAAGTCGAACCTACTAAAATTCTTAGTTCTCAGTTCGGGACAAGAGCTGGGAAGCAAGTCCCGGTGATTAATTTGTATGTCCAAGATAATATTATCTATAGGGATACCTGAAATATGTATGTAATAGCCCGTAAACATCCATCCACAAAGGATTACGTAATGTGTATACAATCGTATGGGTCTAATGACATACAGAGTTATCCTACTAATATTATATTTGACAAAGTTTGGATGTTTCAGAGGTTGGATGTTTGGATGTCTGTTGCTCAATTATGGAAAACAGCCGAATTGATTTGGATCAAATGTGGAGTCTGGCTAGTTTTTACCCTGGATATTCATATAAGCTTCTTTTATACCGGGAAACGGTAAAACCGCAACGCGCCACTAGTTATATTATATATCACACTTAACAACTTTCGTTCTGTGACGTTTCATAAAACTTAAACAAAATTCAGGACAAATTTTAGTTGGCTTGTTTTTTTATTAGTTGCAAGAGTGACCTGAGTTAAAACCACGAAAAGTTATTAGCATTAAACTCTTTTAACAGTTTATTTTAGAAAAACAAAAACAAAATTAATGTAAGTAATTCTGTAACAGAACTGTGATGCAGGAAATCTGCGCGCAAATGATTTCTAAAATAATAATAAAATATGAAAATAAAAAGTATACATGTATGAACGTGTATGAATATAAAAAGACATGTTTTTATTTATATTAATAAGAATATAATGTTAAATAACCCTGTATTTAATGTATATTTAGCAGATTCCAATTTGAGCTTTACTGATGGTTTTCAGATGAATCTGTAAAAGGTTCAAGTGAAAACATTGTTGTGTAACATCCTATATTGTTTGTGATACGTAGGAATCCGTACAGCGGTACCTGTACATCAAAATAATCTGATACTGATACATCAGTATACTTCTAAGGGTTCCTTTTGTTGTAAAATTAATTATACTTATTGAACCAAGTATAGAGTTTTAAGGAAATACAGGAAATGGTATGCTGTAAGCCGAAAAGGGCTCGTTCATCGAATTGAGAGATTTTTACTATGCAACCAACCGTGAAATAAGAAGATAATAATTAGCTACTAAATACATTTTGTTAAGTGTCATTGACACTTTTCTATGCTAATTAGATTTTTTCACGATTTCAGATTTTTTTAATAGGCTTACGTTTGATCGTCGTCTCGCCTGATGGTATGCAAAGATGCGGTCTGCGCTTGTGTAGAACCAAGCAAGACACCTTTGGTTCCATAAAAACAATTGCTTATAATGATGAGTACTAAGCCTATTTTGACTTGGCGTACTCTTGCAACTCTATACAAAGTTTTATTCCGCGGAACTTATCTCTGACATAACGAGGTGAAGCAAAGTCTGTGCCTACATGAGCGGAAACTATGTCTTTTAGAGGAAATATATGCAGATTGTAGCACAAACTCGCGCTTGGCGACTCTGTATTCCAATTGTAGAATTCCTGAGTGTAGGACTGAGTCCGTATAGTACGTAAGTCTAAGTAGGAATTGTTTCGGAACTTATTGTTTTTAAGTTTCAAGTCGCTGCTCTGTGTTTTGCTGCTGCTTTGTTCATTTCGTGTGAGAGGAGAGTATTTATCTGAACATTTCGGAATTTTATTAAAATAACATTTTTGAAACAGCGTTGCGCAAAAATGTTTACAGCTTTTATTACTCTGCTTCGACACATAGGACGCATTTAAAAATTAAAACTAAGTATGAATTATTTACTAGTAAAGATTTTTAACAAGTACCTGAATTTCAATTACCTATAGAAATTTCATTAATACTGTAGTTTGTGGTAAACAGCTAGTTATAAAACTCCTACCTTATTCATAACAATAATAGTAAAGAACTCGTACTTACTAATAACGGTAAAATTGACCCTCAAGTTCCTCGTAGGAGAGTTCTTGAAGTCGACTCTGCAGCGGTAGACGCCGGCGTCGTTGGAGACCACGCTGTCCACGAAGAGCACGGCGGGCGAGGCGGCGGCGCGGAAGTAGGCGCGCGCGCCGAACCCGGACGGGGACGACCACAGCTTGGGCTGGCTGGCGAGCCGGCCGCGGACGTCGTAGCTGACAAAAACATCAAAAGTTTTAAGAACATTGATGATTACAGTGCTGTGCCGCGCAGGGTCTTAAATTCAAAGATTTCAAAATTCTGGGTAGCGCAGACTTGTTATTGGTGAACGTGACGTTTGACATCAGGCGAGCGATTTGCTCGTCTTATCACTCAATAGCATACAAAAAAAAACTTTACAATCGCACCAACTATCGCGTAACGTATCTAACTGCAGAACTGTCACTAACGGCGCCATTTTGGTTCTAAAGTTAGCTTTAAAGTTTAGCAGGAAAACTCTTTTATATTAAGAAGTTTGCATTCCGTGCTTCAAATAATGCTTATTTTTATCGAATGTTAGGTTTCAAACTTTTTTCAGCTGTCAAAACAATCCGCAGCCCGCGGCCCTCAGTACTCACGCCTATCCGAATTCTGACAGATCGCCGGGCGCCCGGCGCCCGGCGATCGGATGAGACGGTTATGTGAACTATGCCACAATTGGGGCTCAGCATATACGAGTACAAGTTCAACTCTAAAACACTGAAAATCTTTTGCTGGCGGCTGCTATGCATTGATCCAAGCAACTTTCATTCTACGACTTTCGAACATTCACAAAAAACAGCTGTTCCATAAAGACGGCCTGCTTGACTCAGTGGCAGTAACTCCAACAATGAACTTTTTTTTATGGACTTTTTTTATCAACTGTTTTTTTTTTTGGGAATTTTCGAAAGTCGTAGAACAGAAGTTGTTTGATTCAAATATCTCAGCCCGCCTGTGAAAGGTCTTCAGTGTTTAAGAGTTGACCTTGTATAGCAGTTTAACTATTATCTATAGAATAACAGGAGTAAACTCTAGCTGCATAGCTTAGGACAGCTTTGTTAGTAGTTCTGCCAATAGTGCCTTTGTCGGTAATCTTGTCCAATGACATAGGTCAATAGATACATTTGCATAGCTCGATGTTTGTCAATGATATTATGATATAGAATAATATTCCTGTTTAAAACAAAACGTAGTGACCTTGAAAATGTAGTGGATTAACACATTTGGATGAAATCTGGGACTCACTTTATTTATTCCAGCTGCTTCTTATTCAGAAAACATCAACAATTCCTGTTGGATAGCGGTTGAAAGCGAGGGAAGCAGCTACTTATAATTTATTTATCTATATTTATAAACCCCGACGTAAAACGAGAGATTACCACTATGTGTGTGTCTGTCTGTGGAACCGCAGCTAATAAACGGGTGAACCGATTCGGATGGTTTTTTGGCGGTGCTTCTTAGACAATTTTTATCAAAATTGATTTAACCATTTCGACTTTAATGGTATTTTAATTTTTAATTTACCTGTAGAGCGGCTCGCCGTCCTGCTCCTTGAACCACAGCACCATGGAGACGTGGTCGTCTCCGGCGAGCGGTTGGATGTCGCACGGCAGCGCTGCCTTCTTGCCCAGCACTCCCTGCGCGTGCGCCGTGGGAACTGGAACAATGACGGAACTTTAGCAAGCCTATCATTGTACAAAAAAAAAACAGGCGAGTTGAACAGGCGAAAAAACAGGCGGTTTAAAACTTGTGCGTAGTGGCTAGTAATGACACGGTGTTACATGAAAACTAAAATTGGGTTTTTGGCCGACCTACTTACCTATATCAGAATCTGAAGCAACAGATATGCTCGATGAAACGGATCGACAGCATTCTGTATGATGCCCGTATCTACCCGTACCGTACCTACCAAAACCGATAGGAATCCGTTCAATAAAAACTCGCCTCGTTGAACTGGCGACAAAGGCAAGGCGCGTTTATAACGGTCAGCATACGTGGTTGCAACTCGTATCACCGGACCAGACCGGACCGCGCATCGTCGTGTAGTGCATAGAGCAGATAGGCATCAGCCAAATATTCTCGCCGACAATAATTGACAGTCTGTGCATGACACGTGCCGGTCCTGGTCGGTGACGGATCGGTCTAGACGCCAGTCTCATACGTTTCAATACAGATAATATTTTTTACCCTGACATGTTCCTAATGCGGTCGTGGTATGGTATGGTGTAGGCAGATATCATTGTGTACTCTATGCTGAATGGTACAGTAATACTTAAGGGTGTTCTTCTACACGTCAAAGTGAACAACTTCTAGAACACGCGTTTGCTAAATTCGAGAAAGAAAATATCGAATCTCCATAGAAAATTGATCACGCGAATTCTGTATCATATGGAGCCTGGATATTTTTTCTTTTATTTAGCAAACTTGTGTGCTTGTATTTTGACGTGTAAAAGAACACCATTCAGAGACACCTTGTAAAACACATAGTTAAGGTTGTGCCATAGTAGATGTGACTCGTAAATTAAAAAGTGTGAGGGATGTTTTTGTCAGGTTTAAAGATGAGTTTTATCATAATTTTAATTTGAAATACATATTACACCAGTTAAATACCAGTTAGTACCAGTTAGATAGAAAAGGGATGCTGAGATGGTTCGGACACGTAGAGAGGATGGATGAAAGACGATTGACGAAACAGATTTATGAGGCGAGTGTGAATGGACAAGCTGGTAAAGGTCGACGTAGGCGAACGTATCACGATCAAATCGAAGACGTTCTCAATAAAGGCCACGTAAAAAGTACCCGCAACCGACGAGCTTGTATGAAAACACTTATGAAAGTAGAAGAAGCGAAAGACATATGTCAGGATCGTAGCAAGTGGAGGGATGTAGTCTCTGCCTACCCCAATGGGAAAGAGGCGTGATAATATGTATGTATGTATTACACCAGTTCTGTGAAATCTGATACTGGTAAGCCAAAACGGAAATAAATATTCTGCTGTTCGGAAACAGATCCTCTTTGACGCTTCAAACATTAATTTACCATTACGAAATTCGCAGAAACACTCATCGCTTGAAAATTCATTTCAAAGCTTCAGAAGCGCATTCACTCTGCCATCACCTTTGTCATTCGAAGAACTTATAATGAAAGTTGTATGAAAGGCTTATAGAAGTATGAGAACGTATGAAAGGGTGTGTGCACTATGCTTGTTCAGTTGCGATGCGACCAAAGACGGAATATACTAAAAGTTACTCTCAGTTCAATATGATAATGTAGGTCTTACAAGCTTTTATTTACATTGCAAAAAATTAACGTTAAATAAACGTTTCCAACTCATAGCTTCCCACTGGGAAAATCCTGTGTCAGAGATGCCATGGCACACAAAGACAAGGACAACAAATACCCAGACCCAGAACAGATATAAATTCATCATTCAAATATCTGCCCGGCCGGGAATCGAACCCGGGGCATCTAGCTTGTAAGGCGGATGTAAATATTACCGCTGAGCCAAACAGGTCGTCAATTCGTGACTTATATTTAGTTAATTTGTTTGGGTCAAATCATGCAACTAAATTTTGTACCGCCCGATGTCCAATCGATTGTAAATTTGGTTACACATGTAAATGGCAAAGCAATAATAGCTTGATTAAAAAAATACATATCTACTTGTTTTCCAATTAGAATTCTCATCTGCTCCATTTGTCATGTCAGTGGGAGGGGGTGTTAGGAAATTAAGTTCCTATCGACTCATTGATTGTCGCGGATACTGAGAACATATCGTTTTATTCATTCGTATTCTCTCATACTTTAGTTTTTAACAGTTACAAAACTCTTGATTAAAAAAAGTGACTCGATTTTGAAGTTATTCATATAAAGTATGAAACACGAACGTGGATCACTTCTTCTTTACAATAACTTTATACACACGCTTTACGTTTAATACAGCCTTCGAGTGCAGTCTTAGCTTGAAAACAGTTTTAAGTACAAAATTAAATTGCACCTTAGATTCTAAAGAGCTGAAACTGGCGGAGACGGCGCGAACTACAAAGTAAGGCCCTTCAGTACTTTGCATAAGTATATGGGAATTCACCAAGCTTTCCTATCAAGGAAATATCTGAGATAAGATGAGTTCGGAGTTGGGGAGCTCCGAACAATGTTTTCGATTAGATTTACGCGTTTTGTTTACGTAAGGAAGTTTACTCTTGGTTAAACAATCTTTGCAAATTGTGTGGGTAAAGAATTATCGAGTAAAAGTGTTTGTGAAACGAGTGTACTTGTAATTGATAAAATAAGCGGTGGTTAAAAAACAGAACCATTTTGAGCCTGAATTTTAATAATGGTTTCCGTACCTAAGTACTACTCATTTAGTTGCTGCATCCATCACTTTTGTGAACTATCTCACAACGTTTTTACTCATCATAATTAAAACAAATTATAATCAGTAAGTTTCTACTTTCTCAAAATCCTATATCCAATTACGTTTTCAACCTCCCGCCGTAGCCATCTTTCTCATTTACCAACTTTAACTTTTAAACCAGAATTGATAAAAACTTTTCCCTTCAAACACTCTGCTGTAATTTAATATCCTTTTTACAGCCTAATTTTTCTGAAAGGAGTCAAACTCCTATCCAAGTCAAGGACCGAGATATTGCGGAGCTTCAACTTGGTGATAATAGTAAGTTAGATGGTAACTTACGGGAAGGGGTTCTAAAGTTACAGATTGTTATGAAGGTCACGCAGCGACTCGATTACAAATTGTTATCATTAAAACTACGTAATAGAAGCTTTTAGTGTCTGGGCGTAGGTCGGCTAGTCTTCTTGCCCGGATTTTCTATCAAATTGTGGGAATGAGTTTTTATAGTATGACCCTTAACCCTACTGTGTTTAGGATCTATATCGAAAATAGATGCCGTGTGTTTATTTTAGAACAGTGTCATAATTCAGTAAGTAAAATAAAAACCAAATCATGCGCAATGTTTAGCAAAAACATTTTTTTACCGAGAACTCAGTGAAACGCGAACCCAACCTGAATCCTGGCGAAAAGTTACCTAAATAATACGTAATGACGTGTATTTACGTCCGTCCTCACAATAACGCTCGACAAATCCAAAAGAAACGCCGAGCTTTGTTCAGGACCAACGTAAATCTCGGAGCTCGATCTCCCTTCACCACCCCATTGCTCATATCGCAGCTTAGATTAATCTTTCCAAGTATTCACTCCGTACAATTTCCTTAAGCAGAAATAATTGAAGTCCGCGCTTGAACCTCGTGCCGCGGAGTGTACTCGGCGACGCGTGACGCGCGGCGAAGTGCGACGTCGCACGGTGTCGCGTCGCTGTCGCCATGATAACATTCAGAACACTCGGGTTTCACGTAAAAAATTAAAGCCGAGAATTCGTAATTTGAGATCTCATTTCGAAATTATGTTGCGCTCTCAAGTTGTTTGATTGGATGAGTGTACAAAAGCTGGAGTGATAATAAGGTGTATTAGGGGAACTTAATTTACAATTTTGATACTTGAGTTGTGAAGAACTTTGTTTATTCAAGGTCATGCTTTAAATAAACCTTAAACCACTGGACTAAAGTTACAATCACCTTGTACCTTTAATAACTGTTTTAAACTACCATATGTGTCCAAACTTTTGAAGCATAGTTTACGAGTTAGTACATTAACAAAATGCCTAAGAAACTCTTACGCACTTAACTAAATTAAGAAACTTTTCAGACAACCTGAAAGTTTCAAATAAGTATTTTCCTAAGCCTTTAAGTTATTCCAACGAACATTTTATACCGTAATACAATCAAATCGAGAGCTCTAAGATACCGCATAAATTGTGCTAAAGTGATATAAGTGGTTGGTCGGAAGTTGTACTCGTAGTCCAATCTACTAACAACGAAACCACAGAATAGGTGTTAGTACTTCCTATGCGAAACCCAACCAAATCGCGCGATATACAATAACATGTAGAATGTATGACCGCGAAGGCGCCTACACCTGGCCGGCTAAACCAAGCGGTGAGTATCGGTTTGCATAAATTGTATTTATCATAAAACTTCATTTTATGCAGGTTTTAATAAATACCTTAACTCTATGGCTATTACTTTTTATTTCAAATAAAGTTTGATGAAGATTATCTGCATATTTATTGTTTTATTAAATTTAACCACTATTGTAAAAGCATTTTCAAAGAGCTACAGTTATACATTTACATAAATATTACTGGTACTGTATGACATGAAATTGTAGTAAAATCAGTGTTATGACTATCGTATTTTATGCATTTCGAAGCCATTACTTTATCCGCCGTAGGTGCACAATAAAATTTATGTGTTTCGAATCTATACCTTTACTACCGTACACAATAAAATCTAGTAAGGACTTTGTATTCATGTAGTGGCAGACCGAAATATACGCACACACATTAACTTGTGCATAGGAGTAACACGTACAAACGATTGTGGCTAGAGTAGCGAACAGAGGACGCAGTAAGGATACACAACAAACAAAGCACATACATGCACAACAGCAACACAACAAACACAACACAACCGCCGCAGCACGGCTAACAGATGCACAACAGCTACGACAACAGTACGGATAGCAATAAAACTCAAGGAGCAGAGTTACTCATAAACACAAGTGACACGACACACGATGAAAAATTAGAGAGAAAACAATGAAAAATGAACCCTGAACTCCTGACAAATTACAAATGATTTTTTTGTGTCTTGGTTGGACGACTATCTGAGGAGTGGTAGAATCACCGTAAAAAACAAGTCTGGAACATTAGTGTCCAAAAAGAAGGGACTAAAAAACTCACCAATGGGTGGTCAAATGATTGATTTTGACGATGGTCAACTAAGTACAATAAGTGAAGTAATACATATGCTACAAGTCCATACTGTTATTAAATGTACGGACGTGTCCCGAGGGCAGTACGGTACATGTACCTAAACATTGCATGGCGAGCACCCTTAACTTGAGGAAACTACTGCTTAATCTGCAACCCTTACAAATGTTTGTGGCTTCAGTTACGGTACAGTAGTGCAGCCACACTAGTTTTACATCTTTACAACCTCTAGTCTGCGCTTTTACTTTTGTATTTAAAGTTTATTTTAATATTCCCAAATCAATGTTTTGTTACAGGTGTTTGAACTAACTAAAAAAGTAAGTATGTTCAATTTTTAGGTCCAAATTCTAAATTCTATTTCTCACTACAATTTAGAATTTGGATCTGTATGTTACCATGAAAACCACTGGTCAAACTTGGACAAGATTGGCCCAGAACCGCGATGCGTAGCTTACAAGAAGAGAGGCCTATGTCACAAAACATGGCGATGTCTTATGTCTACGAGTACCTATATATTCATCAGTAGCCGATTACGGGCTGATAATAACAATGATGATAATGTACTACTATTGTTATTATTACAATACAGTATCCAGAATGTCCTAAAATGCGCGCCGCGATAAAATCTTCTCGTATTTTTTTGTCATGAGAACGGGACAAGGCTATGTGTAAGTACAGCTGTCTCGATAAAAAGAGTCAACAAATTTTCCACGTCCTGCTTGCTAGGCGGGCATGTTATGACTCTCAGGCACACGATAGCGCCATTGCTTCAGAAGTTTCAAGTTAGTACATAAATATCATCACGATAAACAATATCACGTAGAATGTTCGAGGCACGGCGTTATCTGTGTCGAGTGGGACATACAATATGGTTCACAGTACACATAAGAGTAAAGGCATCTACACACTGTAACTGGTTAAGAGCAAGCCGTGTTTGGTAATATCGTCTGTTTGGTGCGTTTCTTGTAATACAGAATGCGTCGGGATCGCCGCACCGCGTTCTACCCGCGACACTCTGACCTGGTTTTAGTGTGGAGAAGCCTTTACAATTTTCATGGCATGGTGTGGTGCCCTTATCGTACCCGAACTGTTACCTACAGCTGTACTCTTACAAAGCCGAACAAGGCAATATCTGCTATGGCCTTGTTTTGAACAGAAATTCCATTTATTTCGCCATTTCAATAAAACAGTAGTCTAGACACGTTTAAGAAAATATTTTCAGTTTGAATGGACAGCCAGAGATGAAAGGGTTTTCTTCATTTTCTCTATAATTTAAAGAAATAAACATGAAATAAAATATACCTACTCCGAACCGTTGCTAAGAAGGTTTTAGCGATTTGTATACCTCGTTTGTGGCTAAATTAGAATTTTTGGGGCCACAGAGATAATCTCGAAATATGAGCCGGTATATAAAAGATCTAGGTCAGAATACGTATGTGTAGCGATTGGGATTTGTGGTTTGATTTCTTTCTTTATTTATTTTGAAAGCATTCCTTTGTATGTAAAAATTTGATGTCAGCCGTGCATTTTATAGCCTCGAGGGGAGCCGCAGACCGTAGGCTGCGGGTTCCCTCACGAGATAACCTTCCGCATTCCTCACATTTGGAAATCAGAACGAGGCTCCATCTCCGCGGCTCATCACTAAAACAGCGGCCTAAATAAAATATTATTACGCTTCATCTCTCATTCGCTGCGTAAACATTCACTTTACCGCATTGTAGTGGCAGTAGAACGGCTGCGACGAATCGTCTGCGATTGACTCACTTCCCTACTTCCACGCACGTAACATAACTGATCCTGTTAGCCTAGCGCATACGAACAAAATATTACCTGAAAGCCTGATAATGCACTACCAATAAGTGTACCAATGTTAGGCTACCTACACTATACAGACTAAATTGCATATTATGACTGTACTAACATCAACAAAGAATATTTTTAGGTTATACCTGCAGCATAGCGTAGAGTCGAAAATTAATTAATAGCTGCATCCCGTAGTTTCACCCCCGATCAAAAGGTTAACCGGGGTAAAGAGTAATCTATGTGTTAATACAGACCATGAAAGACCTTCATTCCAAATATCATGTAAATCCGTTAAGCCGTGTTAGCGTTTAGTGGTAATAAACATACAAACTTAACTTTAATAATATTAGTAAGATCGGTTTAAATACGCATCAGTGGAAAGATAAACAAATCAAAGTGGTCATTTATTGCATCGTTCGTATTTCGCAACATTATACTTTTCGTATTCAAGGTTTATCGCCATTTCCTCTCTCGCAATCTTACGCCCCAGGTTACGTCCGGACTGAGCTACTGTACAAACAATACTGCGATTTTACGGCCTCTTGATGGAGAAAATTATGGGCGTATATTTTCGATTTGCGTCTGCAAACAAAAGAGACAAACAGCCGGATGACGGATGTTCGGACGCGCTTTTATAACTTGTTACATTATGGATGGGCTCATCTGAGGTCTGGGCCTTACGGCTTAGTTAAGGCGAGGCGAATTAAAGATGTTTCCTCGTTTTATTGGAAAACTTTTCGTATATGCGGTCTCGGTTGTGTTCGGTAAAGGTTAAAGCAGGTTCCATTCAAACGAAACCGCATCGAACCTTTTCGGTGGAAAAGATTGTGATAAAAAATACACAATGTAGGTGGACGAGTGGGATTTTTGTTGTGCTTCGTATGAAAGAGCCGTTTTCCTTATTGGGCTTCTTTAAATAAGACAGATAATGTTTGCACGTTACCGTTATCTGTGTTGAGTTAAAACAAATTGTATTTTCATTACTTATGGAAATGCTTCATTGATTGAGTAACTCTAACGAAGCATTTGACATCGTCTGTTTGATGTTTGATGAAGATACTTAACTGGCTTGGGAACGTAGTGGTTTCGTGTTCGAGAACAGACAGTATGTTGCCGACATGTGTCGTTTCAGCTCACATGTACTACGGCTACTCGAATAGCGTAGTTGCTACGCTATTCGAGTAGCCAAGTAGCAAGCAATACTTGCTGTCGCCTCGTTCACGTCAACTTAACAAATCGATAGAACGCAGCAGATACCTACCCGTCAGGCTTAACTGCTATTTATAGATCAATTTGTCGTACTTAAACCGTCCTATTATAAATCGCTATTCCCTTTGACAGGCCACGCAAACTGATGACATTGTAATGTAATAAACTCGAGCTTTGAGCGATTTGATAGACGCGCGCGGGGCGAGAGGGGAGGGGGGGGGGGGGGTTGTTAGTTTCATTTCACCCCGCGAGGTTCAAATGGGAATGTGATACGATCGCAATACGACAATCTGAATACATTACCGGGCTAAGGCAGGTGGCACTTAAGTGGAGCAGAGTGGCTGTAAATTGAAATGCAATCACTTACTACGTCGAAGGCATCAAGTAGATCGGTATCGCGGAATATGACGTAAGACGCTATAAAAATGACGAAAATGACGAACAATTTGGTGAAGGATCGCGTGAAGAATAAAATATGTGCCAGATGTTTGTAATAGCTGCTCGTCATGTCTTCCATGCTTCACTCACATCAACGCTCCTCATTAATTGAAACATGTTACTTAATACCTACACAATTTGTTGTTTTTCTTCTCCGCCCATCTAAACTTTCGTGGATATAACTATAGTACGAGTAGGTAATGTTGTGTAATAAAATATACCACTTTTCTAATTTACGTAATTTCTTCAAGTCTCACACGACTCTCCTAGGAGCCAATTGAAAACATCAACAGACTTTAAAAAGTAGATTGGTCTATTCCAATAATACTATTTTCCCTATAAAACATCTCTGAGTAAGCAGTCCTGGCGCGCTGCCCGCTGAATCCGATATATGTATTTAACTTTAAATTCATATTTATATGTCTTCATTTCCAACTTATTTGGCGTTATTGATCGTATCCTATTCAAACAAAGGCTGGTTAACTCTGTTAATTATAAAGTTTTTGATGGAAAATGCGTCATTTATTACGATTGACTGTTTGTCACCGGTCTGTGGCGAGTGGTCGGTCACTGCACAGCAGTCGGACGATGAGTGGAGCTGTGCGTGTGACGACCAAAGTTATTGAAGTTAGGAGTTTGAATAAATTAACGTGAAAGTGGGGAAGGACCCTTTAGCTATGATTTATGAATGTTTGTTTATAACGTGGACTTAGAGTAAGCTGGGTTTTAGAATCTGATGTTACTATCATTTATTATTACGTAGAATATTTTCAGCAGTTTCAGGCGTAATTTTCCTGTTTCCTTGTTTTACCTGGCATGCATATCCAGCCATGGTATTATTTTTCAATCTTGGACATAACTTATTTCCTCAGACTTATTTAATACTAGCTGACCCGGCAGACTTCGTACTGCCATACAGTACTTCTCTATGGTACTGCCTAATTAAATATAAACACTGCATAAAACACTATTTACAATTTTATACTTATAATATATTACAATTATTATAGGTACGACTTTGTTTCGTGTATCAGTTGACAAAAGCAAACTCATCCATGAAAAAAAAAAACACTGACATTGACAGTTTGTTGTTGTTTCAACTTTTTTTTATTCAGTTGACAAAAGCAAACTCATCCATGAAAAAAAAACACTGACATTGACATTTGATATAAAACAAATGAATGAACTATTCGATTTCGTTTTCTTTTTTTTGTTTTATCTGTGCTCCAACGCACACTGTTTTGATAGATATGATTGAATTTGAACTTTGTACAGAGGTAATAAAGTGCAAATTGACTCTTGGACGTTAGGAACATACCTACATTGCTTAAAAAACAGTGAGTGCTTGCAATTCAATATGAACTTTATACAATAGCAATAAAGCTCGTTTTAGTTAGAAAACGTTTGTATGGGAAAAAGAAAAGGGCTGTTTTTAGGGTTTTTCAATATTTCTGAGAGATTTTCTTAATATTTTTTTCCGTAAGAACCTTCTCCTAATAATAACAAATACAACAAAAAAAGAATTAGTGAAATCGGTCCAGCCATTCACGCGTGATGCCGGGACCAAGGAAAACGGGTTCCATTTTTATATATATATAGAAGATAAATTTCAAACTTTTTTCTTATTTTGGTGTGATACAGTTTCGTCCACACTGGCTAGAACTACCTGTTAAAGAGCTCTAACAAGGTATCAATTATCTTAACAGAGACGCAAATGTCTCTGCCACAGTCGACTTGGTTTGACTTGGCGAGTGTTCTAAGAAGGTCAACGTCACATCTTAGTAAAGTACTAAGTAAACTGCTACATTTTCTTCAAAATTCAAATTGCGTACTGCTTAAACTTTGACACCAGATCTAGCCGCTCGGCCTATGCGAACCTACTTTCTATAATCTTTATACGAGTACCTGTCACAATTTTTGAAAATGAAGCATATTGTGATTTTGTTATACTTCCACAAAAATATTCGGTTATTATTGAGTCGAAAATTCTGACTTTAGTTTTTGTCACATTTGATGATTTTTTTCAAGGAGGGTTTGCATGCGTGACGCGCCTGTGACCACATCCTGCCTGGCATTAAAACGAAATGTTCTTAAACCACGTTAAATCACCACCACGTTAATTTTCATAGGTAGGTATATCCTGGGGTATATCCTGGGTTTTAGACCGAGAAGGCATCGTAGTAAGATCCCTATATCGGATACGTGACAGTATTACAGGTATTTATAAACTTATTTTTTAATCTACGTTCTGTTTTGTTATCAGTAAGGTATGTATATGTAATGTGCCGTTCTGTATTTCTATCTCACCAAGTACAATCAGCAGACTGTAAGACAACGAACACAACTTGTTCATTGAATAAATTACTAATATTACACGCAGAAGTTGCTGATTAAAAACTCCGACTATAAATAGCATCAACGCAGTATCACTCAACTGAATTAGCTCGGTTCACTGAAGCTGTGCTTGGCTTACACGTTAGCTTGGCTTATTGGGTTAATATTAATCAGTCACCGCGAAGCTTTTCCTGCGAACTATGTATGAGCCACTGAGAAAATTAAGACGTGCCCTTATTACACGTTCTTGTTTTAAGCACGTGAACATAATACTTTGTTTTATGTACTCGTATAAAGAGCGGAAACAACCGTCTATAACTATAATAGTCGTCTATGATTATTAATATAGGTAAATCAGTAATACAAACCTAACTACTAATATAATATATGTATACGATGCTTAGTAAACCCGGTGATGTTTGTATAGACTCCCTTTTAAAACGCCCCATGTTGTAGATCGGAAAGAAGAACTTCAAAAGCAAGTCGTTCCACCTCTTGTAGGTCCGCGAAAGAAATAATAGACCGTGACACATACAGACAGACGAACGGATGCACACACCCCGCTGTCTCACCATAAGGGTTCCTTTTTACCATTTTGATACGGAACTCTAGAAATGGTTACCGGACGGTACGGGATTTCCAGCATCGCCAGATGATTTATCAAGTTATCACTCACACTTGTGTTCTACAAGGGTCCGTTACTAAGTCCTACTAAAGCTACTTATAGACTAACACAGGTTTTCGCCCGTACTCGTATGTTTGTAACAGAGCTAGAAACATTTCAAATTAAAGGGTAAGGTTTACGTCGCAATAAGGTACATATGACCTTGAGAATGTTTTTGGGTTGCTTAAAACTCTTATAATATTAGGAATTAAGTATAAAGCACTGCGCCTTGTGATTTCACTCGCTACCCTATAGAAACCGTTGTTTGTTCTGGAATAGTAGCCTATTTATAAATCTAGGGTATAACTATAAATTACGTCCACAGCAAATTTTTGTTTCTGATATTTGCGTGATTGCGAAACCAAATCTTCATACACGAAATTTTCAGAATTACAATATCAGTAGGATTAATTTAATCACTTTCCGATGATTTATAAAACTTTTCTCGATTCACAAACAGCTCAGCTTCACTAAAGTAACCCACAATAACCTTCTGTAACTCACTTGCCCTCGAATTATTCCACACAGCAACGCATATCTCCAGGGGCTTGATTCGTCTGGTTTTTGCACGAAATTATTTTAACATAAATAAATAAAATTATGGCTTACTTTATGGACTCTCTAGACGAAGTTTCGGGTTCTAGAGAAATAGTGAATCAAATAAATATGGCCCCAATAACATCGAATGACAGATACCATTTTTGTTCGCATCGGTAACGTAGTGACTGTTATCTAATCTGTGCCATCGGCTCTGGAAGTATCTCGTTTGGTATAGCAACAGTATACGTTCGAATATTACACAAATATCCTCGTGTTCTTAAATTATAATATTTGTATTTTGACAATAAACTGTTACAAATACATACATTATGTTAATATTACGTTACAGTATCGAATTAAGTCTATTGTTACAGTATGCAAAAGTAAAACCATTCCAATTTTAATTTTACGCAGCCAGTTCTCGAAATTACTCCAACGACAAAAGCACTCAAATACGTTTGATGATGACAGGTCCTGGTGTTATGAAATAAATAAGTGAAATTCTAGAAAAAAAGGTTCGTCGAAAAACGGCAACAAATAATGTGGGCCTTTGCCCAACAAACACATTTATCAGGGAAATAAAAGTCGTTTTTAGCATAGCATCAGTACCTTTAGAACAGTATTTTTATTATACAAATATGAGGAAAAGGTATGCTAAGAAAAAAACAGCTCATAGTGGTTTTCACACATTTTCGTCTACTACGACTTAATTTTTACGTGAGTATTCCCGTGTTTAATTATAACAAAAATGAGCTCATAGTACCTTATTATGAACCTTTGTTTATAATGGCATCCACCCGGCATTCGCGAAAAATAATCAGCTGTACCATAGAAAAATGTCAATGACACATTGTACATGTATGGAACAGCTGAATTTTTTTTTCCGGAAATTCCGGGTTGATCTCATAGTAAAAGTTGTTTATGAGTACTATGAGCCCTTTTTGGCTTAGCCCTTTTTGGCTTAGCCCTTTTTGGCTTAGCATACGCTTTTCTTAGAACCTTGTATTTCACGAAATCAAACAAAACCAAACTTCTGCCACAGCTCCGATAAAATACTGTTTACTGTTACCTACTCGACGATTCAATTTCCCTATTTCTGCAGTCCAATACCTGCTTCTGAGAAGTACCTAACCTCTAGAATTGCAACTCTAGAGAGTTTTGTATCGACGTCCCGCAGTGCAAGCCACTTAGTGTGTTGGCTTTAAATGGTAAAATCTGTTTATTTTCTTTCCTTCTGTTACTTTTGGAGCATTATAAAAGCCAAAATTATGAGTGTAGGTGCGTATGATATGTTGTGTTTGTATGTGTATGTTTGTTATTTTTTGCGCGTTTCACAGATTTCATAGAAACGTGCAATCTGGGACAGCTTATAAATAAATAACAAATACAAAAAATACGTTTTTTATAGAATAGATGATAAAACCGTGGCGCACAACGAGTTAGAGGAAATGTCACTAAAATTTGTCCATCTTGTGAAACCTACTTATGTAAATATAAACGTATTTACACAAAGGTAAAAGCTTTTTGTAGAAAGCAAAACTAGTTTACCTACCTCTGAAAAAATAGGTCAGTTCCAGCTCAGAGCCTCACAAGAACAAAGGGCTGATACACAAAAACAAGGGTATTAATGTCCCTAAACAATGCTGCTAAGTTTAATGAAGTATTCATAGATTCATAAACTTGTCCTTATGGGTTTATTATGCGTAACAAGTACAGTGGCGAGACAGTGCCGGCGAGTACTCGGTTTGTATAAACAGTTTGATGAGGCGAGACAGTCACTGGAACCGTGATTTGTTTTGTTTGCCCAGTCGAGCATGCCTTATTACTGTCTCGCCACTGTACTCGTTACGTGTAATCAACCCATAAGCAGTTTGACGAGGCGAGACAGTCACTAGAACCAAGATTATTTGCTCGGCCGAATATGCCCATTTACTGCCTCGCTATTGTACTCGTTACGTGTAATCGCCCCATTAAAGTTGAGAAACTTGTAGAGTGGGTGTTGCAAAAACATAAGTACTGTGTCTGTAGAAGCCCATTAAATTTATAAGGTTGGTGCTAACATTGTCCCAACATTTCCTAGTAGTGTTGCTTCAGTAAGCACGCTAGAAAGGTACCGGTGTGTTTCTATACAGTGCTTTTCGTCAGGCATAGAGGCAAACTACTATTCTAAAATACATTTCGACATACACTGAGAAAAAATCGCATCTGAATTCCGCTAAAAGAATGATGAATCCACCTAAATTACGGAGCACACTGATATCACAAAATAAAACGATGATTAGCACCAGTTTTTACGGTGACAACTATAATAACTGGTGCTAATTACTAATTAGGCCACATAACAAAAATGTATAACTACGACAAAATATGCGAGTCCAATAATATGACTACAATATAATTCTTACGGCAAAATTAAGTAGGAACCTATGCAGAATAACTTTCTGACATACAACATTAGGCGAATAAATAGGACACCACAAAGTATTAAGTAAGTAAAGAAAACTACATGTCCGAAACACGAGCGCGGCGCTAACTTCGTCTCGAACCGTACGGTCTTCGTAATCAAGTCTCGCTCACATCCGGCTACAAGCCCTAGAGCCCGTCATATGCTAATATCCATTACGCAAAGTTAAATAACTTCGCGAACAGCCTACCAGCCTAATCCAAACCCCAAAGTTAGCCCTGAGCTCGTATCGATACAAAACATTACAGTTTTCTAACAAGCCTGACGCTTTAGCCATTAAAAATTCAAAACATGTAATCCAAAACAAGTTAAGATACTTGCAGACCTTCCGTCGCCCTGAGGGCTTGACGGACTTTAGAATATAGGTGTGAAAAGGGTCACAGGGGGCTTTTGCCCTCGGAATAATGATGGACTGCGGGAAAGGAGGCCATGTAATAAGATGATGAAAAAACTCGCGAGGGAATCACAGGCCTGCATGGATTATGAGATAAGGGAGCGATCGCAGCCCGGGCTCGTTATCAGAGCGCCTGTTGTTTGGGGTTTGATTTAATTTGAATCAAAGGAGCTGTGTGGAGAACGTCTGATTCGCTCTTTCTTCAGTAAAATGTGTGTTCTTTGTATTATTTTTACAAATGAATTAAAAGGTTCTTCATAACCATGCAAAGTCTCATAAGTAGATACATAGTTTCACAATCACTATCTGTATATGGATATCGGAACCATCGCGGGTTACACGTGGACGAGATTACCTGAGACGTGGGAGACCCGCACGAACGAAGAGAAGCCTGTATCGACCCAACAGCTCGATGCAGGCTGCCGATGATGATGATCTAATGAGTAGTTACCTATTCATTTCAAAACATATAATTTCCACATCAATGTCTTCGCTTTTCCTGAAAGTAACAAAAATGCAATGCAAGTGAGTACGCACTTAATGTTATGCTTTTGTTTCGTTTTGTTTCGCTTCTATCTCATGAACCAACTCTAGCTACAGTATTACATAATGTGAGTGTGCATTATCGCATCAAATTTCACTAAACCATCTTCCCGACAATAAAATAGAAGATTAACATTATTTCCAAGGCGTCTTACTCGCGGCGTCAAAATTTCACACAAAGACGCCGCGATGCATACCTAATAGTCCCAAAGAAAGGGCCCTACCAGAGGTCCCTTTAACAACGCTCTGAAAGCAAGAAAAGGGTTTCAATGTAGCTTTTTTTTCAATCCTCCTGTCATGTTATTATTATAGTCGGTGGAAGTGGAAGGTAACTGGATGTCAATTCATATTACGGCTTTTTTATTCGTTTCTGGGGAAATGTGCGCGAAAATTGGGCCCTATCGCAGGTTTGACATCTCTTACACGAAACTTACTCGATGATTTTATGCTTTTTCGAAGGGGATATTACTTTTACGCTTATGTTCGTGGAAGGTTATATTTTGTGTTGTAATTTTCAGGTGAGTTTCTGGGATGTCTCATTGTGTTCATTTGTGGAATACTCATTTTTTGGAAAGACGTTGGTATTTTAGAAAAAAACAAATTAAAAATCCAAAATAATTTATTCAAATAAGGGTACATCAATGTACACTTATGAATGTCAAATACAATTTTTATGAATAAATTAATACACAATAAATTAAATGTCAAAGAAAATAATATTAATAGAATGTCAAAAAATTATATAAAATAATTGCAATGTCAAAAAAATATCAATAACTACAATAGTAGGTATAATTAGTCAAGTATTATTATTACAGTCTAAATACAATTTTCGTAATGAGACTTTATCACAGATGAAGTCGAGTTGAAACAAAGGCATTGTTCTATTATGTGTTGTGAGACGCCTGAAAACAGACAGTTTCATTGGAAAATGGGAATTATTAAAAAGCTAGTTTAGCAATGTAATTTTAAACCTACTTTTTAGTTTTAACATTAAAAATAAGTTGATATATTTTTTTTTAAATAAACTTTTATTTTGTAGTCATTGGAGTTACACAGGCATACCAAATTTCAGCTCAACCGGACATCGGAAAGTGGTTTAAAACTAAGTTGCAAGATTTGACCCACACTGACAATATCGTACGTACGAGTTAGATAATAAGAATAACTAACACGGCTAGTAAAAAATATAATATAAGAGGTTTTAACGTCTATTTTCTATTCATTATTTAACAAACTAGGTACTTACTATCTTAAAATATATAAAAAGATCGAACTCGTTAGAATTAAGCAAAGCTAAAAAGTTTCAGTTCGCAGAAGTCTATTGATCTTAGACCAATAAAGTAAGGTCGTCCTTTGACAGCATCGTAAAACTTAAGCTCCACGTCAGATAAACCTAGAAAGAAAGATGGAGCTCTGCGCTAGATTTGGGTGAGGCCAAGAATTCTCTAGTTTCTCACGTACATACACAAGACGCACACATTGACATATCAATAACGTATTCGCGGCTCGGTAGAGCTTGTGGACGTACGCGTGAAAGTAGAGGAGTTCTTTACTTCATTCAAATCAAACGCAGGCACGCAGCGCTTCGTTTCTCTTTGGGTTTATCTGGGGCTCCACCAAAACCTTTCAAATACCCCAAGTACCTATTCCATTGATGAAGGTTCCACGAAGGCTGACTTCAATCGAGTTATCAAACGATTCATGGAAACTGTTATGAGATATTAACTGAAAAGTGTTTATGTCTCTAATTAAACGTTCTAGTTTCATTGTTACTTTGACTTCAAACTGAATTAAACACTTTTGGCATTAGGTACTTGTACCTACAAGTTGCTTAGATTGGTAAATGTCTTAAAAATGTAGTGCGCAGTACTAACTAATGTATCTTTACATTAAGCTGTGTGTCTAAGTAAGGACCTTTGGCTAGATTTCTAGCTAGAACAATTTCTTTCTTCAAAAATTTAAAATTTTTATGACACGTCAAAATCGTAATCGCAAAAAACACTTGCTAAATCCAACTTAGTACAGAAAGAAAATTTTATATACTCGTATCTTTGTTAAAATATTTTAATTAGAGATATAAAGAAAATTTGTTCACAAATATTTCCCATCCCCGTCCCAAAATGGAAAAATGCGGGTCAAACAGAGGTAAGGCTAATTTACAATGTTCCAAGAGATAATTTATAATCTAATTTGCGGCAAAACCATAATACCCAGGTACAAATATGTAAGTAACCTAGTTAAGGCGCATGTCGCCGGTCCATTCCGGGGCAGTGAAATATGCCGGGATTCTGTAAACATACCCAGGGTCGAGATTGAGGATCCTCTTTGCGACCCGGAGCGTCCCCCGGGACCGGGGCAAAACCGACAGCCTTGCCAAATACTCGAAAATATAGTGGTAATTTTAAAACTGTAGGGACGAGCTCCTGTAGGTACCGAGCGACTTGGATGCTAGAGATTGAGATCGGTTTGTAGGTCATAGGTTATGTTTCGGTATATGGTTGCTATGAATTTACAAGGGTATCGTTTTATTAAAACCCAGTTTTAATAAATAAAAGATACAAAAAACTACTGAAGACTAAGATAAGATAGAGAAACTCTTTATTATTGACAACAGAAATTACTAGCAAAACGTCAACTAAACGTACTCGTATAGCTGACTACGACGACCTCTTTCAAATAGGCTATTAAGCATCTCGTTTACATGTAAAGTACATAGTTTGAATGTTAAATGAAAAATATTATTTTTAAGTATATGTGTAAAACAATTTAAATTACTTTATATTGATAGTAATATATTGTATCTCATTGTTTGTTACAAAATATTCTACATCAAACAGATACAGAAAAGCACACAAAACTTATGATTGTGGTAAGTATGATTACCGTAAATAAGAATCATTTAACTCGGAACCCGCTGTAACAATCCCTCCTACACGCTACAATCCCCGCAATTCAAACAATAAAATAAACCCTCCTTTGAACATAATTAGGAATTCTATTTAGGTCCATTATCGGGTTCTTGTAAGGCCGACTGCACATCGTCAGTCGCGGACGGAAAACAAATAATCGAGCGGCCGATCGCAACCAACTGGGGTTATAAGAAACCAGCGCCTGTTTACACAAACGGCGATTGACGATTCCCTAATCGTCAGGGGACGAGCGGGTTTTAATTACTGTGTTTCGATTGATCTTGATTCTACCTCTATAACCACATTTTTTTTAATTTAGTTCAGGTACTGAAAATGTTTATGTATAATGTAAAAACAATATTATAGTGCAATAATATTTTAGAGAAATCTCTAGTTCTATTTCAGAAATTTTTAGTAACATAAAACAACATTTTCAATCAGGTACTATCTATACACACATATAGAATAAATAAATAAACGTTTCACACTCATAGCTCCCCACTAGGACTAAATCCTGTGTCGGGGATGCCATGGAACACACACAAAGACAAGGACAACTAACACCCAGACCCAGAACAGATATTAAAATTCACTGCCCGGCCGGGAATCGAACCCGGGACCTTTGGCTTATAAGGCGGATACACTACCGCTGAGCCAAACAGGCCGACTAGAAGAGAGAGGAGAATGTGATGATGTTGCGTTAATTATCATCATATTTTAGATTAACACTCGGTAGTAGCAAAAAAAATTTAAAAAGTGTGTCTCTAACTTTAGAATGTTTTTTATGTGAAAGTAAATACTGCTTTTTGGTGATGCTAAATTTACAAAATCTACGAGTATATAATAATATATCTGTATTAGCAGTAGGTACATGCAAATGAGTTAGCATAAATGAAGACGCTTGTGACATAATAAATGTATAATGGGATGGCAGTGAACCTCAGTAGCTCCTGTTTCTGTACGTTAATTTAATTTAGCCAGTTTTCCGCTCCCGCCCGTCCCTCGAGCTGCATCATAAAGCAGTGTTTACACTCGCGACCGGCGCACCGCGGGAATACATTACCGGACTTGTGAATGGACAATTTCAGCGTCCATATTGACATTAAAATAATTATGTTTACACCAAGAAACGATTTTTTCTCCACAAACTGTGGGCGATTTGTTTTGTGTACCTTCGCGGGCCGAGACATTGATTAATTACGATCTTTGAGACGATAACAAATAAGTCACGGCTGGGGAGTAAAAATATGGTTCGAAAAAGCTTAAAAGATAACTAATGGTGTGACGTCACAACGTGTAGTCGTCGTGGAATGTGTAGGTTAGGAGGCCTCCATTTTTATATTACACTAATTTTATAAATGACAAAGTTTGAGCAACATTGAATGAAGAAGAGTGTATGTGTATACTTATTTGTTGCTTATTCACGCTGAAACGGCTCAACAAGTTGAGATGAAATTTAACATGGATGTAGCTTATTTCTTGCATTTACTATTTTATTTTAATACGAGCTAGAGTTAAACTTAAACACCTACAGCCTTCAGTTTACGTAATTATTTGCAAGAAAAAAGAAGCCATAAAGTAATAAAAGTTAAAAATAAGACGAATAAAGTCACTTTATTAATCAAACTTGAAAAGGCTTAAACGCAACAGCCCTGAATATAAAATAAAACTTATCCAAGCTTAAAATTCATTACAAGCAATTTGCCGCCTTTGCAGTTGCAGTTAATTTATGGAAGCTCTGATAAATATGCATTATGCAAAGAAAACAAAACTTTAGACATGCTTCTGACCGAACGCTCCCAATATCCACCGAAGCCAATCAAAACCACCCTACAATAACTAGCAAAATTTACCGGAAAATTCAACTTTAAACCGAGCAATATGCATAAATTAGACTAAACAAGTAACTCTTTCGAAATTTCACTTCGATCGCTCATAACTAAATTACGCGAAACAATTACGTAACTTCCGAAGTTACGGAACCTTATCGGAACAATTCGTTGACGAAGATTTTGACGTTTACGTTATCTGAAAGGAGTGGAATCGCAGTTTTTGGGTGTCCCATCTGGGGGGAGAGAGGGGGACGGGGGGGGAGGGATGACAAGAATCGTTTTATGTTAATCTCGTTTTTCATAAGGTGAGACGCGACGCCCAAAAATTAGGAATTTATCGACGATGAGCTCTCGGCGCTATTTCGCTGTAATAGGTTCGCGTGATCGTAGCTAAGGGCGCAGACGCACGCCACCCATTACTATTTCATGGCTCCAAATTAGTGGGAATGGAAGCTAATTAAACACACATTGGAGGAGCAAAATATCTGCTGCTTTTATTACTCTTTTGGCACTTTTCATGACAGGGTATTTTTAAACCCATCAAAATATTACAATTTACAAAACGTAAATATGTAAATGGCTATAAAAAGTTAGAGATCCTCACCGGGTCCTTGTACCGTGACATTTAGTTTATAAGAATATGTGTGTACTGTACATAAGCAATAAATAAATAAATAAGATTTGCAAGTAAAACAAAATGAATTTTTAAAACAGTATCTTTTCAGCTATGCAGGTCCTTTAGTTCTATTATACTTTAGATTATCTGATTAGTTTTAAAATGAGGTTATTTTTTTGCAAAGTTGTCTTAAATAAGCACCCAGCCTTTTTTTATCTCACGTTCTACGTAACTAGCACGCGCCTCGTCACACGAATTTCGTATATTTTTGGACGCGACATTAAAAATTGTCTATAACAAAAAATATTACCAATTTCACCTAAATAAATCGGCTGCTGTGTTTTATAGCGCTATTTTTGTATTTGCTTTATGTTTTACAGCTTATCTTTGACACGTTTCAAATTGCAAATGGATTATAAAATTTTATCAAAATTACAAACGGCTTTCACGTTCAGACATATCGACATGAAGTCTTTAAAAATTTGGTGCTATAGTAAAAAGTATTATAATAATTAAACGTTTCCAAAGATTATGTTTATCCAAGTGTATCAGTTGTTTTTTTTAAACCCTTAATTATGAAAAATAAGTAGGTACTTAATTATGTTTTTTTTTTATGTTTTAGGCGTGTTACAAAAATAAACTTTTACACTTCATTATCATCATCAGCCTATCTTATATGTCCACTGCTGGACATAGTCTTCTCCTTGAATACCATGTTATGACCATGAATATCGCAAACAACAAAGACTAACCGTTCGGAAATCAGATGTTGAGATCATTGGATATTCAAAAGCAAAATAAAGGACTCGTCTTTCAAAAAAATATACCCTTCGCTCTCAAACCGCCACAGAACATCGCATGGACCAAACATACCATACACATACTTTACACTCATGCGTAAAATTTTAAAATTAAATTTCAAATGACACGGCAGGTGCTCTCAGCAGTATTTTGAACACAAAAGAGTCTCCAGTGCGGATTATAATAATAAATTCCGTATTCCGCTCAAACCTCTAAACATGTCAATGGCCACCGCTAAAGGTCGGCGCGTGATTAAAATAATTCCCGTTAATATTCTTCCCGTTAATATTTTCCCGTTAATATTCCCTCCGTTAATATTTTCCGTGTCCTATCTCAAAAACAGAAGATCGTCAGAGCTCATTACGCATTCATTCTGGATTTCCGCGAAGATGCAGTTGGAGGCGTGATGGGGAGTTCGATCACTGCTGTAATCTACTGATGTATTTGTTGAACCACATTTAAATATTAGCTAGGCGTTAGTAAAGAAAACTAATGATGGCAAAAAGTTTGACTAAGTTAGAGCAGTAAAGAAATAACTTTACTTAGTAACACGAAATTACGCTATTTTTAAACTATTTGTCAGTATTGTAATACAGTTCAGCAATCAAAGTTATCCAAATATCCAAGTATCTACGCAAACCGGTCTAAATCTACATCATCTACATTATTATAAATCTGTATTACTACATTATTACAAATCTGTATTTTAATAAAGTGAGAAAAAGTTATTTTCATTCACAACGTAATTAAATCCCCCAGCAGCTCTCCTCCATTTTGAATTACGCCGAACCAGGTAGCAGTAATTAATTTAATAACTCACCCTGGCACTAAAATTGAAATAAACTGCCGAGGTTCACGGTTGTTAACTAAAAATTAGTTTTAATTAGGCTCCGCTTTGAAATAGTTAACGTTTCCGTTAACTATTCAGAGAAAGCCGGGATTGCGAGACAACCTTTATTAGCTTTACAGGTAATTAGGGTGCGCTTTAGATTGAATTGTTTCAAAATTATTAAATTTATTGTCTAAGAAATATTTACCGTTACTTGACTGCTCCAAGGTCTCGATATTTCAATATTTAGAAGTACCTATTATTAGGTCGGTAATATTAGTTTCGTTTTTATTTTTTTATCGCTATCACAAGTGATTTATTTTTCGTTGTATCTGACACAACGATACATATTGAACCGTATAACTCGTATTAAAAAAAACATACAATTTTCTTGATCATCACCACAAATACGTCCTTCGTCTTATATCTCAGGGTGACGAGCGCAGTGCTGTGCCGCGCTGGGGCACAGCACTGCGCTCGTCACCAAATCGCCAAACTGGGCACGTCGGGAATTTCCATCTGCCAAACCAGCAAACTTGTTTGTTGTTGAACACCCTTAAGTATTACTACACCTCTCCGATATACCTTGTATAAGTACTATCTGATACCAATGGGAAAATTCGTAATTTAGTAAGAACCGCTGACTTCAGGGCCACACCCCATGCTCCGTAGAAAGTACACTAGCAGCCCATTAATTTGGCTTGTCTAATCGCAACGGGAATTCTTCTACCCGCCGCGTCGCTAACGACTTTAACTGCATCGAATCCGCGTAAAACCAGTATCAGCCAGTTTATACCGGTATCAACTGGTTTATCTCCGTTAAACATAATAAATCTGTTTGATGTCCGCGTTATGACTTGTTTATGGATTTTGTTGTTGGTTTATATTAACTTCTGATGTATTATGTGAACGTAAACATAAATAATTTAATTTGAGTTATGTCTTTAAGTTTGACTGGCCATTCTCTAATTTATCACGCTAAGTAGAAACTTAGTCTTTTGGATTCGAAAACGACTAAAATAAATCAAATGATTTATTATTATGGAACAACATTTCAATCAACAGTGTTACTCGTTGGGAAAAAGTTCCCAACAGGCATATGTGACACATTTTGGTGTGACTGGTTGGAAACCCTAGGTGGGTTATTGGGTAATTTAAAGGGTTGGGTAGCATCTTAAGTTTGATGAAAATTGAATATTTGTGAATAGTTTTATCTCAACTTTCCTAACTATACGTACGTAAACCTTAGAGAACGTATCATTTATAAGTTAGCATTTTTGTACTATTTCACGAAATAAATTTTAATATAACTTCATAAAACCCCAGACAAAGCCCCACGCAGCGCTTATATCACAAAACACTCGTAAAAGGGTGGCCGTTATAAAAAAGCCCCAGTAATGACGAGTTTATGTAAAGTGTCCGCTGAATGAAGATAACGTGACCCGAAGGGACACCCTTTAGGCGCAACAGATATATTGTGAGCATTCCGACGTACACCGCGCTGTATATTCGACTATTACGAGGATGAAGAACAGCGTTAAGCTGGGACAGATGCAGCTGGAAGCAAGTAAGAAGATTAGACTTTTAAATTTTAAATTAAAAAAAAACCGAATGTTGAAACAGCTAAACCGATTTTAATCAAACATAGCCTAGAACACCCCTGACTAATAAAATTGAAGTAAAGGTGAATTATACACCTCTCAAACAAAAAAAAAAACAAAAACAAAATCGGTTCATCCGTTCGGGAGCTACGATGCCAAAGACAGACTCTGACACTCTTTATCAGTTTTTCTTTACTTTTCTTTTCCATTATTTGCTTCGTAGGTATACTTACAAGCCTACGATCCTACAAGTCTCTCGTAGAGGCGGGTGGGAACTAATATTATTTTCTATCATGACACAAAATGTGCAGAAAAACACAAAACGAAACACTTCATCAAAACAAAGGGGACAGTTTCGATACATAACCGATAAATTGATCCATTGATGTTTTTTTTCTCCAAATCTGCTGTTCTACAGAAAAATATCAATGACATTCGACAAAATGTATGGAACCGCTGATTTTTTGTCGAAGTATACATAAGGGTTTTTATGGATATGATAAGCTTCTTTCGTTTCTTAGCACCCTTTCATGATAATACTGTATAAATACTGTACTATAGCTAGTTAAGATTTCCAATTCCAAAATGATTACTCAACTAGCAACCAGAACATCACAAAAACGGACTTACTAAAAACAACCAGCTCACAATCTCCAACTCGAACCGATCACTTCAAACGAGTGCTCTATCATAAACCACAGGCCGCAGCTCTTACAAAGCCGAAGCTTATTTCGAATAAAAAGTGTATTCTCAGCTTTATGAGGAAGGTGAATGATTGCCGGTGAGAAAGGGCTGGACCCTTGCTCTGATGAAATAGACGGACGCTCGTCTCGGGCTGGGATGGCTGCTCCAAAATAGCACGACGAATAGGTAAGCGTAGATCACGGTCATGTAATATTCATCCTCTAGTGGCCTATCATTTTGGGCTATTTATGGGCTTTTAGTCTCTATTTTTATATTGTAAAAATAGCTTAGTCGCTCTCATATTTTCTTTTTTTTTTGGCATAATGAAATATTTTGTTCAAACTTATTTTAAAAGAAGTTATTCTATGATTGTGTATTATTATATTCTAGTAGTTCTACAGTGTGGTATCGACATTGACAGTCGCTATGAACTTGACTCGTTTGTAAGTTATTTTTACATTGTATGATTCTTTGTGTTGTTGATCATTTCGTCCTAATAGCATTTTAGAGTTACGCGTTCGTTGAAAATACAATAAATACGGAACCCAAGATAAGCAAGTTTTCGGTTTTTGGTGCATTTATTTATAATGCAAAAGAGCCGACTGCAGTGCATTGCTCATTCTACTCTATACAGGTTTAAGTTTGCATTTCAGAGCAATACACAGCTTGCGAGACCTAGCTTCAACACATTAAAGCTAAGAAACGGCTGTTAATTTAGTATTTTATCTCCCTCACACCGCACGCCACGTTTAGTTAGACTTCAGACACCCAGTCGGTACCAGGTGAGCCAAGTTTCTGACATCGGTAACTTCTTGGAGAAGTTGAAGCGAAATTATATCTCAGAGCTGGACGTCTCACTGCACTGATATCGTAAACTTTGTTTTATGATACTTTTGTTATGAAATCGAGAAGTGTTGCGGTTGTGTATGGAAAGTTTTTGTAAGTGCTCCGAGCCGGGAAGTGGGTTATAATGTTTATGGAGCTGCGTTCTCTTTACGGAGCTTGTAAAAGTTGTATTTTATGGCATGTTAGGGCGTGTGCTAAGGATGGTGTGTTTTCTATGCATTTCTGCTCGACTTATAATATGTACAAGTATCCCTATATAGATAAAATCATTTGTTTTTTTTCTTAAGTTTTTGGTGTATTTTATAATCCTCAGAAAATTAAATTAAGCACAATTTTCAAAGCTTGTAACATATAAGAAAATTCCCGATCTAAAGGTAATAATTTGAACAGGTCAATCCGTTTATCCCTTTAAGTAGGTACATAGTATTTAATTGAAAAAATTACCGATTCGAAAAAAATTCTACCAGGAGCCTTCTGAGCCGGAAAGCTTTAGGTAAGTCGGTCAATGAACCCGTATTTCAGTGTTGTCATCAAAAAAAATTGTCCGTAAAAAACTCAATCTTACTGAAATGCTCGCCTTAAAACTCTTTGTGCCAATAGCAAGAAATCACAGCTCTGTTTAACACCTAAAGATATAAATTTTATTTCATCCTGTTCTGCGCAATTTTGAACCATTCTGGTTGTATTCCAGCAGAGTAGCATAAAATTATGCAGTGTTGCTAACTAACTAATGTAGAGCGAGTAACGAAGCTAATACCGCGCGTGTATCTGATTTCTGTTCGGTTTTATTACTACACCTGTCTCTTTTATGGTTGTACTAATCGTTATAAAAATCGAGTTTGTCATTGATATGCGAATGAAAACCGATCTTTGAACTTCGGTCATATTTTCGAGGGCACATTTTTTCATTAGCTCAATATTACATTTTTGATGCGATACAAAGTTCCAAAATTAAATTACTTTGTGAAACAATACTTCCCACACAGAAATTACGTAAAAATTAAAGCTTGGTCATACTGAAAGCAGATGAATTAGTGCAGGGCTGATCCGCTTTCAAAGTGGCGAGAGCTTTAGAATGTATTTAGGTTCCCTACGATAGTCAATAGCCAGGTGTGGTGATAGCGGGGATTAAAATAAATTAGTTTACGGTAAACCTAAGCGATGTGATTTTGAGTTGAAAGTAACGTTGAATATTACGTTTTATCATGATAATTTTATTCGAATTTTAACTACGTTCAGCTTTTTGTTCTATTTTTCGAACTAATAAAAGATTTTAAAGAAAAAAACTTTAACTTAGGTTGTAATTCAAACTAGTTAATAATGTTAGTGAATAAAGCTTCAAACAAGCTGTAAGTAACAGAATAAAAAAGGTCTAATTTAGAAAAATAATCGATCCTTTTTTAGGATTGTCACATTTTTAGGACAATTTCATTTTACACATAGTGTCGAGTCAGGACACGACAAAATAAGTAATTATATACTACGAGTATACTGCGGTTTCACACGCGCAGTGATGATGAAATGTAGCCCATATAATATGTTAAAACAGAGCATACGCTATCCCTATTCTTAATCTAATCAAAAACTGTTAAGTAATTACGTAGAAAAGAACAAGGTTTACAAGAAAAAAAGAAAAGAAAGAAAAGGTCACAAGAAATCACACACAGACACAAACCTACGCATTGATTTAAACAGGATTAAATTAAAAGAGCTACATTTTAATATTTAATCATCACAAAACAACAACAGCATTGATGCTGTTGTCAGTTCGCTGCATGTTTTAAAGGCATTTCATATCTGTTTTGTCATCTAAAACTGGATAGGAAATGTAACGCAAAATGTGACGCAGCGTGATATCAGTTTAGCTTCCACAACCTATCATTTATGCATCACAATACAGGCGCGAATACGGCGGGCTGGAGCAAGGGGACCTATTTCCTACATCACGACCTGTTTGGCTCAGCGGTAGTGTATCCACCTTTTAAGCCAGATGTTCCGGGTTCGATTCTCGGCCGGGTAGATGTTTAAATAGTGAATTTAAATATCTGCTCTGGGTTTGGGTGCTAGTTGTTCTTAACTTTGTGTATGTCCCATGGCATTCCCGACACAGGTTATCCTAGTGGGGAGTTATGAATGTGAAACGTTATTTGTTTATGAGCAATAGCTGAAGTACTTTATTTCGATCAGAAATATCTCTCTCTCTCTCTCTCTATTCCATTGAAGACCGCTTCATTGCTAACTCATTACCTCATGATGACGGCGCTCATCTATATTTCACTCAATGGTGTTATTCGTGAAGTGTGTCGCCGGCAACTTTGTATACTCGTAAAGCCTTAACCCTCGTAGAAGTGCTGCTGCTTCTACATTTTTACGTAAGAAGTTACTTTTTACCGAACGGTTTAGAATTTTATACGCTGTAAAGCTGTAAAAGTTTATTGCTAAATTACTTTATTGTAAATTACTTTATTGATAGATATAATCTTCTTCAAGTCGCGAGTGAATCGGTTTCTTCTAAAGGCAAGCATGCTCCATCGTAGACCGTATCGTTGCTTACCATCAGGCGAGATGGCGATCAAACGCAAGCAAAACAAAAGAAAAAAAGAAAACTCAAAATCAGGCAGTTGTTTTGCTTGCGTATTCCTTAAATACATACAAAACTACAACTTTGCCCCGTCCCCCTGAAAGGGATCCTGAATCCACCCTGTCAACTGATCTAGTCTAATATGACCAAAGCTTTAACATGTAATTGGTACATAACAACGTATGCAGTCGACAACCCGCAAATACAGATTTAGTAACTAATTCCAATATCGATTACTGGAACTAGTCAGGTGAGTTTGTTGATGGCAGTTGGTATTTCATTTGATCACATACCGTGAATGCAAAAGCCTTTTTGACGAGTGTTAATCAAAATTCGGACTAATCGTGGTTTGATTTAACATCAATATTATGCTCACTTGACTAGAACATCAGCGATAGTTTTGTGAATATACTATTAACGACTATTCAAAGGTTCAAAGGTTTAATTTTGACATTAGGATATTTTTCCGAACAATTTTTTTTTCATTCAGTAATAGGCTTGCATTTGACCGCCATCTTGCCTGATGGTAAGCAACGATACGGTCTACGATGGAGCATGCTTGCCTTTAGAAGAAACCGATTCACTCGCGACTTGAAGAAGATTATATCTATCAATAAAGTAATTTACAATAAAGTAATTTAGCAATAAACTTTTACAGCTTTACAGCGTATAAAATTCTAAACCGTTCGGTAAAAAGTAACTTCTTACGTAAAAATGTAGAAGCAGCAGCACTTCTACGAGGGTTAAGGCTTTACGAGTATACAAAGTTGCCGGCGACACACTTCACGAATAACACCATTGAGTGAAATATAGATGAGCGCCGTCATCATGAGGTAATGAGTTAGTAAACTCTAGTCTTGCAAACAGCGGACCTAAGCACATACACTTAACTAAGTGGATGAAAATTTAATAAGCAAGGTGTAAGTGCGGCTCTGGGACAAGCTTGAGGTAAATCAGCGGGGTTAATTTGTCTATGGAAATATTAGCTCGGTGCCTTATTTTTCTTACTAATGTTGTAAATGGGAGTTTGTATGTTTGTTCCTTAATCAAGAAACGTCTGCACGTATTTGGGTGACATTGGTTTGTTCTTTACTTTTTTTTACCTGCTATGTTTGACGCATGTATGTTTATTTCGTGTGAAATCTTGCAACTCAATTTAGAACCACTTCCCGATGTCCAATTGAGCTGAAATTTTGTATACGTGTGTAACTCCGATGTCAATGTAATAAAAGCTCGTTTTTTAAAATTATTTTAAATATTAACTTTTTAATTATTTGGATTTGAAATACTGTGGAGGCAGCGCATATATCGTGGATTTATATGTACTAAGTACTTATAAATATCCAAAACTTTTACGAAAGTGTAAATTGAGGGAATATATACTCGTACATAAATTTGCTAGACCGCCCAACTTTAAAGATTTTAATATAATCAAGCTTTTCTCATTTATATCACTTTAATTATTGCATAACCAAATTTGTTCAATTAACTTGAATCGAACTGAAATATAGAGTAGGTGTTTTGTAATGACTGTAAGAACATTGAAGTACGATCAAACGGTACTTAAACTGTATTAATAGGCTTTATAGTCAGTCCTTAAATATTGACATTACGATAGACTCTCTGAAATATATTTAACCTTTACAGAAGTTGAATGTTACGAGTGGGTGCTAAAATAATAAAATAAGGTCAAAAGACATAATTTTTGTCATAAATTATACTGAGTATTACATAATACTTATTAAAAAAATATATTTATTATATTGGCGTCGGTTTAAGAACCTTCTCCGTTTTTTTGTCGGTCAAAAACTAACATACTCATGGATTGATTACAGGTCAAGTACAGTAGCGAGTCAGTGCCCTCGCCGAGTACTCGGTTTGCATTAACATTTTGACGAGGCTGTTAGGCGAGACAGTCACTAGAACCATGATTTGCCACTGTACACAAAGTCGCCACAAAGTGAGTGAGTAGAGGGTTGATTACGCGTAACGTAATCAACCCTTTACTCGTACTCACTCACTTTTACTCAACTCAAACTTTCGATCGTATGCGAGTAAAAGAGTATGTTTGCGACTTCCTCACACTGAAGCGGCAAATTTGGGTGAGAAATAGAAATTATACTTAGAGGTATATACCTACTCAGGATTAACGCAAATATTATACAGGTTTATAAAGAAAGGGTATGCTTAGCCGACAAAGGCTCGTAGTACTCATCATTTTGTACAGCTTTTACATTTTTTGCACAAAATCAGCTGGTCCATACATTTTGTCGAGTGTCATTGACATTTTTCAATGGAACAGCTGTTTTTTATGATGAGTACTATGCGTCTTTTTCGGCTTAGCATCTTTTTTACAACCTTGTATTTTTTTCTCGGTATTAATAGTTCCTTTAGGATTGCAGGTGTATCCACGGGGCCTTGCTAGTTAACTGTATAGAAGTCTTGCCATAAAATAAAATTAATCCTAATTACCAAATGTCATAATAAAGACATGGGTACTAATTTCTTTATCAAAATTAATTCATCATTACGAAACAACATTATAAGGTTCAGGTCTGTTTCATGTTTTCGGCTTCTAAAAGAAAAAAATAACGCAATTTTCATTATAATTGCGCACTGTAACGAAATAAATCGCGGTTGGTTTTTCAATCAATATTAAGCTTTGGGAAAGATCTACATCAATTTACTCGTGCTTAAATATAAGTATTAAGTAGGTACAACAAGAGTATTATTATAATAGACGTCTCAACATCATTATCATCTGCAATCGAGTATAATTACTTATTTTGCTGGTAACTATATATTTGTAAGCCAGAGGTACCTACCGGGTTAGATTCCCGCCCGGCAGATGTTTGAATGATGAATTTGAATAGCTATTCTGGGTCTGGGTGTTGGTTGTCCTTGTCTTTGTGTGTGTTCCATGGCATCCCCGACACAGGATTTCCTAGTGGGGAGCTATGAGTGTTAAACATTTTTTTTCTTTTACCCACCAGCGCCACGACCGATGCTGGGTTTTTTCATGAACATTAGATATTAAGTAAATACAGTTACTTGATACAAAGACCACATTTGCTGTAAAAATTGCAAAAACAGAGTACAAAACGATTAAAAAACAAATCTCCTTCAACATGATACAAATACCGAACAGTTTCAACACAAAACTCTATTTAGTCCGTAACTAAGCCCATCCCTCTGTATTAGCATAGAGGTATTAGATTAATATTTCATTAGGCACCGAATCCACTCGATTCCGAGCGCCGGCGACATCCCGCCCGCCCAAGTACACAGACAAAATACGATTTTAATATCACGATTCCGCGTCGCCACAAAAACTCATAATTCTTACCAAACTCATTTCAAAGCGGGTCTGAAACGTTGGTGATATAAAAATAAGTAATCTAAATACAAAGGAACACTGTGAAAACATGATCTCGGGACCGCCTTAAAAGAATTCCTTTCGGGAATGGTTTCGCAGTGGAGACGCGAAAATGCAGGAATTTTGGCGTTTATCGAGCGAGGAATTACCTATGAGAGTATACTTCTTGTCTTTTACTTGCAGCTGGCGCTTCTTTGAGTTGAAAGCGTTTAGAAAATGAAATTATGCTCTGAACTAAATGTATGAGTTTGCGAAAATGAGCTTCATAAATTCCATTTAGTTTTCCAGCTTGCTTTTCATTAGTCTGTATTTTTCAAATTATGAAGAAAGATAAAAATCCTGTAGCTGTATCTAACGCGACATACATCTTTGTTGTTCGCCACTGATGGCTTGCATTGTCTAACAACGTCCTCAGGTTGCAAACACCATTCCGAGTCGAAGTAAACCTGTTTTCAGATTAATTCCACTCGATCACTTCAGCAGAAGGCCGCGGCTGACAAATAGAAGAAACTTACTAAGCGACATTGATAGAGGACTCTTGTATAGGCCATTTTTAATGCCAGCTGAAAATTTAATCTTCATTTAGTAACCTCAGACCATTCACACGACGCTGTCTAATTAGTATAAGTAATTAGCTATTTTGTATCTGACAGCAGTTGCTAACGTACTTATTACAACTTTTTATGATTACTTTTAAAGTAACAAACTATAGCAGCTACTTGGTTAGCCGAGCGAATGATTGGCGAGAAATATTAAAGTAACATTTTTGATGTTTCTTATAAAACGACTTTTATTATGTGTACTGTGTAGTGCCGTAGACAATAGCGGAGTTTTTATTTGGCAAGCTATCGTCAGAGTGAAAAGGGTAAATATAAAGTTTCTGAAGAACTCCCGACCAAAACGTATATAAACAGCTGAAGATATTTCTGAAAATGGTTTTATTGTATAATATGACATTTGACATTGAAATGTGACTTTCATCACCATTACGAGAGGATACGTTTTATGCGAGTTTTATAGACCATACAGGCCGAATAATATTTAAATATCGTGACTTGTGCGTTTATAAAGTCTTCAAGGATTCTTTTAAGCGGCGGAATAAAATTTAATACGAAGACGGTTTAAATTAACGGTTATTTTACCACCTAAAACCTCTAAAGATCTAAGAATTATATCTTAGAAATAGAAAAGCAGGGTGCTTATCATAATATATACCGATGGCAAAAATCTTATTAACCAAAGAAAGGTAAGCAAAATAAGAACGAAATTGCCTTGCTTAAGAAATTGCCTAGTCTTTTAAACACAGACAAAGTGAGCATACCTATTCCAGTTTATCCTATTACTACAATAATTCATAACGTTTCGTTTATACTAAAAAGTAATCAAGTTACTGTACTACATTAGCTGCTAGCAGTGAAACGGAGCGCCACGCCGATAAAGCACCGCACAGATTGGACAAAAATTGAATTCTACTGATATCCAATCACAGTTAAGCCCGACGCGTCGGACGAGGTTAGTGTCACGTCACGACTGATCAACCTGGGATGAGTCGGGGAATTGGGATGAATCGGGAATATCGGGAACATGCGTTAACTGGATTAACGGGAGTTGTACACTATTATTAATTTCGTCGCCGATGTCGATTACGAGTATTTTTGATCGCATTTCTGTTATTAAATAAGAATTCAATTCGAAAGCTGTTGAGATGTTCATATTTATGTAAGCATTCCATTGTGTATGTATTTAAGTGATATATTGCATTTAATCACGATATTTTAATTCACTAAAAGATCCAAAAGTGTGTGAAATCTGAAATGTCTTGTGATAATATCAGCGAGTCTTTGTTGTTTAAACAGTAGGTATGTCTCATGAGAAAATCGACATTTACATGTTTGTATATTATATTTGTCCGACGATACCTTGAGTATGGTTAATTCGATTTTCTTAAAACTTTGCAAGGAAGTAGTTAATTGTAATATAAGTTTTAAATTTAAATATGAACAAAATTGGTAGAGGAGTTATAAAGATATCGGGTTGTCCAACTTATAACTGCCCTTGTCAGAAATGGAGGCTCCGGAGAGAAGAATACAATAATTCAACTTATTACATTACTTTTATTGCATCACAAGTACATTCTTATTCTTAAATTTTCAAAGGCGTCCAATTACAATCAATAGCGGTCTCCCAATCTATGTGCCTCATCACGCTACTGCCGTGACCAACGCGATTACATTCATCTGTCAAAGACAGTTTACAACCTGCCAGTACGAAAATGCTAAATAATCGAATTACATTAAACAAACTTTTGTAAATCGATACAAAATTACTAAACCCTAACACCCTCTTTTTGCGTAGGGGGTTAGTAAAAACATCGGTGTGCGTAGAAACGAGTTATATTTCAATTGTATCAAGTATACGAGTATTACTTTTATAGTTTGCAGTTGCAGATCTATATTAACAAAGTTGTTTTTCCAGTCTGTACGTTCATAATGACAAACAGTTGTAAAACGACTTCAGAGATTTGTTCAAGTTTTAATGAGTATTCTAGAAAGAACGTCTTTACTTTAAAAAGTAAAAATAACGTTATCCAAGTTTCGAGCCTGCAAATAAATTGTTCAAAAACGTAGATACTTAAATGTAGTGTTGGTACATTTTGTTTGGATTCAGTTTTATTATCATACACACCCATACATAAGATTATTATCAGTGGCGGATTTACACATTTGCCGCCCGTAGGCTATTCAAAATTTTGCCGCCCCTACCGACCTAAACAATTCGATACACTAGCCCCGTCCCCCGTCCCTGCTCACAATAATACTTTCTTTCAGAAATCATGTCCGAAATTTACAAAAACTTGCCCCAAAATTTGCCGCCCCTGAAATCTGCCGCCCTAGGCTCCAGCCTACTCAGCCTGCTGGTAAATCCACCACTGATTATTATTCATAAGTACTTAGTAGGTACGAGTATGTCTAATGATTGAAATATAACAATTGTTTGGTGTAATTCAGAATCATTTATTGACCTTAAATAACTTTGAATGTTACCTACAGTTAAGTCACATTTACAAAGAATTTAAGAATTAAAAGTTAATAACTAAAAAAAATAATGAATTAAATAATTGACATTATAGCGACCATTATGCATTTATTGTGCTTGCTCCGTTTGTTCTTTGAATAAAAATAAGGATTCTGAGAATTTCAGTGACATATTCCATATTCACGTAGTTTCTAGAACGAATTGTTTTGAAAAAAAATCTTAATTATCTGTTTGAATTTGATAAGATTTAGCTCGGTTATAAACACTTAATAAATGTGTTTCATGAAAGTGTTTTAATTGTGGAATATACAATAGATTGCTTTTGATTGCGGGTTCACAGACAAACATTGAAATCCAATATTTCCACTATTTACTGCGAAAGTCATTCGAAACAAGTTTCAAAAGCAAATTTACCCTGAACCATCGAAAAATAAATAAAACGTTCGATTCTCCGAACATTTTCCATTCTACCCTCTTTCCGCCACATATACATTCAAATGGGCCTACTTATGCTACTTAAATCGATTCTTTCAAAGACACACTCATTATTTCGAACAACGTGTTTACTTTCTTAAATAGATTAACCCTGTCCCCATTGCGAACCGCGTGCCTCGCAATGTCAAACTACCCTCCGTCGCAAAGTAAACTCTGGCTGTGGACACATAAAGTCTACAATAGAGCAAAGGAAAGTTTAAACAGTAGAATGTACGTTAATTATTAAGGTGGCCCATTCGTCAATGTTAATCGGAACTAAATGCCTATTTCAGTACAATGTACAGGAGCATAATAGCTGAATTAGTTACAGCCACGTTTGGATTGTATATGGGCTTTGTTTCGAAAACCGACCGCAATGTGGAGGCGGTTTGTGCGAGCTTACAGCTCTACTTGCTTTACTGAATATTTTGGCTGAACAGTTTGATTGTGAGCTAGGTACATATGCTGTAGTTACACATATATATCTGTCTCTGTCTCTCTTTGAAAAAGAAGAGAAATAACTGACTGGTAGCTCTACAGTAAAAGGTGGTACTTTATGTTTCTAAATAAAAACTTAAGGGTTCACTAATGATTCACATAAAAATTGGGTCCCAATAGCATACTCCATACTGTTAATAGTTACAGTGATATTAATTAGGTATGTATGTATGTGCTTCTCATCATGACTTTTTAAAACTACACTAATAGAGGTCCAGAATCGAAAATAATACATCCAAAATACCTATAGTTTTCAACTGATATTTACGACGACATACATACCACTTAACACTAATTTTAGAAACACGAAAGTTTGTGAGTTAGTGTGAACGAGTGCAGATGTTTGTTATTGAACGCTGAAACGGGTTAATGGATTCAACTATTTGAAATTAACTTTGATTATACGCTAGATAAAACATATACGTACTTACTTACGAGTATAGGTATATGTAATCTGTTAAATTAACAAAACCGCGAAACGTATCATTTGATCAACTGATTATATGCTACTAATAGGTATAATGGACTAGACTCTTAACTTCTTTAGTTATCTACTAAAATGAATAAATCCCGATATTTTATAAAATTACTTCAGAATATACCCTGAAACCTGTTTTAATTATATAAAATTACAGAAAAGTAAAACCGAACCATATTCCTTTACGAATGGGTTTTCATTTTTCCGCGCCTGTGGCACTAATACTGCTTGTAATTTCACTGGAACCAGTGTTTCATTCTATTCATTTGTATATTCAACGGTGTATGAGTGAATAAACACTGATACTATTTCTGGTTTATAATTTCATGTACCTACCAGTTACGGGTTTATTCATATGCCGCCAGAAGACTATTCAAATTTTGCCGCTCCTAGCGATCTCTACAATTGGATACATAATAGTTCACAATCACATTTATTACCTTTTATTAAGCTTAGTGGTTTACAATTTATCTAGGTTTTATTTATGGAGTGAAACATATTGCAAGTCGAACTGTTTGTGGACCTAATAAGATTTGGGTAGGCTTGGCCCTAAATTTACTGCCCCTGAAATGTACCGCCCTAGGCACCAGCCATCTAAGCCTGCTAGTGAATACGCTACAGTCGTGTATTTTTTTTATTTTTTTTTTTTTTTTTTATTTGATTGAGTGACGAGACGAGCAAATCGCTCGCCTGATGTTAAACGTCACGTTTGCCCATAACAGGTCTGCGCCACCCAGAATTTTGAACTCGCAGAATTCAAGACCCTGCGCGGCACAGCACTGCGCTCGTCACCCTGAGATATAAGTTGTATAATCTCCCATTTGCCCTGTAATTTCACTGGAAACAATGCCCTTCCAACCGGAACACAGTAATGTTTGCACATTACTGCTTGGCGGTGGAATAACTGGCAAAGGTGTGGTACTTCCCCAGGTGGGCTTTGCAAAAGAGAAGAGCCCTACCACTACACAAAATACAGGGTATACATATATACGTATACAGGGTTATCAGAAAGCTAAGCCGAAAAAGGCTCAAAGTACTCATCATTATGAACAACTTTTACTACGGGACTGAGCTGGAATTTACTGTTCCATAGAAAAATGTCAATGACATTCGACAAAATGTATGGGACGGGGACAACTGTTTTTTTCACAATGTCAAGAAAATGTATACAAAATTAATTGAAATCCGACGTGAGTGGACAGGAAGAGTGATAAGTGACGTAAGCGAGCAGTGGCGATTACGAGCTGATGATAATGATGACGAAATAATTTAGAAACTTGAATTTCACTTCTTATTTCATCATTCCCTATCAATAACACCTACAATAGAGATTCATGATTTGTTGTTATATTATTTCGTAAATGCTAGAAGACAATTTTTGTTATTAGAAAAACATTAGCTTCATTTGAAATTCAGTAGGGCTCTGTTATTGTTAACCACTACTTGACAAATGGTTAGTTCTAAGTGACAGTTAAGATATTATGCTACGATTTACGAAATCATCGCTTTTCTCGATCATTCAAGCTCACCGAAAGACTTTCCAATTTATTTGGGCAACACCGAATAGGATTTTTCTAAAGAGTAGGTATAACTTTTTCTAAATTCAGTCCATCATTTTAATGAAATTCATAGGATCTCGTTCATGTGAAATCAGAAAGTAAACATTTATTTGATGGTCGAACATTATGTTCGGAATAAACATGGAAAGATCTGAATTCGGGATCATAAATAAATCTGTTTTTCTCCAAAATGGAATGAAGTCAGTAGTGCTGAAATAAACCTAGCTTAAGAAATAAAAGCCAGATGTTGTATTTATTTGAGAATTGAGAGGTTTTACAACAATACTAAAGTATGAGTCTTATAATTCTAAAAAAAACTATTGTAATCAATAGCCGAAATGCAATAGCGATTTGTTAATATAATTTGATAAATGATAGTTGCTAAATGTATCATATTAAATCATATGCCTCTATTATATTGGGCCATTAATGTTTCGCTGTAGGGCACAAGCCTACGTACTCTCTAGGCATTACTTATTAAGCGTGCTTAAACAAAATAATTGCTTAAAATTTTCTGCCTTGTTTTCGCGCGTGATATTTTATGTCAGCGAGAAACTGTCATAAAATTTTAAGCATTGAATAACTTTAAGCAACGTTTAAAAGTAAGACTGTCTCCAGTTTTCCAATATCTCCAATATTAACCATTTCAATTACACATGAGTTTCATCAATCAAGTTAAATTTATCAGTTTGCAATAAAACTCAATAAATATAAGTTTGTATAAAAACGACAGAAAGGTTTACTCATTTTAGGTGCCGCTGGTACGTTTTGCAAAGTTTCAAATTCAATCTCCAAAGTCAAACTTAAAGGTCAAGAGCGCAGCCATCTTAAATATATCTATTACTAGCTGACTCGACAGACGTTGTCCTGTCTTAACGATGACTATTTAATTCGAATTATTGGTAAAAAAGCCATTGCGTCAATTCTATGTCAAAAGTTACATTAAAAAAGTTTACATTGTCCAAAGCGCTATATGGTTTATGTATTTTTAAATTTTCTAATTTTTCATGTTTTTTTACTATAAATTGAGATGTGAACTATCCTATCTCCTAAGTTAGATCGAACTGCATCCGGTGTGCAAATTTGATTGAAATCGGTTAAGTAGTTTAGGAGTCTACCTATAGCGGACAAACAACGTGACACGTAATTTATATATATTAAGATTAGTACAAGCCAGTTGAACATAATCACTAAAATCAACACCAATTTTACTCCAACAAATATCAGACATATACTATTTTCTATATATTTTCAAGGAGAACATGGACATATTATGTTTTACTAGAAAAACGGAACTGCCTCAGACATTCAGGAGAGCTGATGTGAGTGAAAAATTACCTTTTAACTACGTCTCACTGCTCATACCGGATGCTGAGTTCTCCGAAGAAAAGATGTTTCTGGAAATGAGTCTCAATTGTCTGCAGGAAAATGTGATAAAATAGCTGTAGAGAGCTACTGAGGCAAGATAAGGCTTTTTTAGATTTTCTTGTATGAAATTAAATTTCATAAGTATATTTCTAAACTGCCTTTAAGGCTTAAAAGTCCTGAGAAAAAATCTCATTTAGTAATTACGCTGAGGAAAAAAATGTAGGTATTTTTTCTAAAGCTGTACCTACACAAATGCAAAGTTAAACCAAGCACCATTATGTATATTCCCATAAACAAAGTGATTCTTATTTTGACAAAAAAAAAATAGGAAAATATGCAAAATATTCCACTTAAATTAGTATGCGAATGTATGCAAACACAAATGAGTAGAATATATCTACAGCCAGTGGTGAAGTGGCACACATCTGTGACATTTGTTTTGTTAAGCGTCGTACAGACTTGTGGCACAACATGCAATGTAACGTGCTATGGTACATCATAATAATATCCATACATTAAAAATGCTATCTCTTCATTTGTTTTATTTTTGACTCCTCGTGACTAAACGGTTTACATAATTCTGTCGAAGAGATAGTGAGCTTCATTATGATGGACTTAGCAAACTATAGGGAATAAATTAAAATATGCTAATTGCAAGAAAAAAAAATAAAAGAAATAAAAAAGCCGTGGTAGCTCAGTGGGAGAACAGCCGCTTCACATCCTTGAGGTGGCGGGTTCAAACCCCGACTCGTACCAATGAGTTCTTTGGGACTTATGTACGAATTTACATACCATTGGCTTTTCGGTGAAGGAAAACATCGTGAGGAAACCTGCATATGTCCGGAGAAGAAATTCAATGGCGTATGTGAATCCACCAACCCGCACTTGGCCAGCGTGGTGGAGTATGGCCTAATCACCCTTCGAGGGTAGACCTGTATCCCAGCAGTGGGAGGATTAAAGGTTGCATATGAATTGCAAGAAAAGCCACGGAGCACAACTAGTGTTGCTTACCAACAGGCGAGTTGGTGAACAGAAGCGGACTTCTACACTACACGATACAAAAATAAAATGTTTAAATGCTTTCATGCAGTGAGAGCACAAGGACAAGGACAATGAATCTCACGTGTTATATTTTGAACCAGTTGTCCGATTTAGATTATTCAAATTTTTTGAAATTTTAACACTAACTTTCTAAGCAAGAACGTTATTTTGTAGGTACGGAAGTGTAGAGTGTGTGACCGAAAACATTGTAAGAGTCAACTCGAATTGATGTTTTTTTTATTTTTTTATAATCAGCTAATAAACGAGTATAATTATATTCAAGATTGAACGGCTATGAAAATTTTACTCTCGAATCTAGAAATCTCGATTAATGTGTTACATTGATTCGAGTTTACATAATACTACGACTGAGCCATTTTAGTATTTTTATTTCGCTCTGCCTCCATAGTTTTAGAAGTTTAGTTTGCTTTTCAGTTTTGCATGGAACCAATGGGATGGAAGAGTTGGATTGAAAAATAGAACGCTCTTTTTGGACAGAATACAAAGCAAAATAAACAACGCACAGAGTTACTACATTTACCTTACGGACACTACACAATATTCGCGTTGCGTTGCAAGTTGTATTGCATAGGTCTGGACCAAGCTTTAGTTGGTATTGTGCTCGCCGTGCAAATGCAGTACTGACGGCGGAACTAATGTCTGATTACAGGTATTACGGCGAAATTAACTCGGTACGGCAAACATTGTACCATGTCTTTAAACTTAATTAGATTGGGAGGAATATACTCGTAGGTGCAGTGGGTGAGTCTATTTTTAGTCTAGAGCGCTGGCTTGGCGCAAGTAGATGAGGGTGTTGTTTTGAAAATTGGTAAAATTGTTATGAAAATTCAATTTCCAAAAGGAATTTCCATAAAGAAATAAAAGTTTCAGAGATCTTCACACATACTACTTTGCTTAAAGAGTGAAAAGATGCCAACCGCCAAAAGAGGGAAAATTTTGATTTTAAAATTTGAGTTTCGCATTACATTGTAATGTTGTACTTGTCTGTGAAAAGGTTTATTTTGACGAAGTTTCGTAATATAACGGCTAAAGGGGTTTAGACAAATTAAGGATTCTAAACCGTGAGTAAATTGTATTTTCGCACAAATAGAAAATATATTTAATTTCTAAAATACGTTAAACTAAACGAAACTAGAAATTTTCAGACAAAACCCCTGGATGAGATTATTTTCAAGCGCACTCTCACAAATTGGAATCTAGATATGAGAACATTCAGCTCATTCATAGATGTATTCAAATAATCATTATACCCACTGATAGGTGGATGACTCTTTATCAAAAACCATACAATTTTAGGAACAACCAGATACAGTAAGTAAAGTATTTTAGTCTAATTGGTGGCCTTATTATTTAAAACTATATCGTCCGAACAACCATGTACGTACAGAAACAACAGAAGGCGGTCCGTCTATTTTCTTTGCCACAAACAAAAACACTTTGCCTTGCAGTTAATTTAAAAACTCACACCATTAACTTCAAAACTTAGTCAAAATTATAACAAAAGGTTTAAAATACAGACTAGAAAGTAATATATTCGGTAGACAAAGGACACGTCGTTAATTAACTGTCGTGTCTCACGATGTGGAGTCCAATGTCGGCTATACTCTGGTGTATCGCCGCGCTGCAACGCTGGCTATACTCGGGTATAAAAGAGCAAGGCTGGGCGTATGCTCAGATGCAGGTGACGCAGCACAGCATAGAACAGATTTGGACAGAGCAGGCGAGACAGACATAGGGCGCAGAGCAGGACAAACACATGATACGTCGCACGTGCCTACACTGCAGTGTACGCAGCTCTCAGTACGTTCAATGTTCATGCATTACAAAAACCTGCTCAGTCCAGGGGCTTTATTCACAGATGCACCTGAGATATCTTACCGTAAACGTATGACGTCATACCACCCTTTAAACGCAGACACGGTTTTCTAACGCGAAGTTTTCTTCTGTTTTCTAATTAGAAGTTGGCGTAATAGAGCACGATTCCTTGAAGATTCCACGTAGATTTTACCACGGCGCGGTACGAGTTTAAAAGTCCGGACAGAATGAGGCCCTGCGCTACGGACCTGCGTCATCTGCGTCTCCGCATACGCTTAGCCTTAAGGCGTCGTGTTCACTCGTGTTCACACAGCTTTCATGTTTATTGAACGGTTACTTGTTATAATTATAATTATGACACGTGATACGGTTTGTCTGCTCAACTGTGATGACCTGTGGTAACGATGAACTTTTGGTAAGGGAATGCCTTATTTAGTTAGTGCAAGTTACTTTGTGTTTTACTCGTATTTTTTGTGTTTTTGATACCTTTCAAAATAAACATTTTAGTTATCAAAAGTTTTGTGTAATGTGACCAAAATTTTAATAACTTTACTAGTAGTAAAATATTGTGTATTTTCAGTTTTTTAATAACTTCATTATATTATATTTTTCCACTTTACTTGTCACACGTCTTCGCACATAATTAGTTCCCAGAACTCTCAGGAACTACTTTATAAAACGAATACGCACGAATACGAATAAGCTTCGAATTTTGAAAATCAGCCAACATTTTATTTTTCAACAGAATGTGGACTTATTCTATTTGTTAAAGGCAATTCACTTTTACTTTAATAAATGTTTAGCAAACTGCCAGCTCAAATATAATAAAGTAGCTTATTTATATTTACCTTTTCAGACAATAAGCTAAGGTACACTTCGATGTCCTCTAATTTTACGCATCTAACTGAGAGGGTTCCAACATGGGACCCATAAATATCATAAAATCCCTTAGAAAATGGACGCACTTTATACGTATTAGCCTAGTATTGGGTCAGGACCTAAACTGCGTATTTCTTCTCGAAGATTTACTGTACTTTTGGGCTTATTTGAAAAACTTTTTCATGTTGGCTTTACTCGCATTTTTGTTACTAAAACATAGCTTATAAAAATATAGGAAAGAGACTAAAACTAAGACAAAATATCAAAAGCAGTAGATCATACGTAACAAAACTTTGTAGTATTTTGTTGCTGTTTTCAGGCGTAATTTTGTGAACACAATAACACTTCCATCCAATTTCTAAAGAGAGGTAAGAAGGAAGGACTGTTTTGTAAAATTCACTAGAACGATTATTGTTTCTAGTTCAGGGCAAACAAATATTTTGTAGCATGATTGTAAAGAATCTTACAAACTTGATCAATGTAAAGAATCAAATTCTACAGTCTATTTCTTGTTCTGGGTAGATAAACACTGACACCAATTAATAGGTACAGCGAACCGTGTCATTAAAGAAACGAATCTAGCGAAGCGGAGCTAATAATGTTGTCTCGTTCGCACAATCGCAAAACATTGCTAGTGCGAGTGGGCGGACATGATTACCCCCGCTTCGTTCAGACTCGTTTCTTTGTTTTTCGAACAATATAAGTACCTACTGTGTTTGCGGCACTTTATTTCTCAAATTAATTCAAGTTTTTTTTTTATAAAATGCATTTTTTTTCTACACAACTCCATAACGGCTGAACAGATTTTGAAAAAACTAAATAAGTTATGTAATCCTCATATTATCCAGTAAAAATAAATTAAAACCGTAGATAACATTTAAAACTGCAGGGCCCAGCTTGCGCTTAATAAATTAATAAAAAAATGTAGTAACACCACCCGGCACCTGGAAAATTTACGATCAACGCCTCCAGAATACACAAGCGCCTGCAGCTGCAACTAAACAACGTTCATTTACGCAAAAATGTTGCAAACTATGTTGTGTATGGAAACACGGACCCTTTTCTTGGACGCGAGATTAGCTCCGTCGTTCTCTGTCATGACATTTATAATGAGAGCGACAGTGACCGAGTTAATATCTCACTCGCCAGAATAAGCCCAGTGACGATACTGAAAGCTTCGAAGTACGTTTATTAGTCACCCAGTAAGTAACCAACAAAGGTGCGACACGGCTATGAGGCGAAGTTTATCAAAGTAGCAGAGAGTGAGGAATTTTCAGATTAACGTTCTACGACGCTACAAACATTTAAGGCGGATGTAAACGGTTGCCAGCTATCTATTTTCTGCATTGAAGATATAATAACACTGATTAGACAAGGAGACAGTTAAAAAAAAACAGTTTAAATAACAAAGAAAAAAGAACCTAATTTTCAACTGACGGAGGCAAAGACTGCTTTCTAATTCATAGAGATTATCTTCTTAATGCCTACGTAAAATTAATAGACATCAGGACGAAAATGTGTTTAAACACTTTTAATGCTAATTTAAATAACTTTATCTGTTTTATTTCTTACTTTCACTTAATTATGTTTGATAAAGTTAATAAAATAAGCTAAATACATAGCTGAAAATCGTTGAGCCCCGCCTTAAAACCAGATTTATTAGAAATGAAATGGTCACAGATTACATAACAGCTACTACCGTGAAATGTAGGGACGTTTCCCGCACCGAATCCCGCTGGCCTCTATCCATGGCCCGTTGTAATTGACCCGTAATGCAATCCGGGCCTCGCGGGAGCTCAGCACCGCCGGATCTCTCTACCTTTGATCTCAAGTTCTTTGTCTTTATCTCAATTGAGTATTTACTTAAGTGAGTCTCGATGGAAATAATTGGAGTGTTAGATGTTTCGGATGACACAGATTTCTTTCCTATGTCTATCTCTTTCTATAAAAGACTAGCTGATGCTTGGAACTTCCTGATTAGCATTTCCTAAATAAGCATGCTTCATCTTCGACGATCGTTGCTTCTCATTAGGTGATATTGTGGTCAAATGCATGTCTAGTTTTAATGAAAAAGAAAACTTTGTTCTCAGTGCTGTGCTCCATGCTCAAGTTTTCGCTCGTGCTATAAAATGCCTATAGCACTCAGGTTATAGTATAGCTTTTATTGGTAAAAGATTTTTAATCGGAAGAATAGTCCTGATTACTACAAATATACATACATACAAATTTTATCTCTAATATTAGTATGACATAATTAGCTTTTAGTGAAAACCTACGCGTATAAATGGGCAATCCTAATTTTACACTTTTGAAAACGCCTAGGAACGATTTTCTAACTTATAGATAGCATTCATCGTGACCTAGATACCAGTGTTATTTATTCACGTGGATTGGTTTTATTCTTGTACGTCCTAAAAAAGCTTGAAAAAACACGACCACCGGTCATTACAGCATAATTACTTGAAATTAGTTACTTGAGGCGAACTGTAAACCAAATATTATTCCTTTATTAACAGAGTCGTTGTTTGCTTCACGTGACGGTTCATTACGAAAGGTCTCATTATCAAAATAGCTTCTTGTATTTGAAAAATACGTGTAGGTGCTTGTCTACTGACTGTTATACGCTGGACTTACCAACTCGGTTGATGTAGGGATCTAAAATGCCTTTTGAGTCGCACAAGAGATACTTTGCGCTCTACACACCTTTCTCTATTAAGCCAGTTCACTTCTTGTTTCCAGACATCGTTTGCTATCCATCTGTCCTAAGGTAAGAGCTTACCGGAATGACCGACGCAAGCCTTTGACTCTCCAGCAATTCACGTAAGCCCTCTTAATGACCCGACCCTCTCCGTCACCGATTCTCATGATAATCACGAGTTAGCAGAACCTCTCTTCCTCGAAACTGTCCTCGTCTCCGCTACTTTTTAATTTGTTTCTATTAAAAGCGTATCGACAACTTTTACATACTTATTCCATGAGCAACGTATCCTGTTCCATTTGATCTGTAATCGGAGATCGGATCAAAGCCGCTCTCACGAGGATCGACACTTTGAAGTCGATACCTTTGTTTTGGCCGCGTCTACCAGCTACCTACGAGTAAACGAGTACTCGAAGCCACTTGACGTGCCGAACTCGTGCTTTATTTTTAAATCGCTCTACTTTGTAACTATATTAGTATTTGATCATACTTGAGTTACACAGAAAAGACACATGCATGTATTGTAGGTACGCCTAAACAGAGAAAAATGAGAATATCGCTGAACCAATATTTAGCTTGGCACAAGATAAGGAGGTGTTCAATAAGTTGACTGTTAACCTAACCAAGTAAATGACATCAAAAGATAAAGCTTGAGAAATACTCTAACTTTATTCTATGAAAACGTCGTGTTGAAGCCTTGAAGGTTTATTGTTAACGATATCACTTCTTACATGGAAAAACACTAGCTTGCTGATTAACTTAAGAACTATCTTGAAAAATCTGGTCTCGAGTACACTTTGGGCACTATCTACTTATATCTATTTTACATAGCTTTTCTATCTATTTATTGGTGGGTAGATCTATAGGTAAATATATAAACTACAAATAATTTTCCGTTGTTGTTCATCTTGTTTGTTGCTGTTGTTGTTGTTGTTATGTACGTGTATCATCCACACCCTACCTATTTGTTAGTAGGTACGCGTATGATTCGTCAAGTTAGTCGGCAAACTTATAAACGCAGGGTTCCGGAGTTTGGCGGACGGGTAATTGGTTCACTATAGGGTCAGGAAACTGGCGGAGAAGGCTTACATCATCCACGCGTCTGAGATATAGGTTAATGAAGAACAGAGACAGCAAAATAATGAACTTAAAAATCTTAATTTCTTTCTTTTTGAGTACTTTGTAACTTTAACGCGTTTAAGCGAATTTAAAAAAATATAATTGGCGCACTTAATTGAGTAATCCAATTAAGTTGTTTGCGAACGACGTAAACTACAGTGCCTTTTGAAAAATGAATAAAAATAAAAGTAAGAAAATACTTCTTAAAATTAAAACTGTTGAAACTTGCTTTGATATACAATATAGTATTTTATATTAGGAAATGCATGCGTTTGACCACATTTTCACCTGATAAGAAGTAACGATGTAGTCGAAAATATCACACGCTTGTTTTCACTGTTTAAAAATCTGTCCGTCTAGCACAGGCCGTGGACAAATAGTCTTTCCACCTCCACGCGTAGCCAGGACAACGCTAGAATATGAATATGTTTGTCACTTTCCCGCAGGATTAAAACTGTGGAAAAACAACTTGTCCACAGCTCGTGCTAAGCGGGAAGGGGACGCTTGTACGGAGATATAATAAAACTTAACAAACCGTTTAAACCGTTAACCGCAAATAGAGAATCTCATACTTTAGGATATTATACAGTCACAGTTGCATAGGTACTTAGCCTCCCATAATCTTCATTCTGTTATGAGTAAAGTAAATTTTCTTTCCCAAGATTATTTGCACCAAAAAACGATTTCTCATCTAAATTTCCTTGTCACAAAATGCTCTTCGTTCCAAAACGGAAACTGTGATCTCCAAATCAAATAGGCTCTGATGAATATCCAAAACCGCTGCGTCCGGATATCTTTCACCATTTGAAAGTTTAATATTCGATTACAACATTGGATAACTTTATCTCTCAATATTACAGAATTTCCCAGAATTTGGAGTTAAAGGCAGCGAGCAAGCTTCTTCGTTTACCTAGTGAATTAGTAAATTCTCTTTAGTCTTGCTTCTAGGTAAATCGGCTTTCAGTCGAATCCTTTTTCGGTGGTATTTTATTTAGTTTTATTCGGATTGGCAGAAATTTTTCAATTGGTTTTTGAGGCGTTTTAAATTAAGGTCACGAGTAAATTTGTTCAGTGGTTGGGTGTCGGAAATATGAGAAACAATTTTTTTATTAAATTGCGAATTTCTTCACTGTTAGGTACAATAATTATATTCTGTGGGCCGATCATACCTGCTACAAAAGTGATAACCTGTGCAGTGTGCAGGCGGAAACTTATAATTGGCCCACTTATCAAGCATACTATATTTTTTTACTGTTACTATATATAGCTGTTACTTAGCCTTCGTGCCCGGTGCTGCCCGGAATTTACCCTCGCTTAGAGCTATAAAGTCCAGCCTAGCACTCAGGGATAATGTATTCCATAGGTGAAATATTTCATTGGCGTTTTTTTTTCAATCGACCAACTTTTCCCGAGATTACATACAAACAAACATGCAAACTTGACCACTTCATAATATTAATATAGAAGATGCTGTAAGTTTTCCTAAGAATTTAAAGTAAAAAAAATAACTGTTGGAGAAATCTAGAGAAATGTAAAGTAGGACGCCCTGTGATACGACGGTGTGACAATACCCAGCTACTGGGTACAAAAGAGCTAAGACCAGGCTTAATGACGTACCTGAGAAAAGCCAGCAACGACCTAATATGATGATGATATATTAGCTTTACATTTATTTCAAAAACAATCCTAAAACAGCCGGAGCTACAAAATATTATGCAAAAAGTTTAAAAACAGAATAATTTAATTCCAATTTGAGGATATTAAATTATACTAAAAGCTTTTGACGTGATACTGTCATCCGTTTTGTTTTAGGATAACTTTTAAATATTTTATTATAAAATTAAAAAGTCTTATAGACCGTGACAGTGGTGAGTGCAATAATGTCAAGATAATGCCAAGTATTTCTTACTTACTCCTAACTAAGTTGGCTTGCGAACATTTTGCAAAAAAATGTCGCCAAGTTTTTCAAGCTGAGTTTGTACGTACTTGGGCCAAAACTACACTGTATTATGGTAGACGACTGGCTTTGTATCTTAACACCTGGAGGGTCATTTTTTGAATCTTTTGTATGCGTGCATATACTTTTGTCTTACGAACGTAATAGGGGTTTTTTCGAAATTCAAAAAACATGCAGGTAAATACTCATTTAAGCAATTGAGTAATGTCAACCTTGGCTAGCTGTCTAGAACACGATATTTTTAAACTCCAATAAGGGCCTCGAAATCTACGACACCGCGCGCTTGACATCTCGTCGTAGAACATTTTTTTTCTACGACCGTGTAGCTAGGCAACTCGCTAGGAGCCAAGCAAGCTGCCTACGAGTGTATCGTCACCCTTAGATACTTTTTTAAATAAGTAAACAAGCACCTAGAGGTATAAACCCATGTAAAGGTCTGGCCAAGGTTGATAAAATAAAAAAGTAAAGATTAATGAAGTGTCAACTCTGTAAAAATGGCTTTTACAAATAAATTACTTAATTTCCTTTAACTTTGATTAATGAAAGCTTCAAATGAAAGACTCACGACAGGTGGTCATGTAATTGAAACATAAACTGAGGAGGACTTATGTCAGGAAGCCTTATACGCGTACGTGGTGAATAAAGTTTTTATTATTGAGATAGTGGGAGTAGGTCGTTGTTTTGATGGTAAGTGCACTTCCCTAGTGAAATTAGGGAGACGCTTTTACGATGTAGAGAGAGATGGCGAGTATTTCGAGTAGTTTACTTAGGCATGTCTGTATTGGAGAAGTGCAGCCGAGAGTATAATGAGACAATTCCAAGAATAATTATCACGATCTTGATTGCAGTCCTTTAACAGAATTATTAGTACGTTTCCTAGCAGCCGTATAAAAGCACTCACAGCCTTTCTTGTAAACTTTGCTTAGATCATTTAACTTTTTCAGAATGTAAAAGTGAAGAGCGCGGTTCTAAATAACGTTACTTAATTTTAAGCAGTGTTTATAAGACTTTTACAGTTTGAGCTTATAGTATTAACGCTTAAGACAGAGCTTGCTTGTATTGAAAATTCTATGCTATTTGTTTTCACCTTTGTTTTGGAGACATTTAAGTTTAGTCCAAGGTTAGTGCTTGCAATATTCTGCTCGTTTATCATAATTTCTAGGTCTTTCGAGGTTTTTGAAAAAATAACTATGTCATCTGCAAAACGAAGATTACTTAGGCATTTATTCTTTATGGGGATTCCTTTTCTACTCCAGTCTAGGACTTTCATAGTATGTTGGAGAACAGCAATGAAAATTTTCTCTCTCACTCTCTGCGTATTTTTATCTCAGGACCAGTTCGATCCCGCTTCACTCTACTGGTGCTTTGCTCGTATGTTTGCCAGTATGTCGAATGATGCTTCATTTCTTATTTAAATTTAAATATATTTTGTAGATAGGTATTATGATGATGATGGTTTTTAGCAACAGCATTTTTTTAGCTACAGCTCAATGACCAATGGCTACAGCCATTGAGCTAAGATTCGTCTATAGCTCACGTAACAAATAATATGTATACGCAGCTTCGCTCCTATATCTTACACGTATCTCAGAAAGTAAATCTTTAAATTAAAATGTATATCCAGCATTATTCATACAGAGAAGTTGTAGTATGCGATTCTCACCGGTTGGTGTCAACAACAGGCTTGAGTTCCGAAAAGCGTGAAAACACTCTCCGTATAACCCCGTGTGCTCTGAGCACGGAATATCGACGACTTATACAAGTCCTAATGAGATGCTTTTTAAACATTTTTAGCTGGCCTCAAAAGTAAGTGTTTAAGGTTGTATAATGTTTATTATCTAAATGTAAAATCTAGTGTTTGTAGGACATACGAGTATTACTTTTTCTAATTTATCATGATTTTTGGAGTTACATACAATTGTTTTTTTTTTGTGTTAATGATCACTTGACTACCAGTTATAGCTCAATCTTAACTCTAGGGTTTTTTTATCTGTGAGAGTCTTAATTTTATCATAAAAATAAGGTAGGCATAAATGTAATCAGGCATAAATACATCTAGAATCAATTTAAATTATTTTTTAGCCAATACAAGCATTTCCCAATTGACGCGTAAGTACACCAGAAACAGTAAGAAAAAAAAAATCCGCACTTAAAAATAATTTAAAAATATTTTTTACTTATTGTGTAGATACTTACTACGTAAAAACTTTCGACTTATTAGAAGAAACCGTAAACACTGGCTATGAAATGCTTTAAAAAAAAGAAAACAAAAGAAAATCGCAATTAAATTTTCCTTAAAAAAATAATTAACAAACAAAGCTTTCATTGATAAAAACAAAAGACGGTAGACGCTAAAACTCCGGAAACGAATTAAACTTGGCCTAATGAAAGTAGGTAATAAATTAATGAGCTCACCGGGCTTATCCAGGTCGCTGATAAACTCCTCGGTCTCCACGAACCCCTGGATGCCCGCCACCAACAGGAAAACCAGCCACATGACCACCCGAGTCCCGCCCAGCGTCACTAGGTCTGAGTGCACCCTTAACCACTCCATTATTATGTGCACCTTTCACATGTCTCAAACAAAACCGCGCAAAACATTAATTGAGCCAGAAATATTAAAACCATATAAAAGTGAACGAAGTTCTCAAAGTACAATGCTCAGAGAATTTTTTCGAAAATTCAAGAACAGTTTTGAAATAGAGAGTCGCACAGAAACACGTGTTGTTAGACGGTAAACAAATCGAGATCCCGACAAACAGACGACGGGAGCGCGGGCGTGCGTGCCACCCAGCGCCTCCGGCTACACTGATCGAAAACCGATAGCGACTGAACAATCGCACGAAAACAAAAAACTACCAATTCGAATTTCAAAAAGGCTTGCCGCGTATTGGAATGTCAAGTTCGAAAATCGAATCGGAAAACGGCAGCTATCGCGACGAAAATAGAGGGAAGGAATTTTTCATTTAAAATTTGAACGGCAAGATCTTACCATTTAACTTTTAAAAAGAAAAGTTTAGGATTCAAATGCGTGGACTTTTTCTTTAAAATTTTGCGTTAAATTCTTATAAAAAATAACTTTTGCGTTTAAAACAAAATTTCAAGAATAAGGTTAATCTTGAACCATCAGCCATGACGGATTAAAATCTAAATGTTGCTAATTAGATTAGTTTTAAAACTCATTTTTCTTATTTAGGTATTAATGGCTGGCTAATTTTACTATTGAATAGAATAAAGTATCTACAACATTAATCAAATAAATGAGAAAGGCCCAGCACTATTTCATCAACTAACGAATGCCTTTTGATAAATACCGCGTTCGGAATACAAAAATAGCCCACGAGGAAAAAAGTAAGGCCCATTACCGCAACAAGGCGTTTCATATTATTGTATCGAATGGCACTCATTGGATCTTCACAAAGACCAAATAATATAGAACCGAAGAACTGGAATAATAGCGATAAATAAATAATGTTTTCGCGTCTCAATTTAATTTGGCCTTCCGCAGTGCAAGCGCGTTATTCGAACTTAGCTCCTATTTGAATACATTGGGGTGTACTTTTGTGTGTTGTGTGTGTTTAAAGATTCGTTAATGTATCTTCGGGAGCGCAGTGAAAGAAGGCTCTCGGTGGAGCGAGGAGACTGAACAAGTAAAGTACGCAGTGTGCGGCGGCGGCGGCGTGCCATTGCTTTTTATGTAAACACTAGCTGCGAATTATTATGAGCTCAATCGGAAACGGAGCCGGAATATTCCATACTATTTATTATCAGACTAACATTTACACTTAGTTACAATTTACCACACTTATTTTTCACCCGACTGCCTGAGGTCGATTTTGGTGATTTTTAGGTGATTATGGATTTTTTTTTTAGGTTGATTTTTATTTAACTTGCAATGAACGTTACAAAGTTAGTAAAAGTTTGGTTTGGTCAAATTTTGCAACTTTTAGAGTATCTTTTCAGGTTTATGCTAAAACCAGCACTGCTGCGCTCTGCGATTATACCTGCTTCACTTATAAATAAAAATAATGTTTCAGCTGCTTGAGCGCTACGATGCCGCAGACCCACTAACATACAACAAACTTATAGCACACTGCAACAGACAGACAAGCATCAACAACGCATGCAAACAGGGTTGTTTGCATTTTGGAGGTTAGAAAGATCCTTTTTGCTTCCACACAAGTGCCTACACCGAGTGTCACGCACACACGCGCGCCTCGAAGCATCCACTCATGAGCTGCAGTCTCTGTAATGACGTCACAACTCAAAGCAGACCAACGTACCGTAAACTTTTGAACGCAAGGCCGCACAGCGCACACACATTTATACTAGGTTAATACATCCCTTATTTTTTTTGCAATATTTGTCTTGGAATTTTAATAAAATATGTAAAAGAAAGTTTTTCCTTTAAAAAAAGTTTGACAAGGACAAATTAAAAAAAAAGATTTTTTTTTCTAAATCTGTATTTTTTTAAGTTGTACTATAAAATCACGGGTTTAAAGATGATCGAAGCAAAAAAACGTGTATTTTTATAACAAGGCCCTTTTTTGACCAAGTCGAGATTATGGCGGTCTTATTAGAAATGTCCCGAGAGTAAGCGAGACGTAAATAATCTTTACTATACAAGAGTAGGGGCCAGGTACTCCAGGTATTTAAATTAGCTCTCCTAACTTTTAAATCAGCCCTTTTTCAGACCGTGTGAAGGGCTGTAAGCGTCGTATTACTCGTGCAAGTACAATTACAACCAATACATGTTACAGTTGGCTAAATAATGGAACTTACAAATTTCAATGGCTGGCTCTTAGAACTTGCGATGGTGGCTCCTCCAATCGTCTCCACCGTTATGTTGGCAGTACAAGTACGGAGCAGTTTCCTCACTTGAGTGTGCTGAATCGACACGTCGGAACCAAATGAGAGTTGGATATCGGGTTCCGTACATACTAGGTGCGGATCCCTATTTACATACGGAGGAAAAGATTTTTCTGGTAGAAATACAAATGCAGTCAATGTATTTTACAGGTCTTAACATATTCCGGAGTTGTGTATTTTTAGAGTTCAAATTGTAGTGTTATTTGCGAGCGAGCTCTTATTCGAGGCTGGGAATTTTCGTCTGTTTTCGGATCGGAAAATTTTGATTACAACCTCCAGCATCATTGAACATCGGGTAAATAAAATAATTGTTAAGAAAAGTTATTAAGCAATTTTGATTATTAAAATACGGCTAATAAATTTCGGCCAAATCATTTTGTAGTTCTAATTTCTAAATTACAACACAAACCTGTTACACATAAATTCTACTTGGCTGTTTTTGTCTCGAAAGCCACATGAGTGTATTTTTAATGACCGTGGGATAGCCACATTGCAAATCCTTGTAGGCTATAACAAGTAAAATGTTACCAGCTCTGCAGGACGCGGCTACGCACAGACTAAAAGACTAAACAGATGGAAAACTCATAAAGATAAGCAAGACTAAGATTAACTATATCCAGAACTATATAGCTGCGTCGCTCGGTTTCATTTGCGTGGGGAAGAAAAACGATGATCATGATAAAAAGTAGCTTTTTTTTGATGAGGGGGAAATCTTTACAAATATAAACCCGATGAAAAGTAGTCTAGATATGTTTTTTTCAGTACCTGTATACATGTATTTACCTACAAATGTCATGAGGATCGGTTAAAAAAATAAGGTGTGGAAGCATAACCATCTAACTTATTCGAATCCAGTTATTATTATTAAATTATATAATTTTCTCTATACCACATTTTCTCTTTTTTGCGTGGTTATGAAATAGATATATAAACTGTTGTAGTCTTCAAAAATCAAAATATATTTATTTATTTCACTCATAAACGTTGCTTAGATTGGCAACTGTCATGTCACTGTTACAGTACAAAAACAACACACGCAAACTAACTAATCTCGCACTGTAAGCAGTGTTTACAACTACGGTCCTTAATCGCTGTTGTTGTTGTCCATCTATCCCCGTCTAGTGCGTGTAATAAGGCACGATAACCGTTTGTCAGGCGGGTGTGTCCGCGGTCGGCGGGGGCTCGGGGCTCGGGGCCCGGGGCTCCTCAGATGGGTTCAGAACAGCTGCTGCCCTTGGCTGCTAGAAAAATTGGAGGCTTTATAATCCTTTGTCACAATAGAGCTGAGTTCACAACACTTTTTGCATAGACTGAATACAACCAAACTTATACTACTAATATGAGTGCGAAAGTTTGTGTGTGTGTGTTTTTTATTGAATGATAAGCTTGCGTTTGACCGCCATCTCGCCAGATGGTAAGCAACGATGCGGTCTACGATGGAGCACGCTCGCCTAGAAGAAACCGGTGAACCAGACAACCGGTGTGTGTGAATGTTCGTTACTGCGTATCTAATGTAATTTGCTGTGCCTGCAATTTATTGTGCCTGTAAGAGATAGCTCTTAGCGATGAGGCGGCTTGTTTTTGCAGTAGTTTTAAAGATTATTATCCTTTTTTTAGTTTTTTTAGTGTGAACAATTAAGAGTTTATCGACCTACTCGTATGCGTAACAATAACAACTAAACAAAATCATAATTTTTTTTTCATCAAGGCGCGGAAAAAGTACGGGCCATAGCCATAGCTAGCAATACAAAAAATACCTATCCATTATAACCATTACCACCCATTACATCCCAAAAGTTTTTACGGAAAACTGCCAATTGATAAAGCAATATTTGTTTTTAAAGAAGTTGTACAAAAACCAAGCAGACAGGTAGAACAAATCCCGCCGAGACGAACTTTACTGACCCCTCACCGTGACACCACCACACATTGCCATAGCGACAGACGGTAGGTATCGACATCGCCTGCCGTCACGCCTCAGTCTATCTTAATGATTAGCCGATAACATGAGCAATATTGCCTCCAGCCTTTTTTATTAATAAACGTGGAGTACCTTGCCTCGCAACAGTTGCCCGTTGTTAGTCTTTTTCCTTCGAGTTCAATAGGAAAAAAATAAATTACTGAGTAACTAGTCTAAGTTGACTCCAAGGCTTTTCAGCGTTATTAGAAAGGGTTTACAGCACTCTTGTGAACATTTCTTTATAATGTAACCAACCATAGAATCGCGAATAAAAATCTGTTGCTTCATATACGTTTTGTCGAGTGTCATTGACATTTTTTTACGGTATAGCTGATTTCTTTTTCTTGATTTTAAGGTGGATCAACCTCCATATTAAAAGTTGTTCAAAATGATCAGTACTATAAACTGTTTTTGGCTTAAGCTTAACAAACAATTTCCTTATAACCAAGTATCCTACGTGTTTATTAATAAACATTTTAACTGAACTCAATGACGGAGCATAAAAAGATCTACATTTTTTTAATTATTCAACCGCGTGAATCGTGCTGCGTGAACAAATATTAATTAGTTTCTATTCATCAAGTCAAAACAAAATTGCGTATCTAAATAGAAGTTCTAAAAAAAGTTCAACACAAAAAGCTATCACTTGAACTCTGAATGACCACAAATTACAATTATGGGTTTTACTTCTATAATATTATATAAACAGTAAAAGCTAAATGACATTTAGGTAGCACTGCGCTCTTCGTTTTGTATTGAGCTTAAAATGGCTAAATTACATTTTATTATAATTAACACGGGAATACTCGTGTAAAAATACTCACGCTTGTAACTCACCTGATGAAGGTCACCTAATGTGATCGAAACTACTCGTAGTAAACGACTTCATTTATACGTGCGTATTCCCGCGTTCTTTAAAAAAGTTTTTCAAAACCACGTTAGTTTCTATAGTAAAAAGGTTAAATTACATTTACGAACGAATTGTATTTATTTCGTGTAACGTCTATGATATAGGTCGATTATTGCTAATCATTCAGTTCTCCGAAGTCAATATCCAACACAATATCTCGTTTGAGAGAGTGTTCTGTGACAGAGTCGACCGCACCGGGCTAGCTTCTGCGAAACACGAGTGTTAATGCTCACACGGCTGGATACACACACACATGGATCCTTCTCTAGGACTGAATGAAATGACACTTCCACGAAAAACGGCACAGGAATACCCTCTAAAGGGTTTTAAGAAAAGGGTATGGTAAGCCAAAAGGGGCTCATAGTACTTATCAGTTTAATCAACTTTTATTTATTGGACTAACGATGAATTCGCAAAAAAAATCAGCTGTTACATACATTCAGTTGAGTGTCATTGACATTTTTCTATGAAACAGCAGTTATTTTTTGGCTTAGCATACCCTTTCCTTATAACCCTGTAGAGGGTCTTGTAGAAAATAGAAAACCCGTCTGCAAAATGGAGTCTAAACATGGGACAAGAAGTGAATCAAGTGTCGCCTAAAAATCTAAATTTGGTCAAGCAATTTAGGTGCTGAGTCAGATATAGCTGCAAACCAACAAGCTAAGCTAAGCTATAAACCTCCTAAGCTATTCAACTACCTTTTAATAGTCGCATAACTTAATTAAATACACGAATAGTTCCGAGAAAAGCTTTCTCTAAAACACTTCACGCTTCACTTCACGCACACACGCACACATTCACACGCCCCACAAAATTAAGGAAACTTAACTTACTGTACCTCCACTCACCTGTCTGGTATAATGAAGCTGCTTCCTGTATTTTATACGAGCTTATTTCATATGATAGTTTTAAAAAAGAAGTTATTATACTCTTTACTTTACTCAATTTTCTTTACTCTTAATTAAAACTATCGTACAAAATAAGCTCGTATTATAGAGGTAGTAGTATGCAAGGTGTAGCGGAAAGGTGTACAAATAATCAAGGGTGTTCTTAATAATAATCAAATCAGCAAACTTGTGTTTTAGAAGTTTTTTCACTTTGACGTGTAGAAGAACACCCTTACGTATTACTACTCCTTTTCGTTACACCTTGTATACAGTGTCAACTCTAAAAACAGACGGCCTTTTGCAGACGACTTCTTTGTATTGATCTAAGCAACTTTAGTTACAACTTTAGAAAATCAAAAGATAATGCTGTTCCATACGGTTGGTCCAATGAAACGTTTTGTATGGGACAGAAGTTGTTCAAGTGTCTCAGACTGCTTGTGGAGGATCTTCAGTGTTTTAGAGTTGAAAACTAGTGGACTAGTTGGTGAGTTTAGGTGTACGTAGTGCTTGTTTCGACGTGCAACCTCTATGTAGCCCTTATAAGATGTCCCTTGGAAGGGTAAATAGAGATAAAGGGTTACGCGAAATCTTTTCTTTTAAGATTTATCAGGGTTTTACAATACGATGATGATGCATTCCATGTCGATTTCGGCTACAGTGACCACATTTTTGTTGCTGGGTTACTGATACGTCCTCGCATAGCTGGCGAAATTTTTGGAGTAAATGTCTTAGAACAGTTGCTACATGTGAGGACGCTATTTAGATAATTATAAGGATGTTGGAAGGCGGTTTGTTTGTATGTTCTGTTTCACAATACATATACAGGTGCAAGGAACGTTGGTTCTAAGGTTCAAGCAGAAAGTTCATCGTGTTTATCATTACGAACAGCTTTTTCTATGGACCAGCCTTGAAATCGAGAAACAAATCAGCTGTTCCATTGAACCGAAGGTCAATGACATTTTTCTATAGGACAGCTGTATTTCCACAATTTCGGTGTCGGTCTTTTAATAAATATTGTCCATAATGACAAGTACAATATATTATTTATATCTATGGTCCAATCATGAACATAAAGATACATAACATATGGTACATAAAGAACTCGTGCAAACTTCCATGCTTCTGAATATACCACTTAAGTCATTTAGTTAAGTAAATGTGGATTAATAATTTGTGTATTTTATTAAGGGTTTTTTGGGTGAGGTCTGTTTATCTCGTAGTATAATTCATTTTGTTCTGGAATCTTCGAAATCTGACAGCTGGAAGTGTTGCTGCAATATACATTCTAACCTCTTGAATGTATTTGAACTTTTGGCAAAGAAAAATATCGTAAGGAAATTGTAGAATGAAAATGACACTTTTTCTTCGTATTCTCTTTGTTAACCGCTCTTAAACTATTTACCTATTATATTGTGGTCCTGGAGCTTGGCAAATAATAATAAATCGTCGTTGGTCTAGGGGTTTTATTGTTTCACTTCTCACTTGGGAATAATTGACAATTATATAATTTTAACTAGGTACTTCTCGTTCTCGCACTCGTAACCACCTTTCAATCACACCGCACTTTTCGCCATCTTGCTTTCGTCTATCTTGCATCCCCTTCTTACATATATACATCCTCTCACTCACGCGCATAGCGGGCTTTCATCCATCCTACAATATTGTGAAGTATTCTTATTTTTGGCTGAATTAAGTTGAGATTAAAAATAACATATGCAGGCAAAAATTCCGGCTTGAAACCCTTGCCTAGCTATCACAAGCATTGACGTGTCGAAAGTTTCCTGCATTCGAGCAACGACACCGGAAGTAGAGACAGCGGCTCTATAGCAGCCCTACACACGTTGTAGAGGATGTTTCGTAAGGTTGTGTGGGCATCGGCCGTTACCCTTCAGCGGTCGATGTTCTCTATCAGCCTTTGTTAATGTTTGTATTAGATTTTCTATTCTGCCATTTTGTGTTTTTACTCCGACGTTAGTCTGGTTTAGTCGGTGAAAATCGCTTTTGTGATAAATTATATCGATGTCGTTCGATTACTTTGTTGAGTTTTTAATGTAATGAAACATGTCTTATTTGAAGTATATCTTTTATCTTTTTTATCTTTTCTTATCTTCTTTTTTCTTTTCTTTTTTCTTTTTCTTTTTTCTTTTTCTTATCTTTTTTTCTCTTATATTTAATGTAAGGCTTAAAAGAATTCGGCTAAATTTAAATTCGGATTTTGTACAAATTTCAACAAGGTATTGAACATATTCTACAAACGTATTGTGTTCACACTACTTGTTTTAAAAACACACATTGCTTGCCATGATTTGTAAAACAAGAAGCTGGTTAAAAGTGCAGTCCACTCCGCCCCGAAATACCATTTTTATTAGGAACCTAAATTATTTGTTTTCCACCGGCGCGCGGCGCACAGTGGTTAAAACCGGCCAATAGAGGCACAAAACGAAACACAGGCAAATCTAAAAGGCACAAAAACTCTTTGAAAATACATTTGCGAGCCCCAGCCACTGCTCACTGTGCATTATTCGTGCATAAATTCGTGATGTGCATCCTTAAAACGCGCGCTGGAAAAGCAAACATTTTCAACATGATGAATTGGTACTTTCGAAGGTATTCTTTCGCTTCCCGATATTCTTTGAGGTTTCTTGCCGATACAAGTTGAATTTAAGCGCCAGTTCAACAGGAAATGGTTTTTCAAAAATGTTTGTAAACGTGTAAATTGCTGAATTGCATTCAAGTAAAGTAATTAACAAACAGGAAATTTCAGAAATGTCTTCTTGTACGTGATTTATTGGGGAAGTACTCGCGAAGCTTTCGTCATTGGTTGACATTCTTGGTTTTTGTTTCATTTCCGGCTTCATGAAATTGGAGCTTAAAAGTTTATTCCAAAATGCTTTATTTATGAGTAAATACCAAGTCGGCTAAATCTCTGGGCAAAAGCTCAACTCTTACATTCGAACTTGATTGACAAATCCTAGAATTTCCCAGAGATATTTTCAGCTATGGATTTTAGGTCAGCGCTGAAATATTTCAAGACCAAAGGTGTAGACCAAAACCTTAGTGTAATTATCTGAGAAATTTGACTACAAATGTTTGTAATTGTTTTGCAAGGTGTAACCTAAATTAGAGAGCTAATTTTACGAAATAGGGTCTAAATTAGCTTATAGACATTTCTAAAATGTACCTTGATTCAAATTTAACAAATTTCGTGAATTTAGTTCATACTACATCCAAAACCAATAGCTTCAGTATCTTTAGGTTTCTCCACATTTACAATGCTACGTCATTCGTAGTGAGCTCTACGATTATTCGTAGCACCGCTACGGGCTACGGGCTCATTTTTCTATCTTAGCATTCACGAAGATTTATGCAAGCAATCGCATGAATTGGTTTACATCAAACTATTCTCTTGCTGTGAATAAAGAGAAGAGGAAATAATATGAATGGAGATGAACGTGCCATGAATCACAATTTGGAAATATCGCTTTTCTTTGTTGTTTGGCTGAACTGCGGCTTAGCCGGTTATTTGATTGCTGAGTTGTATTTGGTGGGCGTTATCGTGTTTGCAGCTTATTTTTCAACGTTAGGGCTATGAAACCTTTCCCTTTGAAAATAGGTAGATATTTAATGTATCCTATTGACATAATTAGACATTTATCTACTTGCGTCCCAATGCTGCGCAAAAACGTCTCCCATTTCCTTCCTCACAACCCTATTCTTCGCCAAGTTCAGCCAAGCCATAAAAAAATATTTAAAACATTTTTAACTCAGCAACCATTCAACAACACGTCAAACGAATTTCCCTTCAGCTTTTCCAACAGTACAAGTAAGCACATTTATATCAATATCCAACCTAAACGTGTATCCTTATTAAGGGCCGTACGAACTCCAATTTACTTAAGAGAAGATGCCTAATAAGCATATAAATACACGTTAACCGCCTATCAGTCGTTATTTAGGGCTGATACATCAGTCTATCGGGCGGCGCGTGTCGAGGAATTAAGGAAAACGGCGCTCGAGGAAAGGGATGCCGACATTTTAGAAAACAAGTAAAATGTAGTATAACTTTTTTAAATACAATTGAGTGAATAGAGGAGCAAATTAAAAAACTAAGTAAAAAATATTTTTATTTCATGCGAGTAACATACAGAATAATACTAAAGTTGTAGATTATTATTTTTTATTAAAAACTAGCTGACCCCGGCGGTTTCACCCGCAGTTTTTTTTACTTTTAAACCTTCCCTGTATTAGAGCAAACAAAACAAAAAAAAAAATTAACAAAACATACCATAAAGATCGGACCAATATCTGAACACACCTATAAATATTTGACAACCAAGTGACACTTTTTTTATTTCTAGAAAGACAAAAGAGATCGGACATCCCGAGTTTACCGTACCGATAGGACGAATGTTTCACAGGTAGGAACTTTGTATTGGAAAATTATATTGTCGATTTTAGTATTTTTCTTTACTTATTATTAATGTTTCTCACCGTTTAAACCTTCCCTGAACTTTTACAAATATTTCAAGATCAAAATTAGCGAAATCGGTCCAGCCGTTCTCGAGTTTTAGCGAGACTAACAAACAGCGATTCATTTTTATATATGAGAAGATTTACATTAAATTGCTCGCTAGATGTTGGACGGCACATTTGCTCATAGCGAGTCTACGTACAAGTACTTACCTCAGAAATGTGAACTCTTAACAATTCAAGCATTGCGCGCTCCATCCGAGATACGAGTATAAGATGAAAGGAACGACATTTTATCCTCTTCAATACAAAGTTTCGACCCAACCAAAAATCGATTTATTTATTGTTTTCTGTGAATTGTCAAATAAATACTTTTCTTTATTCCTTTCCTTCTCGAAAAACTCTGAAAAGCGTTTTCCCAGAATTGAGGTAGCTTTTTCTTTTTCTAGGTACCTAGATAGGTTTATAGATAGAACTTCTAGATCTTTTCTTTATATATTTTGCCTCTAAAATCTCCGTATAGTAGTTTTATCGTGACTATTTAATGAAAAAAAGAGATCGAGGTTGTAATTGTTAAAGCAGTTTCGAGATCTAAAAATACAAATACTAGATATAATATATTAGAGTCTTGTGTCAATTTATATAATCTGATTCAGTGACTCATGCAGAGGTCGTCTGGAAGATATAGATTTCTGCCAATTTGACGACGTTGTGTCAGGTTTGTTATTTTCTGAGTGTTATATCATTTTTGTTGTGTTCAGAAAAGTTTTGTTACATTGTTAGAAACGCCAGTAAAAAGAAACATAAAAGAATCTCAAGGGTAACAGTTTTGTAACTTTGAGATGATAAATAAATCATTATTCTACATAGAAACTTTAGAGGCATATAAGGTATATATTGTTCTTCATCATCATCTACAGCCTTCATTGTCCCACAGCTGGGTATAGACTTCTATGTCACTGTGATATCTGCATCGATCCTGCGCCATTTAAAATCGAGCGGTCTTATAGTTCTCGTATGTTCGATTCTGGCTTCATGACATACGAAAGCCAATCTGAGCCAATCTGGCTTTCCACAAGACCGAGGTTATTTTGGCATTAATCTTCCGAAAATCAAGGGGAGGGAATTAAATTGTGTTTTGACATGAAAATTGAAGTTCGATCTGGGAACTTAGAAAATTAGCCGATAAGGCCACAGCTTTGACCCGCTGCTTTAATAATGTTTTCGACTACTCTGGCTACCGAAGGACCAACGTCGGACAGCGTACCTTACTTCAAGATAAAATATTACGTTAATATGTTTATAATAAAAATATAAAATTCAATATAAAACTTAGTCAAACAGAATAGCAATATTTCTTTTTCTCTTATGTTTGTTTGATACTAAGAAAATATAACTAAGTTGAGTAGTTGTCTTGAGTTTGAAAAGCTATCCTCCTGTAGCAATTCCAAACGGCATATTTCTAACGCCTTCAGGGTCACATTGAAATGCAAATATGAAATGAACGTCTTAAACTAAAGAACTGTTTACATTTCCTAGTCTATCTTTTATTACCAAAACTGAGTAGAATTGTTAATTTTTTTTTTTCAATATCTTCATTTGATTTTTACTTATTTTTATAATGCCACTTCTAAACGACAAGTCGATCAATGCTACTAATTCTGAAAGATTTAGTTGACAGACCTAAACATAATCAAAATAAAGCTGTCTTTGTCATCACGGTCTATTAGACGAGGACCACAACACTTTTGTTCTGACATATTTTATTCTGACTTCAGAATTGGCTATAGTTACAACCCTACTAACTTAATAACTGTAATCAAATGTAAAGTATAGAGGTAGTAAAATAATGTAGTATTGTAATAAAAATAAAATAAAAAGCCAATTTATAAATACAGCAGAATGGGTGATCACCTTAACAGTTGTAGTCAGCAACATTGTTCCGAAGTAACTTAAGAACAGAAGTAACTCAGAACAGAAGTAACTTCAGAACAGAAGTAACCCGGAATCACAAAATAACCAGGAATTGTGATCTCGGCCGCTCCTTGACGGACGTTTAATATTAAACTTTGTACCAATGGTAGAATAGGGATGAGAAAAAACGTATACTCGAATGTGATAGTTATTATTCGAATAAGATCATTTTTTGATCGGGAAAATGTAATTTCTTGCAAAGTCCACAAATAATATTAAATATTCGTGAATTAATATTGTTAAATAAATAATAATTAAAAAGTTTATTTTCAATTCGTTGTTTTTTCTGGAACATTTTTGTAAGTAATTAATGATAATCAATACACAATAATCTTTAATTCGTCACAAGCCAATCTTAGTCACTTATAGTGAGTACAAGTTAAAAAATTAAAACGTAAGAGTTATTTTGAATTTTTCAAGATTCAGCAGACAAAAAACGTCCTTTAAAATCGGTACAATCAACCGAAAAGATTAAAAATTATTCGAATAATCGACCTGTTCGAGATATTCCGAGTAATTGCGTATTTCTAACAAAAGACATAAATAAAAGGCGACGGAAAGTTTATTTCGGTACAATTGGAGTGAGTAAAAGTTACATCTTTACATTGAAAGTCTAAAGTACACTTAACCTAAGTTAAGTGGAAGGAAAACAGGAAAATCGGAGAGAAATATTCGAGTTGGAGGATGAAATTTGCTGAGTATAGGAAATAAAGTTATTGTTATTGATTTTATTAAAATCATTATCAATAACTTATGACAGGAAAATGCTTTAAATTTGTTACTAAAATTTGTATAGTACATACTTTTTCGTTCGTAAAAAAGTATAACACTTTACTAGGACTAATAGCTACCAAGAATTCTGTCGTAAATACGGTTTGAATGTGAACAATAAGACAGCGCGTTTATCGGTATGAAATGGAATCTGAGTTTTGTTCAGACATTTTTATTTGCAATTTTCACCACAAAATTTTGACGAAATTCGTGCTAAACCGACAGGCATTCTGTGATAAGTTTTAAAGTAGTAGTATTATGCGGGTATAATTTAAATTTGTGATTTGTACTAAATTTCAAAACAAAAGCTTATAATATATTTCCTGAGAAAGCCGGCTGTGGCCGACAGACAGTGAAGTCTTACTATGAAGGTTTATTTTTACCATTTTTAACACGCTTTTATTAGCTTCACCTGTATGTTTGTATGTATTTTTGTAACTGACTCCTTTAAGCGCATTTTTGACCCACTTTAAACGGTCAGATTTCTTTCAAACTTTGTAGATATATCGAGGACCGATGACAATACACTAAACAAATCGTGTTTTTTAGTTTTTTTAACTATTATTTATTTCACGGAGTACTAAAACAACTACCATAACTCAATTTAATACTACTAATATTATAAATGCAATAGTTAGTGTGTTTGAATATTTGTTATCACCTATCTCCGTAACTACTAAACCAATTTGATGAAAGAAGAATCAAAGAGTTTTTTCAATTATTTAATCAATCGAAATCGTTTCCGTACTTGTCACTCTTGTTGAAACAAACGATACCGTGATAGAGACGGCGATAATGCCGACTCCTGTAGAATCAGCCCCTGTCCCGATACACACAACACAAGCACATATCCATTACTGTATGATATCATTACTCGGGAGTAATTAAATTATTATTAATGGTAATGACGTCACAGATTCGTTCACTGAAATGAGACTGTTCAGAAGATTTTCACAAATATGACCTACTTAAGGCAATAAAAACGAATTAAATTACATTGTCATTAATGAAATACACGTGCCATACACAGATACAAGTTTTTTTTATTCGATGATGGGCTTGCGTTTAGCGCTATCTTGCCTGATGGTGAGCAATGATGCGGTCTACGACGCTTGCCTAGAAGAAACCGATTCACTCTCGATTTGAAGACACCCAGATTATTTCTATCTAGAAACATTCACTCAAACAAAACAATAGCTTAACTTCTTAAAAAAAACAGAATCTATAGCTCTGTTTCTCCTTCTTTCTGCTTAACTAATTTCTCCCTCATGGGACGAAATGTTTCTAAACACAACGCGTTTTAAATTTCACTCTCAAATTTTCCATCAATCTAATCGCCAATTAAGAAGATTCAGTTTCACTTCGAAAATAATCCAAGATTTTCCACTAGATTTTTAAAGTGAGTGTGTTATGTGGGTAGAGTTAGCTGAAGCATTTATAACTGCTCTACGTAGAGCACTTGCCGTTCACTTCCCAGTCTATCTACGAGTTGCTGTCAGTCAACGCGTAGAGTCGCGCACAGAAGGTGCTACGAGAATAATAATTGTAGAGTTAGATTTTCTTTCAAAGATAGGATAGCATTTGATCGCCATGATTTTCTGTATTACCGTTTGATTTAGTTTTTTACAGATTTAATTTAATTTTATGTTGATGTTTTTATTGTTAATGTTAAATGACAATTGTATTGAAATAATCATGTCAAACTTAAATCGTGTTTTACGGTACTTTGAAATACATATAACTCAAATTAAATTTATTCAATATAAATAAGTTGTGTAAAACACAAATTACGCTATTGTAATTAATGTATTATTTAGTAGGTATTTTCTAAATATTTTCCTATCTACAAAAAGCAGAAGTTAAAATAAAACCAATAATTTCGTAGTAGCAGTATCACTCCGCATTAACATATCATAGCTCCCGCAATCTTCAATCATAAAAAATAAATGGCTGCGTTATTCGGCATTATTTACGAGGTTGCCAACCGGACGCGGCCGCGGCCCGCACAATATTACGTAAGGTTTTATGCGTTTCCGTTCGAACGAGCGGCCCGGAGGTCATTACGCATTTGCCTTTCCTGCTCCCCTCTCGCATATTGTTTCAGCTGCCTTCGGCGTCAACTCAAGATTATGGAAGTGCGAGACTTTTATGCCTATTTAAGGGGCTGCATTCGTAGGGTTCCGCATATTGAAGTGAGGTTCAAATCATATTTCGACTGCCCCTACGAACAGTTTCGAAGCTGCAGATGGCATTTTCTACATGAGAGCAATTTAAAGTTCAAATTTGACCTACGCCTACGTTTAAAAGTTAAATGTGTAGTATCAATTTCATTCGATTTAAAACACGTCATTAACAATATTTTTACTTAAATAGCATAAAACGTAATAGTTATTTCTATCGTACATTTTTAAAATTTCCAAAAAGAAATCAATTTCTTTGATGAGACTAACTACAATAAATACGCTTAGAGTACAACAACAATAGAATAAGTTAATACAATCATAGTTTATTGAATCACACGATCAGTTCTCAAAGGTTCGTCTTCAATAAATAATCGGATTTTCAACTGAACTTCGAGCACACTTCAGTTGTATTTCTGCATACAAATTGTGTTCATTTTTTCCTGACTCGATTGTAAAGCAGAAACTCAATAGAAAATCGATTGAAAAACAGTAATTAATACAATCGTTTTATAATGTTGTACTTTTTTCATCGAATACATAAAATAAAAGGAGACACATAATCGTTAATTCAGCATCCAAACATTGGTGATGCGCCAATTTTTTTTTACTATCCTATTTTATAGGCTCGATTTTATTTTCGATGGGACGATATAAGAAACAACTGTTTTAGTGTTGATCTCAATATTATAGAGCATTTATAGAGCAAGAGCTAGAAGAGCTGTAAAAACTTTTATAGAGACAACGTATTGATGGGTCCTCATTTCTGATTTATTTTCTAAAGTAAGACTGTATTCTGAGCCGTTCGAGATTGTGTCGGTCACTCTCACTAATAATGACATCTCTAATGAGAGGAACAGTGATAGAGATAATATCTTACTCGTCAGAAGCCCCTGGAGCCCTATTCTTGGGCGTTCGAGATAGCTCCGTCAGTCACACTCTCATCGTCAAGAATAGAGGCCCCCTATTCTTGTGAGTGAGATATTATCTCGGTCACTGTCGCTTTCATTAGAAATGTCATGAGTGTAAGAGAGACGGAGATATTCTCAAGCATACAAGAATAGGTCCCAGTTCTAAAGAGAGACACACACAGTGATCGAGATATATTTCACTCGCCAGAATAGAGCCCCTGATCTGACGGTGCAGAAATTATCTGAATCTCGTTTCATCTAGATATGTCCCGATAGCAATAATTTTATCACTATAATAAGAAGAGAAAATTGTCAAGGTCTTTTCATTTCGATATATCTGAAAGCTAAAGCAATAATTCTATCACGCTTATATTATACATGTGAAAGTTTGTAAGACGTCTTCACGCTTTTGGATAACCTTGGCATTGAAGTAGCTCCTACACTGAGTTAGAGAGTAGACTAGTCTTATCCTGGCAAGTAAATGGTTCTTACAGAACAGTGGTGCAGTAGAATATGAATAATGAATACGGGACTAATTACGGCACATAATTTTATTTATCTAAATCTATTTATGATTTTTTTATCTTTTTCTTTTCAAAATCAAAATTTGATTGAAAATCGCTTCAAACTCCAAAAAATCAAGTATGTTAACGCTAATATACTTGACTTTTTAGGGTTCTGAACCTCCTTCGAGGAAGAACCCTTTTGGCGAGACTTCGGTGTCTGTCTACCTGCGTGCCACAGCCAATTATGTTTTATAGTGCTCAAAGTAGTCGAGTATACTTTGTGATCGAATGCGAACAATCCATAGCTACTAAATTTAAAAGACACGATATTTCTCTCTATACCTACTGCTATTTTCACTAGCACTATTTTCTCTTGACATAAAAATATTTATCTAAATAAGTGACAATACAAAAGCTCTGTCACTAAAGGAAACTTTCAGACTTCTTTCTATTTCATGAGACAGAGTGGACACGAACTTTCACTAAAGCTACGGTACAAATCCTTCCGCACACAACATGATAAGTCCATATTATGGCCGAAAACAAACAAGACAATAACAGCCATAAGCACAGGACCGATAATAGTGATCCTCCGTTATGAGAAGTGAACTAACTGTAGCAAACGGTTTCACCCTTATTTCAATAAGATTTTTGCTTTGTAACGGTTTAACTAATAGGCCTTAGCTGATCATGACGATGCAATATTTTTTTGGATGTGTGATCGCGAATAACATTTACAACTGAACAAGAAATAAATATACGTTAATATTCATGTCCAGATTTTACAAAACAAAAATCATTAAATTTCCTTCCACATACATATTGCGAAGTGAGCTGATACGAGTAGGTAATCTCAGCCAATAAAAAATTACATACTTATTCCATACAAAAGATCACTTCTTTAATCAATATTTTCCAAATATCTCCTGCGTATTTATTTTATCTATATATATCTTATTCTATCTTCTCGTAAAAGAAAGACAAACAATCTCCAACAAACCGTCAAACACTCACAAACTGTAACAATTAGAACGCGACAAAACCCAAGCCAAACCACTTGTGAGCGCGACGACTCCGCGACAAAGCCTCTATCTCTCATTACAATAATCGATGGTGTCACTTACTCGCGTATGAATATTTCAGGGTCTACGAAGAACATATGCAACCCCTTCCCCCCGCGCCACCCCCTAATGCCTGACCGTAAATTTCCCTACGTTGGGGTAATTTCGTGTAACTAATGCTGGGGTACGCTGGCAGTATGGTGGGTTGTACGGAAAAATTGGCAAATTTGACAACAAATATCAAGAAAGCTAGAATATTGTAGCAATGTTGTAAAATGTTTTTCAAGTTAGATGTGTTATTATCCTTGTAATTATTTCTATGCGAGTCAAATTAATGTACAAGAAACTTGAACCTGATAACGCATTTTTTATTCAAAATTGTTAAACGGATTCAAAACAACTCAATGGAAAATATCATGAAATACATAAGATTATTTTTATCCCAGTAAATGGTTTAAAGGGATAATAATATGGCAAAAAAGAATTTTAACTCTATCAACTCCGACAGAAAATAAAATTCAAAACCAACAGCAGTAACACAATTTTTAGCAGTCAATTTTAATAAGCTTTCTTGCTAGTTCTTTTGCGCTCATACTGCATATCTGTACGGCATCTCATCTCCTTAGAGAGACTTAAGTTATTGTGATCAATCAATTGGGGAATATGGTTATATGAATTGATGGCGGAAATGCTTTTAACATCCGTGTCGTCGGGGTAACGATATATTCGGTAACAAGGAGGGAACAGGCTCGACGTGGAATTAGGTTATTGGGAAACAGAGTTTTCAGATCCTTGTTTACTATTTTACTAAAAAGTAACACTTACTTTTCTCGTATACAGGGTTATTCATAAAGGGTATGCTAAGCCCTCATTATGAACAACTTTTACTATGGGAACAAAAATTTAAATCTGGAAAAGAATCAGCTGTCAAACGACAAAATGTATGGAACAGCTGATTTTTTTTCGCGAATTTCGCGTTGGTCTCCTAAGAAAAGTTGTTAATAATGATGAGGACTATGTGCCCTTTTCGGCTTTGCATACTTTTTGTAGCCCTGTATAAAAAATATATACCTAACAGAAAAGAGATACATTTTGTAATAGCACAGGAATACTCGCGTATTATGGAGTTTGATACACCAACTAACATTTAGTTTTAATCACATTCAAACCAAAGAAACAAAAAAATTATAACAAAATTTGTCAAAACCATAGGTTTTGCAGGAACGAGTTAAGTGGTAGGGAGTTCCGTTCTTAGTTATAACTACTAAATATATCAAAATAATAACACATATTCTAATGAATATTTTGTAACATTATTTATCAGAGCTTGTAACTTATCCATAAACTTTATCACATACCTATTTAGTTCCCGTTGACTACCAGTTGCTTAGCAGTTAATTAATACATACCAGCTATTTAAACTCCATAACAGTGAAAATGTTAGTTAATCTTGTTACAGCCAGCAATAACCCGTTCAAAGGTACTTACTACGGCTTCGTTGGCCTGATATTACGTCGCAAAACGAGGCTTCAAGGCAAAAACATGTTTCTACTAAAATATTAATTACTAATATACTGGCATCGTACCATTTTGATTGATTTCGTATATACAATCGTTATTCCGAGATAAAAGTAGTTCAACCATCTCCTTCTAGAAAGTGCGATCAGTCGCCAGATTTGACGAATCAAGAAATTATCAAGGTCATCGCCGAGTTCCAGACGTGGACGAGTCGACCACTAATTATAACGTTTTTTGAAAGGGGGCACTGGTCCATAGGACTAGTTGCCATCGTAATTTTTTAGCCTGTCTCGATTATTTTGTCCATTTTCAGACACCCATTGCGTGATCATCAAGAGACAGGGAGAAGCTTTTCCCTTGAACAACATAAGTTTAAAAAAAGGAACTAAAATTATTGTAACAAACCAAAAAACAAAATTTTCACAAGCTTATTTCAAATCCAAATAAGTAAACATTTTTCTACTACAGAAATAAGTGAAAACTTCACTTTCATTTAAAATTAAACACCCCAAACAGACAGGGTTAAAAACGAGTTTTTTTTATACTTCAAAACCTTATCGTTACTTTTTATAATTCACATAATTACATATTATTATCTCTCAAAACACTGAAAATAATACTTAAGCAGTAACCACAATGACAGGTGATACTCGTAGTGCAGCAAACAGCCTATATGGTTATTTACTACTTAATATGATAACTGGTTTTAAAAGGAACGCATTACATCAAAGCCTTGAGTAAAAACCAAATGATATAAATTAAATGAAGACTAAAAAACATCATTGAGTTTACACAAACGGTAGTTATTTGCGTATCTAAGTTGTCGAGTAAACTGGCAGCTTACGTTAAATTTATTCTGCGCACGTAATGGCCCGAAAGTGCTTTAAAATATACAGATAAAAAGTATCACAAAGGCTCCGACAGAATCTTGTTTTCCTTTGGAAAGCGAGGGAATTAATTCGAGTATTTCTATGCACCCTGATTGCAGCGGTAGTGAGGCAGTTAGATGGACAGTTATACTCTCTTATACTATTTTATTGCTCTTAGTTTTTTAGTTACTGTTTAGTTAAAACTAATGGGTTGGTTACACGTAACGTGTATGGTGGCGAGACAGTAACCTCAGCCGAGTAATCGGTTTGTATAGACAGTTTGTCACTGGAACCCTGATTTGTTTGTTCGGCCGAGTAAGCCCATTTAGTATGTCACCGCTGCCGCTGTACTCGTTACGTGTAATCTACCCATAAGGGTCCTTGTTTGTACAGAAATCATCATCTGCCATTTTACATAGCTAATTGGTATTATAAAGATCGCAAGGTCGCAAGGACACAGTTCCGTGCGAACAACTAGTCAACAATGTCGTCATTAAAACCCGTCAAACTTACTCGAAACTGGAATAGCAACTGCTTTTGGAATAGCTGTATGATATATTGCATGCACAAAGAACATTCCAGATCTCCAAGCCCGTCCACCGGAGCCGCGCTCGAGTGGGTAAACACCAGCCGGCACGAGACCAGGTACGACCAGCTCGATGGACTCGTTTCAATGCGCTAACTGCTGGACAAACATTTGTTCTACCCCTATAAAATTATGTAATTTAAAGACAGTAGCAAAAGTCGCTACTTTTAATTTACCTCATTTCTAATTTGTTTTTTTATTAAATCGTGAATCAATCATTTGACCGCCAACTCGCCAGTTAAGCGACGATGTATAATAAAAATTAGAATTTTTTGTGTAGTTAATTAACATATTGCTGAAATACGTCTTAAGAATTGCGTATCTATTATTTGCAGTAGATAAGTATTTATAGTCACATTTAAATCATGAAAAAGTTTAACAATGACTGTGAAGAAGTTCTTAACAAACATTTACACATTATGGGCCTTAATTATAAATCTTGCTTAGCAATTGCTGTGCCTTAGATTGAAAAAAATTACTTTAACTTGTCAGTAATACAAAAATGTAGTTCGCAGCACTAACTTATCAAAAATCTAACTTCACATGTTATGCCTAATATGTTAGTTAAGTACTTTTTCATGCTGAAACGAGTCAACAACGGATTTGAAAAGTACAAAAATATCTTCTGAAATAGCACACAGTTTACTGCTCATCTGTAACGTAATTTGAACTGCAAATAAATATTTAAATTCTTTATTCCGCTGTACATTGAACCCTGGCATGTCATGTTAAATAAATAACCCAGGACAATAATTACAGAGCACAGGATGCACACGCAGTCAAGTAAAACTTAATTCAGTTCATCGCCGCCCGCCTGCGGCTCTCATTAATGCGGTGTACAGACAGCCTTGTTAGTAACACAATATCAACACCGGGTAATGAACGCGATCATTTTTAGTTAAAAGTTGACTCGTGTCTGCTCGTGTGGCCAAGCCTTAAAGGAATAACGATAGAAGATAGTATTATTTTTGTTGTATATTAATTAACACGGGAGACTGACGTTATGCTGAGTCGGCTACCCCGACTAAAAGTTGTTTATAATGATGAATTCTATGAGCCCTTTTCGGCTTAGCATATCCTTTCTGTATAACCCTGTAGTATCAATATAACATTAAAAATAATTCTAAACTAAAAAAGACGCTATAAATTATCTTTCCACAAAATCTAGTTCATTTTTGTAGATGAGAATAATATTGTTATCTTAATCTTTTCTTTGAATAAAATTTAATACATCAGTGATAACAAAATGCTCAGAAAACTACTTACATTTTGCTCGTTTATTTATTCAAAAAGCGTATTTTCTCTGAACTTTAACATTATTTTATATGCGATAGGCGCCTAGATAGTATAATATTCAATTTTAAATGTTACTAAGCGATTTTACGATAGAATATCTGTTTTTTAGATCGGAAGTGGCGTATGTTTTATTATGTTGAGTAAAAAATTAGGTTTAAAAAGGTTGCTTCAAAATTTGGTTTGAAACAAAATCTTACTCCGATTCGTTGAGCTATGAGTCAAAAATTCATTTACTTACAAAAATATAATCAAGTTTACTAACAAGCTTTTGCATTGACCTACAACTAATATAGCCGTGTGATGGACGTATTTGTATAATTATATTTAAATTTATTTTTGATACTGGGTCTAAAAACGAGTACCAAATCCAATAATTGTTCGTTTTCGGCTTTTCGGTACATTTTCGGTTGATTAATTTAAATATCTATTTTGGGTCTGGCAATTAGTATGGGTATTCGTTTTGTTACTTATCATGGAATCCTTGACACAGGAAATCCCAGCGAGCACTGTAAACGTAAAGCGTTCAATTACGGGAAAATCAATACATTCTCTACGTACCTCCTATTTAATTTTGCCCCGCTTATTTGATGAAAAAGTACTCACAAGATTTAATTTTCCGGGTATCTGTTTACCTGTTTTCTATATTCTCATTTTCTTTTACATATTTCGCCTTAAGCCCGCGATCACACGAGCCAAGTAAAACTCATTAAATATCGAAAGACCTTGCTACGACACACCTCATACGTCATATGACAATTATGCTCTGTCTTAACAAAATTAGTTCTAAATAGCTGCATCACTGGTTTCACCCACTATTCTATAGAACCCGTTTGTTTGTTTATATTTCCGGAAAAAAAGTAGCTTATGGGTTAATCCAGTAATGAATAAAACTTACACCGAGAAAAAATGTCATCTAAATTCCGCTATAAGAATGATAAACTTACTTAAAGTACGGAGCATGATAACTATCATAATATGTAAATGGAAGTACTATCATAAACTGGTGCTAATCATCGTACTTTTTGGTAATATCAGTATGCTCCGTACTTTAAGTAAATTCATCATTCTTTTAGCGGAATTTAGATGGCCACTTTTCTCAGTGTTTATTTTGAGCTTTATCTATTTCTTTACCTCAAATCCGTTGCCGTTTCAGTTACTTCAACAAATATTTGAACACTCTTAATCTCTCACAAACTTTCGCATTTATTGTATCAGTGTAGTAAATGTAACTAAAGAGGGACAAATAGCAAATCGCGCTCTACTCCACCGAACCCATTCTAAGCCGTGCCGCACTGTAGTTACCTAAGTGAGGAAGTACTTGACCCCAAAGCGTGAATTAATTTGAGTGACATTGCACAACATAAAACAATAATTACGTCTCGTTGGAACCTAATCGCAGTACGCTCATAATTAATTCGTCACGATTCCATTAGCAAGGTCCTTCGAGCAGGTTATTGTGACACAGTAGCTTAGCTTCATGAAATGTGCTTGCTGTGATTTTACTACGAAAACGTAGTTAGTTTGTCGCGCGTTTGTCTTAGTAGAGAAAATTGCTACCACTATTATATTCTCTTTTCTACTACGAATGTTATCTTTTAATCTTCACTAATATTATAAAAGCAATACTGTGGTTTCGTTCTTCTTTCACGGAAGAAGTGAACTGAGAAACGACGGATTTTTTGCAAAAAGTTAACTGGATGAGAAAAAGGAAGTAAGGATGCGATTAGCAACGCGAGTAAAGCCACTTCAGAGACAGGCTACTATTCCATAGCCAGGAACATGGCTCTTGATTTCATAAAGAAAATGTGACGCCAATTTTTTAAATATTTTATTTAATACTTTTACGCGTATATTTTTCTTCAATTTTGTGCTTATTATGTACATATGTCAATCCAAATAATGTAAATTTTATGACGGACTTTGCAAAATAGTGATGAAGTAAAACAAAAGTTGTAATAAAACAAAAAAAAACATACAGTCGAATTGATAACCTCCTCCTTTTTTGAAGTCGGTTAAAAATGAAAGCTTGTATAAATCCGGATGCCACCGGATATGTTTGAAACTCTCTTTGAAGTATCCGACTCAATAAAGGCTAAATTCCGTGCATGAAAACAACAAAAGTAAAAATACAGTTCACAACCAGAATTGTTCAAACAATTTAATAGACAAAAGCCAATTTCCATTGAACGAAATTTCAGAGAACCGAACAAATGATATTAATCCTTAATCGTACAATGTATTCAATAATGTTGAGTAAAGCAAGTCTAACTCGTTAATAAATATCTATTATTAGATCCAAGAATCATCGACCAGCGACGACCTATATACAGCAATCAGGGTAAATGACCCCATAAAAATGGTTAGTAAATCCTATTTAGTCGATGTGACATCGACTAAAACTAATTAGTTGTTTTCACCTCCTTAATGCAAACCTCACGGGCAAAAAAGCCTCACCGCCTTGTTTTCAGTAATACTATAACCGGAGTATCTTTAAGACCAGAAATAAATAAAAAATATTTCACACTTAGCACCCTCTAGAGTCTCTGTGTGAATGCCATAGAACATATAGGTATGCAAAGACAAGGACAACTAACCCCAAAACCAGATATTTAGATAGGAATTTAAATTCTTCATATAAACATCTGCCCGGCTGGGAATAAAACCGGCACCTCTTGCTCATAAGGCAGATTTACTACCACTGAGCTGAACCGATCGGTTAGAATGAATGAGTCCACGTCCCTTCTCTACGTGTTTTATCTTCGACCGCAATGTCACTTTACATCAGGCAACTCGGTGCCCGAAAACACTTACTTAGATTTATTCTATTTATTTTTAAAATGGCTAAAATCTCAACCTCGCCGTCGGCGTATTCAATCCACTTATATTTATCATCTCGGGTATCAGTTTCCACCAACAATGCTATCGCAGGCCGTCATTACGGGCTCTATAAAGATACCATCTGGGATAATTGAATGCTTCGCGACGCATAAAATCGGGCTCGGGACACACCTGGTACCTACTGAACTCGGAAAATCTTTGAAGTTCCCATTAGCTGAAAATTGGTCTCCACTGGATCAAAATAATAGTCAAAGAATCCGAACCAAGAAAACATCAGTATTAAAATGTAATTAAACCACGTCAATTCTCATAGTTAAACACAATTTATCTTTTTGAGGTGAGTTGGTAGGTCAAACGGACTTATTTGCGATATTAAATAAAACTAAACAAGATTATCCTATCGGTTTGAGACAAACAAGCTCTATCGTAAACAACAACACAGCTCTACAATTTTAATAACTTGCTTATAATTAAACTTTAATGACTTATCACAAAACTATTGATTTTAACAATAATAGAATTAATAGAAACGCTTGACATGAACACTGAATGCATTATAGCAGAATGTTCTACATTGTTCTATTCGTACTCATTTCAATGTGCGTGCTCATTTACAGCATTCAATAGTGTGAACATAGAGACACCCTGAATGAATGGCGCCATTGTACCGGAGTTGCCAGGTTGTCGCCACACAGCGAACTATCGTTCTACTATAAAACAGAAATGAACTCAATCGAAACTTGGCTTCTTTGTCACAATACGGAAACCTTAGCAGCGTTATTTATGGAAACAGTTTAATATTTTATTTACTAAAGGCCGTTATTAAGCTAACGATGCTTTGAAGTTCATAATAAGTTTGGTTACTATTAATTCATCTCAATTGCGTCTCACTCGTAAAACAAAGAAACGTCTGAAAACCTAAATGAAGAGATATCAGTATCAGTACAATAGCAGTAAAAAAGGAGCAAAAAGTAGTCTTTGAAAATATTAAAAATAAAATTTTTAAATTTAGTTCCAGGTATTTTAGTTTTTGCACTTTGTATCGCAGCCGGCATTGAGTCAAGAACCAAGACACCAGTGGTAAGCGACCAGTGTCGAGTCGCGTAGTAGAATAAGGTATCCTCTGACAAATGCGAGCCTTGTCCTGAATCACTTTGACTTTGACTTTTACATCTGAATTTCACCCTATTATTTTACTTTAGTAATTAATTAATATTGTCTTCTTTTCTTCGCAGCACAAGCTCGGTGGACCTCCGACCCACAAAGTAATATCCAAACTCATAACATAAATAAGGTAAATGAGTTTGCAAAAAGGTACGTACACATTTCATAATAAGGAAGAGGTAACTATAAAATTTAAATGCAAAATACGTCATACGAAGTGCCGGTGCCAAGACTGTGTGGGGCCAGGGAATGCATTGAGAAAGTTAGGTAATGTAATGTAAGATTGAGAAACATAAAGAGTATCTTAACCTAATAAAAACCCGAATGATTTTTTTATACTCGGACTGTAGGGTAGGTAGGACACTAGGGTCCATTCGTTTATCTTATTTTTTTTCTATTTTATATTTAAAACGAGTACAAAACAAGTTACAGTAAATAAGTATTAGGGTCAAAGTCAAATTATAATAAATACATTACATCCTTATTGTACACTAAAAATACATTTCCTAAACTAAAACTAAGTGAAGTAAGTGAAGTGAAGTAATAACGATAGTACAAAGTAACGACCTCATCTTGCAACCACAACGGTGGTGACACTTTCTAGGTATTAGACATAGACACATCCAGACTGTCCCGGACATAAGGCGATTTATGCCCAAACCATGCCTTACTTTTAAACACGGCTCAAAGTTAAATCATATTAATTAGTACTGCATACCTCTATTCATTTTGCGATAAAGTTAAATGACATTTGTCAATCTAAGCAACGTATACACAGGCCGATAAAGTTTAGCGCGTACTCTATTCACAGCTCCACAAACACAAATCCCCAGCGAATAAACTCAGTCCGTGTGCGAGCTAAACCAAGCATAATGAAAATACTCACCTCTCCATCGCAGGGCCATAAACCCGCCGTGCCTATGGCTCCGGCTGTTCGCGCGGTAATGTATGGCACCTGCAGCGCTATTCCCGGTATTGATGTATGCCCGCGGTGAACACGCGTCCCTGGCTGACCTTACGAGTACATGCCTCTGGTTCACAATTTAGATGGTTGGAGTCTGTAATAGCATTCCAGCCGACAACGGCCACGTTTAAAAGTTAGTAGTAAACTATTCTGAATAAAAATGGATTGTTATGTGTTTTTAATAGATAATAATTGTGTATGAATTTGTTATATTAATATAACTGGGCGATGTAGCTGGTAAACAATGAAGATTTAATATTAAAAATGGTTTTATTTAACTCATCGCCACAAGGTAAATATTTAGGTTATTACGATGTATGTAAGCAATTCGTCGCTGAGATATAATCATCATCATCTGGGGCCGCTCTGGGTCATGGTATGTAAGATATAAGAGAGTATAGTACCAAAATTATTATGAGTAGGGAGTGGAAAATTAAAAATGGAGGTTGAAGTTTTTCTTAAGTTTGAACCAAAAACTTTAAGCTCCAGCTTTTTCAGCATCTGGTTTTCAAATAGATTCAAAACATAACTTGTTTCTTTTGTATAATTCGTGTCTCTACTTCAGAATACTTTGAGGCTAGTTTGTCGAAGAAAAATATTGAAGTTTTCCGTCGACTTTTAAGAGACACAACTTTCTTATAGACTTTCTGACCCAATTTTTACACTAGAACGAAAAACAAATTAGGCAGTAATAATATAAATTAAAGATAAAATATGGATTTAGCATCAGCAAACTGTCCTTACCCGCAGTAAACTACAACGGTAGTAGGTAACTATTAAATAATCTGCGATAAAACCCTAAATGTAGATAAAATTGAATGCTAAAGGCATCGCCATGGCATTTGACTGCTGTTATTTATACAAGGTGTTTCTGAATGGTGCAGTAATACTTAAAGGTGCGTTCTACATCTTCACGTCAAAGTGAACAACTTTTAGGACACAAGTTTGCTAAATTCGAAAAAAAAATTGTCACGTGATCAATTTCCTTTGAAGATTCGATATTATCTTTCTCGAATTTAGCAACTTGTGTTCTAGAAGTTGTTCACTTTGACGTATAGAAGAACACCCTTAAGTATTACTACACCATTCAGAAACACCCTGTTTATTTTATACATGTATATTTATATAATTTAAATAGTAGGTAAAAACGAGATAGTTTTCGTGATTTTTTACTAGAATCAAATTTTAATCTATGATGAAAACGGAATTAATAAATTACCAGAACCAAAAGTTCGACGTTTTTTCGTCAGAAATTGGCGACTAATGAAAAATGAAACACCTAAAGCTAACTCAATAATTACATCGAGACCTTTTTCTGCCATTTTTATTTTACTCATAAAAAGCCAGTAAAAAAGTTATTCCATATAGTTTTCCTGTTGCCGTCAAAGTGACTCTAATAGAGACGCGACCGCGAACCATCACCACTCTAGAACTGTGCCTCAATAAAACATGAGGAAAATTCGTCTATGTTCCAGGATTATCCACAACATTTACTATGACAAAGTAGTTAGATATGGTTATTAACATTGCCTTAGTAATATGAAGGCGTAATAGCCGGAAGTGACGTCACGCGGGCTAACTACCGACGCGACAGGGCGGAAAATTAGCCAGAGCTCGGGCCAGACCTTTCCGGTTCCGAAGTAGGTTCGGAAATTGGCGACAAATACTTCGGCGTACGATCGGAGCCGGCGGCGGCGGTAAATTAGATTTGTGCAGACAAGTGCTGTACTTAGCCTCTTCACGGGCTTTTGCAAGTTTACATTGGAATAATTGTGATCGTCGTCCCGTTTTGTTAGTTAAATTATAGAGTTCAACAAGAACATTATTTTTACAAAACAAAAAACAAAAACCGACTTCAAAAGACCGACTATTGAGTTATTCATCTATTTGTCGCGCACGTACTTAATGCAAATTTAAGACTTATATGGTTTTCTCATGGATACCATTATCAGAACTGGACTAAATTGAAACGGGACCAAATGGGAAGCGTCAGCTTTCTAATAAAAAAATAATCATCAAAATCGATTCACCCAGTCAAAAGTTATGAGGTAACAAACATAAAAAAAGTAAAAAAAAAAAAACATACAGACGAATTGATAACCTCCTCCTTTTTTGAAGTCGGTTAAAAAGGAGTAGAATTTTGCGTCGACTTGTGTTTTGTTTTAGGCTAGCTGAAGCCTGGGGTTTTGTACCTGGTGCTCTGCAGTGTTGATCGTCTGAGTCTTGTAGGTTTGGGACTTGGAGCCAAGACTTGGCCTTCAGCGAGTATTAGCCGGATCGGCGCAACTCTTTTTTAAGTGATATGCTTATTAGCAAACAGAGTTTCAAATTTCACTTAGTTTGTAAAAGCCGACTCAGTCCTGATGTCAGAGTTTTTAAACTATTTGGAAGCCTGACCTGGCCTGACATAGATTGGTGGCTGTATTTTAGGACAAACAACCGGAACCTACAATTTAACATGTCATTGAAACTAACGCGCGCTCTGTTGTAAAGTTTAAATTTGTTTTTAGTTTTTAGGAAACGAAAAACAGCATTTCTTAGTAAAATTTCAATGTAGCTAAAAGCTAATAGGTAATTCGAATATAACTTAAATTTCTAGGTAACTAATTACAAAGATTTTGTCTAAGAAAACTATTGTTATTGTTTCTAGAGATTTTTAGATTTATAACAAAAATAATCCATAATTCAAAATCTTTGTTTATCCACTATTACCGCCATTAATCAGATCGACCTATTTCGCATTTGAAACCTAACCTATTTTAAATAAACAGTCTGAATAAACTAAAACATGTTATAATTCTCTGAACAAACACGTGAATATTTCGCTGGTTGTTGATTGGTTGCAACCCGTGTAATTACACTCGTTGGCCATTCCCAGCTAATATCTGTTAATGCCGGCTGCGCCGCAAACTCCCCGCACCGATCATTGTTAATTAGAACTCGATCTGGACGCACTCATTATTGGATCCATTAATCTGCTTCCGTGATTAAATATTGAATAATTAAGAGAAATTCTAGTTACTATTTACATATTATTTATATCACAAAAGTAGCAACGGGATGAAGTAACTTAACATATATATTTTTTTTTTTACTTTTAAACCTTCCCTGATTTTCCACAAATATTTCACGATCAAAAATAGCGAACTCGATCAAACCATTCTCGAGTTTTAGCCAGCAAACGAACTGAGATTTATTTTTAAGATAAGAAGAAAAAACAAGAAGAAGATTACTCAATTAACCATAAGCTTTCGTATGTGTAAAATTACAGTTTTCAGCATGTATTTTTTTGTAACGAATAAATCCGCGACTGTCCACAAACTTGCCTGATGGTAAGTGGCAATGTGTTTAAAAATAAAGACCGTAAAGGATGATACTTGTTCACTTAAAAAGTCCAAGAAATACATAAGGTATGTCTGGTTCAAAATAATTCTTACGCCTAAACGGCTCGACCTACTTTATATTGCGAGGTATCGTTACATACGTCTTTATATTATAAGGAAATGGTATGCTAAACCGAAAAAGGCTCATAGTACTCATCATTATAAACAACTTTTACAAACAGCTGTTCCATAGAAAGTGTCAACGACACTCGACAAAATGCCCTTTCCTTATACCAAGTGTCAAAGGTAAATTTTGCATTCCGGATTTTGTTTTCCTTATTAATAATACAATCATTTGACAGATATGATAACGCACTTGACCTTTGGCTTTGGTTGCTGGGTTTTTTGTTTTTCTAGAGTTCGGTCTCTATAATTATTTATCATTTTCCTGTTATAGTTAGCTATCTTCACAAAAATGGCACAACGATGTACAGTGAGAAACTTTCTATCTTTTGAAATAATCTGGGCATTGTTATGACGACTGAAAAAATATATTAGTCAGTATTTCTCAAAATACAAAATTGGTAAAGTCCTTCTTGGTGATTTTATCCATACTTACTTCTCCAAAGGTTTCAAAAATAGTTTTTGCTATAAAACAAAATGTCAGTTTGCACTGTACAGGGTTAAAAGGAAAGTGTATGCTAAGCCGATAAGGACTCAAAGTACTCATAATTATTAACGACTTTTACAAAGGGACCAGCCCGAAAAACGTGAAAAAAAACAGCTGTTCCATAAGAAGTGTCTCTCGACAAAATGTATGAAACAGCTGATTTTTTTTTTCGTGATTTCAAGGTTGGCCCCCATAGTAAAAGTTGTTTATAATGATGAGTACTATAAGCTTTTTTCGGCTTAGCATACCCGTTCCATATAACCATGTTTAATATGAAGTTTTTGTAAACGTAATATTTCCCCACATTTGATGTTCATATTAATAATTCCGAGACCCAAGTGGCGTTTAACTACTCAAATAACTCTGCAGTGGACACTCGAACTACTTTGCGTATTGGAGGCCCTGCGCGTCCGTTTCCCGGAATTCCGCCTTCGGGAATTAACCTTGGGAATTCCCGGAGCTCGACTTCATAGACATCCTGTTTTAGGTAAAATGTTTCATCGATTATCCGAGTTGGGTAATTTTGACATTGTAAATATTTGACGTAGCTGCCTTTATTTATTGGTTATGTTTACCAGGAAATTTATAGAACTTAAAGCAATAAATAATTTATAAACCTAGTTAGTAAAAAGAGTTTGAAACTGTTTTGTAAGGCCAGTACACAAGTTAGAAATAGGGCTAGCTATTCAGCTTACTACAAAATGCAGCGAGTGAATTATTCAGAAAAAAACGGAAAATGTGATCTATAAAATTTTGGGTACTAAAACTAATTTAACTGCACCTTGTTTTTTAGGGTTACTTATCCATTGTTTTTGTCTACCTGTACGAGTATGTTACAGCCAATTATTTATCATTAAAACATCTTCACGGCCGGGATCCAAGCCGGCTCAAATGCAGCTCAATAAGCAAACGCGTCACTACTGAATTAAACTAATAAACGTATGTTATAATCATGTTCATAGAAATAGCAACCGCAATTTGAATTACAAAATCTATCATGTGCCAATGTTACATCTACTAAATAATAATTAACCGGCGAGTGTTCTAAATTAGCTGTATAATTAGTAATTCCAGTATCGTTGTACCATTCAGCGAATGGAACAGCACTGTTCTGACATTAAGGGTACATTAAGGGCAGCGGTGCGTGAACTGCGAAAGAGGCGCTTTTAACCCGTTCCTGGTACTGCATTAATTAAATACAGTTTTCGTAGCGTTTCGTAGCACCGTAGCCTCGTAGATGCCTGCTGTAGACGTCGACTAATTTGAATTGTGCTGCTAAGTTTTTGTACGAGCAGTGTTGACGCCGTGTTACTATCTTCTTCGTGAGCCGTTTTCAGGGTAACTATACTAACTATGTTACCGTTTTCTCAGATATTATGAGGTAAAATGTAACAAAAAAAAACGACGGGTTGCACTCCGGGAGTGCCGGCAGAAGTGAAAACTTAAGTATTAACGTTGTGCGTTTTGGATATTTTGGAATGGTTAGGGAATAATTTTGCACGAATTGCTTTAATTATTTTAATAGAAAAATGAATCGATATCGTGTCCACTATAATCACTAGGTCACAACACTATAACTGTCAAATTAGAACATTCGCGCAAGCGCCCTGCGCCGCCTAAACGAAACAGCCGGCGCAGGCATACATTTTCGCCGCGCCGTAGAAAGAGAGGGGGATACTAGCTGTCTACTCTCCATCCGTCTTACGAATTTTCGATCAGGTCACGTGACCCCGTCGCGAGTTTAACATTTTTTACCCATTCCAAAAAAGTGTACAACGCCGCTAAAGAAGTTTTCACTTCAAAAACTTAAGCAAAAATGTACTCCGAGTTTTTTTATGTGTAGGTATATTGTCTCTTAAAATTTACGGTGCATTCTTGCTCGTGGAAACCATGCTTTAGGGAATTGAAATTTCAAGCCAAAACGCGAATAAGGTTAGTGTTGAAACTAAACGACTTTAATTTTATCAGAAAGTTTTGGCGTTTCCTATGACAAATGCAGTCTTTCTGCCGTTCTGCTGAATTGCGGTTTCCAAACTTTTGCTTTTGGAACACTTTTTACCGTTCTAGACCGAGATAGAGATAAGCGAAGGTTAGGGAAGTATGCGGGAACAACTTGGCGCTTATGTGTTTCATGAAATTTTGTAAACAAATTGTTCGAAAACACAGAATGAATTATCTATATATATAAAAATGAAACCCGTTTTCCTTGGTCACGGCCTCACGCGTGAATGGCTGGACCGATTTTACTAATTCTTTTTTGTTGTATTTGTTATTATTAGGAGAAGGTTCTTACGGAAAAAAATATTAAGAAAATCTCTCAAAAATATTGAAAAACCCTAAAGACAGCCCTTTTATTTTTCCCATACAAACGTTTTCTAACTAAAACGAGCTTTATTGCTATTGTTTAAAGTTCATATTGAATTGCAAGCACTCACTGTTGTTTAAGCAATGTAGGTATGTTCCTAACGTCCAAGAGTCAATTTGCACTTTATTACCTCTGTACAAAGTTCAAATTCAATCATATCTATCAAAACAGTGTGCGTTTTATACCGATAATTTTTACTATAAATTGACAAGTTAGCATCAACAAACTACGGTTGCTATAGTTACGCAATAGCATGAGAATAGAGGTTATAACAAAGAGTTCCTATAATTATTCTCAACACCTTTGGTCACGCCATCACGCGTGAACGACTGGACCGATTTCAATTTACTCTACGTTTATCCCAAAGTCTACCCGTGCGAAGCCGGGACGGGCCGCTAGTGGTTCAATATAAGAAAAACCTGTCAAGGCCTTGTGATATTATATTAGGGCGCAAGGATACGCGTGCGTTTCCAGACCGCAGCTAGTTTGAGATCACCTCTACGAAACGAAAAAAGAACTTGATCTAAATTATCCCAAAGCTAGTTTACATATCGTCGGGAAACAGCGCGTTTTCCCGACAGCTACCGACGGGCACCATTACAAGCACGGTGCAGTTATAGCCCGATATCTATTCCTCAACGGTTCACTACCCGCAAAATACGCTCGCGTCGGGAAATATTCCCGGATTCTGTTCTCATATTCAATATCAATCTCGCCGACACATTGTAAAATAAACCCTATTATGTTAAGCTGTAGAATTGGATATCGCTCGGTGTTTTCGGAGGTATTATTGTAGGTGGGTGACACGTAGAATGAATATGTTAGGCAGTACGGTTGCCATAGTTCCCTATTACTGGATCTGAGATTTCCGGGATATTTGGGATTTTTCGATATAATTTGATTGTTGGGTAGTCAAGATATGTAGGTAATATGTTTGTCCAAACGTTAACTTTTTCTAAGTAGCCGGTAAAAAGGTAATTTATCAACAGACGAATATTAAACTCAAGTAAACATTACGGAATGTTTGTTGTAAATTAGTTCTGTAATTGCTGAGTAGTAGAGAAAGACCATGCCCTAAATAAATACTGAAATTTACTTTCAATGTTTTATCAAATATTTTAGGAATCATGAGCCAATTTTGGGTGTTACTGTTATTTTGTACCGAGAGCTGAGTGATATAGCACATTTGATTTTCGAGCAGGAGGCTTCAGTTCAAATCTGAACGTAACAAATTAAATAAAATTAATTAATTAATTAATTAATTAACAAATTAATTAACAAATTTAACTTCAGATGATCTTATTTAAATAATATAAGTACGAAGTAAGGTACAGCTCAAAATACAGTGAAACTAGCTTTTAATCCTTATTATTAGTAGTCTATTAGTGTAATGAGTACCACATTTAACAATAATTTAATACTCACGCCCATTAACCACAGTCAATATAAAATAATAATTATAATAAATGAATATTTATAATCACGGACGGTAATCAAATTTGCGGCTGTTTGAAACCTTTTTACTTGTTCACTGATTGAGCAATAATCACTATAGAATTGCGCCACACTCAATAAAGAGCAGAGCGACCAAGTCGCTTGAAGCGGTGAAGCGGTGCGATGCCTGAAGCGGTGTAGCGCTTGAAGCGGGATTAAAGCGGCGGTAAATAAGTTTTATTTCTGTCATTGCCTCTTAACAATACAGATGTTCGCTTTAACTAATATCTGATATCTGTTTTTTACGTTTTTTTTTTAACGTGAACTAGTCCGCGTTTGACCACCAACTCGCCTGATGGTACGTTTTTTCCGCTGACAGAAGATGCAATGGCCACTGGTTCCCAAATTAGCGCCACCGCGTCAACAAACCAATCCCTTCAGTCTGCGCTCAGATTTACATTAAAGAACCGCAGTACACGTATTGTAGCTTCAATCGATCAATGAATATAATTATGTTAATATTCTCCGCTGTATAAATACGTGAAATTGCACTTATTAAAGGCTTCACTCGTGCTTCATAATGTAAAAGACAGAATGCAAATACGTCAGAATTGAGTTATGTGAGTTTCACTCACACTTCGGAATACTATTTCATGATCTTATTCCAAGATAATGACAAAAGTAGACTCTAGAGCCTAATTTTGTCAACAACGCGTTCAGATTTTGTGATTTCCATAAAAGATAAATTATAATAATTCAACAAACTATTCTAAATTGTTGTTGTAACATAACACGCACATCTAAATATTTTGACACGAAGGCTAGCCAATTAACGTATTAGATACAAACAATTACCCTTACTTCCGTGGCATTTTTATTTCAAACCTAAACATAACCATTACAAGCGTTCACGAAAATTCCTATCAAATAAAAGTTGATAACAATTTGAAATCTTTTTATACCCGTTCATTTGATATTCTGAGATATATTGCATACGTTACTCGGTACCAAGCACGGGCTTGCTGGCGTAAGCGAACATACTCGTAACCCTCAGTCGGTACTCGTGTTAAGTATGATACTCACTCGACGCTGAACTATAATATACTATAACTACAACAGATATCTCGAGCTAAATGCAGGCCCTTGAAACTGCACCCGGAGCTCGGAGCTACTTCACAATTATAGGATGAATATTAACGTTAAAAGGTCAAATGCGAATAACGCTGTTTGTCTGTTTGTTACAATAAAATTCCTTTATATTCCTTCAAGGTAAAATTGTTAAACAAACATTGTTAAAAAGTAAGTTCATAATGTGAGCCGATTGGGTAGCCCTGGTGTGAGAAATTTGGGTCGCCTGAAGACTTCTGACATGGTTTCGCGGTTGTTGTCTACTAGAAACAGTTATTGATACAAGGCAAAGCATGTGCGTCATTGGGACTAATTTAGAATAATTTACTTATTTTTCAGATAAAATGTGCAAAAACTAGATGAAATCTCCTGCCTCGACAGCAGCTGGTATATAAATACAGAGTAAAAATAAAAACTGATTAAAGTTTGGTATTCGACCTACCTCACGAATTTCACTTCGGTGGTGAATTTTGCTTTGGTGTAGGTTACGATAAATTGGATTAGATAGGACTTTATATATTCTGTTTCCTGGAACAGTCAGCTTTCGTAGAATAGCTTTCGAAGCTGCGCTGTGTTGCGAAACCGACAGACATATAAACAAACATATAGGTAAGTATATCGCTGGCACTGGATTTCTACCCTTTCCTAAGTTACCATTCATATTCATATTTTTAGTAGCGCTCGCGTCGGAACGGCCCAGCTTGTTTATGTGGATGTTTGGCTGCTGACACGCTGCCGGTGCACTGCTGGCGCTGCCTACTCCTTTCAGTGTTCTCTGGTAACTTACCATGTATACGCTAGCTGGGACGAATTAAACAAGGTTAAATTTAAATGACAAGCTTAAAATCCCAGACATCTGAAAATATTTTCTGGAGTTATAGCTATATACATAATTCATAGCTATACTGTAGATTAATACAACTTCCAAACAAACAAAAATAGAGCTTTGATGCCACAGCAGGCACACACGTTTACCTAAGTCATTACACCTCTGTTTGCGTCAAGGCAATAGTTAGCCATACAGAAACACACAAACATACGCAACACACCTACGTACTCGAGTCCAACCACCCGGATAAAAAAATAGCAAATATTTCGCTACTTTAGTTAGTTCTACACACTAATACCTAAAAGGAAACACCATAGAGTAGGTACTCTATACGAACATGGATCATCATGCTTCCTTCATAATGCATTTCACTTTGCGAACATACTCAGTAATCTCATAAGCTCCTTCAGGCTGGCTATGACACCAAAAGAAACTCCGTGAAAAATATGCGCAAATGTCACTAGCAGCGCGAAACTTTCACAATCGACGCGAAACCTTCACTACCGGCTTTTAAACTAAACTTATATTAAATGGGAACCTGCTATCAATGAATACGTGGAAGTAGGATATGAATATGATCTTCACGTGATTTTCTTTCGGCAAAGCTTTTAAGATCATCTTGGAAGTGCAAAGCTGCCGGTAGAGAATCGGGCAGAGTTAACTTTGATAACATGTAAAATAATATCTTCTTGGTATAAAGGAATGTAGCCTTATACGAGTTCAATTAATTATAGACTGGGTGAGTGGGTATCGATATAGTAACAGCGGTTGTGGTAGTTGTGAGGTTGTATAGTAGCAAGCAATAAACATGGTTATAAAGTATGGAACAGCCGATTTTTTTTCGCGATTTCTGGGTCGATTTCACAGTAAAAGTTGTTCAAGTTGTTTTTGACTCGGTTAAAAAACCCAGGCTCGTATGTAACGAGTCCGACTCCGATATAACTCGCCGATAACCCTTTGAACCGACGAAAACTCAAACTGAGGAAACACTTAACAAATTCAATTCATGAAATCTGTAGCATGATAGCATTATCAGGTTCATTTGCGAGCGTATTGCGACCTTGGAGGCCGTGAGCGCGTTACAGTGGGTAATCCACGCTTGTCGCGCGCGTTTGAATCCGTAATGCGCACTTTCACGCGATATGTTCGCGTAGGACATGCTTACTCAGTGAGACTACTTCGACTTTCACGAATCATTGTAATAGCCCGCTAAAAAGTTATTGATACTTTTGAGGAATACGAAGAACATGGAAAATATTAGAAATGTGAAAGTTTCTGAATGTGTGCATGGATGTATCTGGTTCTTGCCACGTATGTCTGTACATCACTGTACAATCGTAGATAGTTCAGGTTCTGGAATAACATATATGCTACTATCCATCATCGCCATCACCATTTTTCATCAGTAGTTTACTCGTAACCTTACTCTACGGCCGGGCCTGAAAACTACGTCAGGTAGATACATATGTTTACTGTCAAATAACACTAGACCATTATAAACGTGTTGACATTCATTTGTATAAAGACGGTTTGTATTAGAAAGTAAATTGAATTCTACTCAAGTATAAGGTCACTTCGTTATTTTTGGGCCGTACTGTGAGCTCTAAGCGCGAGCCTGAACTGAATTGGTTTTTGTCTATTCTTTATTTGAGAGAGCGAGATAAATGTCAAAGCGATCTAGTTACAATGCAATAACTATTTATTGACACCACAAAAAGGAAATCACAAGCATAGTAAAACACATAAGATAACGGCACAAAAGTCGATCTTATCGCTAAGAGCGAACTCTTACAGACAACTTATGTCAGTTCAGGCTTACACTTAGTGTATATAGTACCGCCTCTGGCTTAAAGTTATCTATATAAGATGTGTAAGATTAACCATTTTTTTTTTCATGTCGATGCTTTCTTATTGATGTGATTAAGTTGTGGTCGAAGTTGAAGCACACAGATTTAGAAGATATTCACTCGATGCTTAAAGGGAAGTTACCCCACTGTTTGGCAGCGCTGCGCCTCGGGTGGCGATCGTCACGACACAGCTCGCGCATTGAGCCCTTGTCTATGCTAATCTTTGGTTCTCTCCGAAATACCCTCAGATAGCCAACGTAGTGTATTCGGTTTTGTACTTGGTTTCCGAATAAAATAGCTGTCTAGAGAAAAACTTTTAAGTGTCACAGTACAGAGAAGTTTATGTTTGTCACTTATTTTCCTTTCGTATATTTTTTTATTTGTAGGCCATTTAAGTATTGCCTAGTAGTATTTTACTTGATTGTATTCCCATATTATCCACGTACCTACATAAGGTTCATGTGGGTCTATAAAATACTCCCTTAGATTGCCTGGAAGAGATCGCTATTAGCAATAAAGTCTACTGGTGTAGCTAAATTTTTAGGCGCTACTATTATCTTGTTTGTCATTTACTGGTGTGAACAATAAAGAGTTTGTCAATCTCTGTATAGTCTATACACATGTTTCTATGTATTTGTATATTCAATCCTTGTTTATTTATCACACAGCTGTGCCGTAATCGTACCTGCCAGCGTACATTCGTCTATGTATCGAAGTTGAGCTTAATCTTAGAAACCACTTACCGGCTTCGGTTGCAGTGCGGTAGCACTGAGGCGGTCCTCAGGCGAAACCGGATGAAGCAATTAGTCGGGCGATGCTGCAGACAATCTTCTAAAGTGGTAGCGGCGACATGACACGTAAAAAGGAGTTTGTATTTGCAACTTTGTAGATTATTATTTAGATTTTAGTTACATTAACTTTAAAAGCTATGAAGTAACAACACGCGCTAGTGTTAATGGTTAATTTCCTCATAACAAATGCAGTAACATTTATGTACTTATAGAAAATTCAAAAAAATTTACTCAACATCGATCTAAAATTTTCGTTCGGCTCTATTTGCTATTCTCAGTAATTTTGATATGATGTCCAGCGGCTGCATCCCGATACGTTCTTCTGACACAGATTTAATCAAATATGGATTTGCCGTGAAAGTGTTCTGTGTAAAAGTTTATTTATTCACGCAGACTTGGTCCCAAACCAATACGTTTCGCTATTGCCGGGAAAAATATTTTGGTGCATGAATATTTTCTACAGACGGATGGGACGAATCAAAAAATATAGACGATGTTTTGTGGAAATACAGATCCAGGCGGACTTGTTTATTTAACAAAAATACGGCTACAAATTCTGGCTTTTGTGTGACGCTGACCTGCGCCACAGAATACACGATAGTACCACAACTACCTACGCCATCCGATTCTCCTCTGCACGCTACATTCTGGAATTTTCTTTTCATTTATTTTCTAGGCTTTTCCTAGACTATGTTTCAAGTTGTTGGTAGGGTAGGTTTTGTTTGAAAGTGCTCACTGAATTTTACAGGTTTTTATGAGAATTTAAATCTGCGCCGACCCTGTCGAAATAAGATCGCCAGGATTTTATACTGAACTTGTAGATTTATTTACCTTATATAATTTTTTCATAAATATCATAAAAATATAGAACACAATAATGTATTATTGTCAAATCCTAGTAGGAGGAAACGATATTCTAAAATAAGATACTACAGCAGTTAGATGAATAAACACTTTATTTCTTATTGGAAATTACAATCAAAAAGTAATAGTAGTTACAGTAAATTAATTTTTTTTTTTTCTTTATAATACATAACTAAACTAAATAGAACTAAGAAATTTACAAAAAATTAATAATCAAAAAGTAGTTTTTGCCCGTGTGGCAAAGTACCAAGAACGCTGGCTGCATTCCCGCGCTGAATTGCCAGTGAAATTCTTTGCGCGAGGAATGAGCCAGCCCTCTTTTCACCAGCGGCGTCAACTAAGCGCGGTGTGATTTGTTTGACAAATTTTTTAGTACTAGGACCCCATGGACCAAAAGTTTCGACGCCGAGCGGAAGAAATATGTACTCATTCGAAAGAGACGCATATTTGCGCCGCTTGGCGTCTTCTGCGGCATCCGCCGCGGCTCCGGCCTTCTGCTTTGTCCCGCTGAGGTGAGAAAGGGCTAAAGTATCGACGCATGTAGCGTCCCATACGAGAGCCCTTCCCCGCTCCCAGGGGATCAAAGTTAGGCCGTCAAGGCGCTTGCCATCATCCCGGACTATCCCTACTGGTTCTAATATAGTCGGGATGTTGATGGCGGCAAGCGCTCGCTTGATGATGTCGTTCAAGGAGCCGTGGCGAGAAAATCTACCGGCACTTTTCTGGCAGTAAAGTCCATGGAGTCCGTTCCTGTCGACGCCGCTTCCACACGGACACTGATGGCGTTCGACAACAGCAGCTCCCAACCGGAGACCGACGGCAACACGGAAGCTGCCATTGTCGAGCAGTGTCCCGAGGTTGGCAGAAGGAAGGGCGTGGAGCCACTGCCCAGACTCATGTTCTGCAACAGCAAGAAGCCTTGCGTGATTCTGTTCACTGATGGAATTTTGGATCAAATCACGTTGAACACTCTGTACCAATGGAAAATCCCACAGTTTTTGTAGTTTTGGTTCCTTAGGTATGTTTCCATTGGGACAGAGAGTCCTCCAAGCCGCTATTGCATCAGCTGCACAGTGAATCCGGACTGATGTCGTTTTCAAAATCAAAGAACACAGTCCGGATACACTGTGCACCGACGAAAGGAAGGTCGGAAGAGCTACACTAGAAATTTTTCTGATTCCGATACCACCAGATCTAATAGTTACAGTTATATTTTCGGTGAGATTGAATTACATTATTATACAATTATAAATACTTCTGACTCTGATAATGACATTTTGACATATTTAATTTGACTTGTTGTAATACATTTTTTATTAATATCTTTTTTTAATTATTTGTTGACATTGTATTATTTTTATTACTTATTTAATTTTATTTTGTTTGTAATTTTGAGAATTGAATTTGTATTTTTTGTAATTTGTCATTGTAATCATTGTGAGGTAATTGTAAGTGCTTGTAGCGTTGTTACTTCAATAAATTAATTTAATTTAATCTTTAATATATCTTTGAATATCTAAGAACACTTTATTTCTTATTGGAAATTACAATCAAAAAGTTAATAGTAGTTACAGTTATATTTTCGGTGAGATTGAATTACATTATTATACAACTATAAATATAGTTTTACAACCTAGTAAGTAAGCTCTAGAAATCTTGAACAGACATTTTAATTATACCGTCACTAATTAGATCCACGTACAAGGCACGCGCATAAAGGTGCAGGCACACCAGCACTGTGCGGGCATAAAGGCGCGGCCACACGAGCTGAAGAGGCGCGCCCGCGATAATGATGCGCTCTAATTACACACACTGAATAAAACACTTGCATTTCTTATTACAATAACTCGGTGTAAATACTTCCTTGCTTATTTGGCTCTAATTAAGGTGTTCATTTGGCTGAATATGGCACTTAACAATAATAGTAATCATAGAACTGTACTCATCTGAATGATTAAAGAATCGTTCTTGCATTATCTACTATATAATTATACTAGCTGCGCCCCGCGGTTTCACCCGCTGTCCTGCAAGAATAGCGGAAAGCCGTTCAATTTTCTGGGGTAAAAAGTAATCTACATATTACCTAGGGCTTAAGCTACCTTCATACCAAATTTCGTCAAAATCTGTTTAGCTGTTAAATTGTCATCCATACGTCCATTACATAGCTGTCATTTGCGCAAAGAGTATAATAAGTCGTTTTGTTATTCCAAGTCTGATTCTTTTTTGTTATACCTCGTTTTATAGTGACTGATGTTTTATGTCAATTCACACTTGAATGCTATCGAATTTATTTAACAGAAATAAATAGTATAATAGGAATAAATAGTATCCTATGTGCGTTTCCTGGCTCTAAGCTACCTCCTCACCAATTTTCAGCCATATCGGTAAAGCCGTTCTTGAGTTATAAGTAGTGTAACATAACACGACTTTCTTTTATATATATAGATTAGATCTGACAAAATATGTCTACATTTATAAAGCTAAGAAAATAAAACGTTGAAAATTACAAAAGAAATCCAGTGACTTTGTCAGTCACTTTTATTCTGGCATCAATATTATACGCCACCTTGATCGTTTGCTTGAACCGTTTTATATTAGTAATGTTGGCTGCTTTCAATACGCTCTTGACGTTCAGACCGTAGAAGTAGTGACCTCTATGCGTAGGGTTGTAGTTGACGGCCAGTCTCCCTCGCAGGTACGATCTGTATCCCACTTCGAATTCTACATATCTGGTAGTGACAGATAGCTCCGCTGTCACGCTCTGTCCGGGCTTCAGTTCTGTTTCAACGCCGTGTGTGGCACCGACCGTTACAGATTTAGATCGCACCTCGCTCCTTCCCCACGAAGTAGTAGTAGAGAAACTACTTCTGCCAGACGCCTGTATGAATATAAATTTGACGTCGATACCGAAGCCCGAGGATTGTGTGGTACTACCGCTTTCCCACCACGATGTCGTCACTGTGTTTTGGATTGTTTGGCTCAGACTGGTGTCCACTTTGATAGAATGACTGGAAGGGTTGATAAAATCGTTGGTCAGAACCACTGTCGGTTCGTTGTAAGAGTTCTTCAAATGGACATACTCTACTTTTATTTTCTTCGTCACTGGCGCCCAACCGTACCTCGAGTAGAGGTCGCCCCACGGCGCGGGTTTCTTGTAGTACACGTCTGTAGGCTTCCTCCCGTGATACATTTTCACTGCATAGTACAACGAAGGGTAGGCGAAAAAACTTGCGATGTCTTCGTCAGTAGCCGGTACGACTTCGAACCCATTTCCCCATCCGGAATAAAAATTTAAGTTTGACGAACTAACACTCATATCTAAAGTTATTTTTGATTCGATTTTGTTGAAGTATATGAAAAATAGAAGTAGATGTATTTTCATTTTGATTTTTTGGGTTTTTTCACTGATTTTATAGAAACTCTACGCACGATGTCTAGAGAGACGGTAGCTCACTAGTAGACCAAACTTGAAACCAGGCTGGAGACGACTGATGTGGTGGGAGGTCGTGCACACATATTTAAATGCTAGCACTGAGACGATTTTATCATCAATACTACAGTCTCTATAAAAACCCAAATGCTAATTATCGCACCGGCTAGGTATGTCGGGTACATTGTGGGTATTCCCCAATAGTAAAACGTAAAACCCAATTGTGTAAGACTGAATATTTTTAGACACACAAGAGATAAAAAGATACCTACCGAACATTAAGATAGCAAATTCATCAACACTGACTTACTAGTAAATAAGGAAAACATAACGATAATAAGAAGTAGGTAACTGAAGACAATTGGAAGTTTTATAGACATTTTCACAAAATGTTTAAAGAAACATTTAGGACAGAGCCAAGCTTTAGAGGTACCTAATGCTTAGATAATACATAATGGTATGGCAATGAGATGTTGATTAGGGTTGTTTTTTGCCGGTTGTTGTTATTTCTATTTTTTTTTTCTACTTTTCGTTACATACTTAAATTTTATTTATATATTTCATATGGTGGGCTTCACCATAGAACGCAGCTAGTAATATTTTAGATAAAAAAAATGATCACGTAGGTATGTCTGTTCGTTTTCTATGGGTTTGTTTGCGCATCAAACATCCGATCAAGTACCCGAGGCTGGTAGCTGAGTCTCATTCCTGTGAGGACGAGAGCTGAGCAGCGCCGCCGTGAACTCTGATCAGAGTAGTGTATTGTGATTTAAAACAATGCTTGTCATCCATCATTTACTCAGCTAACATCACATTGAAATGTATTTCAATCAATCCATAATCCAATCCGCTTTTCTCCAACAAAACGTCCCTCCCCTCCCTCTCAATTTCCAAGATGTGACTATGCTCCAATGCCTATTCACTCCGGGATCCTCAATCAATTCCGAACACTTCCTTTTAATAGTGTACAATATCAGGAGTCCTAAATCTCTTTGTTCTATGGAGAGGTTCCTCAGAGATTTCCATTTTAAACAATGTGAACACCATCTATAAACTATTCTATAAGCCGAAATGAACGCTATAGAGAGTGGAGTAGAGTCTGAATTGAAATGTAGGTAAAGCAAATGCATTGGTGCTAATTAAAACCGCTAGATGGCAATAGTGTCACAAACTACTACTTACTACGAAGGATCCTAGTGTTATGGTGGAATTAAGTTTTTAATTCTAAACAGCGGGTTAGTAGTTCTATCTACGTTGTAAAAATACCATTTTATGTGAAATTATTTTTATCCGGTAGATATATTTTATTTTTAAAAAGCAAAACGTTTCTGCCTATTCCTTTTATAAGTTAGTGTCTTATTTTATATCTTGGTATATTTGGGATATGTTTTGTAGAAAATGTAATACCTAAATAATCATAAACGCTTATTAGAGGCACGTCTAAATAATTAATAGTTAAAAAACTAAAAAACACGCTTTGTTTAGTGTATTGTCATCGGTCCTCGATATATCTACAAAGTTTGAAAGAAATCTGACCGTTTAAAGTGGGTCAAAAACGCGCTCAAAGGAGTCGGTTACAAACATACAAACATACAGGTGAAGCTAATAAAAGCGTGTTAAAAATAGTAAGAATTACAAAGTTACAAAAACAAAAACTTCATACTCGTATCTATGAATTTAACAGGTTGTCAAGTATTTCACTCAATACATCAACATTCAGATTCAAGCTCAACTGATTTTATAGCCGCGTAGAGACACCAAGTTACCTATTTACAACCACAGAGGAGTGACAATAAGAAACTCCCAAGCATCCATCGGCCAGCCTCGATAAATCCAACATCTGGCTTTAATTCAACGCAGCGAAACAATTGCATTGCACCGCACTGCAGTGGATAATGTCTACATCCAGCGCTGGCTTTTGGGGATTCCAGTTTAAACTACAACTCGACTTTAACAACTTAGTGATAAAATCTAAAATGGCTCGGCAGCCGGTGGTAACCCGATTCGTCAGTGTAGTTGTTTACATGAGTACATTGGCTTACGCTAATTCGGAATTATGCAAAAATTTACCGGGTTCTAGGTGGCGAATAGAAGGTTAACAAAAAAAACTCTGAAAAAAATCTCTCTCTCTCTCTGAAAAATAAATGACGGCAAATCTAGTAGTTAATGATATCGATCAGCAATATCCATATCCTATTCAATAGAATAAAATGTTGTCATTATCGAACTTACCAGAACCAAAAGACAGTGTATCAGGTTTAGTTTAAAAATAATTGTTGAGGCATATTTTCTACTATCCTATTATTCGTAACCGATTAGTATGCTAAACTAAAAGATGACCAACAAGTATCGTTTTTATTGTGTCTTCGTGTTTGTAACAGAAGTTAATGTACTGCAATGCACTGTACAGTCTCACGGCACTGCAATTGTTTCAGCGCGCCTTTTTGGTCGGTTTTTATGAAAATCTCCGGTTGTGCGGTATTTTCTTTATTGCCGCCCTTTGCAATGGAGCTTTCCAACGATTTGTTGCTAGCTTTCGCCATTTTATCACAATGGATCGGGCTTTCTCTTCTCGTATATTAAAATGATCTCTTATAAAAGGTTAGACAACCAAATCTCATACGTTCGGGCCGATTCTCAAATAAAAGGGCATTCAATAAAAAACGCAGATTAAAAATTTTGGTTTTGGGACGAATTGAAGTGATGGCGATAATAATATTTCAATAATGATATTAGTAAGCATAAGTTATATCTACTATCTGAAAATAATCTTGTTCGGCTTAAAAAATATTCCCATAAATTATTTTTGATTGACACCTACATAATATAATTATATTACCGTTCAGAAGTCAAATAAGAAAAATATTATGGTAGATACTTACCTTCATAGTTGTATCTCTGAGTCAGTGTAGTATCAATCTCATTGTTAAAAAAAGTTTCGCTTTTATTGCTAAATAAACAAGAATTTATTTTACTTCATATTCAGAGAAAACAGTGTTTAGGTATGTTTACAGTGTTGAGTAAACCCAAAAACAAACCTCGACCCCATCATTGAGGTATGTATGGTCAAACGCAAGCCGATTCTAAATAAATGAAAAATCCCCAAATTGTAAAACAAATATCATAAACGTCACAGATTGAAGAGTTTCCGATGTAGATAATAAATAAGTAAAAAGCGCAAAAAGCGAAATTTGATCAATCAAACGCTTCAATGATGGGATCGCGGCGCGGTGCTATCCTACGCCCATTACTGCAATTGAATTGCTTACAATTTGTACCCCTTTTCGAGATATTGTTTATAACTCTACCACTTTATTTTACTACTCAAATCTGGAGGTCAAAGTCTTATGGTGCTAGACTTAAGAATCAAATTTAAATGCGAAGATTTTTGTCGGCTGATCAGTTAGGTTGGTTATTGATAGTCTCGAAAGTATGCCGTATTTTGATTTATACTCAACAGGAATTCGCTTACGTTCCGGAATGTACGGGCAAAGCCGCGAATTTATGCTAACGTGTCTTGTTTATTGTTTGCAGTTTGTTTTATATGTTTGTTTGTTGTGGTAGCATCAATAAAGTAAAGAGTTTGGCCATCGATTGCTACTCGAAGTAGAAACTCGATAAAATATGGTAATTTAACAACGATGGTTTGTTTTTGTTACGCTCCGAAACATAATTGGGTGTAATTTTATCAGAGCTTCACTTTATGCATAAGTACTTCATACACATACTCGTAACAAGAGAACTGGTGGAATGTAACATGACGAGTAAAATGTAACAGCAGACAAAGTGTCTTCTAAAGTCAGCAGCTTCGCTAGTCTAGTAGAAGTGGATACCAAAAGGTCGAAAATAAGTTTTAATCTCTAACTAATAACCACCAATTTGCAATGTACCGACTGACCCAGTCCTCAGTCCTCTGCTTGTACAAGTGTAGGGATTTAACAGACAAAATAACTAGACGGACGGTGACTGGCCTAACATGCATCTTGCTCTGTACCGTTATAAAATTGGCAGCCAGAGCGAGATAGACGCTTGCCCAGTTGATCTGGACTCTGAATCCACTATAGAAGCAAGCAATGAAAAATTCGCTTTTGAACCGAGACGACTAATTTGTAAATCGCAAATCCCTGACAAGTGTGGAAGCCCGCCTCATTATTTGGTAAGACCGGATTGTAATCCTGTTCACGGGCGCGCTAAACGAGCCTTCCGCTGGGTGCTCCTCATTATTTAGCTATCTCGAGCGTGAGCAGACCTAGCTCGAACCCGTATCTGTTTCCCTGAAGGGCTTTTGAATTTTGTGTCTGTTAAAAACACATCACTAAAACTAATTTTACAATTTGAACAAATAAGTACTGTAATAAAAAAATAATTTTAACTCAATTTCTAATGTATTTCAATTTCAGCCTTCCAATTGCGCCAGGTACAAAAAAAATCTTAAATTCCTTGTGAAGGTGGAAGTACACTAGAAATCGATTTGCAAACAGTTTTTGAAGACGACTTTCTACGAAATCCGATCTGATTCAATAAGTTTCCAAGTCATATCATTTCGAAATATTTTAGTAAAACGAGAAGGGCCCAATGTCTGGGTGCTAACTATAAATATAGCCTGTTACATCTCAACTCATTCCATACTAGCGTAAGAATACCAACTACGTGATTACGAAGCGACTCTAGAACCCAACTCTATTGAAGTTGTTAGGTGGATAAGTGCCTTGTCTATAGTAAAACAGGTACCCAGGTATCTAGCAAGTAGATAAAAATAGATGTGAACAATTGAGTTACTACGTATGTACCTACCTACTAAAGTTGGCATACTTCATCGCAATGTTCTCTTGCACTTTGGTAAGCTTACTTTACTTCACTCAGTCACTGGCTAGGCGGTCGCTGTTTAACATAGATAGAAAAACTTTTATTGTTCACATCAGAAATTACAAACAAAAGGATAGTAACACTTAAAACTAGTGGAACTGGTGGTAATGTTTAAGGTGTGTTTTATGAGACATTTCTAAAAGAACATCAGGTGTTAATGAACTTCGAGAATTTCCAGATAGTTAGTAGTTTCTGCAGAAAGCTTGCAACTCATGGCGGCTCTTTGATAGTAGTAAAAAAATCTCTAAAAGTCAAACAAAGAAAGGACATTGAACGTCTGTCGTCCGAACGTCATGCTGAAATATCCTGCGTAGAATTAGATAAATACATAATAGTAAGCTTATATAGACCACCTTCTAGTAATTATAATATTTTTGAGTCTGTAACCGATGAAGTATTAAGTAAAGTTTGCAACAAAACAAAACAAGTTATAGTACTTGGTGACTTTAACATAAATCTGCTGAAGGATTCAAATAGTAGAGATAATTTACTTGCCCTGTTTCAAAGTTACAATTTATTTCCTCAATTTAACGAGCCCACGCGTATTACTAATACAACTGCCACTTGTATTGACAATGTTTTCTGTGAACACAAGGTATTATACAAATCTATCTTTAAATGCCTCACTTCGGATCATACTGGTCAATTTATTACTGTCCCGCTAAATAGACGTAACCCTAAAATACAAATTCGTAAAAGGCATATTACCACAGAAAAAATTAATCAGTTTCAAAATAATATAGAACATGACTTTTTATCTGAATTACAAATTAGCAATAATCCAAATGAATCTTACAATAATTTATTCCAAATTCTAATACAAAACTTTAATTCCACATTCCCCATTATTTGCAAAAAACTTGACGTAAAATTAGTCTTCAATCAATGGGCAACTCCAGGTATAAGAATTAGTCGAGATAAAATGTATGAACTTTACAATCAAAAGTCAGGGAGTAATGATAACCGTTTGATAAATTATGTTCGCAAATACAGTAAAACTTTTAAAAAGATATGCAAATATGCAAAAACCTTGTATATACTTAACAAAATAAAGCAGTCAAAAAATACCTCAAAAACTGTTTGGTCTATCATAAAAACGGAAACTGCTAAAACCAAATGTCGAGAATCGGAATTCAAGCTTAAGAAAAATAATGAAATAATTAGTGATAAAAAAGATATTGCAAATCAATTTTTAGGCTTTTTTGGGGATATACCTTATAAAACCACTGAATCACTGGCAACCAATTGTACGGAAGCTGCTCATTTATTAGTTGAAAATGTTGCTGCCAGCCCAAACCAATTTAAATTCCACGAAGTCTCAAGTGACACTATTATCAAAACATTTAAATCGATCAAAGCAAAAAAATCGGAAGATCTCTGGGGATTGTCAGTCTGTTTCGTTGCTGAAATAATATATAACTTAGCTCCTTATTTAGCCCATATATTTAACTGCAGTGTCGACAGTAATGAGTTCCCCGATCTTATGAAGTGTAGCAAGATTATACCTTTGTTCAAAAGTGGTAGTAAGAAAGACCCTAGTAATTTCAGACCAATATCTATCTTACCATGTCTTAGCAAAATATTTGAAAAAATAATGTTAAATCAGTTAGCTTCATTCTTCTGTATTAATAATTTATTATTTAATAAGCAATTTGGTTTTTCTAAGGGCTGTTCAACTGTGGACGCAGCCTCGAATCTCGTAGAGAGCATCTACGAGGCTTGGGAGTCTCAGCATGATTCTTTAGGTATCTTTTGCGATTTGTCGAAAGCGTTTGATTGTGTGAACCATGAAATTCTATTATGTAAACTTTCACACTATGGTGTGACAGGTGATGCGTTAATGTTGATGAAATCATATCTGTGTGGTAGAACCCAAAATGTTGACATAAATGGGGTTCGATCGGAGTCGGCTAACGTTTCAATCGGGGTCCCTCAGGGTTCAATTCTTGGCCCATTCCTCTTTCTAGTCTATATCAATGACCTGCCTTTCTTAGCGCGTAAGCATTGTGAAATTATTTTGTTTGCCGACGATACATCTCTATTATTTAGAATCAATAGGAAAAACTACGATATATCCAAAATCAATTTGTCGCTTAGTTTAATTAATAGGTGGTTTAGCGTCAATAACTTAATGCTAAATGCCAAGAAAACGAAAGCTATTAAATTCACATTGACTAATAATCCTTCCTTGCCTAGTATAGTTATTGACGGCGATCAACTTACTTTGTCGAAGGATGCTAAGTTTCTTGGCCTTATCGTTGACAGCAAACTTCAATGGGGAGCACATATCAAGGAACTGTCTAACAAATTGAGTTCCGCAGCATTTGCAGTGCGGAAAATAAGAGAACTATCAGACATTAAAACTGCAAGAATTGTTTATTTCAGTTACTTCCACTCTGTTATGTCGTATGGATTATTGCTTTGGGGTAATGCAGCAGACGTAAATAGCATCTTTATTTTACAAAAACGCGCTGTTAGGGCTATTTATAGGCTAGGTTATAGAGAATCTCTTAGACAAGTTTTTGCGCAGGTGAAAATTTTAACGTTACCATGTTTGTATATTTTCTTGAACATTATGTATGTGCGTAAAAATATTCATATATATCACAAACGAAGTCAATATACTAGCATAACAAGGAACAAGTTTAAACTTGTTCTACCTAAAATTAGATTAGCCAAAACTGGCAACTCTTTTGTAATGAACGGCGTACTATTTTATAACTTGTTGCCTGTTACTCTAGTAAATAAGAAAGACACAGATTTTCAAAGAATTTTAAAAGACTTTTTAATTGAAAAGGCTTACTACAAAATTGAAGACTTCATCTGTGATAAAGTCTCTTTACGTAAATTGTATTTAGACTGTAATAATAATACTTGACTGATTATACCTACTATTGTAGTTATTTTATACATTGATATTTTGACATTGCAATTATTTTATATAATTTTTGACATTCTAATAATATTATTTTCTTTGACATTTAATTTATTGTGTACTAATTTATTCGTAAAAATTGTATTTGACATTCATAAGTGTACATTGATGTACCCATATTTGAATAAATTATTTTGAATTTGAATTTGAATTTATGCTCTGTTGTGCGAAAAAAATATATCAAAGTGTACTACGAAGACACGCACCTCTAGTACGTAGTGAAATAGCTCAATGGCGTAACCTGAGATAAAGTGGTAAAAACTCAGTGCTAGGTATATTGTTTTCTTAAATGAGATTCTGATCCTTTGAAGTCTCGGCGGCGGTCCTACTTATTGTTTGGCTGGATGATTCACATTACACCAAGCTAAGGGCGGGCCCAGGTGCGAATGTATTGTATGATGTGTGACGTAGGTATAGTATTCCTGATAACAAACTTCGAGTCTAAGAAAGCTTTGAGTCTCAGATTAAATGCCTGAGTAGTAAGTACTCGAAGCTTCGAGTACATTTGCCATTTGGCAGTTCTTTGACGCGATCCACGAAACAGCAACGATAGGCTCATATTTCAATGTTAGGTTCAAATCTGGCTCAACCCTGTCATGAAACATGTATGGAAGTCAGCTAATTGCCTGTGCGTGACTACATATTATTTTAGTCTGTTCCGTGATAATGCTGGGCAAATCCGTCTTGTTTCCACTTTTCAAGGTTGAATTTCATATTTGAAAGATTTTTGTTTTAAATAAAAATGGAACCATAAGCAAAGGAATTGTAGAAAGTGCCGTCACCAATAATATTAAACCGTATCCGATAAATCACGGCCCGGCCGCGGCCCGGCGGCGACCCGCATCAATACATTATATTTATCGGCTCGCAACTCCAAGCAAGACGTATGTATTACCCGATACCATATAAATATACCCCATGAATATTGCCAGCATTACCCACTGACAAATGTGTTGCCATAACTAAAATTTATGCAAAGAAGCCGTCGATGGCCGGAACAAATGTTTATTTGCGCCGATTTCTATCAAAAAAGTAGTTCCAATTCCACTTTTGTATGTAAAACCGTCGTTTGTTTCCCGCCGGTAGTTTTTTCGCGAAGTTTTTTTTCTTATCTCTTTCGTTTCCCTTTTATTTATTTAGCGCAATCGTCTTAGTTGCGGGCTCTCTCGGGCACCAATTTGTTTGTATCGTGGTAGAAATGTCAGCGATATCGGAAAATAGAATAAAAGGGCTATTTTTACACTGAGACCACTTTTCCTCTTGACCTTTTTAGTTTCCAAATGGTTTGTGTTATTTTTTCTATGTAGCTTGCATTTGACCGCTATCAGTGTTGTCGATAATGCGGTCTATGATGGAGCACGCTTGCCTAGAAGAAACCGATTCACTCGCGACTTGAATACACCCAGATTATAAATGTCGCAGAGCACCCTCTCAGGAAGAGCATTTCAGACACGATATTTAGTGGTTGCACAATGAATGAATGAATGCACAAAAAGTGGAGTAAGTAACTAATTAAACATATTTTATTTACATTTTATACAGATAAACGTGGATATAAACCAAAAACTGTCTACTTTAAAAAATCTCACTAGAGTTTGAGCTTAAATTTATTTTTTCGAGTTGATAAAAATATTTACTCAGGCTTCCGAAAAACGCTTCTTGAGTTACTTTTCAGTCATTTATCCTAAACAGAGCTTCAGCGTGGCGCAAAATAACCTACTAAAATAAACAATTTTAAATCGCAGCTTCACTCTGAAGCTCAGAAAGCTTTAAGAGTGATTTTATAACGTCTCTTGGAAGGTGAGACAGCACTACGATTTTCTTTGCAAAGTGCGACTCGCTACGAAAGTAGCGCTACAAAGTCTACGAGGGAAAAGCATGGCTATGCTTCGTAGCTTTTGTTTTGATTAATTTTATTTGTCATTGAAAATTTATGTTCTACGAACTAAGGTGTAGAGAGCTCAACGTTAGAGCAAAACCGTAGTCAAACGGTCGTAGTGCGCTACGGCGTAGCCGCAGGCTACGTCCAACGTTTTGTGTAACTTCTTATATCTATGTCGAGTTCACGACGTGGTTATTTCTTCAATTTTTTTTTATTTGAATGACGTTCGAAACGCGACACGGAACGGAAGGCTCTAAAAAAAACGATAAAAGCTACAGCCATTTATATCGTAAACCTAAGTCAATGGTGTTGTTTTAATTTTGTTCTTAATCACAAAACTTTTTTGTTTAAGATAAAAAAATATTGTCAATTGTCTAAAAAAATCAAATTATAATTTAGCCGTGTCGCATCTTGCATGCAATCCCAGCGCGTCCGCGCCTTAATATAGCGCCGTAACAGGAAAACGTTGTCGCGTAAACAGGATAACGTTATGGCGTAAATAGATTATTAGATCGGAAGTGATTAGCTACGACGCTTGACGGTGACGTCACTCGGGGCCTGACTTCATCGAGTTAAAATAACAGAGATAATCCTAAGTAGCTATTGTTAAATGTACCCCGCTTTATACAAAATGTACGGACTTTAAACTTGAAACAATTTATTTTGTTTTGTTTGGCTAAATCATTGTCCTTGTTTAGTCAGTCTCTCTCAAGATTATTATGCTTCAATGCACGCTAAAAAAAATTGAATAGGTAATAAAAAAATTACACAAGTTTATTTTTGGCGTACAAGATGAGATCTAAGCTCAGCAATGGGTGTATCTAGGTTGATAATGATGATGATGATGATCAAGTTTTTTTAATCATTCTATTATTTTTATGGTCTTACTAAGTGACCAAAGTTTATGCTTCTTTGCTCTAGATATACGAACTATAGAGACACACTCGTATTAAGTAAGTATTAAGCATTAAGCATTAGATTAAATACAGAGGAAGCTTAGATACAGACTAGTTTGTGGCTCACCGCCTCAGGCACTGTATATTACATTATATTACAAATAACGTATTGCTATTAGGTTCCTTAACTATCACATACTCGTAAGTATTATAATTAACATTATTTGGTCTCGTCCAATTTGTTCAACTATTTGTAGCCTTTGTAATCATTTCTTAGTAACGAAATATTGTAATTTACAAGCTAATAGTTAACTTGCAATGTGTGATATTTTACTTGTTAAGTCTAGCATCTGAATTTTAAAACAATATCCTATGTCCGATTGAGCTGTTGTTTATTGTACCTGCGCAACTTTGACAATGCAGTTAAAGCCTGTGTTTAGAATATCCTTTTAAGTATTTTGCGTTCTAGGTATTGTTACCCATTTGCAACGCTTGCATGTTTGTATCTTTATTCAGTTTTTATCTGGAGGGCGCTAGTTATGCGCGCAAATATTAGCTTTGCGCGCCACTACGCGGCGCCTAATTAACGCTGCGGGCTGGACATTCACTGCACGACTTGTCGGGAGACTTTGGACAGGCGAGCGTTGATGTTTCTATCTCTTTCTAATACCTACGTCATGTCTCAACTAGTGGTTTCACTGTGCTTTCAACATCCCGACGATGCCGAAGACAGATTTTTGTAAATATATTATTTCGATAAACTCACAGACATACATCACTATTACACATTTACGTTGATTTCTAATTTTAATGATCCATGTATTTGATGACAGTATTAATTTAAATATTTATCAAGCTTTAGAATTTTTTGTAACCATTCTGAAATTAATAAGACATTCTAACATTTATTCTATCATTAATTTATAAGTATTTTAGATCCAAAAGATTTATTTGAGGCCTTTGTAATTGTAATCACTTTCTTGGCATTTCCTTTTTCAAATAGATATAATTAAATTCAACCTTCAAATAATCAAGTAAATCACCGTTAGTTCTGATTCAGGTTACCAATCAAGATTTATTAAATATTCAGTTCAAATTAGGAAGTCCATTAGGTAAATGCCGTAAAACAATTAAGTTTCTGAACTTGTTTTAAACTTAAACAAGCGTAATTATATGCCTAAGTATTTATTAACAGCCCTTTTGAAGAACCATAATATATTATGTTGTAGTCGGGAATACTGCGTTTATCAAAAATTTATTTTAATGGAATCTTTTTCGATCTGCTCGTTATATCCGCTTGTCCATGAACAGCCGGCCTAAGTAGAGCGAGCGGTGGTCTGGTGCAAGCGCGTCTTGCTGCACTTGTTTGGCTCGGTCGCGATGCTCCGACGCGGCGGGTTATTAAAGCTTACAAACAAACTTAATTAACTGACGAAATGTTGTCAGAGACCTTGAAACGTGGTTTGTGTTAAAATTATGAGGGAAACAAAAGAAAATACCCTTTTTGGCTGGTTATAGGTACATTCAAGGTGCGTCGACTTTGTAACTGTCCATGTAACGCCTTGAGTCAAAAAATCTGTCTTTTTGGCACTTGCATTGATTTCCGCCAACTTACCAACCTTAGCAAAAGAAGTGCAGCTTAAAGTGCGAAATTCGTAATGAAGAAGTTATAAGAATATAAAATAAAATGGAATTTGGCATCGTCATTAGAAATTGAGTTTTATAGAAGGCAATCATTTATTGTTGTTCAAATCTCTTGCTAATGCTAGCGTCTCTGTTCACATTGATCCCTTTAACCAGCCAGCCCTGGCCGGGCCGCGGCGGCTGAGCCCCGCGCGGCGCGTCGTCGGCGCCCGCGAACTGAGCCAGCAGCATGCGGCGCGCGCGCGCGGACTGGTTCACGGAGCTGCCGTGGACCAGCAGGTAGGAGAACACGACCACGTCGCCGCGCTCCGCGGTCACTGGGGTCGCGCCGGATAGGGGGAACTTGCTCTGGAATACGGAAAATTCTGAGTATTAGGTGGACAGCTGGACAGTCCAAAACTTTTAAGGAAAGGGTATCTGAAAGGGGTCATAGAACTCATAATTATTAGCAACTCTTACTATGAGACCAACAAGGAAATCGCAAAAAAAAAGTTGTACACTTTGTCGAGTGTCGTTTACATTTTTCTGTGGCACATCTGATTTAAGATTAAATAAAATAGCCATAATTTCCCAAAAACATGAAAATTACGATATGATAATAAAAAAATTAAATAAAAGTAGGTATATTAAAAATCAATTAAAATTAGTGCAATTTATCTAGGGCACCCAAATGTGGGTTAAGGCCTCCTCCATGCCTTGCCATTTTTCCCGGTCTTGTGCCATACGAGTCCAGGTTGCTCCTGCAACCTCCACGATTTAAGATTACCCCAGCAAAAGTTTTTATAATGATGAGTACTGTGAGTCTTCTTCAGCTTAGCATACCCTTTCCTCAAAACTCTGTATAAGCCGTTTAAATTACGGAAGTATTACCGTAATTTTTACTTAAGTCCACCCACACAGCGTACACCAACGCATTTACAAAAATAAACTTTTATCAAAGAACTAGCTGACCCGGCAGACTTCGTACTGCCATACAGTACTTCTCTATGGTACTGCCTAATTAAATATAAACACTGCACAAAACACTACCTATTTACAATTTTATACTTATAATATACTAGCGGCCCGTCCCGGCTTCGCACGGGTAGACTTTGGGATAAACGTAGAGTAAATTGAAATCGGTCCAGTCGTTCACGCGTGATGGCGTGACCAAAGGTGTTGAGAATAATTATAGGAACTCTTTGATATAACCTCTATTCTCATGCTATTGCGTAACTATAGCAACCGTAGTTTGTTGATGCTAACTTGTCAATTTATAGTAAAAATTATCAGTATAAAACGCACACTGTTTTGATAGATATGATTGAATTTGAACTTTGTACAGAGGTAATAAAGTGCAAATTGACTCTTGGACGTTAGGAACATACCTACATTGCTTAAACAACAGTGAGTGCTTGCAATTCAATATGAACTTAAACAATAGCAATAAAGCTCGTTTTAGTTAGAAAACGTTTGTATGGGAAAAATAAAAGGGCTGTTTTTAGGGTTTTTCAATATTTCTGAGAGATTTTCTTAATATTTTTTTCCGTAAGAACATTCTCCTAATAATAACAAATACAACAAAAAAAGAATTAGTGAAATCGGTCCAGCCATTCACGCGTGATGCCGTGACCAAGGAAAACGGGTTTCATTTTTATATATATATAGATATAGATAGATAAAGCCAAATGTACTTAAAAGTAGGTACTTACTTTAAATACGCCGTGGGAATACGTTCTTATAGGTTAAGACAGCAACCGTGTCTTAGCATTAAATGAATAGTAAAATGTAATGAATGAAATGCTTGACTTAATAACCTCTGACACTGTCTTCCAATAACACGAGAACTTATTATGTATTTATTTCAGGCAACTAGGCCCATATAATCTTCTGAGTCTTATTTTAGACACTAGCTGGGCCCCGCGTTTTCTGGGACAAAAAGTAGCCTATGTGTTAATCCAGACCTTCATTCCAAATTCAATGTAAATTGGTTCAGCCATCTTAGCGTTCATTAATAACAAACATACATACTTTCACTTTCATAATATTAAGTAAGATTATAGTAGGATTTGTCTTCTAAGACTTAGTTCTCATACCTGGTCAACGTAATGAAAGTTTCCTTCAGTAGCGCCGACGTCCTCCTGCGGCCCGAGGCGGTGCGAGCCCGGGTACACGAACAGGCCGCCGTTCTCGGGGTCGGCCGCGTCCAGGTGGAGGAACGCAGCCACCATCGAGTCCTTCTCGTACGGGAAATAGTGGTAATCCTTCAAAATAGGAAAGAGGAGTTTTGTAACGATTTAGCTAGTAAGTAACAGTTGACCTCGCAAGAACTTTTGACGTGACAACGTCTTATAATTCGATGGAGCCGGCTGCACGCACGAAAAAACAATATGACGCATGCGCCGTTACCTCGGTCTGAGGCGTTCCATTTAAGGCTTGAAGTGCAAGCGAGAGCGCGCAACGAGCGACAAAGAGGCACAATCGGTCTCCGCGTTCGGCAGCGTTCCACATCTGTCTCTCTCCTACTCGAGTGAGCAATGCATCCGCGTGGACAGCTGTTATACAATAATACATTTACATGTTTTCGTCAAACATGAAGTGCAGTGAAAAGTGAATGTGGTGTCAATTGTTTAAAGCAACGATAATTGCGGCGATAAAGGTAATGATTTTTTCGATATTAAATATATGTTCAGTGATATATTGTCGTAATTGTATTTATGCGTACAAATAAATGTAACTTGATCAATTCAATTTTGTGATTTCCATTTACCTCCTTCTCAATATCCATACAAAATATCTATCAAACAAATAAAATTAAAATTTTCTTTTGAAAAATGAAATCAATCCATCAGTATTTTCTTATGACGTTGTCACGTTCAACTATCGTCAGTAAACTGACTTTACAGACAACCGATTTTTTTTTTTGCGATAATCACAGTCTCGGCAACCTCTTGACTGATTTTACTCATATCCGAAATCCTAATTCAGTAATAGGCACCAAAACGTTTTTGCCAAATTTTATCAAAATTGGCTGATAAATGGCGCTGTAGCAAATATCAAGAAGCTTATGCGCTGTTTACGTTGAAGTTCTACTTATGTACCTATGGCAGGTACGAGTAGGTATAGCAAGATCAACGAGACATGTTGTTATTATTCTTGAAGGCAGTTGAAGGCTATACCTTACAACAACAAAAGAGCGTTTTTAGACAACATAATAGGATTACATATTATTATGTAAGAAGGTATATAATACTAGTTACCTGGTGCATAGGATAAGCAGCTCCCTTAGCAGGCGGCTTGTAATGTGCCTTAGTGTGGTGGAGCACGATGTTCCCGGTGCCCATGATGTCTTCCAGCGCGTCCAGCAGCCGCGCGTTGAACAGGAAGCGGGAGAAGATGGCGGCGTGGTACTGCAGGTTGTGGATGCCTTTCACCTGGAAACACACGAGCGCTTGCAGGGTGGTGGAACGTATTCATAGGCCTGGTTAAACAACTTTTAAAGTTGTACGCATAATGACCTACGCTGTACAGTAAGAAACACAGTCGCTGGTATCTACTTCGGGTAAATCTACGAGATTGCATTAAATAAATATAATTATATCAAGTACAAAGTATACCTACCTACTACTTAAGCCTTAAAGTTCTATTTGTACTGTCTGATTTAGAACAGAGATCAAGTGACTAAGTTCAATCTGGACGTGGGAAACGTTTTGTAATACGGGCCTTAGATTAGTAAAAGTCATAAGGATAATATGGTAGGTAAAACTGTAAGAGCTAGTCAACTTGCTATGTAAGTAGATAACTCACGGTATATTCGGTATCGTTCTTCCTGTCGTTCTCATCGCTGCCCACCCAGGAGCTCTCCATCTTCTCGTCGTTCTTCCGACGGAACAGCTGGTCGTACTCCACTGACATGGCGTCGAGCTCCTCGGTCGGCACCAGCCCTTTCAGCACTATGTACCCGTGGGTACGATAGAACAGCTTCTGGTATTCTGTTAGAACACCCATGGCGGAAGATTTCGAGAACTTGTCACTTAGTGACGTTAGACCTCTATTGATTGTATTGTTTCGAGAGTGAATTTAGTTTAAAAATATATTAATAGTAATTTAACTGGAAACTGACACGTACAGTATAAGATCTTTATTTGATCGATTTTTTAAGTTTTAAGATCAAAAATATGCAACGTTGTTACAAAAATCTCACAGAATGTTTGTATTGCTTGTATTGATGTAAATGAATGATGCGTTATCACGCCCACTGATTGAGAGGGGTCAGTAATATCAGACTAATATCTTAATGTAAACAATTAAACGAAAAAGATAATGTTTACTTACTATGGGTAGTGTCTCTTCGGTCACCGGTCTCCGGTCGGTCTCTTCGGATTTTTTACATTTTTAGAGTTTAGGACCTCTTTCGGGAAAGAACCCTTAAGACGAGTAGGTGTGTAGGTAACATATAATACGACGTGTGTGTGAGTGACGACTTCAGTGTAGGTAACATATAATATCTATCTATATGTCACAGCCAATTGCCTCAGACACTATAAAAGCTAACGGTATGAAATTTGGCCTGATGCTAAATAATGTTAACCGCTATAATTCGTAAAAAAATATGCTGAGAAATAAATTTTTACCCGCTAATGGGGACCGAAAATTTTAAAGCCAAGCAATGTAGTCAAGTGTGGTATCAGATGAAAGTAATATTATTATGGACATTGCAAAACAATATATTTTTTACCCTGCAAAGTTTTCTTTTATTTCAAACTCCTTGAAAAAAATATACCTAGTCTAGATATTCTACGATTTAATATAGGGATCGGATGGAACTCACTACAGTGCGTATCAAGCTTTATTCTCATAACAAGATTACAGTGTCAAAGTTGGTGCCCCTACAGTAGGTATTAATAAATAACTAATTGTTCAATCAGTTAAAATATGGACGTCTTATTTATAAAAATAACAAATTACATCTTTAATCTCTACTTAACATAATGGTCGTATTTTTCCACGAATGCAGATCCTATCAATCTGCTATTATACAATGAGTAATCCCTTGTAAATGTTACCAGGTTATGCGAACCGATGATTTCTAGGCAAATATTATAATGAAGACAAAATTATACACTCGTAATGATTGTATCTACCAATCCTGACGACATCACAAGCAGCCAGACACCGGTTTCGTTTGCTCCGAAACTGGGTCCAAATACTTGGCTAATTAAATCGTCGTTACATAATACAATAATTTGTAATTAATGAAGACGCTACACGGCGGAACAAATTTACATAAGCTTTAGGTACGGGTGTTGGGCAAACAAGCTTGTTTCAGGCAAATAATAATTACGCGAGGCCCGCTCAGCGCTCCGGGACTGATTCCTACTTATTAGGTGGATACAAATAACATACTCGTATATAATATAATTAGACGCTAAATATTTATAACTACGAATGTAAGAAACCAAGTTTCTGAAAAAACATCCGGTGGCCAAAGGGCTTGTGCTTACTTCGGCCAGAGAGCTAGCATTGCTATTCAACAAGGCTACACGTCGCCAGCCTTTGGGCACTTTACCCGCGGATACTGACTTAAGCTCTAAGTATTTTTTATCTGCAACATTTTACCTATATAGGTTTATGTCGGAATTATTTTTCTAGCGTGACGGTAACAGTTGGTTTAAATCAAAGATAGATCCGTGAGAATAAATAGCACTAGGTACTTGATCATTCTACTTACGCTTCTATAATAAGCACACAAATTATTGTATCTACTTGTACGCCAACTTAAAGACAAATCGAACACGAAACAAAGAAGATTAAGTAATTACTATCTACTTAGAGACGAGACCGCACTTTCTATACAAGTAGGTACCTAAAGGTAGGCTACAGTCTGATTCGTTCGAACCTCTACGAACGCACGTTAGCATCTGAAAGTAAACAAGCTAAGCGATTCGCCGAAAATAAAATTGCTTTTCCAAGAAAATCTCATTTGTAATCTTTGAGTTTCAGCTGATGAAAATCGACAGTTCTACGAGGCTCTACCAAAATTGCCTAATGTGTTTTGTCTTCGACGAAGCAACCAACTTCTAACTTGTAAGAAACGATAAGAAAAGCCGATTTGCCAGCGGCGAAAGGAATCATCAGTATTCTTCCCGCGTCTCTCGGCGGGTAGAAATAATAAACACGTAAATGTAGAATAAACCAGTAGTGTTATGTTACAATTTTGGGAGGAACACGTCATGATTAGCTAATATCAGAAGATATTTTGTTTCAACGATATTGCCAACGAGCGAGGAGCTTGGTTAAGCGCTAGTTATTGTATCTATATCCGCTGACATTCAGTTTTATTGGAAGACTACTCTCTTCCAAGACTCGAAGGAATTACTAAAGTATACAAAAATATGTGACCTACTTAGATACTTGTAGACTTTTCTAGATGCCGGCGGATTGCTCTACGCCGTAGGCAAGTTCTATATTAATGGCTACGAAATTATAGGTGTCTACTTCTACGTCGTGGTACAATAATTTAATTACAATAATGATTACCTAATCGTCTCATCTCATGACTTATATTGACCTACTTAGGAAGGTAGAAAGGTAAATACTTTTGTCTGTGCTTCTGCCACCTTTTATGAAGGAACCGGCCCGTCAGCGTCTGCGGGCGCGAGATATCGTTCCGAGACGGATCGTAGTGTCAATAAATCAAGCTTTCTGCCCTGTAATGCGCACCCGAAATTATTCTCAGCGTAAATCATAAAAAATGTCCGCGGGCGGTCATCGCGGTGCTACTGCAGACCTACATCAATCAAACTTAGCGTCGCCGACGAGTGATGGGCGCTGCTTCTTGGAGGCGAGAGGTGCTGAGTGTGTAATGTGGGCAGCGCCTCTTCTAACTAGGTTAGACAATTTTGAAAAGGGTTTATCCGAAATAAAATATATGAATTTTATGTTTGAACTATTTGTTAATATAATTTTTCATACAAGTTGTAGATACACGCCCTGATTCCACCTGCAGTGTGATCCTCATCCTTACTTAAATTTTCAGTACATTAGAGCTCGACACGTCGCACTCCTATACAGGAGTGCGACGATACAGCCTAGCACAATTTTTGGTAAAATACGTAGTGAGTAGGTATTCTAAAGATAAAACATGCGAAATGGGACAGCGCCCCTAACGGGCGAATATAGAAAGTGCATGTTCAACATTTTTTTACCGAATACTCGCTACGTATTTTACGTCAAAATTTGTGCTAGATATACTGTTTCACCTCCGCTACGCCTCGTTCTCGCCTGCGGTGTAGGTACCTTAAGTCATCCACCCGAAATACAAACACAAGAAGTTAGGTATCTTTACCCACAACTCTACTGCACTCAACTAACAGTTTCACTCGATTCTTAGGAGATAGGAAGTAAAAACTTTACCTAGTGGCCTTATTTATTTTCTTAAAACAGCAAAGAAACACGTCGCAATTCCCAACCGTCCGTAAAACAAGCCAAGTTGTGGCAACGGTTCCCTGGCATTGTTTACGCGAGCGGCTCAGCACGCGGCGTGCACCGGCGCGGCGCGGCGCTAATCACGGCGCTTGCCATTCCGCTCAGCGGCAGCGCGCTTGATAAGTATTCAGCCGAAGCCGCGACCCCCCGAGACGTATAAAATACCCTGAATAAACGTTTAACTCCGAGATTGGCCGTTACTCCGCTAGATACGCCGCGGTCTCGGATATGAAATTTTACAACACTAATGTTCAACGAAGCAGTTTTATTGCGGGGCCAATAAAATAGCATATTAGATATGGAAAGGCGAGTCTTCCAGCTAGATCAATTTCAGATATTAAAGCAGCGGCTTCAAATAGTAAAAGTTTTATTTCCCGCGAGTCAGGTGATGCGACCCGCCTTTATAGTCTCTGCTACCACCGCGACTTCCTTTCCTTCCTTCCTTCTATTTTTGTACATTACCTATATTTCCAAACGTCTAGTTCTCCACTTGTGTACAAATACCTACTATGTTAGACGTCGCCGTCATAAGTTCACAAGTCCTCTTGTTTTTACCTACCTAATAAAACGTAAATTTTCAGATATAAATTCAGGGCTACCTCAACACCATATTCGCTTCGATATACGGAACGCCTTAGAAAAGTTTGAAAGTTTCAGATGATCAGTAAAATGATTACTTAAGTGCCTGACACAAGTTTTAAAATAACTCTTCGAAGATCCATTGAAACTATATATAGCAAGCGCAGCGGGTTTCGGCCCCACCTATGAGGAAATGTTTATAGTGCAAACGTAATAGAATTTTTACCGCGATGAATGCGCGCGTCGAGACCGCGGAGACTTTGTTCGAGTAGTTTCCATTCCCGCGACGCGCCGTTCTGTAGTAAGTACCTACCTGCCCGCCGCCGCTACCAATACCTTTGTTCTGGATATCTGCATCCACCTGACACACCCCAAGAGATCGGCGGTTACTATTGTGATAGCTAGCTTCATGTAGGAATATAATGTGGGTACTTGTGAAGTTGGTTATACAACCTAGTTTTATGGACATCGTATCGTAAAGTCCTAAGGGCGTCCGCTGCGTTACCGCCTGGCCACGGGACACTTAGTACATTGCTATGAGTTTATTTCAGTCGCTAGACGCTTCGCCGTTCGCACCACGCGAATATTCGCATCGGCGAATGTCCCGTGGCCAGGCGGTAACGCAGCGGACGCCCTTAATGTATCAAGAGAAAGACACTGACTTCCAAGACACGAGTTCCCCACACCAAGTTTGGAAGGCCGTGATAATAGAAGTAAAGTACAATTTTTCTAAATAAAATAACTAGAATACTTTTTTGGAATTTGTGTTATTTTATTTCTTAACTAGCGGCCCGTCCCGGCTTCGCACGGGTAGACTTTGGGATAAACGTAGAGTAAATTGAAATCGGTCCAGTCGTTCACGCGTGATGGCGTGACCAAAGGTGTTGAGAATAATTATAGAAACTCTTTGTTATAACCTCTATTCTCATGCTATTGCGTAACTATAGCAACCGTAGTTTGTTGATGCTAACTTGTCAATTTATAGTAAAAACTAGCTGCGCCCCGCGGCTTCACCCGCGTTTTCCGGGATAAAAAGTAGCCTATGTGTTAATCCAGACCATGAACAACCTTCATTCCAAATTTCATGTAAATCCGTTCAGCCGTTTTTGCGTGAAAGAGTAACAAACATCCATACATACATCCATACTTACAAACTTTCGCCTTTATAATAGTATAGTAGGATTATCAGTATAAAACGCACACTGTTTTGATAGATATGATTGAATTTGAACTTTGTACAGAGGTAATAAAGTGCAAATTGACTCTTGGACGTTAGGAACATACCTACATTGCTTAAACAACAGTGAGTGCTTGCAATTCAATATGAACTTTATACAATAGCAATAAAGCTCGTTTTAGTTAGAAAACGTTTGTATGGGAAAAATAAAAGGGCTGTTTTAAGGGTTTTTCAATATTTCTGAGAGATTTTCTTAATATTTTTTTCCGTAAGAACCTTCTCCTAATAATAACAAATACAACAAAAAAAGAATTAGTGAAATCGGTCCAGCCATTCACGCGTGAGGCCGTAACCAAGGAAAACGGGTTTCATTTTTATATATATAGATAGATAGATAGATAGAGATGTACCTAAATAATAAATGCTTTCATTTTTGACACGCCTCGCATTGTCAGGAGGTTGCTCACTCTGCAGCCTTAACCACCGGTAGCTTGGGCCCTGCCCCGCTGCCGGCGGCACTCTAGTTTTTAAGTTATTTATAATATAGAATATATATTCTATATTGTAAAAAAATTAAAAATTAAGAAAATAAATAAATATATGATGTAAGTACCTAATATTACTTAATAGTCAAGCAAACGCTTGTCATTCGATACATACATTCTTCAAACGTCAGCTGATCGGGTGAATAGCCGTGACCCGTGAGTGAAGCCCATACGGCCTATCATCACAACTCCATCATTTCGGAAGTTTACAATTTTAAGATTTTCTAAATAAATGTAGACATTATCGAAATAGTCCGGATTTATTACATTGGTAGGGCTCTTTTGCAGAGCCCGCCTGGGGAAGTACCACACCTTTGCCAGTTATTCCACCGCCAAGCAGTAAAGTGTAAACATTACTGTGTTCCGGTTGGAAGGGCATTGTTTCCAGTGAAATTACAGGGCAAATAAGAGATTAAACATCTTATATCTCAGGGTGACGAGCGCAGTGCTGTGCCGCGCAAGTAGAGTTTCTCTTCGAGAGTTCTCGAACCGAGAATTCCCGGGAAATTTTGCCTTACTCGAGACGAGAAAAAAGTGGTCGAGAAATCGAGAAATCGAGAAATTCAGACAAAAATTTTAAAAAACTTTATAACGCGCTTGCGCTTGCGCGCGGCTCTACCACGCGGTGTGTGAGTGACCGACAGTGCCCCGCCCCCTCCCCGTATTGTTCGAGCTTGATTAAAAAAGAGTTTCAGTTATATGAATCAACTGACAAAAGAACACCAAATCTGGAAAACTTGTATAAAGCTGTTATGTCAGTAAAGCCTACGTCGACAGAAAATGAACTGGTTTTCTCGTTGTCTGGAAACTTTGGGACGAAAATACGAAACCGATTGACACATGATGCTATAAATGCCCTCGTATTTTTAAAGGCTTATTTCCTTAATAATACCAAGACATAGTGAGCTGGCTTTTGAAGCAGTTTCCTCTTTAAATTGTGATTGTAATTAGTCCAAGATTATTAATGAATTTATAATTAAATTAAAAAACTAAACCAATAAAACTAAACTAAACTAATAAAAAATTAATTAATTATTTATAAGGTTCTTATGTTTACTTACGTAACGAAAAGACAGTCCATTTAAAATAAATATTAAAAAGTTGATACAAAGGTTCGTTCTCATAATATTATAATATAGACTAAACTAAGGTACCTGTACCTTACTGTTACTCGTAATTATTAAGCTAGTCTGATTGTTATTTTTTATACCTAAATGAAAAGCTGTCGTTTTATGTTACATAAACATTGTAGTACAGACAGAGACTAAAGTAAATTATTTAGTATGTAAGGTACTAAGTTTGATTGTGGTGACATGATGACATTGTTTTTAAAAGATATTTTATTTGTTTTTTCCAAAGAAAAAGACTATTTAGTTCTAAAATTGTTTGCAGAAATAATGATAAAAAGATCTCGCTAGAGTTTATTTCGCTTAATTAAAGTTTTCTATAGTTAAGTTAAAGTCACATGAAACTACAAATAAACGTTGTTGATTGATAAATGTTGTTAAATATTGCATAAAAAGCGTAGTTTTATTGTTAAATCACACATATTTTAAAAAAATTTCATATTTCTCGACAACCCGGGAATTCCCGGGAAGTTGTGGTCGAGAATTCTCGTGCTCCGGGAAATAAAAAAGGTCGAGAAATGAGAAACCCTACGCGCAATGTCTTGAATTCTAAGAATTCAAAATTCTTGGTGGCACAGACCTGTTTATGGGCAAACGTGACGTTTAACATCAGGCGAGCGATTTGCTCGTCTCGTCTCTCAATATAATAAAAAAAAAAAATATTAAATTAAATGTAGAAAATTATAAATTCATTTACGGTGAGGATAGTGAGGAGTTCGGGAGCGATAATAACACGAGCGTACTTGCTAGCAGACAGTTTATTACTGAATACATTCTTATACCACTACACATTTAGAAATGTTCCGTTCAATTATGATCAAATTATAAAGTATGTAAGGTTACAAATTAACTTTAATTAATTGGCGGGGGAGGGCCCCGCCAATATCACGTGTATTTCACCCTGAGCCTCCGTGATTAATGGACGATCCCTCATGCAACCGCCCCCGGAGTCCGCCCGGACACTGTAGCCTGCACCGCCCGGACACTGTAGCCTGCACCGCCCGGACACTGTAGCCTGCACCGCCCGGACACTGTAGCCTGCACCGCCCGGACACTGTAGCCTGCACCGCCCGGACACTGTAGCCTGCACCGCCCGGACACTGTAGCCTGCACCGCCCGGACACTGTAGCCTGCACCGCCCGGACACTGTAGCCTGCACCGCCCGGACACTGTAGCCTGCACCGCCCGGACACTGTAGCCTGCACCGCCCGGACACTGTAGCCTGCACCGCCCGGACACTGTAGCCTGCACCGCCCGGACACTGTAGCCTGCACCGCCCGGACACTGTAGCCTGCACCGCCCGGACACTGTAGCCTGCACCGCCCGGACACTGTAGCCTGCACCGCCCGGACACTGTAGCCTGCACCGCCCGGACACTGTAGCCTGCACCGCCCGGACACTGTAGCCTGCACCGCCCGGACACTGTAGCCTGCACCGCCCGGACACTGTAGCCTGCACCGCCCGGACACTGTAGCCTGCACCGCCCGGACACTGTAGCCTGCACCGCCCGGACACTGTAGCCTGCACCGCCCGGACACTGTAGCCTGCACCGCCCGGACACTGTAGCCTGCACCGCCCGGACACTGTAGCCTGCACCGCCCGGACACTGTACGCACCGCCGGGCCCCTAGTGCGACTGGTTGACTGTCCGCTGCACGGCCGACATGCCGTCCTCGAAGCGCGTGCGGAACAGCACGTTGGCGTTGTTGAACATGCCGTCCTTTAGCGACACTATTATAAACTGGGAAACAGAAACAATATAAGAAACGGACCAATACAATTTCTCAAAATACAGAGAATGAAAGGGAATGCTAAGCCGAAAAGGGCACACAGTACTCATGAACAACTTTTACTATGGGACCAATCAGAAATACACAAAAAAAATTGTCGTTCCATAAATGTCAATGACACTCGACTTATTTCACGAATTCCGGGTTGGCTCCATAGTAAAAGATGTTCATAATGAAGAGTTCTATCAGCCTTTTTTGGGCTTAGCATACCTTTTCCTTATAACCCTGTTTAGCTGATGTTAATCAGGATGCAAAGTCGAATCTAACGAGGTCACGAGGTTTGTCACATTTCCTATTTGTTAGTCCAATCACTCGGGCGTTTGACCCAACATAAATTCCTCTGTCGCTGAAACTTCGCAGGGTGATAAAGCAAATGTAATAGATTACTGTTGACAAATTATCGGAAGATCTCTGGGGATTGTCAGTCTGTTTCGTTGCTGAAATAATAGGTAACTTAGCTCCATATCTAGCCCATATATTTAACTGCAGTGTCGACAGTAATGAGTTCCCTGATCTTATGAAGTGTAGCAAGATTATACCTCTGTTCAAAAGCGGCAGTAAGAAAGACTCTAGTAATTTCAGACCAATATCTTACCATGTCTTAGCAATATATTTGAAAAAATAATGCTGAATCAGTTAGCTTCATTCTTTTGCGTTAATATTATAATTTATTATTTAATAAATAAACGTTTCACACTCATAGCTCCCCACTATGAATAAATCCTGTGTCGGGGTTGCCATGGAACACACACAAAGAGACAAGGACAACTAAAACCCAGACCCAGAACAGATATTTAAATTCATCATTCAAACATCTTCCCGGCCGGGAATTGAACCCGGGACCTCTGGCATTTAAGGCTACACTACCGCTGAGCCAAACAGGCCGACGAAGATTTAATAAGCAATTTGATTTTTCTAAGGGCTGCAACTGTGGAGGCAGCCTCGAATCTCGTAGGAAGCATCTATTTAGGCTCGGGAGACTCAGCAGGATTTCTTGGGTATCTATTTGCGATTTGTCGAAAGCGTTCGATTGTGTAAAGTGTAAACCATGAAATTCTATTACACAAACTTTCTCACTATGGTGTGAAAAGTGATGCGTTAATGATGATGAAATCATATATCTGTGTAGTAGAACCCAAAATGTTGACAAAAATGGGGTGCGATTGTCCCTCAGGGTTGAATCGTTGGGGCATTCGTGTTCTTTGCGGCGTATACGTTTGCGGCTGCGCGCGGTGCCCGCCTGGCCTGGTCTCGTCGTACTCGTACCTGCGAGTCCCGGAAGTGCGTGCGCAGCAGCGTGCCGATGTTCTGCGTGTGCGCCAGGTCCAGCGCCGCGTCCACCTCGTCCAGCACGTACAGCGGCGCCGGCTGGAACTGCAGCATGGCCAGCACCAGCGACAGCGCCACCAGCGAGCGCTGCCCGCCCGACAGCTCGCCCAGCGACTCCTTCCACGCGCCGTTGAAGCCCACGCGCACCTCCAGCCCGTCCAGCACGGAGCGCCCGGCCGGCGGCTCCAGCCGCGCCTGCGCCCCACTCAGCAGCGTGCCGAACATGGCCCCGAAGTCCCGGTTCACCTGCGCGCACGCGGCCCGCAGCGTGTTGCGCTTCTTCTCGTCCAGCTCCGCCATCACGGCCACGAGCTTGGCGCGGTCCGCCTCCACGATGGCCTTCTTGCGCAGCACGTCCGCGTACTGCGGACACGAACACGAACACGGGCTCGGACACCAACACGAACACGGACCGACCGCACGGTGTAAGTTCGTTTTGTGTATGAGGGGCCTGGCACAACTTCTGACGTAAAATACGTAGCGACTATTCGATAGAAATTCGTATTTCGTATTTTACGTCAGAATTTACGCTAGGTCCACAGTTTTGCTCTCGTGCCAAAGACCAAAGCCACATTTTCAACTCAATTTACAGTAAACCTAAACCGTCGACGAGTCAATCATGTTTCCGAGCCGCTGAAGCTGGAAACGACTGTAGGACACGGCAGGGCGTTGAATTCTAGGAGTTGAAAATTCTGAGTGGCGCAGACCTGTTATGGGCAAACGTGGGCCTTTTTATTGCTCGTCTCGTCACTCAATAGCATAAAAAACACGGCAGCCGGTAGCACAGCCCTGCTCCTCCTGCTCCTGAAGCTAGACCCGCCTAGAGGACACAGCAGCCTCGCCGTGCCCCTCCCCTGCCAGCTCCTGCGACCGCAGCTGCAAGCGGCCGCCCCCCCCTCCCCCCCTCACCTGCTCCTGCTGTTGCTGCAGCAGCGCGTGCGCGCGCACGTTGAGGCCGCGCGCGAGCTGGTCGCGGCGCGCGGTGAGCTCGCGCACGCGCGCGCCGGCGCCGGCCGCGTTCAGCTCCTCGAAGTCGTACGCGCTGCCCGACAACCCGAAGTACTGCCGCTCCGCCGCGATCCACTCGTGCGCTGTCAGCAGCGAGGCCATCTGGAAATGAGGGTTGCAGTAACGAGCTTCGTCGATCGATAGCTGACGTTTAGCCTCGACAAAATGGGTTAGGGGCGACTCGTTCGCGTCTGAAACTCGCCCTTTGGACCAAAGTTAAAGTTTTACAGTTCTATTATGGCTAGTTGACAAAATTTTAATTTTTTCTTTTATAAAATCATCATCTGCCTGCCCTTATCCCATCTACGTGCGATCGGTACAGTATGTACACTTCTTCCATTCGTCTCTTTCACTCGTCATATCTGAATGCACTCCCTTCTTTTTCTTTTATGAAATAAGTTTATTTTTTATTTCTAGAAACTTTATTATTATTGCGCACACGACCGACGAGTCCGCCGCGGCCCTCACCTCGTGCCTGCAGCGGCCCGCGCCGGCCCGCAGCTCGGGCTCGTCCGCCTGCAGACGGGCCGCGTCGAGCTCGGCGGCGCGCGCGGCTCGGCGCCGGCTCTCGGCGCGCGCCGTCAGCTTCCGCAACGCTCCGCTCCGCTTAACTATCTCCGCCTTCTGCCGCTCGATGCGCGAATGCATCTCCGCTGTGGCGTTCTGCGGGAACACTGACAGTTACGACTCCGATCGATCCAGGGCTCCGAGCCGAAAGTGTGCTAAGACGAGTTTGTTCGTCTTAGCATACACTTCCCATTGGAGCCCGTATCCGCAGCCCCTGCGCCCGGCGGCGGCGCCCACTCACGAGGTGCGCGGCGTGCTGGGCCCGCAGCCCCGGCAGCCGCTCCCGCGCGGCCCGCGCGGCGCCCAGCTCCTCCTCCAGCTGCACGGCGCCACTCTCCACGGCGCGCTGCAGCTCGCCGCTCTCCAGCTGCAGAGTCTCCAGCTCGTGGTCGTGTCCCCTCCAGCGGCCCCCGTGTTCCTCGGCCGCTTTCTTCGCCCGCTTCAGCTCGATCTCGGCTTTTTTGTACTCCCTGGCGAATAGAACGAGACGAGCTCATTTTATTGTCCTGTCAAATCTGGCTCCGAAAGGCTAAACCTTTTGGTCTTTCACACTAGGATTACACATATTTTACTATCTACATCTACACTAATATTATAAAGAGGTTTCTTCTCGGCGCGCGTGCTCCGTCGTAGACCGCATCGTTGCTTACCATCAGGCGAGATGGCGGTCAAACGCAAGCCTATCATTCAATAAAAAAATATAATAATATTTCATACAGGGCAGGTCGCTAGTCATTGAATAAAAACATAGAATACTACAATTTGTGAAAGCTTTCTTTTAGCTGAACCTCTCTCTGGGGAGACTCCAGTGTCTGTCTACTCGTACTCGTATATGTCACAACACTCACAACCTATTTATTTGCATTAGGTTATCATTGTTTGGGAGGATGAACATGGCTACTTTAAACTCCTTACGAACGAGTCACATCGTTATCTAAAGTACAAGCAAGCTCACCTCTCCCTGTGTCCTGTAATGTCCTTGACCTTGACCTCGAGGTCCTTGACGCGCGCGGCCGCCTCTTTCTGCACTTGCTTGTTGCGCTCGATTGAAGCCTTCAGCTCCGGTATCTGGCGGGTGAGACCGATTTCGTTACAATTTTTTTTTTTTAATTAATGTTTTTTTTTACTTTATAGCAAAAAAAAATTAAAAAACTACCAAATTCTCTAACCTTACCCAGGGAATGGAACAGACTGCAGCGTTCCTTGTTTCCGGAGGAACACACTCTTGGGATTTTCAAGGAGTGAATATTATGTATCTTTTAGGTCTGCGTAAATGTTGCCAAAACTTTTTTTTATTTCCTAATTTTCTTCCAATTTGCAATTGGCAGTCACAACACAAGCAGAAGATTCTGTCAGCGATCTTCGTTTTGTATTTTTCCTGCATATTTGCAGCTTTTGCAAAAACGTGCACAATTTTAATTTTTTGAACATAAATGTCAATAAATAAATGTATGTGATGTCATATATGTGGAACATTAATAATAAGGTTTCAAACTCATAGCTCCCCCTAGGATACCCTGTGTCGGGGATGCCACGGAACATACACAATGACAAGGACAATTATCACCCAAACCCTGTTACTTAAATTCATCGTTCAAACATCTGCCCGGCCGGGACGGGGCCTCTGGCTTATAAAGCGGATATACTACCGCTGAGTCTAATAGGTCGTCACATATGATATGCCCATGTCCCCTTCGTCTAGAATGTTCTCTAGCTGGTCCTCACTCCTCACTCCTCACTCCTCACCCTCGTCTCGAGGCTGGCGATCTCGTCGTGTAACTGCGCCTGCGCGGAGGTGGCGAGCCGCGCCTTCACCATTTGCAGCTCGTGGCTCTTTATCTGGTGTCTGGGGGAATACACGACAGCTTTATCACTATTTTTTGGATATTGCAGAACTTTTATTTCGAAAAAAAATAAGAAAAAATAACGGTAGTGATGAAAAGTAGCCTATGTGTTAACCCAAGACATAAGCTATCTCCATTTCAAAATATAGCAAAATTAATAGTTAGGGAGATACGTGGTAACAAACATTATAATAATATAATACACTCATACTTTCGTTCACGTGATTCGGTGCGTCATACGAACTCGTCTACCATGAAGTTTCATGTAGATTTCTAGATAACTCGGCATATCTTTCGCTCAATCCCCTCCGGAAACGACTTGACGAGTAATCGTCGAGTCGTCCGCGGAGGTTAGGTTCAGAACGAACACTACCCAAAATGTGCTCCAGACCAAAACGAGCACTTCCTATAAGGTGCTCGATAGGATATTTTGCTAATTTGCGATGAAATACACAAAATTAAAAAAATACTATGTTATTGTATTTTAATGTACTTTTTAACCGACTTCAAAAAAGGAGGAGGTTATCAATTCGACTGTATGTTTTTTTTATTATTTTTTTTTTTATGTTTGTTACCTCATAACTTTTGACTAGGTGAATCGATTTTGATGATTCTTTTTTTATTAGAAAGCTGACGCTTACCATTTGGTCCCATTTCAATTTAGTCCAGTTCTGATAATGGCATCCATGAGAAAACTATATAAGTCTTAAATTTGCATTAAGTACGTGCGCGACAAATAGATGAATAACTCAATAGTCGGTCTTTTGAAGTCGATTTTTGTTTTTTGTTATGTAAAAATAATGTTCTTGTTTATTGTACCCAGATACACAAAAATTTAAATGACTACAACAACCGACCACTACACACATTTTCCACCCTAAAGGTAAAAAAATATCATGCTCATTCTGAGAAGGGCCCGTTCTTGTAATTACTATTTGTGGGAAATACTCATTTTGGTCCGGTACTCATTTCTTAAAGTGCTCGTAGTGAACCGTCCGCGGGATTGTGATTCCTCGAACGCGGTGCCAGCATCCGAGCGGCGAGCTAGTTACCGCTGCTGCAGCGCGTGGTACTCGTCGAACGCGCGCTGGTCGCGCTGCAGCGCTGCCGTGTCGCGCTGCAGCGCCGCCTCGGCCGCCGCCAGCGCCTCCTCCGCCGCGCGCAGCTCCGCCAGCGAGCGCAGCACCGGCGTCTCCTGCGACATGCGACAACACCGGACTCACTGCCTCGTCCTCGTCTACGAGTACACGAGTACACGAGTGTCGAGTGTCGAGCGAGACCTGTCTCCTGGCGCCGCCGAACAGCGTGCCCTGCGGGTCGCACACGTCCCCGTCCAGCGTGACGCAGCGCCGGCGCACGCGCGGGTCGAACGTGACGCGGCGCGCCGTGTCCAGGTCGCGGCACACGAGCGAGCCGCCGAACACCCAGGCCAGCGCGCGCTGCACGCGCGGGGCGTACGACACCAGGTCCAGGGCCAGCTGGACGTTCGCGGGCCCGCCGCCCTGGGGGGGGGAGCAGTGTGTCACACTCAACCGATTATGTTTTTTCAAGTTTAAGATAGACTTGCGACGACCGCCATCTCGCCTGATGCGATGAGAGCGATGATGAGGGTCGCCGACGGAGCACGCTCGTCTAGAAGATATATCGACATTTTTAAAGTAAGGATAAAACGCTGGCTAATCGATCGGGCGTTTTATGACATAGATAAAGAATTTATGAATTTGAAGGTTATTATATAACTTATAAAATTATATTTTACAATTGTTTTTATTGTATACAATTTTATCAATTTATTATTTCACTTTGGACATTTTTGACGTATACTATTAGCGTGAATAAACGACGTAACCGTGCAGGTTTAGCTACGATGAGAATGTGAGCTAAATAGATCATGTCCCCGACGGCAGAGAGTCTAATATCAAAGTTAGAATGAGTTTAAGCCGAGCCATGTCAGTTGTTTTCATTGACTTTTGTATTGTAATTTGTATTGCCCTCACAATCTCCTGCGCAGCCCTGAGGGTGTTTCTGTCGATGCACTGCGAGGTAATCTTGTTGAGCGGGATGATGGTGGTCCTGTTCTGCAGCTGGCCCCGCTCCAGCAGGAGTCTGCTGGTCACGTCCGTGTCCACCACCACGTGGTACAGCTGGGGGAAACAAACTCAATGACTCTCCTCTAACAATAATCAAACCAAGAAAACGATGTCGGGCTGCTTTACAAGATTTAATTTAACACAATCCGTCCAATGTACTCGATTACTCACATTCTTTGGACATACTTTAGACGTAATGTTTCGAGGCGAGGCAGCCGGTCCATACAGCATCTTGTCGTCCAGGGATAGGTTGAACGCATTCGAACGTGGGAGAGGTGGCCCATGCGGTAAGCCGATCTAATCAAGTCTACTGTGGGGCGGTTTTTTACGAGTTCGCCAGACATTGTGAGGCGCATTGCGTCTGCCGCTGACGATACTGTACGAGGATGATGTACCACGACCGCTCTGTCAAGAGCGTAACGATCAAGAGAATTATCAAAAGAGAAAAAAGGATGTCGTGCTGTTGTACAAGCTTTTATTTGATGGGCAATATTTGTATGTATAGTATATGGCTATGTTTGGGTCAAATCTTGCATTTAAATTTTGAACCAGACCCAATGTCCTATTGAGCTGTTTGGTATATCCCTGTAAATCCAATTAAAATAAAATAATGCCATGTTTTAAAAAAAACTTTTTTAAATTAACTTATTTGCATGCGTTGCATGGAGTTAAAACTAGGTAATGATTAGTAGCGTTTCGTACCCTCCCTGCCGCGACGGTCTCCAGCGCCACATCGTACGACGAGTCCGTCACAGTGAACAGCCGACTCACGGTACCTGGACAGTGGACACACAAACATTCAATTACTACTAATGTTTTATGCAATTGAATAACGAGAGAAGCAAATCGCTCGCCTACTGTTAAATGTTTAGTTCCATTAATCGAAACGATATAGAAAAGTAGGAAAATGTATGGGAATGATATACCTAGAATATACTCGTAGCATCTTTAAATAGATTATAGAAATGTCATTCCCATACATTTTCCTACTTTTCTATATTGTTTCGATTACAGAATTTGATTCACCTTGGGCTGGTCTATGCCAGTGTGCCACCCAGAATATTGAACTCTTACTTAGAATTTTAGACCCTGCGCGGCACGGCACTGCGCTCGTCACTTTGAGATATAAGATGTTTAATCTCCTATTTGCCTAAAATTTAATAAGAAATTTATTTGAAAACAGTTATGTCTGTAGGTACGAGTAAAAAGGCGCGCTGACCTGAGACTCGACTCCTGTCGAAGCCGGGCGGCGGCGTGTAGTTGAACTGGCAGCGGTGCAGGCGGAGGGCTAGCTCGTCGTGGCGGTCGCGGGCCGCGCGCACGCCGCCCTGCAGCGAGCGGACCGACTCGCGCAGCGACTCGTTGCGCGCCGAGTCGAAGTTCATCGTCGACAGCTGCGTCTGGGGGAGAAGGGGCGGGAGTTCTGTCATAGATAGTGCCTGCGTGGAGTCGACCTCCGCCTGGTGCGCCGCGAGGGCACTAGGAGGCCCGCAGTACCTGCATGGAGTCGATCTCCTCCTGGTGCGCCGCGAGGGCACTAGGAGGCCCGCAGTACCTGCATGGAGTCGATCTCATCCTGGTGCGCCGCGAGGGCACTAGGAGGCCCGCAGTACCTGCATGGAGTCGATCTCCTCCTGGTGCGCCGCGAGGGCACTAGGAGGCCCGCAGTACCTGCATGGAGTCGATCTCATCCTGGTGCGCCGCGAGGGCACTAGGAGGCCCGCAGTACCTGCATGGAGTCGATCTCCTCCTGGTGCGCCGCGAGGGCACTAGGAGGCCCGCAGTACCTGCATGGAGTCGATCTCCTCCTGGTGCGCCGCGAGGGCACTAGGAGGCCCGCAGTACCTGCATGGAGTCGATCTCCTCCTGGTGCGCCGCGAGGGCACTAGGAGGCCCGCAGTACCTGCATGGAGTCGATCTCCTCCTGGTGCGCCGCGAGGGCACTAGGAGGCCCGCAGTACCTGCATGGAGTCGATCTCCTCCTGGTGCGCCGCGAGGGCACTAGGAGGCCCGCAGTACCTGCATGGAGTCGACCTCCTCCTGGTGCGCCGCGAGGGCACTAGGAGGCCCGCAGTACCTGCATGGAGTCGACCTCCTCCTGGTGCGCCGCGAGGGCACTAGGAGGCCCGCAGTACCTGCATGGAGTCGATCTCCTCCTGGTGCGCCGCGAGGGCACTAGGAGGCCCGCAGTACCTGCATGGAGTCGATCTCCTCCTGGTGCGCCGCGAGGGCACTAGGAGGCCCGCAGTACCTGCATGGAGTCGATCTCCTCCTGGTGCGCCGCGAGGGCACTAGGAGGCCCGCAGTACCTGCATGGAGTCGATCTCCTCCTGGTGCGCCGCGAGGGCACTAGGAGGCCCGCAGTACCTGCATGGAGTCGATCTCCTCCTGGTGCGCCGCGAGGGCACTAGGAGGCCCGCAGTACCTGCATGGAGTCGATCTCCTCCTGGTGCGCCGCGAGGGCACTAGGAGGCCCGCAGTACCTGCATGGAGTCGATCTCCTCCTGGTGCGCCGCGAGGGCACTAGGAGGCCCGCAGTACCTGCATGGAGTCGATCTCCTCCTGGTGCGCCGCGAGGGCACTAGGAGGCCCGCAGTACCTGCATGGAGTCGATCTCCTCCTGGTGCGCCGCGAGGGCACTAGGAGGCCCGCAGTACCTGCATGGAGTCGATCTCCTCCTGGTGCGCCGCGAGGGCACTAGGAGGCCCGCAGTACCTGCATGGAGTCGATCTCCTCCTGGTGCGCCGCGAGGGCACTAGGAGGCCCGCAGTACCTGCATGGAGTCGATCTCCTCCTGGTGCGCCGCGAGGGCACTAGGAGGCCCGCAGTACCTGCATGGAGTCGATCTCCTCCTGGTGCGCCGCGAGGGCACTAGGAGGCCCGCAGTACCTGCATGGAGTCGATCTCCTCCTGGTGCGCCGCGAGGGCACTAGGAGGCCCGCAGTACCTGCATGGAGTCGATCTCCTCCTGGTGCGCCGCGAGGGCACTAGGAGGCCCGCAGTACCTGCATGGAGTCGATCTCCTCCTGGTGCGCCGCGAGGGCACTAGGAGGCCCGCAGTACCTGCATGGAGTCGATCTCCTCCTGGTGCGCCGCGAGGGCACTAGGAGGCCCGCAGTACCTGCATGGAGTCGATCTCCTCCTGGTGCGCCGCGAGGGCACTAGGAGGCCCGCAGTACCTGCATGGAGTCGATCTCCTCCTGGTGCGCCGCGAGGGCACTAGGAGGCCCGCAGTACCTGCATGGAGTCGATCTCCTCCTGGTGCGCCGCGAGGGCACTAGGAGGCCCGCAGTACCTGCATGGAGTCGATCTCCTCCTGGTGCGCCGCGAGGGCACTAGGAGGCCCGCAGTACCTGCATGGAGTCGATCTCCTCCTGGTGCGCCGCGAGGGCACTAGGAGGCCCGCAGTACCTGCATGGAGTCGATCTCCTCCTGGTGCGCCGCGAGGGCACTAGGAGGCCCGCAGTACCTGCATGGAGTCGATCTCCTCCTGGTGCGCCGCGAGGGCACTAGGAGGCCCGCAGTACCTGCATGGAGTCGATCTCCTCCTGGTGCGCCGCGAGGGCACTAGGAGGCCCGCAGTACCTGCATGGAGTCGATCTCCTCCTGGTGCGCCGCGAGGGCACTAGGAGGCCCGCAGTACCTGCATGGAGTCGATCTCCTCCTGGTGCGCCGCGAGGGCACTAGGAGGCCCGCAGTACCTGCATGGAGTCGATCTCCTCCTGGTGCGCCGCGAGGGCACTAGGAGGCCCGCAGTACCTGCATGGAGTCGATCTCCTCCTGGTGCGCCGCGAGGGCACTAGGAGGCCCGCAGTACCTGCATGGAGTCGATCTCCTCCTGGTGCGCCGCGAGGGCACTAGGAGGCCCGCAGTACCTGCATGGAGTCGATCTCCTCCTGGTGCGCCGCGAGGGCACTAGGAGGCCCGCAGTACCTGCATGGAGTCGATCTCCTCCTGGTGCGCCGCGAGGGCACTAGGAGGCCCGCAGTACCTGCATGGAGTCGATCTCCTCCTGGTGCGCCGCGAGGGCACTAGGAGGCCCGCAGTACCTGCATGGAGTCGATCTCCTCCTGGTGCGCCGCGAGGGCACTAGGAGGCCCGCAGTACCTGCATGGAGTCGATCTCCTCCTGGTGCGCCGCGAGGGCACTAGGAGGCCCGCAGTACCTGCATGGAGTCGATCTCCTCCTGGTGCGCCGCGAGGGCACTAGGAGGCCCGCAGTACCTGCATGGAGTCGATCTCCTTCTGGTGCGCCGCGAGGGCACTAGGAGGCCCGCAGTACCTGCATGGAGTCGATCTCCTCCTGGTGCGCCGCGAGGGCACTAGGAGGCCCGCAGTACCTGCATGGAGTCGATCTCCTCCTGGTGCGCCGCGAGGGCACTAGGAGGCCCGCAGTACCTGCATGGAGTCGATCTCCTCCTGGTGCGCCGCGATGGCGGCCTGGTCGCGCGCGAACTGTGCGGCCCCGGCTCGGAACTCCTGCTGCAGCGTGCGGAGCCGCGCGGTGCAGTGCTGCAGCTCCATTTCGGCGGTGGCCACGTTGGTGCTCGCTACGGACGCTTCTTCCGTGGCCGCTGCAACGGAAAATGTCTACTTTAAACGCTTACACAAAAAAATAGCCAAAGCGGATGAGTTAATATAGAAAAACTATTTATTGTTCACACCAGAAATTACAGACAAAAAGGATCAAAAATAGCAAAAAAAATAGTATTAAAAATAGATTGACATTGATTGACTTTTCAAACTAGTCCTCGTCTTTGTGTGTTCCATGGCATCCTCGACACAGGATTTATCCTAGTGGGGAGCTACGAGTGTGAAACATTGTATTATTGTTGGTTGTTGTAGTGCAACAACTGGCGGCCCTATCGCTAAGAGCGATCTCTTCCAGGCAGTTTATTTTGGTTTTGGTGAACTGCACACGCAGTTTGCGGTACATCAGTAGATCATAAGTTGGAGTGCCCGCGCCCGGGCCCGGGCCGGTCTGGCTACCCATGAGCTGGTCCCGCGGCGCGCCGGCGGGGTCCTCCCGGCCCGTGCTGACGGCCAGGAAGCGCGCCTGCGCCTCGTGCAGCGCGCGCTCGGCGCCCTCGCTGGCGGCCCGCAGCCCGCCGAACGCGGCCGACATCTGCGCGCCAATCACAGGTGGATGTTCAAAACTGAGCCTTATGCGATGTCCTATACGGCAAAACTAACACTTTGACTGCAGCTAATAATCACATGCGCTCGCCTTAGGTGCGGCTAATAGTCAAATGCATTGTTTTACACGCCTGTGGGGCTAGCACAACTTTGACGTAAAAATACGTAGCGAGTTTTCGATAGAAAAGTGTACGCCATTTACGACTGTCAAGTATGCTCCTGACGGGTGTAAATCACGTTCACTTTTCTATCGAATACTCGCTACGTATTTTTACGTCAAAGTTGTGCTAGGCCCACTGGTGTGTGCTGCCGCACTCGCGTCGAACGAAGGAAAACACAAGGTATGTTTCCCACAGTCAAAGTGTACGGAAGGAGAATAGATTTGACAGACGTTTGTTTTATGACGGCCTTTTGTAGATTGTCATCTCAAAGTTTGGTGTAGGATTCAGAGGTCAAATAACAAACTCGTAACAATCGATCCCCCTTCTGATAATTTTAGCTCGCTTCATCATACATTTTTCTCATCATGTTGCTGATATACAAGGCTATAAGAATATAATTATCAGCTGTTCCATACATTTTGTCGAGTGTCATTGACATGTTTCTATGTGGTAAAAGTCGTTCGTAACGATGAGTACTATGAGCCTTTATCGGCTTAGCATACTCTTTATAATATAAAATAGCGGCAAACAGACTGTCAGTCAGCCTTCTTTTTTTTATTTGGATTTGGAAGCAATGATGAGGCCTACGATGGAGCACGCTCGGCTAGAAACCGTTCACTCTCGTTCTAGCCCGATGGTAAGCTAAACCGCCGCCTATGAACGAGCGGCGTCGATGTGCTTTGCCAGCCCGGAGAGGTGGTCGCTGGTCGCAACACTTCGCTTATAGCCCTGTAATCAGGTCAGGCAGGTAGCCACCTCCGCCAGCTGCTGCTGCTTGTCCCGCAGCGCGGCGCGCTCGTCCAGCAGCGCGCGCTGCAGCGCGGCGGCGCGCGCGTCCAGGCCGGCCGCCGCGTCGAGGCAGGCCTGCACGGCGGCGCCCGAGCGCGCGTCCGCCGCCTCCAGCTGCACCACCTCGGCCTGCAGCTGCTGCAGCACGCTGCCGCTCTCCTGAGGATCGTCCGTGATCACGTGATAGGGCCCTTTTCAGGGCCACAATACTATCTACTATGTTTCCATCTGATTTTATTCTTATTGATATACGCCTATAACCATCTTACTCACATCACTATGCGGCTCCATAAGACCCACGAGTGCGAGCGAGATAGACATAGAGAAATGATTTATGGCCGCACGACTCAGTTGGTAACGAGGTGACTATAGTAGGCCTTATAACCGGTCATTGCAACTTAGTCATTTGTATAAACTAGGAGCATGTGCTGTGGCATTGTGAGGCCACAAAGTAGACCAGAGTTGCCACCGGATCGCACAAGGTGACTCTGACATCATTACGACAGCTTGACTCGTCACCGTTCATACCATCTTTGACTCTGGAGCAGTTGTGCCAGCAGCCTAGAGCATCGCTCCATTATTTTAAGAAGCTGGGTTGGCTCAGGTAATCGCTGGCAAGGGGGAAACACACAATGCACCCTTTGTGGGAAGCTACTGCTGGACCTATCGCCCCCATTTCAAATAAGAACAATAAGAATGATGAATGTGAAGATGGCGTGCTCAGTTTGGATAGGGACAGTCTCTTAAATAAACATTTAAAAATGTGATTAGTACCTCATCTAAAGCTCTGTTTAATTGAGCGATTTCCTCCTCAATATTTTTAACTTCGGCCTCAATCTCTGTAACACTGTCTTTTTTGGCTTTAATAGCATCCTGAGCTTGTTGCACTTTAGCTTCAGCCTCTTTAGTTTTCTCCTCTGCTGTAACATACCTGGGAAATTTTGATCTAATATTAGTTTTCAGTCATAAAAATGTGTGTGAAGTTTGTAACAAAGTTTATTTTGGATAATTTTTATCTTTTTATGAAATCAAACAAAAGAATGTTCTCCAAATTAATAGGCCACTCTACTATTCATTTCAGGAAAAATGTGTAGGTTTATTTGATTGGATCGTGCCTAGGACATGGCTAGCCATACAATGACTTACTTCCAAGCAATGCTAAGCTTGGTAAGATTTTCCAGTTGCCTGAGCACTTTCTGATGCTCTTGGACCTGTGCTCGCTCTGCCTGGAGTCTTTCTATTGCCGGTGCAATGTCATGTTCAATTAACTGAAACAATAAAGTTATGCATAAACTGGACTGAACAAAATTTAATTTAATTAAAACAAAATTAGAAATTTCTAGCAATTTTTGAGGATTTGAAGTAAGTTGTAGTAACAATAAGTTAAAATCCTGATTTTTGACCGAGCAAGCAAAGTGAGAGAAGCATCTCTACAACAACTGGCAAATTTTGTTGCAAAAAGTTCTTGCAAGGTCAACTGTTTGCAGAACTACTACTGTAAATATTGTTACCTCATTTAGCTCCTGCAGTTTAGTGTCTTTCCTCTCAATAGTTTTTTGTGCAGATTGTTTCTTGGCTTCATACATTCTAGTGCCGGCAGCTTCTTCCACCATTGATAATATCTAAAATTAACATTATGCTGCTTACAATATGACAATAAAATAATTATTAAAGGCCAGATTTAAAAAGTATAGCCATTTATCGCTACTTTGTCTAATATCCTGAGATATCCAGCAGCAGTTACATGAAATATTAGTGACCTCAATCTGTATATTTTGAGAAGAGTCTTTTTCCAACTGGAAGATTCAATTTCAAAGTATTACACAATATACTTTGTACTATGTATGGTATGCCATAAGCCTACACAATAAAGTTCTCACAGTAACCATAATTGCGGTGTTTATAACCTTATAAACAGATTCTACTGAACAATAATATATTTGTAGCAACCTGGTTGCTATTGAACCAGAGGCAAAGGAGCTCAGTGTTCTTTCTTAGAATAACTTGACACAAGCAATACTACTGTAATTACTGGCACTATAGTTAATATAAGTAACACAATACTTTTGTTTTACCTCAGGCGGCTTCATATTGAGAACTTTGGTGATGCGTCCCTGCATTATGAGAAAGTGTGGGTTGTTCACGTTGAGCTGAATGGAACAGAACATGTCAAGCACTCTCTTGTTCTGCACATTGTTGCCGTTTATCAAGTACTTGTTCTTGCCTCCCATAACCACCTGAAATTTGTAAAATATTATAAAAATACTTTTATTTAGAACTAGATGCAGATACATAGTTCAGCTAATGAATTCTTTTTTTTTAATTAAAATATGATTTTATCCAGATCTATCAATGCTAAAACATAAGTCAGGGTTAACTTAGCACTTACAGCATAATGAAATAGTGTGATAAGGTACAAACCTGTCTGGTAACTGTGATTTCTCTGCTGTCATACCCAAGGGGTTGCTGTGACCTGTTGGTGTTATCAAATGTGATGCTGACTGAAGCCTTCAGGATGCCAGCCTGCCCATGCTTGTAGATTAGCTCTTGCAGGCTGCCGGCTCGGACCTATGTACAGTTTAACTATCTGAAGCACCTATTCCGTACATGAGCAACATCTGAAGTACTTGGTACTTGGAGTACTTCTAGTAGTAATCCTATACCTACAGATAGGTAGTTATGATACCGAGTATAAAATAGATTTACCTTGTAACGTTTTACTGGAAAAACTAAGGTGGTTAGGAAACATTAAAAAACAATAAAGTATAACGTTGTAAATACAGAATGTTTAATCACAATCAACATCAAATTGTTAACTTGTATCCAATGCAGAAATGTTGCTATGATTAGTTTTAGTGCGAAAGTGGTTTAGGTTTGTGACTTACGTTAGATAAATTGGTGATTCCTAGCACGAAACATATCGCATCCAATATGTTAGATTTGCCGGTGCCATTCAAGCCGGTGATTGCGTTGAATTGTGGATCGAAACCTGTAATTTCTACTCGGTGTCCGTACGATTTGAACCCGTCCAACACTATCGACTTTATATACATTTTGACGATCGCGTAACCGTCGTGATGTCAAACTAAACAATAACTTTTAGCTTTAACGAACATAAACCATGGCAAAAAAATCGAACGTTTTGATTGTATCTTTTTGAAAATAAATTATTAAAAAGAGCCGTGGCGGGAAACCGTTACACATTCCATAGTACAAATTATAAAAGTTTTAGCTTTTTCCAAAGCTGCCAGACCTGATTATTTATTTTTCCCGGTATCAAAATTATTTTTCCCAATAAGAGACCTATTTGAAGAAAAAGCCCCCGTTATCGTTTTGGACGAGGAGTGATCCGAAAAAGCAAAGAGCGTATCACAATTGCGAGGTTAGATAATGCAGGATTATACAGAAAGGGTATGCTAAGCTGAAAAGAGCTCATAGTACCTACTCATCAGTATCATCACTATGAACAACTTTTAATATGGGAACAACCCGCACTTCGCGAAATAAAAATTAATTGTTCCATAGAAAAATGTTAGTGACACTCGACAAAAATATGGAACAGCTGATTTTATTTTCGTGAATTTTGTATTGTATCTTTCTCAAATATTTACTTAGTAGGTACTCTGGACGTAATTTTTTTTTATGTAATTGAGTGACGAGACGAGCAAATTGCACGCTTGATGAAACAAACGTCACGTTTGCCCATAACAGGTCTGCGCCAGAATTTTAAACTCACAGAATTTAAAACCCTGCGTGGCACAGCACTGCGCTCGTGACCCTGAGACATTAAGTTGTTTAATCTCCCATTTGCCCTGTAATTTCACTGGAAATTACCCAAAATTTCCTAAACTAATTTTTATTTTTTCAATCCCCAAAACGGTGTCATGTCCTCAGATATACCAAAAGCAAATTTTTTCCTAAAATCTCGAAAAAAAAACCCTAATCTGGCAGCCCTGCCTGTTATTGTCACTCTTGTTTTCTCAGCATGCTCCATCTCCATTTACAAAGATGGATGATGGAACCAAAGTTTACAATAACCGCACATGCGACAGCTATATTCTTGAAATGATGCCAGGATAGAAATGCTCCCCCCATTTTAGGGGAAAAAAATCATAAAATATTCCTAATCTTTATACTTCACAAAATAAAACATTGTTAAACAGGGTTATAAGGATAGGATATACAAGCCACAAATTGCTCATAGTAGGAAAAAATCTAATAGTAGGAAAATAACTACTAGTATACTAATCTACTCCTAATAAATTATAATGGACAAAAAATTGACGAAGTTGAAATCACAAAATTCCTAGGTATTTATATTGATAGTAAAATGACATGGAAACCACACGTACAAATAATATCAAAACGTATTATTCAATTTTCGCATGCCCTGTATGCTGAGCAAAATTACAAATTTTGAAATTATACTTACAGCGTGTCATGGATAGGTTGCCTCTAAATTAAGGTATGGAGTAATATTTTGGGGCAACTCTACAGACAAGCTAGTGGCTTTTATAGCACAAAAAAGATGTATACGAGCGATGTGTGGTTTAAAACGACGAGAATCCTGCAAAAACTCATTTCTTAATCTTAAAATACTAACCCTCCCGTGACCCGTGTCTGTATAATATTTTGGTGAAGTAGCGTTATTCGTAAAAAAAATCCGGCACTCTTTCAATCTTTCAAACCTGGTAGCAGACGTGAGAAAAATCTTCGGTAGTACCCTAAAAATACTAACACATCCATGATGACTAAAAGTGTGTTTTAAAATATATTAGAATATACGAAATCACAATTTCACTCAGAGCGAGATAACGCCTCATCGAGGTAACGGCACATACGTCACACTTTTTTCGTACTTGCACACGTCAAAAACTATGCCGAAGTCTTTGAGAAAATATATAAAGATTATGAATGTCCATAGCTGACCGCTTCATGACTGATCAAGCATGTATTTCATGGCATACATACTTCTATCTCGGTCTGACCCTTTTTTTTTTTTTTTTGTTTACCCAGTGGAAATGCTTTAAGGATACCACGCCCGCCCCGGGGGAGGCAGGGTGGTTATGTGGGAGTCTCCGCCCTGCGGCGGCATACCCACTAAAACCACTGGGGTGTTCGGCATCCGCCTGAGGGCAAGGTGGGGTCGCGTTAGCAATCGCCACCTCGCCCCGGCGATGGGCCCGATTAGGGCCCCCCGCGCAGACTTTCTACAGCTATGATGAGTTTATTGAATGCATATTTTGACTGATTTAATAAGAATAATATTATTTTTACACAATGACTACTTATACTTCATATATATTTTTTTGACATTTTTCCTTTGACATTATGACATTTTATTGTAATTTCATTGCGACAATTTTAGACCATAGTTAGTGAAACAGGTCAATAAGTTGACATGCTTGTTAAGATTTTATTTTGTACATTTATTGTATAATTTTATGTTTTGTATTTTGTAATGACTTGTAATGAATATTGCCAATAAAATGATTATGATTATATGGAGGGGTGACCCTGTTCCCCAGGATCACCCCCCAGACAGTCAGTGTGGGGTCGTGCAGGCCGGGAGAGTCCCCCGACTCTCCCGGCAACCCCACTGCAGAGGAGCGAGGATACGGGCGAACCGCCTCCTCGCTCCCTCGTCTGCGCCGGAGCGGGTCAGATCGGGCGCCGGAGCGGGTCAGATCGGGCGTCGTCCTCTCTAACCCGCTCCGCGGCCTCCTTCTGCGTCATCACCTCTTCGCAGAAGGAGACCCCGGCCTGCCACGATCTCTCGCCGCCGAGCACGGCTTTCACCACGCTCGGCAACGAGAGATCCCGGCCTATGCGGCACACGCTTCCAGCGTCCACCCTCCTCCTTTCCTTGCACTCCCGACCGCAACCCATATGCGGCGAGGAGCACAAGGAAAACCCCCCTGGTGGCAGCAATGCCACCGTCCAAGCCATCACGCTGTGCCCTCTGCTGGTCAGAGGGACACGCGGACGGGCCCACCGTGTCGGGTTATTTGCCAGCGTGCGGTAATACTTACTGCATAAAAGCTGCAGTATTACCGCACGCTGTTGCCCAGGGTGCACCACGTGGAGGTTACCCGACCTAGCACCCCATCTCTGACCGGTCTGACCCAAGGCAATCTTGGCAGCCAGAGCGAGATGCCTAGTGTAGTATATTAAACCATTTCAGCGTAAATTATGGCTTTATTCGTTAAAAATTCGACAAGCATAGAAATTATGAAAGACAGGTGCTAATGACATTTTCATCTATGGTCATAATGAGGTTGCATATCACCACATTCTCCCGAGGTTAAGAAGTAACGTAGTCTTGTAAATAAGATGGCGGGCGTCGCTCTCTTGCTGAGCGACGAGGGCCTGGGCTTTGCGCGCTAGTAGGATCTAGAGCACTACTGGCTGGCTCTATAGGAACTTGGGTATCTGATTCATTAGACTCTGCAGAAATCCAACTTGAATCCGATTCCGTTCCGCGATCTTCACTATCAGAGGAAGAGGAAGCATCTCCTGTAGGTGCTAAGTGGCGATTTGACACAACCACCTCTCGTCCATTCTGGAGCCTGACGTGAGAATGCAGAGGGTTGACTTCGACTAGCTCTACTTCTTCGACCATTGGATCATATTTGCTTTTTCTTACATTATTCTTCATTAATGCTCTCTGCGCCTCTGTAAGCCAAGTCGGCATTGAGTGTCCGTTCGATGATCTGCGAGGGTGTGTAAACATACGCTCGTGAGGTGTACATCCTGTGGCAGTGCACAATAAAGATCTGATGGAGTGAAGCGATTGTTCTAAGACAGATTCCCAGCGGCTAATTGGCAAATTTAATGACTTTAATGAGAGTTGTACTGTTTTCCATATAATGCCATTGTACCGCTCAGTTTGGCCATTTCCTTGGGGATTATATGGCGTGGTGTAGCTAGTAGCTACGCCAATCCCATGGAGAAAATTCTTCAGGTCAGCTGATACAAATGCGGTTCCTCTGTCGGAGTGTACGTATGTTGGTATACCAAATACTGCGAATAAATCTGACAACTTCTTTTTAACAGTCTCTGAACTTAAGTCAGAGCATGGGAACGCAAAAGGAAATCTGGAAAATTCGTCTACTATAGTTAGCATGTAACGTTTGCTAGTATCGCATGGTAATGGACCCTTGAAGTCTATTGAGATTCTTTCAAATGGAGCAGTTGCCTTAATTAATGTTCCTTTGGTTCTAATAAATCGTGGTTTTATCTCGGCACAGACTGTGCATGATCCCGTGATTCGCCTGATGTCTTCAACTGAATATGGTAGATTTTTAGCTCTAACCCAGTGAACCATGCGTGTTATACCGGGATGACAAAGATTCTTATGAAGTTCAAAAAGATTTTCGCTTGCTGATTGTGTTGATGCTGTTATATTCGCACGTGAGAGGGCGTCTGCTACTATGTTGTCTTTACCTGGTCGATATATGATGTCGAAATCATAATTAGATAACTCCAGGCGCCATCGTTGTATCTTGTCATTTTTAATTTTAGAGTTGTGTTTTTGATCAAACATGAACGATACAGATTTCTGATCGGTAATCAGTCTGAATGTTTTACCCATAAGAAATTGTCTCCATTTCTTTATGCTTTCTACGATCGCTGCAGCTTCTTTTTCAATTGCAGGATGATTGCGTTCATGAATGCTTAATGTTCTTGAGAAAAATGCTACTGGTCTCCCTTCTTGGGTAAGAGCAGCGGCTATGGCGTGATCAGATGCGTCTGTTTCTACAGTTAACTGTATCTTGGGATTAATAACATTGATTGCAGACTTCGCAATTTCTGTTTTTAGTGATTGAAATGATTGTACAGCTTCAGACATTAGTGGGAATTTCTCGGATTTTGCTAGAAATTTTATTTTATCAGAGAATTTTGGGATCCATTTTGAATAATGAGCGAAAACACCCATAGTCCTTCGAAGTGAAGCCCGGTCATCAGGTACTGGCATATCTAAAAGAGGACGCAGACGCTCAGGATCCGGCTTGATTACATTGTTACAGATGTTATAGCCTAGAAAATTTATTTCTGTTCTTGAAAATTCGCTTTTTTGTAAGTATAAAGTTAGATTGTAACGAGCAGCGACTTCTTGAAAGGTGCGTAGTTTTTGGTCATGATCAGCCTGATCATTTCCACATACCATGATGTCGTCTAAATAGGCATAAACACCTGTAATTGCTCTTTATTTATGATCGTATTGATTGCCCGCTGAAAGGCTGCTACTCCGTTGGTGACACCGAACGGTATGCGTCTAAATTGATATAGATTCCCGCATGCTCCAAAAGCTGTATACAGTTTTTCATCCTCTAAAATTGGGATTTGATGATACGCGCTACGTAAGTCGATTTTACTGAATACCTTATGCTTAGCTACCTTAGAAATGAGTTCATCTATTGACGGCAGGGGGTAAGCGTCAAGTTCCGTGTACCTATTTATCGTCTGAGAGTAATCGACAACCATTCTCTTCTTATGATGTTCATTAGATGTCACGAGAACCTGCGCTCTCCATGGTGAACGACTTGGTTCAATAATTTTGTCTCGCAAAAGTTTTTGTATTTCCGTTTCGATAAACTGTGAATCTACATCAGAGTGTCTTCTTGACTTAATAGCAATTGGCTTCTCAAAAGGCAGCAAATTAGTAAAAAGGCTGACTGGTTGAATCTTTGCTTCGGAGAGAACGCATAGCTTGAGCGTTGGTTTAGAACCACCAAATCGCATTTCTAGGGCTTGGTGACTGTTTAAAATATCATGTCCAAGTATGATGTCTGAACAAAGCCCGTCCATAATCATAAGAGTAGCGTTGATATCTTGATTTAGCATCGTTATTTTCAGTGTGCATCTTCCGTTCACTTCTGTGCATAAGCTAGACGTTGCCATTGTAATCTTTTGTTTGCAGGGAGTTATTTTCAGATTACAGAGATTGACAAGGCTTCGATCAATAAAACTGGAAGTGCTGCCAGTATCGATAAGGGCTCTTGCGGTAGTTTTTCCGTTTATGAGGACTGGTACCGTGGCTTTTTTTAGATCTGTTGCCGACAAGATGCAAGAAAAAGTGTGTGATGATGTAGACGCCGCATGGATGGCATGCTCATCTTCTAATGCCTCACTTGCTGCTACTCGACGACTTTTGCTAAGGCAAACTTTAGAAAAGTGACCTTTTTTCTCACAATTTGTGCAAACAGTGTTGTTAGCCGGGCATTTAGAGCGAGGGTGACGTTGATTACCGCAAAAATAGCATGTAATCTGGTTAATCTGGATTCGGCTTTGGCTGAATGACTGAATTACTGTGTAGCTCACAGATGAAAAATCAACTTCCATGGTGTAGTTTACAAAAATCGTGTTGACCTCGGTTTTTGTATCAGATATGAGATAATTTACAAAAATATTAAATTACTAGAATATTAAGCACTAGCACGTGAAGCTACACATTTTATTTGGATTGGTTTGTGGTTTCATTATACGAAGACCAAAAAAATAAGACGTAAATTATGGTAACAATGGTGACATTGACATTTAATAAATTTTGATTTAGAGTTTGACGCCTAAGTTTTATATTTTTTCATTTTTGGTTTTTTGAATTCGAAGTTTTTTGCATTAACTGATTACTGAATTATTATTTTGTTGTAAAATTAATAACATAAAATGGATTTTAACAATACTGGTGCCATGAGAAGCCCTTTTTCACCAAGAGTAAGACAATCCATCACAGGGCGAAGGCCTATAGGCCTGTCTTCAGCAAAAAAGAACCAAAGGTTTGGACTTAACCTCTTGCACTGAGTTCTCTCTAATTGGCACTAGAATCGTTACATTTTACCGATATCTTTCCCTGCGCTGTTGTGGTGCTATTAGTTTTATTTATACTGTCACCATCACAGCGCTAACGCCCTGACGCTTGATCATATCGGCGGCCTAGATAAATTTTGCCCAACTTTTGGCCAGGCTTTTAAATGTACAGAAATTTGCCATAAGACTCACAACTCTGTTTTTTTATAGCACATTTATGCAGTCAGAGCAAGCAGGAGATGTTATTTACAAGACTCCACATATCACCATCGAAACATATGGCCTGCCGCTGCCTGTGATGGTCACTGAGGTATTAACTCTCGGTAGGTGCAATGAAAAATTATTGTGGTTTACTTCGTTTTAGCCTTTAGCCGCAGATAAAGTGTTAAAAAAATACTGCAGTGCAGTGAGTTTCAATCTAATATATAATTATATAATATCCCAAAGACATTAGAGATTTGAATATTGGAATGTTAAAAAGAATTTAAGACCATATTAGTACAGAAATGTTACAAAGAAATTTCAGAATTCCTTATTGACAAGAATTTCCTGACATTTAATGATAAAGATTAAATAAAGAATAAAGATTGACTGTAATAAAAATAATAATTGACATTAGGAATAATAATTGACATTTTTGTCCTAATTTTAATATTAGCTATTGACATGTTATTATTAAATTATATTATGTATTTATATTATAAAATCATCTACTTATAATTTATTTTATATTATATTATTATATATTAATATCATCTCTTTATTACTAATATTTGTACACCACACATGGCAAGAACATGAGCATCTTATTTATTAAAACACATTGTATGCAACTTTGTTATTTGTATACTACTATGTTCTGACGAATAAATATCTGAATCGGAATCTGAATCTGAATAGTAAGGTTATCAGAGTGATTCTGTGTGGCAACTAAGTTAATATCATAAATATTATAAATCACACTTCACAATCAAGGATTCTACATATAAACTGAACCAGGGCAGTGAAATTAAATCTCAGAATGTTTTATTTGTGACAAAGAAACTTACTGAATGATGGCTGCCAACTGGTTCCATGTTGGACCCAATTTAAACTGAATGCTGTGAATGAAAAATAAAATATAGTGTAGGACTAACACTTTTGCATGAACACATGATACAATTTAACTTCTAGACAGATTACCGTTGCCCATGCAGGCATTTTTAGCAAGCTTTTGCATCAAAGCTGCACACCTCTGGCACACTTAGCATCACATCATTGAACAATGCCTAATATGTTTTACCCTCGTGTCAATCAGGAAGCGGAGATGTGAGTGTAAGGATGTCAGAGTGTGGGTGGTGCTGGGTGGTGAGCGGACGCCGCACGCTGGCGTGGCCGCGCTCGCTGGACTCGGAGGACGGCGCGCCGGGCGGCCACCTCGCGGCGCGGGACCTCACCCTGCCGCAGACCGACCTCGCGCACAAGGCCGATCTCGTCGTCGTGTTCTATGCGGAGGGGGCTCAGGTCTGTTTCTTTTTTTCTTGCATGAATTCTGTTTGTTTCTAAAATAAGTAACATAAGCAAGCCGTGATATTAATGCTGGTAATGAATATTGATATTCATTACCAGCATTAATATCACGGCTTGCTTATGTTACTTATTTTAGTAGTTAATGAATATTGATATATAAGGGTTGTGCAAAATACAAACAATATAAGGAAAAAATATTAAAAACCAAACCAACCAATAAAGGAAACCACCCAACTAAGAGAGCGAATAAAGAAGATATAAAAACGCTAGATCAAAAAGCCAAACGGAAAATAACTCAAATTAATCACACTGAAAAAAGAAGCTATGCAGAGGTAACAAAAGACCGGCCACTAGTGGAAGACCTACCTGATCAAGAAAACCTACCAGACAGACTAGAACTTATGTTCGCCAAATTTCAACAAATCATGATCAACATGATGGACAAAATGATGGAACGTATGATCCAACTTGTGACAAGCCTAGTGACCAAATGATAAACATGCTCAGAGTTGCCACTTGGAATGCCAACGGCTTGTCGGAACGTCGTCAAGAGCTCAAAACATTTCTCCAAATGGAAAAAATTGACATAGCCTTAATATCTGAAACTAGATTTACAGCTAAATCCCACTTTACTGTACAAAACTACACGGTTTACTCAACAAATCACCCATCAGGAAATAGTCATGGAGGAACTGCAGTAATTATAAAGAATAATATTAAACATTACGAACTGGAAAAGTATCATACCGATAAAATACAAGCAACTTCAATAAAAGTAATGGCCAATGAGAGAGCCGAAACTACTTATTCTGCAGTGTACAGCCCACCCAGACACAGGATAACAAAAGAAGACTACAACATGTACTTCTCTTCCCTTGGCCCAAGATTTATATGTGGTGGGGATTGGAACGCAAAACACACATACTGGGGCTCACGATTAACTACACACCGTGGGAGACAATTACACAGTGAAGTTCAAAACCTAAGACTCGAGTGCATGACCTCACGCAAACCAACATACTGGCCAACGGATAGAAATAAAATTCCTGACCTGCTCGACTTTTATATAACCAAAAACGTAAGTCCAAACTATATGACTACTGAAACGTGCACGGACTTGTCCTCTGATCACACGCCAGTTATATTGAACGTAAGCTCGACAGTGGTACTAGTGAAACCAGCAGATAGACTATATAACAAAAATACTAATTGGGAGATGTATCAAGACGAAATAACAAAGGGGATTAACCTCATTAAAACACTAAAAACACCGGAAGACATAGAAGAAACTATTGAGAACCTAAATAAAATCATACACGAAGCATCGACTATTTCCACAAAAACCAGAAAAAAATATTGTCCTCGAATGTTTAATGAATACCCAAAATTTATCAAAGACAAAATATTCGAACGTCGTAATCTAAGAAAGGTGTGGCACAAAACTAGATATCCTGCAGACAAAACAGCATTCAACAGATCTTCGAATGAATTGAAGAACCTTATTAAAAGCTACACGAACAATAATCTCCAAACATTTCTCTCTAACTTAACTCCAAGCCTAGACACAAACTACTCGCTATGGAAGGCAACACGAAAATTGAAACGCCCCAACAATCATATTCCCCCCATCAGAGGAAATAACGATAAATGGGCCAAATCGGACATGGAGAAGGCAACAATTTTTGCTGAGCACCTTAGTAATGTTTTTCAACCATTCCCTAAATCAAAACCTGATCATGATGATAAAATAAAATACTATCTTGAAAGCGCACACCAAATGAGTCTTCCATTAAAGCATACGAGTCCAACCGAAGTAGCGAAAGAAATAAAACAGCTAAAAGATGGAAAATCTCCAGGATACGACAATATCGACAGTGTTCTTCTGAAAAATCTCCCAAAAAAGGGTATAGTATCAATTGCAAGTATTCTCAATGCTTGCTTACGTCTCAACCACTTTCCAGGACAGTGGAAAATAGCGCAAGTAATTATGTTACCAAAACCAGGAAAACCACCAAATGAAGTTGCTTCGTATCGACCCATAAGTCTTCTACCGTTAATGGGCAAGCTCCTTGAAAAGATACTACTCAAAAGGATGAAGGTACATCTAAATGAAATTATTCCAAACCACCAGTTTGGCTTTCGAGAGAATCACGGAACGACTGAGCAAGTTCACCGCATCGTCGACGTTATAAGTAGATCCCTGGAAGAAAAGAAATATTGTTCAGCAGTCTTTTTGGATATTAGCCAGGCTTTTGATAAGGTATGGCACGAGGGCCTACTATATAAAGTTAAGAAGATGCTTCCTCACTCGTTCTACCAAATAATAAAGTCATATCTCAACAAGCGATGCTTTGAAGTAAAGCTTCACGATGATCTCTCCGATCTGTATGATATAAAATCAGGAGTACCACAGGGAAGTATACTGGGGCCGGTTCTCTACACCATATATACTGCTGACTTACCAACAACTGACAAGACTACGGTTGCAACATATGCAGATGACACAGCCTTACTCTCCTCACACACGAACCCAGTAACTGCATCGGAACACCTACAACATCATCTTGACAAAATTGAGAAATGGCTCAGAACTTGGAGAATTCAGGCAAATCAAAGCAAGTCAACACATGTGACATTCACTCTCAGGAGAGACACATGCCCTCCTGTTACACTTAACAATGATGACATTCCTCAAGATGACAACGCAAAATACTTAGGCATGCATTTGGACCGAAGGTTGACATGGCAAAAGCATATATGGACAAAGCGAAAGCAGCTAGACTTAAAACTACGCAATATGTACTGGCTAATAGGACGCCACTCACAAATGAGCATGTATAGTAAGCTGACAATATATAAAGCCATTTTGAAACCTATATGGACCTACGGTATCCAGCTTTGGGGTACAGCCAGCAACAGTAATATAGAGATTTTGGAACGTTTCCAAACCAAGACACTTAGAGCCATCTTTGACATCCCTCAACACATAAGTAATAAATATATATATCATGACTTAAAAGTACCAACTGTTAAACAGGAGATAATGAAGTATAGCAATAACTACCAGAAAAGACTATCAAAACATAAAAATGAGCTCGCCTTTAGACTAAGTGGAGATAGAGGCTCCCAACATACAAGACTGAAAAGACACAGCGTTCCTACTCTGAAAGAGAGATTCATCAATATGGATTGAGACACCTACATAAGAAGTGTCCAACCAAGCTAATATGCCCAAAACAGATACAAGCTATCAGACAGAATAGTGGTTTATTGTTGAGTTTAACAGATTGCCATGGAGCAGAAAGAAATAAAAAAAAAAAAAAAAAAAAAAAAAAAATGAATATTGATATAGCTTCAGCGTAACTATGAACTATGATGACTGACCTTGTTTGTTGTTGTCGATTGCATATGTCATGCTTCTATGTTTTTGGCAGATGGCGTCCTGTGTCGGGGTTTCTCCAGAGGGTGTGGTTCGTTACTGGCCCTCAGTGGGGCAGGAGGGAGTGTATGCAGACGTGTCATGTGAGCTGGCCGGGCAGGAGTGCGAGCGGCTCGTGGAGGCCAACGGGGCACTCGTGCTGGCCACCACCACCTGCACGCTGGTGGTCATCGAGCCCACCACTGTGGGTATGTTTCACAGTAGTGCATAAATGCAAGACTGTAATGTTAAGCCACATAGAACATATTGTATCCACCAAGATACAATATGTTCTATGTCGCGAATCCTATGAAGACATATTAAAAGCGCTTCGTGTCACAACCCTCGAGGAGCGGCAGTTGCGCGGGAACCTGATTGAAACCTTTAAAGTCTGAATGGCTTCTACATAATCTTTCTGATATACAAAACATATTCACACTCAAGGATGTCAAAGATAGACACCACAAAACTTTGCTGTGGCATTCCAAACAAACACTGCATACCAGATCTTGGACAACAAAGTGGTGTATGACTGGAACTGTGCCAGATGTTATGTGTATATTATCAGCCAAGACTTCGAACACTTATATTTGACTTGTGGATTCAAAATGAGAATTTGTGCTGATTGAAAATGAATAAATTTTGAGACTACAAGGTTTAGGCACATCAGCGTATGCTGCTCATTTATCTTCAAATAAACAATAAATAACATAAAAAAAAAACATAAAAAAGCTAGTTAGCAAAAAGCTTCATAGTCTGGAACACCGTCATAAGGTGGCCTGCCTGGCGATTTTCTACAGGATACATTTTGGAGAGTGTGCTTCAGAGCTACACGACCTTACACTGCCATCCCCTTTCCAATAGGCGTGACGAAAGATTTTAAAATCCTCTTCCATAATGTGAGTACACATTTACTATTTACAAAAAAGCCTTTATTTCGGTAATAAACTTAAGTTTAACGAAGTTTGAAGCCATTTTTCACATATTTTTTCAACAGTGCCCAAAAAACAGCTTGCTTGTGTCATGGCGTCGATTTGACGTCACGGCTAGTAAACATGTCATTGTGTCTATGCGTGATGAGCGGCGGATGACCTGAGTTCACTGAGGCGTGACGTCATACGCTGTGATTGTTGTTTCTGACAAGATGGCCGATTGCTGTATTTTAATGTTTTAATTTATTGAAAATCTTAATAATATGTTTTTTAAAAATAAAACTAAACATGTGTTTTAAATTTTTTTAATCTGGCTAGTCCCCTGAAAGCATTGAATCGGCGATTTTTTGATACTGTCGTCATGCCTATACAGGACATGTAGAAAGACCCCCTTTTACCATCCCTGCACTGTCGATTTCCCCTGGATACGTAGAAAACGGTTCGAGTCCACGTTCCTAATCCGTACAGCCCAGGAATAGAACAGACTTCCGGCTTCCTTGTTCCCTGAGAGATATAATCTTTGACTTTTCAAGGTCAGAGTGAATAGGTACGAGTATCTTCTAAATCTGCGTGCTCGATCTTCGACCACATCGTCGCTTACCAACAGGCGAGTTAGTGGTCAAATGCGGGTTTATTTATACTTTACAAAAAAAAAAAACAATAAACTCTTCTCGCGTACATTTTCAAACTTTGATGACAAATCCGAACATACTGATCTTTTTGCAACAAGGTACAATATATTTAAAAACCTAATTAATAATACTTTTTTTGGCAATTGTAATCAAAAAGACAATAATTAAATGCATTTTAAAATAACATAATATAAATGAAAGTGGCTCTTAATTAATGAATTTTAAGGTAGGTTATTTCTAAATTTCATTTTTATTCTTTTTATCTATGTTTAAGTTTCTGGAGACACAATATTTGTATTACATACTTGTATAATTTTTTAGTTGCACATCTCATTACAGTGCTACAAGTCATAACTCTTGTAAGGCTAGGTGTGCTAATCAAATTTTGTTTTTTTAATTATAGGAAGGCTGTTTGTTATCCAAATAAAATAAATGTTTTCTACAAAATGTTGAACTGGTACTGGTAAACAAGGGTATATTCTATGTGTATACTTTGACAGATGGTCGCCAAACAGTGACGTGCCGGAGGCTCTGCCCGCCGAGCGGCTGGCTCGGGGGCCTCGGCCGCCGCGTGTCGCTCATGTTCTTCGGAGCCATGCCGTCGCATGCAGAGACCGTAAGGATGACTTTATGCCTAATAAATTTACATGTTATGGTTAACTTAACCACGTAAATATTTGTCTGTAAGTGAGTCGTTATGGTATCACGGCTAATGTTGCAAACCAAAATATTTCAGAGTCGGGGGATGTTAGCAGAGTGGTGATAATAAAACGGCACGGTAGACCGATGCATTCTCGTATGTGATGAAAGACCTGATCACGAAAAAACAGCGTGTCCATACGAGCGACGCGGCGGCTGTCGTTCTCTCTGTGGCGTTGAAGCCAGAAATGCTTCCTATCAGAATAGAGTTAGAAGGTCGTGATCGGTCGGTTCCAGAAGCTGGTGGGCGTGGTGTGTGTGGGCGGAACCCGCGCCGCGCCGCACCTGGCGCTGCTGGCCGGAGGACCCGTGCTGCAGCTGTGGCGCGGCGCCGACACGCACGAGCACTCGCTGCGCCGCGCGCTGCTGGACGCGCACCTGCACGGTAACTTGTAGCGCCGACACGCACGAGCACTCGCTGCGCCGCGCGCTGCTGGACGCGCACCTGCACGGTAACTTGTAGCGCCGACACGCACGAGCACTCGCTGCGCCGCGCGCTGCTGGACGCGCACCTGCACGGTAACTTGTAGCGCCGACACGCACGAGCACTCGCTGCGCCGCGCGCTGCTGGACGCGCACCTGCACGGTAACTTGTAGCGCCGACACGCACGAGCACTCGCTGCGCCGCGCGCTGCTGGACGCGCACCTGCACGGTAACTTGTAGCGCCGACACGCACGAGCACTCGCTGCGCCGCGCGCTGCTGGACGCGCACCTGCACGGTAACTTGTAGCGCCGACACGCACGAGCACTCGCTGCGCCGCGCGCTGCTGGACGCGCACCTGCACGGTAACTTGTAGCGCCGACACGCACGAGCACTCGCTGCGCCGCGCGCTGCTGGACGCGCACCTGCACGGTAACTTGTAGCGCCGACACGCACGAGCACTCGCTGCGCCGCGCGCTGCTGGACGCGCACCTGCACGGTAACTTGTAGCGCCGACACGCACGAGCACTCGCTGCGCCGCGCGCTGCTGGACGCGCACCTGCACGGTAACTTGTAGCGCCGACACGCACGAGCACTCGCTGCGCCGCGCGCTGCTGGACGCGCACCTGCACGGTAACTTGTAGCGCCGACACGCACGAGCACTCGCTGCGCCGCGCGCTGCTGGACGCGCACCTGCACGGTAACTTGTAGCGCCGACACGCACGAGCACTCGCTGCGCCGCGCGCTGCTGGACGCGCACCTGCACGGTAACTTGTAGCGCCGACACGCACGAGCACTCGCTGCGCCGCGCGCTGCTGGACGCGCACCTGCACGGTAACTTGTAGCGCCGACACGCACGAGCACTCGCTGCGCCGCGCGCTGCTGGACGCGCACCTGCACGGTAACTTGTAGCGCCGACACGCAGCGCGTGCTCCGCTGCGCCTATTTTGAGTTTCTGAAATGACATCGTATAAAGTGTCGACACTCGGTGTGCAGGTGACGCGGTGAACGCGGAAGTGGTGGCGCTGGACGTGCGCGCCTGCGGGACCGACGAGCTGCTGCTGCTCCTAGCGATAAGCGCGCCGAGGCAGCTCGAGCGGAGATACGCCATAGGTACGTGGTATTTTTCAACGGGTATACACCCATTTGCTAGAATTTCATTTGCCATAATTTTATCTGCTATACTGGTCAACAGACATAATATTGTTTCTCATAATTTTATATGTTATACTCATTGTTTACTATATTAGTCACGTGCTAGAAACTTTGTTTTCCATAAAGTCAATTTCAATAATATCATTTGTTATCATCATTGTAAGGCGTAATTATCATATGCCATAACATCATTTGCCATCGAAATAACTTCTAGAAAAAAACCATAAAATCGGTTTAAGCTAAACGATCAATAGGTTAGGTTAGAACATGAAAAACAACGCACGAGCCGAGCGAGCGTGCCGCGGCAGCGGCCGGCGAAGTGCTAGAAAGCCAATCGCTTTTTAGGACAAAGGCGTTAGGTTAATTTTCTACGGAAGCGACTTGGATCAATCATAGTGATAAGTAGGTATTAGAAATAAAAACGATCAATAGGTTAGGTTATGTTAGAACATGAAAAACAACGCACGAGCCGAGCGAGCGTAGCGAGCGTGCCGCGGCAGCGGCCGGCGAAGTGCTAGAAAGCCAATCGCTTTTTAGGACAAAGGCGTTAGGTTAATTTCTACGGAAGCGACATGGATCGATTATAGTGATAAGTAGGTATCAGAAATAAAAACAATTTTAATGGCTTTTTTTTTAATGATTTTTTTTTTTGGGCTTGGATGTATTTGAAATTAATTTAGTATGGCGTTGAAATATTCTGTTAAATAATATTATTGCAATTAATAAAATGGATAATAATACGTATGGCACTCGTATCATTATGAAATCTAATGTACGGGCAAACAAGAGTATGTCACATAACTTTTATGGTAAACAAACAATTCGGGCAAATGAAATTCGGGCAAGTAAAATTCGGGCATTTGAGAATTATTGCTTATATTCTTCGGGCAAACATTAGACAACCTTTTCAACGAGCTCCCTATAATCCGGCGGGGATGGTTTTCGATTGAGCTTCGCGATTTTTATCCATCATTCTTTAAAAAGGCACAAAATATTTAAAAACCTAATTAATAATACTTTGTTTGGCAATAGTAATCATAAAGGCAATAATTAAATCTAAATATAATAAATACATTTATATTAATACATAAAAATGAATCCCTATTTCCCTTGGTCACGCCATCACGCGTGAACGGCTGGACCGATTTCACTTTTTTTTTGTTGTGTTTGTTATTGTCAAGAAAAGGTTCTTAAGAAAGAAAATATTAAAAAAAAAATTACGAGAATTGCGAAAAATCTTATGTACTTTTATAAAAATGAATCTGTATTTCCCTTGATCACGTGATTAATGGACGACCACAAAATCACAAGCACGCGCAAAGGATTGTATAATATTACTAGCGGCCCGTCCCGGCTTCGCACGGGTAGACTTTGGGATAAACGTAGAGTAAATTGAAATCGGTCCAGTCGTTCACGCGTGATGGCGTGACCAAAGGTGTTGAGAATAATTATAGGAACTCTTTGTTATAACCTCTATTCTCATGCTATTGCGTAACTATAGCAACCGTAGTTTGTTGATGCTAACTTGTCAATTTATAGTAAAAATTATCAGTATAAAACGCACACTGTTTTGATAGATATGATTGAATTTGAACTTTGTACAGAGGTAATAAAGTGCAAATTGACTCTTGGACGTTAGGAACATACCTACATTGCTTAAACAACAGTGAGTGCTTGCAATTCAATATGAACTTTATACAATAGCAATAAAGCTCGTTTTAGTTAGAAAACGTTTGTATGGGAAAAATAAAAGGGCTGTTTTTAGGGTTTTTCAATATTTCTGAGAGATTTTCTTAATATTTTTTTCCGTAAGAACCTTCTCCTAATAATAACAAATACAACAAAAAAAGAATTAGTGAAATCGGTCCAGCCATTCACGCGTGAGGCCGTGACCAAGGAAAACGGGTTTCATTTTTATATACATTCAGTCAAAAAAGTATCGGGAATGGATGATTTGTTTTGGGTTCCAAATTCAAATTTTTGTTTTTATTGTTGTTGTTAGATTGGCACAACTGTTATCCATTTTGGCGCGGAGTTTGAGTTGCGTCTGTTATTTAGATTAAATATGGTGCTGTTTTTAGTTAGGTCATGTCTAGTGTGTATTACGAATTTCATCATGGACAAAAACATCGAACAAAGAGTTTGTCTTAAATTTTGCATCGCCAATGGAATTTCGTGTTCGGAGTCACTAAAAATGTTACAGAAGGCTTACGGCGAATCGACTTTATCAAAAACACGTGCTTATGAGTGGTACAAAGCGTTCAAAAGCGGTCGAGATGTGATGGAAGATTTGCCTCGCTCTGGTAGGCCATCAACGTCTGCAACTGAAGTTAACATCGCAAAAGTGAAGGAAATAGTGACTGAAAATCCTCACTCAACTTTGAGAGAGATAGCCGCTGAACTTTCTGTATCTCACGAGTCGATCCGTACCATTTTAAGTAATCATTTGGGTATGAAACTTGTTACCGCTCGGCTAGTCCCAAAAGACCTGAATTTTCTCCAAAAACTCAATCGCATGAGAGTCGCTGAGGACATGCTAGAACGGGTCAATTCCGACCCAACATTTATGAAACGCATTGTTACTGGTGACGAGACGTGGGTTTACGAGTTTGACATGCAAACTAGTTTAGTAGGCACCCGTTTTCAATCGGTAGGAGACATAAAGGAGAATTCGAGGCGAGAACTCAACTCAATTCCGGAAACAGCGTTTAAAAAATGTTTTGATGATTGGATTATTCGTTGGCGTAAGTGTATCGTTTCTGAAGGAGCATACTTTGAAGGTGATAAAATAAATTTGGATGAATAACAAACATTTTGTGTATTATTGATATTTTCCCGGTACTTTCTTGACAGAGTAGTATATAGATATGTTCACTTCGTCTAGCTAGCAGAACAAAATGCGATATCATCGCAGCTATAAAATAGAAATTGCAACCTAAAATGAAGTTAAATGAAGTACTTTATCTAAAGCGCAATATAAATAAAAAATAAACTTTGAGAACAGAAATAGGTTTATAGATAAAAATTAAATATAAGTAAATAGAAATTTTAAAAAAATTCTACCTGTTTCCCGCATAAAGACACATTCACTCTACGTTTATCTCAAAATGTTTAAAAACTGAATGTCTACCCGTGCGAAGCCGGGACGGGCCGCTAGCATAAATATGTAAGTGGCTCCTAATTAATTAATTTAATTTTAAGGTGGTCTTATCTCATTTCTTATGTTTACGAGTAAGTTTCCGTTGACACTATGTTTGTATTTGCTTTTTTTTACTTGCGCATTTCATTACTGTGCTACGAGTGATAACTCTTGTAAGCCTAGGTGTGCCTATCAAACTTTAGTTTTAATTATAAGAAGGCTGTTTGTTATCCAAATTAAAAAAATCTATATATATAAAAATGAAACCCGTTTTCCTTGGTCACGGCATCACGCGTGAATGGCTGGACCGATTTCACTAATTATTTTTTTGTTGTATTTGTTATTATTAGGAGAAGGTTCTTACGGAAAAAAATATTAAGAAAATCTCTCAGAAATATTGAAAAACCCTAAAAACAGCCCTTTTCTTTTTCCCATACAAACGTTTTCTAACTAAAACGAGCTTTATTGCTATTGTATAAAGTTCATATTGAATTGCAAGCACTCACTGCTGTTTAAGCAATGTAGGTATGTTCCTAGCGTCCAAGAGTCAATTTGCACTTTATTACCTCTGTACAAAGTTCAAATTCAATCATATCTATCAAAACAGTGTGCGTTGGAGCACAGATAAAACAAAAAAAAGAAAACGAAATCGAATAGTTCATTCATTTGTTTTATATCAAATGTCAATGTCAGTGTTTTTTTTTTCGTGGATGAGTTTGCTTTTGTCAACTGAATAAAAAAAAAGTTGAAACAACAACAAACTGTCAATGTCAGTGTTTTTTTTTCATGGCAGTACAAAGTCTGCCCGGTCGGCTAGTAAAAAATAAAAACGTAAAAATAAAATAAAAACCGATATTCCTGGGTGGGGGATACTCGGGGCTTGAACTGGTACACTTCGTTACGGACCCCTCGTGTTGCAGCGCACATCAACGTGTCGGACCCGGCGCGGCCGGCGGTGCGCGCGGCGGGCGCGCTGCGGGCGGGCCCGGGCTCGGGCGCCGGCCCCGACTCGGAGGAGCCGCGCCTGCTGCCGCTGGACTCGGCCGCGCTCGCCTACACCTCCAAGTGCCTCGCGCTCGTCTCGCGTGAGTCTCGCCGCCTCGAGCGGGCTAGCTCCGGCGCTCGGTCGCCGGCGGAGTACAGGACGTGGCGTGTTCGCAGTGTCGGGGCCCGAGGCGGGCGGCGCGGACTGGGTGCCGGTGTCGGCGGACGGGGACCGGCTGCTGGGCGCCGCGCTGTGCCGCGGGGCCGCGTTGCTGTTCAGCCGGCGCCACGGGGTGCTGCGCCTCGCCGGCCCGGGGCCGCGCGCGTGAGTAGCGGGGCCTGACGCCCGGGGATCCGCCGAGGAAGCCACCCAACTTCCGAGTGAGATTTTCTCCGAACCGTTTTACTACCTTCCTCTACTGACTGGACGTCTCCACCCGCAGGCCCGGCGCGGAGCCCCCGCCGGGGTCGCCGTGCCCCTCCGACATGTACGACGGGAACCTTTCGCTCTTCGAGATCGACCCGCACGAGGTGACATTCACATTTTCACATTAACCGTTTATGATACTGCCGAGAATCTGACCCTGATTCTACCACCACCACCACCGACCATACCACCGTTTCTAGATAAGCACGGTTACGACGGACGCTTGCGGCAAGTTAAAGACTGCCTTCCTGTTCCACCTGCGGCGCGAGACGGCGCCGTGCCGCGCGCTGCTGGCCGAGCTGTTCCCGGCGCGGGACGCGGACGCGGACGCGGACGCGGACGCGGACGCGGACGGCGTGTTGGCCCGCACGGTGGTGGCCGTGGCGCGCGAGATGCTGGACGACGTGCCCGCCGGGGACCCCAGGTGCGCGCCGCCGAGCGCCGCCGGACGAGCGGCCCTGATGTTTCACTATTTCATTATATCTGTCCATGCGTAGTTAGTCAGGAGGATTCCCATTTGGAAAAGCGATTCCCATTTAGTTCTGTGCATTCACAGACAAATAAAACAGGAGCAAAAGCTAGTATGTAGTTCTATAGTACAAATAGGGACAATATTTTCTCAAATTGTTCTATTACGTCATGTTCCATAGAACAAATGGGACCTACCGACATTTTTCGTTTCTAGAAGAACTTCCCAAACACATATAATTATCCTAGTTGTAGATACGGCTGAAAGAAAATCCTACTTACCTACCCAAGCGCTTTGACACCTACATTCAGCACAGCGCGCTACCCGCGCCTTCTCAAATGAATGTAGCTCCGTTTTTTATATCTTGATTGGTACAATTTATATGTCATTTGAATCCTTACAAACGTAGCAAGCATATAAAATTATGTCTACATCAAATTTCAATTTTGGTCTATATTTCATTCGCTAGTAACTTTACAGGGATCAATGTTAGAAATTTATTATACAATAGTACATTCGATGACCTTTCATTTGACACCCTAATCGAACAAATCAGTTCAATAGTTGCGTAGTTAATAGCGTAATTGAATCGGCCAAGCCGCCATCTTTGTGACGTCATAACTCTGCCCGTCCCCACTTTTTCGCTTTACGACCGGCAGTTCGGTGATCTAGGGACAACGACGAACACATCCATACATAGGTGTATAGAATAGACGGCTACGAAAATCAAGAAGGAGACGACTGTTTGTCGATTTGCCTATAGACTAACCGTCCCCCCCCCCCCCTCCCCCGCTAGATGGAAGGCGCGCGCGGGCGCGGCGGCCAACATCGCGCTGGGCAGCTCGGCGGCGCTGCAGGCGGGCGCGCAGCTGGCCGACAAGCGGCGCGCCTTCTCGCTGTACGCGGACTTCCTGCGCGCCGCCGGCCTGCTGCCGCGCGCCGGCCCGCTCACCCTCGGTACTGTGCCCGCACCACACTACACTACACCTACACCTACACCTACACTACACCTACACCTACACTACACCTACACCTACACCTTCTCGCTGTACGCGGACTTCCTGCGCGCCGCCGGCCTGCTGCCGCGCGCCGGCCCGCTCACCCTCGGTACTGTGCCCGCACCACACTACACTACACCTACACCTACACCTACACTACACCTACACCTACACCTTCTCGCTGTACGCGGACTTCCTGCGCGCCGCCGGCCTGCTGCCGCGCGCCGGGCCGCTCACCCTCGGTACTGTGCCCGCACCACACTACACTACACCTACACCTACACCTACACTACACCTACACCTACACCTTCTCGCTGTACGCGGACTTCCTGCGCGCCGCCGGCCTGCTGCCGCGCGCCGGCCCGCTCACCCTCGGTACTGTGCCCGCACCACACTACACTACACCTACACCTACACCTACACTACACCTACACCTACACCTTCTCGCTGTACGCGGACTTCCTGCGCGCCGCCGGCCTGCTGCCGCGCGCCGGCCCGCTCACCCTCGGTACTGTGCCCGCACCACACTACACTACACCTACACCTACACCTACACTACACCTACACCTACACCTACACTACACCTACACCTACACCTTCTCGCTGTACGCGGACTTCCTGCGCGCCGCCGGCCTGCTGCCGCGCGCCGGCCCGCTCACCCTCGGTACTGTGCCCGCACCACACTACACTACACCTACACCTACACCTACACTACACCTACACCTACACCTACACTACACCTACACCTACACTACACCTACACCTACACCTTCTCGCTGTACGCGGACTTCCTGCGCGCCGCCGGCCTGCTGCCGCGCGCCGGCCCGCTCACCCTCGGTACTGTGCCCGCACCACACTACACTACACCTACACCTACACCTACACTACACCTACACCTACACCTACACTACACCTACACCTACACCTTCTCGCTGTACGCGGACTTCCTGCGCGCCGCCGGCCTGCTGCCGCGCGCCGGCCCGCTCACCCTCGGTACTGTGCCCGCACCACACTACACTACACCTACACCTACACCTACACTACACCTACACCTACACCTTCTCGCTGTACGCGGACTTCCTGCGCGCCGCCGGCCTGCTGCCGCGCGCCGGCCCGCTCACCCTCGGTACTGTGCCCGCACCACACTACACTACACCTACACCTACACCTACACTACACCTACACCTACACCTTCTCGCTGTACGCGGACTTCCTGCGCGCCGCCGGCCTGCTGCCGCGCGCCGGCCCGCTCACCCTCGGTACTGTGCCCGCACCACACTACACTACACCTACACCTACACCTACACTACACCTACACCTACACCTTCTCGCTGTACGCGGACTTCCTGCGCGCCGCCGGCCTGCTGCCGCGCGCCGGCCCGCTCACCCTCGGTACTGTGCCCGCACCACACTACACTACACCTACACCTACACCTACACTACACCTACACCTACACCTACACCTACACCTTCTCGCTGTACGCGGACTTCCTGCGCGCCGCCGGCCTGCTGCCGCGCGCCGGCCCGCTCACCCTCGGTACTGTGCCCGCACCACACTACACTACACCTACACCTACACCTACACTACACCTACACCTACACCTTCTCGCTGTACGCGGACTTCCTGCGCGCCGCCGGCCTGCTGCCGCGCGCCGGCCCGCTCACCCTCGGTACTGTGCCCGCACCACACTACACTACACCTACACCTACACCTACACTACACCTACACCTACACCTACACCTACACCTACACCTACACCTACACTACACCTACACCTACACTACACACTATACTATACTATACATACTGCCGCATCTCTTGAACACGTGCCACTCGCCGGTCTCGACAGAAGGCCAGCGCTGGTCGTTTACGACCGGCATCCGAGTCGAAACGGTTCGGGGCAAACAGGTTTTATTAAAATGTTATTGTTTGTTTTTAGTTTTTGGTTTTGAAACTTAAGAAGACTTTTTTATCGTGAATAATATGTCCGCGTTTGACCACCTATTCGCCTCGGTGAGCGACGATGTGGTGTAAGACGAAGCATGCAGACTTAAATACGTATTCTCTCCGACCCGCGGGAAGAATATGCGGGTAGTTTTATGTTTGTTTTTTTTGTGACAGAGGGAGGCGTGGTGGTGTCGTGCGAGGCGGCGCTGTGCGGGCTGGCGGAGCGGCTCGCGGCCGCGGGGGCGCTGTGGGGCGCGCGGGGGGCGGGGGGGGAGCCGGGCCAGCTCGTGGACGCGGCCTTCCAGCGGGTACGTGGCTTGTGCTCTATCGTGCAAGGAGTAAGGGTCACATTGCAGTGGCTAGCGAGAGCGTGCGGTCCAGTGTGCGCTGGTTGTTGGCTAGTGCGCAACCACAATGGATCAGCTCACGTTGGGCTCTATGTTAAGACGGTTCGCTGCTTTACTGTCTGAGGCAGTGCTCAGCTTATGTCTAAGATAAATTGGGCTCGCGGTAAAATTTACTTTTACCAGATTTGTATTAGGTGATTAAGAATTAATAGTCACTTGATTAAAATATTTTTTTATGCGATTTCAAGGTCGGCCATGTAGTACAAAACGGTTTTTATTTTTATGAAATTGAGTGACGAGACAGACGAGCTAATCGTTCGCCTGATGTTAAACGTCACGTTTGCCCATAATAGGTCTGCACGACCCAGAATTTTGAACTCGCAGAATTCAAGACCTCGTCTTTTTTTTTATTCAGTTATAGGCTTGCGTTTGACCGCCATCTCGCCTGATGGTAAGCAATGATGCGGTCTACGATGGAGCACGCACGCCTAGAAGGAACCGATTCACTCGCGACTTGAAGACACCCAAATTATATCTATCGGGAAACACCCACTCGGGCAGAGTATTCCACACTCTGGCAGTGCGCACAATAAAAGTGGAACCAAAGCGTTTCGTACGAGTTTTTGGTATGTCTACCATAAAACGATGTCCCTTTGTTGTGCTCTTTGTGGTCCGATAATAGAATGGGCTAGAGGGAATAAGGGCATGCAGGTCAGATGCACACTCCCCGAAATGTATCCGATAGAAAACCGACAGACTACCAACCCTGCGGCGATGCTCGAGACTCTGGAGCTTAGTCCGAACCAGTGAGTCTTTGCCTATGAGCTTTTTGGCACGTTTCTCAATGGACTCCACGGTCACCCTGAGATATAAGTTATTTAATCTCCCATTTGCCCTGTAATGTACGGTAACGCACATGTTATCTGCAGGTGGTGGCTGAAGACGCCGACGACGAGGCCGGCGTGTCTCTCTCGGCGGCCGACGTGTGCTACGCGCGCGTCACGCGCGTGCCACGCGTGCTGACGGCGCTGGCGCGCGCGCAGCCCCCCGCCGCGCCCCGCGCCGCCGCCAGGCACGCCCTCGCCACCGCCACGCTGCTCACGGTACACACATTTTTACAATAATTTTTGTACATTTAATTAATAATTTTACGATTGTGAAGGTTTGGATGTTTGCTACTCGATTATACGATTTGAATGAAATTTGAGATGAAAGTAGGTTATGCCTTAAATTAACACGTAGGTTACTCTTTGTCTCGGTAACCATTCGTGTAAGATAGTCCGTATAACCGCGGAGCGCAGCCGGTCGTACAGTGTATATTTGATGTGTATTCCCCCGCGCCCCCGCAGTCGGTGCTGGGCGAGATGGCGAAGGCCCGCGGCGGCTGGGCCCGCGCGCCGCCGCCGGCGCTGGGCCCGCGCGCGCTGCTGCCCGCGCTCGTCGACCTCGTGCGCCGCGCCGTCACGTGAGTGCACCACACGCCACACGCCACACACCACACACCACACCGCCGGCGCTGGGCCCGCGCGCGCTGCTGCCCGCGCTCGTCGACCTCGTGCGCCGCGCCGTCACGTGAGTGCACCACACGCCACACGCCACACACCACACACCACACCGCCGGCGCTGGGCCCGCGCGCGCTGCTGCCCGCGCTCGTCGACCTCGTGCGCCGCGCCGTCACGTGAGTGCACCACACGCCACACGCCACACACCACACACCACACCGCCGGCGCTGGGCCCGCGCGCGCTGCTGCCCGCGCTCGTCGACCTCGTGCGCCGCGCCGTCACGTGAGTGCACCACACGCCACACGCCACACACCACACACCACACCGCCGGCGCTGGGCCCGCGCGCGCTGCTGCCCGCGCTCGTCGACCTCGTGCGCCGCGCCGTCACGTGAGTGCACCACACGCCACACGCCACACACCACACACCACACCGCCGGCGCTGGGCCCGCGCGCGCTGCTGCCCGCGCTCGTCGACCTCGTGCGCCGCGCCGTCACGTGAGTGCACCACACGCCACACGCCACACACCACACACCACACCGCCGGCGCTGGGCCCGCGCGCGCTGCTGCCCGCGCTCGTCGACCTCGTGCGCCGCGCCGTCACGTGAGTGCACCACACGCCACACGCCACACACCACACACCACACCGCCGGCGCTGGGCCCGCGCGCGCTGCTGCCCGCGCTCGTCGACCTCGTGCGCCGCGCCGTCACGTGAGTGCACCACACGCCACACGCCACACACCACACACCACACCGCCGGCGCTGGGCCCGCGCGCGCTGCTGCCCGCGCTCGTCGACCTCGTGCGCCGCGCCGTCACGTGAGTGCACCACACGCCACACGCCACACACCACACACCACACCGCCGGCGCTGGGCCCGCGCGCGCTGCTGCCCGCGCTCGTCGACCTCGTGCGCCGCGCCGTCACGTGAGTGCACCACACGCCACACGCCACACACCACACACCACACCGCCGGCGCTGGGCCCGCGCGCGCTGCTGCCCGCGCTCGTCGACCTCGTGCGCCGCGCCGTCACGTGAGTGCACCACACGCCACACGCCACACACCACACCGCCGGCGCTGGGCCCGCGCGCGCTGCTGCCCGCGCTCGTCGACCTCGTGCGCCGCGCCGTCACGTGAGTGCACCACACGCCACACGCCACACACCACACACCACACCGCCGGCGCTGGGCCCGCGCGCGCTGCTGCCCGCGCTCGTCGACCTCGTGCGCCGCGCCGTCACGTGAGTGCACCACACGCCACACGCCACACACCACACACCACACCGCCGGCGCTGGGCCCGCGCGCGCTGCTGCCCGCGCTCGTCGCGTGAGTGCACCACACGCCACACACCACACGCCACACACCACACGCCACACACCACTCATCACTCTGTCTCTCTCTTACGAGGCCTCACCTTTTACTTTAAAAATTTCTTTGTCTTTTTCTTTATATTTTTTTTGTTTGTGTAATGTGACTGACTGGCTTATTTTTGTGATTATGAATCTGTGACATTTGAAATAAAAGAAGTTGAATTTGAATTAATTTTGCATAAGTTTACATAAAGTACAATTATCAGTGTTCGTTTGTTACATGGTAGGACAATACAATGATTGTGACAACGTTTCACGAGCACGCAGGCTTTTATAAAAACTTACAGAATAAACATTACAATAATCATAATAGATGACAAAATATTTTCAATTAGAATATGTACTGAGAGTTAATACTTTATGAATTGAATACACAATGTAGGTACGCTTTAGTTGAAGCGATACCTTTTTAAGGTGATAATTTTTAATTAAAGGTCGTCGTGTATACAGGGCTATTCATAAAGGGTTCGCTGAGCCGAAAAGGGCTCGTAGTACTCATCGTTACGAACAACTTTTACTACGGGATCAACCCAGAATTTGCGAAAAAAAATCGGCTGTTCCGTACATTTCGTCGAGTGTCATTGACATTTTTCAATGGAACAGCATATTTTTTTTCGCGAATTTCGGATCGTTCCCATTTTAAAAGTTGTTCATAACGATGAGTACTAGGAGCCTCTTCTGCCCTCAACAAGTGGCCCCCCGCACCCGCAGCTCGACGGCGCGCGCGTGCCCGGACGCGCCGCTGCGCGCGCGGCTGGCGGAGGGGGCCGCCGAGCTGGCCCGCGCCGCCCTCCGCGCCGCCGCGCCGCTGCAGCGAGCGCCGCACGCGCCGCACGCGCAGCCAGCCTACGACCGCCTGCGCAGGGACCTCATCATGCCCTTCGGTGACTCATATCACTTTACCTAGGTTTACGTTGAAATATTATCTTAAATCACCGCAGTGTTCATTCGTGCGAAGCGCTTTCGTTCCACCTTCACGAGGTGGGTAGCGTGTAACGTCCGTTCTCCCCGCAGTGGAGGAGGGCGGCGCGGAGCGCGCGCTGAGCCTGGCGGAGGCGGCGCGCGACCTGGCGCTGCTGGCGCGGCTGTGTGCGGAGCACGCGCCCGCGCGCCTGCGGGGCTACGTGCAGCGGCACGAGGACGAGGTGGGTGCCGCGCCTGGCCGCTGTCCGCTGGCCGGCCAGGGAGTGGAACAGATTTCTGGTTTCCTTATTTCTTGAGAAATATAATCTTGATAAGCGAACAGAACAAAGCATTGCGACAATTAAAAGTGATACAGGCATGCAATAAATCAAATACAACTAGAATTAACTCAGTCTCACTTCAGACCGACACCTAACTCCTCCAGCGTGAAGTATCAACGTTAAGTTTGTGTCGCAGGGCATGGCGGAGATAGCGTACTCGTGCCTAGCGTCGCTGGGCGGCAAGCACGCGGCGCAGCTGGTCCGCGGGGCGGGCGGGGGGGGCGGCGCGCGGCTGGCGGGCTGGCTGCGGGCGGGGGGGGCGGCGCGCGCGGAGCTGGCGGCGCTGCACGCGCTGCACGAGCAGCGCTCGCGGCCCGCGGCCGAGCTGCTGGCGCACATCGCGGACGAGGAGCACGCGCGCCTCGACAGGATGACGGTACGGGGGACTAGACGGGAGTTACTGCGGACGAGGAGCACGCGCGCCTCGACAGGATGACGGTACGGGGGACTAGACGGGAGTTACTGCGGACGAGGAGCACGCGCGCCTCGACAGGATGACGGTACGGGGGACTAGACGGGAGTTACTGCGGACGAGGAGCACGCGCGCCTCGACAGGATGACGGTACGGGGGACTAGACGGGAGTTACTGCGGACGAGGAGCACGCGCGCCTCGACAGGATGACGGTACGGGGGACTAGACGGGAGTTACTGCGGACGAGGAGCACGCGCGCCTCGACAGGATGACGGTACGGGGGACTAGACGGGAGTTACTGCAGACGTACTAAGTATGGTCGGCCGGCACGACTAGCCGAGCGCGGTCGCGAGAGAGCGACAAACTCATTCATACTTTAGCATTGATTCATCTACGAGTATGCGTGTATGAAAATAGTGGAAAACGAAATATCTGCAGTCCATGCGAGGCAGACTGAATCGAGTAGAAGATGTCTTCGGCTAAAACCCACTAGGAGCTACTGGTTGGGTTTTTCCCTTCACTTCTTTCTTAACATTCACTCTCGTCGCTCATTTACTTAAAACGTGAAATGATACGATATGTGCGTTAACGATGAACCGTCTTCTGCGTTTTTAAGTCGTGAATGAATCGGTTTCTTCTAAACACGTATGCTTTGTCGTAGAGCGCATTACTTACCATCTGGCGAGATGACGATCAAACGCACACACAGAACAATAATGATGAACAACAATAATGTCTATCACAGAATAAAAATGAAATCATCTTCCGCAGACGGCGGCATCCCTCGGCAAGCTGTGCTTACTGGCGTCCCCGGCGGAGGCGGGCGGGGGCGCAGGGGAGCGGGGGGAGGCGGAGCTGGCGGCGCGGCTCGAGCGGCGCCTCGCGCTCGCGGACCAGCACGCCGCGCTGCCGCGGGGGCTGCGGGGGGGCGGGGGCGGGGGCGGGGGGCGCGTGCTGTCCGCGGAGGAACTAGTGCAGGTGACTGATAGGGACAACCCTGCGGGGTATCAAATCTTGCAGTGTAGTACGCGCTATTTTGAGGGCTCAGAAGTCATTCGAGTAGCTACCAGTGAGCAGCGTGGCCAACTCTATTGTTTTAGAGTTCTGAACCTCCTTCGGGAAATAACTCTTATGGCCTCGTGCGTCCATCCGTCTGTATGTGACAACCAAATAAATAGAAACCGTGCCACCTAGTGTTCATTATATAGGGTTATTCATAAAGGGTATGCCAAGCCGAAAAGGGCTCATAGTACTCATCATTATGAACAACTTTTGCTATGGGACCAACCCGAAATTCGCGAAAAAAAATCAGCTGTTCCATAGAAAAATGTCAATGACACTCAACAAAATGTATGGAACAGCTGATTTTTTTTCGCGAATTTCGGGTTGGTCCCATAGCAAAAGTTGTTTATAATGATGAGTACTATGAGCCCTTTTCGGCTTGGCATACCCTTTATGAATAACCCCGTATAAACTACAACTAATTCCACACAAATTGTAGTTTACGTTAACACGATCGAATAGTGAAAAAACTCGCATTAGGCAATCTGGATATAAAAAAAAAAATGTGAGTCGTCACGGGACGCCTGGCAGATGTGAAACATCGACATTATTTTGAAAGTAATAAGCAGAACATAAAACCGTTCGAAAATTGAAACTCAATTAGGTACGCGCGTCGTCATTTATTTATTTGCTTGAATACTGCACGCCGTGGCGACGCGTCGCCACGGCGTGCGTCGCCACGCCAGAAATCGGTTTTACGTGCGCCAATAGATGTTTCACATCAAAACGTCGAGCCTTAACCCAGCGACCCCCGCCCGCAGCTGTACGTGCAGCCCCCGGCGGCGGCGGCGCTCTCGGAGTACGACTACAAGAAGGCGCTCGACCTCACCGACTACATCCCCGACATGGAGCGCCGGGACGAGCTGCGACTCCGGGTGACTACTCATCATTATACACTCTATGCATCACTTTATTATCGCTAGTACCTACTCGCATGTGCAGTGACAAAGTCACGGTAAACTGACTTACGTCCGGATCTAAATGAGAGCCGAGCGCTTATATCCTGATAAACAAACCTGATGCCATTTTCTACATCGGAAAGAAAAGTGGATAAGTTCGCGTTTTCTCACAAACTCGCTTTTAAGTGATATTCATAAGTGTACCTTAATGTATGTACCCATATCTGAATAAATGAATTATATTGAATCGCGTGTTAACCGAGTCGAGTCCCCCGCAGGTGTGGTGCGCCTGCATCCTCCGCGACTCGTGGTCGGACGCGGCGGCGGCGGAGCCCGACATACACGACAAGATGTTCTTCCGGCTCATCGACCTCGTGCACGTCATGGGTGAGCGTGAGACTACTTACTGCTTACAACCTTCTTTTTCTAGAGTCCAGTATTCGTTCATCAACATCAACCATTTTTCACCCACTACTGAGTATACTGTTTTTATCAGCGTGCCATTTTATAGTCCAGGGACTCCAGGGCCGCTCTCATTCCCTACCTTCCTTCTTTCATCCTTCCATGAATATTCGGCACTGTGATACTCGTAATTTGAATTTAATATCATTCATTCTTTCTCATACATTTTCACACTTTACTAAATCGGTTTGACTATAGAATTACAAGTTGACTAGGGAGGCAGAGTTACCCTCAACAATAGTTACTGCTGATTGGGAATCCACATCCATGCGCGCTTCCTAGCTCATTTTATCGATGTGGCTGATGTGTCTCGCGCACGTTCGGAAGGTGGCGTCCCAGCCAGCAGTTGGCTCAGGGTGTCGGTCTCATGTAAGCGGAGTGTTCCCCGCAGGCGGCGACCTGGAGCTGCTCCTGCCGCCGCTGGAGGACATCCTGACGGCGCCCGAGCTGGCCGAGCTGGGGGGGGCGCCCGCCGCGCGGTACCTGCTGCAGTACGGGTACCAGTGCGTGCGCGCCTGCGTGCGTGCCGAGTGAGGGGGGGGGGCGCCGAGTGAGGGGGGGGGGGGCGCCCTCCGCGCGGTACCTGCTGCAGTACGGGTACCAGTGCGTGCGCGCCTGCGTGCGGGCCGAGTGAGGGGGGGGGGGCGCCGAGAGGGGGGGGGGGCGCCCGCCGCGCGGTACCTGCTGCAGTACGGGTACCAGTGCGTGCGTGCCGAGTGAGGGGGGGGGGGCGCCGAGTGAGGGGGTGGGGGGGCGCCCGCCGCGTGGTACCTGCTGCAGTACGGGTACCAGTGCGTGCGCGCCGAGTGAGGGCGGGGGCGTCGAGTGAGAGGGGGGGGGAGATCAGGGGGACCAGGGAGACTAGAGGACAAGTAGGAAGACCGAGGGAAAAGTAGGGAGACCGGGGGGGACCCGAGGGAGTAGGGAGACCAGGGTGTAGGGAGACCGGAGGGTAGGAAAGAGACCAGGGGAAGTAGGGAGACCGGGGGGAATGTACAGGGCAGGGGGATGGGGGGACAGACACGGACGGGGGGGGGGGCATAATTGTAACATAATATGCATGCTATAAATTAACTTTGATTGTAGTTCAAACCTAATTGAATAAGTTTAGATTTAGTTAGATAGATAAGAATTTTGTGGTGAGGTCTAAAGGAGAACGGTACCTTTTTCTTAATTGCTACTTTGATTACAATACCATTATACGTTATTTGACACCGCAAGAAGAAATTACAGACACAATGAAAATATGAGATAGGCACAAACATCGGTGTTATCGATAAGAATGATAATATCTCTTGCTGACAATTTTCGAATGAAAGTGTTTAGATGTCTTATTTTCCAAATAAATATTTTAACTGAGGTCTGGAATTAATCTTCTACTATATAAAAATAAGTCGGGTTTTCCTTCCTGACGCTATAACTCCAGAATGCACGAACCGATTTCCACGGTTTTGCATTCGTTGGAAAGGTCTCGGGCTCCGTGAGGTTTATAGCAAAGAAAATTCTGGAAAAATTTCAACAGAAAAGCGGGAAAATATTTTTTCACGCACCGGCGCCATCTACTTAAAATATTGGTTTGTAGTACATGCTATGTATCAGAGACAATGTCCACCCGTGCGACGCCGGGATGGGCCGCTAGTTAAAAATAAAAATTACAAAAAACCAGTAATTTATTTGCAGTAGCTGGACTATTGTTCGTTATTTTTTGAAATATTTCATTACACTTACCAAACATTCAGTGGTATCCGTTCTCCTTGTATTAAATTTAAGTGACATTTTGGTAATACCATTTCGCAGTGGGTTACCAAAATATCGGTGATCGTGTGAAAACTCGGACCCACGTCTCTGTTTTCATACAGTCATCGCTCAAGAACAACTACCTTACCATTCGACGATGACGTCAGACTGATTTAAATGTAACTTAGTTCTAACTTAGTTTAGTTTCACATTATGCTCATTTTTACTTAGTTTTAGCGGGAGTAAACACGTTTCGTAGCATTCGAACTGTCGTTGATTGGTCTTTGTTTTACAAAAGTCTTAAGCGAAATGTAATTGAATGCCTAAAGGTCGATTCACACATATCAGTGAAGCCACAGTTCCGACACAGTACCGGCACAGTGCGAAATATTCTTTCATATTTTCTCTATGAACGCATTGAGAGCACTGTGTCGTCAATGACACTGACAAGTGGAGATGCGTTCATAGAGAATGTATGAAATAATATTTCGCACTGTGCCGGTACTGTGTCGGAACTGTGGCTTCACTGATATGTGTGAATCGACCTTTACACGGAAGAAATAATTGGAATCGATTCATGTTTCATGCAAATAAATAATCTTTAGCATTAAACCGGCTGAAAATGCTAAGATATAAATAAGCACTTAAAGTTTGAGAGGATATGCTGTGTCCTTATCCCACGAAACAAATGCAAGCACAGAATTTCTAAGTAAGTAGTAGTAGTAGTTAGTATAAAGTCATTTATTCTAAACACACAACATACATACATGTATAGCATGTTTTCTCTCTTTGTCTAGCATGTAAGTAAATATGCTTCTAACTTCCTTATTTGTGAACTGATTTTCGCTATCATTATTTAATTGGGGTCAATATAAGATTGAATTTTTATGACACAATAAAAATATCAACTTGTAAATAAAGGGAAAGGTCGCACAGTAAAAAATATATTACTAAAGTTAAAGAATAAAAGATAACGAACTGAAATGTTGAACTGATGAAGTTAAAATGAGCATGATTCGTGTAGTCTGTAGTTAGCTACGATCTGTAAAACTATAGATTCAACGTTACTAATAAATCGGCACTGAAATTCAGGACTGACCATATTGTGACAATCTACGTAAGCACTGCATTTTGGAGCCGTTCTTGGCGCGTTGACGCTTAATCTATAGTTTTAAATATCGTTGGTGGTTCGTATGTAATTGTTTTAGTTATTAAACGTTTGGGTAATAATCTCAGGTATGATGAGACTGCGGAGTACTCGGTGAGACTTAACGATGTTTTCACAGATATTTCGTGTTATTAAAAATTAAGTGTAGCTTTGTATAAAAAATTCAAATAAAAAAAATTGTACTGTGTAATATAGATTCAAATTAATTTTAGATAACTAATTTTATTGATTGGCTTTATAAGGTCTGAAGATTTAATTAATAGACTTAATTATAAGACTGTAAGTGAATAAAAGACTACAATAAAATTCAAAAGATTCTGTATTCTATCTATTAAAGGACTGAAAATTTATTTACCTAAAAATGTTAATATTTTTGTCTTCATAAAATTATAATCGATCACAAATATTTAGAACCAAAATATGTATGTATACTTGAAATTAAAAATGTTTTGGGAATCAAACTCTATTATCCTTGATGATGGCATAAATTGTGTAATTAGTATTATCTGTAGAAAATAAATAAGCTAACATATAAATGATAAGTAGGCTATATTAGGTACTAGTTTACTTGTAACTTTGAACCACAAGATTCAACCATAACGACTTGAGGTAGCGACTAACAACTTCGCTATATTCTCTAAATTAATATTGGTGCCGAGTTTGAAGGCGCATTTAAAATTTCTAATCTAGTTAAACCGCGTAAAATTTCTAAAAATCCTAAAGCTAGTTTGAAGGTGCCACTTTAGGAAATTTAGAAACGTCAAAGTCAATTTTAAGAAACGAATGAAAAAAATCGACCTAAACTACTCAATTTAGAAATTATAACTTGATTCGGTAGTTTGAAGGTACGTTTTTATGTCATTTTAAAATGTTTAAGGTTTATTTTTAAACAAACTTAGGAAGCACCATTTTGAATCCTGCCTAAAAAAGTTAAATTTCAAAGTGAGTTTAGAACAAGTAATTGAGTGTTTTTACTTACAAAACAAATTCTTTGCAAAGTTAAGCACAACGAAAAATGTATGAAAACCTGTAATTGTCCAATAGTCTTTCCTGTTCAGTGCTATATGTGATCAAAGTACATACTATTTTTAGAATAACATCGGTAATAGAAAAGTGTACCTCTGCCGTTTTGGTGTTTTTAGTGGGTTTCTATTGAAAAACCTTATTATCTTAAAACTTGTCTGGATTTTTAACCTATATCTTTAACTAAACTTTATTAAAATAAATGTGTATTACAAAAAACAACAACTTTTTAAAACTTAGTTTTGATATTCTTCTCTTCACTCTTGGTAGACTGGTCAAGTCTTACAAAACAAATCCTTTGCAAAGTTAAGCACAACAAAAAGTGTAAGAAAACCTGTAATTGCTCAATAGTCTTTCCTGTCAGCGCTCTATGTGATCAAAGTACATACTATTTTTGGAATAACATCGGTAAAAGAAAAGTGTATCTACCTCGGCCGTTTTTAGTGGGTTTCTATTGAAAACCTTACATCGTAGACCGCATCATTGCTTACCATCAGGCGAGATATGGCGGTCAAACGCAAGCCTATTTACTGAATATAAAAAATTATAAAAAACCTTCATAACTATAAACTTGTCTGGATTTTTAACCTATATCTTTAACTTACACACCCTAGGTAAGGATTTCGGAAAGCACTAGGTCTAGTACCTTAGACCCAGCGCTTATAATTGCTACAGGGAAACAGAATAATACACTACAAACTACAGTTTATAAATATTTCTTGCTAATGTAATTTACTGTGAATTTTATTAAAATAAATGTGTATAAATGTGTACAAAAAATAACAACTTTTTATATCTTAGTTTTAATCGTTTTCTCATATTAGTCGTTCACTTTTGGTAGACTGGTCAAGGTCATGGTTGTAATGTTACTAGGAGGCTCCTCACTGTCATCGATACTCCATCTTGGAATGTTTCTCCATTCCTGGCGGTTGATTGCATCGCGAGCACACTGAAGCACGGTGGCCTGTGTGGCATTTTTTATGAGATTGGTCCATTGAGTTCGTGATCAGACCGGGACTGTGCTTGCCTTTAACGGTCCTGCACTACGAGCCTCTCCATCGAATTCTCGTACCTGGAGATATGCCCAAAGCACTGCAGTATTCGCACTTGCACAATCGACGAAAGTCTATCTTGTATGTGAAGTTACTTGAGAATAGAATTGTTTCAATAGTTTGTTTTAATATTTAGAACGAAATAAACTTTTCTGTATATAAAACATTAACATATGCGCTTTCTTTCGTCATAACTTGTTTGATTTTACACCATCTTGAACTGGATTTCGTTTTCTTATTATTTTCATTGCACTGAAAATAAAAATAACATTTAGCTAGCAGGTACGATAAAATTGAAAACATTCAGTATAAGCAGTGAAAGATAATCACATCACATCTTACGAGTATAAGCACAGATCACAACATTGATGAGTCACCCAGGGTAGAAGGTTCGTTTAATATTATTTTCTGATATAGCAAGTAAATCCAAGGGATACGTATAGTCTTGAATATTTTCTGGACTTCGAGGAGCTAAGTCTTCTATAATGGGATTAGCTTACCTTTATTTGAGTGCGAAGTTAAATTACAAGTTCATCAGCTTGCTTGCTTTGATAGTTTGCTTTGTGTAGGTATCTTTGAATTACTTTACACGGACAACAGAATTACACGATGCGGTTAATAAATAATAAAGCTATTCTTAAATTATCTTCTAATTTGTTTATAGTAATGCGAAACAAACAAAATTCAATTTTTCAAAACAATGAAACCAATCGCAGATCGTACTGCTAGTACGCTAAAGCGATTGCCAGGTTTCAAAATTCAAAAACTACCATTTTTATCGAGTAATTCCATTTGATAAATTTTTGTCGTGAACCACTAAACAATGAATATTTATCAACTTTTTCTACTAAAGAAAAGAATGCCTTCACTAGACAAGCTTTATTATGAATCCAACAATTTCTTGTACGTAGTGATATTTTACAAAAATTGAACCATGTGCAAGCCGAGAACACATTTTTACATGATAATTAACATACTACGTAAACATAGTTAATTCAAGAACACACGAATACTTCTTTAAAATATTAATGTATGAAGAAAGTTAATTACAAAAAATAAAATTAAATAGTAGAATCGGTTAAGAGCTAGCAATATTCGCTATTTCATTCAGCAAAATTCTTGATTACCTGTGGATGAAATCCAACGATAATCAAGAAATTTGAACAAAACTAGAACGGAAATCGGTCTTTCGCGGTATTTTTTTACAACTTTATTTATCTGTGAATTAAACTTAGCTGAACTAAACCGATTTAAATTCCGTTCAATTTAATAGTTAGGTGGTGCCTTCGAACTTGCAATTTTTACACCTGTCATTTAAATTTAAGTATTTTAGCAGATTTACGATTTTTACGTGGCGCCCTTCAAACTCGACACTATTGTCTGTGTATAATATTGATTATGTAAAAACTTACCTTCATTACCAAAAGGACATAGTCAAAACTATCTGTTCTTCTAATAGTTCCGTGTTGTAATAAATAATTATGTAACTCTAGATAAAATAGATGTAAGCATAACTTTTAAAATATAATCTAGGTATAATTAATTAATTCGCGTGGTATTCTGTTTCGTTCCTATTCGCTTATTCCAATTTTATAATCGCTAATGTTTTGCAAGGGGCGTGTTCACAAGGGGGGCTCTCAGACGACAGTTCTGTACCCGCAAGATTCCAATAATGAATGTAATTTATGGTTTCTTTGGTTATCTCGTAATTCTTTTTACTATCAAAAATATTTTGATTTTTTTTTTAATTTTGCTTCTTTACTTTACGACACTTGTCACAAAGACGTATGTAACTTCTTCCTAAACCAATCAATCCGTTTAGGCTGCTGAGTGTACAAGGAAACAGAACTATACCAATATGACATGTGTAAATTGTATATCCGAAAACGATTACGCTCATTCTTAGGCAGTCGGATCAGAGAAGCCGCGTAATTCAAATTCAATCATTAATTTCTGTTGACAAGTGTCCAAGTTGCCCCCAAATGAATCCCGGCTTTATAATAAGCTCGGTCAAGCATAACGAGACTAATATTTGTTAAACCAGCGAGCTCTACGATGTATTTCTTATTTTCTTGTGTAATTATTGTTATTTTTCTATCAAACTCCGCCAGTATTTTCAGTAATAAATGTTTTGTTTACCTCCAAACACTGTTTTTTATTGGATATGTCATGCATAACATACCACATAACATAACCCATTGGCTTACAACAACCTCTCAAAGAAAGTAACGCTCACAACTTATGAAGCAGTCCCTTGCCATTCTCCTAGAACAACCTTTATGCTACTGATGATAGCGTATTAATATAAAGCTCGAGTAAAATTAAAAAAATATTGCTATCTAAGAATACTTATTAAGTTCCCGGGAATGACAATGTTCTAGAAAATACCAACACATGAAAGCTATGAACTTAGTCGTCAGTGCCTGTATTAAAACAGTGTTTTAAAAACAGGCAGTGCAGAAGTGAAGTATAGGATATTTCTTTAGTCTTCTGTGAGGCGTAATTCATTCTGTAAGAAAATTAAATGATGGTTGATCCCCTGATGATAACGACTTGGACTTGACCAACGTACGTAGGTGTTCGGCAGGCAGCGCCGGCTGCCTCCGCTAGGCTAGCACCAGCAGGCGGCGGCAGTGCGCGAGTGACAGCAGGGCGCGGCGCATGCGTGCAGCGCGTGACGCTGCGGACTCTCGTCGCCCGGAACCATTCCTCTTTCGGAGTCGGCCGTGATTACACTGAAATACTGAAACAATTCATTAATCTGAGTAAATAGAAGGATATTTAGTGCGATTGGTGCAGTATGGAGACGCTGTGAGGTCCTGTCTTGGCGGCAAAACATCGCGACGGCCAAAGCGTGAGTGATTTTTAAGTTTGCTTACTTATCTACGTATTTACGTGCTAGCCTTAACAAATAGGGGATTAAAAATGTATCTACGTAGGTAGGTAATTAAGAATCTATTTCGCGCTTGTTACTATGTGGGAATTGCTAAATAATATTGAGTTTTGTTTAGCAAAAAGTACAAACTAAAAAGCGCAGTTAAATTATTTAAAACGACGGTTTTACTTTTGTCAATAATACTCGTAGGTATTATGAAATACGAGTATACTCGTACCTACTTAAGACAACGAAAACAGATGGACATAACACCTCGAAGGATCAAGAAATTAATTGTAAAAGTTCACATAATTTCAAGTGGTGTCATGCATGCCTCATACCAATCATCGCATCAGAATGGCAAAGCTCTAGGATATTAAGTCAATAAACGCAGCAGGGCAGTGAGTCACGTCGCAGTTCCCCGGCAGGCGCGAGGAGTCGCCGCCGGATCCGAGGGGTGATTTCTGGTAAACGGGCACATCGCGTGCCGCTTCATTAATGCTCTATTTCGAACAATTTTCTCAACTACGCTTGATTTCGACTAATTAAATACTTGAAGTCGTGAGATTTAGGTAGGTAGGTCGATAGAAGAAAACAAGGCGCGAGCAAACTTGAAACGTATAAGAAGATACCACCATTATCACCATCGTCAGCAAACTCTAGAGGTCGTCTCTAGTCGTAGAGCCTAATTTTATGGTTTATTATTTCATTCTCCCTGTTTTGTATATAGACAATATCCAGTTTCACAATATTTTCAGTTATTATCATTTCATCCTCTTTATATCATGACCACAACAAAATGTTCGTTATTTAGGTAGATACAGCGGGTATACCTTATTTTTTTGTAACGGGGGGATATTTTCAAAAGATACCAGGTTGTTTTGGGGTCATTTGGGGTACATCCGGGTTATGTAGGGATTGACCTACTAAATAAAACCCCCTCGGTGGCCCGCCTCTGTGCCGTGCAGAGGGAGGGCACCGAGATTTCTCGAACAACTCGTCCCGGTACCCTCGTAGCACGTTGAGTTAGGCATCGCTCCCGGGAAATGCATTATTTTCCCAGCTCTTCTTTACAACGGCACGGGTCACACCGCGCCTTTGTCTTCACTGGGCTCGCTTGATTGGGAGGTCAGATCCCCAATTCTAAACAACCCGCAAGCCCAACGGTCCCCTTTTAAACGGCTCTCACAATAGGCAGCGGATACCGAAGCCGTATTCTTAGACCCCGGCTCCAGGGTCACACAGTGGGTATTCCAACTTGGTGTCTTTGACACTTAGAACCAGAGTTTTCTTTATTCTCGAGCATACCTATTGACATATTATGTATGGGTTCACCCGTTCATTCATTTCTTGGATAGGTAGTTGCTTAAATAAGCCAAGCCATGCAAAAACGTAAAAAAATTACAATAGGCAGCTCAGTCGGCGGCAGCGGCGCGGCGTGAGAAAGCAGCTATAACAGATAGCCGATAGATACGAGTAGGTGTCCGTGGCTTCACGATAGTTTTCCTTTAACTCACTGTTACTTGAACTGTGTCTCTACCATTGTGTGCTAATGAGGTGTCGCGATCTGACTAGTTCGATAGGTCTTGAGTTTAATTTGATTTTGTAACCAAGTTTGTAGAAGCGACGACGACGTAGATACTACAGCCCTTGGTTTCCTCGATACGGGGTTATAAGGAAAGGGTATGCTAAGCCGAAAATGGCACATAGTATTCATCATTATGAATAAATGGGACCAACCCGGAATTCGCGAAAAATAAAATCAGCTGTTCCATACATTTTGTCGAGCGTCATTGATCGGAAAACTTTTATAATCAAATTCGCTTCCGCATTTAAAATATTGCTTAGGATGCCTAGACCTACTTTAAGGTGAAATGGGCAGCAGGGTGCAAGGGGGTGCACTTGCACCCCCCTGGCCAGAAAAGAAAATACATAGAAAAATACATGTTTATTATTAAGTTACTGTTTGAATAAAAACTGTAGACCTAAATTAAACAAAAAGATCTTAAAATAACTGCGCTCGCTACGTTCGCGCATTACTATTATTATATATAATAGGCCAGAACTATTTTTTCTAAATTGAACGAGAACATCTCAAAATTTCGTTTAATTCACTGTAACCTAACATTGTAACCTGATAATATATCCTAAACTGCCAAAAAATGCCCCAATTTTTTGCGCTCGCTGCACTCGCGTATTCTTGATTTGCTATGTCAAAAATAATCTGTTCCGAATTGATCAAAAATTTCGCGCTCGCTGCGCTCGCGCAATTTCATTATTTATATAAACTTTTACATTTGTTGTGTACAATAATCAGAGGCCTGTTGATGAAAACTACTACAGGTTTGGCGCTTAGTTAATCAAGCGCTAGCCTACAGCTAGGCAAATGTGCGCAAAAAAATATTTTTTGATCAATTTTTAAATCAAAAGTTGATGCGCAAAGTTGCCCAAAACGGAATTAATTAGTTTATCGAAATAAAAACACGGTTTATTTTAACAAGTGCAACTCGCCGTCATTTTAAATTGTCACTATGCGGCCAGCGTCTGCCAAAAGGTTGCCGATCTAAGTTAATGTATCTATGTATAATGTGTAAGTAGATGCAGATGCGCCCCCCTGAAAGTAATCCTGGCGGCGCCCATGGAAACGTGTGTATAGTTTGCAATCCGTCCGGGTTTTCCCAGATTTGTCCTAGTTTTTAGGCGGGGCTTTATTTGTAGTCCTGGTTTAAAAATTTAAAGTCTTAGGCTGCCCGCCGTGATCAACTGACGAACCGACTCGCTAAATGTTTTAAATTATTTTGTATTTAAAAAGCCTGTTGATATGTCCGGGTTCTGGACTCTAAAATTCGGGGTTTTCATGCGTCTTGTCCTGGTTGCCAAATTTTAGAGATGGCAACCCTACATGGGTACCGAACTTACCTACTCAATCATACTAAAACTAGAGTCACCAAAACATTTAAAAAAATCTGCACCTTATAGTGATTTCAGTCTTTCAACATTTATGCTTAGTAAAAAGTTACGTGAAATCATAAGTAAGCAAGTAGGTAAGTAAATTTTCCTGATTGGTAGTCCTAGCGCTACACCAGCAGCTCATAACTCGCAATCCTTGTTTACTTCACGAGAAGTGTCGCAATTCCGCTATTCCAGTAAAGAGGATTTCCTCGTTTGTACTCGTAATACTCGTATGTCAAGTGAAGCGTCTCACTTATTCTCTTCCTAAATCTATTATGGAATTTACTCAACCCGCTTGATTACTAAGACCTTCAAGCAGAGATCTTCTGACCCGATTGTACATTTCGGTGCTTGAAATTAGTTTCGTGTCGCGACCAATTTCAAAGTATAAATGGCCTGCTTTCCTGTTTTGTGAGAAGCCAGCCCTGATGTTGTAGCCCGAGTTAGTATGACCGATCGTTATTCACGTTTATTTCGGAATCCTTTGAGCCTGCAACGGACGATACTGTCGATATCGATATCGACGAGTGCTCGCGTGTGCTCGATGGGTCCGCGCTGCACTCTATCTGCTTTCGATTGATTTTCTGCATATTTCAAATTCAATGGGTTTGAATACGTATTCATGTCATGCATTGTGCAGATTGTGCTGGACTATCGGCGCAGGTGCATGATCGGCGCAGGTGCAGCTTCCGCGTTCCGGAAGAACATAGCTTCAGATAATTCATCATTTCAGAGAAATTTTAGAATCACGTGTAACAGATTAAACGTACTTATTTTTATAAATAAAATAACCGTCGTCGACACGATGAAGCTACAGTACCTACTCAAAATAATTATTAATTATTATACTACAGATACTTTAAAGTTCACACCAAAAATTTGCAAACAATGAGATATGAAGTATCGCTTAAAAACTAATGTAACAATAAAATTGGCGGCCTTATCCCTGAGATCGTCCTTTTTTTGAAGCACACCTTTCGATATAGGATGACAATAATTAATTAATATCTTATCTTCATAAACATCTAGTAACGTTCAAATAGTAATGTTCAATACTTACCTAAGTCTATACACAGTGGCTACAAAAATATTATATGTACCGTTTTTCACAACGAATTTCGTCACACATTTACCCAAGCCACTTATCGAGGCGTGCTATTTCGAGGACCTTCATAGGTTCATTTTTATCTTTAGAGTCAACTTCCCCTATTTTCCAACAATACAGATAGGCTCCTACCTCTACCTAGGTAGAGCGGCCTCCTGTAGAGAGGCCTTGTGTACGGAGCAGGCTGCGGTCTCCGGCGGCAGCTGGCCGGACGCCTCTACAGATAGCTCTATACGGCGTTGAAGAGCTCATTCATAATTATCTGTGCAAATGAAGTTGAGGAAATAAGGCCAGGGACAGCTCTTTTAAATAGCTAAATATAGGTATTTATTTATCGGATTTAATAAAATTGAAACGCAATATTCACTAAATTATACGTTTTTAAGAATTTCTAGAATGAAATTATATTATAATTAATAGTCAAAAAATTAACTAAAAACTGAAAAATGTGTGTAAAAAATGTGTGCCAATTCTTGTACGCAAATTTGTAATCTAAAAATGTTTGAGAAAAGTACTCATCCTAGAGGAAACCAAGTTAAATAAACAAGCTGATCTACGTTTAACTTGTTGATAAGCCTAGCTCAGACCCCCCCAGCACCACTTACGAAAGAACCCTTATAATTATAGCAGCACTCAACACTCGGGTACCTAACTCTTATCAGTGATTATTAGTAAGAAGTCGACGCCGCCGTTTCCATCCGTATTCCGTAGGAAGGACTGACCTTACATCCTACTTCTCGAAGGTTGTTACTACTTTAAGTTTCAGCTAAAATTAGATTAACAATAGTAACTGCGAACAACTACTACTCCGATAAGTATATTCGTATTAGTCGAGCGGATAGCCCTCCTGTTACATCGAAGGTCTCCTTTTGATAATAATATTTTAACAGCTAAGTATTTCTTTGTAACATTCGAACAAAACACGGCTCGAATTGTAAAGAACCACTTTATTGCAAAGATACAAGTTAGGTGACCTACTTTGTACCGAGGATGCGAGCACCCGAACCCACCTGCCCCCAAACTTGGACCCTTCGAGGGTGCGAGGTCAACGACCCGCCGCTCCGTCTCAAGGTCAACGGCCGATAATGCAGCGAATACAAGACGTCTTATCTGCAGCCAAGTTACGAAACCAAATGAGGGCATATTTTGAACTTAAATTGCAGGTTTATGTGTATGACTAAGAGCTATAGTGCTACAGGCACACACACATAACTGCACCCCTTCTTTATGCTTCAGGAGTTTAAAAAGCCGTTAGGTTTGAAAATTTTAATAAATTAGAACAGGAACGTCAATGTCTCACACTATATTTTGTCGTGAACTGAATAGATAGCAATGAGAATTAATCCTATCTATGATTAACAGATTAACAGCCTTTTTCAGTCAGCACATTTGCGTTTTCTTAGTTGACATCGACACAATCAGCCTTCTGACGAGATTATAAAAAAAATGAACTTGGAAAAATGTGGAAAACTGGAGAGCTTTTGCTAAATGTACCTACCTATTAATAGTCCTTGCGTGGCCGCATCGTATGTAGTCAGCAACAGTGAGTAACTCTCTAAGATGCCCTGCACAATGCACGTGGTCTCGGTCCACTAGCTACCTTCACGACTGTGACCGTTACTCTGCTATACACTAACTGCTATACAATCTAACATGGACAGAAAATCTTGAAAATTTTAAGGGCGCGTCTATTAAATTTCATTCGTCTCTATGTAATATTACAATATTTAACCTATTAGTTATATAAATATTTTCCTTGGATTCTTTCGAAGTGCCAAGTAGGAGTGATTGACGTATTTCAAGGAGTACCTATAGGTATATTTGTTCACTTGTACAATATTTTGTTTGCGGTAAAATCCCGTGGGCATTAATTTAGGTATTCCTCAGTACGAGTAGGTATTACCTAATACTTGATGCCTACACCACTCACTCACACCACATCCTCCTACGCACGGTTAGACGCCTTCATTTTGAACGCTCTTATCTTAAAGTCGTCATAAGTTTAGTGGTTAAGTACTAGTTGTATAAAAGGAAAATAAATTATTAAGAGGGAATACCTAAAACAAATTCTATATAGCCATAGTATAGTCACGTTAGCAGCAAATTGTATTTTATTTTTATTCAAACGCTTGCTGTGCTTATAGCGAAACATTAATTTATCTTGCTAGCAATGCCAGCTATGCAGATTCCTCGTCGATATAAGATGTACCTAAGCAATTTTTTTTATCATGTCGATGAGATTCCTAAATCCCACGGGTGATGAAGATGATCGATCACTCTGCATCACAGCGCAACCTGGTTCATTCATAATATTATACTTTCAAAGATGCAGACACTAAAGTTAGTACTGAACCAATCTCGATATTTCGACTACTGCTACAAACCTATTGAAACTACAAAATCACGATTGATTTCCATTTTACTAATTCTTATACCATAGGTACTTTTCGGAAAACAAACAATAAAAATAAAAATAAAATTAAAAAAAATGTACTTAATTATTTAAATCGAATAAAATTCTTACGCATCTTATTTATTTACGTCAAATTTTGGCTTTAAATTGCTCTTCTGTAAAATTCCCTTTGGACTTTTGATACTGTTCGTAGGGCGGTCAATTTATGTATGTACGTCTATCTTGCACAAATGGTTCTGGGTGTAGCTGAGCTCGCTGCAGTCATGCGTGGTAGGTCCAGGGCCGCGATCGATCTGTCATTGTCGTTGGCTCGCGCTCATTCAATAAATACGCACCTCACTACGTACTTGTCGGTACAAGCAGTACCGGGGTGCTTTGAACTGAGTCACAATCCGACTCATATTCTTATGCAGATTTAGTGACGATCTTAAAGTTGTTACTTAGATTCAATAGTGACTAGCCTCTGAATCAAATCAATACACAAATTCCCTTTTGACTGAATGAACTGGAATTAGTTTTAAGCGCTGAACCGCTGAATTAGCTGACTGATTAAATTCTAATAAAATCTATAAAATCGCATGAAAAAATCTTATCATTTACATTGCAAGAGAGTATTACCCCTTACTTTCGAAGACTCGCGGGTTTTCAGGTTTATGCAGGGCATGCAAAACCCGACAGTTTTTAAAACCCGGTTTTTTCGGGTTTTCAATTTTAAAAACCGGTTTTTTCGGGTTTTTCGGGTTTTTCGAGTTTTTTTTTATTTGGGCTTAAAATATATATTATATTAGTGTGTTTAAGTAAAAAAAGGCTGAAATGTAGTTAAAATATGTGTTTATTTTCGAAATCTTGTTCTTTGACTATATTTATTTTATTTAATACTTGACTATACTTGATTATATTTGAGATCAATCAGGTAACATTTGGTTTAAGTACACTATACTCACTCACGAATAAATCTAAGTAACAAGCCTACAATAAGCGAGCCTCTAATAAGTAAAAGTATGAATCGTTAAAACCTCTCTAACTCAAACCCTTAGTAAGTTACAAACTCGATAATTTAAATTATTTAACATTTCCCTTGTTCTTTAAATTTTCGAGGTTCTACTGAATGAGGTATTCTAATGGTTGTTGATTTAGCTATATTAAAACAAACCATGAAACTCGAGAAAGAAGATGGCTATAAATTAAAATATTACCGGAAACCAAGTTTATACAAATTATTAAAATTATTATACAGCCAATCCGTGGTTCAAAAGAATCGCATTAAGTCCATCAGGAACGTGCTGAAACTGAATCCACCAAAAAAGAGAGAGGAAGAGTATGTGACCCGTGATTACGTGATACAAAATGTACAAATGCAACTGATCACAGGAGAGATCACTGTTGGACATATTATTTTTAGATATGTTAAGTTAAAATGTAATATTACCTACATTACTACTGATTTCTTATCAGAAACTAATTATTAAATCCAAAACCTATACAATAAAATAAATCTAAATCCTTTTTAAATTTTTTTCTTTTCATTTTTTTTCCTATTGGTACTTGATCAATTTGATCATAGTAGAAATACGTGGAAGTAAAATATCCACGCTTCCCCCCTAGTAGTAATAGGTGGAAAAAAAACCATTCTTCTCTACCAGTAGGGATAGATCAGTAGGGATATGTGGAACTGCCGTCGGGAAGTGGTTCATAATTTAGTTACAAGATTTGACCTAACGAACCAGAACAACATCAACAACAAACAGGGCAAGCTAAATAAAAACTTGTAAATACATATTTTGTGGTAGAAAATATTTAGATTGTGAAAAAACTTCAAAAACACAAATACGGGCGCATCATAAGCGCGTCTGTTTCCTTCACTTGACTGAGTGAGACTGCTTGACAAATAAAATGGCGACGGTGTGCGCGGCTGGCGCGGGAGGTGCGGGCGACGCGAGTTGCGCGAGTGGCGCGCGGGCATTCCCTGTAAAGATCGCCGCATTAGCTTAGCAGCGCTTTACTCATCGGCACTCAATAACTCATACAACAACGTCAAACCAAAGCCTACTAATACATATATTGCTTTCTAATACCTAATAAGTAAGTATTGTTGTCAGCTAATCAATTTATTTGATCAATAGAGTTGGAAAACGGTAACTTGATCCTGTATTAATGTCTTGGTGGTAGTTTTACATTATGAATGTAAAAACTCGAAAAACCCGAAAAAAACGGTTTTTAAATCTTTAAAAACCGGTTTTTAAAACAGCCGGTTACTCGGTTTTTTCGGTTACTCGAGTAACCGGTTTGCATGCCCTATATTATGGTTCCATTTTCTTGACATTTTCAAAACAAATAAATCCACGCCCTACTCTCCTGTTGGGAAGCAACAATGATTTTGAGTTCTCAAAATATAAAACGTAGTCAAATATTTCCTACTTTGACACATGCGTGTAAAATGTAAAATAGAGATACGCAGACGCTATGGCACCTGCGTCCGTCGTCGGCGCAGATTGCAAGCGAAACGTGCGCGTATATATGCACGGAAGCGACGACCGACGACGGTCGGGTTACAAAGGACGGCGGGGTAACATGGTTTGTGGTTTGGCTTTGAAGATGATCTAATATGTATCTTGCATTCAATAGATTCAATATCATCAGCTCCCCTTAGTCCACTGCAGGACATAGGACTCTCCCTAAGCGGGCGGTGCCCGGTCTCTGGCTTTTCTCTCCGCTTTTAGTACTTAACTTCTGTGTCATCATTCTGTGCCAACATCGCGTCGCATACGCTATTCACAAGCTCTTGTATAAGACATGCTTGTTGATTCCTAGTCTTTTTCATATTCGTAGAACATAGAGCCGTTAACAGTTATTATCGATTCTGCGTCAGCAAAAAAATACAATTTCATTTTTTAATTACGAAGTCATAGTTCTTAACAACTATTTTTCAAGTAAAAAACATCAAAACCCCAATTAATGTCTTCATTCATCCAGTGAAATAGTCCAAAAGTAAGTCTTAGTTTATGGGATCATGTGAACAAATGTAGCCCAATGTTGACGAGCGTCCTTGGAACTGCATTATGAAAGTAATCGGAACACTTCGTCAGCACTTACCGCCGCCATAAATCGGCCCGAGGAAGCGTTATGGCTCGTAACGTCAAGCAGCCGTATAAATAATGTGATATCCATCAGTCATCTCGTAGTTTCATAATAATGGAAATAGAGCGATGAAAAATATAATATGTATTTTATTCAGAGTCAAAATTATACATAGAGCAATAAAACCAGCTCTTTGGTAAGAATACTATCAAAACTTTTTAACATTGTTTTATTTGCCTATTCGATTGTCTAAGACGAAGTAACTATAATTTAATCAGTGGTAAAGGGCCAACTGGGTGGGTACCTAGTTACCTACTGCCCTACATTTTGGGAAACTGTCCTACATTTTTGGAATCCATGAAACGTTGGTCAACTTTTAATTAGGAATTAAACTTTATCTACACGTATAAAAGTTTTATCCCCACAGTTTATAAATAGCCGTGTGTTGTTTTTATTTAGAGAAAACACTTAGCTGTTTATTGTACTTAGTAAAAGATTTGGGTGGGATTTAGGAATAATGTTTTAAATCCGAAATGTAGAAATTCATAGAATTGTAATTGGCTACCGTATCCATTACTACGAACACATGCAACGTGCATCATGGGTCTCGTTGGTTTCTAGTTGCCGTCCCCAATACTCGAGCCCTGCGTGAGGCGCATACGAACTCATGCGATGCACTTCTCTTAGGTCAGAAGCGTTCTAGTCATCATCGCCATCAGGCCATATCAAGCAAACCGCCAGCAATTTACCTCTCCCAGGCCATAACACTTACTCGTAGTGCGATTCTATTTAATACCTACTCCATAGAAACAAATTGTCCTGATTCTAAAACTTAATTAGTTTTATTTCAAGATCAAATCGCTCTTTAAACCAAAATCAAACAATAACGGTGAGGGTAGGTACGGGTAGGTGTTCGTAGTTGACCCACCACTTTCCACTACTTAAGAATTATGGTAGCGCATAAGTATTGTCACTATTCATCGATCTAATCCGACTTCGGTGTCACTATTATATTGCTTGAATGTAGGAGTGGATATCGCAAAGGAATGCAAAGTACCAGGCACTCGTAAGAAGTAGGAGACCAAGTGGGCAGTAATGGGACATTTGTAGTCGATAGGTACCGATCGACGGAGGGTTATTGGAAATCAGAGCACGTCATGGACGTAATGCGAATCGCGGAATGTTCTGGACTGGGGTCGGACACGAGACCGGGGTCTGTTCTGTGTTATCGTCGCTCAACTTATTCTGAGAAAAACAATAATATTTCTTTAACCTGTCACTTACATTATCATGGGAGTGACAGCGATGACAACGATACGATATCGATTGCTCTAGATTCTAGAAATAGTTAGCGGAGCAAGCAGCCCTTGCCCTTTTAATACAATTTTAATAGGAATTGGACTTACTTTAATGTCAAGATAGTAGGTATCTAGTCACAAAGTGAGGTATGACGCAGACTGCCGGCAGAAATAGAATCCGCTAGACACCGGATCGATAATTCTTCTATAACTGTACCTAACTAGTATTAAGCCTTGGATTCTAAGTAACAATAGAAGTCGCCCTACTGTTGTCACTTGACAAAACTCGGCCTAAGTTTTTAGAAGGCTCACAGCCATTGACAGCTACTTACAGTGTGATTTTATCAAACTTTCTATATTTTAGTAGATCTACGGCATATTCGTATTCAATAGTCACCTTCTTTACAGGAGCGTTCGTAAGTGAAGAACCCGAACGCCTCGAAGCCATGAAGCGGGAGAAGAGGGGGCCGCTGCGCCTGCTGGTGCTAGTGGCACTGGTAGTGGCGGTGCTAGCGGCGGCGACCAGCGCTGACGTCATCTTCCAGGTGCCGGAGGTGCTGGTAAGAGCTGCCTTCTGCCGGGGACCGTGCGCTCACACTGGCAGTTATAATTTCCATCGCATCTCTACTCCTTGCTCAATGAAAATTTTGTAGAAAAAACGGATGACGCCTATATATGAATAAAATATAATTTATCTTTTTTTTCAAACTTTTCTTTTGAAATACAACCGATGAAGTATAACACCAAATTTATATTCAGATTGTCTTGGTCTTCCTTTTTGTTCTAGACTGTTTTAAGTTTGATTGCCATCTAGATATAAGTAAGTATCTTTATCCTGATTTCCAATATCCTGCAGAAAAAAATCAAATTGTGCAGGTCCGTCACGCAGCGGTGCCGCGGCCGGTGGGCACAGGCGGCACCAGCGCGCCATCGCCGCCGCGCAACGAGTCCGACCAGTGGCCGGACGCCGACTCCTCGCAGGCACGCTATGAGTACTTCGTCGAGCATTCTATATCCACGTCCGACGCCAAGAAGATGGCCACCATGCTCAAACTCTCGGAAAGTAAGTGACGCTTGCTTTCACAGTAACGTACTACACGGCTGAGTGGACGGAGTAGCGGGAGTGGCGTTGATCGGGCATGAAGACAATTAATGGGCAGAGACGATTAAGACGTTAAAATTTACGTGTCCATTGCTGTGCCCTTACTGGATGAGAGTCATCTATATTATATAGTTGCAATCTTAGTTGTCGGACTTTAAACTCTAATTACTAGATACTGTCATCATCGTCGCTTACCAACAGGCGAGTTGGTGAACAAACGCGGATTTATTCACTTAAAAAAAATGTCCCACTGTAACATCATGAATGATTCAGCCTATCTTGACCGGTTTGAGTAAAGCTACTGGTGAAAGGCTTGGACGCGTTATCAGGGGACACAACATGTTAACACAAATCTAATTAGTTCTAGTGCCCAAGAGAAGCTTGCTACCCTAGCCCGATTGGTCGATCACTAGCTCTTCTACATTATCACCCGCAATTTATAGGCACCTTGACCTAAATACATACAATTATTTCCTTAATAGACTTGCTTTTGTTCCAAATACATATTTGACCCATCTCGCCTGTTGTTAATCGATGATGAGATCTTTGGAGCGTTAGTAACTTAGTATGCTTGCCTTAAGGAAACAATACTCTCGCTACTCGATACACATAAAAAGATACAAAAGATGGACTGTATCGTGTAACGTATGACTTTTTTTCGGGAAATGTGTTCACTTGTAAACTCGTATGATGGAGTAGATTGATAGTAATTGTGGTAGATTATACTAGCATTTGTTCTTGTACGATTCAGCGTGAAGCTAACAAGATAAAATTGAACTAAAATTAGATCTGTCGCAATCAAAACGCGAACAATTAATAGACTATTTTAAGGTATTAAACTACTTCTAATGTCACAACAATGGCTGGACCGTAATGACATTGTTTGGTGTGAGTGAGTGCTTGAGGCTCCAATTAAGAGGCTGACGACATCCAGGAATTAGGACGAGTTCGCCGAATCCACTAGATCAGAACCGTGACCTGCGGATTAACCAGGCCAAGGACTACCGTCAATTAGGCATATCCATATTACCTGCTAGATTCTAGACTAGAAGATAAAATAAGCCTTCTCCTATTATTATTATATCGAGCCATTAGTGTCCCACTTCAGGCAAAGGCTTCCCGGATACACCCTCCCCCCACCTTTCGCGGCCTCGGGACTCGGGAGCAAGACATTTTAGAAAGATTAGTTATTATGTTGATTTTCAATTTCCGTAAAATATTGAGGGACGAAATAAGTAGGAATCTGCTGAAATTCACACAATTTAGTCGATAATTTGATTGAATTGACATTGATATGGTTATCTTTATTCGTTTTCTGTCTGATTTAGATTTCACTAACAGGGACCGGTCCCGGTCTCCTGGATTCAGCTGATATTTTCTGAATGGTATATCTTCATGCAGTTTTATTGTCTCAGGCGATAGACGTGGCGCGGGGTTATTACTCAATGAATCGGATGGAGCGGAACGATTGGATGAGTAAGCCAGAGTTCCACATTCTATTTAGCTTAGCTAGTGTTTTGTGCACAATATAACATAGTATACTTAACTTAGCGCTGTTTGGTGCCTTTAAAAAGGTTTTGCTAGCTGTAGTAGCGGTAAAAAGAGTATAAATTAAATATTTCTTACAAATTAAAATAAAAAGTGTAAAGTGTAAAGTGTCGTAGTTTTAGTACCTACTATCGTATAGGTTCAGTTTGGAGAGGGGTGTAAGGTGTAAACAAACCACAACACGTAACGAAAACATTGGTTACGTACAAACATATTTAAATATATCATTTCATATCAATATAGAAATGCAAAAGTGTGTGTGTGTGTGTGAATATTTGTAGCTAGGTATCTCCGTTACTATTCAACAATCTTTTACAATAAATGGGATAGATCCTGCTGTGAGTTAATACAAAAGCTACTTATCATCATCATCATCTGACACGTGCGCTGGTGTATCCGCGCGGCACATTGGCAACGTATAAAATTTAGCTGCACTACATGACAACTTTTTCAATACTTCGACCACCATGGCTTTGTATCGATTGTTAACACAATCTTTTCGCGTACAATGGACGTAACTTTTAGATCAGATACAAAACATGTTCATTATTATAAAAACTGCACGTGTTGTGCCTTACCAATTAAACAAAGATAATGCAGAGGAATTTGAACAACAACATGTTAAATGACAATCCGGTCACTTACATACACATTCATGTAATTATGATGCGAGTTTTTTTCCTGAAATTAAAAGTCATCGTTAAAAATTACTTTGATGATATAAAACTAGTAGATGAATGTCACATGTACAGGTGATACGGAATAATGATGGGTAGAGAAGAGACTATAAGAAGAAATTACAATTTCTCCCACCCAGATACACCTCTAGATTTACAACACACATGGATTTTTAAATTTTCGTGCTAAATTTAGATTGTAAAGTGATAGACTATATACTTAGTAACTATCAAATTAAGCTAAAAGTAGATGGTAATTATTGACATAGAATTAAGAATACTTTTAAATATATTTATACATGTAGATTGTAGGTTTATTTATACTCTCAGCCCGCCTAACACGGGCTGTGATCAAATTATCTTTCCACCGTTTGAATTTTTTTTTAAAGTGTGACGACGCTATTTGTACGCAGCCCGTGCTCTTTTCATGCACTTCGTTCTAAAGCCAACATCCAGTACCTATAGGTGAGTCTGTGCTCTGACCTGACGAAACTCAATTACACATCTATCGATTTGGACTACATCTGCCATCTATGTACAATATGTACATCAGGTGAATACAGCGTAGGCAATAAAGTAAGTACATAACAGTGGAACCTTCGCCATGGATTGAATAATATTATAGTTCTACGTCCTTCGCTGGTTGAACATGATGTCAACCCACAAGTTCCAATTACCTGTAAAGTTGCGCTCTCTGTCTGTTGCCTCGGTACAAATACCTAGTGTTTTCCGACACAAGCCGGCAGCCCCAGCCCTGTAATCTGCGCCTGCACAATCACGGCTCGGCCACTGTTGTGTTAATTAGATGTTTCACTAATCACGGCTTCATTGTGCTCTATCCTCTATCCGAGTTACAGCATCACTAGATTATAGCCGTAGATGGGGTCTCTAATCATACACTGAAGTGAACAGTGCTATTTTATACATTTCATCATTTGTAACATGTTGTGTATATAGGTGTAGGAAAAGTGAAGAAATATTGAAACAGAGAGAGAGGAGAGTAGTTTTTAGCGATCTTATCCTGAAACACGCTAACACGAGAGTTTTATTTGGCAAGAAATTTGTTTGGTTTCCAATTGTGACGCTTTTAATTAAAAGGTAGCAAAGTGACTCTTGTCGAAATGTTAAAACATTTCTTTGTTCGCAATTATTTTCTTTTTTACGACTTCCAAAGGGTCGGTTGAGGAATCAAGGACGAAACTAAACCCACCCTTGTTTTAAAACGTGGCGTGGCGTGGTTCTTGTGCCTACATTATGAGAACTTTAGGTGCACCTGATTTCTGCTTAGTCCATTTTAGCCATATTTTTTTAGTGAGGTTCATAGCCTTGTTACTTATACTTTTGTGGAAGTACATAATAATATATAGGTAGACCTAGGACTTCATGGGAGTAACAAGATTTAAGTAGATGGGTAGATAAGTAGATACTTATTGATGGTCAGTGGGCGTCGCAGGTAGTCACTTGTCATCAAATTGCACGTTACCCCGAACATGCGCCAAGGTCCGGGGGCGGAGCGCCCATTTGTCACAGAATGTCTGTCATTGTGTCCCGTGACCATGGGTTGCTGTTGCTGGTCACTCGGTACTTACTAGAGTACTCAAAGTTGGATGTGAACTCTTGTTGATTTTGTTTCTGTGTTTATTTGATTGGTATTCCAAAATAAAATAAAACCGATCAGCGAGGTCTGTGTTTGATCAGAAGCGTAGAATGAAAACTATATTTGACCGTATAAACCTACAAGAACTATGTATACAAGCGTTACGTACGCATACCTCGGACAGTTGCAACAGTAAAAAAAACACTCTCTCATTCAATTTAAACAAAATTGTGCATCAATTTCTGAAATTAGAAGTCTGATGAGTATGAACTTCTGCACGATGTTCCGCCACCTTTTCCGGCTTCAAATTGCTAAAATGTGCATTCTAGCAAATCACAGAACATTTTTGAAGACTTCAAATTTTTACGTCCAACTAAAATGTTCACCGCAACTTTTTTGCTACCAAGGTAAAATAGAAATCAATCGAATTTGCTACAATTGTTACAACCCGTGTGCTCTGTGAGCGGTCGCGGTCGTCTCGACTCGTTGACTTCATCTGCAGTTTTTCTGCGATCACGTTTCACAACCGACCTTCTATTGGTCTCTCTCGAAGTAGTTCTCGACCGTTTTGTCATGAATCTGTGACGTAATAGCATCGTTTAGAAATTAGTCAGTTATATACAGCAGTAATAGCGTACAAATTGATTTCAATTAGATATCGATTTTCTTAACGAGCAAGTGCCATTCAAATCCAACAATAGGTACGAGTATATACGAGTATGTATACTCGTACCATACCCCACAATCTCATCCAACTCCCTACGTATTCCACTTACTACGTAATCTATACTAATATTATAAAGAAGTAAAGTTTGTGTGTTTGTATATTTGTTAAATTGTAAGGGGTAATCTCGGGATCTACTGAACCGATTTTAAAAATTCTTTCACCAATAGAAAGCCACATTATTGCTGAGTGTCATAGGTTATATAAAAAACCGAAAAATAAAAAGGCTTTTACGTGGTAGTCCGTTTTGCAAAGTGAATAGGAGAAAAAACGGTCCGGACGGCGCGCGATGGCTTCGGGTTTAATTAACATTACGCCCAACGAAGTGGGCAAGGGTCAGCTAGTTAAGACATAAAATTGTATTAGTCATATACCTACTCGAACCTACCTCGGAGATCTAAAGTTGCCAAAGGCCCGACTCAACATCCAGTTTCCATTACCCTGCATTACCTTTCAGCGATAATTGAAATACGCCCAGCATCCAACAATTTCCGTGAAACTAGGTCAAAAGGTGGTTACTGCGGTTACATCCTCCTCTATCCCTTTGTCCCTACCAGGGTGGGCGGTGGATCGATAGTGCAGCGGGGGCTCCTGCACATGCGTCCTGCGCTTGTGGCGTCGTAACTTACAGTGTACCACCACCCCGTGTGCCACCCTCGACCTTTACTCGTGGCATCGAATCGACGTAAAATGAGAGCAACAACGTTTGAGATCGTTATCGATGCTATAAAATAATATATATTGCCAGCTTCTCGGTATAAAGAAAAGCAGATCAGCTTTACAGCGTTTATGAATTAAGAACGTTAGTTACTTATGATTGTGGAGTTCTACGACATGAATGTTACGGATGAGCGGCGTCGGCCGATAGCCCGATACCTGTGCCGATACTAACAGTTTATGATCGCTTTCTACTCACAAATTAGTCTTTGAAGATTTTTTTGCGACTTTTTTGAAAGGTTTGTAAGTTTATCGAATTGATTTCCGACATGCCTTGACTCTTCAGTCTTGCTGACGTCGATCGCGACGTTTTGTCAACATGATAGAGTAGTATAGATATTTTTTGCTTAAAAAACATTAATTCCAAATTCAAGGTTAAACACAGGAAGCCAAGAGTCACTACCGTTTAAAAGTCAGCTAAGGTCCAATCCAAATGCAAGCCTGTCGTCATCAGTGGCTATTGTTCGGTTCATTCTGAATTCCGGGGCGCAGGTGTTAGGAGTCTAATGTCATGCTAATTTGTAATTCTGACCGTTATCACGTCAAGCGATCAAATTGGACTTGTAAAATTTGCCCGTAAGTTTGCCATAGCCATAGCGGTTATGGCAAAAGAAGCCGGATACAAACAAAGTGTTACCATCGAACCTCGGTTACAATTAAGATTTGAGCAACGGCTAATTACCAAACTCGACTGGGTTCGTAACGTAATAGGATGGCTAAAGCTATGTAGAAACGTATGCTAGCGCTATCATGATCGTTATTTACTGAGATGCCATTAGTAATTTAATCATTAAAATTAATTACATTTTAGCTTAGATACCCAGAAATGTTTGTGCGACGTAGATTTGACTTAGGCTTCGTTCTGCGAAGAGATGCTTATCATTATTTTATCAATAAAATGCCATTCTTGGTATTTTTATGATGTTTCAACAAATATGATGAATGGTCGTATGATGTTCCAGTGCCGGAAACCCTGCCCGGGTGCGGCAAGTGCACGAAGCGCGAGATGGAGTACTGCGAGACCAAGATAGTGGCGGACCACTGCTGCTGCGAGCGGCAATTCCTGCCCGAGCCGTTCCCCTGGCTGCCGCACACGTGCTACATCGGGCCCGAGCGCTGCACGCCGCTCGCCAAGAACTGCGCGCACTACGCGCGCCTCCGGGACTGCTGCTGCCTCAGGAAGCTGGCTGAGCACTGTGAGGCGCTTTACCTGCTGTCATAAATAGGGCTTTCTTCTATTATATTATTTAGGGAATGCCGTCCTGTTTAAAATATTATAATTACTGACAAAGACCAATTAAAATTATTTATGTATGACGCTTTTCTCGAGCACCACCTCTTTGAGTCTTTGAGTCGTATTCCTCATGTCTGAGTCATGGTCATACCGGCTCGTGTTGGTCGATACATTGAGACTTTAACTTATTTAAGTAACACTACGATATTTCGGTGGTTCCAGGGAAGGGTATCCTGTCTCGCTCTGCTCGTATGAGCGTGAGCGGCATCGTTCTCCTGCTGCTGTCCGCGGTGATGTTCACCATCTACCTGTGACATCAGGACCCGCCGCGGACCTACGTCGGGCCCGCGTGCGTCTAAATACCCTCTCCGAGGGAATATTCTGTTCGTCCTGCAACATCCGGGAACATCACAGAATAACTACGGCCTGTGAGTGACGAGTCGCGTGACTCGACTCCCAATATAGACTCTCTTCTCTGCCAAGGGCCGTGTCAAAAGATGGGAATACCGAAAAAAACACGAAGGAAGGAAATCTCTTATATGTATGTATTTGGGGAAGAAAGACTGTCATCCCTAATAGGACCACTGATGTGTGTAGGGAGAGAAATGACATAGTTTTAAATTCTTCTAAAATGTGTCTAAAATTTATGATGTAGACAGACTTCGAATCTTATTATGTAAAATATTAAAAAATAGCGGATCAAAAGTAAACATCATAGCGAAGAGGCAGAGCTTACACCTGAGGAGCGCGGCGTGATAAAGCGGTGCCTTCCCGGCTTGAGAGGCAACTGGTCTCTAAATATTTGTATTGACATGATAAGAGTGGCACTGTTGGATGCCGAGCCGAGGAGATATCAGGAAGTAACCGACCACATAACGTTTCTGGAGCACACAGATGACTTCTTCATAATCTTTTTTATTGAAAGAAATTACTATGAATTCTGAACACATACATAAATACGAGTAAGTAGGAATAGGAATCCGCACAAAGCACCACTAGAAAAGAGACTATTATATCTAATAATTTCAATCCAATTGATAATGTATCAACTTTTTCTATAATATATTGATGTATTTACTTTATATAAGTATTGATAACATTCGTATTTATAAATCTAAGAAATGATTACTGCATGACTACCTATGGTCTTTACTATTAAAATTTTTAAAATGCTGTAAATATGAAGATGTGCTTTATTTATTTTGGAGGAGAGTACTTCTCCTGTAGCTGTGATTTTGTAGAATTAGTAAATAAAATTGATGTTCTATTATAACCAATCGGTAAAGAAAGGCTGGATCTTGGACTAAACAAAGGCATGTGGATATTTTGGAGTTGAGAATTTATGAAGATAAGAAATGTGTAAATTCTAAATTTACTAATAACTCGCTACCATCTGCTTCGAGTTCGAGTGTGATGGTGAGAGATGTGTCGGATGCAGGTATCGGGATGTGTCGGATGCAGGTATCGGGATGTTTTCCTAGAAAATACGAAGAGTAGTATTTCCACCGAAAAAAGGTGTTACCCACTAGGAATTTACTAAATATTGCAATTAATTAGGTATTGCAATAAACTTATAGTATGTAGTATCATGTGTCGCCAAAGGTGTAAGAGTAGAGTTACCAAAGTAGGGTATTAAATATTCAATTTATTGTGTTTTAATAAACATTAAATGCTTCTAAGTACATATGAAGGTACTAAACTTAGCTTTTACACAGGATTGTCTACTTTTTATATCTCATCTGCTTATCTTCTTCACGTCTTCAATGAATCTATGTTCTGACCGGAATAATTGTATGTTATTCATTATCTATTGCCCGCCTAAATGTTATTTAAACCGACTTTAAGGACAAGGAGGTTTTCAAATGTATACCTACTGTATTTCGTATCTTGTTGTCAACACTCATTGATGTTAGATATACCTATGTTAAAAATTATGAATTAAATGTTGTTACCACCCCACCACCGCGCGTTTGTTTTCGTTTCTTCTAGAAAACATACCTTCAGTAAAGTCCGCTTGCTTGCGTGTCAATTAACTATTTAAATTTAATTATTTCAGTCAATTATTTAGTAATTTTAATCAAGTTTATACTTTAGTTAGTAATTAGGTTCCTACATTTATTATTCATCAGATAACTACATGAGCTAGTCACGAACGATTCTAAATCCAGCTCCTACCTACAGTTTACATTGACACTCAGTAAATAAATCATAACGTGCTTTTAATTATATTTAGTGGATATGATTTGTAACTTATAATTTGTTCTTCATAAAGTCAAAGCTGGTCATGTACTAATCCAAACTTTATTCAATTAAGAATTAATCAATTGACTTGGACTATTATTTATTATGTGGTTGAACTCACTTTAATCCTCATACCTACTACTCGTAGTCGTAGAGCACGTATAGAGGTAGGTACCTCTACATTTTGTAAACACAAAAAATGCGTACGGTCGACCCGGCGACGTGGCCTAAGAAGTTTCGGAAGCGTGTTCCTCACTCGGGCCGGGATCAAGGTTCCGACGGCTTGGAGATGAGACTCCGGAAGAGCTGGCACGACGTCTCGCAGGAGTACCTGACCCACACCTCCATGCGCGGGCAGGCGCGGATGGCGGACCCGAGCCTGTCGAAGCTAGAAAGGTGAGGGGGGCTGTTTGAAAAGTTCTCGGCCCGAACAAGAAACAATTACTTTTTCAGTGAAAAATCTACTTTCTTTTTCTACATACTCTCTCACTATTTAAATATGCTTCTTCCATCGTCACTCCAAGCGGCTTGATGCCATGATGCCTGTCTATAGCCCGATCCGTCGAATTCGTCAAAAATTCTATGACCGTTGCGGGTTCTATTGTCTACTATTGTGATCTCTTCAAACGTGGTGCACGTTATGCCTCATACAAAATTAAACTTTCGTGACTTCGTACATTTAGACAAACGAAGACTTTTTACTACTGATTGGTTTAATTTTGAAAAAAAAAAAGTTAACGCCTAATCATAATCTTATGGCATTGCACTGTCAAAAGTAAAACTAAGATCAGTATTCAGTGTAGTACGACTTTTGATAATTCTATTAAGGAAAAATAAAACAAAGAAAATCTTAGTCCTGCGGGTAGGGCTATTTAGTAGGACTTATGGAAACAACCCAGTTATGATCACAGTGGATAGTGGTGTATTACAAGTAATAGGGCACATCGAAAACGTTTAGGTATTAAAAGGTTTGAATCTACAATTCTGATCTGATAATGTTGATGGATCCTTCACCGATAGTTTCCGATGGTGTCAGATGGCAGCACGGTGCCGTGTGGGCGCTGGCGCTGTGCTGGGGCGCGTGGGCGGTGTGGTCGCAGGCGGCGGCGCAGCTCGGCGCGCCGGCGCAGCTGGTGACGCGCCGCGCGGCGCACCGCTCCATCCAGCACATCCCCTTCCCCGCCGTCGCGCTCTGCTCCAACAACATCATCGCTCGCGGGCCCCTGAACAACTTGACGGAATTTCTGTTAGTATGATGTATAAAAGCCTTTAGAACCAAAGCCTAATTAACCAGTCTTAGCTCTCTGGTTCTAGAGCTAAAGGTCACATATCTGTCTGTACGATACTTGTTCAATGTGTCTTTAGGACGTATGTATTTCAAGACAATAATCGTTAATACCCTTACATAGAAATAGTCAAATCTTTGCACAACCCTGTGCATTGCTAGCAAAATTACCATAGGCGTTAGGTCAGTTTTCAATACGCCAAGAATTAGGTACATCACCGAATTACAATTTAATGGCTGGCACTTATTCTAGGGACGCCCGTCACGTCAACAACAGCTACAGAGCGACGTTCATTCGAAAGAACCTGCTGCATTTCGGTTCGCTGCTGACGATGGACCTGCCCGACGTAGACGTCAACTTCATCCAGTTTCTCGCCCAAGCGTACCCGAACCTCAACGTCACCAGGGTCATGAGCATGGTGAAGTTCACTTTAACTCTTTGTACTTTGCTAAGACTCCAAATACTAAGTAGTCTTAGTTACCAATCACTAGTTGTGTCCCGCGATTTCACCCGTTCGGTGATGAAAAACGCTGATTATGAAAAGTATCATGTTATTCCAGGCCATAAGCTATCTCTATTCCAAATTTTGTCGAAATCAGTTTAACACTTACCTACAGAGTTAGATACATGGTAACAAATAACAAACATTCACACACACAAACTCGCATTTACAATATTAATCAGATAATGCAATACTAGAGTAGTACTTGAGTATTGAGTAAATTGTTAAGTTAACAAGAAAAGAAAAATCAATTACGAGTAAGTAAACATAAATCGGAATCTTTAAACGCAAACTTCCATTTCGGCATCCCAGTTCTATACTTTTGGCAAACAGGTATGTGGCGACCACCTGACAGACAGTCCACTCTTCACCGACTTATATACAACTGCAACATTAGGGGATTACCAGTGCCAGTGTCTATCCTGATATAATTGAAATACAGTCCTTAATTTACCTATTTACTTCTACAGTTCTCGTCACCCTGCGAGTCGATGCTGAGGCGTTGCAGCTGGCAAGGCAAGGTTTCGGATTGCAATCATCTTTTTACCACAAGAATCACGCCTCTAGGGTTCTGCTGTGTCTTTAACTCTCGATACAAGTAAGCGTAGTAATGGTACCATATTTAATGTGATCACTTCCAAACACCAGAAATAAATATTTCTATTTTTACAGTAATGTGGACATGAACCGACCTCCGAAGTATTTAAACATGCTTGGAAGGAACAAGGGGCTCATTGTGATCGTTCAGGAGAATCCTGATGACTTCGCTTTCGTCAGACGTGCCAGTGTTGGGGTCGATGTAAAGAAAGATGGATATGTTTGACACAATTGCACAAATGTTGCAGTTGCAACATTATTTTGATAACTAACAGAAATCTCTTGTGAACATAATATTCTCTCTATTACATGAGGTCTTTTGTTTGTATAAACTCAGATAGGTATACGAAATTATTTAAAAATAATTGTCGTAGTGATTGTAAACTTGAAAAGTGGTTTGATAATGAAATTTTTAGATTAATTTTATATGTATGAGAAGAGGATGCTATATTTGTTATTGAATATTCCAGGTCCTCCTGTTTGATGGCAGCGAGTATCCGATTTTGGAAGGCGGCGGAGTACGCATGTACCCCGTCGAGCAGAATACATCTGCTTTCCTGGCCGTCAGCGCGAGCACCCAGCGAGTCTCGGGGTCGGTTGCCGGGTGCCGGCGGCGGAGCGCCACGGCCCGGGAGACCTACGCCTGGTGCTTGACGGAGTGCCGCCGCCGGACGCTTGCAGCGGTCTGCGGCTGTCGACTTTACACACTCCCTCTGGACTCTAAAGACAAGAGTTTGGTTTGCTCACTTATTGATCTGCCTTGCTTGAACAAGCACAGAGGTGAGACATCTTAAGGGTCCAGTTCTTGTAGTGTTTAGTGCCGATCACACTTATATTACACGAGTAAATGCGAAAGTTTGCATGGTTGATTCTTACGAGTAAATATTGTTTTGTGAAAAGAGAGATGTTTTTTTTTCGTAAAAATAGGCTGAGAAACTAGAAAATTATAGAGCACAGCTAACGTTGCAAATAAATTAAGTTTAGGAAGACGAAATTGGATGTAATACTTTCCAAGCTTAAACAGCATTGCTTTTTGCTATCTAATATGTGTAATTCGTTTGTATCCAGAGAAGTTAATCTACTACTTCCCCGAGGGCTACTCCACGGCGGCGCTGGAGGAGGAGCTGCAGAACGGGCAGGTGTGCGAGGAGTGCGCGCCCGACTGCGGCCGCGTGCTCTACTCCGCCGCCGTCAGCGTGGCGCGCTACTCGGAGGCCCTCAAGCACAAGTACTTCCGCTGGGCCATTACGTGAGGAAACCGTTTCATTAGGATCTATTAGTCTGTCTTCTTGATGTGGTTGGCCTTTCGTAGGTTCAGAAGTTTTGGAGGTTTTATTAGGGCTGACAAGTTTTTAAACGTAGGTATGTCTCGCTTCTAGAGTGTATTGAATAGTATCGATTCCCGTACTATCTAGCTAATGAGTGTCAGAGCATTACCTCCGACTTACGTTACCTATGGGTATACTACTATGGAGTTTCGGGGAATTATACACTAGAATCACATACATACTCAATCGGTTTTATGGAAGCTACTCACAATTTTAATAATATCACAGCACTTCACTATTCACAATCACAATCAGAGGACCGGCGGCTTAGCCTTTCCAATCTTCCATCTTTTATATCGCCTCCGTATTACTTATAACCGGCACCGCCATCTTGCCGCCACACCATCCGCCAGTCAGCCTCAGTAGTGCCACCATCAAGAAGTTAGAGTTGCCATGCTAACATGAGGTAAGTAAATCAACAAATGCTGATTTTTATTACAGAAATGGTACTTTACCAGTGAACTCGACCATCATTCGGCTGTTCTACTCGTCAGAGCATCAGGAACTGTTAACCATCGAGGCCAGTCAACGATGGTATGAATCGTTTGGTAAGCTTTTAACTGGTATTTCCTATTTATACGAACAAACTAGCGATTTAGTTTAAAATATCTCTTAGAAAGACAAGCTTTTTAAAAATTAACTTAGTTAAGTTGAAAATCAATGATTTTATACCCTACTAGCTGTGCCCTGCGGTTTCACCCGCATTACCCGGGATAAAAAGAAGTTTATGTGTTTATCCATACCATGACAAACCTTCAGCCGTTTCAGCGTTCATTAGTAACAAACATACATACTTTCACCTTTATAATATTAGTATGATTAAGCGTGATCTTAACATAACAATGTTTCAGCGCTGCTGTGCAGCATGTGGTCCGGCATCACAAGCGCCACGATGGTCGCAGGCTCCGAGTTCCTGTTCTACCACTCCGTCCGGTGGATCCACCACTACCGCCGCCGGACCAGGGAGGGACATTGGCTTCGTCAGTTTAAAGCAAAACCATGAATATAATATCATTATGTAATATAATATAATAATAATATGGTTTTCCATAGACTACCGACCGATGTTTGATCTTAATTGTTTTTATACTCGTACTTGCTTCAGAATTAGGTTTTAAAAACGTAGAACGCATTATAGCCTTTAATCTAGAGGTAGTTCAGGTAGTTAATACGGGGAAAATGCGAACAATATAATACGCCCTGTCGTCCGCGTTTTGGGAGAATTTTCTACACAAGCTACCTGCTACTTCAATCAATTCACAAGCGTGCTCAAATTATGATAAAGAATAATCATTAGACAGGAAGCAACAATCGATGCCAATAAAATATTTCACTTCGAGATACAAGGGAGTACAAAATGAGTATAAATAGGCGTCGTCACCGGAAACTAAATTGAATAAAAGCATCCTGTGAGTCCTGTTTACTCGGATCAATATTTAATCAGCTTTGCAGGTGGTCGTTGTGTCCCGGAAGTTGAGACCGCTGAAGAGCTATCAGTGGCACAAAATGTTATATTAGGTCACTAATTAGTCACTCCATTAACAATGGAGGTATAGATACAGTGACGGATTAACCCTTAATCAAATTAAGCAATTGCCTAGGGCATCACGTCTGAGGGGGCACCAGAAGAAGCACAAATAAAATCCGAGGGCATCACGTCTCACTCTCACGTCACCAAAAAAAGTTTCTAGGACTAATTTGAAAATTCGCGCGTTTTAAGTTGACATAGAGTCCGACCTAGAGTCATAACCCCACTCCCGCTTGCCCACTCGCTGCCCGCTAGTGCATTCGACAATTCGAATGCCCCGGAATTGACAACATTTCAAATTTTTTACTAGCGTGGTAAATTTAGACATCTGACCTTATAGTCTAAGATCCGGCTGCAGGATTAGTGCGTTCATCGGTTTTTTGCTGAAAACCGAATTTTTATGTATATTTATAATTAGGAGAATATATATTTATCAGGTTGCCTATCAAAATTTGGCCGCCAGTATTTTTAATTAAATTATTTTTAATTGATTTTTGGGAAAAAATTTCGTTCACTTTTTTTTTAAATAAAATAACGTCTACATCACGGCAATTTATATGAAGATTCAAAAAAATCACGGTTGCCGTTGCGCACTTGGCCGCACCTCTTCGCAGCCAGGTGTAAACAGGTATGATTTCGATACATTTATGCGTTCATAACGTTTATTTATGAATTATATATCAAATTAAAGCTATTTTTTTTTCTATTTATTATCATATATGGTTGCCTAATTAAATCTACCCGCAAATAAGGGTTGCTGGCTTTTAAAAATTATAAATATTTAAGGTAGAGTGAAAGAGAGTTAGCGCGTAACATCATTTGTCAGACGAGGATAGCGATTGCCGGCTGTGCGACGCTTTTAAGCCATTGCGCATGCGTCGAATGTTAGTGTTCTCAACCACCGAGGAGTAATAGAGACGACTTAATAAATACTCCAAAAAATGTCTTCCTTTTCAAAATGACAAATTTAAAAATTACAAAAAAAATAAATTTAGATTGTACTACGTTACCGCGTTTTTCCATAAAAATAAACATTAATATATATTTTTTTTTAATTTATTATTTTTATTCAATAATTATTATTTTTTTAATTAATCAATTATTTTTTTCAAATTATGCGTTAGGTAATTGTTTAAGTTATTAATATTAACTAATTAATAAAAAAAAACCATTAAATTTTAAATTAAATTAAAAATAAATTAATTTAAAAATGATAAATAAAAAATATTAATGTTTATTATTATGGAAAAACGCGGTAACGCAGTACAACCTAATTTTTTTTTGTGATTTTTAAATTTGTCATTTTGAAAAGGAAGACATATTTTTTGGAGTATTTATTAAGTCGTCTCTATTACTCCTCGGTGGTTGAGAACACTAACATTCGACGCATGCGCAATGGCTTAAAAGCGTAGCACAGCTGGCAATCGCTATCCTCGTCTGACAAATGATGTTACGCGCTAACTCTCTTTCACTCTACTTTAAATATTTATAATTTTTAAAAGCCAGCAACCCTTATTTGCGGGTAGATTTAATTAGGCAACCATATATGATAATAACAAGAAAAAAAATAGGTTTAATTTGATATATAATTCATAAATAAACGTTATGAACGCATAAATGTATCGAAATCATACCTGTTTACACCTGGCTGCGAAGAGGTGCGGCCAAGTGCGCAATGGCAACCGTGATTTTTTTGAATCTTCATATAAATTGCCGTGATGTAGACGTTATTTTATTTAAAAAACAAGTGAACGAAATTTTTTCCCAAAAATCAATTAAAAATAATTTAATTAAAAATACTGGCGGCCAAATTTTGATAGGCAACCTGATAAATATATATTCTCCTAATTATAAATATACATAAAAATCGGTTTTCAGCAAAAAACCGATGAACGCACTAATCCTGCAGCCGGATCTCGTACTATTACATTAATTCCCACCCAGCTGAAAATTGGTAGGATTGTTCAGAACACCATCATAAATGAAACTTAAAAAGTCCTCATCGATCCGATACGTGCAAAAATTTTTACGTCGGGTAAAAGGTCACCAAAACGGGTTTTTCGCGATTTTCTCAGAAATGGTTCGAGCTACGAGGAAATTTGCTTTAAAATGCATGTTGATAGGACTTATGGTTTTCGAGATATGCTTAATATTCATTTCAGACCAAGCCAAAAATATGACATTTTTTATTAAGACTCCTCGGTGAGCAGTAGATTACATCACAAGTTTGTAAATGAGCTTTCCCGAAGTTGTAAACATCGCTAAATCCGACAAACTCACGAAACACTTTGAAAAATGACTCCTTGTGGCTCAAATCGGTGAAATGATGATGATGGCTGACGGAAAATGTAACCTCTCGTATCTCGGAAACAGTAAAAGATAGAGGGATAGACCTGACTTTTGAAATGTAGATCAAGTATGGACCTTTTTGGAGAAATGATAAAAAAGATAGCTGCCATACAAAAAAGTTTGACAGTCATACAAATAAACAAAAAAAAAAGGAAATGCTCATAGCAGCTGTGGATCTGCTGTAGATGGATGGAGTGTGCTTGAACAAATATTATAGAAATTCATAATAATAATCGAGATTCAGCAACAAAAATCCAAGATGGCGGATTTCATATTTCCGTCAAATTTCAATGGATCTTCCAGTGATCCCAGGAGGGTGATATTTTGGAGCTGGAGACTTTTAAGATCCTTGAATCCATTCCTGAAAAAAAAAATTGATTTGGCAATTTTTTTGAATGGCTGCCATACACTTAAAATTTTCCAAATACCAATTAGTTTTAAATGCGGTTATTGAAAAATAATGATGAGGTAAAGGTTGAAAAATTTGCATTTCGTGGGTAGGTAATTAGTTTGAAACAGTTTCCATACAAATTGGTAGGTACTTGGAAAATTTCAATTGTATGGCAGCCTTTTGAAAAATGGCCAAATCATAAAAATAATTTCAGGAATGGATTTATGGATCTTAAGAGCCTCCAGATCCAAAATTTCATCCTCCTAGCATCACTTTAAAATTTGGAAGATCCATTGAAATTTGACGAAAATATAAAATCCGCCATCTTGGATTTTTGTTGTTGAATCTCGATTGTTATTATGAACCTCTATAATATTTGTTCAAGCACACTCCATCCATCTACAGCAGTTCCACAGCTATGAGCATTTCCTTTTTTTTGTTTACTTATTTGTATGACTGTCAAACTTTTTTTTATGGCAGCTATCTTTTTTTATCATTTCTCCAAAAAGGTCCATACTTGATCTACATTTCAAAAGTCAGGTGTGTTCCTCTATCTCTTACTGTTTCCGAGATACGAGAGGTTATACATTTTCCGTCATCCATCATCATCATCATTACACCGATTTGAGCCACAAGGAGTCATTTTTCAAAAGTGTTTCGTGAGTTTGTCGGATTTAGCGATGTTTACAACTTTGGAAAAGCTCATTTACAAACTTGTGATGTGATCTACTGCTCACCGAGGCCTCTTAAGAAAAAATGTCATATTTTTGGCTTGGTCTGAAATGAATATTAGCATATCTCGAAAACCATAAGTCCTATCAACATGCATTATAGAGCAATACTATAGGAAATGTTATAGAGAATACACATGTCTTGAACAGTTTCCTCGTAGCTCGTACCGTTTCTTAAGAAAATCGCGAAAAACCCGTTTTGGTGACCTTCTACCCGGAGTAAAAATTTTTGCACGTTTCGGGACTTTTTAGGTTTCATTTATGATGGTGTTCTGAATAATCCTACCAATTTTCAGTTGGGTGGGAATTAATGTAAGGTTACTCCTATTTTTAACACGCTTTTATTAGCTTCACCTGTATGTTTGTATGTTTGTATGTTTGTTTGTATGTAACCGACTCCTTTGAGCGCGTTTTTGACCCACTTTAAACGGTCAGATTTCTTTCAAACTTTGTAGATATATCGAGGACCGATGACAATACACTAAACAAATCGTGTTTTTTAGTTTTTTTAACTATTAATTTTTTTAACACGCTTTTTCTATAAAATTTCTTTAACTTTTAATACCGTTTAACTTACAAATGGTAATTTCGTCATTCGTGTCAGAGAACAGAGTGGCGCAGTGGAAGCGTGCTACGGTACGTTCACACGGAGACACGATTTGCCGAATCTTATTTTCATCGGATCTGGAAAAACCGAATGTTGTATTCACACAGCACATCTTGCTTGGCCGTATCCGACGGCCTCGTATCGGGATCTCGTGTGAACTCACCATCCGGCTTTTCCCCTCCTTCCCAGCTTGTGCGACGCATTCGGTTTCAAGATCCGACAAAAAACCGAATCTACCCCTGCGTGTATCGTATGAACGCATGTATTGAATGCCCTATACCACTGTATCGGATCTGCATTTTGCAGTATCGCCGGATCGGTTTGTAGTCGCAAAATCGGATGTCAACTTCAGCAAGATTCGGTTTTTTTGTCGTGTCTTGAAACCGAATGCATGTGTGAACTCCTTCATTGAAATACTTATGCCACTAAACCGAATCCTGCAAAAAACCGATTCGGTAGAGAAACACTCGACGCCGTGTGAACGTACCGCTAGGCTCATAACCCAGAGGTCCCTGGATCGAAACCACGCACTAAAAATCTTTTTGCTCAATATTTTTTGTTACGCATCAATTTTATTTTATGAGGTCTGAGGATCGAAACCACGCGGCTACAAATCTTTTTGCTCAATATTTTTTGTTACGCATCAATTTTATTTTTAATTTGCTTGAGCAGACGGCCGTAATCGGATAACACCAACACATTTGTACATATTAAGGATGGTTAATAGTTAGCAAATCGAACTAAAAAGCGAAAAATAAATAATAGTTAAAAAAAAACTAAAAAAACACGCTTTTTATAAAAAACCGAACTAAAAAAATAGAAAATAAAATTTTATAAAATTAAGAATAGGGTTGAAAATTTCAATAAATATAAATTAATAATAGTGTAAATAAATAAATATATGTATTTTATTTTTTAAAAAGCGTGGGGTGCTTTCTAAGATATTATCAAAATGCTAATCACTCTACTCATGTCTGTCAATACAAAATGTATCTACAAAATATATAATATATCTATTGACCCATGCACCCCACGCTTTTTAAAAATAAAATACATATATTTTTATAAAATTTTATTTTCTATTTTTTTAGTTCGGTTTTTTATAAAAAGCGTGTTTTTTTAGTTTTTTTTAAACTATTATTTATTTGGTCTAATTTGCCCGGATTATATGTTACTATTTCGATATATCGATATTGTACATAGAGTCCGATATGTTAAAAACGTTAGATGTTAATACTATCTTGCGTGAATTCAATGCTCGGAAAAGCCGCAAGGCGCATTTCAATAAATAAATAAATTATGCTTTGGTTTTTATTGTCGCACCTACTCCACTTCTAAAGTAGGTATGTTACATCTCATCATCTTATTTTACAAAAAACTAATGTTTTTAGGCGGTAAAGGTTTAAAGACCGATTCTAGTTGACATACGGATAGGGGGGCCCACAGGCATGGATTGCTTAGGGCATCTAGTAGTCTTAATCCGTCACTGTATAGATACAGTTGAGAACTAGCTGTGCCCTGCGGTTTCAGCTGTGTGATGATGAAATACGGTGATGATGAAAAGTTGTGTAAAATCAAAGTTTAAGTATCTCTATTCCAAAATTAGTTTGGTAATTAAATTACAGAGATACGTGAAACCAGGATTTACACGCAGACACACTTTCGCATTTGTAATATTAGTAGGAAAGGATTATTTATTTAGTCAGAAATCGAAATCGAGAACTAAAATGTTCTCGATTTTACTGACATCGAATGATAAGAAATGGCGGAGTAGTGTTACTTAGAGTAGTAAGCAAACAGTACTTGTGGAGTTACGATCCGACATGGAAGTACATTTTTTTTTATTGTGTGATAGGCTTGCGTTTGACCGCCATATCGCCTGATGGTAAGCAATGATGTGGTCTATCTACGATTGATTACGCTTGCCTAGAAGAAACCTATTTACTCGCGACTTCAAGACCCAGATTATACCTACCGGGGATTACCCACACGGGCAGAGCATTCCAACACTAACTCAAAACAGAACAAAACATTAACGCAAATCCATGTCGGCGGCCTTCAGGCGGTCCAATGGCTCTGACATCAGAGCTAGCCACGCGACCTCTACGTACTTACTTACATATGGAAGTATATCTAAAGTCCAATATCAAAGTTGAACAATCTCGACGCACGGCTCGACCTTTGGCATACCTGACGTTTACATATAGATATAAATGTTAAACATAGAATACTATATAGATTTGAACAACTTTGAGCACATAAGACTTTATGAACAAAACACTCGTAAATCATTTCTGTTGGCTTCGAAATAAACTTTCGAAAGGACTAAAATGTTGCAAAAAAGACATGAAAAAATATGGAAGCTACAGCCTGTGGAAAGAAAATTGTTATGAAAAATAAATAAAACATTGTTAACAATCAAATGCGATATAATTTAAACGAAAGTCGCTAAAATGCGTCAATAAATTATTAACTACCCCTAACCTTTAAAATAAGTAACACACGTCTAATATTACTAGTTAATATATAAGTTGATATACATATATTATATTTGAGCAGTAGTAAGAATCTACATACGAGTATATATTACTTATAAATAATATTATATGTTTTTGTTAGTTCTGGTTGACGGGGTCGTTGGGCACTTCCTCCACCGGCACAGCCTCGCTGGTGGCATGTGCTGGCGCTGGTGGCGCGATGTCAGCGATGATCGTAGGGATTACCTGCGCCACATCAAAAATAAATTTAGAGTGCAGGCTTTTTCACACGGGATGTTATTTTGCAATTTTATAGTGTTTTGTTTGATACCGAAGCCGTCAAATAAATTCGTTTGAAAAGATAGACTAAAAAAATTATATGTTCTGTACCTGTTCTCCCAGCATGACGAGAATTTGCGCGACTTTCTTAATAGCGTCAATCTCTTGCGGCGTGGGCAGGCCGAGCCGGGAGTCACTGGACTCCAGCCGCGAGCTGAGTCCTAGAATGGAGTCCACGGGCTCCAGCCGTGAAGGCAGGCTCAGCCGCGACTCGCCAGGCTCCTGCAGGCGGGAGTGGGACGCCAGGCGCTGGCCCAGCTCCGACACCACGGCCAGCGGATGAACGTCCGGCTCGTAGTACAATGGCTGTAAAAGTGACTTGATGTTACTATTATAGCAATATGCGATAGACCCACAATTTGGTGCTGGTAAAAATACTCAAATATCTCAGGTATTTCTACTTTATTAATAATGTGCACTTGTATTATGTAGTTGTTTATTATTATTATGTAGATGTTTTATCGAAGTGTGGAAACTACTAAATTTAAAAAATTATAAATTGTATTCTAGCTGCACTAGCCGCTTTTCTATGATTATATTTTTGACGAGGATAGTAATGATCGCATGGCAGCGGCCTTTTAGACTAGTTTAGTTTAGTTTTATTGGTTTAGTTTTTAATTTAATTACATTTTAATTTTCGTATGTATTTTCATAATTTAAGTTTCTGTGAATAAATATTAATATATCTTTTTAATGATCGCATTACAGTAGCCAAAAAGTAAAAATTTACTTGTGGCTCGTAACTCACCAGTGGACTAGCGAAGGTATGCCCCAGGAGCACCGCTGGTAGCAGCCACGCTGCGACTCGGGACATCATCCTGCGACAGCTGCATCACACTACTCACTGTCAGGTCATGTGGAATTGGCTACTTTTTGTAGCCATCACTGTAAGTAGCTCTATTTGCGTGCCCATTGTCTGAAATTGAAAAATTGCAGTAAATTGTTCTCCATTAGAATCACTTACTGTAAATATGACTATAATAAAGGATCTTTTAGTTAAATCAGGTAGGTAAGCATTTTATTTTCAAAACGTTCCACCATGACTGATTTCAGAAGTATCAAATTAACTTGAATAGCTGACCAGTAACTAATAAATACTGACCGACTGCCTGACTTTACAAATGACTCCAAATTTAGACAATTTCACTAATGGTTATTATGCAACGCAAAGCACAGCATCAGCGGTGTAAATACAAAGAGACGACCTGAAGATGATCTTCAAACCTGTCGTCCTCTACCTCCTCACAATGATGCAATTATTGTTCCTCAGCAATCACCGAATAGTTAAAAGATCGTTGACCGTGAATTACTCTACAATAATGCCAAGGATGTTATGCACCAAGATTACATCACTACAACCACTAGAGTACATCTTCCGTGATGCTATAAATTCATAATCGTTCACATAAAAAACGTCAATGACTAATACATAGTCATGTGTCGTACCTTCCTATAACATTATACAAGTCGCGTAAAACAAGTGCTTTGACCTCGGAAGTGAACCTGACATTTGGTGATTATGCAAATGCAAGCGTACGTACGTACCGGAGTATTTGGTGGAGGTATGTACTAGTAGGTGGTAGGAGCGAACTAATATTGCAAGCATGCGATTGACCTCCGACCAACTTCATTTTAACATAAATTCACTTCCGGAAATCCGTAATTTTAATTAATGTTCTTTTTATAGAGAATTGACAATACCTAATCTTATGTTGTCACTATTCAGTATACATTTTTTTAAATAAATTTGTTTTAGTTTTTTTTAGCTTAATTTAAGATGTTAATAAAATAATATTGTACGAATGGCAGACTGAAAACTCTATATTAGGCTAGCCACTCAGCTTAAACGAGTTAACCTTGATTTGCTAATAGGAAAATAATTTTGATATTGATTTTTACTTTTTATACGACGTAATGAGATGTAATGAGGTAGGTACTATTCGAGAGGCCCTGGACTACGTTACAACTATCAGCATACCCTGGCCCTGGGGTAGATATAACACAGTCCATGACATCTAAAATGTACTAGAAGCCTTACGATAAATTGCCCAATCTGACCATCATAGCCCAGACGTGACTGAAAAGATAAGCAAATGCTAGCGCTCATGACATACTCGTAGTCCATCCACGATTCTATGATGCTACAGAATGTGCATTACAATATATACAACACAAAGAACAAGTTATTATAGCTATTATGAAGGAAACACGTAATTTATCATAATTCAAAGTAGGTTTTTAGAAGTATACTTGCGAGTAAGTGCCTCTTCTCAAAATTCAACTTCTCGTTTAGGTACACACTCTTAGAATTTCCGCATCCATCTTTATGGCCAATATTGTAGAGGATGTGATGTTGCAATAGCTTAGTCGGCACCGAAATTACAGCCCTCGAGTGGTCGGAAATTGTCTAATAATACGATGGGTGTATTGTGAATCTGTGATTAGTTAATAAATAGCTTTATTCATTTGGCTTTGATTAAAGATTTGCTTAATAAAGCTTTGATTCTAATTTCTAATACTTGAATCGGTAGGTCACATCACGCTCGTGAGAATACGGTCAGAGACATTACCCACTTTCCAAGAAAGTGACGCTATTAAAAGTACATAGTAGCTTTGCCAATAAAATCAGGCCAATAATAACGGCATCAGGACAACGGCCTCTCGCTAAAATGGCGTCTGATACGAGCCCATAAAATGTAATGGGGCATTTTATATGCTCAGCGAACGACCCACGAGTCCACGGGGTTTACTCACTCCGATTCGTAGACTTTCTTTTCTGGAACAAATAAAATGAAACGTGGGATGAAATCTTGAAACTTTGAATTTTTTAATAAACTGTCTTTTCAGAGTATCGGTTTCATACTATTTCAGAACTTTTAAAACGAGAAATTCAAGCTGAGGTATTTCTTTTGAACATCTATTATAAGATCGTCCTTGCGTCTATTGTTCAGGCTTGCATAATCAGACGCCTTTGTTGCCTTTTATGGTTATTAGCTTCCCTATACGTGCCACTCATTCAAGCACCCTCGTTACTATGTGTATCATCAACTATTTCATCTGAAATTCTAAGTGACGGGTCTCTAGTAAGTACTGTGTCTTTGTACAAAATATGTCCGTCAGTAATTTGATAGACCCAAATCTGAGATGGAATATTACTGTGACAAGATTCTTTTACGTTTGTATTTTTATATGCCGAATATTTTGTAGCATTGCTATTCAGTAGGGCGTCTTTAAATGCCCATTTATACTTGAAGAGCGGTCGGGCGAAGGTTGCGCTTTGTCTAGTGGCTCCCTAACTGCGTATGCGCTGCACCGCGACCGCTTGTTATGTAAAATGACATGTCATGCTGGACGGTTGTAGAATCGAGATCTGCCGAGGTTAAGGTCGGAATCGAAGTTCGATTATAGTGATGTGGTAAATTTTGGAATCGCTTATAGATTCCAAAATTTATATTTGATTCGAGATTCCAAGATTTAATAGGCGTCCGTATATGTACGTGAATTTATGTGTCTACAGAAAAAAATACTTACAAGAAGTCAAGAATAAGTACATGAACTGTCTAGCTTACGCCGGCGTTCATAGATTATGCCAAGGTATCTCCATCCCCACTTCTTGTCATCCGATAGCGATAGATGCACGCGAGCTATCGACTGCTACGATGGCCTTTATCTCGAGCATGCCGTCCGGTCGGGCGCCGCGCACGTCCCGCGAGTCAGCAGCTCCGCACTAGCCGCCGCCGCCGGCGCCGCCCGCGACCAAGGGTATCAGTCAGCACGTTTGTTTATATTTACTGTTATGTAAGCGCGGCCGCAGTGCGAGGATGGGTCGCGTGCCGGCTGGTTGCCTGCCACTCATTCATTAGACACTAATCTGTGATATGCAATAGTAGCTGCTGCATTGTCTGTGACCGAAGCTACAGTTGACCTAATAACGGTGACGGTTGTGATTTCTGATAATGCTCAATTTTTTTATCAGTTGCCCGTTGAAGTTGCTGCTGTTCGGATCTCTTTCGTTGCATCTGCAACAAAAATCGGACGCTAGGCCCAGTGTGAGGAATATATTGAAGCATTGAGGCATCAAAGTGAGGATCAGTCAGCAAAAGATAAGATCGAATTCAGATAAGACGCGCGGAAGTGCGTGTAGTGTGACCGACGTGGTGGTGCTGCAGCCGTGGCGGAGTGTCCCGCAGTGATGAGCGTGGTAGTGGCGGTGCTGGCGCTGGCCGCGGGCGCGCGCGCGGAGGCGGCGGGCGCGCTGCAGGCGGCGCTGCCCGCGCTGCTGCTCGACGGCGTGGAGGACCTGGTGCGCGCGGCCTCGGCGGCCTGTACGTGCACTCTCACCTTATTATTCTTCTATTAGTCTTTACAATACCAAAAATATTTGCTCAAAGAAATATTTTTTTATGGTTTAGCTGCCAACGATAATAGAGACAAATAGTTTATTCTATACTAGATGCGCCCTGTGGTTTCAACCGCGGGGTGTTGAAAAGCGGTGATAATGAAATGTAGCCCGTGTTAATCCAGGGCATAAGCTAAGCATAAGCAGGGCAAACATTTCAAATAAAAAAAATCCAATTGCAAATTAGTTCAGTAGTTACGGAAATACGTGAGATACGTGAGTACATTTATAATATTTGTAGTTTAATTAATTTTTTTTTAATTAAAACTTAAATTAATGAAAAAAAATTAAATTTTTCTTTTGGTTGGAAAGACGTATTCTGAAGGGTAGGGTTATTACCTTTGTAGGGTCCGTTGACTTGGACGAGATTAAAAATCATTGCCCTTCAATTCAGGACAACATTCTCGAGACCTTTTTTTTTTTTTTTGTGACCCAGGGAAAATCCCTTATGGATACCACGCCCGCCCCGGGGAGGGCAGGGTGGTTATGTGGGAGTCTCCGCCCTAGTGGCGGCATACCCACTAAAAACTCTGGGAAGTTCCTCCAGGCAATGGACGGAGCCACGGGCCCATTAAATCACCGCAGCCCCGCCCAGCCTATGTCCGCCGTGAGGCAGACCCACCTCGGGTAGGAGGTGGCCACCCCCTCCCACCTCGTGGCAACGCGTCGGAACATCAGACGCGTCGACCACCCTGGAGGGCCCAATGCGAAGCAGCGGGTGTCCCCGCACCCGCCACTCCAGGCCCTCCTAGCAGAGACGGGAGTGCAAGCCTTACTGGCCCGACTGGCCCGACTCGCCCCCGTGTCCGCTCTCTGCAGAGCGGGTGAGAGAGAGGGTCTCTCTCTCGGGGACTCGACCGCCGCTACCCGGACTATCCAGGGCGCCGGCCGAGCCTACCCCTCTGTGCCCGAAAGGGTGGCCGAGTTGACCGATCCCTTCCGCGCCGCCAGCCTTGAAGGCCGGCCATCCTCCGAGCCGAAGGTCCGCTGGTCCATTTCTGGACCCCAACCCGCCTCGTCCACGCCCTATGCTGAGCATAGGGACCCGTGGAGACGCCCCCGCAGCCAATCAAGGCCGCCTTGGCTCAGACCACCGCTTCCCGGAATGTCCAGGGCGCCGGCCCGAGCCTCCACCTCGGGTTCCTCTTAGTTTCACCGGGCGACGGCCCGGCTACTTATCCACCCCGCCACGGAAAGGCGGGAACCCATCGGGATGGAACATTCTCGAGACCTACCTATGTATAATTGTATGTTAAATATCCGAGTCAAAACGTGCTAATATCGATGCCGGAAGGAAGGATGTCTAATGTTATTTATAATTTTAAAGTGACGCATCCAAGTACAGTCACAGTTACAGTTAACTGTCAGGTGTTAGTGTTGAAAGAAATGCCGCCCCTTCCTTTCTCGCAGCTACATCCCGTGCCCTCACCGGCCGCCGCCAGGTTTGGAGCCAAACACATCTTAATCACTTCATTAGCCAAATCGGAACTCAATGAGGTCGTTCCCATTCAAAGAACGCTTAAGAAATGATGAATTACATCATAAATTATTGTCACATTCGAGTCACAATAAAGTTTACGCAGAACGAACAAAACTTTATGAAAATTTATTTCATCAGCAGAATTTTTAATGTGCAATGATTCATTTGAAGCCCTGGTACTGAATGGCTAGTGTCATTCCCCCGGTCAAGTTGCAGGTCAAACTACTAGGTACAGTATACTAACCAAACATTCCCAACGAGTAACACAGTTGTGGTACATATATTTAGAAAGGCAGTCGGTCTACCCTCACTATCAAGTGGCAAATAAAGACAATGTTCATCCATTTTGCTTTCATTTCACTACAAGTGTTACTCCGTGACGGACCCACCATACCACTGGCCATACCCCTGGTGGTATGGTGGGTCTAAAACTATACCTACCACTGAGAAAATAGTGTTGTGGTAAACTAGTTTATTCGATAGGAAAAATTATTTTCAACGTGTGACAGTGTGACTCGCTTGGTGTTAGTACAGATACTAGTTAGAAACTCCATCAATATAGGATGTAAGCATTTTTATCGTGATCCTACTTAACTAATACTGTAAATGCGAAAGTGAGGTTTATTTTGTTTAATGGTTTCGCTTTCGGCTTTCACGCCTTCATCATGAAATTTGCATTCACGTATGTTAGGTGTACAGAAAATAACACATCATCATCATCGCAGCGCGGGTGGAATCGCGGGGCGCACCTTAGCAACAGACGATTTCAAAAAAAGATAAGTACTTCAAACGACAAAGGGATACTTCAAAAATAGAGTTTCTTGAATTATAATTAAGAAATTATAATTATTCTTAGTAAATTGAGCAGTCTATTAAAAACTAAACAGCTTAAAATTGAATTGCAAATTCTTTTAGAACTTATAGAAGCAAATTTTATTATTTTACTCAAAGATGTACTTACCCAAACAATTAAATAATGCATAATTGTTATAGTGTTATTTTTAGGCACCGCTTTTTTTTTTGTTGACCCAGTGGAAATCCTTTATGGATACCCCTAACCCGGGGGAGCCGGGGTTATGTGGGAGTCTCCGCCCTGCGGCGGCATACCCACTAAAACCACTGGGAAGTTGACCTCATTCCCTTGTGGCCGGGGGCAGCGGGGTTCCCTTTCGGAGTCTCCGCCACCCTCAGCCAGGGTCGGCCCTTCGGCCCCGTCTTCCGTACGTCAAGAGAGGGACGGCCCTGGTCACCCAAGGCCGCCCCCAGACGTGTGGAGCCGGTGCAAGCCAGCGGAGAGCCCCCCGACCCTCCGCCAGTGGCCCCACTACGGAGAGGGAAGGAGGCGATGATCGGATCGCCCCCTCCTCCCTCCCCGTCGTCTGCGCCGGAGCGGATCCTGCGGGAGTCGTCCTCCCCGATCCGCCCCGCGGCCCCTTCCGCGACATTACCTCTTCGCAGAAGGAGACCACGGCCTGCCACGATCTCTCGCCGCCGAGCATGGCTTTCACCACGCCCGGCAACGAGCGATCCCCTCCTCCTTTCCTTGCACTCCCGACCGCGACCCACACGCGGCGAGGAGCACAAGAAAAACCCCCCCCTGGTGGCATTGCTGCCACCAGCCAAGCGTGGAGCGCCGTATCCTCCAACGCTCCACACTCCACCACACACCATCCGCTGTGCCCTCTGCTAGTCAGAGGGACACGCGGACGGGCCCACCGTGTCGGGTTATTTGCCGAGGAGGTTACCCGACCTAGCACCCCAGGCACCGCTACTTTAACTCGTTATAACCAGTTTCAAATAGGTACGAGTATTAATATTAATACAGATAATAAAAATAAAATTATAACAAAGAATAGACATTTGAATTGGCTCAGTATTTCCGCTGTATTTAGCCTTGGTCGAACTTGGTTGCAGCCCTTAGGCTACGAGAGCTAATCAAATTATATCTAAGTAACGCTAACCAGCGAGCGAGCGTCCGCAGTTATCACGTATCTATAGGTAATTGGGTATAAGTAGGTAGGTATGCGACGAATATGAACATTCTCACGTTGACCAAGGTCAAGTTTATATCATTATTTCAAAACGGTCGCGAACTCACACACTTGAGAATGATTATCACAATTTGACAAAAAGAATTGGATGCTTGAAAATCGTGAAATCAATTCAATGTCAGTTTTGTAGGGGTACAATTATTAAACCACGAGCCCGTAGGAGAATAGCGCGGCTTGGCTTTCGATAACAGTGGGTACAGTACAGGGGAGCTAGTGGCCTCGAAAGGGGCTGGGGTGGGCATCGCATCATTGAGGGCTTTTGGTATCAAGGACCCGGTTGAACTCTGCGCAGCCGAGTGTTAAACTGTTTTCTTAAGATTTCGGTGTCGTTGTTTCCAGGTGAGCTGCTGCCACTGGAGTTGTTCTTCTCGCGGCAGTCATCGGAAGTACCGCAGCTGGACGTGGTGGAGTTCCGGCGCGGCGGGTCGCGGCGGCTCCGCGCGGCGGCCGCGCACCGCTCGCTGCGGCACGCGCGCGGCGCGGCGCTGCCGCTGTACGTGCCGGGCTGGTGGAACTCGCCCTCGGACGAGGCGGCGCGCGCTCTCGTGGAAGCGCTGCTGCGCCACCACCCCGCCGTGCTGGTGCTCGACACGCGCCACTCCTTCGGCCGCGGCTACCTCTCCGCCGCCACCCGAGTCAGCGGCGTCTCGCATCTACTGTACAACCTCGTCGAGAACCTCAACACGATCGGCATCCCTCCGTCGGACATCCACGTGATAGGATTCAGTCTGGGCGCTCACGTGGCCGGCATGACGGGAAAGCTAGTGCAGAAGGGGTTGAAAACGAAGCTCGGGCGCATCACAGCGCTGGACCCGGCGCGGCCGTGCTTCACGCGCTCCGAGCACCGGCTGCGGAAGACAGACGCGGAGTTTGTGCAGGTGATCCACTCGAGCGCCGGCGTGCTGGGGCTGGCGGAGCCGGTGGGGCACGCGGACGTGTACGTGAACGGAGTGGAGGGCCGGCAGCCGGAGTGCGCGCGCGGCGGCGTCGAGTGCGACCACAACGCGGCGTGGCGCGTGTTCGCGGCGTCGGCGCGCGGCGGCGGGCTGCGCGCGCGCCGCTGCGCCGCCTGGCGGGACCTGCGCCGCGGGGCCTGCGCCGGCGAGCAGGCGCTGCTCGGATACCCCTGCAGCTCCGCCGCTCGAGGCATGTTCCTCTACAAGTCGGGCTCGGGGAGCTGACCGCCCCACTCCGCTCGCACTTAACGTGGCTAATGGCTAAACGATCCGATGTTTAGACAAAAATAAATCGATAGGTTACACTAACAAGTTTGTCGACTATAAAAAGTACACAGACCATCGATCTTAATAAAAATGGCGGTTCAATAAAAGTTAAAAGCCTAATTTAGTAGATAAATATGTATAATGATACTATAGTACTTCTAACTGTAAACAAATCATCTCTATTACGTAACTGTGATACTAGTCATAATTTTGCATTGTTTGTTATTTCAAGCAATAAAGGTTTTAACCACAAACCGTTTTCAATTAATTTTCTTCACGCCACTTTGCACCGTGCTTTGTGATGGTACCAAACGCGCTCTAGCGGAATAGTGATGCACTACTGTACCCGTATTTTATTCACTTTGATGTCGTAACAACCGTAACGTAGCCGCATTTACCGGTTGGAAGTTTTCGCTCGAGATAATAGTAGTTGTGCGGCTGTAAAATAGATGGCGTCACTGGTTCAGCTTTTAATAAAATCGTTGTGTGTCGTTAATAATTGAATGTGTGTATAGTCTCGCTCTCGTCAAGTGGTTAGTGGATAGGTCAGTGATCAGGATCACTCTGTCAATCTAACTAATATATTTATTTTTTTGAGATAAGATCCATCATGAAAATAAAGAATGTTTTAATACCTTATCCATTCTAGATTTAAAGCATTACCTTAATGTGTAATATCATCTCAGCTTTACACTAATTAGTTTTTAACGCGTACCCATGACGCAGAAGATCATTAATTCGTTCCACTACCCGCCTCCTGCTGCCGCCAGACCTTCGGGGAAGCTCTCCAACACCGCACATATTACGATACTTGGAAACGTTGGATACACTTCTGACTACATAAATATTAATAACTTTATGTCAAAGGAACATGGTTGATAATTCAGTGTGTTTTGGAGGTTGCGTGCCTGAGGCGGCTGATTAATGGTCGTCAGCGTCCGGAGGCGTGGAGGCACTCCTTCCTTCCAGTGTCACGGAGCTGCTGCGGAAGATGGGGGCTCCATTCAGTATTACGAACGAACCGGACACTGAATGATGCGTTTGAGAGATGACGGAAATACATCAATAATAAATGTATGAGAATTACGTGTTATTTGTTTATAAAGTTCGTAAGGTGCTTATTACTGCTTATGTTCCTATTTTATAAGATTATTTGTCGCAGTTGCATTTTTTTCAATTCGTGGCCATTGATTTATAAAAGTACAGCACTTGTGTAGGAAAATGAACCGAGCCATAGACCGAGCTCACTCGACACTAATCAACAGTATCCGTTCGTTTCGTATCGCTTGATGCTGCGATTTGGTTTCATAATGGATTCCTCTCTTTAAAAAAGTATTGGTGATAAGATAACACTGATGTCTCTATAAGATCTGTCGGGGCGAGCGGAGCACAGCTAGTGTGGAATAATGCAGTGTGCCATCACATGCAGCATGCACGAGTACAGGCAGGGTCAAAGAAACACCTAGATTTAATCTGTAAGTAAATACATCGAGATGTTTTTTCAAAGTAATATTTCGTTATATAAAATGTTCATCCAATTTTTATGTTTATTGTTAGACAAAAAATATCAGTAGTTAAGCCTGCTACGGCCTAGATCCAAGAACCGCTCGGGAGCTAGATCAATTGGATTCCAATATAAGCCACGCCACAGAATAGATTATTAGTTACCACGCCGCGCCGCCGCCGCGCCCGTGGGCTTCAGTGGGGCGGAACGCCTACAAACATACATTTGACGGATTTACGAGAAATACGATACAGTTATGATTCATTGGAAATTCGTGTAGGTTTCAGATACGTTAGAATCGTTTCAGATACGTTAGATTTTTTTTTTGTGTAAAACACTTTAATGCAACAATAAATGTTACAGCTGTTTTTTGCAACGAAGTACCTATTACTATTTTTTTATTATTTCATGGGAACAACATCAATTGTTGAACTCAAAATCCAAACTCTATTGTCACGATGAAAGAGGGTAAAAAAATTGCTAACATAAAAGCGACCAGTGAAATGTAGCCGAATATAATTCGAAACCGGATATTGTTTGTCCTGTAAACCGTGTCCCATCCCTAGCAGGGAGGATCGCATGACGTGTCTTCGATAGATTGAATCATAGTTTCTTTGAAGAGGGGAATTAGTTCACGCAGAGGGAGAACATACGGCTGCTGAGTCCATTGTAGTCGCATAAAATATCTTTGTGCCGTTTGTTAACCCAATATCAAAATCAATGTATGAAAATTTTGTGTCCAAATATTCCGCCAGCCTAGAATTTTACATCTGTCGTTGTCGTTCCCCAGAATAAATAATAAATGAGTAGTAGGTACCTACGTAAGCCATGCCGTGCGCGCCGTTTGATAAAATAACACGTTCTGAGATAACGAGCGCTGATATTTTTTGTTGGAATGCCGCATTCGGTGCAGCCTCACGCAACACGACGCGGCCTGCGACTATGTTGCCAGTCTGTTTGACTCGGACTTCGTAAATGGCAGTTGAAAAATACTGTTGTAATAATTTGAACAATTATGAAAGTGTTTCAAAAGTAGGTAATACACCGATCTAGAAGACCCTACACGCAAATTCTGCCAAGCCATTAAGTCGCTATTATGTCGTACCTACAAAGTAGAAAATTACTTAATAGCTACCTGTAGCAGCAACGGTCGGCGGAGTTTTCATAATAATATTTGCCCTGTTCGCAGCGCATTTACAACTAGTCCTTACTTTCCTGGTGATCAGTAGAGCGAGACTCTCATTATCCTGTCGCGAAAACGCAAACCACTAAACTGAGCACTTAGACAATAATGACAAACAATACGCACACTTACTATTTCGTTGTAACCTATAATGAAAGCAGACACATCCCCTACAAAACCAATCTAATCCGTGTGAGGTAAGGTTCTAAATTGAGCGTGTGTGTTTTGGACAGTAGCCAGTTACCCCAGTGTGCGGCGGAAACGGCCCAAATTGCCCTTTTTGTCATCGTTCCCTGTATTTTGCCCCACGGAGGGACAGGGTAATTAGGTAGCCTCGGCGTAATGATACGATGCCTATCTGCTCGTGCTACATTATGACCATATTGCGTAAGTATCCAAATTTACTTATTTTTAGTCGTATATTCGACCCACACTTTTTTAATACCTAGAACCTTAGAATAAAATGAATAAATTTATTTTGTTTTAGTCTAAGCCTAGAACGCGATTTTGTTATTGAAGCTTCTTTAGACAGGAACGGGCAAAATGTTCCCGCCCACAGTGACTCCACAATAATGTAGGACTAAGCAGGAGGTAACGACTTAGTTCCAGCTAATAATATACTTAACGATATATGTATAATACTTAAGTAGGTAGCGGACTATCCACAAAACGCCTAAGTATGTCTTCATGTCGTAAGGAATAAGTATGATCAGTATTCATTATATTGATGCCCGTTTAAATTTTCTTTTGAATGACACTTGTTTCGAAGCTTTGAGAAGGTTGGCTCTGCTTATAGCGGTGCACCTACGTGGGTAAAGTTGTTAGGTGTAGTCAATGCTCTTATCTCGGCCCTCGTCCGGCTTGAGAAATAGTATTGTGGTTTTGCGCCGAGTTATAAAATGGTTTTGTGGTTTAGTTCTCTGAGAACGGCGAGACATAATCTTCTGGGGCTTATTTCAGTGGTCGGGCAAGATGGAGGCTTTATGTTGCCTGTCGAAATAACGCTTTGAAATTGAATGAAGCAACGACATTAAAAATGAAAAATTATTTTGTTCAAAACTCTTTCTGGAATACCTAGAAATGCTTTGTAATTTGTAGCGGCGCGCGGCGGCGCGGCGCCGGTACCGGCTCATGGCGACAACGAGTCACAGTGTTACTGGTTGGGAAAAAAAATCCCAACGAGTCACACTGTGACTCGTTTTGGTGTGACTCGTTGGGAACCCCTCGAGCTGGCGACGCGGACGCGACGCGAGGCGACGCGCGATGGACGCGACGATAATGTGACGCACAGAGCACAACACGTGCTCTGTGCGGCATTTTTTATTCAAATCGGCAGAATATAGAAAGAAAGGCAACTGTTTGTCAGCAGAGTCACAGGCAGAGTCAAGATTCACCCAACGGATGTACACTCAAATAAGAATCTACATACAATTTCATACATAAACATAACTGACCTATGAAACTGAGCCGGGTGGCTTTCGACTAGTTTAAATTAAATAACAGTGATTACCTTAGCGCTTGAATAACCGAAATCGGAGTTCCGAATGTAGAGGTAGGTTGCCATTGTTGCCAATAACATGACAGAAAGATCTATGTCTTATGAATGTCAAATACAATTTTTTTACGAAAAAATTATAACACAATAAATGAAATGTCAAAGAAAAATAAATTATTATAAAGAATGTCAAAAAATTATTTAAAATAATTGCAATGTCAAAAAATCAATACCTATAAGGGGTTCCCAACCAGTCACACCAAAACGAGTCACATTAAAATAACTACAATAGTAGGTACTTATAATCAGTCAAGTATTATTAAGTACAGTCTAAATACAATTCACGTAAAGATACTTTATCACAGATGAGTAGGTACGCGAGTACCAACGTACAAACATCCGGACTCTCGCGAGGTCTACTGTTCGCAGAACTACTATATAGTTTTAAATAAGTGATATTCATTGTGTAAGTATGTGTAAGTACGAGTATGTGTATCTACATATTCCAATCGAGAACATATCACTTTTTAAAACGCATAGCAAACTAAGTATTAGGTTAGGTACAGTACAGCCATTATAAATGTTTTAATTATTATAAAATATATTTATTTTTTTTACACTGAATCAGTTTACTTAATCACATTTGTAATATCTGATCAAAATATTTAAGTTGTATGGCTTCAGAATAATTTAGTGAGACATTCACTTTCAATTTCCGCAGAGCAATCTGCTGGCGGCCAATTTTAATGTGGGTGTGAGAAAATAAAATGATTACTACTTAAATGCCCAAAACCTTCCTATAGCCTATAGACAAGACTAATAGGTTTGTTGCGAACTTAAATTAAACCTAAAAACTCCCAACGTCCTCATTGACTTCCCCATCCTACGTCCTCATAGAATAAATGAATAAATTGGCAAGACTGGTTGCTTATTGAAATATTTGCTATAGTTGTAGATGTAAAGAGGCGTAGGCGCCACTTCCGTGACCACTACAGCCGCTGTACTGGTCCGTCTGTCTGTCCTCCGAAGTATCGCGAGCGGGAGGCGGACGGCTTGCCGGTCGCCTGGGAGTACATGGAGCGGCTGAACTTTCTGGAGTTCCTGGCGCAGAGGAAGCAGCCGGCGCCGGCCGCGGTTCAAGAGACCGTGGTCTTCCTGGTGCCCCCGAACGAATACGATTCATTTTCGAATCTAGAGAAAGTAGAGTCTATCGCGAAGAGGCCGCGTGTAGTATCGCCATCGTATCGCAGACAGATTCTAGTAAACGTAGTTGGTTGTGTAGGAGGTGGGTTCCCAACGAGTAACACTGACTCGTAGGGTGTAGGATAACACAACTAAAACTACATTCACACCTACGCGGCCAGTGGCGACGCGCGACGGCGCGCGGCGAGACGGGAGTGTCTCAGCTGCGTTGGACGGACGACGACGCTAACTTTTCACTTCCTCTATATTAAGTTTATGTCGCCTTGCATACCTACGCGAAGATAACACGGGGTGGTATCTTCCAACTTAGTCGCCGGTATGACCGTAATAAGAACAACTAACTAACGTACATACTTTCTTACCCAGCGCCAACAATAACAAAGAACCATAAAACTCATACGTACGCGCTATCTGTACTGAGAAATCTGAAAGTATCATAACATTGTTACGATTTAGAGAATACACTAAAGTTTGTAAGGACCAGAGCTCCAATGGCGGGACCTATCGGCGCAGTACAGAGCAGCGGCGGCGGCGCTACCTACAGTACCTACGACCTACCCACTGCCCATAAACTGGAGTAACGTAGAAAGCCCGTAAATGGCATAAAAACCGTCGGCAGTAAAAGGAAAGGTATCCTAAATTACTTTATTGCTGGCAGTTATTTTAATTTAGAGAGCGGAGTGTGGTGTGCGGGGGCGGCGGCCGCGCTCGAGGACCCTTTGATGTCGCCGACGCATTCACAAGTGCTTGCAAAACCATTTCAAAACGTTATTGCTCGTCTAATAAAAAAAATACCGGTTCAAACATTTTGTCGCTTTATGCTCTACAATAACAGAAAAACATTTCAAACCCTATTTTCAGACACTCATAAGTAATATTACTTTACTACTAAATATACATTATAATATAAAGATTACCCATATACATTTTTATTTCATCTTGAAAAAGAATAACCGGATCATTTCACGTCCGTCTGTTTGTACTTCTTGGCCATTTTGAGAATGAGTCCTTTTAATTTTATGCACAACACAATATGCCATTTTGAGAATTGGTCATTTTACGCATCAACCTTCTAAACCGCGCTATGGATTTTGATGCGATTACCAACAATCAAGTTACATATTTATTTCTGAAGATTTTAGTTTATTTTTTAAAACATTTTCACTTACATTTTCATTTAGAAACGAGTACTAGAATTTATAAAAGTTTATCCTTGAACATTCCTCATAATATATAAAGCGCGTAAAAATTCAATTACATCCCAAGCTGTATTTTCGCTATTTTTATTCATTCACAAGATGAGGGAATACAATAAAAAACAGGACGAGCAAAAAATGAAAGCGTAGTATCTTTTATGTTGCTGAGATCTAAAGTCGTTCTGATTTTTTGAGTCGTTTGCCTATTAATAACAAAGTGTATTGTGTTCCCAAAGAACAATTAATTCTCTTCGGTGACTCACCGTTCTTTTATGTTTTCGAGAAATTCGTCGCGGGACCTCGCTCGCTAGCTCGCTACCCTCCGGCGGCATGTGATGTCGTGACTCGTGTTGTTACACTTGATGTGTTGTTGTTGTCGCTTCGCCTCGCCTTCACTTTTCTGTTGTCAGTCCCATTAGTACCGCCACGTACCGCGCCCTTTGTTCTACGAGATGAAATTGCAAAAATGTTTTTAAACTCACCTAGAATATTGAAATTATTACTTGAGCACATTGTTTAAATGGGTAACTACCTATATAATTCCTACCGCCGACGCATAAGACGGTCACAGATCTCACAAAAAGCAAGTATGCAGACTGGATCGGTGAACCCGAGGCTTATTTTCTACCGCACACCGTATAATTATTTTTTAAATCTAGCGTTAATCTTCTCTCCCTGCTCTACCGTAGATTAGAGCATAGTATCTACGAGCTCCACCGTGAGAGAGCAGCTCTTGGGAAAAAGAATATTAATTCTGAATTAAGCCCGGATTTAATGAACTCGTCCGCAGGTAAATTTGCCGTCCAATTTTGTTGAGTCAGCTGAAATTGGTCTCTATCAAAAGTAATAAAGCCAATAGATGGTGCATGCTGAAAATGTGCGCAGCCTCCCCGACCACGAGACTAGGTCATTATTGTGCTTCAATATTCAACAGCCTTCCTTTGAGCATGCCTTGTGTTGTGTGGGAGGCACATTTCTCTCTTATTCGAATGAGATAGAAGCTTGCCTCGTGAGGCACGCTCGGAGTCAGGGTATTAAACCGGCTATTCATGTAAAACCGTCTATAATATAACAAGCGATCAACCGTAATTTATGCTATTTTTGCGTAATAATTCCGTAAGAAGGGAATAAGTACAAGCTATCTACCGGTTATATAGTCTGTGGTTTCTATCTTATTAAAAGTATTAATGATCGCATTTTTCTTCAGCTAAAGTATATAAGTAGGTACCTATTTTAAAATAGAACAATGATAGACTTGACACGTCCGCTCTCCGCTCGCTGCTCAACGAGATAGACGGTAGAGAATGAGAGATTGCTATTATCTACTATATCTACTCAAGATACATAACAATCTACCTCAGAGGGTGATTGAGGTTAAAGTAATACAAAAACTAATTGGGTAATTATGGTTCCAAATATCGTCGATGATTAACATAACATTTGTAATAGATTAAAAAAACCAATTACTAATTCACCCTACCGTTGTACGAGTATGTAGTTCTTATCTTTTGAAATACTCAACACTAAAGAAAAAACTCCGTGAAAAGGTCATTGAAGCGAATGATAAAGTGACCCTTTTCTCAACTGTCGCGCTCCCATAACACCGAGTACCGACACACTGTATGGAATATTCTTCTATGTACATATAAGTATGTGTATCTACATGCTACATGTCACATTTCATACAATGTACAGGGTAAGTAAGAAGCAGAAGTAAGCAAGTAAGCATACACCATTGTTACATACATACACAATTGTAAGCATACAGCTTACAATTTCATATTGCTTTGATACTTTTTCATAATAAGAAAAATCCTATTGTGAAAGAAGCGCTACTGCTGTCTAGGATGTTTACTGTGACAGGGTGTCATAGTGAAACTTTTATGGACAGCGTGTTATAAAATAATTTGATACCTCGAGCTCTATCGTAGCTGATAGGATCATTTATACTTTTATTTTGAGAGTGTTATTGGATCGGAAAACATCGCACATGGCAGCCTGGGGCGGTGCGCGGCGCGGTGGAGCTCCGTGCTTTGTTCTGCTGTGTTTTTTTAGTTGAGGGGTAAAAAGCAGTTTTATAAAAAAGATTGCTCACGCCAATTAATACTGCGATTTGGGCCGTTAGACCGTAACTCTACTATTAACTGGTGTTAAAAGATTAATGAACATTGCAAAATGGATTGTTCAAATTTATGATCCTTTAAAATCTTACCTTTCAAAGTAATATTTAAAAGTTTAAAATCGAGGTCTTTTTGGATTTTAAAATTAATATTTAACGCGTTTTTGCAAACTAATAATACATACTAGGCCAGCTATTAATAGAATTCGTGGTAATAAAGCTTTTTTTTTCTTCGCATTCGACTACAAAGCAAACAAAATAGTAAAAGCACTTCAAAATTATAGCATTAAAAGCTCCGGGGGATGCGATCCGTGCGTGAGAGCGCTTAAAATTAAAACCGGTGCTCGATAGTAACTGTGATTCAATCTGTGGCCCGACTCAATAATAACTACTGTTCATTCTGTGGGGCACAATGGTGCTTCGATAGCGGCGATGTAATTAAAAACCTCGTTGAAATCGGCCATTGTCGGAACGGGCCATTATAGGAAATGCCCCTAAAAAATAACAAAGCAGTTAGACGCGGTCCGACACGACTCCGGCTTTGTACGGCGAACCGGGCCCTACTAACTGCTGCAGCAGCTAGGACTGTATCGATTCAGCTCGTTTTCCTATTACGGGCTGTCAGTAGCAGCTGACGGCGGCGACTGCTCGCTAAGCTGTGCCCTGTTATTAAACTAACTATATCGTATCCCTGTGATTGCCCGCTCATTATGTACGGTGCCTAGCGTGTAATGACGTCACGCCGGCCATAATAGAAAACCATCGCCGGTGCCTACAATACAGAGTCCGCCCCGACGACGACTCCCGGAGGTATTTTTCCGCAATAAAAAGTTTTCGAAACTCCGTCCTCGGGCCTATTACTTTAGTTAAGTACTTTTTGCTTCGTCAAGATCATTTAATTTGTTTTAACTTGTAAAGGTAACAAAACGGGACATTCAGAAACATAAAGAGCTATGTTTGCAGCGTGAGATAAAAGTTTGTGTAAGAAAGTAAGAACTTTCGCACTTCGTCTAAACAAATTATGATTAATTATTACTGCGAAAATAGAATACGTGTACCTTGAATAACCTAAAGGTAGCTATGAATATTCTAGGAAAATGTAGAATTATACTCATTCGAGTATAAAAAAACGGAGCCTACTTAACTAAGATAAATAAATGTCTGCATCTTCTTTAGATGAAAGGTTTAACGTCGATCATTACGTAATATCTGATCTGAGATCTACAAATGAGTTCCGTGGTCCATGAGTTTTGATATCGGTTTACTCAGCTTCATTACCACAAGGTGTCGGGATACCAGTCCCTCGCTCGGGCCCGGCTCACGTCGTCGCCGGTCCCACGCGTCCACAGTCCGCCGCGAGGTGGCTCTCCGATCGATCCGATCACAAAGTTTTCCCATCGTAGTTGACTTGAAATAGCTCGAGGGAGTTTTCTTATTAACTTTAGTTTTTCAGGATAATTTAATAAAAGCTATACTTTTACTCAGAGTTTCGGAGCGTTGCGCTCAAGACTGAACTTTTGACGTGCAAAAGATAACTTTCCTGTTTGAAACCATACTTCGTGTCAGGCCTGGCATGATACTAGTATATCAAGTTCAATCCCTGACGATACAGGCGTTGACTTACGCATGCACAGCATACGACATCGCGCTCTCGTTTTGCCCTTTATTTACTCAGTACTTTACCACACCACTGCTTGGCGGTTAATTAACAAGCATAGGTCTGCTTCGTACTCGGTACCTACTCGTCTAGATAGACCCCGCAACATAGTCCTCTCGGACACTAAGCCCAGGCGCCCCGAGTCCCGCTCACCCCGGGCACTGCTTATTATGTCTATTTAATGCCGGCGTAGTTTCCTTTACCTAAGCCTGGTATCATATTTTATGATTCGTAGCAGGTATTCGTATTTTCAAGATAATATCAGCTTAATGAGCGACCCTCGTCACGGCGACTAGCGCGCGCCCGCGGCGACGCCCGCTAATCTCCTCGCTCCGAGTATTATGGGGCGTTTGATTTCTAATTAATGACGACGTTATTGCTTTTTTCTAATTGGAAATAATTGCGAATTGTGCCCGAGGCCGTATAAAAGCTTTAATCAATACTTATAAGCCGTTAAGCTCGGGACTGGGGCTGGGTAAGCTTTAGCCTGATGAAAATTGCTAAAATTAATTACTTTGGAATGGCAGGTACCTATCGAATAAAACATATTCGATAAACATTTACAAAGTACTTAACTACAGTGGTCCCTTATTTAATTTGCTTGCATATTCTCCTTAAAATCTTCGTAATAATTTCTGTAGGCGGGACCTACCTACCTATAACCTATACATATACTCAGCGGTAGGTTGCTCAACGGTTGATTTTGATGATGATAATTCACCATTAATAATGTTAATCGTGACTGCTTAGGCAGACTTAGTATGCTTACTAAGTTATGCTCTTAATTACACCTAGTTCACCAAGCACTTACTTGCCTGCATTTCAGTAACACATTTTCATTAGGTGTCGTGATTGTGTACATATCTTTACAATTGTATAATGGTGATTCGCGTGCACATTTAGAAATTAGAACAACTATTTGAAATAATTCAATGCTTTATAATCAAATAAAAAAGTTGAAAAAAGTATAATACAATAAAAAAGAACGAATTTCCAAGCTCCCTCGTCATTGTCTCCATATTGCTGCAATAATAAAAATATTAGATCCAGCGAAGCGTTCAGCCAAACAGCCGCCGAACGAAATGAAACATCGAGCGATGCACCGCGTGCACTCCGGACGCGGGCAGGGGCGGGGGCAGGCCGGCCGAGGGGCAATATTTTACAATTATCTCTCAAAGTACTGCTTCTTTATTTATTTTAATCGCCAAAGAGACTAATAAGGTACTGCCTAGTAGTTTACCACTTTTTTTTTGTTTAAAACAAACCGATTGGCCCTCCCTGAGCGAAATCCTGGATCCGCGTCTGTGTGTGGGTAGCCCAGGGTAGCGTAGGGCGGGGAGTGAACTGAATAAGCCTGCGTCACCTGCACTAAATCGAATAAAGTGCACGTTTCCATGTATCGCACAAAAAACGGACCAAATCCGAGTTGAATGTGCTTAATTTATCAGTTGTGGATGAATGGACGTCGACAAAGCCCTCGTCGCAGGTTCGGTAGTAGTCTGTACGTCCCGCGGTGCCGCGTTGTGCTGGTTGACGTATGGTGTACAGCGAAGAGCAAATGTAAAAGTAAAGTTTGCAGGCGCATAAAAGAGTAAAGTCCTTTCATGTAAGATTGACGTGAAAGAGGCTCGGCGCCGATAGGAGGTCGCTTTGAACCGCCCGGCCCGGCCCGGCTCGGCGGTCGTCGGGTGGAATGAGATCCGCTCGCTGCCACGAGGTATTTTAAAATGAAAAATATATTTTTCTTCTATAAAGTTAACTGCAGGCAGAGTGACAGGGTCAGACAATACAATACACAACATCATACTATTATACCGATAGCAAAACAACTTTGTCAGTTTGCCTTTTCATGAGTTCTTGAAATATGTCAAGAAAGTATCGAGAGGCGTGAAAAAATGGGAATAAAAATTTAAGTTTGTTGGTAAAAAAAGTCTGCGAAGCGAGTTGCTGAAGACAATGACACTAATAATACAGGGTTATCTTTAGTTTGGCAAAAATCTGTCGCAAGCTTCTTACAATTAAAAAAACCTAACCCTGCCAAACTGTTAGGATTAATTATTTATATTAATATATAGGTAAATCAAAAGATACCCAAATATAATAATTGTAGTTTAGCTAAATACATATTATTGCCATCACTACGGATCACGGAACATAAAATAAGGATTTAACTTCTCGAACTGAAAAACAATGCGAAGTTCGCTTTTTACTGCCTCTTTCTTTTCATTATAATAGGCATGACTTCAGCGACTCGCCTGAAGCCGAGTCACAACAAGCCTGCTCAGATCGAAGATACGCAGTAAGTATATAAAAGTATAGGTAATTCGTCCAACAATAATTTCTTTTGTCTGTTAAAACAAAGCACCAATAAAGGAGTACACAATGATTTTAGGGGAACGAGACAAGACAGCGGCGCACAATGCGGTGTTTTTGTTTAGTAACACAATTCGAGTGATCGACGGAACAATGGCCGCTAGGTATTGTGTTAGGTATTGTGCTAATGACCTTTCTTATCGCCGATTAGGGCCGTCTCGACAAACGGCTTGTTTTACTGCGGCTTCGCTTTTAATGGGACACACAAATTAACCAGACAAAATGTTGTTCGATCTTGTTATTCTCGCTGAAATATTGTAGGTACATTCTGTGTTATTGCCGACTGATCTAGAAAAGGTTATTTTATTTCAAACCCTATGCAAGCCAGACGTGTGCGTCATCTTATTCCATTATACTGCTATTTCTTCTGCAACACGATAGTAGATGTGTAAATCAGTTGAGTATCTAGATGACTCCGTACTCTCCATCTCTCTTTATAATATATGTTCTTACTTATTACTATGCGTTTCTACCGAAAACTTATCTTTGTTTATAAGTTCCTAATAGGTTAAATTGATCAAAAACCTGTCGCAGCCAAACTGATCATAACAAACCAATCCCAAGAATTGTTGTTTCAAGACTTTTTTTAACAACTCGTCTCCGCTCCCGCTCCCCCCACATAAATAAACGTACATGTTTAATGACGGCTCTAAATGACAATAATTCAACGCGGTTTCAAATGAAAAGTGACGCGGGGTTCTGGGTGAGGCTTAGTAAAAAATACAAAGCATTTTTTTTCTATACAAGCTTTGTTATTTTTTGGGAAACGAATTAAATTTTGTGAAATTTTACGGAACAAAAGTTGATGGTTATAATGCAGAATGAAGCTGCCTACAAGAGGTTTTTGATTACTTAAAACAACCCTGTATTGTATAGTATACGGAGTTGTTATTGAATTTGCTGTAGGTACCGAATTGTATAGAAGCTGTAATAATACATATAAGTTTTATGGCAGCAATAAAGTGTCTCTACTGTACTACTCAGTTATATTAAGCGCTCACAAAGTTTATTGTGCGAGAAGACAATATCTGTTATAGTTCCATCTTCAGACCGTAACTTTGTTTTATAATCTTCTCTATTTATTCTAACCGACCTCTATCTTCGTGATCTACAATCTACTTACTAAATTACTAGTAATACTTACGCTTAAAGTTTATGTTTCCCTCACCATCTGCAGTCATCACAAAACCTATATTTTCGTGACGACCATTTTAAAGATACGAGTATTCGTCTCGACGCCGACGCCGCGCCGCCGCGGCGTAGCGCCTCGGGAGCACAGACCGTGTCTAACCCTTCAAGAGCACTTTACTCAGTAACCGAAAAACTTAATTATCAAAGGACCGCTCCATTGTCATGCAAAATACACGACACGACGCGACGCGACAGCCCCACTTCATCCGCGAACTTAACCGGGGGTCGTCGTTAACCGGCTGTCAAGCTCTGATCGATCGGGACCATTGTTAACCGGCTGTCAAATAAATAATTCTCTTTATGAAGTAGGTGGGGCCACACTTAGCTACTAATTATTCCTTAGCTTGTGGTGAGGCCGTTCTTTGTACATTGACCTTCTACGGCTCTGAATATAGCAATGGCTTCTACTTATACGGTCAGTCACGTTTGCTATTTCAATTTTGACCAAAAGAACTTAACTTTGTTTATACATCCGTCATTATACGTAACTTGGCATTTTTGAGTAGGAAGACAACATGGCTTATTAAAAACTTAAATTGAATCAGTACAATCATCGGAGCACGCATATTGACTTATCTAGTAGGTAATTATTTTTCCTATAGAAATAGACTGTGCTGTATCATCATATTTTATCAGAAGAAAAGTTCTTATAAAATATCATGATTATCTAGAAAGTGAAACCCATGTTAATATTTTATCTTGTATGTCTTTTATTTGTATAATTGTAGTTTCTTTATCGTATGATTCCTCCAAAATCCTACCTATCACTTACCATTACCATCCGTCAATTGAAATTATTGTCTCATCATTGACTTTGAAATGAAACCCAAGTTGTTTCTTTTCCCCACTTCAGCATTGAGGCAGCGGTCCCGGCGGCGGCGACCGCCCGTCACTGTCGATGATAATCAGCCGGTCAGACTAACCGTCAGCTGCGTGGTCTACGCGGCCAGTCTAACTAGATCCGGCCCTGATTCTCGAGAACCGCGTACACTCAGTATGGTCATGTTAAAATAAGTACGTATATCGAAATAGGGGTGACATGAAGCAACTTTTGAAATTTACAACTGCTACGAATAACATAATGTATAATAACTAAATGTGTTAAAATACTTCAGAGATGCTAGTTAGCTTACTTGATATTGAAATCTTAGAATGATGATGAAGTCTTAATAAGATATTTATTGGCTTTAGATTTAGATTCTTTACCTAGTTTAAATGAACATTTAAATCGAAAATCGTTGTATTTAAAATTTTCATCCTGCTTGTCATATAGCGTGGTATAAAAGTAAACCCTCATCAAAACCATTTAGCCCTGAGACTTACTCGTACGTAAGTAGCGGGTTGTTCTATGCCAAGCGTGTCCTCTGTCCTCTACCTACATCAGTAATATTTAGGTCCGCCAGTATCCGTTAGCAGTATACCAGCTGTCACCCGCCGCCGCCGCCGCCGCCGGAGCGCTGGCCCGATGACTCGCCGAGCAGACTTCACGTGTTTGCGTGGGAAACTACATCGCGCCGGTAGTGTGCAGATGGACGGCCTGATAGCGAGGGAATGCGCAATACCACTCAGCTTGAAACTGACAATGTTTTTGCATTCGTAATACTTACAGAACACTTTTGTTATTTTATCTTTTTTAATCTATTTTTGGATTGGGTATTTTGTGTTTTAGATGACAGTCCCCTAAAATGAAAGAAAACTAGTTAAAATAACCGACCGGTGATCATTTGACTGGACTCACACAGTTGAACAGATCTCGTGTTGCGTCACACTTTTGTTATATGAATGTCGAAGTAGGGAGGGTGTCTAAACACCTCTTCAGAATCGAATGGCATCAATAGTGTTGCAGGCATCCATGGCCGAAGGTTTTATTACCATCAGCAAACATTCATTCACATTCAATAAAGTAACTCACTAGAGGTATTTACATATTCCTATTACCACGATCCTTTTCACAGCTAACAACTAAACTCATATTGATGTACATTTAGTTGAATAGAAACAACGAACAAAGGACACTTTCAACCACAGAAAATTGTTAGAAAGCCTCAAAATTGCGAGTAAATCCACAGGGATTAGCCAGTTATTATGTAGCTTGGCAATCATGAGGTAAGTACTGCGATGTAACAAAGGTACTTCTTACTTTATTGAAATCGTGCACTTACGAGTAGTTGGTAAACACAATCTTAGGTAGGTACGACATACATATTTGAATACTGGCGTGTACGAAAATGAATGATATTAAAATCATTTATCTTATTATTGTAAAGAATATGCAAATAGCATTTACAAATAACGTACAATACTAGAAACTTGTTTATGAAATATACAAGATAAATAACTACCTACATAATTATAATGGTAGCGAATATTTAAAGGATGCTGGGAATAAGCTCTGCAACAAATAGCGTAACAATATATTTTAGCATTAATTTCAATATGCGAAGGTTTTAACCAACACAATGCAGAAAGGATTAAGGAAGGGGCAAGTTGGGATCAATTAAAATAAACTCAAACTGAAAACCGCCCCTTTGTTGCATTTATTATTCAGATTTGAGGCGAGGAACAATTTTAAGAAGCGTTATTTGTATTCATTACAAAATGCAAATTCGAAGTCACGTTAGGATACTTACTATAGGTAGGTATACCTACAGGTTTAAACGATTCTAAAGATCACTTTTGTCGTGGTATTTAAATTTTTATATTTGCATTAGATGTGAGTAAACGAGTATTAGCATGACAAAAAAATCTCATTTCAAACTGCTGAAGATTTTAATGGGCATTTCAAAGGAGAGTGTGCGGACTCATCTTGCATTGTCGAACTAATAAAATGTGATCAGACCACGTTCGTTTTCATAGAAAGATTTAGCTAACAAGAAGCGCCTTCCTATCTCAGATCTGTGAGAGCCCGCGAGCCAGCCAGCATGTGCTGCGCCTGCATGTGCCGTCCAGCGTTAATTACATCAATAACGATCCGACGCGACGTCTGCAGGACGGCGCGTTTATTTTCTTAACTCTGCCAGATGTGTAGGGATCATAACCAACTGATTAAACTTTGGAATTATGATTGTGTTCGTTGTATCTGGAACTCGGAGCAACGTTTATGTTAAATTATTATCAGAATAATAATATGCCATCATCTCAGCGTATAAATGATCACATAAATGATCATATATTTTCAATAAAGAGTTTATCTATCTATCTATTTGGTTGATAATTTTGTTAGTTTCCGCACGAACCAAACAAAAGCATCGCAGTTTACCTCACCTACATAGAAATGATGATGTGGAGTCTAGCGTAACATTGTTCCAACAAACAACGATCGTAAATTCAATAGGAATAAACATAGAACGCAAATGAGAACGTTTACTTGGACGACTGTATCGCGGAGGTACGCGCTCGCAATTTATGCCGCTATTTCCCTCCTCGCCGGTCGCGCCCGCCGGGCCGGCAGCAGGCGACGGGCAGGCGGCAGGCAGGCCCGCGCGGCGGCAGGCAGGTACACGGGTATCGCTTAATAGTTTATTTTTCCATTCCGTCCACAGCAGCAGCGGCGCGTTCATAAACTTTGCAATACCGATATCGAGCGACCTACTTACACACCGTTTTGGCGACGAGAAGGAACGACAGCTGCATTCAAAATCGTTTCCTTTCATATCCCGCGCGGCACCATGCTCGGCCACATTATTTATTATCTTATTATTCGAAAAAACTCTCGACAATTTCACATAAAATCTGAGCGCAATCACATATTCATCTCTCTATTGGCGTGGCACAAAAAAAGCAGTAATTTTAATGGCTCCCCGAAGGCTGCGAACAAAAGGACACCCCAATCCGAGGCCGGCTCTGGATTGCTTGTTTTTTGTCCGACGTCGGAGCGAGCGCCGTACAATGGCTCATTACGGTGCCGCGACACTTCACTACGTCTAAACAACTTTACGACTTTTCTTTTACGATTCGCAATTAAAATGTTGAACGACTCAACTCTGAACCTCCCCCCCTCCTCCCTCCTCCTGAACCGCGAACGCATAAAATTGTTTTCGAAGATGACGGCCGTCGGGCGGCGCTCCCGGCGTGCTTGTTTTTTGCCCGCGTGCGACTCGCGGCTGTATCCATTATAATTCTGAGTCAGTCAATTTCCGAATTCGTCAGCGGAATTAGCATACTAGACCGATAGAGCGGCATTACCATTTCTTGGGAACAGTGAATGCGATTTATGTACATCGCGGGATTATTCCGATTCGGTTGGCATTCGAGCCGGTATCGCCTTACATCGGCAATCAAACGAGCTTCGTGTCCGCTCGCCCTTTTATGGGCTTTGTAAGCTCTCGTTTCACAGAATTTACCTCTTTCTTATTATAATTTACTGCTTCTGCTTCGGGAACCCTAATTCATTTTCCATAAACTCGGTTCGTCGGAATAAGCAAGCGGTCTGTATTCATCGCATCAGATAAACCGGCGAATCTATCGATTGGGGATCAAGTCGAAATATTTGAAACAACAGCAGAGCGGACCCCGCGGCGCTCGTCTAGACCACAAATTAATGTCCGCTGCAAACACTCCACTCGATACATGTTCTAACTAAATAGGGGAGGATAGCTCCGACGCAGACACAAAGGGGCTTAACGAGGCACCGTGCCCATGTTCGTTTTTAGCATCCTTTTTGTGAAAAACACTGTGTTTGCCTGTTGGAACACGAGCTCCCCCTAGATGCCTACATGCTTTGATGTCAGAGCTGTCCGGAGCACGGCACGGCGTCGCCTAGCGACTGTGAGCCGGGCCGCGTCGGCCTGACAGCGTTGTATGTATGTATTTGAAAGGAATGACGTGGTAGCGCTTGGATGTCTCAGGTTCCAACATGCCCCGAACGTGTAATGCAAGAGAACCAGCTCCTAGCAAACTGAACAAAGGGCTCTTGACTTGCTCATGCCGAGCATGTATGCCCACGTTCGCGCAAGACGAATCGCTTTATTCTCAAACAAGTTTACTCCGAGCTCCGGAGAATAGAGTGTTTTGCAAGGGTTAAATATCTTGGACCCTCGGAGAAACACTCGGATCTTAAATATGTATTCCCACGACCACGAAGTAAAGAGCGTCGGTCGTCCCCGTACGTTCGGCTCGGTGTTGTTCTCATAGCTTAGAGCCATCTGTGTCGTGTGTGTTTAGTCATGCAGAACAAACAGCATAATATTTTGTGAAACATCGATCGTGGCGCGTCCTCCGCGTGTCGCCTCGCTCCCGGAGTCACGCTCGTCACGTTTCATAAGCGCTAACATAATAACATTCACAAAGAATCGATAGAATACGTCTAGACGAGGCATTTTCGTTTATTTCACGAATATTTTTTGCGACGAGGATAAGATGCGATCGAGCGCATACTTTGTGCGAAAACTTAAATTACAGTTTTTATATTTTGTCAAATAGTTTGAAAGGAGCCGGGGCCGGTGCTCGCGGATCGTATTTACTTTTCATTCTGCGAATCGATATTTCATTTCTTTTGTGGGTCTCTGCGGAGCGGTCGGTCTAGGGCAGGCTCTCGAGTCGCTTTTACGAGGTGAAATATTGCCATTGTACGGAGCTATTGTAGTTATAGACAAAGGCGGCGGCTCCGCGGGGAGTCGGCGTTCTCTCATATCGCTGCTATCGAGATGTGAGATAGCTCCTCGATGACTCGATGCTCTCTGTAATTGCCAATACTGCGGGTAGCACGTACTGCGCTCCACGACCACGACCTCTTTCTCTTTACCGACCACTATTTCAACTTATCTTTACATGAGAGATATCCAACGAACAACGAATACCTAAATCAAAGTAAGGACAGTAACTATCGCATTGGAATAATAATACATAATGTAAAATAAATGTATCGTGCGGTTCAGTAACCTGTTTTTGTATTTTAAACTGACGCTTTAATGCTACATGTAGAATTGTAGATATTGTAATAAATTACGGGGGTAATTTACATTATTTAAATGCTTTCATACAATGTTGTTTCCCTTGTTGAGGTGAGTACCTACGGGCAGAGCAGTAAAGTCACAGATTAAATTATAGTTACTAGCTACCTCATAAACTTGGCTTCTGAAATCACTGCATATTCCTACTATGTATGACGTCTGTCATATCCACCCTGCCTACACGAGCATGCTCTTTGTTATCGGATCTACTTTCGTTAATGGTGCACAGCAAATCACTAAATCAGGAAGCATTCATAAGTAGAACAAAATTGTTATCTTATCCTCATTCATTTAATAAATGAGTCCAGATCCTAATCTGGAAATTATAAAAATAAATCAATTTAAAAATATTCTGAAACATTTTTAAAGATGTGAGTGCCCTCTTCTACTATCTGTATATTGATCTTATAAGTCGAATAAAACGTATTTTCTCTTGCGGTTCCCGAAAAATCTTCTATATACAAAGGGAAACTCTACTACTCACCACCACTGACTGCGCTACCTCTACTTACTCAGGCATTTTCTTTTGTGCAGTGCGTTCTGTGCATTCATACTTGGAAATTAACTGAAAGTGCGCAATAAGCAGCTGTACTGTTACTTCCTTAGTTATTTGTAGGTATTATAAACTACAGGCACGTCTCAGACTAATGTAAACTAAACAAGTTTATAAGTGTGGGGTGTACTTAGACGAAAACACAGCTGATATACATAGGTATACCAGCCGTGTTTTCGTGTTCGTGTATTTCTATAAATAGGTACTCATTATACCGAACAACTTTTACTGAGGGACCAACCCTGATATCTGCAAACTGTGAACTGTTCCATATATGCAAAGAAAAATGAAACGAAAATATTTTATTCCGGAATACTACATCCGTATAAACCAAATTTAAATGCACTCCGATTTGATGCCTTAATAAAAGTTGTTCAGAATTATTAGTAGATACTTAAACGTGTTTTCGCCTGAGTACAGCACCCTGAAAACACTTACTCACCTATGCAAATTGTACTCAGTGGGTCACGTGGGTGCGCAAACTACTTTTTTTCTCTGTTTAGTAAAAAACTTATGAAGCAACAGTTTGAGTGAAAGCGAATAATGAAATAGGGGATCGAATGGCGTCAACAAATAACCGGTAGGTGATAACTAAAGTAGTTACGCATGTAATTGTTTAATTATTGTTATTTCTTATTAATGTGATGGTTATTGGTCGTTATTTTCATATTTGCGTCAGTTGTAACTGTAAGTAAGGCAGTGGGTTAACTGTTTCGAGTGCTGTGAGTCTGTGAGCGATGACGCAGATAAAGCAGCCATTAACTGAGTCTGCTGCATTCTTCAAGTCGCTCGTACTTCCTAGCTAAGTCTGCTTCTCTAATTGTATTCCCGGTGAATTACTTACACTTAAGCTAAGAGTACTTATAGTTATAGTCATTTTTAAACATCTCTGACACTTCTCACCGCTGCGCTGGGTAAAGGTCTGTAGTCTGTAGCTCCATCTAATGCACTTTAGATCAAATCGCTGTTTATCATCTTCGAGTCTTCGACCACACCGTTACTGTCACTAACGTCAGGACGTAAGCTATTGACTACAGGGTTACAAGGAAGGTATGCTAAGCCGAATCGAGCTCATAGTAGGTACTTAACATTTGAACATACTATGACATCAACCCTGAATTTTCAAAAAAAACTGCGAAAGCTGTTCCATGAAAAATTATCAGTTAGTCTCGATAAATTGTATGGAATAATTTATTTCGCGATTTCAGGGTTGGTTCCATACTAAAAGTTTTTCATAATAAGTATTTCGAGTCTTTTCAGCTTAGCATACCCTTTCCTTATAACCCTGTACAAGCTTGTCAACTATTTAAGCGTTAATTTTTACCTTAATTGAAATAACCTTTACATTATATGGATACGAAAGTAAACCTTGCACCTTTACAACTACCTCCTTCCGGTGCGAGTCGGCGACACTGAACTTCATGTAAATACGAGTACCTCTCTGCACCAACACCGATACTAAACAATCTATTGTCATTTTATATTATGTAAATGTGTGTATGTATGGATAGGTTAAGTAGGCATACCCTGTCAAAGATTTAAGTAAAACTTTCTAGAAAATATCAATACTTACTACTATCATACTTGGATTTCTATACCTACATAATTACGATACAAATGTTACAATAATGCATGCCAATGTTTTGTAGTTGAGGAGCAATGAAAAGGTTGGATTTATTGGCGGGTGAAACCGCCGGGATCAGCTAGTTAGCGGGGTTAGCTACTTTAGCTAGTTGTGTTGTTGTTCTTTTACTTTTAAACCTTCCCTGAACTTCCACAAATATTTCAAGATCAAAATTAGCGAAATCGGTCCAACCATTCTCGAGTTACTCGTATAGCCAGAAAAACGAACAGCGATTCATTTTTATATAAAAGAAAGATGTAGTAAAATAAAACGTAATACGAATAGATGGTTCTCTCCTTACGTATTAAGGAATTTCGTGCCTTGTGTTGTTATACCGATCCCAAGCGGTAATTCAAAGTCGTAACTGTTTCTTTTTGGAACACCGAAAAACCTGTATTGTATATAATAGTATAATACCTAGCACAAATTTTGACGTAAATTACGTCGCGAGTACTCGATATAAAAATGTATGAACAAAACAGTTTCCATTTACGCTGTCCCATTATGCATACCTATATGGTAGTCATCTATCGAATACTCGCTATCATACTTTACGTCAAAGTTTATGCTAGGTATAGGTACAGCATGCTATCGTCACGTTAATCACGTGATAGTAGATGCTGCCACGTATGCGGACAACGCAACCTTTGGAGACGCGCGCTGTAGCGGACGCACTCCGGTGCGTGGCCTGGAGCCAAGACCAACGTTCGAGGTGCGAGGGATTACCTGCTCTACTCTGACTGCTCTCACTCACCGTGAGTGACAGAGATAGTCGATTTCTATTCGACTATGCTCGCCCCGCGGCTGTACCTGCGATATGCCTGTCACCCTGGGATGCAGCATTTCTGGGGTTAAAAAGTATCACCTTACATCAAGATAAGTTTACCAAACGAAGTGAACTGACAGTCTCAGCAGATCGATGGGCGTTGGTGTGTACTTAGATATATGTTATTTTTTACAAGCTTTAATTACAATTATTGCTTACAGAATAGAAGAAGAATTTAAAAAGTAATTAACTACAACAAAACGAAGATCGTCAGCAGATTTTGCGATCCTGTTTTCGGAAGGAAAAATTCTTTGAACACATGATTCAGATATCTTTACATTAGCTACGATCAAATTTAAAAAAACTCAAAGTTTATGTTATGGGGACCACCCGGACCACCAAAATATGTACAAACAGAACATTTCTTGTTCCTTGCCTACAAACCACCTGATTAAACTTTTTAAAGGGTGTCGCGTATTAATTAGACACATTAACAACCCGCAAACCGTGGAATGAGCTCTAGTATCTCACTAGCGGTATTGCCGAGTTGCTACATATGACCACCACGACAAGTGACAAGAAGAGTGGCCTATAATTATAAGATACTAGCTGCACCCCGCGGTTTCATCCGCGTTTTCCGGGATATAAGTAGCCTATGTGTTAATGATGATGATGAACTTGTTAGCCGCGTCGATGTTGAGCGGGTCCCCCGGGCGCCGGCGCCGGCGCCGCCTGTCGCAGCCGAGCAGCCGGGCGGTGTGTCCCGTCTTTATGCGAACTTCCTGCATGTGTGCCCAGAATGCTGTTTACGGAATCGCCCCCGGGGTCTGAACTAAAATTTCGCAGGACCGAAAAAATAAATAAAAATAAGTAGATCCGGAAATGAAGGGGTCAATCTGATCTCGGCAAACCCCACGAGGAATCTAAAACGCCTTTGAAATGAAAACAAGCCATTTCGAACTTTAACTAGGATGCTTTAACGTCGAAGTAGAGTTCTTTATGAAACAAGTAAGTGCTTTCTTGAACTTGTCTTGTGCTCTTGTGTTACATCTACGAGATATCGGAGCACACATTGTGCGTGTCTAAATAATACATTGATCTTGTTCGATGGCTTATAAGAACTTTTTTACAAAACCAAGATTTAAGTAGTTTCTGTTTGTAAAGAGCAGATGGCTTGGTAATGTCGTCCTGCCTGACGTCATGGGAACGGAGGAACGGAGACAAAATAGCAGGTGTCAGTGCAGTTTGTGTTACAATGTCTGACTGCAAACAAAGAGCAACCGAGCGCTTACCGCCGCGCGCCGCGCCGCGCCGTCTCTCAACTTATGGGATTTGAGTCAAGTTTCGCGTTCAACTCAACTGCTATTGTTTGACAGAATTATGAATACGTTATTAACTTATTATACTAATTGTTATTATACGGGCTGACTGGTTAGACACTTGACATATTCTAGGTTATCATAGTACTCATTATTATGAACAACTTTTACTATGGGACCAACCCGAAATTCGCGAAAAAAAAATCAGCTGTTCCATAGAAAAATGTCAATGACACTTGACAAAATGTATGGAACAGCTGATTTTTTTTTCACGAATTTCGAGTTGGTCTCGTAGTAAAAGTTGTTCATAATAATGAGTACTATGATAACCTAGAATATGTCAAGTGTCTAACCAGTCAGCCGGTATAATTTTATAAGTTCATAAATGAATGAAAGCGAATGTTTGTTAGGTACTTCTTCATGCTGAAACGGCCCCACGGATTTGACCGTAATTTGGAATGAAGATAGCTCATAGGCTACTTTTTACCTATTTTATATTACTTTTGGTTTCTTTATCTTTTTTTTGTAGAAAAGCAGGTGCCATGGTAGAGCGCTCCTGTTTATAATTCGGAGTACCGGGGTGTTTCCATACTATGCAATATGTCGGTTGTAATTATGTGAATATTTTTTTTATTATCTTCCTACATTCTGAAATACAAAACAATGTCAGTCAAACATATATAACTCGATTCGACAGTTCCCAAAGCACAATTGCCACACGCATCCCTTTATGAGAAGTGAATGCATAATAGGTACAGCCAGAGTATTATATGTAGGTAGATAATTAGGTATCGCGTATTGCGAGGAAGCGTCCCGCGCACGACTCCGCCCGCGGCGCGGCGTTCGCTGCAACCACCATTACAGAGAACGCCACAAAACTTGACTGCTATTTTAATTTACTTCCCTACAGCTCATGGAAATTGCTTTAATAACAACCTTCACTTATTTTACATTGTAACTTTTTAATTTAATTTTGAGTTCTGAAATGTAGTGGGATTTAAATCAAAGGCATTATTCATTTTCATCTGTGTCAAAACGAATACTTCAATTTCTGAGGTTCATAAAAGATTCATTACTGACACTAACGATGTGTTGGTTTATAATTTATACGTGTGGTTGTGGTATGGTACGTGGAGTTTTGCAACTTACATAGAGTAGCACATCTGAAATGGTTTCAAAATCGAGACATTATCGGCTGGCTCCATGGAGATTGCTTATCTGCGAGAGAAACTAAGCTGAGCGCAAATAGCTCGGCTCCAAATGCTGAGCACGTCCTAAATAAATATAAAGATACGGAGCGACGTCCGTGTGTGTGTGTGGAGCACCCGAGCCGCGGCGCGGCGGGTCACGTCGGGTGTCGTGTGTCAGTGCAGCGCTGCCTATTGATAGCCCTGAGCCTTAGCCTTTGCTTTGGTTCTATTGCCACAGCGCTAGTTTGCTTACGTGAGTTCTCAACTTTCTTAAACTCAACTAAAATTCTTAAAATGTACTTTTCGATCTATTTTAAAACAGAAATCTGAATTAATAACAATCTCTGCTCGTCTTCCACTTCGTCGTTTTTATCGCCTCATGTCGCGTTAAATTGTTAAAGTTCTTTGTAGTCAGCTGATTGACATTCCCATCGAACGCGGCCCCCACCAGCGGCCCCCCTCGGGAGACAGAATGTTTGTGTGCGTGGTGCATTTCTGCGCAGCACTCGCATCGCTAGTGAAGAGCTTTCGCCATTTTTATCGATCTGTCAATGAATAGTACCGTCGGCAGGTCGCTTCTCGCCATCCTCACCCGCAGCGACTCCGCGCCGGCGACGCTCGCTGCGCCTCCTCCCGTCGTTTCCTCCGCCGTCGCCTCGGCTGCACCGAGGAACTTCTCCGTCGCCTCGTAGCTTACAACCGAAGACGAGATCCGAGGCGCGCGCAGCGGGGGGCAGGGCCGGGATGAACGGTTCCTCGGTGGCACCGTAGGGCGGGCGGGGGCAGCGCGGGCGCGGGGCGGCGCGGCGCGGCGCGCAGGCGCGCGGGGCGCAGCAGCCAGTCTCTCGGCCGCCACTGCTCTGCGCGCACGTCCGCGCGCCCGTGCTCGGCTCCCTCGATCAGCTGATCGGCGCGCCCCGCGGCGCACATGCCGTGAGGCCGCGCCCGCCGCCATGACGGGCTACGCCCGCGGCGAGGCCGAATTCGCTGCCGCCGACCGCTTCCGCCGGGATGCGCGGCCTGCCTCGTTGGCCCCCAAGGACTACTCGGTGCCTTTACACGTAGACTGCAGTATCGAATACGAGCTTCCCGACTGTGCCAAGCCGCCGCAGGGCGTCAAGATAGAGCCGCTGCTCATGATCCACCCGTCACACTTCCGGAGGCTCGAGAGCCTGCGGCGCGTGCCGTTCGTCAACAACCTGCCGCGCGGCGACGCGGCGGCCGCGGCGGCGGTGACGCCGGGTGCGCGCGCGCGGCCGCGGCCGGCCCGGCGCTGCTGCCGCGCGGCGCCCGCGCCCGCCGCAGCCGCGCCGCCGCCGCAGCCGCAGCCGGCGCAGCACGCGCGCCCGCGCCCGCCCGAGCCCTGCTACCGGTTCGAGTCGCTGCCGGAGCTGGCGGCGGGCGGCAAGGTGCTGCGCGCGCGCCTCAAGCCGCATCCCTACCTGCCGCCCGAGGCTCTGGACTGTGATATCGCGCGCGCGCTGCCCCCGCCCACCGCGCACTACGCCGACCGCTTCGACAAGCGCGCGCTGCAGCAGCTGCCGATCTACATGTAGCCGGCGCCGATCTCTGTGATGTTTCCTTGTAATTACTTAGTGTGATAAGTGTCTCGCGTCTGTGTCCGGGCTCGGGCTGAACGCGCCCGTGCGCGAACGAACCTAATACCAAATAGTACCTATGTACGTTGATATTGTTTAAACGTTGATTTATGTGTTGTTGTACCGGACGATTGTGTTGTGTTCGCCGTGGACCTGAGCCGTGTCGTGTTATCGTTTCGCGCGCGGCGGCGACCGCGCGCCACGCGCGTGGCACGCGGTCGCCGCGCTGCGCCAGTGTACCCACCAACGAACGTATTTATTCGCAATCGCAGTAACCGAGCGACGCTTCGCGATTTAAATTATTGTACGATCGCCGTATTCGTTGCGTATTTCTGTATAATATATCATATCGATAATTATATGTTCAAAAATTGTATTATAATAAATAATATGTACCTATAGAGTAAAAAAATGAAAGTGAGAAAAATATTACGAATAAAACTAGGCATAGTTATGTTTTCGAATAGGTGATGAGTTCTAGAGCAGCCCCGAGCGGTTATTTAGGATCGTATCTCTACTCTCATTTTGTAAGCGGTTATGTTTGTTAAAATTATATATAAAGAGTCCTCTGATGAATAGTCTGATTAACGAATATTCGGCATGTAAAAGTCTTTATAAAACGCTTACTTAGCATATCATAGTATTATATTGTGTCATAGTCCAATGCCAAAAATATAACTATCTTTTTACAAAAATCCCTAATGCATCGTTTTATTTAATTCCAAGTTGTGACAATCAGTGAGCGTTGCTCGTGCGGTAGTGTATCTATAAGAGCGGTCGTGCAGTAATAACGTAGTGATGTGCCTCGGATCGCGGCCGGGCTCCGGCGGACGGATGGATGCGCCGCTCTCGATGTAAGTATACCCGTTCCTGGAGGAACAGCTACTAACAAACAGAATAACCACCGCTAACAACTATTCTGTAATGAGTTTTACGCAGACCTGATTAGTCTCCGATTGAATTGTCATAATGTCGTTGATCGATTTTAAATTTATAGAACGTTTCATTAAATACAATATTGTGTAATTTCAAATTTGTAGATCTAAAAGATACGTGAATATTTAAAAACTTTTGGTTCTTCCAAGAGCTTTTATGCTTGTGCATAAAACAATTTTATCTATGTTCCACTTTAAACAGTGCAAATTTTTCTAATGTAATGTTAAAAAATAATATTAGTGAAGTATAGTAACATAATATAATGTAACTGACAGCTATACGCATTGGATGTGAGAGCAAAGTAACGTGTCTTACCTATACAGTTGTCTTGTAAGCGGCATTTATCAAGCACAAGTTTCACAGAATGTCACGAAACTTGTTTTAGCATACATATAATTAAATTACTGTGCAATGAAGCGATTGGAATATTAAACCAAAATCTCTAAATTTTCTGCCCATTTTATTCAGCACTCGTTAAAACGAGATAAATATTCATAAAAACCCACTTACCTCAAGTCCCAATAAATTAATATTTGCAGGAACAATTTGGACATTAATGTTGCCATAAATATAATGACACAGTATATTATATTTAATCTGCAACGTTAAAGATTCCAGATATAGAGGCTATTACATATATATTGAAAGCTATTTACACACGTGACTGCTATCTTACTATCGTTCCGATGACAGATAACATCTCATTGAATTATAACACAAGTTATTGTCGATTATTGAGGCTCACAATGAAACCACATACAGTGACAAAACCACTATTGTCTAAAGTGATTGAATAAATGAGTCCAAAAAACAACACATAGAGAGAGACAAGCCAAAATAACATAACATAATAGATTCAATCGATTTAAATATGAAAACAACAACCGCCGGTCACCTAACAGCCGATAAATTAGAAATCGAACCGATGATATTAAACAGACTACAGGATGTTCCAATGTGGAATTATAATGAGGACATTGTTAGGTCTGAATTTAAACTACTCTAATCAGCATGCCGATGTGAAATACAAGAAATTAATAATATTTTTGCCATACTTAATGCAGTTTGAATAGATACATGTTAATGTTGTTTATAGTTTACTTGAATAGTTTTTTAAAGCAAAAGTTGTAGTTTACGATCGTGATATATCAAAGAATATTTGAAAAGGCTGAAGTTTTCGCCCATTTACAAGACTCATTCTTCCATTGTTTCGACGTCAATAACAACACTTCCAAAATATCCACTAAACAAAAGCATAGCGTCGTCATTCATTCGACATTTTATTTTATGTTTGAAAGGCACTTATACACAATGAGTCGTGAATAATCCACAATGGACGTCGGGAAAGGAATTATTCATACCGAATTGCTATTCAGGGAAACGAGAGTTCAGACGGAGAATTACAATAAAACGGCGATTATAATGATTCGTTACATTCGTGCGAACGTTGAGGCAATTAGCTGCGCCGAGGCGGCTCTAATTAAGATGCGGAGAGATAGATCCGAAGCGCACGCAGCCTGCGTCCTGCGTTCTGAGCGCGCACGGAGCGGAGCGGGCTCGCCGCCGCCGCCGCCGCCGCCGAGGCACACGAGAGCCGAGAGCACGGCTGCATTAGCCGACATCGCAGCGAAAGGCGGCGTTAAATTAGCATCCACATAATAAACACGAAATAAACATCGAGACTAATGGATGATTGCCGCGCCGTGCTCCGCTCGCTTGACTCGCTCGACTCGCTCGTCTCCAACGGACGCGCGCTCGTCTCTCGCCTCCAGCTTTATCCACCTTCACGATGTATTTCTTCAGCCGGAGTGATGACGATGGACCGAATTAAAGCTATATTTATTTTATCTCCTTTTAGACGATAAAAAAGTTAACTGTTGTTTTTATGGGTTTGATATTGTGCGCGCTCAGATTCGTCGTCTGCTTTATCAGCAGCACTCGTATCTCCGCCGACTGCGCCCGCAATTAACTATCATGTTTTAATGATTTACCCGCTTTGTGCCCGAGCCACATTCTTATATTTTTATGACATGAATAAAAGAATACCTGAAAATATTGCTTTATCACGTATACGGTTTATTATGCCATGAAGTATTTATTACCGTCGAGCGGCTATTAGGCTTTACTGCCGCGAGGCAGGCAATTCAGACGACTATCGTGCGGTATAAGAGCTTTAAAAGTAATAATCTTGTAAATGTGCGCTCGTAGTGCTCGTACGTAAGTCGAGCCGGCATTAGAGCGGAGCCGTGCCACGTTCGCTAATCACCAGATCTACGAGGAGAAGCCTCGGATAAGACGGTTGTCATAACGATCGCTAAATATAATGCCTCCGTCACGGCCTGATAACGCCACTTTACGATCGCGCTGTAATTGGCCGCTTCCTCGGAACGCATTACAGTAGTTACTGTTAAACGTCGTCGTCGCATTAAAGTGGAAATACTTCGGGTGAAACTCGATTCCCGAAATGCGAGTATAATAATTTATCGTCGGTATTATCTCTCGTAAAACGAAAACCCAATTTATGTACGGCCGCCACCCGTCGTCATAAAACATAATATTATCGACATCGGCCCCCTCCCTAGGCGATCACGAAACTAAGCAACCATCGGCCATTTTAAGCGAGGAGCTTGACAGGCGGCGGCGTCCCGTCCCGCGCGGCCACGGGAGCCGTCCCGCTCGCACGCGTCGTATCAGGGCGCGAGCGAGCGAGACGGACCCGGGAGCGGCTCTCTTTCATGTCTCTCCGGAAAGAGCGTTCAAGATCTCAGATTATTCTACGAATACGCAAGCCAACTCTACTGAGAACTTTTTGCGTTCTGACGAAGTCAAGCGAGATAGATCTTTAGTTAAGCAAGACGATTTGACTACTTATAGATGATGCGGCTAAATTAAGAATTTACAGTAAAAAGTATGATAGTGATTATAGGTGACTCGTACCGCGGTAACAAAATTGTTTTGATTTGTGAGTGCAATGCGACGCGACGCGCGACCGGCGGCGGCGCGGCGGCGGGCGAGGCGGCGGTGGCGAGGCGACCTACTGCGATCAGCTGATTGGCGGCGTGTCTGTGTGCGGCGACGGGGGCGCGCCTCGTGCCTACACACGCACACGCGCGCACCAGCTGATATCTCGTGAGCCCCGCTGCCCGCGCCCCGCGCCCCGCCGCCGCGTGACGTCGACACGGTGCCGACGCAGAGCGAAATAAAGAATTCATACTCGTCGGGTCAGCACTTTCAACTTGTCCCACACTAAAAACAAGATGCAAACCTATCTTATACTTTACCTTGAAATTGAGCGTATATACCCACTAATGAGATAACTACCGATTAACCCTCAAAGATACATTATTATTATCAATTTATCCTGGCAACTTTAACAACAACAAACAAAACAGAATGTAAGGCTCTAAATAGTGCATCAGACACAAAAAGTGGGGTGCCATTGACGCGCGCGGCATCCGACGTGTTAACAATTCGTCGCGTCGTTTCAATTTCATTCGCGTAGAAAAGTAAAGCCTAAAAGATTGCTTGCACTGCCATTAACAATGAAATTCGGATTACGCTGAATTTGTACTACCTAGGTACTCTGAGCTGTGATAAATTGCCAGATTGCCACACATCTGTAACATGTACTATATACAGGGATTACAGGGTTATAAGGAAAAGGTATGCTGAGCCGAAAAGGGCATATCGTGCTGATATGAACATATATATTTTGTCGAGTAATATTGACATTTTTGTATCGAACAGCTGATTTTCTTTTGCGATTTCAGCTTTTTTCCGGCTTAGCTTATACTTTCTATAAAACCCTATAGTTAATATAAAAGCGCGATACGATCTCTCTGATGCGTACAGCAAGACTCTTTAGCCGGGTTCCAGCAACCACGAGACCACAACCTTTATAGTACTACAAGGCGGCGCGACGCGGCGCGCGGCGGGAGCGGAGCCAGCCATCCTTCGGCTGATTGCGATTATTCATTTATGGAATTTGGTCAGCGGGTCGAATTTAGATGTCTGATTTAATGGAATAAATTGGAAAATTAAACCGAAATCAGTCATTGTTGAATAATTGATTTGAATCATAATTTCAGGCTTTCGCAATTTCTCGCTCTCGGCATGGATTAGACAAAAGATGAAGAAATCATTACCGCTAGGCTTGGTACATACTCGTAGTCGTAGCTGGGCAGGAAAGTACGTTCGTGCGGGCCGAGTGCCTTGGATTACAGAGTTTAGGGCACCCGAAGGTCTCTGACGGAGCCTATTATTTTGTTCAATCGAGAACTAACTTTCTACCAAGTGCTATTGGCGCTTCTCTACGCAAGTGTAAAGTACACACTACACACCTGGCGTCGCGCCGCGCCGCGGACCCACTCCTGATCACTTGACACATTGACATTTCATTTAGTTCAATAATGGTCGGTGTTTAGTTCACGACTTCACGAGGCGGGCTGCGGTGTCACACGTTCGGTTCACGACTTCACGAGGCGGGCTGCGGTGTCACACGTTCGGTTCACGACTTCACGAGGCGGGCTGCGGTGTAACAAGAATATTGTGCAGTATTGCTATTTATGTACCTGTACAGTTATTGTAGTAGATTAATTATATTTACTAACATTTCAGACGATCACCCACAATCCAAATAAATCATTACGAGCACTTCGGTAAAAAAACAAGTTATGAACACTATCTATTTCTAAGGTAATAAATAATCACATAATAGATAGTTTAATGTTTTTCTATATCTAGATAACAAAATATTAATTCAATTACCTACCAATAGTCATCTCCCTAGTCCGCCCCCCCCCCCCCCGGGGTGTCGTGGTGGGGGCGAGGGGAGCTCCCCCTCGCGGAGGCAGCGCAAACTATTTTATGAGATAAAACAATAAACTTGTTCGGAAACTTCTTGAAAATGAAGATTACTTACTGATTACTTATTTTCCTCTTAGCTATTATTACTTATTCTGTAATGTTATTCAGTAGAGTAGAGAGAGAGAGAGAGAGAGAGAGCTTACTGAACGACAGCCCCTGAAATACAGTTTATAACTAATTCGGGAGCGTTTGGGTTTCATTGTTATGTCACAAATAAATATTTGATTTCATTTGAGTGGAGAGTCGAGAGACAGTTCACAGGAGAACAAACACAGTCTAGTAACAATTTATTTTCGCGATTAACAATTTTTCGTGAATGCAAGGATTATAACTATACTATTCATATCATAATATGTGTCGAAACCAACCCGGTGTTCTTGAGAAATGGTGAAATTAAGGAACTCACATGTATAGTATTATTATACTCTTTTTTCAGCAACCATGGCAAAACAACATTGATTTACGATTTTTATTAATTCGTCCTAATGCAAATGTAGCTCATAGCTGAGATGCAGCTCACTAGCTCATAGCTCTTTGTATTGTATGTCTGTCATACATAATACAATTATATTATTATAATATATTACCAATACCATTACCATAGTATAGAAATTGTAGTTTCAGAACTTTAGTGTAGATATTATTTGTGTGTCTTCTACTAAGGCCACAGCCACAATACAAGTATTTCAAAATGCTGTGTTTACTTAGGCTTAGGTAGCTTACCTGCAGCTGCTGATTACAGTTGCGTCGTCGATCGGCCGGGAAACGGACAAGGTTGCATTCCATATTGTTTCCTACCTAATATGTTAATGTTATGTTTATAAATAGTGAATATAAATACTTCTCGCCGTCAAATACGATCGCTGCATCTCGAAATACTCGGTTACGCGTTCGGGGACCCTATTCTTGGGCGCTCGAGATTGTCTCGGTCACTCTCATTGCCATGACATTTCTCGTGAGAGCGACAGTGACCGAGATAATGTATCAGTTTCCAGAATAGAGGCCCAGCTCCGTGTGAGCTGGAGTCTTCAGCCGAGCGTAGTGCGGTCCCGCGAGCTCGTGAGTCAGCGCTCCCCTACTCACTGTTCATTATTCTATGGCGTCGACGTGTTCATCGTTCCTTGATATTTATGTCTACATTTATATCTATATACAGTGTGTAAATAATAGAAGAAAGAAAGTCGAAATATAATACTTCGGATGATTACCTATCACTACCTATTAAAACCTATCACATCACATGCGCTATGAATATTTAATTACATATTTATATCCGTATGTTTGTTAGTAGGTGCAACACAACGGGTGAAGAAGGTAATCAATCTCCTTATTACCATCACGCATGAGAGAGGACTTTCTTGTTTTTGTGCTGAAAAATTGCAAGAAAAGTGTATTAACGATTGTAGTTATAACTAAAATCATTTCACGGCTAGTATTTGTTGATAACCTATAGAAGTTTCTTAGTAGAGTAGATACAATTTTTTGACTCAAAAATTACTTCATTTTTAAAAGTGGTAAAAATAAAAGCAGCGTTTGCCGACATGAAGCTCTGTAATGTGAGCGTTAAACACCCTATTTGGCAGATTATGAGTCGTTAGGAGAGAGTCAGGGAGCGGGCCCGGGGGAGGGGAGGCAGGAGGGGGAGGGCGGAGTGTGACACCAGCACACCGAGCACGTTCACACAAACACGGCCGCTTGTCTAGCGGCGACTATACTGCTAGTAGCTGGGGCCTTATTCTAGCTCGCTCGACAATATCTCGGGAACTGTCTCCCTTGTTAATATCATGAGTAAGGGTTTCCGAGAAAATCCCAGACATGCCAGAATATAGCCCTTGCTCTAGAACGACTCCGGAAAGCAGGCAATAAGAAACAACGCCGCATAAAGGCAGTTGCAAGAAACGCGGTTGAAAACATCCCATGTTTACAAACGAGCAACGGAAACTGCGAGGAATGAGTTTTTAGAAACAAGCGATAACGGTCTCGGCGGCGGCGGCGGCGGCGCGGGCGCAGCCGCGGCCTTACATAAGACCGTAAACTAACGCAGACGTGGGTTGGGTTCACAACAAGCACTTTTTCAGCAGTTCTGTTATATTTTTCTATTACCTTTTGATGAAAAGTTCCCAATCTATAATGATTTTGACCCTTAAAGAAAAAAAAATCTGCACATTTTCGGACAAGCTCGTTTTGGTGAGAGAACATTCTGAGAAGTTCCCGTTCTTGGCAGTGCTCGTTGGGAAATGCACTTTTTGGGATGTTGAGGAGATTCCAACCTCGTAGCAGACTTATGGTAAAATTAAATAAAGTTTGATGTTGATGTAAGCGTTCAATCTTCCAATATGAATGTGATGTAACTCAATTCAACGTTTATTGAGTTGATGATGAAAGCCCAAGAGAAATAACAACATATTCGTATATCTCTACATATAATATTCCGTGTGAGGGGGACACAATTGTTTTATTATGTAGTAAGTGGATTTGGTAGTTACTTAATACGTTTTTTAAATAATCGAGGAATTTTACCACAAAAATTGATAGCCATAAAAATAGATAATTGGACCTACTGCAATCACACGACAGATAAAGTTTCATATTATTTATTATGTACTATATATTGTATTTACTACTAAAATATTACTTCGGCGCTTATCAAGTCTGCAGCCTAAATATTGAACGGGGACATTGACTTGGGAGTTGGCATAAAATTAAAAGACCTCTTGGTCTTATTTCACTTCATAAGTTGGCATTTTAGTAACTGCTTGTTTCGCTTGTTTGTTGTATAGAGCGTGTAGTTAGACTACTTTTGTAGTACCGACTTACGTCACACTAATACCACATAATAAAAATAGTATAAATACAAATACCAAAGACTTAATGTTTTTCTTTTGAATTCAAACTCAGGCTCCGGGTGTTAATGAAGAAGTAAAACTTGTTATTTACTGTTACTTTATACCAAACGGCCTAACTAGTAACTACGTATTCCCGGAAAATAAGGAAAACTGAATATTAACTGGTTCGTAGGTATACTAGGTATCTATCTATTAATACTCGTACAGCTCAATGTGCCGCGGGCCACACTAGCTAGTACCCGCTTGTACTATTATTTGTTCTGTGGTAAAAGTATCGTATCTGTAAGTAATAGGTACGTTCATGCCCCCACGTGCTCTAACCGTGCCCGAGTCGGTATGAGTGTATATATGATAATGTATGATAGACGCACGTCGTATCAACGCGTTGCTGGCACTTTTACGATAGCTCGAGCATGACTGATAAGGAGAGAGAGTTCTCAGACGAGCGATGACATTCTGATTTCGACACGATCAGCTGACGCTGATAACTGTTAGATATAAGGACGTCATTTATCAATACATACCTATACAATACATCTATCTTTCTTCACATGTTTATTATCCTCGCAATCATCTACTTACTTATATGGTACGTCTAACATCCATACGCCGCATCGGTTCCACGTCTCTTCTCAGAAATTGAACATCGTTATATTTTCCTTTCCAATGATTTCTGCTTACTACAAAATACCTATCTTGAATTTAATCGGATTAGTAACATTATTAGCATATTGAATGTTTATGTAAATCGTATAATGATACCAAATAAACTATTTCTCGACCTCAATACGGCCCGTACGGAGAAGGACGACCTTTGAAATGCGCTAAAATAAACGTTAGAATTAAAGCGATTTTAATGAAGCAGAACCAGTTTGAGAACCGGCGGCTTTCCACTGAGTGGCCATTATTGACATGAGCGCCTCGCTTCTCATTAACTGCAGTCGCCTCTCTACTTGCCTAACATCATTATTTATTGATAAAGACATAAAATGATAATTATGTAAATTATTAAGTATATTATAGTATAGTATATTAATTAAGTATAGAGGTAGTATTAAGAATACACGAACATGTCCAGAACAGTTCAGGTTGGTTAGTTTAGTAGCTGTAAGCTCTTGTAACAGACCGGGCTGAAGGAATACTACCTGAAGACCCCGGCTGTTGCGGGTGAGCCCAGGTTAATACGGATGGACGTTGGACGTGTTTCAGATATCTACCAAAGCCCATTAATATAAAAATGTGAAAAAAAGTACCATCTGAGTCTAGATGGAACTTTTGTCCATACTTGTTCTAGAGGGGATATAATGATCTTTTGAGAAGGAAACAGTAGGCCTAGTTTTAGTTCGACTACATCACTAAGAATGTTATTCAAAACACAATGAAACAAGAATTTTACTTAATTAATTTCCGTAGACGTAGTTCACGATTAAAACAATGGAATTGTTTTTATGTTTATTGGAATTGTGTACGGCGTATGTATGTATGTATTAGGTATATAAAACACATACAATTAATTATTTTCCCTCAGCCAAGAGATGGGCAAAACACAGTGAAAAATAAATGTTCTATTTATATCGGCAACTTCAGCTCGCCACCACGCCAAGGGACAGGATAGGGTAAATAACACGCCTGTCTGATTAATGTTAAATACCTAAAGTATACTATAGTATTAAGTATAGTTTAAAATATAACGGCAGGAATCCGTTTCGTCAATGACTTCTTGGAAACGTGCGGAGACGCCGGTAAACATGTATTATTATTATCTCAACGAGTAACTTGCGAGCTAAAAGATTACTGTTAAACCAATACACCTATTTTAAAAGAGTGAAAAATATTCGGGTCCAAAAAATTGTAATTTCTAAATCATAGTATAGAGCCACGAGCTAGCACAAAAAGTGGAACATCACAGTCCGCCGTCACTGTGCGCTGGTGTTGGAAGGACAATCTTTTATGCCATACTTTGGCGTTGTTTTGTTTTTGTGGAGGATTGGTCGGCGTCCATTCATCCGCGTTATCTCCGGCGCGGAGCTGCATCCATCACCCGGAGCCGAGCCGGCGGCTCCGCTCCGCTCCCGCTCCGCCCCCGCTCCGCCCCCGCTCGCTCTCGATCGATGTCTCTCTGCCGAGTCTAGTCGTGTTCAATACGAGTCAATCAATTCACATGATTACAATTTTATGATTTTTTAAGCGATTAACATTTTACGATTTTTGATCGATCCAAGATATCTACTGCGATATTTTTAACGATACCATTCAGTTTTATTTTTAATCGAATCATAAAGGTCGGTCGGTTCTCTCGTTTCCACGATACTATACTCTTAAAATTAATGACCGTCATAACAACTGTTTAATATATTTTGCTGATTGTTTTGAAGTTTACAATTAACATAACTGATAAAGTAACCGCACTCATTGCATATTTATTATTTTAACTTCCAAAATATTTAGCTCCGAGTTTGATCATGATGTTATGAATCGAATTGTGTCCTCATTACATTCATCTGAATGATAACCGAGTCCGTCTCATCGCGGCTTGTTACTCATAGATATTGTTAAAGTTATCGGAGAGAGAAATATTGTTTTAATTGAATTGAAAAAAATGCTGAGCAAAAATTGCATTTGGTCACAGCTTGACTTGGAAAATAATATAATATCTCGAGATAGTACAAGTACAAACTCGTATAATACGAGTACAATCATAAAGTACACATTGTATTTATGTATGGTGTATTTTGAGCGATCTCCGCTAAAACGGAACCTTAGAAATATTGTTATGCAGTAGCAGTAGTAGTAGGCACCTCGACATACCTCTATCCGTCCGTCCAGCCAGACGGCTCAACCTGAACCCAAAACAATTTAGAATGCTTGAGTTTGGTATTACTTGTTAATTTTTTAACATAGCTACGGAATCGTACCATAATCTTGTAATGACGGAACGACATTCTCTTAATAACGTATTTAACATAAAGCATCATGGAACAGGCAGGCGCGCGTCGGCGGAATGCGCCCGGCGTCTATTGTGGCACCGCGGCGGAGGCTGCGGCCTGCCCACTCTGCCCAGCCGCTCCACTTTCAGACGAGCCGGCCCTTTGTTTGCGATGCTTTTTTTACGTACTGCTGATTTTGTCTTTTATAGTTATTTTTATTTTCGTATCAGACATAATCCCCTGTATTTCCAGAAAAGCCCGTGCTTCGACGATCCAGAGGTCTATAGAGGTAAAATCGACAGAATCTTGAAACCTAAAAAATAAAAATGCTATTTTCGAACAACAAAGAAACAATATTAATATTAGTCAGTTTAATCTCTCATCAAGCACGTACCAGTTTTTAAGGGTAAAAAGCTTAGTGACGGCTCTATTCCCAGGGGATAAGAGTTACTTTATAGCTATTTTTTCCCTGAACGAACAAAGTGTATAGTTTATCGGCAGCTAAGCACACTTGAATCGACAAAGGGCGCAGGAAGCGTGCTGCAGTTTTTGTGAATAGGCCTGCAAGCCTGCATGCGAGGCATCCTGCCACGCCCGGCCGCCGCCGCGCGCCGCTAATGACGCCTCTAGTCGCTAGCAGGCTTCCATGGCTTCCTGTCATGGGATATCAAACTTGATGGGCTGGATTTTCATAACGGCGCTGTTGTTCGTCACTCTTCTTACCTTTATTCATGAAGTGACACTCCATCTCCGGCATGCTGTGACGACGTCGGCGACATTAGCTCAAGGATCTCGAACAGTAGGTAAGTACCTACTTTATGCCGACTGCGTCAAGTGCGTCATAAGACGGAAAAGTCGGTATCGTTTTGTTTTCAAAATGGTAAAAGGTGAAAACACAAACTCGTTGTGGGAAGTACTGCTCGGGGATTTCCATCTCTCAAATTCAAATTCAAATTCAAATTCAAAATAATTTATTCAAATATGGGTACATCAATGTACACTTATGAATGTCAAATACAATTTTTACGAATAAATTAATACACAATAAATTAAATGTCAAAGAAAATAATATTATTAGAATGTCAAAAATTATATAAAATAATTGCAATGTCAAAATATCAATGTATAAAATAACTACAATAGTAGGTATAATCAGTCAAGTATTATTATTACAGTCTAAATACAATTTACGTAAAGAGACTTTATCACAGATGAAGTCTTCAATTTTGTAGTAAGCCTTTTCAATTAAAAAGTCTTTTAAAATTCTTTGAAAATCTGTGTCTTTCTTATTTACTAGAGTAACAGGCAACAAGTTATAAAATAGTACGCCGTTCATTACAAAAGAGTTGCCAGTTTTGGCTAATCTAATTTTAGGTAGAACAAGTTTAAACTTGTTCCTTGTTATGCTAGTATATTGACTTCGTTTGTGATATTTATGAATATTTTTACGCACATACATAATGTTCAAGAAAATATACAAACATGGTAACGTTAAAATTTTCACCTGCGCAAAAACTTGTCTAAGAGATTCTCTATAACCTAGCCTATAAATAGCCCTAACAGCGCGTTTTTGTAAAATAAAGATGCTATTTACGTCTGCTGCATTACCCCAAAGCAATAATCCATACGACATAACAGAGTGAAAGTAACTGAAATAAACAATTCTTGCAGTTTTAATGTCTGATAGTTCTCTTATTTTCCGCACTGCAAATGCTGCGGAACTCAATTTGTTAGACAGTTCCTTGATATGTGCTCCCCATTGAAGTTTGCTGTCAACGATAAGGCCAAGAAACTTAGCATCCTTTGACAAAGTAAGTTGATCGTCGTCAATAACTATACTAGGTAAGGAAGGATTATTAGTCAATGTGAATTTAATAGCTTTCGTTTTCTTGGCATTTAGCATTAAGTTATTGACGCTAAACCACCTATTAATTAAACTAAGCGACAAATTGATTTTGGATATATCATAGTTTTTCCTATTGATTCTAAATAACAGAGATGTATCGTCGGCAAACAAAATAATTTCACAATGCTTACGCGCTAAGAAAGGCAGGTCATTGATATAGACTAGAAAGAGGAATGGGCCAAGAATTGAACCCTGAGGGACCCCGATTGAAACGTTAGCCGACTCCGATCGAACCCCATTTATGTCAACATTTTGGGTTCTACCACACAGATATGATTTCATCAACATTAACGCATCACCTGTCACACCATAGTGTGAAAGTTTACATAATAGAATTTCATGGTTCACACAATCAAACGCTTTCGACAAATCGCAAAAGATACCTAAAGAATCATGCTGAGACTCCCAAGCCTCGTAGATGCTCTCTACGAGATTCGAGGCTGCGTCCACAGTTGAACAGCCCTTAGAAAAACCAAATTGCTTATTAAATAATAAATTATTAATACAGAAGAATGAAGCTAACTGATTTAACATTATTTTTTCAAATATTTTGCTAAGACATGGTAAGATAGATATTGGTCTGAAATTACTAGGGTCTTTCTTACTACCACTTTTGAACAAAGGTATAATCTTGCTACACTTCATAAGATCGGGGAACTTATTACTGTCGACACTGCAGTTAAATATATGGGCTAAATAAGGAGCTAAGTTATATATTATTTCAGCAACGAAACAGACTGACAATCCCCAGAGATCTTCCGATTTTTTTGCTTTGATCGATTTAAATGTTTTGATAATAGTGTCACTTGAGACTTCGTGGAATTTAAATTGGTTTGGGCTGGCAGCAACATTTTCAACTAATAAATGAGCAGCTTCCGTACAATTGGTTGCCAGTGATTCAGTGGTTTTATAAGGTATATCCCCAAAAAAGCCTAAAAATTGATTTGCAATATCTTTTTTATCACTAATTATTTCATTATTTTTCATAAGCTTGTATTCCGATTCTCGACTTTTGGTTTGAGCAGTTTCCGTTTTTATGATAGACCAAACAGTTTTAGAGGTATTTTTTGACTGCTTTATTTTGTTAAGTATATACAAGGTTTTTGCATATTTGCATATCTTTTTAAAAGTTTTACTGTATTTGCGAACATAATTTATCAAACGGTTATCATTACTCCCTGACTTTTGATTGTAAAGTTCATACATTTTATCTCGACTAATTCTTATACCTGGAGTTGCCCATTGATTGAAGACTAATTTTACGTCAAGTTTTTTGCAAATAATGGGGAATGTGGAATTAAAGTTTTGTATTAGAATTTGGAATAAATTATTGTAAGATTCATTTGGATTATTGCTAATTTGTAATTCAGATAAAAAGTCATGTTCTATATTATTTTGAAACTGATTAATTTTTTCTGTGGTAATATGCCTTTTACGAATTTGTATTTTAGGGTTACGTCTATTTAGCGGGACAGTAATAAATTGACCAGTATGATCCGAAGTGAGGCATTTAAAGATAGATTTGTATAATACCTTGTGTTCACAGAAAACGTTGTCAATACAAGTGGCAGTTGTATTAGTAATACGCGTGGGCTCGTTAAATTGAGGAAATAAATTGTAACTTTGAAACAGGGCAAGTAAATTATCTCTACTATTTGAATCCTTCAGCAGATTTATGTTAAAGTCACCAAGTACTATAACTTGTTTTGTTTTGTTGCAAACTTTACTTAATACTTCATCGGTTACAGACTCAAAAATATTATAATTACTAGAAGGTGGTCTATATAAGCTTACTATTATGTATTTATCTAATTCTACGCAGGATATTTCAGCATGACGTTCGGACGACAGACGTTCAATGTCCTTTCTTTGTTTGACTTTTAGAGATTTTTTTACTACTATCAAAGAGCCGCCATGAGTTGCAAGCTTTCTGCAGAAACTACTAACTATCTGGAAATTCTCGAAGTTCATTAACACCTGATGTTCTTTTAGAAATGTCTCGGTAATACACAATACATCAATATCGTACTTTTCCAGAAATAGGCCAATTTCCAGTTCCTTGTCTTTCATGCCGCCTTGAATGTTTTGGTGAGCTATGGAGATAGTATGATCACTTGATTGTGGTCTAAAAAATTGGTTGGACGTAACGGTATGCATTGTTCCATCATTTCGCTTTGCGCAGGTGGACCTTTGTTGACATCATGATCCATATTTGGGCTACATACTATTTCTGTAATAGTCTTAGTCCTATTCCCATTATTGGGCGAGTCAATATTCCATAACAATAAATTACACAATCTTCGAGAAAGTGAATTTGTCAAACTTTGATTTTTGTAAACATTCATGTCAAGATTATTATTTATGTCAATTAAATGTATATTTTCCCGGAGCGAAGAAAAATTATACAGATCACAATTCAATTTGTATAGGAATTGATTGTAGTTATCAGAATATTTCCGGTGGTATGGCAAAGAGCAAATAATTAGTCTCGATGTCTTGCATAAGGCATCTAATGAGCTTAGACATTGCAAAAAATCCTTGCGCTTAACAATGGTTTTTTCACCGACTACTAAAACATAGGTATTTTCTGGTGCCGACTGAGCTGCCATACATAATGATTTCACAATATGTGTCAAATGATAACCAGGTGTGCAATGATTGTAAATTTTCTTCGATGTGCCATTTTGAAGACGTGCGCCTAGTCCGACTCCACAATTGTCGGAATAAATGTGGATATATTTCCCTTCCAGCTTGGCTACTTCCCTCAATGTTTGCACTGATTTTGTATCTGCATCCAAATTTCCGGAAATTTTCTTCTCCTTTTCCACGTTATTTTCAGTAACTGCTACCATGTCATTTTCTTCTTCTATTCTGTTGTCAATAATTTTCCCAATGGTATGTAATTTCCCTTCAATAAAATTTAGTGTGTTTAAAGAATTATCCTTTTTGTGTAAGTCAGTCCTGAAAAGTTCTAGAGTATCTCTATACATAATGTACCTATACTTACCTACTCGTATCATTTTACTACGAGTTGTGATTAAGAAAACTCATTGACGTAAATAACAATTATTATCGCAGAGTTTTCCTATTAAGCACGTTTATGTGTCAAGCATAAAAAACGAAAACTTTTAAACGTTCATAGGAAATCAGGATGTGAAACCATAATAATTTCTAGTTTAAAGTGACCTTACACAGCACAGAGTGACGGCAGCTAGGCCCCGGCTGGGGGGCTGCCTCCCCTCATGCGGCGCGACCTCCAGACTTTCATTGAAATGACAAAGTCGCCGCCGCACGTTGTTGTACACACACACTTGTATAGCACGACAATATTGGTGATATTACTTTGAAGTTATCGTCAAGAGCATGGTAAGGAGGTTGTAATTCTCGAGTTTCTCGACCCGTGTGTTGCTCGGTGCCCTCTCCTCTCACTCTTCGGCTTTGTTTCGCTTGTCGTGTCTAACGAAAGGATCACGACTCCAATAGCAGCTCCGAGGCTCACGGACGTTAACAGACGCAGAGACAGAGGTCATAAATATAAAGTGCGCTTTAAAACCGACAATTAACGAAGTCAGTTATTACAAAGTGGTGTACCTTTCCCGGGAGCCGCCGGGGGCCGTAATGGTCAAGACCGGGGCGCGCCTTCCAGTTAATGTTATAGCTGCTGCAGGGCTGCCACTCACCCAATTTTATAACCTCTTTGGGGAATTTCCACGAGTTGGATTTTAAAGCTTGCTGGGTCAGATATCTGCGTAAGGATTACTAACGGATTACTTGCTGTTTACGTGTAACCTTGTAATTATTGATATTTAAAATTTTAGGAAAGGTTTTTGTAATCAACTTTTCACTTAAAACTGTTTCACATGGAATATTATGTAAGACGTGACGCGTTTCTTCTGTGTGTCTCCATCGCAACTATCAGATTGAGCAACCCTAAAGTTGATGGTTCCGGTGAAGCCCTTATCAAACGCAGTTATGGAGCAATGAACTGTGAGTATGAGTGCTTTCCATAGAGTGGTGGCGTTATGCTCGGGAAATAATGGCGTCTGAAACGTACGTGGGCACCGCCGGCGACGGCGACGGCGCCGCGGCGACACTTGCCTGCTTTTGTCTCCGAAACATGCGAGGGTGACATGACAGCCCTGCTTAGATATCTCAGCCCCATATATGTAGGTAGAGCGTTATAGAGAAATGCGCTGCGTAAGTTCTTGCTGGCTGAGTATGGAGCGGGCACGTTTGTACGGATTTACGGAATGATATCCCCAACGAGTAACTGTGACTCGTCGGGAATCCCTCCAGAGAACGTGTATAGATTTTATTAGATAGATATTGTTTTCGACAACCCTATGGATAAAAACATAGATCAGTCAGGTCGCACCGGCAGTATAATGCGAACGCTTGTATCTTTAACAATGTTAATTGTAAATGAAGTGAGTGCTCGTGACAAATTACAGTTTACGTCTTATCCTCGGTTGAAATGATTTCAAGGAATAGAAGACAGATTATAACTACTTATCTTCTTAGGGTTAACTAGAAAAGTGTAAACGTAAAAGCACTAGCCATAGCCACCAAGTAAACCACACTAATGTTTAGTAAACACACACTATCTGTCTGTTGGTTGTCTTATAGCGTAGTTGACGTCAGAAGCTTAGGCGCTAGATTACGGCTTCAAGGGCCAAAACACATAACCGCGTTGCGGCGCCGCGCCGCGAGAATCGGCAGTAGCGGCACTGCCGATTGTAGCGGCGCGGCACCGCAGCGTGGCGCTAGTTCCAGCGTTATGATGTCATACTTGTTGACAATGATTTAGTTTGTTTCTATCACTCTAGCAAATAACACGTGTCAGTAAACCCGGAAGCAGTTTTAAAATTATAATGTCTGACTTTGACATCGATTTATTTATATCGTTGATTCGGGAACGTCCTTGTTTGTGGGATACCAGTGACGAAACTTATAAAGACAAATTTATAAAACAAGAAGCATGGAAAACCATTTGCGAAATCATTTATGAAAATTACAACGAAAAAGACGCTATCGAAAAATCAAAACTGGGTAAGTTGTGTAGTCTTTTCTTTTGAAATAAGTTATTAAGGAAAGGGACAGAACATGGCGGTGTTGTTATTTGCTTCACGCTCACACTTATGCGTGTGTGAGCGAGAAACAAATAACAGACAGCGTCGCCATTTTCTTCATTTTTAAGGCATAGTTCCTGAGTGTAATAAATAGTTTGTAGGTATATGGCGCTCTTATCCTAAAAGGTATACAAAACAATAAATTAAATTCTAAATTGCTATTTTAATTGTTTATTTGCAGTTTACAACATGTCAGATAGACTAAATAATTTTTATGTCAAATTCATATTTTTGTTAATTGCCAACTAAGGGCACCAACATCACTAGAAAAGTAATCACAAAAAATATTTCGTGTTAGATGTGGGCTCATACTAAGTTCATTAGTTGTCAGCGGTTCTAATATTTGAAGATCAGAATCATCAAAGATAATGTCATCAGACGCTTGTACTCCATCTCGATTCAAAACAAAGTTATGTAGTACACAACATGCCTTAATAATGTCTGTCGCAAATTCATATTGCACATTCATAGCTCGATGTAATATGCGCCATTTATTGGCTAGGATGCCGAAAGCGCACTCAACATATCTTCGGGCACGACTCAACCGATAATTGAAAATTCGTTGTTGTACCGACAAATGCTTTCCTGAGTAAGGGCGCATAACGTTATTTGAAATTGAGAATGCTTCATCTCCCACAAAAACAAATGGAGTTGCATTTTGATTACCTGGTAAAGGCTTTGGTGCTGGAATAGGTAATTTATGTTTCATAATCAAATCATAAAGTTTAGAGTTCTGGAAAACGGTGGAGTCATTTTCCTTTCCATACGCTCCTATATCGACAAAAATGAATCTATATGTAGAATCCACAAGAGCTAATAAAACTATTGAATTATAGCTCTTATAATTGTAAAATAGTGATCCACTGTGCGCAGGACACCAAATACGGACATGTTTACCATCGAGAGCTCCTATGCAGTTAGGAAAATTCGCGTTTTTGTCAAAGTCAATAGCGACATCTTCTAAAAGCTGTCTTGTTATAGGAGGTATGTTTTGACTTAATAGATGTTTCCATATGGCACGACAAACTGTCCTCACAATTTTTGCTATTGTACTTGCTCCTCGGTAGTAATTCGTATGCATGGTTTTGAAATCACTGCCGGTTGCTAGAAATCTGAAATGAAATAACAACTAGTAGACATGTAATAAAATAATAAAAATGTAGGTATAATTATACAAGGTGTTATAAAATTATATAGGTAGGTACGCAAATTGTTACGGGTGATTGATACGGACAGATTTTATTTACCAAATCAGGAACAAGCTGTTCATGTTTTCAGTTTGTGTACATAATTTTAAAGCTTTTTATACATTTGTTAAGGGCCACATAAGGTTAATAATTTAAAACTTTGTAGTTTAAATGTAATCTAGGGTATTTTTATATTTATTTCAATTTTTCATTTGTGTTTTTTTTTCTGATTCAGGTAATGAACTAGTTAAGAAGTGGAAGGCCATAAAAGATAATTTTTCTAAATATCAAAAAAAACTAAAAGATGCCAATCGGTCTGGAGCTGGAGCTTCAAAAATAAAAGAATATCACTTGAATAAACAATTACAGTTTTTGAAAAAAGTTTCACAAAATGCAACTGATTCCAGTATAAATGTAGTGGAAGAAGATAGTGAGAACCAAACTGAAATAACAGCATTGCCTCGTTATCAAAGTCAATCACGAAAACGAAAGGCGGCTGAGAAGGATGGCTTTGAAGAAAATATTTTGAAAATATTAAAAACACCGGAGAGTAGACATTTCCATTTTTTTAAGGGGATTTTACCATCTCTTCAAGCTTTGAATGATAATCAAACATTGATATTTCAAAGTCGAGTGCTTCAAATACTAACAGACATTCTTCAGCCTTCAAATCAGCAACATATACAAACATATACACCTCACGGCTATAATCAAGATTATCAACATCAGGGCTATAATCAAGGATATTCAACTCAGAGATACGATAATACTTTTCAGAGTGGCTACCACACTTCTACTCCTGGATGTCCCAGTACTGAACAGAGGTCTGCCTCATCCTCACAAATACATTCCGAGCCATCAAACCAACAACGTCCAATAAATTCACCATTTACACTGGAGGAAACGACAAGTACTTCCTATGGTACACAAGACGAAGAGTTTGATTTTTCTTGAACATTGTATTTTTGAAAGACTAATTAAAGTATTCTTAAAGTAAGTAATTAATCAATAAAAACTATCAATAAAAACGTATTTGTTTTACTTTACCTTACAGTCAAGCCCAACATTTCCAAAGCAGTAAGAGGTTTCCTTCCTTTAATATTTTTTTTATGTATATATTTTGATAACCCACGTAGTAGCTCTTCAAATGATGATATACTCATTCTAAAGTAGGCGAAAAATTTATTTTCGTCTATCTTTAATGCTTTATATTTTCGAGAAAAGTACTCGCCATCGGGATTCATAGCCTTATTAAATGGATGTATCCAGTATCTTCTTTGTCGTTTATTTAAAACAGAGTAATGTCTTTTTAATAACAAATAAGCAATAAGTTTTTCACGATTGTCCATGGCAGAGACACGTCTATCCACAATAAAAAATCACGAGTAACTGGATACCCTACCATTAAGACAATAAAATGCTCTTTTTCGCGACGCCGCAACGCCGCAACGCAAACCGCCGATTTTAGCGGCGCGGCGCCGCAACGCGGTTATGTGTTTTGGCCCCAAGACGAGAGAGCCGGCGGCGGCGGCGGCGGCGCGCGAGCCTTCATCCAGATTAGTTATACCCTAGTTATGGGGCAATGAACACTCGAGTGGGAGTGCTGGAGAGGGGGCGGAGCTCCGAGAGCTGTTTCATGGAAACTGAAATACATTCCCACTTTCATGTCGGCACAGTCTGGTTTCACATGCTTCAACCGTGACGTGCTTCTAATTAGTTTTTACAAATTACAGAGCTTTGTTTAGTTCTAGAGCTATTTTAGAGCAATACTAATTGAGTGGCTCCGACATCCATCAATGAATTGAATCCAATACTAATTGAGTGGCTCCGACTCCGACATCCGTCACAGAATTGAACTCGATCCAAAATAACTTAAAACGCATTATAATAACAAGCACGTTATATACCTATACAATTATACGTATAAGTAGGTAGTACTTTCTAGCTTAGCTACTACATATTAATAAATACGAAGAAATAATGGATGAAATATAAAAACTAGCAATCGTGCTCGAATGTGTTGGCAAGCTCGCAATATTGGTCCACCGACTTATCTGCGGAGTCGTCTGAATGTGGGGAACTAAAATGTTACATTGGAGGACTTGCGATTTAGTTCAGCAAATACGATAGTGGCGCTTGCGGGCAATTCTGCCGATAAGTCGGTCGATAGTCAGCGATCTAGCATCCACATACATCATGTTCTGTTATAGACGTCATAAAAATATTGCAATCATGCATCATGTGGCCGAGATTAGAGTCGCGCCGTGCGCTTGCGCTCTGCTCGCAAAAACGCGCATTACCGCGTTCGAGTGATCAATGCTGGCTCGCTGGAGGACGGAGGACCAGATGTGCAACTACAGAAGGCATTACGGAATCAGTCATAAACTTTGTCAATCAAGTCGGGGAACCGTCCAGCATTACAAGATTTACAAGGAATAAAAAAAACTCATATTTTTTTCCTTCTTTTTATTATCTTCCATTTTTTAATGAAACACTGGCAGAGTATTTCTTAATCAAAACATAATCTATACCTAATTATATAGATATTAAAAATATATATTAGTAATTTAAATTTAACCAAAACTTCTAAGTAAATAATGATTGCGAAAATTAAGAAAATTACAGTCAATGAAAAAATGGTTTTGTGAAATTTTCTAAAGCCCACCCAGACACCGTGTTCATTATGTTCTTGAAACTTCAACAGTACGAAATTCTTGACGATAACACTAATGGCACTGTCAGTTACGATAACACGTACGTCTACGTGGTATATCGCAAGCGCAACGTGTCCATGGTCCGCCCCAGCCCGGTGCCCGCACGGCGGCGCTGCACTTGTGCTGTAATGAGGCAACCACAAATGGCGTTTTAACCGAGTGCGTCGAGCGAGGAGGAGGGTAATGCGTCGCGGGAGGTAATGGCGGTTATTACGAGTCCTGCCTGATGTGATGGACGTCGTTTGGGCGATGGACATCGCTCGAACCGGCAATCATAGCTAAATTACTCGACTCACTGCGTCTTGCGGACAGCGTGTGGAAAGAACTGCATTACGATACTTTTTGCAGGTTTCTACGAGAAACGTAATAATAATGGTCTACAACTATTATGATTTCACTTGAAAAACAACATTTTGACAGCAGGAATGTAAAGTTTTGTGTCTTATCCAAAAAGTTAACAATTGTTTTATGTCTTGTTATGTCTTACATAGAGATAATTGAAAATTATTAAATCCTGTCCTTGACGTGCGCAATACATCACCGAGTGGGCGCATGTTTTGTCGTGCGATCTGGAGCGCAGCTGTCAGTGTACCGCTCGCTGCACAAAGCTATCGATTCCGGACGCTTCCTGCTCGCCGGCTGCTTCGAGCCGCGCCGGATGCTGTCTCCGTAGCGAGGAGCGAGCCGCGCCGGCCGACGACGAGCGAGGACAATGTGCGGCGCAGCATGACGCGAGCCCAATGGCAAACGTAGCGCTTCAGAATGCGAGAGGTCAGGTCAGTAAACTTTGCAAAAATGCCACACTATTAGAGCAGCAGCACAGCATGACACCAGTAAGCACATACAAAATGCGGCAATATAGGTAATCTCTCCAATACAGGTGGCAATATAAGAGTAGTTGAAAGTACGAGCGGAATTGTGGGAGGTTTTTTCGTAAGGGAGAGGTCCTGAGAGGTCTCGTGCTAATGGAAGTTCGATGCGGCAGCGGCGCGGAGCCGAGCGAGCGAGCGACGCGAGCCGTGAGCCGGGCAAACTTGCAAAGTAACACTCCCAGAGTCCCAGACATACAAGCAATCTCGCAGATGGCTTTCATGAACGTTAGTGCAGGCACACTGCTCAACGACTAGTCGTTTGTAAAAAAGAATCCTTAAGAATGTTAAGTTAAATTAAAATCATTCAGGCCTACTAGCTATCCATACTACTCGTATATATCTATACTTATACCTACTTACTTACTCTCTGTAGTAGAGATTTCTGCGTTCCTTGATACGAAATACAATGCTAACAAAAGGCTGTGTATAGGTAAATCATTGATCACGCGAACGGAGCGAGCCCGGCCGGCCCGGCGCCGGCACGGACGCATTTTATCAATCGCGATGTCGGCACATCCCGGCCCGGCTCCCGTAAACAACGACTCGCACAATATCTACCTACCACACACCATGCTACCTACATTCATAATTTCGTAAAACGGGCGCCGCTCCCTCTTACTTTGCTAGCAAACAAGTTCAACTTTATAACAAGTCCGCTGTTTACGTCTACGTAATTTATTCTGTCCATTTTTCGTCCGCGTTTGCGAATAAAAGAGAAAACAAGAGCATAGAAATTGAAAATCAGCGTTTGTCGCGCGCGGCGGCTTTCCGTTTGCATTTGGCGCGTCACAGTTGCGTCACCGGCAGTAGGCCAACGCTCGCTATGAACAATGACACAGAGCACAAACGCAGAGAAAACAACGTCATGGCTCGTAGTCCGCGAGCCCCGGCCGGGCTAGTTGCGCCGAACAACCGCCCGACAATTCATACGCTAATTACCGCTGTAACTGACACATTATTATTGAATTTGAGACCGCAGCTCACATGGTTACGGCTCTCCTGCTGAACTGTAATAATTGCAATGAAGACGCTCGTAATCACATTTACTTACTTAACCTAAATTACGCAAATATTTTAACAGAATTATCATTTTTAAGTATCTCGACCTCGTGCTTACAAAAATGCAGCAGGTACTTCTTTTCTGTTTCAGTTATTGAGTTATTCCTCAGTTTTGAGGCTGTGAAGAGTAGAGTACTTTGAGATGGAATATTATCAGTCATTGCGCGCCAAATGTAAGTAGATCCTAGGCGTACTTGCTTAGGCACAGATAGTACGGTTCATTACGTATGAGTAATCCAAAACAAAACCCTCGCTAAAAAAATCATGTTTACAATAATACTCGTATTTACCTCGTTTATTGCTGGCAATTAAAGCAAATTGCATCGTATGTACGAGGTACAGGGAATAAACGCCGAATAATGACGACAATCGAGTTACACCGCGCCGGGCCCGCTCCGCGCTAGGGGTGCCACCTTTAAAAAAGATTCCCATCGAGTAACAGTGTAACTCGTTTGGTGTGACTCGCTGGGAAGCCATCCCTTTCAGGGCTTAGACGAAACATTTTTTATAAACAGGTTTGTTTTTTGTCACCGTAAATAATAAAATATGCTAATACTCGTATAGATAGATAACAAAACAAATGAGCACAAACTTGTTGAGTCTATCATTTACCGTTAAGATATGTCAAAAATGGATATCTTACTTACAAGTACTACATATTATTACAAATTAAAAATGAAGATTCAAAAACATGGGATGCGAAGTGTCAACCCTGAATGAACGGACGAGCGTGAATCAAAGTGTAACAATGGGCTGGATAGATGATATACGATTTACTACAATAGGAGGTGCGAAGTGCGCTACATTACGCGGACGGGCCGCCGCGCCGCCGCGCCGCCGCCGCGCGCCGCGCCGTGACGACGCGCTGGGAACTCGCTCCGATCTTCGATACACGGAGCTATTAACTAGAAGTAAGTAGTAAGTACTCTGTCATTTGAAGTGCTTTGTTCTGCGGAATAAAGACAATGATAACTAGGACAGTGTGCCAACAGCCATTCTCGAGCACCGCCGCGCCGCCGCCGCCGAGTAAGTGTTTCGCGAGCCAACTGTGAACAATGTTCTTCCGGACACGTCGCGGCCATGCTCTCTGTCACGGGACGTCATGTAGTCGCCGATGAGAGGGACCTGACTCACCAGGCTAATACAAATATCACATTTGAGCGAAAAAGATAAATCAAATGGCGCAGTTTCGGACCTAAATAGGAAAGTGATGCGGTTAGGTTTAAGTACAGAAGTTTTCCTTACATCGAGAATTCTCAAATTCCGTCCCGACTCTACCCGAACCGAATGTTGCGCTCCTAAGCCGGAGCGGCTGAAGTGTACCCAAGTTATCGAATGTGTTTTGTCACAGCTGATAAAGTTGTCGGCTGTCGCGCGAGGCTGGCGCTCTCCCATCTATCTCGATAAGACATCTGATGGCCGGACCCTCCCCCCCCCTCCCCCGGCTCTCCTCCGGTCTGAAGTAATGTATCGAGTGGCGAGTGTCGGCGGTAATCTCCGGGGAAGTTATGCGACGTGATAGGATTTGCCGAAGCGCGCAGATGGATGGCTCCGGGTCCCTACTTGTGGTTATTGCAGAGCTACGCTTTGAATGTATTTCGCTGTTTGTGCTGGCCTTAGTTGTAAATCAGACTCGACCCCGAGCGCTCGGAAGTTATAACTCAGTGCTAGTACCGAGTATACGTACTCAGTGCAAAATGTGCAAATGTAAGCATCGACCACGCCAAACTTATTTATCGCCACGCCACATTTACACTTTAGCCTACATATTATTTGCCTTTTGATGGATTGGTATTTTTTTGGCTCTTGGTAACGGGATATTAAACATGGTAATATAATGTTTATATCTATCCAATAAAAAAAAAAATACAAATATCCGAATTGAGAACCTCCTCCTTTTTGGAAGTCGGTTAAAAAGCAGAACACAAATTACTATGCCAGCACAATTGTGTGGTCCCATTAATTTGTCTTCTAGTGTGATGTGAATACATCTATAATTTACATCTTATACATTATATATCTTATAATTATACATTATATATCTTATCTTATACATCTTATAATTTTGTGCAATTTTAGAATCGGCAAGCGTCGTGGTACTCGTGGTTCGCAGTCGGTCCCCACTCACTCGTATATATAGTAACTCCATAGTTGAAGCCGCCCATTGCCATTCGAATGCAATTTGCGCCGCCATCCATCATTCGATTCTTTCACAGCACATCTGTGCCTCGCATACAACCATACGAGTAGGTACTAGTTTGTGCTACAATGTACCCGGCTATAGCTATACTTATACCTGTAGCGTGATGTTTGTCGAATGGGAGCAGTGTCACCGAGGCGGGCGTCGGGCATCGGCTATTGAACTAGCAATTCTTGTTTTCCTAACGCGTAGAACATCTGTATTTCTTACGAACTACTCACGTTTTGAAGCCGACCTTTCTACATTAGAATAAGGTTTATGTTCGTTTGGTTGACGCTGATGGGAGCCATAACAAGGATTTCTTTCTATAGCCCATAACCCCACGCTATGTTCAACATTAGTAAGTACGAGTAGATGTGCTATTATATTATGGTAATGTATGTATTTCAAAGAACATTGCATACATATGCTACAGTTATTGATTTGAGATCTATGTAACCAATTCCAAGTCAACTAATATAATATAATCGGCCACATTCATAATAGTGTAGCTGTGGGCTCATTCCCAATTATTCCCAGAGGTGGAAAAGTCAGTCAGTAGCGACGTTGGAAATAAGCCTAGATGAGTTGAAGTCTACTGTTACCGACGGCGACGGTTCATTAAATAAATAATTATAAGCTTTGCTTTGATCTTAAGTACGTTACAGACCAAACCGATACAATGAAAGTATCTGAATGTTCTAATTTGCGCGGCGCGGCCGTGCGAATGCCGATAACGACTGCAATTTACAATTACTCCGAGCTAATTGAACATGTACAAAGAATCCCATTACTAGCTAAATACAGACAATAGCCGTCAATGTCGAACCTAGGAAAGTAATTAGTGTTTAAGTAGATAATGCCGGCTTCGTTCTCGGCAACAATCATGGGAGCGGCGACATACCGACACACGGGCAAGAAGTCATCGAGGACCGAGTGAGGGGCGCTTGTCGCTCGCTGGCGCGCTTTTTACATACGGGTACTTCTAGAGGAGAAGCTCTACATTATTTATGTCGATGGCTTTTTCCGATAATTTTATATACTATAGATGTGTTGGTAGGTGCGCTCTTCGCATTATGAATTCAAATACGGATGAGCCATCGCCTTGTGTAGATGTGGCGTGATAGAGCATTTATAACGAGGGTACCCGCTGTTTATGGGGCTAGCCGGCCGACAATGTATGCCAGTCGCCGGCGGACTGGATCCAGTCGCCGGCGGACTGGATCCAGTCGCCGGCGGACTGGATCCAGTCGCTTACTTGGTGTGAACGCGATCAAGTTTTTACTCAGCTCTAAACTAACATTGTTATTTCTTGCTGCATCCGCATTCTCACACACAGGGCAGCTGCTCGCTGTGTTGCAAATGCTCTAGCTACCTACGAGTACGTAGCTACCACGGTACGGTACGGCACGTTTATCAGGTTTTAACTTCTCTAGATTTTCACAGACGCGTTGAATAATGCCTTGTCAAAACGTTAAGTAAGTAACTAACGATGTCTGTCTGAGTATCTCGCGCACGCAGCTATCACGTCGAGTGTCAGCTCGCTTCACACGACGCGACGCCGTCGGGGGAAAATAAAATATCTTGTATCTTATCTTGTAAAACGCAAGTTTAAAGAATTTCATCTGTCACGGCGGTGAGGTGACATACATTTTACTATTTCTCTGTTTGAATAAATGCGATGTTTTAATCAAACCGCATTCCTCGTACAGTACGGTTGTAATCGGTTTCGCGTCGAAAGTTTCCGTAAATTGGAAACTGTAGATACGTCCGATATCTCGCGAGATGCCGGCGCGGATTAATTCATTTCGTGAAATTAGTTTCTGACAGCTCATAAACGAGCGAGAGATAAAGTATCGTACCTACTTATCTACTTACGAGATAATGTTTGAAAGAGGATTAAAAAGTCATCCTAAAGTCGATAAAATACTGACTCATAATGGTTTCTTATAAATTTGATATATATGTTGCCATAATATTTATGGAATCCGAGATCAATAAAAACTTGGCCCATTATCTCTACAGGCCCCGAGTGGCCGGACTTGGGCACGGACACGTCACCGAAGCTATTTTAACTATATACCTACCTACTCGTACTTTCTTGTTTCCAAAGAGAATTTCTTCGAACTAGGAAAAAACCGGAGAACGTAAAAAGTAAACGAAACGAAAACTTCCCTCAACAAATATCCAAAACCAATAGGTACGGAGATAGTCGAGTGGGTCTACAATGGAGGCCATTAAAACGGAAGAGCGTCGCTAAAGACTATCGCGGCACAATCAAGCGAACGTATTGTTCGGCGCCAAGTTGGCAGCGCCCGGGCCCGGCGCGGTGCCAGCGGCCCCGCGCCGGCTGCTCGCTGCTCGGCCGGAACACTCAGCACTTTGCACTAAAATGACGTGTCGTAGACTCGTAGCATTCCAGCTATACAGAATAATTTGTTTAATTTGTCCTAAAGTCGTAGTGCTACCTGTGTTGTAGCTCACAGCCAAACCATATTTTAGTTGTGCAATATTTGGTCAGACTTATACTTTTTTATCTTGTCACGCTACACTACCTATTGTTAACTGGTTCATTCCCAGTTGTCACCCCATCTGAAAAGTCAATTCATAAACCAAACAGCCACATTATTGTCATCCTGTGAGTTCGTCTACTCTGTGTTCGAAACACCACTTTTTAAATATTTGATATGCCAATAATATTTTAAAAGCTTGTTTCACATTACATTGGTGTGGGCCGTCCTGCAGTCGGTTAGCGCGGCAATAAACACGCGTCACACAGCGCGCGGCGGCGCGGCCCCGGCACGGCCCGTCGCCGGCCCGGCGCGGCCCACCCACGGCCACACGTAGGAAGAACAAGCAAACATAACAACTGCGCTACAATTATTGGTAACGTTGTTTATTCGTGCCATTTGTGGTTCTTTTAGGCCGACTCGACCAACTCGACCGACGAGACGACCACCTGACAGACTAGAATTCATTCAAGTTGACCAGAACTCGCGGTTTAAGACATATGAAAAATTAATGCATTACGGATAGTAATTTGAGCTCCATTTGTTTTTTTCTGTAACTCTACTTGTTTATTTAGGGTAATGTATAATCAGCAATTTTGAAGTAATTACTATTCAACAACATTCATACTAGTACTATATTACGCGTGCAGAAACTAGTTAATTTTATCACATTACCTGCAAACTGCAATAAATGGGTGGTTATTTAGTTTTTATACATTTATAAAACTAATAGAGAATGTTTATAAAGTGTCCAATGTCCATGCTAGTTGCCGCCACGATGCGCCGCGTGCCGCCCCCGCTGGTGTACGAGTATGCTCTAGTCTAGGTCTAGGTGTCTTGGTATCCCCGCTGTCTCTGCTCTAGGTGTATGCTCTAGGTGTCTGGGTGTCGCCGCGGTCTCTATGGTTTCATTTCTTATCCTTTTGTTTTCGTTCTTGTTAAATAACAGAACGCTGTTACAGCAAAGTTAATGCACCATTGAATTTAATCGACTCTGCACTGATTAAAGCAATTCATAGGAATTTATTGTTAACGCAAAGAATGGGAATAATCATTTTTAATCAACGATAAGATTAATAATGTCGGAACAGTTAAGTAGGTACTCGGGGAACAGAACAAAAAGACCAACATGGATATTTGCGTTCGATTCGACCTTTAGTTTTTGTCAACATGTATTGCTAGGAGAGGTCCGCCGCCGCCGCCGCCGCCGCCGCCGTGTTGGCACGACTTTAATTAATTTCTATTCATTACATTAGGTACATGACAGCAGACAGCACTCTACAGAGGTTCCTCGAAGGTGGTTACGTATTGTGGAAATGGTTTCTGTTTGGTTTTGTACCGATTGTACATTGTACTTTGGTTGGTCTTTTGTTACTAATTACTATATGCAGCAAGGTAGAACACGTTTTAATTTGAAACGATTGACGCAAGCGAATTTCACATCTTAGTTCATAAATTTCATAAATACGATACCTACCTACTGCGCCACAAGCAATATTATTGCACCGGCTGCTCTACACTGCTGGAGTGTAATGTCGCTCCTATACTCGTAGTGTTACGATCAATTTGATATCAGGACATTAGGCATTTATAACATAAACTCAGTAAAGTAAGCGAGCACTTTCGCCGACGATTTCCGGCACTTCCCGCCGTTTCCCCGCATCCCCGCGGGAGGCAGTTTCCATTGTTTCGCGGCCGACAATGATTTGCAGATAAGTCTCAATCATCAATTATGTCGCCTACCTCCGAGTACGAGCACGCACCACTCGGCGGCGGCGGCGGCGCGGGGTGCGCATGCGCAATCACAGAACACAATTGGCACAATCACAGTATCGTTTGGTAGGTAATTGTTGCAGTACAATACCTCCACTCCGTCTCATCAATAAATGCCGTAGAAATGTCTTCTTGAATAGAGGTGCCTTCGACTCGACGGCGACTTGAGAGTCGTGCGTGATTTAGAATTAGGCACGGTGACCTGAATCGACCTGAAGTCATGCTACAATACATCTATATATATATATAAAAGAAAGTCGTGTTATGTTACACTACTTATAACTCAAGAACGGCTTTACCGATATGGCTGAAAATTGGTGAGGAGGTAGCTTAGAGCCAGGAAACGCACATAGGATACTATTTATTCCTATTATACTATTTATTTCTGTTAAATAAATTCGATAGCATTCAAGTGTGAATTGACATAAAACATCAGTCACTATAAAACGAGGTATAACAAAAAAGAATCAGACTTGGAATAACAAAACGACTTATTATACTCTTTGCGCAAATGACAGCTATGTAATGGACGTATGGATGACAATTTAACAGCTAAACAGATTTTGACGAAATTTGGTATGAAGGTAGCTTAAGCCCTAGGTAATATGTAGATTACTTTTTACCCCAGAAAATTGAACGGCTTTCCGCTATTCTTGCAGGACAGCGGGTGAAACCGCGGGGCGCAGCTAGTTAGTAATAAGAGTTTCTGTAAAGGTTCTGTAAAAGTTCAAGAAAACATTTACAACATACCTACAACATTTTTTTGTTCTTTGTGGCTGGAAGAAATCATCATTCAAGAATTAAAGATATGATTCTTGAAAATCTGTTTTTGATTTCTTTTCTAACGAAATCTACTGCTCTCTGCTGGTGGTTTGTTTTGCCAATCTACAGTTGATATAATATTATTGTCGAGCAGATCACGCGTTGTGTTTATTTATATAATTGTATTGCACGATTTTCAAGTAGTAATAGTAACTACCACAATACTAGACCATTTTACATACTTACTTACTTACTCGTATTTCTACCTTTGTAAGTATACTTACGAGGTGATTTTTTATGCATGCATGCATGTTTTAGTTACATTCCAGATATATACATACATATATGTATATGAACTTTAAGTGGGCATTTTCAAATAATGTATGACGAATTTTTATAACAAAGGATATACTCGTATTAATGAAGGGATATTAGAGCACCCAAAATTTCGTTTCTGTAAAAAAGTCACCCAATATTTCAACAATTCAATTTGTGCCCAACTTTCTTTTCAATCTTTTCAGCCTTTTTAATCCTATTTCAACTTTCTCAAAGGCTTAACAAAAATAGGTAAAGAGCAAGTTCTCAAAGAAGTACAGCTGCGAGTACGTCCGTGGGGTTCCGCAGGGAGGGAGGCTCGGTCCGGTTGTTAATATAATTCATCATCGCGCGATGCGGCACAATGCCGTATCTTTTATCGTAAGCTGCTCGCCTCTACAAAGAAATGCTTTATCCGAGAATAGAAAAGCTTTTATCAAGATCCTGCTTTGTGTTAAATGTGAAGTAAATAGCAGATAGCGGCCGGTGTTGTGTTCCGACGCAGACGCTGACTCGTTTGATGTTCGCGAATGTCTGCTATGTTTGGATAGTGAGAAAATATTTGTCTCTACCTATCTAGTAGGTACAATTCTTATTTTTTTTTTATTTTGAATGAGTAATTTGTTTACGAAACCACGACAACAATCGCAGCCGTCAACAATATTAGCAATTTAAAAGCAGTTAAAATGCTCGAATATCAGCAATAATAAATGACTTATCGATAGAAAACTGTAAGAATAAACATTTCCCTCTTGGAATCTACGGAAAGCTATTGAGTCCTCTCATCCTCTGATAATGTTCATCCATTTCTTTGAAAGAAATATCTGTTTGCAACTTCGGCCGAAGCTGCCATAAATAAGGAAAATTCTGCTGAATTATATCCGAAATGGTTTAAGTTTCCTCGAAATACTCGTAGACTAGCGGGTCGTTGTTGACCATTGACGTGTTGTGGTATATTCGGTCCCGGATCGAGGTGACTCCGTTTATCGGTATCGTTTAGCATTCCATCTGTGTCACTCGTCACTCGTTAGCATCGGAGGCGCCGCCGGGCCTTGCCGCCGAGGACGACATTTCATTTGAGTTGCTAAAATTTGAATGAGGACAAGAGAAACTTTACCTTAAAGTATCTAAAATGCGGCGATGTCGACGTCATTCAATGTCGTGACATTTTAATCTGCCTTCCTGGCTGCCGTCGGACTTGACTCCGAGTGATAAAATACTATCTATTTTAAGCCCACAAATTAACACCGAGCCGATTATGTCAAAACTACATAAAACTTCTACCTATTTTTGAGAAACTCCTAACAAATAGAACAAACTACAACATTTACCTGAAAGCGGCTGTTCGCAGTTCGCACCTCTATCTATACAGAGCTGTTAACTTATAAACTCGTTTCTGGCTGACTATTGCCGGAGTTGAAAACAAACAGCGAAGCACGTCCTTTAAATTACACTCATAAACGTATTTGAGCCGAAACATTTTCGGCAAAAACGTCCAATAAAAAGCTAGACAAGCGAGGATTTTTCGTGCTAATTGTCTTTACCTCGACATGAGAGAGTTGAGACTCTATCGGGGTAGCATAGGGTCGAATGTCGGTCGGGTGCGTCGTGTTGTGTGTAGGTAAATACAGGAGGTTATCTGCGCCCAGGCGGGCGGTAATCTCCCGCCCACGGCACGGCATGGGCCGGTCGCGACAGACTTGTTTAATTACGTTAAAACTAATGAAATGCGGCGCGGGTGCGCTCGCTCTCGGCTGCCGGGGCCGCCTGATCGAGACCAATACTCCGATCAATAAATATCATGATTTTATCTCGATACTAGATAGGGCTGCTGTTTGTTTTGTGACTTTTCTTACCTACTATAACTAAAATCTTCAGAAAAATGTCAATCAACCGACTGAACCACAATAACTCGCTTCAAACTTCTAACGAAATACACAATTTTATGTAAATACATTGTAGAGGTAGGTACGCATTGTTGTTGACACCCGTAATAACTCTTTTACAACAATTCAAGTTTCACTTACTTTTCATTCGTATCCCATTTCTCATGGGAAAGCAACTAAGCGATTGGCAAACAGTCGCGACAGCCCTATATTTTTAACTTTTCCAGTGGTGTCGTGTCGAATTGCTGATCGATGAACAGAACACTCGATCCGCCGCATCGCTCGCCGAGACTCGCCCGACTCGACTCGAATTTGCTCCGCAGGTAAAACTCGTTAGGGGATAACGAAACTCAATATTTTAAAATAAATAATAACAGTACGCCGCATTATCCCCGGAGGTATTTTTTTGGCTTAAATATCGCCACGGGCCTTGGCAACATAATTTAAAAGCTCGGGAACTTTTTGCCGAACGTTGGCTCCTTTTTGTTGCGAGCACCCTAAATACGAAAGCTCTATCCGAAATAAAACTCGAATTACAGTCTGCTGATACTATTTTGTGTGTTTATTACATTCGTAAGTAAACTTCTTTGTAAGTTTTCGACAGCACATATTTAGGATTGTGAAAAACATGCGAAGTGGAGAAGATTAATGCTAAAAAGTTTAACGAGTTCCCGAGCGTAGTGAAGCGGCCCACGACAATTAGGAGTCGTTTGTATTTGCGCGCGTTTCACTATAACGGCTCAATAAGCCGACGCCGATGGCTCCGGTATTAAATTCCCGATCGAACCCTTATCAATACCGATCGAGACATCACGTCGCGTCGCGTTCCGAGAACATGAAGGATTATTCGACATGTTATAATCCCGATCTTATTACGTTTCATTTTTTATTCCGCTCCGAATATTAAGCTTCATAGAAAGCCTCGACGTGTCTCGAGAAATGACAACTCGACAGAAAGTACGAAAGGGATTTATACGACCCTGACCCTTCATCATCCCAAGAAATACATCTGGTTCGTGCTAATCACATTTCCGACTCTATCGCGTGGAGTTAAAGTTCACACTGGCGCGGTTATTATGACTTTTAAATTTACATGTACGGCCCGCGTACATCCATCAATCTTTTCATACAAACATGTACGTATACGGCTGAATGCGCTCGACATGGTGAATACATACCCCTATATCTTTTTGAAAACATCACAAATTCATGTTCCATTGATTCCGGCGACCGATGCTCGGGAGAGAGGGAACGGAACAGTTTTATTAGACGGACGGCTTTTAGGGCACGAATAGCTTTTTATGCTAGATAATGCTTTTGGAATCGGGCTGACCTTTTAAAACGACAGTTCGTTTTCGGACGCGGCCATCTATTTCAGTTAGCGGCGGCCGGCGCTCCCTTTATATCCCTTTATTTATGTCGCGAAGCGTTGCGAGGCCGACCGACCTGTTCCATAATACTCGTGGTGAGTCTATATTCATATTAAACTAGAACAGGCCCATTAGCGTGGCGAGGCTGCGACATTCATTTCCCACGTCATAATGCAGCGCTCGCGGAGCCGCGGACTGCTGGAGACGTCTCGCTCGGGGCGAGCGCCGCCGCCGCGCCGCGCCGGAGGAGCGCTTCCTGCGCCCGGCAGCGCGTGAGTTGGCAGTTTCACAGGCGGACGGCTCGAAGCAGCTGTAATTGCGCTTTTTATTACATCTGCCTTTTCAGGAGCCACACCGAATTAATGGAGATAATCTTCCTTCCATATCTTTAAAGGCTAACGTATTCTCGCGTATTCATCTCGACTCGTATTATAGTCAGTCATTATTCAAGCTAACATCTTGTCTCGATTATCGAAACCTCACTTCGCCTGTTTGAAAGTCACTTTTCACGGAGGCTTACAATTTAGCCGCTTCTCACACAATGATGGCAATCTCGAGAGAAACTACGAAAACCACTTAATCACGGTGTCACGTCCGACCGAGCCGGCGCGGCGCGCGGCGGCGCGGCGGCGGCTCCGGCCCGGCCGGAGATAGATAGCGACTACAAAGCGGACAAAAACTGCAGATTACGGTCTCCGGCCGTCCTCGAGAGCGGCGGCGGCGGCGGCGCGGCGGAGCGTTCCTGGAACATCTCTGAATTGTATTCCAATTTCGTAGCAAAGTTTAACATTCGATATCGATATACACAGAATGTTAGAACGTAATTCGATAGCAATCTCGTCTCGAACGGATTGCGCTGGCTGGTTTGGAACCTTCGATAGTTTCACTGAGGACGAAGGATAAAACTACTTACTTGCTTTACATTTTATGATCATTAATAAATGATTACGCAAGAACACCAAATCATAAGAGATAACTGATATCAGAGCTGTAATTATCCCAGGTAAAAACTCTGAGAGATAAATCAATTCAATACGAAAAATCTTGCTAAAGTTAATGGAATTAATTTATGATAAGAAATTAATTAATTTGTGTTACGAACCGACTGACTTACCTATTTAGGTACTATGATTGATGGTATAGACTAAATAGACAGACGAATAGTCGAATATATCAGGAGTAGGTTTATGAATTAAAATTTTCAATTCATCACATTATTATTAAATGGTACGAGTAGGTACCTAAATGCGGCAGTTTGTGTGTCAGGATGTGAGTGTGTGTGAGAGAGAGGGTGAATATATTTTTGAGTTCTTTATAATAACTGCGTGATGCGACTAGACTATAGATTAATTTACATATAAAGTGTTCTGATCTGTTTATAAATTTATAATAGACTAGCGACCTGCCCCGGCTTTGCACGGGTATAAAATATAGCCTATGTTACTCAGGGATAATGTAGCAATCTAATGGTGAAATAATTTTTGAAATCGGTCCAGTAGTTTTTGTGTTTATTCAACACAAACATACAAAAATACAAATCTTTCCTCGTTATAATATTAGTATAGATAGATAAGGACCAAACCAACACAAAAAGTCCGCATTTGTGTTATTGGATTGCTGATAATGATTCAAGCAGTAAGTACCTACTTTGTTCATAAAAGTCAATTTACTTTTAAAGATCGCTCGATCACATTTCTCATCCAATTTGTGTTATCTCGGCAAATGGATCTAACTCTAAAATGGAATCCGATCCGAAGCCCAAATTTAAAATCCGTGAACCACGAGCAAAGTCGCCTGTCACGATCAATTAACGTCATCGGACCCGGGGCGGGCCGGGGCCGGACTTGCCCGGGCCGGGGCCGGGCCGGGATCAGGACCGACCCGACGGGGACACACAAACGAAGTCGTCGCGGAGAATGTAATGTTTAGGAATAGGGCTGCCATGTGTGTGATATCTTTCAACAGCACGCTCGGATCATTATGCATTGTGTGGGTTTTAACACGCCCAGTGACAATGGAGAGACTTCATTCTATTCGATACGTAAAATTAATAAGTACAAAAAAAAATACCGTAAGAGAGTAAGTTCATACCACAGAATTCAAAACTCACTTTTATGTGTAACACAGTAACATACGTACCGTGTAATAGTTTCTGTGAGGTTTTGTCGGACGTTCGTTTCGGACCTCTACGTGGCCCTCGCAATCTACAGGATAACAAAACGAGGCACTTGAAATTGCGCTAGCTCGCGGGTTGAAGTGCGGAAATCGAAATGGATTGTCGGCTTTCCCACATCCGGCTCGGATGCCGTAACTCACTGGTTATCACCGCCATGGGATACAGCGGCCGAGTTACACCTACACCTATAGCGCTGTGAGACCATTGCTCTACGACTCTACTCCTATATTCAAGTAGGATTGTAGAGCTGAAGAATTCCTCAAGAACAGTTTTTTGATGTGAAGGATATGTCAGCGGAAGGCAACTTCCCAAACAAGGTTCCAGTCTAGTGCCCATACTGAATAGTATCTAAGTACCAGTGTTGTCTTTATGCAGTTCTAGTCGTGTATGTCCCCTAGTCCGGCAGCCACGCTAGTGAGTGGTACGTTAGTTTAGTACCCACTACCCATGTGCTTTTATAGTAGTAGGTCGCTCCTCGCTGTGTAAAAGTGTCACCGGTGTGTGCGCGCCGCAGCGTACTCGGGCGAGCACTCGGTGGAGCGGAACAGCGCGCGGCGACAGCACGCTGCTGCAGCGCTGGCTGTCCTACAATCGAGACAATCCCTTACATAATCTAGCTTGGATATTCTCCCATTAACAACTGTTTCTAAAACCCATAATACAGAAGCCAAAGCATAGACTTTTTAAATCCGCCGGTTACCTAATTGTTCGTTATTGTAGTACATATTTCAGTTAGTTTCCTCGTATGTGGGTAGGTCTCGACTTTTGGTGGACCTACCGCCGATAAAAATAAATCAGTTTGCCATAGCGTGTGTTTACGTGCCCCCGGTTCCTGATCGTGATAATTTATTATACATATTCTAGCCATGAATCTACGAGTATAAAAGTAAATCTACCTCTTCTAGTTAAACCTTAACACTGTTAGAAGTGGTGCAACTTCCAAGGATCGCTGAACAAACAATCAGATCCGAGTAAGCGCTGCGACAAGAAAATGTTACGAAGAACCCGCTTCATTACCTTCTGGGAAAGCAAGCCCGCGCCGACCTGCTTCCACGGCGCGGCACGACACGGCGCGGCGCGGCGCGGCGGAGTCGGGCGACGGCGACGGAGCTGCCACGTCAACCCAGATATTGATTTAGATGATTTAGATAGATGATTTATTGAATATACACTTTAGATAATATTTGACACATTTAGTAATTAGTCCGAAACACCGCAGAATTAAGGTAGATTCAGACTGGTGGCTAATTGTTACTTTTTACCGCATGCTAAATTGAGATGAGAGGTATTCATAATTATACTTACACGTACAATCAAGGTAATATAGCCTATTTTATTTTTATTTTTATGTAATTGAGTGACGAGACGAGCAAATCGCTCGATTGATGTTAAACGTCACGTTTGCCCATAACAGGTCTGCACCACCCAGAATTTTGAACTCGCAGAATTCAAGACCCAGCGCGGCACAGCACTGCGCTCGTCACCCTGAGATATAAGTGGTTTAATCTCCCATTTGCCCTGGAAACAATGCCCCTCCAACCGGAACACAGTAATGTTTGCACATTACTGCTTGGCGGTGGAATAACTGGCAAAGGTGTGGTACTTCCCCAGGCGGGCTCTGCAAAAGAGCCCTACCACTACTACAAAAATCCTACTTATTCCTTAGACTAAATTAAAATAATATTTTATTTTGGTCTAAGGCCTAATAAATAATTGCGCATTCATTTGCTTAGATTGCTTGCTATGCAACTTTTAGGTAAATTACATTCGTAGCATTTCAGCCTCGCCTTTGCCTGAAAGTTTCCTGAATGTTCCTGGCGTCCGCGTCCTCTCGCTGCCGAGTACGAGCTGCTAGTTGATGTGTTTCGCGATTGTTTACATTACTGAGCTCTAGACCGGTCGTTAATGTGCCGTGTTCTGCCCGAGAGAATTAATTCAATTCCGCTTTCTTTGTTTTTGTTCTAGTCGGTGCCGGTGCCGGCGCGGCCGGTGCTACAATGTAGCGCGCTGCTTGTGAGAATAGCGCGAGTTCTTATTACGAGTACCTAACCTACATAGTACAAGCAAAGCAAGGTACAAAGTCGACTCTTCTTAATATTTTCAAGTTTCAAGAATGTTTTTTGTTTCTACCATCTACTGGTAGACTAAAACTAGTATCCTTATTATTAAGTAACTCTAGCAAGGTGGCTGCTTTTATGAACATGGTACTCAAGGAAACTAGCTAACAGGAATGTTCTTCAGTCAAGGCAAGGCAAAAATTAAGGTATCCTCGGTTGTTCAGCGAGATGGGTCGATGGCATAGTCAGAGTCGCCGGTCGAACCTGGACCCAGAGATGGTATAACGGGAGAGAAGCCTATACCCAGCAGGGGGAGAGAGAAGGCTGTGGTGTGTGTGTGTGTGTGTGTGTGTGTGTGTGATGATGATGGTTTACTGATGACAAAATTATACTAAGTTAAACACGTTTATTTTAGAATGAAACGTGTCTAATTAAAACCACATTAATTTTCATAATTAAAAGCGTGTATACTGTATAATAACGGGCTCGTCGATATTTTTGCAACCCGATAGTAGTCTAGTATCGAGGGAGTCACCCCGGCCCCGGCGGCGGCGGGCGGAGCGCTGTGATAGCGCCTTTCTCTCCGCTGCTCTGCTCGACGCTCGAGTTTCACATCCGCGCGTTTCAGCGCACTTGATAACGCGTGTTAACATTTGCACTGTCGAGTGGCAGCCGGCAGCCCCGTTCCGCCCCCACTATCGACCTCACTGCGCCGACACAAGGCTGCAAGTCGAGTGTCCCGCCGGTGACAGCCATCTCATTAGCAAATTGATGCTCGTGTGGATCCAATCAAGTTTTTATCGATCGGATGTCAGCTGTCGTGCGGTACTACACATTTCATATGTTTTATATTCATTTATCAATACACATAAAAGGCTTCGAACGTGGACTGAGGTCCCCATTCAATATTTTATACTCCGTCAGTCGATTTAAACAAGAACGGCAGAATGTAGCTCGTTTGGCGCGTACGTGCTTGAAGCGATATAGAGAACTATATTTATTCAATTTCTATGTGTCGTGACTACTCGTGACGTAAATTGAACAGTTACACGAGCACTATACAAACTACCGACAAATCAATTGAATGTTAATCAGCCACCGCCGCCGCGCCGCCCCGCCGCCCCGCCGCCGCGCCGCCCCGCCGCCGCGCCGCCCCGCCGCCGCGCCGCCCCGCCGCCGCGCCGCCCCGCCGCCGCGCCGCTCGCACGCACTCCTCGGAACCTCCACAACCCACAACAAACAAGACTAACGACCTTTCCGTATCGCGTGCATTTTTTAAATACCCTCCTAATACCGTCTGATGTCAAATCAAATAAACCTATCAAATCCTGTTTGAGAACTGACGCACTGGACAAGGAGGCTTAAGCCTTCGCTCGTCGACGGCTAATAGTGAATTTAAATCCAATTGCGCTCCGCCAATCACGCGGCCCGAGTCTGCAGAATACGCACCAGTCAGTAGGCAGCAGAAGCCACAGACTGTGCGTCAGTTCCCAGGCGGCGGGGGCCGTAAGCCCTGTCCTTAATACGTGAGCAGGACATGGCGACTGACAACCTCGGTGTTTTAAATCGTATTAAACCACGTATTTTCGGATCCGGGGACGAGTCCTGCCTACCGAATCATTTTTAGTTAGGTATTCCACTAAAAGAAGAACGCTGAAACGCTATTTATAATAGAAAGCCCCTAGTAGGGGTTAGATTACATTCACCCGATATTCCATTTGTTTGTCTAAATCCAGGGTTTAACAGGCTATTTTACCCGGCGATTTTATCTGTACCTACATGGGATCCCCGAGATGAAATGTTTCCATAGAGACGGATGTGTACTGTGTAATGGAAGCCGAGTAGTGTTGCGAGTGAGCAGGCGAGGATCCGCCGTGGGAACCCGCGGGATCACACGACACTAATCGATACGCTAAGTGGATGTACACGAGATGCTTGTGAATTAGCGCTTGCTTCTGTTCGATTTGGCGTCCAAATTGTAAACTTTCTCATTGTCGAAACTTGGGTTTCATTGTGATCGTCGCTGATAAGACTTTAGTTACCAGCAATGGCCTTACAGTTGTTTGTTTGAGAGACAGAATTAAATTTTTGATAGGCACGAGTAGTCGAGTGTGTACTCGTGAGTATGCGGCCGCGAGTATCATCCGATATGAACAGAAACCTGAACCGCGGCCGCGGGTGTCCAGCTCCTATTTGCTACATGATATCACCACTCCTGTGTTCACAAGAGGTTCACTCGTAGTGTTGGATTTCTACTAGGTATGCTTAGATTTACAGAAGTAGATTACTTTATTACTAACACACGGAAGATCAAACTAGCCTGCGATCAGATTTCCCGGATATAATTACATACAATGTTTTGTCATATTTAGCGATTTTAAAACTAGTGCTTATAGGAAAACGAATAGAGTCATGAAATGCTTAAATAGAAAATTAACCTTCGTCAAGTCCTTTAACAGAAACAGCACAGGCTTGTGTCGGCGCGGCGCGCCAATGTCAAATGAGGAGCATTTTTATCGTCACACATTAGGGCGAGACTCGAGACTCGAGAGTAATGCGGGGAGACGAGCCGGCTCCGTGACTGATGGCGCTAGATACAAGCACCCGACTACCCGCAGCGGATGCGGTCGGCCGTCTCGCTCGCTCGCACAAACTGGGGACAATCTTCACTTTATTGTTCCGGGAAGCGAGAAGGAAAGCCTCTCTCACTAGCTGCATGCCTGCTTCGCTCCATCATCGTCTATCAACATTCATCAATCTCTCCAGACATACGCTCATAACTTGTTCATAGTACTGAGGCGGTTCAGCTTCACATACTGTAACGCTCACACACGGAAATGTGTATAAACTCTGTACGTGTTGTTTATCAAACCATTTTGCACCACATTTTATTAATAGCTTCCTCGATGCTCTTAATTTTTGTAAAAGGAATACGTTTTCACAATAACAATTATTATAATATGTTTTTAATGCTATTGAGTGTCGAGACGAGCAAATCGCTCGCCTGATGTTTGTTATCATTTTGAAATTAGAATAATTTATGATGATCTGATCTGACCATATCAGATCAGGGGTGTAAAATGATGCTATAATAATGATGAAAATGATTTCCACGAAAAATAAAGGCATTATAGAGTAACAATTTATTATAAATCGACTTGATATTTCCAAGAATACTTATTATCAAGAGCTCAGATCAAGTAGAAAGGCAGATACTGCAGATAGAGTCCCGCCTTAGATCCAGGTGAAGCCAGAAACTACCCTACTGCTGTGTACGTAAATTTCCGCACTTAGTGACATAGTGACGCATAAAAACTACCCGAATGTCAAAATGTCATTTTGATATTTGTATTCGAAATTATAACCTAAAAATTTTGTTGTTTATAATAATGTTCTAATGAGATGTTATTTATTACGATAACTTTATATTTACTTTATATTTATATCTATATAAGATAGGTTTCTATTCGTGGTAGTGGACGACACAGTTTATTAAAACACAACTGAGTTTCTCTGTAAGAAAAGTATTTATTGTATTAGTTTACATGTAAGATTCACAAATTAACACTAAGAATTAAATCGCAACAAAAACAAACTTTACCTGTAAGAAAAGAAACGACATTTAATGTTAATAATCACAGTGTCGATTCCTAAATCACAAATTGTTTCTTAGCTTTCTTAATAAAATTAGTTTAAATAAAATTGCCTTCTAATGGCTGCTTTTAGAGGTTATAATTCATCACAGATTCTAAACTAAATATCCATCCGCTTATGTCGCGATCTGTCACGATGACACTTGGAACTTGATGCGCGGGAATATTTAAACCAAAGAAAATTATATTTTTCTTTACATCTCCCCCTCCCAGGGAAGATATAACACCGCTACTCACACATCCTCTGCATGGTCTTCAGGCGCAGGGGCAGGAGTTAGTTTCGAAATGTGGAAAAAGTTTGACTCTGACTTCCTATGGCTGGTGTTTATCTTGAAAATTGAGTTTGATATTTTTTCTATGATTTTATAGGGTCCGATTCTCAATTCTTCAAGCTTTTTCCTATTCAGTTTGTTTCCGTTATCCACAAAAACGGTATCACCAACTTTGAAGTCTATACATCTTCGATTTTTATCATAAATCGTCTTGTTGTAATTATGTGATTTGATTGTATTTTCCAAAGCTATTTTCCTGTCTTGGATCAAATCATACTCAGTCTTTTTAAGTTTCAGCTCATTTAGCAAAATTGTAACATCTGTGCCGTTAAGAAGATACTTTGGAGCATAACCAGTGACAGTGTGCTCTGTTTTGTTATAATTTTCTACACAGTTTTGTGCTATAGTTGTCCATGCTAGTTTTGTGTCATTTTCGTTTATCTTGCATCTGATTTTATTGACTAACGTTTGATTTAGTCTTTCATTTAATCCATTTGAGAAGGGCGAATCCACAGCAGTAAAAATTATTGGAATATTCTTTTCATCCAAAAATCCTTTGAAGTCCCTAGAATTGATACCTGGGTATTGGTCTGAGAGAATCATCCCAATATTGTTATTTTCCGCACAGCTTCTCACTAGTTTTATGAAATCATTTGCATTTTGTGTACTTGACGTCAAAATGTATGCGTAATTGCGTACCTTGTGAAATGATCTGATAATAGGTGCAAATATCTCTTGGTTGACCTTGATCCCCCAAATCCTCCAATCGTATCAATGGAACATATCTCAAAAGGTTTTGTGGCGGGACCCAAGTGGGACATCAATCCATATTTAGTTTGTCCTCTTGATTTGTTTTTTATACATACTATACAACTTTCACAGATTCTTTTTATGTTTTTTGTCATGTTTTCTGCTGTATACCACGAGCTGATCATACTCTGCATTTGTTTAATTCCTATGTGACCCAGGTCTGCATGTACATTTTTGATGAATTGTATACTAAATTCCTCTGATAAGATTATTTTCTGTTTTTTTTTTTTACTTGCTTGTAATAAACATTGTTTTTTGTTATTAATTTGTCTTTCCTGCATTGTAACTTTTCATTTTTAATTTGGTCTGTTATGATATCTTCTAGTGTTATTATGTTAACTATTTTTAATTGTTCATCTAGGTTTTCATTTGCTTCTAGGACTGGGTTCCTACTTAGACAATCCGCTTCAATGTTATATCTTCCTGGAGAATATTTAATTTGGAAATCATACTGTGATAGATAGTATGTTAGATCTCCCAGTTCTTCATCCGTTCTTGCCTTTATATTCATATTCTCCAAGGGCTTGTGATCTGAAAAGACAGTAAATTTCCTACCTATCAATAGGTGCTGCCAATACTTCACACATTATTTAATTGCCAGGCATTCTAGATACACAGCTTTCTTCCGTTTTTGAACTTCATTCAATTTTTTTGAAAAGTATGCCACTGGTTTCTCTTCATTGTTCTCTTGTGGCTGTTTTAGTACTGCTCCTACTCCTAGAATACTGGCATCTGTATATATGTGGATAGGTAAGTTTGGATCAAAAATGGTCAATATTGGATGAGAACATAATATTTGTTTCATTTCGTCAAATGACTCCTGGCATGCCTTAGTCCAGTTAAAGGTTTGTCCTTTTCTTAAAAGGTTATGTAATGGTTCCAATTTTATTGCTATTTTTGGCACATACTTATGATAAAAATTTATTTTTCCTAAAAATTGTCTCACATTTTTCCTCGTTTTTGGAGTAGGAAAGTTTTTTATTGATATTAAGTTGTCTTTCAGAGGTCTTACTGAATTATTCTGTATTACGTGACCCAAGTACTTAACTGAGTCGGCTGCGAACATACATTTAGAGAATTTAAGTCTTAAGCCTTCACTTTTAATTGCTTGAAATAGCTGTTCCAGATGTCTGACATGATCTGAGAATGATTTTGAAAATAATAATATGTCATCGATGTAACATACTGTAAAATCTCCAAGCTTGTGTTTTCGTATTATATTACACATTATTCTCTGAAATATGGCCGGTGAGGTCTTTAAGCCGAATGGCAAGCAGGTCCATTGAAAATGGCCCTCCTGGGTGACGAATGCAGTTTTGTGTCTGTCTGTGACACGCAGAGGTATTGACCAAAATGCTGAATTCAGGTCCAGTGTGGAGAAAAACTTGCAATCTCTAGTTTTTACTATTAGGTCCTCAATAAGTGGGAATGGTTGTGATTGGGGCACAACGATTTTATTTAGGTCTCGAAAATCTATGCATAATCTTGACTTTTTATTCTCATCTCTTTTATAAGCTAAAGTAACTGGAGCTGCAAATGGACTATATAATTTTTTTTTCCAATAATTTTCCAATTTGTAATTCAATCTCCTTTTTGTCTTCAATTGTGCAACGATATGGCCTTTTACTGCAATATTTCTCTATTGACAGATCAATGTGTGCTTCATAATCCGTTACCAATCCGATATCATACTTGTCCTTTGCAAATACAGATTTATTATTCAATATTAAACCATCAATCACTGCCTGTTGTTGATAGTCTAGATGATTTATCCAAATTTTTAAGTTTTTTTCGCTGAAATTCTCATTAAAGTTTAATAAATTATCAGATTTTATTTCCTTAGAAATGTCAATATCTGACTTATTCGTTTCCTTAGAAACTACCTCACTTCTATGTATAGGAACTTTCTGAGAGATTTCTAAGTTTTCATTTTGAACTAAGGAAAACTCTTTTATACAATCTAATCCGATCAAAAAATCGTAATCGAAATTTTCTTTGTCAATTACAAAAACATTCATTTTTTTCTCCACATCAAAAATAGCTACATCGAGTGTTATTATACCATTTGCCTTTTTAACGCCATTAATTGTTTTTAAATTAGTATTGCTAGAGTTACTTGATTCTTTATTGTCTATCTTCAGTAACCTTGAATTTATCAATGACACATTGGAGCCAGAGTCATAGATTCCAAATACTTCAACATTTTTGTTCAATACTAATCTTACCTTAATTAATGGCGGCACTATTAGTTTTTTGGATCTTCACACTGCAGTTGACATTCCAATTCCGAATTGTTAATGTGCTTTATTTGTTTATTTCCTTCTTTTCCACCATTTATTTTTGTTTTGAACCAACAGGAATCTTCTGGATGATAGCGCACACCTTTTTGTAGATTTTCACAAATACTACACTTTTCTTTCATTTGCTTAGTATTATCTCTCTTTTTTATAAATTTCTTCTTCCCAACCAAATGTTCTAACTTGCCAAGTTCATTAAATAAGTCTTTTGTTTGTTCAATTTCCTCTCTGTTGATTCTATCCGTTATGAAATCTGGTAAGCCAGCAGCAATTATATCAATTAGGGTCCCTGTATCTATTGTTTTTCTTACTTCCAATAACAGTTTTTCTTTTTTAATAGCATACTCTAATAAAGATCCTGATTGATACTTGAAAAACAAAGCATACTTGCTTGTAGTCCAACCTTTATTAGCGTAGGTTTGCAAAAAGTTAGATTTCCACTCGGACCACTCCGATTGTAAACTATGCTTGATCATCATGGAGGAGTACCAATCGGCACAGGATTTTTCAAGAAATAATCTGAAAATTTCAATTTTTTCTTCTTCTTTTGTCATGTCAAACCTTGCACACTCTTTTTCAAATGTTTCCATCCAGTTATAAGCACTTATATTTTTCCCATCAAATTTTTCTATAACAAATCTGTCTGCTAACTTCTTTACACTTTGTTTTTCTTTTTTGTGTTGGCTTTCAATAAATTTTTCCAAAATATCCACCAAAGGATCTTCCAACCTCTTTTTACTGCTAATAGATGACCGTTTTTGGGTAATTTCCTCAAGGAATTGATCCTGGAAAATCATGTTTTCATCCTCATCACAGTATGTTTGTAATAGAGCTGCCGTTATTTTTATCCATACGCTTCTGCTTTGATATCTTTTCTTCAATGTATTTCTCACTGTGGCGTAAGCTTTAGAGGCGTGGACTTCTTTGTGGTACTGTGTTACTGCTTGATATTCCTCCGGAATCAGAAAAACTTTGTCATCTTGTGTGGCAATTGAGGTCAAGGCAATATAATTTGACTTCCCGTCTATTGTAGATTTTACTTCAAACGTAAATTGTAACTTTTCCATTTTCTGACAATAAATGTCGTTTTATAAGATAGGTTTCTATTCGTGGTAGTGGACGACACAGTTTATTAAAACACAACTGAGTTTTTCTGTAAGAAAAGTATTTATTGTATTAGTTTACATGTAAGATTCACAAATTAACGTCGTCGTCGTGAGATCTTCCTTCCCCCCTTGGGGGCGGTCGGGATACAGTGCGAGGATTTACCCTCGATCCTGTGGCTGGACGCTGTGGCTCATAGGCCACAGGGCAATGTGGGGGTGCGAGTACCCGGCCCAGCTGGGCGGCATCTCCAGCACCCCCTTATGATAAGGCTTAGGTGGCCTTATCGCGGCTTAGTTGGCCTTCTTGGCTTTGTGGCTCTTCTATTCTTCTTTTCCTTTACGGGAGCCTCATCCGGCGGGCCGCCTTCGTCGTCCTCTTCCGGGTCAGCCAAAAGTAGGTCTCGAGGGAGAGCTCGCCAGGTACGTACGTCAGGGGGTCGTGTGTGAAGTGGCGCGATGTTGTTCAGGTGGGGGTGTGGTCCGTTATCCGCGCGGTCGAACATACTCCGCGCGAGACGAACCACGAACTCCCCCACCTTTTCGGTCTTCAGGTCCCGGGCGATGACGTCATTGCGTACGTACCGGCCGGCTCCCGAGATCTGTCTCAGGGTGGTGCTCTGGATCACCTCGATTCTTTTCTTCCGGCTGGCCGAGCAGAGCGCATACCATGCCGGCGCAGCGTAGGTCAGCCTCGTCCTTATGTAGGTTTTGTAGATTCCCACTTTGGTTCTCATCGGCAACTTAGAGCGGAGTACCGGACGGAGTAGCGCTCGAGCAGCCTTCGCCTGGTGTACGGCGTGCGAGGTCTGCGAGCGCATACTCAGGTCCGTGTCGATCAGGACGCCCAGGTACTTGACGGTCTTTTCCCATTGGACGTCCTGCCCTCTAAGTTGCAGTGGGGGAGGCAAGTGGGACATACGCTGGCTCTGGCCGGTCAGTAGCGCGGCCGTCTTGCCCACGTTGACGGCCATCCGCCATCTGTCCAGCCAGTCGGGCAGGATGTCGAGGACTCTCTGTATCCTGCCCGCGGCGATGTGCGCTCTGCGTGAGGACGCGACATACGCGCTGTCGTCCGCAAATAGTGCAAGTGTCACTCCTCTCTCGCCTGGGAGGAGGTCTTCTAGCAGCGGTATGTCGTCGGTGAAGGCGGCGTAGAAGGCGGGAGATAGGCAGCTCCCCTGCGGTACTCCCGCGCTGATGGGTCTTAGGCCGGAATGGGTATTCTCGACCGACACGAAGAAGTTCCGGCCCGTCAGGAACGACGCCGCGATTCGTATGTACGCCGGCGGCGTCGTTGTACCCATCAGCTTGAAGATGAGGCCCTCGTGCCACACCCTGTCGAAGGCCTTCTCGATGTCGAGGAACACGGCGACGGATCGTCGCCCCAAGTTGAGCTCGTGCGTCATGTGGTGTATCACTCGCGTAAGCTGGAGCGTGGTCGAGTGCTTCGTGCGGAACCCATACTGCTCGTCCCGGGGTGTGAGATGGGGACGCAGTCTCCGCAGAAGCAGCCGCTCGAACAGCTTCGCGAGGTGGGAGAGCAGTGTGATGGGGCGATAGCTGGCAGGTTGACGTCTATCCTTTCCTGGCTTCGGTAAGACTATCACCTTGCCAGTCTTCCATGTCGAGGGGAAGTGTCCTGTGCGCAGGATGCCATTGAAAAGCCGGGTCAGACAGACCAGGCCCTTCGACGGCATCCACTTGAGGGCACCGTTGGGGATACCGTCATGTCCCGGCGCCTTCTTGGCATTTAAGTACCTCACGGCTCGGACCACTTCCGCTGGGGCAATGAAATCCTCTCCTCCCAACGGAGGAGCCGGGGTCTGCAGGTAATCGGACACCTCCCTCTCGATTCGCCTGTGGTGTTCCAAGACTTCGGCCTTTGTTCCTGCTGGAACTGGGTGTGGCTGGAACTGACCTTCCAAATGGTCAGCTAGTAGCTCTGCCCTCTCTAAGGCTGAGTAACGCCGCTGCCCTGTGCCATCCAGAAGGGGGCAGACGGACGCTTTAGCCTGGGTCAGGTGGCGGATGAGGCTGTACAGATTGGTCTTGTTCTCATCGCACTGGGCAAGATGGTTTTCCCAGGTGGTCCCTCGCCAGGCCTTGACCTGATCTGACAGCCTCTCTGTTATGGCGTTCAACTCCCTCTTGATCGTTGGGCATCGCGAGTGGGCCCATCGCTTGCGGAGTCTCCGTTTCCGGTCGCGCAGAGCTTTGAGATCGTGAGGGACACAAATTAACACTAAGAATTAAATCGCAACAAAAACAAACTTTACCTGTAAGAAAAGAAACGACATTTAATGTTAATAATCACAGTGTCGATTCCTAAATCACAAATTGTTTCTTAGCTTTCTTAATAAAATTAGTTTAAATAAAATTGCCTTCTAATGGCTGCTTTTAGAGGTTATAATTCACCACAGATTCTAAACTAAATATCCATCCGCTTATGTCGCGATCTGTCACGATGACACTTGGAACTTGATGCGCGGGAATATTTAAACCAAAGAAAATTATATTTTTCTTTACATCTATATTCTAATGAGATGTTATTTATTACGATACACACGTGGAAAGTTATTCCATCGGACGTCTTTTGTACTTTTGCGTATTTTTTGCTGTGTTTTATTTATTTTATTTTTCTTGTCCACGTTCTCTGATCAACTGACGTAAGAACTGACGATTGATTCGGGTAGTTTCTATGCGTCAATATGTGCTTTAAGTAGTTATACGTTTACGGGCAGTAAGGTACTTTTTGGCTTCACTTATATCTAAGGCGGGACTCTATCTGCCTTTCTACTTGATCTGAGATCATGAGTAAAAAGAAACTGTTACCTAATACGTATAAGTGTTCTCTTTCTGATATCGCGGAGTACGGTTGTCACTCTGTGACTCGTTTTGGTGTGACTCGTTGGGAACCCCTCACTCAGAGCCACGTCGCCGGCGCTCTGCCTCCGAGAGTGACGCGAGTGACTGGGACCCTATTCTTGGGCGCTCGAGATTATCTCGGTCACCCTCACTGACATGACATTTCTAATGAGAGCGACGCGACGACGCGACGTTGACCGAGATAAATATCTCACTCTCCAGAATAGCGCCCCTGGTCCGCTCTGCGACATGGAGAGGAGCTCACGTCTTGTACGTGATATGCCCTATCGTGACTAACGATTCATCCTCTCCCTGCATACTGATAATACTATCAATAATGATAATTTCATTGATATACTCGTAGGTTTGTACTAATTTCATTGATATACTCGTAGGTTTGTACTAATTTCATTGATATACTCGTAGGTTTGTACTAATTTCATTGATATACCTATCAATAAAAGGGTTACAATTCTAAGTAACTACTATTCTTGATGCTGTTTCCATTGCAGAGTAGTAGTCTGCTGCGCCAGTTAGTGGCCATTTTAAATTGGCTAGTAGGTAGAAGATAAATTCGTTACTTTCCAATAGAGTTAGTCAACTAATAATAATTTAATAACAGAAGTCAGTTTATTTTCATTCGACGATAGGCTTACTTTTACCGATATTTGAATGAATGGTACTCGAATTAATCGTTTCTTGGATCGTTATACTCGTACGAAACTTTGTATGTAAATACTAAATCTGACACTAGAGTGCTGTCAAATGAGCGCTGTTAGTATTAACACAGTACCGACTCAGATCACGGAATAATGCATTGGTAAGTAGAGCTTCGCATTAGAGCTCGCCGCTCGGGGCTGCGTGGACGAAATTGGAGTTACTAATGCCAGCAACCCGCAACCAGCCACCAGCCAGCATGCACGACCGCGCGCATGCATGCCATGTGCTATCACATGCCATCTGCATGCGCCGGCCTCGCCTCGGGGACCAGTTCAGATTTATAAAAACCTTCAAGTTAAGCTAACTTTCCACTACAAGCGTGGCTGCAGTCCGCTCATTACAACAATTTATAAGGTTTTCAACGATGCATATGACTCTTTTGTTTTTACTTAATTCGTTTCAACAGTATTTACCACGTGAATACTGACAGAATGAGGCAAGAGGCATGTGTATTGAAAATTCAACGATAAACAAAGATTTTGCACCTAATTACAGTTAAACTTGATAAAGTTTTCTTTTTATTTTAAGATATTGTTTTTAATTGTCGACAGAGATTACCTGAGTGTTTACAAGACTTAGCGGTATGAATAGAGTAGAGAGGCAGGAGCAGAGCAGAGTATTACATTCCCTGTATTACCTGTATAGCGCGGGTGTAAAGGTGTCTACACACCAAAGCCGCCGGCCCGGCGGCACGAACCCGGCGGGCAAGGTCGGCGGCCTGATTTGGCTTTGGTCGTTTCAAAATCAGGCCGCCGCGCCGGGCTCGCGGCTCGCGGCACACCCGGCTCGGGCACGGCGGCGCGGCAGCGGCCCGCATGTGATGCGTGTCGCAACGCTTCGCCATACATACATACATACATACATACATACATACGTCCTTACCGCAGGTTACATTACATTACTTTGTTAAAAACAAACGCGCACATTAAAGTTTGATCTCTATTCTTCCCGCTGAGAGTCTCGAATCCTTCAGAAAGTTTAATGGTTCAGCAAAAAATCCCTGACATAGAAATTAACACTTTACCTGATGGAGATTAGATGCAAAATGGGATGTTGTGCGGTTGCGGTTAACAGTTTATGATTTTAGCATGTCGTGTAGTGAATTGTGGCGCGGTTGACGTTTCACGGCGATGATGGTGTTATCTGGGACCTGTCACTTGCTTATGTAGGTCTCGTGAGAACCGCCGCTAATGGCGTGTCTGTGTCGTGTGCAGTGTGTAGTGTGCAGTGTGTACTGTGTACTGTGTACCGCCCGACGCTAACATGCGCGCCGCGACAATAGCACTCCGCTGTGAACATAGCACACGCTCAGGAACCCCGACCAAACAACGACGCGACGGAGCAGGTTTCTAGAAAACGTACAAATTTATACCTACCTATACTGTAAGAGCTACCTATACTGTAAGCCTGAGAACCTGGCCTCAGCCTTGCTTATGAAATACTCTATTCCGGTATTCTAATTCTAACCTCAGAACAAACACTAACGACAAATAAGTAGGTACCTAACCTACCTACAAGATGTTCCTACCAATTGTGAATCTATTCCTCGAACGGCATCTCATTTTGACAAATGTTGGCTCTGTGAAGACCTCGTGCTTGAGGATTAAACCATGTTGTTGTTTGTTCCACTCGTGTGTGTAGAAACTTAGCAACTACATAAGTATTTTATTGTAAATCTGAGCTTTCTAGAAAACTGCAACGCCATAAACCCACTATAAACATACAGAGCGTTCAAATTTAAGGTGACCACGTGGTTAGGCCTTCAGCTTTCGAATAAAAAAATAAAAGTAACAATTACCATCTAATAACAGAATATAATTGCGTATCTTGTCGAAAAATGTAGAATAGAATTGACGCTTAGCATATCCATTTAGCGTTGATTTAAAAACATAATATTAGACATGAGATAGACACGACTTTGAGACGCTAAGCCACGACTCGCGATAACGTTAGAGGGCAAGAGGTGACGCGACGTCGAGCGTCGAGCGCGGCACGCGGCGCGGCGCCTCGTCCGTCTCTCACACTATTTAGCCGAATTTGTATTTATTCATCACGACGATCCATCAAAACTATAACGAGTGTTAATGTGTTTCTGATGTTTCGTACGTCGTGTAACGTGTCGAATGTAATGGGAAGTCGCGCTGCTAATCGATTAAATAAAATAATGTTATTTGTTGTCGATGTAAAGCGCTTTGTGTAGCCAATTCGTTCGACAAACGAGCGGCGCGGGGCCGCTGTAACACTGTGCCTACTATAAGTACGTACTACTGCGATTTATGCAGTCCGACACGAATAAGTACCATTTGGTTTCGTACTTTCGTTCTCTATTAAAATATTTATGGTAATCTAGCTGAATGTGACATTTCTCGGTGTATGTTATTAAATTTATTATGAAGGTAACAAGGCGACACACGTTTATGACGGACGATTTTTGTCGAATCTTTTTTGTCTATTGTTCAAGTAATATCAATAAGTCCAGTGAGAGGTCACATCACTCTGGTACGAATGATATAAAGTGGGCGGACGCAGACTTGATGACGAGGCATCACTCGAACGCGGGGCCACGTCGCCGCCGCCCACCGGCCTTTCCGCTGGACTTTTCGTGACTCCACAATACACTTGTAGGGATACTAGCTGAGTAACGCTGCTTCACACTCGTGAACCATCCTAAAGAAGCGGTCGATTGTCGACAAAAAATATCTCAGTAGGTACTCTCAGCGAAAAAATCACTACGAAAGTAGTCGGAATAAAAACCCGACAAACCAACACTTGTACAATAATATTGATGAGGATTAGCGAAAGTTTCGATAAGTTTGGAGTAGAATAAGCATGGGCGTAGCGAAGATGTTTATCTTGGAGCGGGCAACACCCACCGAGGCAGCTAGAGGCTTAATAGCAGGGTAGAGGCAATCCCACTTACTCTATCGCGCGAGTAGAGGTCTTCTTGAAAGTTAATCGTTTCTCATTTAGGACAAAATTATAGAGCTATGGGAACTAGCCAGTGCGGCGCGCGGCGGCCTCACGCGGGAGTTAGCAGATTTTTGGAATGAAAATATTTTATATTCGTCCTCAAGCAGCACACTTTGCCAAATTTTATCAAGATCGATAAAAGGTAACAAAGGCAGAAGCAGAGTTTTCAGGGTTAGTAGTATCTGTGACATTGTCAGGTGAGGTGCGTATACTTAGAAAAGTTAAAATGTTCGTTATTGAAATGATAAATGGTAAAACAAGCGATTAGAACTCGGGATGGTTAGTGCCACATAAATGGTAAAGTTGCGCATTAACAACTACGTTTCTAGAAATAAAGTTGTATGTAATTTAGCTAACAAGGAAATAGAGCTATCCAGTGCTAGCGCTACGAAATACGGCCCTCGTAAAACTTTACTTGTTATTTTTAATCGCCAATAAAGGCCCCACTATTAAAACGATCTGCAGAGTATTGCAGAGTCGGAGTGTTTCTACAGCTCTACAGGCTCTACAGGACTGTGGAGTTCCTCGCCCGCCGACGACTATCGAGTGAGTGCAGGTAGGTATTCGGTATTCGGAGGTTGTGTATCTGTCTGTCGGTGCTCTGTGTACATTGATGGCGATCGAGTTGAAAATCGTTTTAGAGGTACAGGTCGAGCGCAAAACTGTCAGCATTAAAGCAGCATGGCGCATGGCGCGCGGCTCGTTGCGGGTTCGCGATCGTTTTGCGCTGTTGCAAGCTGTATCTTTGGTTGGATCGTGTACTCGGCGAGCGCTGGGGGTCTACATTTAGCGCTGCATTGTGCCGCCTGAATAGAGCTCTAATTGAGAGGCTGTCATTATCGGCCGCTCTTGCACACCCGCACACGTACTACTGTTGGATACGTTCTTTATTAAACGAGCGTTTTCAATATCGTATTAATAACCAGGTAGTATCGAGGTAGATTTATTTATGTTATATTTTTTTAGCTTATGAAAATTTCAAAACACCTAACTAATTAATTAATTTGCTGTATTTATAGTTTGCTCGAAGAGATTACACACTCACGCTAAGAAAATACACGACTTGCTAGTAAGATGCACCGTCAAGTGTGAGCCACTTCTGTGGCCACACCTGCCGCTGCGCCCAAACAAACCTTCATTAAGTGTCGGATATTGTCAGCGCGGGTGCGGGGGATGCGGGGTGAGGGGGAGTCAAATTATGCTGTCTTGTGGATCCCAGAATAAATATTGTCACAATGGAGTTGTGACGTTTGACGTCCAGCGCCGGAATAGCAAACAGACCCCCCCTGAGACGTCCCAACACCGGCTCCGCGCGAGACCAACCGCGCTGCCTCCACACCTCGACCCTGCGTCGGCTACGATCGCTCCCAGCTGCGTACTACACTGCCGCTTCCTGCAGCAACCTAAAGAATCTCGTCAATGCATAGCGTGGCATCGATGTTGCGAAATGGAAAGCTGCCGTCCAAGGAAAACACAATGTGTGTACAGACGTAGACAGGATTGGATTCCCTAATAACTCGGACACGAGTTCGAGTACCTCGAGTTAGCGCTCCAACAAACTTCACCACGACACACATTTTTAGCAAATTCATCCTTGTCGTGATGGAAGAAGGGTTGCGCGAGGTGTGAGTGAGCCTAGGTTGTGTTGTGTTTACCTGCAGTGTTTGCGCAGGGAGCGGCGAGCGCGGCCGCGGGCGGCGGCTAGCGTGCTCCGGGCTCCGGGCTCCGGGCAAATAGACACGGAATGTTAGCGACAAGGACGAGGCGGCTCCGCGCGCTGCCTTCTGGTAGTCAGGTCTGAGGGCACTCGAAGTTATTGGCGACCGAATTAAATATACCGAAATTATCGTAGAGTCAAAGGAAATATAAGTAATAAATCTGTTAAAGCGAAAACTCGCATATCGAGGGTTCTGAATCCAGTGCGGAACCCTAAAATTGCACCTAAGACAACAAAAGCCACAAATCAATACGATAAAATACAAATTACGGAATTGAGATGATATGACCAAGACCATTGAAGCAAGACCTTTTTATTTTTATAATAAGTATTAAGAAAAACTAATTTTAAGAAATGTTATATTTTGAAAGAGATTCTTCGCTATATTTTTCCTGTCTAGTTCACATAATTGCCTATCTACTTGAATTCATTCAAAATTTCATGTTAAAAAAAACATGGGTTTGAAATGTCCAATTTAATACCTTTTATCTGATACCTACATGACAACATTGCTTGGCTTTACAATTTTAGGTCCCCATTTCATTTAAAGACCAACATGTCTTTTTCTACTAATTGTAGCGGTTAACATTATCATGTTAAACAGCCGCTAGCTTTTATAAGGTAGTTTCTGATTTAATTGGCTGTGACATACAGACAGATAGACACCGAAATCTCGCCTTAAGGGTCCTCGAAGGAGGTTCGGAACCCTAAAAACAGGTTTTAAAACATTCCTTCAATTCACCAAAAAAGTAGAGCTATTTCAGAAACCCGCGCGTCCAACGAAAACATTAATTATGCTAACTAAAGTCTCGGTAATTAAAATTCTACTCATTGTAAACCTTCGTAGTAATTTTAGTAAAATATATTTTTAATGTAAGTGATAATGAATTTGCGATAGTTAATTACACAAAAGCTGTTAATTAAGGCCGAAGCATTATGTCGAGTATTTACGCTTGCTCTAACATCAAATATTTGATCAACGCGCGGGTAAATAACGATTTTTTTCTCAGAACCAATACGCGTTGCCATAGATAGGTTTATTATGTATGTATATAAATAAATAAACGTATATGCATATGTATTGTATGGGTCAGTAGGTACTTATTCTTGAAGGCATATCATATTTCCCTTATAATAGATATTTATAGCAAATGAAAATGTAAGCTACGCGAATCACTAACTTTTAATTCAAACCGTATATACAGTACCACACCTGTGTATAAGTAAAAGTTTATAGTTGTGCAGAAGGCCGCGCGCGCACTCCCGCGGGCAGCCGCTAGTGAGATAGTCTCTCCTCGTAATGTAAATGGATAAATGGTGATTATAATAATTAGTGAGATGTTATCAGCGGAGCCGACGACTGGCCACACTCGATACGACGCGCTGTCCGATACATTACGAGTCGCTCGCTCGACTATCTGTGCCGGCTCAGGTAATGAAACATCTGGCTCGCACCTACGAGTACCCGACCTGCGACCTGCCCAGTGAGCGAATCACTTTAGAGATAAAATAAAAACTGTCGGCACAACTGGCACAACTAAGAATTAGTATTAGTACACAGGTATCGCGTCGGTCGCCCGTCCCGCCCCGCCGCCGCCCCGCCGCCGCCGCGCTCCCGGCAGCCTCGTTCCACGTCCACGGACGATCGCTGGCGCCGCACCGTCAGTAATTAAAATCCGCGTTCTCGTTTTACAAAACAACCATTTGTATCTTTTTTCTCGCAAATCGAATCATTTTCCGCAACGGTTCCATTTGACCGTTAAATGAGTTTTTGCCGGAATCACCTTGATTTGGCATCGCTGGGCACTCAGCATACAGCCTGCCGATGAATCCTGATGTAAAACAGACCCTTAGCTTAGAGCAATAGAGTCAGTTTTGTGTTAAAGGCGGTAGTATAATGGAGTATTTAACTAGAGTCGAGTGCGGAGATGCGAAGATCATCCAATTACAGCGCATACGTGCTCGCGCGGGCTGCTGAGATATTTAGCGTCGAGCCGCGCCGGGGACCGCGCCCTCCCGTCTCTACTCTTCTGCCTTTACTCTACATTCTGTCTGATGTCGGTTCAAAGGCAACGAAATTAGAGTGCGTTTATGTTTAAACATAAACTACCTCCATATTTGTAACTACATTAAAGTTTATCATTTGTGACTTATCAAATACCGGGCTTTCGCTCGTTTGGTCTCTGAAGCTGACAGACAAAGTAAGTAATGTCTTAATGCATTTAATAATAACTAGCGTTATAACCAGCTACTGGTATCAATAAAGGTCAGCTGGCACGCCGTGAGTCCCGCCGGCGGCTGGGCGGGCGGCTCGGGGCGGAAAACTCGTCATGAAGTGGAGCCGAGTCGAGCGGCTCAGAGTGACGCACGAGACATGTCGGCGCGGAACATGCGCCTCCCTCACTCCCTCGCTGCATTCTGCGTGAATAGCTCCACTGTGCGTCACCGCACCAGCACTCAGCTAAGAGAATTTAATTACTGGACAAGGGGTACAACTGCGAATATCTAGATACCGTGCACAATTGCACACGCTAATGCTATTACATTGTGAAACGTACATCACTAACTCGGCAACCATAAAAGGATGGAATGGAATGTAATGTAATGCAATAAAAGCATACGGCACGGCTCGGGAGCAGTCCAACCTCGCCTGCGCCGTCTCCACTTGTAGGTCTTCTGACGCCGCGTTACGTCACCGGCCCAACCTGCTGCTGGCTCTGTGCTAACAACATTTGACATTTCCTAGTAATTTATTCAAATATGTGATCGATGGTAATTGCAGGTCCGTGATGGAATGCTCATAGAGGCTGCTAATTTATGTAGCCGGTGCGCGGTAGGACGCGCCCGCCCGCCTCGTCGGCTTTCACTTTTTACTGTAATGGCTTTGCCATTTAGCGTTCTCGAATGGCTTACGATTTAAAATTCTACAAGCCTAGTATAGCTACCTCCGGCGAGCCGGCGGCCGCTGTAATCCCTCGCCGAGCCGTCTCGGGCCCGGCTTAGCGTCACGAATGCCATCCGAGTGCTCAGCACGCCGCGCCGCGCCGTCTACGGACTGGAACAATACCAGTTTAATCCATCTCCAATTCGGAACCTTCAGCTGAGTTCAGCTATTATGTCAACTTAAATCCCACGAATTATATTTCGTCTTCAGGTTAAAGCGACGTGTTTCTTACTTACGAGTACTTTAATTATACCGATTTATACCGAACTCTACTCGACTCGCTTTGCATGTTCGATACGAGTACAAGTGAAGTCTATACATAGACACATAAAATATTCTATAGGAAAATCATCGAAAGCATTTACTCTCTGATCGCTTTTAATTAGGGTACTACAAAAAGGGATGACTTCAAAGGTCTCCTAGGTAATTCGAATCGATGTTGAAACGATACGTCTGTTAAGCGAAGCTATGTTGTAGTATGAGTGAACTGAGTGAAGCGAATGGCCGAAGCAAGCAGCGTGCAACGCGCGGAGCGATGCACTGCGAGCTGCGAGCGAATCGAATCCTTTCAGTCCTGCCGCCGCTGCGCCGCCGGCCGCCTCCGCCTCCACCGCCGCCGCGCGTGAAGCGGAGCGGATCGCGGGACGCGTGACGCCGCGCACACAACACACCACTATGCCTTACTGCGGGCACCGAGTGCAACATTCTCAGAGATACAGCTCTTAGAATCACACAACTGCTTATACTTCACTACACAAACAATAGCATAAAGCTATCCACCAGTCCGCTACATGTGCATGAATATGTAGTGAAACAGCTTGGAGGAGCAGTCTTTGATAACAATTTCCTACTTGCTGGTGAGTAGAATGGCGTCGCCGTACGCTCATTAAACTGCATGCGCCGTCACGAGCGGAGCTGGTGTTGAGCCGCTCGTCTAATGAAATCCTATTGTGCTCTCATTACGTACAATGGAGCGCAAAATGAGTTCTAGATTCCGTAGCCACCACATGCTTTAATTACCACCCACTGTCTGCATAATTAGGTATTAAATAGAGACATATATCGACGACGGACAATTACAATTTAAGCTTTACTAAAAAATTGGCAAAGTTCCAGATCAATGAAGAACAAACAGTGACCGATTATCCTAGTTCATGACTGCAAAACCGCCACAAACTAGATGACACAGAGTCATTATTTGAAGCGTATTTAAATTACAAAATGTAGAGGTACGTGACAATGGCCGCATTGCCGCAGCGGTGCCCGAGGCGAGGCGAGCAAACACGGGGGCGTTCACTAGATAACGGCGATACCGACCCAAGCTGTTCGGCGAGAATGTGGCTCCGGCGGAACCACAGCTGGTGGCGGCGTCTCGCTGGACTCATACGAGTATATTAGCATGATATTGTCTCACTCCAGGGATGAACCATGACTTCGAGTCGCTTACTGCGAACTGACGTCAAGTGATAACACTGCATGCCGAGCTAATTGGTCGCGTTCTAACTAGATAGCAAACTTCCTTCGTGGGTCGACTCGCAGATTCCTCGGAGAATAATATGATCTGGTTGTTATACACGAGCGACGTTATTGTACATTGTCAGGCGGAGCGATACGATCGAGCGCGGCGCGACGGACGACCGCGACCCGCCATTGTTGTATTCAATGCAAAGATTGAATGCCGTTCTGAAAGCTATTCTCTTTCAATTCCGTGAATGAGGACCGACGAAACATTTGCACGTCGATTGCTTCACGCATGGACGAGCAATTTCCATCTTCAGACCAATATCGGCAAATTGCAGCTATTACCTAATCTTCCCGTCGTCGCCGGCCCGGCCCTGCCGCGTCACGCCACCACGCCCGGTGTTTTTGCGATCATTACTTCGAATGGTCACCTCAGCCCCATTTTTTACCGCATCCATTTTCGGAGTTCCGATAAAAAGCGGTAAAAGATCGATTTCGTAGATCTACGGAGGTCGAATAAAAATGAGGGTCGATTTGCACAAGTTTGACGCGGAATCGATTCGGATCAAATTGTGTGAGAATTTAACTTTTGTAAGTAGCAAAAGTAGTTGTAGTTGTTAGCACTTCTTCGGAACCGTTCAGGTACAGAACCTGAACTGGGGTGAAACGCGCTGGAACTCTTTGTAACTCTCTTTTGCGACAAAACACACACAACAAGTACAACAACAAAGTATCTTAATCAGAACAAAAGAAGATCTCGAATTTTGTCTTTTCTCATGGTCGAGTTTTATTGAACTGACTATAAAAAGTTGTGAATAAAAAGTGATTGCATTGAGACTAGTGACTGAAAAGAAAATTTAAATCGCTCGAGGGAACAAAGTGGTCAGAAATGATATTGGATCGCACAGACGATGGTAAAAAGAGTGGCGCAGACCGAAGTTCGCGCTTATAAAGTCTGCGCGCCGCGCCGGCTGCGGTCGCGTGGGGCACGCAGCCGCACGCGACTGCAGTCGGCGCGCTGACACGATGTTATATGGATTACAAAGAACATTATTAAGTTAAGTATTATGTTTTAAGCGTTTTTCCGCACAATGCCATGCCCTTCACTTTAGCTGAATGACGTTCTGCTCTACCGAGCCTCTACCCTGAAGTAAGACTTTTCTATCATTACAAATTCATTTCATGCGTCTCTCTATTGTAATGGTTAATCGAATTACAAGTCTTCAGTGTTTTAGATGAAGCAATTTTGTTATAAAATTAAACACGGGAATACTCACGTAAAAATTAAGTCGTCTACTACGACTAGTTTCGGTCACATTCGGTGACCTTCATCAGGCGAGTTTACAAACGTGACGCGCTCGCGGTTGCGTCTCGTTTGGCAATGTGTGAAAACCACGTTAGTTTCCGAAGCAATTTTGCTCTGTAAAGTAGGTTAGGTTACCTATCTATTATTTTACAGACAAAATCTTTCGCCGAGGTATTGGGTGACGTAATTTTACCATTATCTTCCGTCCGAGCTTTCACGTAAATACCAAGTTTCTCAGACAAAGGCAGCGTGGCGTGCACTGATCTGCATAGTCTGCGTACTTGCAGCCCCGAGCGAAATCGATGCTCCACCACTAGCATTACACAGGCAGTAAACGAAATATCGATTTTCGAAATAGCTTCGTGTGGCGCGTAGGCATGTTGTTAAGTTGTTATGGCAACATGTCAAAACCATCCGATTTTTACAGCACCCAAAGTACGCGTATGTTCGGAGTTTATTCTCCGGCACTGCGGCACTCACGCCGCGCCGCCTCATGTCAACTTTACTGCCAACTGCCGATATGAGTACCTCCGCGGCAGCGTACTTACTAGCCGTACACACTACACACGTAGGTGTGTGCGCTGTGTGGAGCGCTCTACTCCGCTCCATAGTCATACGAATGGCTGCGATATCTCAGCTCTCGGCGCGGTACCTGCAGTTTCCGACCGATCTGTCATCTCCACGGGAGTTCGAGTATAGTAAGCCGGCGCGCGCGTGTGAGTGTCGGCGGCGACGTGGAAATGTGCTTGTAATTATTTACTCTGCATGTGTGTGTATTTGCCCAAAGTAGGGCTGGGGCCGGGGAATGAGCGATTAGAGCAGTGACAGGCAACGAAGCGAGGGTAGTAACAAACGACGAGCTCTTTACGAGTGAGTGAGTGTCAACTACTGAACTGAGCTGGGACTAGGGAGAGCTGCCGCGCCGCCGCCGCGCCGCCGCCGCGCCGCTGCAGCCGGGCGCTCGCTGCGTGGCGCGGCGCGGCGACGCTACGGGCGCTACTATTCATCGTATGAAACGTTTTCAACTGTGATTAGTTTTTTATTGCAGAGGGTTACTTTTTCTGTTGTTTTGTTCGAGTGGAATACAAAATGTTCGTACCGCACCCATTCTTCTGAAACTAGAATCAGTGCCGCGCGTTTAATAGCCCGACAGTAATGTGTAAGTAATTAATTATTGTTCGAGCAAACACGGAGATGGTAAACTTGTAAACAGCCGCCAACTCGCGAGACGCCCCGATCCGACCGACCGACCGACATGGCGCGGATACGCGGTTCATTACCAACTAAAACAGAACAAAATATTAACCATCGATGTACTCGTATGTACTTGTTACCTAGATTTTTTACGTAAGCATATACGAGTATTCACATAAGTACCTAAGTTAAGTTTTTGTAGTGGTAGGGCTCTTTTGCAGAGCCCGCCTGGGGAAGTACCACACCTTTGCCAGTTATTCCACCGCCAAGCAGTAATGTGCAAACATTACTGTGTTCCGGTTGGAAGGGCATTGTTTCCAGTGAAATTACAGGGCAAATGAGAGATTAAACAACTTTATATCTCAGGGTGACGAGCGCAGTGCTGTGCCACGCAGGGTTTTGAATTCTGCGAGTTCAAAATTCTGGGTAGCGCAGACCTGTTATGGGCAAACGTGACGTTTAACATCAGGCGAGCGATTTGCTCGTCTCGTCACTCAATTACATAAAAAAAAAAAAGTACTGATTGCCGAATTTACAGTATCGCAGCGACTGGTGGCGGCGAATTACAGTCCACACAATACAGGGTGTGGCGTAAAGATTAGATAATCCTTTACCTAAGGCTGGGAGACATCACGACAATGACAATTTGTCAATATTTAGTAAAAGAGTTAAAATTCGAGGAAAATTAGACTTCAAATATGTCCAATAACTCGAAAAACGTGACACTTTTACTGAATACAAATTGACTTTTTCCGAACAGTCGTGATGTCCCCCAGCCGTAAGTGAATGATTATCCACTCTATGCCACACCCTGTATTTTCGCAGACTTTCCGTTTAGTAGACCATTCGCCGCTGTTTCGGTCACTTCTTACTGCGGCAACAATCATTAACCACACCACGCACGAGCAGTGGAGTAATAGGGAGTAAGAGTACGCTCCAGCCGCGGCACCCGGCGCCGCGCCGCCTGCTTGTTGGCTCGTCTTGGAGCCGCTCACTCCGAGCGCCTCCTTCGAAGCCGTCTGTACTGCACGCTGCACGCACTGTTTATGTTGCTAGAGCTCCTCGGACTTATTTACATAAGTACTCACAAATATTGATTTAGTTTGAAGCTATGCTTTTGATCTGTGTGATCTAATTCCCTCTAGCCCTTTCTACTATCGGTCTACCAAGGGCACTAAAAAGCGTCACCGTTTTATGGTTGATATTCCAAAAACTCGTACGAAACGTCTTGATTCCACCTTTATTGTGCGAACCGCTAGGGTGTGGAACGCTTTGCCTGAGTGGGTGTTTCCCGATAGATATAATCCAGGTGTCTTCAAGTCGCGAGTTAATCGGTTTCTTTTAGGCAAGCATGCTCCATCGTAGACCGTATCGTTGCTTACCATAGGGCAAGATGGCGGTCAAATGCAAGCCTATTACTGAATTTAAAAAAAAAGCTCTTTTAACAGATTTTTTATTTTAAAACGCGTAGATATTTCTCAATTGCTATGACATAACTGGACTTCATTAGCTCTATCATCTTTTTTGTAGTTTTACTCATGCCGGGCAGAGCGCCGAAGGCTCGGGCAGGTAAAGGTTGGATGGTCTGGTAGAATATAGAGAAGAGATAGGTAGCCAAAATACATAATTATAGTCGCACTGTCATTATCGGGGTAGTATAGTATAGGCGCGGTATTCTATGAATCCTGCTATAAGTAGGCAGGCCAGGTCCCCGGCACTATATAGGCAGCGAGAGCCGAGCAGGAAGCCGGCGCGGGTCCCGAGGGGCGCTCCACCAGCGCCGCCGCCGGACGCCACTCATCACGCTACACGCTGTGCTGAGACCAACTCTGATGGCTAAAAGTAATAATACTCAACGAATATACATACAGGGTTATTCATAAAGGGTATCCTAAGCCGAAAAGGGATCATTGTACTCATTATAAACAACTTCTGCTATGGGACCAACCCGAAATTCGCAAAACAAACCATCTGTTCCATAGAAAAATGTCAAAAAAAAAGTAATAAATCATTTATTCAGGCAATTACAGCCACATACACTCTAAATATTACAATCAAATAAAATTACACTCGACAAAATGTATGAAACAGTTGATTTTTTTTTCCATGAATTTCGGGTTGGTAGCATACTACTCGTAAAAGTTATTCATAATGATGAGTACTATGAGTACTATGAGTACTATGAGTACTATGAGTACTACGAGCCCTTTTCAGCTTAGCATACTCTTTATGAATAACCCTGTTTACCCTACTGATATATTTTATAATAAATAAATATATACTCGTGGGTTTCCTAAAATCTTGTGCGGAGTCAGTGTGTACGTTAGTGTAGACTGTAGAGCCAACTACTATCGTGAGTATTTTCACCAAGTGTCATGCCTTCCAAGTTTTCCAAGTCAATTGTGTAAGGAAATTACAAAACATTGAATATAGCTGAAATTTGTCCGATTAATATACCTAGAGTCACACTGTGACTCGTTTTGGTGTGACTCGTTGGGAACCCCTCCTTAAATTCATGAGTCTAGCAGCTAACAGTCTAAATCCAGCCATAGTTCAACTGAGCGGTGCAATTTTTGAGACTGTAGGTATGTAACTATGTACCTACATCAAAACATCAAACCGACTTATCAAAATACCGTATCGATTATGGTTAGGATTGCGTAAAACTTGATTGAGTGCTTACCTCATGTAATGTTGATGTCACTATGCGTGTGTGTGTGTTTTAGTGAAGGTACAGAATAAATAAGAGTAACAAGGTGTGCTCGTAGGTACGCAGTGTAATGTTAACGAAGCGTGTTGCATGCACGTAATGGACAAAACGCAAATGAATATTAACCAAATGTAACATTTATGTAGGTAGTGGTTTGTTATTGCTACTGTAATGTCGTTTTTATGGTCGCTATCAAGGAAAAGTCACGTCTCAACTAAATGCGTTAATTTAGTCAAATGAGTTGCGGTCGCGGAGGAGCCGTCGCGTCGCCGCACCGCGTCTAGAGGCGAGACGCGAGAAACGGTTGTCTAATGTTTGCCCGAAGAATATAAGCAATAATTCTCAAATGCCCGAATTTTACTTGCCCGAATTTCATTTGCCCGAATTGTTTGTTTACCATAAAAGTTATGTGACATACTCTTGTTTGCCCGTACATTAGATTTAATAATGATACGAGTGCCATACGTATTATTATCCATTTTATTAATTGCAATAATATTATTTAACAGAATATTTCAACGCCATACTAAATTAATTTCAAATACATCCAAGCCAAAAAAAAAATCATTAAAATAAATGCCATTAAAATTGTTTTTATTTCTGATACCTACTTATCTCTATAATCGATCCATGGCGCTTCCGTAGAAATTAACCTAACGCCTTTGTCCTAAAAAGCGATTGGCTTTCCAGCACTTCGCCGGCCGCTGCCGCGGCACGCTCGCTACGCTCGCTCGGCTCGTGCGTTGTTTTTCATGTTCTAACATAACCTAACCTATTGATCGTTTTTATTTCTAATACCTACTTATCACCATAATCGATCCATGTCGCTTCCGTAGAAAATTAACCTAACGCCTTTGTCCTAAAAAGCGATTGGCTTTCCAGCACTTCGCCGGCCGCTGCCGCGGCACGCTCGCTACGCTCGCTCGGCTCGTGCGTTGTTTTTCATGTTCTAACATAACCTAACCTATTGATCGTTTTTATTTCTAATACCTACTTATCACCATAATCGATCCATGTCGCTTCCGTAGAAAATTAACCTAACGCTTTTGTCCTAAAAAGCGATTGGCTTTCTAGCACTTCGCCGGCCGCTACCGCGGCACGCTCGCTACGCTCGCTCGGCTCGTGCGTTGTTTTTCATGTTCTAACATAACCTAACCTATTGATCGTTTTTATTTCTAATACCTACTTATCACTATGATTGATCCATGTCGCTTCCGTAGAAAATTAACCTAACGCCTTTGTCCTAAAAAGCGATTGGCTTTCTAGCACTTCGCCGGCCGCTACCGCGGCACGCTCGCTACGCTCGCTCGGCTCGTGCGTTGTTTTTCATGTTCTAACATAACCTAACCTATTGATCGTTTAGTTTAAACCGATTTTATGATTTTTTTCTAGAAGTAATTTCGATGGCAAATGATGTTATGGCATATGATAATTACGCCTTACAATGATGATAACAAATGATCTTATTGAAATTGACTTTATGGAAAACAAAGTTTCTAGCACGTGACTAATATAGTAAACAATGAGTATAACATATAAAATTATGGCAAATGAAATTCTAGCAAATGGGTGTATACCGCCGTTACCTCGATGAGGCGTTACCTCGCTCTGAGTGAAATTGTGATTTCCTATATTCTATTATATTTTCCTATTTGTCAATTACTTTTGTACCTTACTTAAATTAAATTAGATTAGATTAGATTAGATTAGATTAGATTAGATTAGATTAGATTAGATTAGATTAGATTAGATTAGATTAGATTAGATTAGATTAGATTAGATTAGATTAGATTAGATTAGATTAGATTAGATTAGATTAGATTAGATTAGATTAGATTAGATTAGATTAGATTAGATTAGATTAGATTAGATTAGATTAGATTAGATTAGATTAGATTAGATTAAATGAAATTAAATTAAATTAAATTAAATCAAATCAAATCAAATCAAATTAAATTAAATTAAATTAGATATTAAATATATGTTCAGTGACATATTGTCGTAATTGTATTTATATGCGTACAAATAAATGTAACTTGATCAATTCAATTATGATTTCCATTTACCTCCTTCTCTATATCCATACAAAATATCTATCAAACACACATACCATATCTATGACATTTATGACATATCTATGACATTTAGTCAAACACCCACCCATCTTCAACCGTTTCGGAGATGTAGACCCTCAAAGTTTGTATGGCCATGTTTTTGAGGCGACTATGTTATTTTTAATGGCTCCAAAAAGGTCCGAGGTTTTGATGACTTTTTAGTCTCAGCGCTTTGGCAAAAATGTTTTTAGTTTTCGAGATAATTAGCAGTTCCACCTTGAGGATGTGACTTTTCGAAGGTTTTGCATTTTTTCCGGATGTTGTTTACCCGCCTTAAGTTTAGTACATCTGTAAAGTTTCATTGAGTTGGCATCAAAACAAATTCCTTCTCCGTACTATCTTTACCACGCCATATCACTAGGGCATGCAAAATTACCCGAGTAACCGAAAAAACCGAGTAACCGACTGTTTTAAAACCCGGTTTTTTAAGATTTAAAAACCGTTTTTTTCGGGTTTTTCGAGTTTTTCCATTCATAATGTAAAACTACCACCAAAACATTAATAAAGGCTCAAGTTACCGTTTCCCAACTCTATTGATCAAATAAATTGATTAGCTGACACTTATTAGGTATTAGAGAGCAATATATGTATTAGTAGGCTTTGGTTTGACGTTGTTGTATGAGTTATTGAGTGCCGATGAGTAAAGCGCTGCTAAGCTAATGCGGCGATCTTTACGGGGAATGCCCGCGCGCCGCTCGCGCAACTCGCGTCGCAAGCACCTCCCGCGCCGCGCCGCCCGCGCCAGCCGCGCACAACGTCGCCATTTTATTTGTCAAGTCAAGCAGTCTCACTCAGTCAAGTGAAGGAAACAGACGCGCTTATGACGCGCACGTGTTTGTGTTTTTGAAGTTTTTTCACAATCTAAATATTTTCTAGCACAAATTATGTATTTACAAGTTTTTATTTAGCTTGCCCTGTCAATATTCCGTTTCACCCCTTTGGTTTGATTTTCAAAAAATAAAAAAATAAGTGTCTAATATTTTCTTTAGCTTAGTAGGTATATTTGCAAAGTTTCATAACCACAGCATTAAAAAAAAAACTTCATACAAACTTCATAGCTCCGTTTCATCCCTTTAGGGGTTGATTTTTCAAAAGTGATGAAATAAGTGTCGATTATTTTTTTAATTTTAGTATATTCGTAAAGTTTGATAATCGTAGCATTAAGAAAAAAAAAATTCATAAAAATTTAAACACCCCTTTTCACCCCCTTAGGGGTTGAATTGGGCAAATTCCTTTCTTAGTGTGCGTCCGCTTTTTGATATAAAACTTTTGTCCAAATTTGACGTTTGTAGCTTTTAAAAGCGGTTTAGGCTGTGCGTTGATCTGTCAGTCAGTCACGACCTTCACTTTTATATATATAGATTATAAAAGTGAAAGTATGTTTGTTACCACTAAACACTGAAACGGCTTAACGAATATTCAAAAAATTAAAGGACTTTCATGGTCTGAATTAACATAATATAGGCTACTTTTTATTCCGAAAACTCATGCTAACCTTTTGACCGCGGGTGAAACCGCGAGGCGCAGCTAGTATGAAATTAAATTCACATTCACAAAAACATGTACCCACTTAAAATGTATAATTTACCTCAACACGTACAATTCACTTCAATAGGCGTGACGAAAGATTTTAAAATCCTCTTCCATAATGTGAGTACACATTTACTATTTACAAAAAAGCCTTTATTTCGGTAATAAACTTAAGTTTAACGAAGTTTGAAGCCATTTTTCACATATTTTTTCAACAGTGCCCGAAAACAGCTTGCTTGTGTCATGGCGTCGATTTGACGTCACGGCTAGTAAACATGTCATTGTGTCTATGCGTGATGAGCGGCGGATGACCTGAGTTCACTGAGGCGTGACGTCATACGCTGTGATTGTTGTTTCTGACAAGATGGCCGATTGCTGTATTTTAATGTTTTAATTTATTGAAAATCTTAATAATCTGTTTTTTAAAAATAAAACTAAACATGTATTGTGTTTTAAATTTTTTTTATCTGGCTAGTCCCCTGAAAGCATTGAATCGGCGATTTTTTGATACTGTCGTCATGCCTATTGCCTACCTATGTACATATATGAAAGGCTAAGCAAAAAATCGGTTGTCTGTAAAGTCGGTTTAGTGACGATAGTTTAACGTGACAACGTCATAAGAAAATAGTGATTTAATTTAATTTAATTTAATTTAATTTAATTTAATTTAATTTAATTTAATTTAATTTAATTTAATTTAATTTAATTTAATTTAATTTAATTTAATTTAATTTAATTTAATTTAATTTAATTTAATTTAATTTAATTTAATTTAATTTAATTTAATTTAATTTAATTTAATTTAATTTAATTTAATTTAATTTAATTTAATTTAATTTAATTTAATTTAATTTAATTTAATTTTAATTTATTTTATTTAACTAAGGTACAAAAGTAATTGAAAAATACGAAAAATATAATAGAATATGTTCAGAATGAACATGCATCGCGACCGCGTATCTACAATAGGCATAGCACCGGCGGAATTTGCAGAGTCCGCAAGTCCGCGACCCAGATCAAAGACCGACGGCTCGGTGCGGTGGCAAATGTTCAGGCGCTAGCCATTTATTGTAAGTAAATGATTAACGCCTGACGAACTTCAGCTAGCTGTTACAAATAATTGGTACCGTGACACCGAATTACACCATAAAAAAAGTACCACCAGGGTTTTATGTAGAAAAAATAGGTACAGCAAGGATCAGTAGAGGTGTATTCAGAATAGAGACGAACTATGAGAGAATGCACTTGGAAGAGGATCACGCCAAAGTAAAAAAGGCATGCAAGCAATTCCATGACTTGTGCACTCAAATAGCGACGGCAGCACAGGATACACATTGCAAACAGTTAGAGCACCATTTAAATGAACAAGTGGCAAAAGTTGAGAAAACGAAAGAGTTTTTAACAGAGGTAAATAAAACTAGAAAGAAGCGGGGTCTATTAGGACAGTTCATGACATCTGTATTTGGTGTAAATGACGAAGCATACCGAGACATAGAGTCATTAAATAAAAATCAAGAAAAATTAATTGAAGCAGCGAATCGACAGACAAGATTTATGATTTCAGCCATAACGCAAGTTAACAGCACTGAAGAAAGAGTAAAGAAGAAATTGGACAGGTACCAAACAAAATTAAACCAGATAATAGATTATTTAGCCAGCCAAGATCACTGGTATGCGAAGATAGACCAGAACAGCGTAGACATCCAAGTCATTCAAACATACCAGCTGGCAAGTAACTACATAGAAGAGGTTATAGATTATTATGCCGGATTGATAGAGATATACCTGTCCAAAGCGTCAGTATATAGCATATTGACACCAAGCAATGTTAGCGACATTATAGATAACGCCAACAAGAAATTACCATCGAATCTAAAGATCATCCAGCGATACTTAATTGATACGAAAATAGAAGAAAATGCAACACACATACAGGTTTACGCGTACTTTCCAATACAGGATATAGCGAAGTACACGTTCATCCATGTAACTCCGATTCCAAGAAAAACTGAAGATAATACATTCCAAACAATAGAAGTACAAAATAGCTTCTTGGGAGTGGATTACAACAATGAGCAATATTTCGAACTCAACCAGGATAGCTTCAAAAACTGTTTACACAGGCTCAGTAACTTCATTTGTTTTCCTGGAGTGGTGAAGAACATGCAATTAAAGGAAAATTGCATTGTTGACCAACTCTTCACCAACCATACTGAGACCAAGTGCCCGACCAGGACGATTCACCTAGGAATAAACATTTTATGGCAACAGTTGTATATGAAGAACACTTGGCTGTTTATCACTAGGGAAAAAACAATAGTGTCAATTATATGTGATGGTCATAGGGAAGAGGTAGCAATGGCAGAGATAGGTATCATTCGGATCTCCGATAATTGTTTGATCAAAACGTCTACTCAGATTCTTGCTGCCCAACGTTTAGTTAACGTAGAGATTAAAGCGTCATACTCCAAACAAATAGATTTTTTAGTCCATACGTATAGCCCTCTCATGAATAGTTTCAATATCACAACGGATTTAGTTATAGATAGTTCTCAGGACACGTTAACTAAGTTAATGACAAACGAACAAACGTTACAAACGAGTCTTGATAACACATACTGGAGGCAAATTAGTAACCACACATATGTTACTAGTTTCGTTTCCTCGTTGGTGGTGTTTATACTCATCATAATCACCGTCTGTTATGGTCCACAACTGGCGCGGGGCATATTGGCTGCAAGGAAACGACGCATTCGGCGATCACACGAAGAAGCCAAGCAGAGGAGACGGCCAACCAGCCACGACAACCAGGGGTTCGAAACCTGCAGCAGCCCACCCACACCAGCTACTAGTCGGAGAGAAAAGGGCATCAGTTCCTCCGGCAGGAAGGCAGAAGAGATAGAGCTGTATCAATTAAAGGATATCCCGGAGAGGCCCAGGAACCAGTTCGAAGCTGTAGCAGTACACCCACACCAGCAGCCAGCCAGAGGGAATGAAGCATAAGTTCCTCCGGCAGAAAAGGCCCAGGCGATGGAGCTGCACCAACCAAAGGTCGTCCCGGAGAGGCCCCAGAATGTTCAGAATGAACATGCATCGCGACCGCGTATCTACAATAGGCATAGCACCGGCGGAATTTGCAGAGTCCGCAAGTCCGCGACCCAGATCAAAGACCGACGGCTCGGTGCGGTGGCTTCTTAAAAGTGGACGGTCAGCGTTATTGACGTAGATTTAAAACCAATTAGTCTTAAGTGCTATATGTATAAATAGAGAAAAATGGTTTAAATAAAGTAATGGCAATTTGAAGGTTGTTTCATTCACTACTAGAAAGGGTGCAGTGGCGAGTCCTACGGGCGGCTGCACTGGAGTGTTAGGCAGGCAGGAGATTGCAGTGGCGAGTCCTACGGGCGGCTGCATAGGGTAGATGGCCCATCGATAGAGCAGTCAGGTCAACGAGGCGACCAGCTACCGACCAGTGAAGGATCGGACGGCGCCCAACTACGGCCTGCTGTTCGGTGGACGAAGCCGCGCCCAGCATCATTCCGCTGGCCGGGCGTATTACCTACCTCATCCATCCACTGTGGCAAGAGCTACTTTGATACCGTCACCTTAGGTGATCGTGACGTGAGTCTGCGTCACGGCAGTGGAATATCGTGCCTTTCCTCGATTCCCTCCCACTCCGCCTGGTACCAATAGGTCTCCTGGTAGCCGGGTTTCCTGCACCTATCTATATAAGTATATATTGATGTCATATGGTAGGGTAGGGACTTAGGGAAGTAGGGAACGTAGGGAACGTAGGGAACGTAGGGCAAACGTAGCAGAGTAGGTCCCCGGTTAGGGCCAGTCACCCGACGAGTACTCCATGCCCATACGGAGTTCCGCGGGGGTCTGGTAGGTTAGTCAGACGTCACAAAGAACTGAGTTGTTCCTGTGACGGCTGTGCTAGCTGAAGTTCGTCAGGCGTTAATCATTTACTTACAATAAATGGCTAGCGCCTGAACAGAATAATTATGTATAGGAAATCACAATTTCACTCAGAGCGAGGTAACGCCTCATCGAGGTAACGGCACATACGTCACACTTTTTTCGTACTTGCACCCTACCCTACCCTACCCTACCCGGCTCCATCGAATTATAAGACGTTATCACGTCAAAAGCAATAGATTCTTTTAGTATTTAACAAACATAGATAAATACTAGCGAGCTGCAACGGATTTGCACGGGTATGTTAAATATAGTCTATGTTACTCGCTAATGATGTAGCTTTATAATATAATAATAATCATTTATTCAGGCAATTTCAGCCACACACACACTAAACATTGTAATAAAATAAAATAAAATTGAAATTAAATTAAACAATAAAAATAAAATGTCAAATAATAATACAAAAATAAAAATATGACACAAAATATGCAATAACAAGTACATTTTGGTTTAGATTTTTTTGTTTGTAATAATTGTAATAGGGGCTGACGTCCTTTCGAATAACTTTTATCTCAGAATAAATAAAAATCATCAGAGAACCCGTGAAGTGCAGCTAGTACTTACGAGTACATCAGGTTCGTATGAAGAATCGGCGACCTAGCTGTGAATTTTAATTATTTCACGCATATTCAACTACCTATCATCAAATTATTTACTGGTCGATTTGCGGTAAGAGGTGATGCCGACGCGTGACGGGCGCTGGTTCCCACGGCGAAGCGGCGCGCGGCGCGATGGTGAGCGCACTTCCGCCGCCATATGGCATATCGCCTGCCTTATTGTCACACAAAGTATAACGGACACTGCTTACTGTCCCAGAACACCGACTACCTAATTGCACACTGTTACACGACACGACATCACATGCCTTATTCGTTTGCAATTTTTATACCGATTTGCGGTTGAGTCTTAGTTCGAGCTGTCGGGGATGTCTTGTGCTCGCCCTCCGCCGCGCGCCGGCCAGCGGCTGCCCGGGCTGTCCTCACTCCGGGAAATATCGAAGCGTGACTCTGGGTCGCGTCGCGTCGCGTCGCGTGAGACTCTAGCTCTGGATGCTGGCACGTGATGTGACAACATGGCGGCGTTACTCTTACCTTACGTCAGGTCGTCTTCTCTAGATATTGATTAGAATAAAATATATAATATATATTTTTTTTAATGGTAGCTCAGTGGAAGAACAGCCGCTTCGTATTCTTGAGGTGGCGGGTTCAAACCCCGACTCGTACCAATAATGAGTTCTTTGAGACTTAGGTACATATGTACGAATTTACATAGGTACCACTGGCTTTTCGGTGAAGGAAAACATCGTGAGGAAACCTGCATATGTCCGGAGATGAAATTCAATGGCGTATGTGAATTGTGAATCCACCAACCCGCACTTGGCCAGCGTGGTGGAATACGGCCTAATCATCCTTCGAGGGTAAACCTTGTATCCCAGCACTGGGAGTATTAAAAGTTGCATATGACGATGATAATATATTTTTTTAAAGAGAATAATAATATATCTCTAATGATCATTAATAAGTATACTACTCTACACCTATTTACAATATATTGTAATATGTTTATTTTTTGGGAAAATACTCGTAGCGCGATACTTTCTGGTTCATTGTTCAAGTTTCGAAGAAAACGCGATCACAGACGTTTCGGTATTTTAATGCTTGTAGTACGCGCGTACTAGCATCATTGTACCTAACACTAAGTACTTACTCCGAATTCAACCCATTAGTTGTAGGTACCAGCCGAGCAGAATATTAATAATGCGCCCGCATCTCTCGCAGGCGCAGGCCTAGAGCCTTCTGTGTCAGCTGCACATCCCCACATGTAGAGTAGATAGAGTATGGTGTAGAGTAGAGCAACGTGCGTGACGGACTCTGCAAGGGCGTTTATTTCACCCATTTAATTAAATTTAATCTGGACCGGCGGAGATCAATCTTTATCTTGAACGATCAACAACACGCCACTTCAAACGAAAAATGGCTGGAAAAAACAACACACACTTCACTCGGCAAGATCTGCGAAATACACCGAGACCGACAGACAGACAGACTTTTAATATCGTCTGTACCCCGCGGGTGAAGAACCCTCGCATAATGATATCTGAGTCCGCTCACATCGCCCGATGTAAAGAACAATGATCTCCGTGGAGATGTTATCGGCCGGCCCTTTGTGGGCGCGCGCGCCTCCATCCTAGTCACCATTATTTCATTTCCTTTGTTAAATAATAACAGCAACAGCGAGCGAACAGAAGCTCAAGTCGCTGAGAGCGGCGCCCGGTGCCGGTGGTGGAGCGCCGCTGCCGCGCCGGGCCGGGCCGGGCCGGGCTGACACACGTCATTAATAAAGGTTGTCGCACCCGGCGTCACTCGGTGGAGCCGCGCCCGGACACCGATATTAATCATGTGTCATCTCCTTGATACGTATTCACGAACATAGACAAACGATGTCGCTTAACGCGAGCGAAATTAACTACGCGTGGATCTTGTGGATATTAAGCGTTGCTTCATTTATTGGGTCATATTTTTTGTGCGATCAAATTAGCGGCAGTAGATTGATTACATCCACCATAAAAACTATCGACAGGCCATCCGTCAGTTGTGCGTCGGCCTGATAGCGGTGTTCGATGTACGAGTATTATGGCAATAAATTGAATAATCGCTCGTGCCCCTTACGGCTGCACGGGCCGCCCAGTTCTAGAGGAAGTCTGTTCGTGTCAGTTGCCACTATCGAATGTGGCAGCCGTGCTGGCAACGCAATAAGCAATGTACGTAGGTAGAGTGATGGGGGCGGCGAGCGAGGCGGCCCTCGCCGGCTCCGCGGGGACCTCGCCGCGTGACGTCACGAATGCTAATACTTCGGTCCCACTAATGCCTTTGTTCCTATTTTGGTGGTTCCCCTACGACCGCTTCCTCGTCGCCTTCGGTGCCAGTTTGCGTAATGGTCGGTACTAAAGTTGTTTACAAAGAGTAGATAGCTCTACTGAAGAATGAAAAGAATAAATTTATTTTCCCCCGTCCTGTTTGAATCGTGAAATTGTCGAAGAAAAGTTATTTTTACAATCAAAACAGTTTGTTTTGCTTTAAGCTCTGCTTTCTAGAGGTATATTCGTTTGCATTGTAGCAACTCAGGCTTTTCTTCGTTTAAAGCGATGTAGGGTAATTAATAGAATTATGAATAACGTAACGTGTCCTGAGCGCCTAAAGTAGATCGGTGCAGATACCGCTCCGGAGAAACGAGCCGCGGCGGCGGCGGCGGCGGCGGCGGGGCGAGGCGGCGGCGGCGGCGGCGGCGGCGGCGGGGCGAGGCGGCGGCGGCGGCGGCGGCGGCGGGTCGCGGCGGGGGCGCGGCGCAGGTGCGGCGCGAGCGTGGCAGCGGTGGCGAGCCGACTTGGGTGAGTTATCAAGTAATTGACACCTAAATATAACTATCCTTAGGGAACATATACGTCTATCTACTCTCAAACGTAAGTACATAGTAGAAAAACAGATCGGTAGGTATGGAAGACTCATAATACCTACCTTGTATGTATAACTGACTTATACATACAAGGTATAACGGAAAGATGAAGTAATAGGTACTTAAGGGTGTTCTTCTACACGTCAAAGTGAACAACTTCTAGAAATCAAGTTTGCTAAATTCGAGAAAGAGAACATCGAATCTCTGTAGAAAATTGATCACGTGACTATGACTAAGATTTTGTACCGAGACTCGATATATTTTTTCTCGAATTTAGCAAACTTCTGTTACAAAATTGTTCGCTTTGACGTGCAGAAGAACACCTTTCCGTTACACCTTGTATTATAGTTTGAGTATGAGTAAAACAGTTCATCATCATCACAAATAAACCAGTAAAAGTTGAAACCCTAAACTATTCAATTTAGTGATGTCTGATGTAGCCAACCTGTTAACTATTAGGTACATTACATCTATAATCATTATTCCACTTTAATATTTGCTCGAGCTACGACCTCGACCTCGGCGCAGATCGCTGCAGAACTCGAGCCATGTCTCGTTCACGAACCGAAATATTGTTGTTTCATGGTTAATACGAGTACGAGCAATAAAACGATTTCCGTTCTCGCCTTTTCAGGTTGCGCCCACTAATTACCTATTTACGTAAGATTTACGATAATTTAAGGTATTAATTACATTGTGCGTTGCGAGCTCCGCCGCCCGCCGACGTCGCGTCGCCCGCCGCGCCGCGGACAGCGCCGCAACGCAATTACGGCATACGTCAGCTCCAGTGCCTCCAGTCCGCTCCGCTGCGACGTAAATGGTAACAATCGTCAATTAGCAAAATATCAAAACGTTGAAAGTAAGAGCTGTCGATCATACTGGAGCCGCGTCGATAAGGTCGAGAACGAGTCCGGCGAGCGGGGTCTCCCCTCGTCGCAGCGTACCAATCAAAATTAATACAATATGTACAAAAACGAGGAAGGATTGACATTACACAAGGGACCGATGAAATTAATGTCAATCAGATACCATTCACATTCACGGAGCGAGCGGCGCGGCGGCGGCGTGCGTGCGCCGGCGGGCGCGGGTTAATGAGCGGCTTCACTACTCAACTCAGTAGGAAGTGGGGACTGCTGGCTGGTCTGTGGCATTAGGCCGCTTTCCTTTGCGACACCACCCACCGCCATGGTAGGCAATCGCACCGTGAAAAATAATTAATTGCATGATCCGTATCGATTGCATCGAGGCAACGACCGAGTCGTCCACCGAACGAGACCGGAGAAAAAACTGACTCTCAAAATGCAGATAACAAATAGCTACAAGCTTTCAGAAGCTGATAGAAGTAGAAGATGGTTTTATTCTAAGCCACTAAAATACTAATGGTTCAGTCTAAAACACGAGCGCTTGAACCGCATGCCGGTGTTGCCGGCGCGGCGGCGGCGGCGCGGTGGCGGCGCGGTGTCGGCGCGGCGGCGGCGCGGTGGCGGCGCGGTAGCGGCGCGGCGGCGGATTACGTTGCCTAGATTTACCTCACTCGCGCGACACTACACCTATATGAAAACATGCAAAATGTTCGACAATTAACAGGGTTTCTTTGAAAAATTCAACAATAGTTCACTGCACTTTGCGATTTCAAAAACAAAATATCTTTATTGGTATTTTTTAAAAGTATATATGCTGACAATGCTGATATTATATAGGGTTATAAGGAAAGGGTATGCTAAGCCTTAAGAGGCATTAAAACAGAAAAAAAAATTGCTGTCCCATAGAAGAATAAACAATACCGCTTAGCAACGTTGTATGGAACGGTTAATGTATTTTTCACGATTTCAGGGTTGGTCCTATAGTAAAAGTTGTTAATAATTATAAGTACTAAAAGCTCTATTCGGCTTAGCTACCCTTTCCGTATAACCCTGTAGTAGCCAAATGGATTTCGTACTTCTGTAGCAGATTAAAATGTTTGTTTATTGGTTTTTGAAATTAATATTGCAAAAAAATTTAATAATAACTCGTGAAAATCTCAACAACAAGTCAACGATGCTAACTTTGGTATCTTAGGTAAAATTATTTTTTATTCCATTAAAAACACATTCCATTTCACATGTCTGATCAATAAAATTAATGAACTATTATTATAAACTAGCTGACCCGGCAGACTTCGTACTGCCATACAGTACTTCTCTATGGTACTGCCTAATTAAATATAAACACTGCACAAAACACTATTTACAATTTTATACTAATAATATATTACAATTATAGGTACGAATTTGTTTCGTGTATCAGTTGACAAAAGCAAACTCATCCATGAAAAAAAAACACTGACATTGACAGTTTGTTGTTGTTTCAACTTTTTTTTAATTTGATATGACTTGGAGTCAAATCCTTCGAAATTTTAAAACAAATGAATGAACTATTCGATTTCGTTTTCTTTTTTTTGTTTTATCTGTGCTCCAACGCACACTGTTTTGATAGATATGATTGAATTTGAACTTTGTACAGAGGTAATAAAGTGCAAATTGACTCTTGGACGTTAGGAACATACCTACATTGCTTAAACAACAGTGAGTGCTTGCAATTCAATATGAACTTTATACAATAGCAATAAAGCTCGTTTTAGTTAGAAAACGTTTGTATGGGAAAAAGAAAAGGGGTGTTTTTAGGGTTTTTCAATATTTCTGAGAGATTTTCTTAATATTTTTTTCCGTAAGAACCTTCTCCTAATAATAACAAATACAACAAAAAAAGAATTAGTGAAATCGGTCCAGCCATTCACGCGTGATGCCGTGACCAAGGAAAACGGGTTTCATTTTTATATATATAGAAGATATAATTACAAGATCACAAAAAAGCCATTAACCATGGCGGTTGTTTTTCCACAATTTGATCTCCAGGTCTGTACTCTGTAGTAGCCGTACGAGTACGTAGAGCGCAGCAGCAGCAGTCCGCTACGTATAGGTACGAGTACGTACGAGTACGTACGGATACGACGTACGGACATCAAAGAAGTTTTTACGCCTCCTTTATACGAGTAATTCCAGCGGGCAGCCTTTCACACAAGTTAGTCTGAAAGCCTCTCCGTGCACCGCAGACCGCAGACCGCAGCGCAGGTACGGGTACGAGACGAGTGTGTATAGAGCCGTGCGCGCTAGGTACGTACGAGTAGGTGCCTACTTCTAGCTCGCTCGGGGGAGCGTTCTTCAATGGCGCCCGCCTTTGTAACTTTAGCTTTTAGGTCGACACGGAGCCCGAAGTAACTTGACCTACCCGCCCGTGCATAATTGTCGGCCTGCGATTATTTTAAACTCTATAGTCTACGTTCTAAGGCTTAGAAATCGGGCTCAGCTGTTCATTGTAAAGAATCTACACGCGAGTCGGTTCGCGAGCGACCGAACTTCTTCGAGGGTATCAGGTTAAATCTTTGGAATTCTACACGTAACTGCTCGTTGTTTGTATCCGTGGAGTATGTTGAAACATTAATTAAAATTAGGTTCTGTTTTCTTTAGATCCCTGTTGGTAAAGTCGAGCGCTGAGTAAACACACCTTTGTAAATTTGTTCGCGCAAGACAAATCGCTCGATAAGAGTTTACGGTGCGTCGCCGTCGCTCGTTGCCACTCGCCAGTCGCCAGTCGCCAGGCTACACAAACGCATGAAATTACTCGTACCTACTAAAGATGGACTTTACAAGAATGATTAGAAAAGCACTTCAGTAGGCTTCCAATGTATTAGCGGTCAAAGTACGAGTGTGTACGTTATTAAACAGTAGGTAGATAAATAACTAATATAGAGAGAGAGGGAGAGAGAGCTAGAGAGAGCTAGAGAGAGCTATATCAGATTTTTCGGATTCGATCGACGCAGGAAAAAACATCCAGTATTATTAAATAAAGGAAACTTAATCAGGGCTGTATCGATGGGGTTTCCCATTAAAATTGCAGAGCAGAGCGCCACGACGGCGGCGGCGGGGGCGGCGGCAGCGGCGGAGGAGCCATGCGACCAGCGTCAATTAAAATATAGTATTTTCCGACAAACCGGATCAAAGGAAAATGAGTTTGTTATTGGGACGGTCGCATCTGTACGTAGCGCGTCCGAGGCGCGGCGACACAACTTTAATTAAAATATGAAAAGACTTAGTCTTCAAATAGAATTCTGTCCAAGTACCTGCGAACAGGATGCCTATATAATTATATTCAGATACCCCGCGGATTAATTAGAGGAATCTGCGAGCGACCGTTGACCGCGACACGCAGCCACACCCGGCTCTACCCGCAAGCCGTGTCTTGTTTATGAAATGATGAAATCCTTATAAGCCGTGGTAAACCGTTCCGGACCGATGTTTGTCTGTGAATTTGGAAAACAAACCTTTCAATATTCCATTAGTTTGTAGAAAAGTTGCTCGTTCCAATATTAGACATTCCTAAGCGCTACGTGTGCTTGTCGGGCTGAGTGCGTGTCGTGCGCCCATTGTCGCCTTTTCATATTTATTTTTAGGCCATTGACAATGTTAAGTAAATTTCTTTTGTTTGAGGTGTTGGATAGGTATTTGCCGTAACGCAAGGTCGCGGTAACTGCAACCGGCTCGGCGGCTCTAGGTCACACTATTTCAATTTAAACACTTCAAGCTTCTTTCGGTTGTTAGTATTCTAAAAATCTTTGCGTAGGAAATAAACAAGGTTATTGTTATGACTACGTGTACAATAAAACACCGGTCATGGATTATGAGTAGAATAATTGTTTTGTGTTGTTGTTGTATCGTTTGAAGTATAGATGTCGGTCGATGCTTTTCTTGCAAGTTGGTCCACGAGTAGCTCCGCAGCAGGGCCGGCCGGGGCTACTTTCCAACTCGTGCCATACTAACAGCATTACGCTGGTGATTAAAGTAATCGGCTCGTGTTGCCAAATCGGTCGCAAGCGGATGGCATGTCTGGCGCGTCGTCGCCGCACCGCTCCTCACCGTCACCGCCCGGCGCGCGGCGCGGCGCCCGCACCACTCACATTTCAAATCTTTTGAAAGTCAAAGGCAAAATTTTTGTTTCGCGAGAAAAATGTCAGTCGTGAAAATTATTTTGTCACGTGCAGATTCAGATAATCTCGAAATCTGTAATAAACAGAAACCGCCCCATGAAACTATGTCCACGGTTGATTTCCGATGGGTAGAGTGGACGAGAACGTTGTTCACACAAAGACGACATTACACTAGAAATACTGCTTCGATAGTTCGCTTGCTGGTTCCACGGCTGCGTCGCGTCGGCTGCCGAGTGTCGTACTCGTATGTTCTAACGAGGCGACACACGCCTCCGCTAATGCAGCCGTCACGCGTGCGGCTCCGGTGCCACAGTCTAAATAACAGTTATTACAGCACTGCGAGGTTGGCCTGCCTGTCACCGAGGAAACTCCTCCTAACTGTAGTAGATAATGGCAGACTAATATTATAGGACGGTCCTACATGGAGACGAGCCACTACTTAGCGGTGACAGTGAGTCGGCTGGTCACTAGCAGTGTAGCAATACCATAGACTTTCTGCTTCCCGTGCATCCGCCTCCAGCGACCATTCCAAATATCAATCTGTTCGCTAGTCCGTCGACTCATCATCATCATCATCAGCCTATCTAATGTTTGTCCACTGCTGGACATAGGCCTCTCCTAACGAACGCCACAAGGCACGATCTTCTGCCTCACGCATCCACTTGCTACCAGCCGCCTTACGCAGGTCGTCGCTCCACCTGGCCGCAGGGTCCGTCGACTGATGTCAGTCAACTATTAACAATGACATGGGCGCCGCCAGCATTACTTTCAGGGGGGTGCATCTGCATCTACACATTATGCTATTAACTAATATAAAATATAGAATTACGAGTATGTAAAATAAGAAAATAAATGTAATGTCAAATTTAAATCGCGCGGGTATTTTAAATGTCGCCATCAAACTCGACACCTAAAAAACATGGTATTTTTTCTATGTATTTTCTTGCTAACAGGGGGGTGCAAGTGCACCCCCTTGCAACCTGCTGCCGGCGCCCATGACAATGTCTACCTTAAATAATGACAAATAGGGATTTTCTACATTAAGTAAAAAAAAACTAAAAAACACGCTTTTTTTAGAAAACCGAACTAAAAAAATAGAAAATAAAATTTTATAAATTTAAATTAAGAATAGGGTTGAGTATTTCAATAAATATAAATTAATAATAGTGTAAATAAATAAATATATGTATGTATTTTATTTTTAAAAAAGGAATTATTCCCGGCATGTCGATTCCCTATTACGACGATTCCCACTTACGGCGCGTGGCTTAACGTCGAGTCTCGACACGCCGCGCCGGTTTTTGCGGACTTGACTCTTTACGTCGAGTTCCTTTAACGTCGATTCTCGTCACGAAACTCCCTTACTACGCTACCAGATCTTATGTACTGCTCAGAATTAAAGTATACGGTTTTAGGGATTGTTCCCACTACGCCGCTTCTCACTACGCCGCTTCTCACTACGTCGCTCCGCGCCTATGGATATATGGACTAGTGCCACGACGTCGCGCGTCGCATCTCCTATACATTTCTTCCCGCCACGCCGCTCGCAGCCTCAAAGGCTGTAAGGATTTGTAAGGAGCCCAAAGTAGTTGTAAAATTTTCACGGGTGCAAAATCATGAAGAGGTAAAAACACTTGTACATTTTTCAATTAAAATCTTTATTTAATTAACATTTTTACCTGACTGTCAGTTAAAAAAAATACGAGTTAATTTACCTCTTCTTGATGCTACACCCATGAAAATTTGACAACTATTTCAGGCTCCTAAAGCATTATGCACCTTTTAGTCAGTCAACAAGCGGCGTAGTGGGAACAATCCGATTTTAGTATAAGTAGAGGTTTAGTAAATATAACAAAATTTGATCGTTTATAATTTAATATCACAGTTCATTACAATCACAGATAAAATTACAATAAATTACATAGATCATGGTAAAAATAATCAAAAACTCATTTCAGAAATATAAAAAAACTAGCTGCGCCCCGCGGCTTCACCCGCGTTTTCCGGGATAAAAAGTAGCCTATGTGTTAATCCAGACCATGAACAACCTTCATTCCAAATTTCATGTAACTCCGTTCAGCCGTTTTTGCGTGAAAGAGTAACAAACATCCATACATACATACATACATCCATACTTACAAACTTTCGCCTTTATAATAGTAGTAGGATTGTATCAAAATCACAGTAAATCAATAATTAATCAAAATTAAAAAACATGTAAATAATAAAATTCAAAATAGTACACGTACATACATACATACCTACATGCACCGGTATACAATACATATATTTTGATAGTAGGAAAGTAAAAATCAACTTACTTTCTATTGTTGTATCTCACGGCTTCGATAACCAAAGGTAGTTCGCTAATTCGGAGATTTTCGCAATGATGTTTACCTAAAAGTCACAATAGAAAAATTAAAATAAGTACTTATGATTATTAGTAGCCGGAAATGAATTAAATATTTGTTATTATAATAAAAAAACCATTAGGTACGTTATGGAGTACTTACGAGTTTTTGGTAGCCGGAATTATTACGTGTGCATCAAAACAAAACAATGCACTCGCAGCAAGCTTCGATGCGCGTCTGGCGTTATCGTTGTTTACCTGCGAGCACTTCCGAGCTACGAAAGATCACAAAGGTAAACCCATTCAAGCGTATGATCGCTTTGTTTGACATTAATGTTTCTATTTTTTGTCTTGCGGCTGAAATGATGATGATGAAAACTACAAAACTTAATATTACGCTTTTGCAGTTCAAAGCAGATGTTTGTCATGAATTGTGATATCATCATCATCAATATAATTATAAAAATGAATGTCGTGACTGACTGACAGATCAACGCACAGCCTAAACCGCTTAAGCTACAAACGTTAAATTTGGACAAAAGTTTTATACTAAAAAGCGGACGCACACTAGGAAAGGAATTTGCCCAATTCAACCCCTAAGGGGGTGAAAAGGGGTGTTTAAGTTTGTATGAAAATATTTTTTCCCAATACTATGATCATTTCATTTTGCAGATGTACTAAGCTAAAAAAATAATAGATACCTGTTTCATTATTTTTGGACAGTCAACCCTAAAAGGGGTGAACCGGGGTATTAAAGTTTGTATGGAAATATTTGTTTTTAATGCTACGATTATTTAACTTTGCAAATTTACTAAGCTAAAAATATAATAGATACCGGTTTCATTATTTTTGGAAAATCAACCCCTAAAGGAGTGAAATGGCGTGGTAAAGATAGTACGGGGAAAAAAATTGTTTTGATGCTAACTCAATAAAACTTTACAGATGTACTAAACTTAAGGCGGGTAAACCACATCCGGAAAAAAATCCAAAAAAAAAATTTTTTGCTCTCAAAAAATAGGGTTAAATTAATTTCATCCCAGAAAAATTATCGGTTCCCGCCCTCGTCCACGCGGGCGAAGCCGTGGTGACATTCAGGTAAAAATGTTAATTAAATAAAGATTTTAATTGAAAAATGTACAAGTGTTTTTACCTCTTCATGATTTTGCACCCGTGAAAATTTTACAACTACTTTGGGCTCCTTACAAATCGCACAAAATTCATGAATCCAACCGCGAAGTCGCCTTAAATGAGCGAGCGACGTTATGGGACAGCCTTTGAGGCTGCGAGCGGCGTGGCGGGAAGAAATGTATAGGAGATGCGACGCGCGACGTCGTGGCACTAGTCCATAGGCGCGGAGCGAGCAACGTAGTGAGAAGCGGCGTAGTGGGAACAAAATCGTAAACTTTAATTCTCAGCAGTACATAAGATCTGGTAGCGTAGAAAGGGAGTTTCGTGACGAGAATCGACGTTAAAGGAACTCGACGTAAAGAGTCAGTCCGCACGAAACCGGCGCGGCGTGTCGAGACTCGACGTTAAGCCACGCGCCGTAAGCGGGAATCGTCGTAATAGGGAATCGACATGCCGGGAATGATTCAAAAAAGCGTGGGGTGCTTTCTAAGATATTATCAAAATGCTAATCACTCTACTCATGTCTGTCAATACAAAATGTATCTACAAAATATATCTAAAGGCACTCATAGGTTGAGGTGTTGCCAATTATCAGAAGTTAGGTATTGTCGAGCGGTTCTGTTCATAATGTGGGCATGTAGTTAGGATCTACTAGACAAACAGGCGTGGATAATCGGGCGAGAGGAATAAAACCATTACTTGCAACACACGTAGATTATAATCTTGAATGATGTCAGTACATTAATGTTACAATGATCCGTTCTACTATGATCTCCAATGGATATTCCAAGTATTCACAATACAACTCAAACAGGCACTCCGCCGAACACGTAATGTGCATAGGTACACGATACAATAAGATTCTATGGCCACCACTGTAATTCCAGATGTAATTGCAACTATTGTAATCAGCTTTCTAAGTATCAACTTTAACTATCAACCCTTGCCCTTGTGGCTCTGCCCGAGATTCCTAAAGTATCGTTTCCCGCCTTACGGATCGTAGTCGTGCCAGAGTGGTAAACGTCAGCAGCTCAGCAGCTGTCACTGTCAGTTACGTTTCTTTACCACTCTAAATAAAGATTGGCTCAGAGCGCCGACACGGCCTCTCCTGACTATCGCACGTCCTCGTGCGCCTTCTTCTCGTGGTCTTCCAGCAATCCCTCTCCATAGCATCTCTGAACCCAGCAAGTCTTCATGTAACTGCTTCTCCATAGCATCTCTGATACTCCACCAAGCTCGTCAACACTTATCCAGTGTTAATCTTCCATTTGATCTGCAAAGACAAAACACACCTGGTAAACTATTCTATGGAAGCTCGTCCATCACTGACACATCTCTATTTGTCACCCACCGAATAGAAACTTTCCACATACAAGTTACAACCACAAACACTGGACCGGACAACTGTACTCAGGCGTCCCTTCGACCAGTCATCATTTCTCATGATGACATGGACCGGACAACCCATAAGCGTCCCTTCGACCAGCTCTCCAAATGCCACCCCAAACCAGCCTAGTGGTCTGATCCGGAACATTGACCTGCATAAGCCAGCTCCTTAGACCTCCCACTAGCTGCACACATCAATATCGTACATGGGGACATCCGATGCTCCCCAGCCAGTATTGTCGGCCTCTACACAACACAGTCACTATTCCCAAAAAAAGGCCAGCATGCAGTTAATATGAGAATGACCACAGACAGTACACAGGGTTTACACATAAAACAAATATTCAGTAGAACAAATTATCTAATGATTATGCTCGCATATGTGAACCAGCTCCAACAATTCTACTGATCATCATCATCATCTCTTAATATGAACAAACTAGAATGATTCTATTGATCATTACATTCACAATTTCACATATGTGACCAACAATCAAAGACAGTAAAGGAACAAGCTCACCGGATATTGTGTTCAAGCAACATGAGGATGGTCTAAGTTCACGGAGTGAACCTTTACAAGCCGCTGCTCGGTCGATCTCTCCGTGTCCATCTGGACACACTTTTGCAACATGTCATGTCTTTCTGCGCACAAGCTCAGTAATTAGTCTTGCTTTATCTAGACTCATTGACACCAACGTTTGGTTCGCTGTCTTCTATGCAGCAGTAATATCTTCTCAAATCTTTATACTTCTGCTCCGGCATCTCAGGATCAAATAAGATCAGTTGCATTGCGTTCTTTGTTAGTCTCGCTTTATCTAAACTTATTGACATCAACGCTTGGTTGGATGTCTTCTATTTGGCAGTAATATTTTCTCATCGCTTTATACTTCTGCTCCAGCATCTCAGGATCAAATTAGATCAGTTCTATTGCCTTCTTTGCAATTTATTTTCTTTTGTTTTGTTGTTTGTTCTGTCTCAGGATCAGAGCGGCTACTGAGAGTGTTTCAACTGGATTTGATCTAGAAAGAGACCTAGAATCGATCTACATGTCTTAACGCCATCACGGCCTCCTGATAGTTCACTGGACGATTCACTAATAGTTCACGGGTATCACAAGTACCTACCCGTGGAAGGGTTGACACTGACAACATTGTCAAGTTCCTTGACCTCAAATTTACTATCGTTCTTCCTATCAGTTATTGATATTGAAATCTCCGTCACCATGTAAATTTTTCAAACATCGGTTTCTGTACTTTCATATTCTGCTCCTTTCATATTCTGTTGTTTGTAGTTTTGAGGTTAAGTGCTAGCGAAAAATCTCGACGACTTTACATGTAGCAAAAAGTTTAGCATGGCGATGTTTTGTAGCTGCTGGTTTTATCCTCTGATCTTTGCCCTTCGTATCCCACTTCTGATAAAGGCACTCATAGGTTGAGGTGTTGCCAATTATCAGAAGTTAGGTATTGTCGAGCGGTTCTGTTCATAATGTGGGCATGTAGTTAGGATCTACTAGACAAACAGGCGTGGATAATCGGGCGAGAGGAATAAAACCATTACTTGCAACACACGTAGATTATAATCTTGAATGATGTCAGTACATTAATGTTACAATGATCCGTTCTACTATGATCTCCAATGGATATTCCAAGTATTCACAATACAACTCAAACAGGCACTCCGCCGAACACGTAATGTGCATAGGTACACGATACAATAAGATTCTATGGCCACCACTGTAATTCCAGATGTAATTGCAACTATTGTAATCAGCTTTCTAAGTATCAACTTTAACTATCAACCCTTGCCCTTGTGGCTCTGCCCGAGATTCCTAAAGTATCGTTTCCCGCCTTACGGATCGTAGTCGTGCCAGAGTGGTAAACGTCAGCAGCTCAGCAGCTGTCACTGTCAGTTACGTTTCTTTACCACTCTAAATAAAGATTGGCTCAGAGCGCCGACATATCTATTGACCCATGCACCCCACGCTTTTTAAAAATAAAATACATATATTTATTTATTTACACTATTATTAATTTATATTTATTGAAATTTTCAACCCTATTCTTAATTTAAATTTATAAAATTTTATTTTCTATTTTTTTAGTTCGGTTTTTTATAAAAAGCGTGTTTTTTTAGTTTTTTTTTAACTATTATTTTTAGTTCGGTTTTTTATAAAAAGCGTGTTTTTTTAGTTTTTTTTAACTATTATTTATTTTTCGCTTTTTAGTTCGATTTGCTAACTATTAACCATCCTTAATATGTACAAATGTGTTGGTGTTATCCGATTTTGGCCGTCTGCTCAAGCAAATTAAAAATAAAACTGATGCGTAACAAAAAATATTGAGCAAAAAGATTTGTAGCCGCGTGGTTTCGATCCTCAGACCTCTGGGTTATGGGCCCAGCACGCATCCACAAAAATATCGAGCAAAAAGATTTCTAGCGCGTGGTTTCGATCCAAGGACCTCAGGATTATGAGCCTAGCACGCTTCCACTGCGCCACTCTGCTCTCTGACACGAGTGACGAAATTACAATTTGTAAATTAAACGGTCTTAAAAGTTAAAGAAACTTTATAGAAAAAGCGTGTTAAAAAAATTAATCTAAATATATAACCCGTTTTCCTTGGTCACGGCATTACGCGTGAATGGCTGGACCGATTTCACTAATTCTTTTTTTGTTGTATTTGTTATTATTAGGAGAAGGTTCTTACGGAAAAAAATATTAAGAAAATCTCTCAGAAATATTGAAAAACCCTAAAAACAGCCCTTTTCTTTTTCCCATACAAACGTTTTCTAACTAAAACGAGCTTTATTGCTATTGTATAAAGTTTATATTGAATTGCAAGCACTCACTGTTGTTTAAGCAATGTAGGTATGTTCCTAACGTCCAAGAGTCAATTTGCACTTTATTACCTCTGTACAAAGTTCAAATTCAATCATATCTATCAAAACAGTGTGCGTTGGAGCACAGATAAAACAAAAAAAAAGAAAACGAAATCGAATAGTTCATTCATTTGTATTAAAATTTCGAAGGATTTGACTCCAAGTCATATCAAATTAAAAAAAAGTTGAAACAACAACAAACTGTCAATGTCAGTGTTTTTTTTCATGGATGAGTTTGCTTTTGTCAACTGATACACGAAACAAATTCGTACCTATAATTGTAATATATTATAAGTATAAAATTGTAAATAGTGTTTTGTGCAGTGTTTATATTTAATTAGGCAGTACCATAGAGAAGTACTGTATGGCAGTACGAAGTCTGCCGGGTCAGCTAGTAGTTAAAAAAACTAAAAAACACGATTTGTTTAGTGTATTGTCATCGGTCCTCGATATATCTACAAAGTTTGAAAGAAATCTGACCGTTTAAAGTGGGTCAAAAACGCGCTCAAAGGAGTCGGTTACAAACATACATACAAACATACAGGTGAAGCTAATAAAAGCGTGTTAAAAAAATAATAGTTAAAAAAACTAAAAAACACGACTTGTTTAGTGTATTGTCATCGGTCCTCGATATATCTACAAAGTTTGAAAGAAATCTGACCGTTTAAAGTGGGTCAAAAACGCGCTCAAAGGAGTCAGTTACAAACATACAAACATACAAGCATACAAACATACAGGTGAAGCTAATAAAAGCGTGTTAAAATTAAAAAAAACTAAAAAAACACGCTTTTTATAAAAAACCGAACTAAAAAAATAGAAAATAAAATTTTATAAATTTAAATTAAGAATAGGGTTGAAAATTTCAATAAATATAAATTAATAATATTGTAAATAAATAAATATATGTATTTTATTTTTAAAAAGCGTGGGGTGCATGGGTCAATAGATATTATATATTTTGTAGATACATTTTGTATTGACAGACATGAGTAGAGTGATTAGCATTTTGATAATATCTTAGAAAGCACCCCACGCTTTTTTAAAAATAAAATACATATATTTATTTATTTACACTATTATTAATTTATATTTATTGAAATTTTCAACCCTATTCTTAATATAAATTTATAAAATTTTATTTTCTATTTTTTTAGTTCGGTTTTTTATAAAAAGCGTGTTTTTTTAGTTTTTTTTAACTATTATTTATTTTTCGCTTTTTAGTTCGATTTGCTAACTATTAACCATCCTTAATATGTACAAATGTGTTGGTGTTATCCGATTTTGGCCGTCTGCTCAAGCAAATTAAAAGTAAAATTGATGCGTAACAAAAAATATTGAGCAAAAAGATTTGTAGCCGCGTGGTTTCGATCCTCAGACCTCATAAAATAAAATTGATGCGTAACAAAAAATATTGAGCAAAAAGATTTCTAGCGCGTGGTTTCGATCCAGGGACCTCTGGGTTATGAGCCCAGCACGCTTCCACTGCGCCACTCTGTTCTCTGACACGAATGACGAAATTACCATTTGTAAGTTAAACGGTATTAAAAGTTAAAGAAACTAGAAAAAGCGTGTTAAAAAAATTTATAGTTAAAAAAACTAAAAAACACGATTTGTCTAGTGTATTGTCATCGGTCCTCGATATATCTACAAAGTTTGAAAGAAATCTGACCGTTTAAAGTGGGTCAAAAACGCGCTCAAAGGAGTCGGTTAAATACAAACATACAAACATACAAACATACAAACATACAAACATACAAACATACAAACATACAAACATACAGGTGAAGCTAATAAAAGCGTGTTAATAATGATGACAAAGCTGGTCTGGTTTGTAATGTCGCACGCATGAGGTGTGAATTGGAAGCTGCGTGGAATTCTGTGCGAGTGGTAAAGCTGACACTAATGAACGGGTCCGGACTCCGGAGCACCCGCGACCGCTGCCGGGTGAAATCACGTGGACCGTGGACCGCACAAAAAAAACATTTACATACCTACTTATAATTATATTATTTATTTAGGTTGCGACGCAAACAGAAAGTTTGCGTCGCGCGTCGTTTCGTATTTGCGCTTTAACAGTTTTGTATTTAGTACATTGATGAAATACTCGACATTTTATATTTTTTCCCTCAACCCTTTTATCAATTCAGCAAATAAATCGCAAGTTTGATTTTATGGCCGGTAGCCGGTGCCCGGTGGACAGAGCGCGGCGGCGGCGGGGCGTGCCGGCCCCGACTTGGCGGCTATTAGCAGGCACTCGTAAAATGTAGGACGACAACTTGATTAGTGAGTCGTACGGGCCTTACGAAGCCGATCATTTTCGCTAGATCGCTGAGTTATCGCACGTTTATTTCGTAATCTACACGTTGGCGTTGCTTTGTTAGTTGATGTCCAAGAATGCATTAAATCTTACGATTTGTAGCGATTTTGCAAATTTAGAAATGTAGTCTCGTCGCGTCGCGCTCATCTCGAGCTTCAGAGTGACGAGACGGCGGCATGTCAAATCTATGTTATTGGGCTTTATAATAAAGTATACTCGTAGGTGTGTATTTGGGAGCACACGTTTCATTATGAAAGCGATTCGACAGTCCAGTAGGTAAATACGAGTATATTTCAGGCGAATGAGTGGTTTTTGTAAAACGTAATTCAAGTAAATAAACTGCGGCATGATCTCTGCAGTTGGGTATGCTACTATTTTAACCCGACAACAGTGAAGCTACAAAGAGGGTGTTGTTCGGTATAAGTGTCCCTAGGCGGCCTTCGCGGATCGTCGACCGGCGCGGTTCGATCACTCACATTGGTAATGCTTGTGGCACTACTTTACAAGTTGCGGGGCTTCGGAAACCCTTTCGACGTCGTTTGTATTATAGCGATACGAACAAAAGGAATAAACGGAACAAAGCTGCAGCGCCCTCGCCGACGTGGCTCTCGGCGGGGATCAGCGGCGGAAAAACGTTTCAACATCGACTACCTACTTACCAAGTAACATATTATATAGCTTCATTGAAAGAACGCGGATGAAGGACTGTTTAGTTTTATTGGAAAACTCGGAAAAGACTCCGATAAGACTTTGGTCAAAGTAAAATTTATGTACCATGAGACGTTGCAAACTAATGTATGACTGTTGCTCTAAACATAATTTTCCGGAAAAGGCGAAAATCTATTATTTATCTCGGTGGGGTTACCCTCGGTAACCTTCAACGAGTAGGTGTTGTTTCCATCCTGGTCCGCGAAACTTGGGAATAAAGGCACAATTTTGAGCATGATTAAAAATTATAGTCGTATGTAGTCGAGTTTTTTCTAAAATTTCATAGCGGGGGTTCCGTGTGCTCGGTGCAGACCGCAGGCGGCGGCGGCGGCCGCGTTATGTCGTGCCTACCGCCTCGCCTCTATCTCTATAGTGTAGAGTGCACAATCACGTGTGTCGAGTGTGCCTGCATGTGGCAGCTGTGTAATAACATGGGAGCGGTGCTTAATGCCGCACATCCGCGCCGTGTGGCGGACGGACGCCGCCGCCGGAGGGAAAAACTGCAGGATTACACGAGAAACCGCCTTTGAGTTTGAGTAATTAATGTTTCTATTAACGAAATATTTTACGAGACTTAGCGAAAGCTTGCCTGTGGGGAACGAACGCCTCACCACAGCCGAAGTGAACATTCGCTACGTGAAGCTTGCATGCGAGCGACATGCGAGCGACATGCGGGAGCCACACATCACCTATTTACGTGAACAACGCAAATGTTCGAGTAACATGCGGGACGCGGGTAGTGCGAGTAGCTGGTACGAGCAGGCGGCCGGTGAGCATTCATTGCAATGGGAACCTAAAATATGCGCATTTGTATGACAGGTAGAGCGCATGTCGTGCGGCTTACACCGAAGTCGGATTATAGATCGATGGCGGCTTATGACGGCGTGTCCGTATCTACGGAGTTGTGAAATGATAACCATAATTTGTACCGTAGGTACCTATACTATACATAGTAGGTACATAGGTACATACTAGGTGGGAGACGCTCCACACCGCGACTACGCCGTGAAGTCACTGCAAGTGCCATCAAATTCCTGAAGCAGCTTCTTTACTAGAAGGTGTCTAAACGTACTCGTAGCTACATCTGAACCGTATTTTGATGCTTCGACAAAAACGCACACAATTTTACAAAGATGTGCACGTAAATTGCTTTTTATATTATTTTTTATAACAATACTAGCTGACCCGGCAGACTTCGTACTGCCATACACAGTATGTACTTCTACAGTACTTCTCTATGGTACTGCCTAATTAAATTGCAATAACTTTATAAACTTACAACCTACATTGCTTAAACAACAGTGAGTGCTTGCAATTCAATATGAACTTTATACAATAGCAATAAAGCTCGTTTTAGTTAGAAAACGTTTGTATGGGAAAAAGAAAAGGGCTGTTTTTAGGGTTTTTCTATATTTCTGAGAGATTTTCTTAATATTTTTTTCCGTAAGAACCTTCTCCTAATAATAACAAATACAACAAAAAAAGAATTAGTGAAATCGGTCCAGCCATTCACGCGTGATGCCGTGACCAAGGAAAACGGGTTTCATTTTTATATATATATAAGACTAGCTTCCGCCCACGGCTTCGCCCGCGTGGACTATACCTCGGGAACCGATAATTTTTCCGGGATGAAATTAATTTATCCCTCTTTTTTGAGAGCATGTAAAAAGCGTCATACAATGGAAGCATCCCTGCTTCTTTTTCAATGGCTCCAAAAAGGTCCGAGGTTTTGGTGACTTTTTAGTCGCTTTGGTAAAAATGTTTTTAGTTTTCGAGTTAATTAGCAGTTCCACCTCGAGGATGTGACTTTTCGAAGGTGTTGGATTTTTTCCGGATGTTGTTTACCCGCCTTAAGTTTAGTACATGTGTAAAGTTTCATTGAGTTAGCATCAAAACAAATTCTTTCTCCGTACTATCTTTACCACGCTATCTCACCCCCACTGGGGTTGATTTTCCAAAAATGGTGAAATAGGTGTTCGTTATTTTTTTAAGCTTCGTATATTTGTAAAGTTTCAATACCGTGGCGTCAAAAACAATGCTTCTCCATACTAACTTTAACACTCTATTTCACCCCTTTAGAGGTTGAATTACAAAAAATCCTTTCTTGGTACACGTTTACTCATCAAGACTATACACTCCATATTTCTAATTTCTACGACCAGCGGTCTAGGCTGTGCGTTGTCTGTCAGTGAGTCATTACAATTCTCTCTCCGTACTATATTTACCACGCCATTTCACCCCTTTAGGGGTTGATTTTCCAAAAATAATGAAACCGGTATCTATTATTTTTTTAGCTTAGTTTTGCAAAGTTAAATAATCGTAGCATTAAAAAAATATATTTCCATACAAACTTTAATACCCCGTTTCACCCCTTTTAGGGTTGACTGTCCAAAAATAATGAAACATGTATCTATTATTTTTTTAGCTTAGTACATCTGCAAAATTAAATGATCATAGCATTAGGAAAAAATATTTTCATACAAACTTTAACACTCCATATTTTAACCCCTTCGGGGGTTGATTTTCAAAAACCAAAAAAATAAGTGTTTATTATTTTTTCTAGCTTAGTATATTGGCAAAGTTTCGTAACCACAGCACCAAAAAAAAATTCTTCATACAAACTTCAATACTCCGTTTCACCCCTTTAGGGGTTGGTTTTTCAAAAATGATGAAATAGGTGTCGATTATTTTTTTAAATTTAGTATATTCGCAAAGTTTAATAATCGTAGCATTAAGAAAAATATTTTTTTCATACAAACTAAAACACCCCTTTTACCCCCTTAGGGGTTGAATTGGGTAAATTCCTTTCTTAGTGTGCGTCCGCTTTTTGATATAAAACTTTTGTCCAAAGACGTTTGTAGCTTAAGCGGTTTAGGCTGTGCGTTGATCTGTTGATTTTGATGAGTTGATTCAATTCAACACTCTGTTTAACCCTTTTAGGGGTTGATTTTCCAAAAATAATGAAACAGGTATCTAAAATTTTTTTATAGTTTAGTACAATTGCAAAGTTAAATTATCGTATTATTAGGAAAAAAATATTTTTAAACAAACTTCGATACTCCATTTCACCCCTTTAGGGGTTGATTTTCAAAAAACAAAAAAATAAGTGTCTAATATTTTCTTAAGCTTAGTAAGTATATTTGCAAAGTTTCATAACCACAGCATTAAAAAAAATCTTCATACAAACTTTATTGCTCCGTTTCACCCCTTTAGGGGTTGATTTTTCAAAAATGATGAAATAGGTGTCGATTATTTTTTTAAATTTAATATATTCGCAAAGTTTGATAATCGTAACATTAAGAAAAAAAATTTTTTCATACAAACTTAAACACAATTTTTCACCCTCTTAAGGGTTGAATTGGGCAGATTCCTTTCTTAGTGTGCGTCCGCTTTTTGTTATAAAACTTTTGTCCAAATTTGACGTTTGTAGCTTAAGCGGTTTAGGCTGTGCGTTGATCTGTCAGCCAGTCTCGACATTCACTTTTACCTGTTTAACCCTTTTAGGGGTTGATTTTCAAAAAATAATGAAACAGGTATCTAAAATTTTTTTTAGCTTATTACAATAGCAAAGTTAAATAATCGAAGTATTAGGAAAAAAATTATTTTATACAAACTTCAACACTCCGTTTAACCCCTTTAGGGGTTGATTTTCAGAAAACAAAAAAATAAGTGTCAATTATTTTTTTTAGCTTAGTATATCTGCAAAGTTTCGTAGCCACAGTATCAAAAAAAAAATCTCCATACAAACTTCAATACTCCGTTTCACCCCTTTAGGGGTTGATTTTCAAAAAACAAAAAAATAAGTGTCAATTATTTTCTTAAGCTTAGTATATTTGCAAAGTTTCATAACCACAGCATTAAAAAAAAAATCTTCATACAAACTTTATTGCTCCGTTTCACCCCTTTAGGGGTTGATTTTTAAAAAATGTTGAAATAGGTGTCAATTATTTTTTTAACTTTAGTATATTCGCAAAGTTTGATAATCGTAGCATAAAGAAAAAAAAAATTTCATACAAACTTAAACACCCCTTTTCACCCTCTTAAGGGTTGAATTGGGCAAATTCCTTTCTTAGTGTGCGTCCGCTTTTTGTTATAAAACTTTTGTCCAAATTTCACGTTTGTAGCTTAAGCGGTTTAGGCTGTGCGTTGATCTGTCAGTCAGTCACGACCTTCACTTTTATATATATTGATTATTGGTAATAAAAAACAGGACAGGATGTCAGCAAATGTCTTTTACAAAAAAATATTGAGTTGGGAAATCTAAATTAAATCAAGCTAACTTACAAGTCAACATTTTAGATCTGTACAGTAGGACAGTTAGGTTAGGTATAGGTATAGGTATGGGTATTCATTGTTACAAATTGTCTGATCCGTTTGTTATTTGCATCAGCATTGTTACGCGGATGCTTATTCTTTATTGCGAGATATTATCATTTTAGAGGGACATGTCAGTGTGCTATATTTCTTGCTCGCATTTATTTATAGAACATCCCTAAAACTCATACCATACAGGTTCCGATAGCTATAAAGTCGTCCGAAGCTATAAAACTCAGTCGACGGGATGTCGCAAAAAATCGATTGACTCGGAAACTTTTGAAAGCCACCAGTGCCACCACATTATACAGTCGTGAACTGGAAAGTAGTTATACGCGCTCTTTGTACTAAAAAGTTTGCTTCCAAGATATTGTGCTGTATTAGCTGTATTAGCTGTACTATATACTACTGTGATGTATATAGGTACTTATTCACCGGATAGCGAGACCGAGAGCTTCTCTCGTGAGGCGAGCAGTAAGCGTGAGCGTGAGCGAGTAATGGTGCGCCTGTCGGCTGTCGGCCACTCACTCGGCCTGCGACACCTTTTAGTTTAGTTTTGTGAAGGCACGCTTTCTGAATCTGTGCTATCACTAATCATGTTGTTCAATTTTTTACCTACTATAGATTGTTAAAACAAATAAATCTTTAATGATAGTGTTCCATATAAACTCAATTAAGTAAATACCGTGTAGCGGAATGTACCTAATTATCTGTCAGAGGCAGAAATAAAGGAAATTAATGATAAACAGCAAGCGCGATTAATTCACTGAACAATTACAAGTACCTACTTACTTAGGTACATTATTCTCTGGATCAGGCAAGCAGGCGAGGTTCCATAAGATAACGGATTAGATACCGGTTAAAATGCGATACTTACGTGCAGTCGCTGTCGTAACTCGAACTGCTACACACTCGCATGCGGTCGTGCGGCTTGCGGTCGCGGTCGGTTTTGTATCCTGAGATCATCGTGCAGCATGCAGCTATACTCGTATAATAATCGTGTAATACTGTGAGTTGACAGACTGTACATCCATGTCGGCAGATACAACCGCAGCCGCTCGACCCGAGCTCCTCACTCTCTCGGGCTACATGTGTTACATAACTGTAACTTTACCTACTTTTATCTATTTTTACCCTTCTCTAATAACCGACAACCGACAGCCGAGCCGATTCGTGACGCCACAAAAACTACAAAAAGCCATATTCAATTCAAGTAATGGAGTTTTTATCTTCAAGTAAAAAAAGTCATATCTCCGCGGAGGTGCGAACTACGTCCGATGTACGCTCATTATAGTATACTCGTATTACGTATGGAGAAGGGTGTTTTTTATGGTTGTCGATGTTTCATCGCTGTATAAGCGCTTTGTGTACATTCTAATTCTATACAATACTGTAGTGTACATCTGGCGGAGTGCGCTGCAGCGGCCAGTGTAAGCCCGCGTGTGGGCTGCAGGCGAGGCGCGCTATTATTTTTTGAACGAATAAATCCGCATTTGGTCACCGACTCGTCTGTTGGTTAGCGACGTTGTGGTTGAAGATGAAGCACGCAGATTTAGAAGATACCTATACACTCTGACCTTGAAAGGACCATGATTATATCATTATATCTCTCAGGAAACTCGCCCTCTCAGGGGCTCGCAATACTAATACATACTTATTAAGCTCTTATTTTTTTAATTAACTGTATCGGTATTTTTTTCTCAAATGTCATCAATAATACTTACTTACTCCATTTTACATACATCTCAGATTGAATAAGAAACCAATCATTCTATTGATTTTAACAATGATTTAAATTATATTAAATGAACTATTACAAACACGCCCATCTATCCAATTATTCCACGTAAAATACGAATGATAAACTAGCAGTTCAACTCGTTTAAAAATGATATTTGCAATTTAATGAGAGAGCAAACTCCAGCTCGCCCAGTGGCTGTGGCTGGCACAGCTGCGCCGCGCCGCGCCGCGCGCCGCCTCGACACAACTCTGTTCAACGCTTACACAAGACGAGCACAAGTCTGCAAGTAAAAGGAATAATTATATACATACATAGGTATTAGGTACATCGTATACATATAACCACGACGTACTACATACATAGCTCATTGTCTTATGTTATTTACTTCGGTAGGAGTACTTAGTTTGAATTTGTAACTGTGTCAGTTTGTACCTGACTACATTGATCACGTTTTTCTGCCACTCCAACGAGTCCACGATACATTAAATTGAGCGATGCTTTTGTCTTCTTGATAATTTATAAATCGTTCACTTATTGATCTATCCAATGTTTGCATAGATAGACAAGTTCGCTGCATGGGCTACAGAGAGAACCTCATGCCCCTATCTAACCTGAGTTTTATTTTTCGGGATAAAAGTGGCCTATTGTTAAGTATAAGCCCTCACACCCAATCATTCAGAATTTCAGATCATTTCTATAACATTGATAAACATCCCAACATTACAAACTTTCACATTTATGATAACTCATATACTCATATACTCATCTAATATGATAACATATACTCATATACTCATCTAATATCTCTCTCATATACTCATCTAATATGATAACACATATACTCATCTAATATGATATTTTACAATTGTAATTTTTGATAAGTGTAACTTCATGATAATACGAGTAACCTATAATATATTCTGGAAGTGTTCCGTTTGCAGGTCGCAAGCCGCGGTTCAGCCGGTGCCGGCGGACGGCGGACGGGGCCGGGCGGCCGGTCGCGACACTTGTATCCTCATGATACGAGGTACTATAGACTATATTTTAATGTTCAGCCTCAAACCAGGCTCGAAACCTGAGCCTATCCGAGCATCAGCTCGTTTAGAATAAAAAAACTGATGTACATAACTAGATTCGAGGTCATATTACATATATTATACTCGTAACTTCATGGGATGATTAATGAATTTAATGATCTTTATAGTCTAATCGATTAAAATCTGAATGGCCACGTGATGATACTATATTACAAAGACTCGCCCATACAACACAAGCAAAATTCCACCGTACTAAAATTAAAATACAATTAATTTGAAGATGTTGCTGTTTGGATAATCTATTTATGTGTGTTTGTGTGTGTGCGATCTTAGGAGAAGTCCTTTGTCGCACTGGACGCCCAAGAAGTAGAAACACTTCGACAGAGAATCGGAGCATGTCCTCATTGCGATGAAGTTGTAAGGTCGAGTGGAGTGGAGTGGAGTGTTCTCACCGCGGCGCGGCGCGCGCGGGGCGGTCGGCGCGGCGCGGCGGTCCCACGCGCGACGCGGACGCGTTTCGTAGAAAACTAACGATAGAAATATTTTTTCATGACTAAATTCCAGCCGTGTTTATGAATAACCCTTTTTTGGAAATAAACTGCTGGTAATATTTACACAAGCGATGCTGCAGGCGGCAAGTTTGGTTTTACCTGTTTCACGGTAATAATGATTCAGACAACATGTCGTGTTGAACACTCGCACGCCACGCATGTGCACACGCGGCTGTTTGTTTGTGTGCGCTCTACGAGTGCGTACAACATTAATGACGGTACTCTATCATGTAGAATTGTAGATAACTAGATAAGTACGTTTTTTGGTGCAATCTGGCAACGTGAGAAACACATCCGTTTATTACAGCAAATAGTACTCGTAGTCGTTTCAATGTTGGCCGGCTCTGCCCCGCTAGGGCTGTAGCTGGCAGCGTCGGATCTCGCAAGTCGGGGATGAGTGGCCGCCGCCGCCGCCGCCGCCGCGCGATGTACGCAGCTGCCACTCATTAGCGGCCGCCGCTCTTCGCCTTCAGAGCGCTCGCAGCTTTGTTATACATATTTTCAAGGAACAAATGATTTTTTTAATGAGCCAGTAATTAGCGCCGCATGAAGTTACAAAACTACTGAGAGGTGAGCCACGCTTCTTTTCAGACGGACGACGCGCGACCGACGCGACGCACAGAACACGGACCCCTCCTGCGAGTAGGCACGTAAGAAGTTAGGTACGTACGAGTATTCTTTCAAACAATACTAATTGTGTTATGTTGCTATCAAAAGTATAGCAGTTGGTATTAGTACAAAGTGTAGACCTACCCTACATCATGCGCTGTGATATTGTGCACGGTGACGGCTCGGACCGCCATCGGACTGTGACGTGCACGAATATAAAACTCTATTTGAAAATACAATTTGAAAGTCCACAAAGTCGACGGGTGATGACATTTCCATACAAACGTAGCCAATAAAACATGAGTCTCGTTCACGTTGCCGGAGTGTGTGACCTCTGCAGGGCGCCCGCGCCTCGGCTGCGGCAGCGGCTGAACGACACACCAGCGTTAGTAGGTATTATTACATTATACATATTACTAGCTGACTCGACAGACGTTGTCCTGTCAAAAGCCATTGCGTCAATTCTATGTCAAATGTCATATTGCGTAACTATAGCAACCGTAGTATGTTGATGCTAACTTGTCAATTTATAGTAAAAATTATCAGTATATATATAATTTGCAATAAATTAAAATTGCGACTATAATTTGAGATTTAAACTATCCTATCTCTCAAGTTGGATCGAACTGCACATGGTGTGCGAATTTTACTATAATCGGTTAAGTGGTTTAGGAGTCCATTGAGGACAAACATTGTGACACGAGATTTATATATATTAAGATATATAATTTGCAATAAATTAAAATTGCGACTATAATTTGAGATTTAAACTATCCTATCTCTCAAGTTGGATCGATTCTGCACATGGTGTGCGAATTTTACTATAATCGGTTAAGTGGTTTAGGAGTCCATTGAGGACAAACATTGTGACACGAGATTTATATATATTAAGAAGATTTCACATAAAAATAGTAGGCGTGGGATGGTAACTGGTAAGTAGTAGCACAAAACAGATTATCTGTTTTGTGGTAGAAGGCTGAGCTAATATTATTATGAAAATGTTGTTGTCCTGGAACAGATCAATATTATTTAACTGCCGTCGTGCAGGTACGAGTAGGTATTAGGTTAGGATACAATTTTACATTGATTGATATGCCGATGGGAACTGCCGATAAAACGAATTGGTTATGGCCTCTGGTGCAGTCTCGTGTCGCCGAGTAGGACACTTGTTATTATAATACAAGCAACCGCGCGTACTTTAGAGTAATCGACGTCATCGAATGAACCATTTGCTTTCGAAGTGCCTCCTAACGGCGCCGCCAGCTTTATGTCTTTCATTTAATGTGCTCGATGGCCATTTGCTGAGTTGCTACAATGACGACACGGATCTGTTTTTATAGCTTCTAGCGACTGCATAGCTAGCAGTGAGTTGCCGAGCACTGACACTTCACTAGCATATCTAACACTGGAACTTGGAGGCCCTGGGATTTGGAGACCGACGTCGACAACACACCGCCGCGCCGCCGCCTTTGTCGACTCCGATTCTACCGCTCAAAGATACAATTGTTCACTATCGTTGTTTCACGAAAGGAACTAAGCACTATTTTTACTGGCGCATAACGGCCTGCTGCCATTTGTTTTGTCGTTTACTTACGAGGGCAACGCGACGCGACGGTGTGCTATTGGCACTGAATAGAGGATAGCGCACGCAGGGCCTGTGGAGTGTGGAGCACCGTGTACCTACTACTACATGGACTCGTGACTATGTACGGGCAGGTACATATCTACAGACCACACCAGGCCAGAGTAAGTATTGTGTTGTGTGCGCACTTCCCGCTGGCGAAATATCGCCCGCGGGATGGTTTTATGGCTCGTAGACGTGCGCAGCTACAGTCTACTGCAAAATATCGTAGCGGTTTATTACTTTATCGGAATAAATAAATGCGGAGACTCCTTCGAATAGTATAACTATAAACGTGAACCCTACGTAACCCCTGAACTTTTACAAATATTTCAAGATCAAAATTAGCGAAATCGGTCCAGCCGTTCTCGAGTTTTAGCGAGACTAACGAACAGCGATTCATTTTTATTTATAAGAGATTTGAACAATTTTGTCGATGTCCTTGAAATTCTTCTTTTGGAAATTTTTACTCCTGTTTTGGCCTTGTCGGGTAAAACTCCTTTCAAATGATATTCGATGCCGCGAGCAAGATATTCGCCTGCATTAATAACACTTTGAAAGCTCCATGTCCCGGCTCACTGCAGGAAGAAGTCAGCAATAAAGTGGCCATTATTGAAACATGGTCCCGGTATCTATCATCAGACGGAACAGGCGACAGCTCGCGCGAGGACGCCGCGCGCCGCCCGTGCAAAGTGCCGGCTCCGGTACGTACAGCGAGTGAGCGAGTCTGCCGGAGCGGCGGATAGCTCCGCTTCACTCAGAAACATACAAAATTGATTCTGAACTTACAAGAACGTCAATAACGTATCTACGTTCAACTCAACCATGTACGTTGTAGTTAGTCAAGCCGCAAAGTTCGCCAACAAACGAGATCCCGGCGAATAACTTGAAATGTTGAATGTTTATTTTCGTCCTTGTTTACTCTTTCCGTTCATTTCGCTCCGAGCTTGCGAGCCTCGAGAAAGGGTGCCGCGGGTAAACTTCGTGATGAAAGGCTATTTCTATGTTTTCAGCACAGCTTTGAATTTCAAACTTTTAGAACTTATTGTTTACAGTACAGGCGCACGTGTTCAAAAGTCCGAAACGAAATCTCCGCACGAGTTTTCCAGAGGGCAAATTATTTTTATAACCATTTGTAAGTCAGTCCGTTTTTGCAACTTTTTTTATTATACATTGTTCTCTAATAATCAAGAAGATAAAAAAAGAGACGCTCTGATAAGATAGCGTTACTTTTACATTTCACTTAGTAATTAAATCAGCAAGCAATAAGATAAGAGTCCGGCACCGAGCAGCGAGGCGAGGCGAGGCGGTACCTCGCGCGAGGTGGGGCAGCGCCTCCTCGCGGTGACACGCTTCGAGCTGCTGAGCTATTTCGAGGCGGGACATTGGCCGCGATCCGCGTCCGCGGCTCCTAGCTTCAAAACATTGACAACATGCCGCTATAAATAACCTAATGAGCGGAACCGAGACTATATTTTGATACCTATTTTTATTGTTACACATACTTATTTACCTCGTTCTGAACTCGCAGCACTGTTTATTTAATTAATTAGTAATTAGTTGATGACCGGAAAATAATTAATTTTATTTATAGGTTTCCTTGATTAATGTTATCTTTTCGAATCGCCTTTTTACCTACATAAAACTAGTTTAGTAGAAACTGTACCTCCTGGAGTACCTAATAATATATCTATTAAGATTATTGTACCGCAACAATCTGGCTGGTCGGAGGAGCGTGACGTCCGATATATTTTATTGAGGAACAGAGGACTAGCCGGGCCGTAACCGTAAGGATAAAATAGATAGTGTTTTGTGCCGCAAGTCAGGACAGTACCTATTCGCGCGGCGGAACCCGACAGGGATGAACTGCACGCGTCGTGTTATTCACACAAACTACTATATGTATTCTACAACCAGAAAATACGAGGACCCTGCTCACCTTTACACGCGACTAGCTTCCGCCCACGGCTTCGCCCGCGTGGACTATACCTCGGGAACCGAAAATTTTTCCGGGATGAAATTAATTTAACCGTCTTTTTTGAGAGCGTGTAAAAAGTGTCATACAATGGAAGCGGGGGGGGGGGGGGGACCCCAAAAACCCCTGGATGCAATAAGTCAGCCCTCTCGAATCATTTTGAAAACTGGCGGCCATTTTGAATCGTTTGGATTTTCGCCACCACCATCAAGTAGCCCTTGACTCCTATGACATTTAGTCAAACACCCACCCATCTTCAACCGTTTCGGAGATATAGATCCTCAAAGTTTATATGGAGGCCATGTTTTTGAGGCGACTATGTTATTTTTAATGGCTCCAAAAAGGTCCGAGGTTTTGATGACTTTTTAGTCTCAGCGCTTTGGTAAAAATGTTTTTAGTTTTCGAGATAATTAGCAGTTCCACCTCGAGGATGTGACTTTTCGAAGGTTTTAGATTTTTTCCGGATGTTGTTTACCCACCTTAAGTTTAGTACATCTGTAAAGTTTTATTGAGTTAGCATCAAAACAATTTTTTCCCCGTACTATCTTTACCACGCCATTTCACCCCCACTGGGGTTGATTTTCCAAAAATGGTGAAATAAGTGTTCGTTATTTTTTTAAGCTTCGTATATTTGTAAGGATTTCAATACCGTGGCGTCAAAAACAATGCTTCTCCATACTAACTTTAACACCCTATTTCACCCCTTTAGAGGTTGAATTTCAAAAAATCCTTTCTTGGTACACGTTTACTCACTTCCATATTTCTAATTTCTACGACCAGCGGTTTAGTCTGTCAGTGAGTCATTACAATTCTCTCTCCGTACTATATTTACCACGCCATTTCGCCCCTTTAGGGGTTGATTTTCCAAAAATAATGAAACCGGTATCTATTATTTTTTTAGCTTAGTAAATTTGCAAAGTTAAATAATCGTAGCATTAAAAAAATATTTCCATACAAACTTTAATACCCCGTTTCACCCCTTTTAGGGTTGACTGTCCAAAAATAATGAAACAGGTATCTATTATTTTTTTTAGCTTAGTACATCTGCAAAATTAAATGATCATAGCATTGGGAAAAAATATTTTATACAAACTTCAACACTCCATTTAACCCCTTGGGGGTTGATTTTCAAAAACCAAAAAAATAAGTGTCTATTATTTCTTTTAGCTTAATATATTGGTAAAGTTTCGTAACCACAGCACCAAAAAAAAATTCTTCATACAAACTTCAATACTCCGTTTCACCCCTTTAGGGGTTGATTTTTCAAAAATGATGAAATAGGTGTCAATTATTTTTTTAACGTTAGTATATTCGCAGAGTTTGATAATCGTAGCATTAAGAAAAATATTTTTTTCATACAAACTTAAACACCCCTTTTCACCCCCTTAGGGGTTGAATTGAGAAAATTCCTTTCTTAGTGTGCGTCCGCTTTTTAGTATAAAACTTTTGTCCAAATTTGACGTTTGTAGCTTAAGCGGTTTAGGCTGTGCGTTGATCTGTTGATGTTGATGCGTTGATTCAACACTCTGTTTAACCCTTTCAGGGGTTGATTTTCAGAAAATAATGAAACAGGTATCTAATATTTTTTTTAGCTTAGTACAATTGCAAAGTCAAATAATCGTAGTATTAGGAAAAAAATATTTTTATACAAACTTCAACACTCCGTTTAACCCCTTTAGGGGTTGATTTTCAAAAAACAAAAAAATAAGTGTCAATTATTTTTTTTAGCTTAGTATATCTGCAAAGTTTCGTAGCCACAGTATCAAAAAAAAAATCTCCATACAAACTTCAATACTCCGTTTCACCCTTTTAGGGGTTGATTTTCAAAAAACAAAAAAATAAGTGTCAATTATTTTCTTAAGCTTAGTATATTTGCAAAGTTTCATAACCACAGCATTAAAAAAAAAATCTTCATACAAACTTTATTGCTCCGTTTCACCCCTTTAGGGGTTGATTTTTAAAAAATGTTGAAATAGGTGTCAATTATTTTTTTAACTTTAGTATATTCGCAAAGTTTGATAATCGTAGCATAAAGAAAAAAAATTTTTTCATACAAACTTAAACACCCCTTTTCACCCTCTTAAGGGTTGAATTGGGCAAATTCCTTTCTTAGTGTGCGTCCGCTTTTTGATATTAAACTTTTGTCCAAATTTGAAGTTTGTAGCTTAAGCGGTTTAGGCTGTGCGTTGATCTGTCAGTCAGTCACGACCTTCACTTTTATATATATTGATGCCTTCCGCAGTTTCCTCGCAACCTTATTGCCGCGAATTCAAATCCGCAAGGCGAGTCCAGCGGCGCGCGCTCCGTCGCGTCTCCCACACTCGGACAACTCGTATTTTTTTATTTTTTGTTCTTGCTGAGGTAACTTGGGCCTAACTTGAATACGATATCGTTTTCGTGCACGCGGTCTGTATGCCTAGCACAAATTTTGACGTACAATACGTAGCGAGTATTCGATAACTGGGTGACTCGGTGACTGGGTGACTCGCGCCTGGGTGACAAGCGCGCGTGCGACGCACTGCGCCACGCGGGCCGGGTGCGGACTATACCTCGCCTTGCCAAAACAGCCAAATTAGTGCATATTACTGCGAGGGAGTTTTACAATCGATTGCCGATAAACATTAGGGACTCTTCCTCTAAGGGATCGTTCAAACAGAGAGATAAAAGATGGCTTATCGAGCAGGCATTCTATAAGTTCGATGACATGACCGATGTGAAAGTAATTTAGCGTCTAGTTAATTTTATTGTGATTTTATTTTTGTATTTAATTTTTAATTTCAATGTGTAATCATTTAATTTCAATTAATAATTTATTTTATTAGACAATTACTAAAGGTATAATAATAATTGGGCTATAATAATTTTATACAATTTATTGTTTATTAACACGCTTTTATTAGCTTCACCTGTACTCGTATGTTTGTATCTTTGTAACCGACTCCTTTGAGCGCGTTTTTGACCCATTTTAAACGGTCAGATTTCTTTCAAACTTTGTAGATATATATCGAGGACCGATGACAATACACTTTAAAAAAATAAATAAAAGAAACGCGTGTTTTTTTAACACGCTTTTATTAGTATCACCTGTATCTTCTCTATCTTCTCTTTAAGTATAAAGTGAAGGTCGTGACTGACTGACAGATCAACGCACAGCCTAAACCGCTAAGCTACAAACGTCAAATTTGGACAAAAGTTTTATACCAAAAATCGGACGCACACTAAGAAAGGAATTTTCCCAATTCAACCCCTTAGGGGGTGAAAAGGAGTGTTTAAGTTTGTATGAAAAAAATATTTTTCTTAATGCTACGATTATCAAACTTTGCGAATATACTAACGTTAAAAAAATAATTGACACCTATTTCATCATTTTTGAAAAATCAACCCCTAAAGGGGTGAAACGGAGTATTGAAGTTTGTACGAAGAATTTTTTTTTGGTGCTGTGGTTACTAAACTTTGCCAATATACTAAGCTAAAAGAAATAATACACTTATTTTTTTGGTTTTTGAAAATCAACCCCCGAAGGGGTTAAATGGAGTGTTGAAGTTTGTATAAAATATTTTTCCCAATGCTATAATCATTTAATTTTGCAGATGTACTAAGCTAAAAAAAATAATAGATACCTGTTTCATTATTTTTGGACAGTCAACCCTAAAAGGGGTGAAACGGGGTATTAAAGTTTGTATGGAAATATTTTTTTTAATGCTACGATTATTTAACTTTGCAAATTTACTAAGCTAAAAAAATAATAGATACCGGTTTCATTATTTTTGGAAAATCAACCCCTAAAGGGGCGAAATGGCGTGGTAAATATAGTACGGAGAGATAATTATAATGACTCACTGACAGACTAAACCGCTGGTCGTAGAAATTAGAAATATGGAAGGTGTGTTTGTCTTGATGAGTAAAGAGGATGAGGGAGATGAGAAGGAGATGAGGGTGTTAAAGTTAGTATGGAGAAGCATTGTTTTTGACGCCACGGTATTGAAATCCTTACAAATATACGAAGCTTAAAAAAATAACGAACACTTATTTCACCATTTTTGGAAAATCAACCCCAGTGGGGGTGAAATGGCGTGGTAAAGATAGTACGGGGAAAAAATTGTTTTGATGCTAACTCAATAAAACTTTACAGATGTACTAAACTTAAGGCGGGTAAACAACATCCGGAAAAAATTCCAAAACCTTCGAAAAGTCACATCCTCGAGGTGGAACTGCTAATTATTTCGAAAACTAAAAACATTTTTACCAAAACGCTGATACTAAAAAGTCATCAAAACCTCGGACCTTTTTGGAGCCATTAAAAATAACATAGTCGCCTCAAAAACATGGCCTCCATATAAACTTTGAGGGTCTATATCTCCGAAACGGTTGAAGATGGGTGGGTGTTTGACTAAATGTCATAGGAGTTAACAAGGGCTACTTGATGGTGGTGGCGAAAATACAAACGATTCAAAATGGCCGCCATTTTTCAAAATGATTCGAGGGGGCTGACTTATTGCATCCAGGGGTCTTTGGGGTCCCCGCTTCCATTGTATGACGCTTTTTACATGCTCTCAAAACAAGAACATTATTTTTACAAAACAAAAAACAAAAACCGACTTCATAAGACCGACTATTGAGTTATTCATCTATTTGTCGCGCACGTACTTAATGCAAATTTAAGACTTGTGTGGTTTTCTCATGGATACCATTATCAGAACTGGACTAAATTGAAATGGGACCAAATGGGAAGCGTCAGCTTTCTAATAAAAAAAGAATCATCAAAATCGATTCACCCAGTTAAAAGTTATGAGGTAACCAACATAAAAAAAAAAAAAAAAAAACATACAGACGAATTGATAACCTCCTCCTTTTTTGAAGTCGGTTAAAAGAGGGATAAATTAATTTCATCCCGGAAAAATTATCGGTTCCCGAGGTATAGTCCACGCGGGCGAAGCCGTGGGCGGAAGCTAGTGTTTGTATGTTTGTAACCGACTCCTTTGAGCTCGATTTTGTCCTACTTTGAACGATCAGATTTAATTCAAACTTTGCACACCTGTCAAAGACCGATGACAATGCAATAATTCGATTAAAATATCCAATTATCCTAATTAGATGAACTAAAAAGCGAAAAATAAATAATAGTTTAAAAAAAACTAAAAAACACACTTTTCACACTCATCCTCATTCTCAATGCCGCCAACAGATTCCCTCCTATGATTATAATTATGTAGTAGGATGTAGAGTGGTTATGGATTAAAAATTCCATACCCAGGCATTAATGTGACTGATTGTATACATTCAGTCAAAAAAGTATCGGGAATGGATGATTTGTTTTGGGTTCCAAATTCAAATTTTTGTTTTTATTGTTGTTGTTAGATTGGCACAACTGTTATCCATTTTGGCGCGGAGTTTGAGTTGCGTCTGTTATTTAGATTAAATATGGTGCTGTTTTTAGTTAGGTCATGTCTAGTGTGTATTACGAATTTCATCATGGACAAAAACATCGAACAAAGAGTTTGTCTTAAATTTTGCATCGCCAATGGAATTTCGTGTTCGGAGTCACTAAAAATGTTACAGAAGGCTTACGGCGAATCGACTTTATCAAAAACACGTGCTTATGAGTGGTACAAAGCGTTCAAAAGCGGTCGAGATGTGATGGAAGATTTGCCTCGCTCTGGTAGGCCATCAACGTCTGCAACTGAAGTTAACATCGCAAAAGTGAAGGAAATAGTGACTGAAAATCCTCACTCAACTTTGAGAGAGATAGCCGCTGAACTTTCTGTATCTCACGAGTCGATCCGTACCATTTTAAGTAATCATTTGGGTATGAAACATGTTACCGCTCGGCTAGTCCCAAAAGACCTGAATTTTCTCCAAAAACTCAATCGCATGAGAGTCGCTGAGGACATGCTAGAACGGGTCAATTCCGACCCAACATTTATGAAACGCATTGTTACTGGTGACGAGACGTGGGTTTACGAGTTTGACATGCAAACTAGTTTAGTAGGCACCCGTTTTCAATCGGTAGGAGACATAAAGGAGAATTCGAGGCGAGAACTCAACTCAATTCCGGAAACAGCGTTTAAAAAATGTTTTGATGATTGGATTATTCGTTGGCGTAAGTGTATCGTTTCTGAAGGAGCATACTTTGAAGGTGATAAAATAAATTTGGATGAATAACAAACATTTTGTGTATTAATGATATTTTCCCGGTACTTTCTTGACAGAGTAGTATATGTAAATATAGTTGCACCACTATTATGTGTCTCGATGGTTATGTTGGCATCATAGAAATCTTTGAGTATGTGTTCTTAACCAAGATACAGTTAGCAACACATTTGTACATAATAAGGATGGTTAATAGTTAGCAAATCGAACTAAAAAGCGAAAAATAAATAACAGTTTAAAAAAACTAAAAATAAAAAAACCCCACGCTTTTTTTTTTAAATAAAATACATATATTTATTTATTTACACTATTATTAATTTTTATTTATTGAAATTTTCAACCATAATCTTAATTTAAATTTATATTTTATTTTCTATTTTTTTAGTTCGGTTTTCTATAAAAAGCGTGTTTTTTAGTTTTTTTAAACTATTATTTTTGAATACTAATTGACATGTAGGTAACATTTTTACGATAGACAAGTAAAGTATGCAAAATGGGACAGCGCCCCTGGCGGGGGCGTAAATGGAAGTTGCATTTCCCGTACATTTTTATATCGAATACTAGCTAGGTACATACTTACGAGTATATAGTTGCTTACGTCAAAATGAGTGCTAGATATACTGTCTGTAAGTATCCTATCCTGCAATGGCCGACTTTAATATGCGCGACTGGCTAAGTTCGAAAAGCAATATCGAAGTCCGAAAAAGTTTAAAATAAATAACGATATTCTACTGATAACAACGAGTGATCGATCGCTTGGTACTGTTGGTACTCACTTGGTATCGTCCACTTCGAACAATATAATACAAAATATATAATATACATTATTAAAAATCGTTATAATTCCTTCAAGTGCGAGTCGTATTTGTCTGTCACAAATTCATATGTCTATTTATTTATCTAATGGTCTGTCATGTCTCAAGTCGATGCGGGACAAATCCTTATACCTCATACATACTCTTACTAAAGTTTTATCTTATCTATTTTTTCATAGATAGACGGCATATAGACATGTTCCTTATTTTTACTACGGTAGGTTCTCTAAAAATCGGTTGTCTGTAAAGTCGGCTTACTGACGATAGTTTAACGTGACAACGTCATAAGAAGAATGGAATGATAGAATGGTTTCATTTTTCAAAAGAAAAATTAAATTAAATTAAATTAAATTAAATTAAATTAAATTAAATTAAATTAAAAAAATTAAAAAAAAAAAAAAAAAAATTAAAAAAAATTAAATTTAGGTTAATTTAATTAAATTTAATTTAATTTAATTTAATTTAATTTAATTTAATTTAATTTAATTTAATTTAATTTAATTTAATTTAATTTAATTTAATTTAATTTAATTTAATTTAATTTAATTTAATTTAATTTAATTTAATTTAATTTAATTTAATTTAATTTAATTTAATTTAATTTAATTTAATTTAATTTAATTTAATTTAAGTAAGGTACAAAAGTAATTGACAAATAGGAAAATATAATAGAATATAGGAAATCACAATTTCACTCAGAGCGAGGTAACGCCTCATCGAGGTAACGGCTCATGCGTCATGTTTTTTCGTGCGTGCAGCCGGCTCCATCGAATTATAAGACGTTGTCGCGTCAAAAGTGGAGCTAATCTTCGAAGTCCTATGATGACCTCCTGATGGATTCTCACGGTGGAACTGTTTCTAGTATAATTATATAATATAATATTAAAATACATGTAGCTGATCTTTTAAATGAGAACTAGAGATGTACCTACCCCACGTAGGTGGGCCAAGGGTAGGCAGATGATGATGATGATGACGAATGAGAACTAGATAAATATTTTAGGAAAACCGTCTGTTGTCAGTAGTACCACAGTACCTATTACATACTTACTAGTAGGTACTTTTCTTTGGGGAGTTCTAAGCTTCTTCTATTATTAAAACTACCTATTGGTTAGAAAATATAAAACTGGTCTTTTATTCGGATCTATTCTTCTTAGTTTCTTACCATAATTTATAGCTTACAAAATTAACATCTCTTTATTACAAAAACAAGTAACTATATAACCTCCTATCCTACCTGTTTTTTTTTTGTCTTATAATATATTATAGGTAAACTTGTCTAAACAAAGTACAGGGCTATACAGAAAGGGTATGCTAAGCCGGAAAGAGCTCACAGGACTTACTCATCATTATGAACAACTTTTACTATGGGATGAACCAGGTAACCCAAGAAAAAATGTATGGAACAGCTGTTTTTAGCGACTTCCCATAGTAATAGGCCCCATAGTAAAAGCTGTTCATAATGAGTTCTATGAGCTCTTTTCGGCTTAGCATACCCTTTCTGTATAACCCTGCATATCACATCACATGTTATCCGGCTCGAGATGAGGTTGCGGCGAGGGCGGCCGGTACTTGGTCTCGAGCGCGTCCTCGTCGGCCTCCTCCAGCTCGGGCTGGTAGTGCGCGTCGGGCTGCAGCAACTGCAGCGACTGCAGCGGCTGCGGCGGCAGGTAATGCGCCGGCGCCGCCTGTGTCTGCAGCGCCAGCGCCAGCACGCGCGACCGGAACGAGAGCTTCTGCTCCGTGCGCAGCTCGCGCAGCATCGGCGCCAGCGACTTGAAGAAGTGGTCGTCGTCCTCGTCCAGCGGCGTGTGCCGGCGCTCGAGCGCGCGCGCCGGCCGCAGCCGCCGCCGCCGCAGCGGGGCCGCGGCCCGCGCCGGGCCCGGGCCGCGCGCCGCCGGGCTCGGGGCGCGCGCGCGCTGCGGCGCCCGCAGCGTCGGCTCCAGGAACTTCAGCGCCTCGTAGTAGCCGTAGGTACGCTCCCGGCCCACCGAGCCGCCGCCCTCGCTCGCCGGCCCGCGCGCTTTCACGAACGAGTCGCGCGCCGTGCGCCACCGCTGCTGGACCTTCTTCTCTGCAATCACACGTTGCCAACATTATAGCACTCGAGAATAATTATCAGAATCTTACCTATATATTCACGTTACATGAGAGGTCGCAGCTAGGCGGCCGGGCCGGCGGCCGACCAGTGTGACCAACTTCAAATTAGAGATCCTGCCCTGCTTCGGCAAAAAAACTGACAAAACCTGCCAAACTTTTTTGCACAAAATGCCGAAATAATGCCGATATAATTCTAAAATAAAAAAAAAAGTCACATAATTTTATATATTTTTATTTAAAATAATCAAATAAGAGTAATAATAAATCAAATTATACATTCGTATTAGCATCGTATTCTTCTTTATCACTTTCTTTGTACATCGCTTTCGTCATTTGTTTAATCATTTCTTTAGTTGGCTGGAATGAAACGCAGTCACCATATTCACTAATGCTCTGTTTTACATGCAAAATAGAGGCGACATGCTTATTAATAAATCTATTCCGCGTTTTTGTTTTTATAAGGTTGATTTGCGAGAATATCCTTTCACAAGCAGCATTCGACATTGGCAAACACAACAAACTTTTTACAAAATTAGAAACATTTACATATTTTAAGTTTCCATTTCAATTTCGGATTTTGCCAACGGCACCCCAAAATTTATCGACACTTAGAATTGGCTTTGCATTACTTCCACCAGATTCTAATAAATCACTAACATCTTTATCAAGTTTTAATTGTCTGTATTCGTCATCAATTTTTTGAATTGTATGTTCATCAACAAGATTGGGAAATTGGGTAATAACATTTACTATCGAAGAAAACTCCTTGTACACAACGTCTTGAGGATCTAAGAACTGCAATTGCTTAAAAAGAGTGTTTAATGGTAGACGTGTTTTTAGTTGACTTGAAAGTTGAATAAGAAATGATTGCATTTGCTCAAGAAACGTTTGTATCGCCGGTTTCAGATTTATATCTCTTGCTAGACAAGTGATTTCTCTGCTGACGTTGACACCTAAATACATATCCTTCAAAGGTAGGTGGTTAACGCTAGATGTCGGATCTAAAAGTAGTGGGTCTGTATTCTTTACGTAACGGACTTTCATGTAGCAGCTTAACAATGTCATAAACATTTCAGACACGTCTTTATAAACCAAGTGTACAGTCGCATAATCCCCTTGAAAAACCGTATTTAATTTATTGACAATAGGCAGGATATAGTCGAGTGCGTAAAAATACAATTTAAATATTTTGTTATTAAAGCTTTCGTATAAAAATTGAGAAGATATATTTTTGTCGTGCAAATATTGTCCTTGAAAATAAAGTTTTAGTGCATCCCATTGCTCAAGAATTCTGTTCACACATGAGTGGAGTGACAGCCAACGAATATCATAATGTTGTAGTATTTTGTGTTTATCTGTATTAACAAATTGTTGGAACTCCGAAAATTCCCTCTGCCTTTTGCTACTGTGAGCAAAATACCCATAAACTTCCTTCACTATTTGATATCAGGAATAAAAACATGCACGTCGAACGAACTCCGAATCAAAATTGTGTCCGACTAATTAGAAATTTAGAAAAACAACTGACTACTACTAATATTATTATAGACATTGTGCCTATCACTTTAAGGTTCACAATGGAATGAACTACAAATTCAACTAGAGATGTTAGGGGAAATCCCCGAACCAAAGGTCTTATCGTAGCCGATGTTACCATTTTTAAATTCCTACTTACTGCTTTTTTGTCAATACTGCATTTTACTCCTTCTGAAGGCTGTCAAATAAAAAAATAAAAATAAAAAAAGCCTATTAAGCTCTAAACTGCCAAATACTGCCGGATTTCTAAAACGTCAAACAAATATGCCAGAAAGTAAAATACAGGGCCAAACCTGCCAAAAAGGCAGGATCCTGCCACAAATGGTCACACTGCGGCCGACGACGCGAACGAGGCGTATCGGAGAGAGAAAGAGAGGTAATCACCTATTTCGTTCTGGTCGGCGCGCGAGAGTTCACCGATCTTGGGCACGAGGACGCGCGTGATCTGGGTCCAGGCGTGCTGGCGCGCGCCCCGGCTCTTGTACTGCAGGTGCTGCGTCTGCCAGATCTGCGGGCGCGTGCGCACCTCCGCGATGACGCGCTCCGTGTCGATGACGATGCGCTGCGGGTCCATGCGTGCGCGCCCGGCCCGCGCCGCGCCGCGAGGGGAACTGCCCGTCCCGCGTGCGATCCGCTCCGCGTCTCCCGCGCCACCCGCAGCTCCCCGCGCGGGCCTCACGCGCCAACCGCCAACACGCGCGCCGCGATTACCACTTGAACAAATTGTCCAACTAAAATGTTTCTCCAGATGGCTAATGGGTTTCCTTAAAAATATGATGGTGGCTCCATCGACCAACTCCACAAGTAAGTTGGTCCTCCGCACTTACAATCTGTCCGAGTCTCAAGTCTCTCGACTCAGCTGAGGCTAGACCTTGACCTATAGACCTATACTCCTCGCGCCATCTAGTCAAAATATGTTGAACTTGTTTAGAATCGTTGACGTGATAGTGATCTCGCTACGTAATGTTCGTTGGCAGCTCGGTAGTGGTTGGCAAGTTATCAGGTTCAAGTTCATTAAACTTGCCGCGCGCTGCAGTCGTATAATAATAATACAACTAGCGGCCCGTCCCGGCTTCACACGGGTAGACACTATAAATATATTAAGATAAGGATTTCTTCAATTGATACTTTAACAACTACTATTTATCTGACAAAAAATATCTGATAAAAACTTTTTAACCGACTTCAAAAAAGGAGGAGGTTATCAATTCGTCTGTATGTTTTTTTTATTTTTTTTTTATGTTTGTTACCTCATAACTTTTGACTGGGTGAATCGATTTTGATGATTCTTTTTTTATTAGAAAGCTGACGCTTCCCATTTGGTCCCATCCCAATTTAGTCCAGTTCTGATAATGGTATCCATGAGAAAACCTTATAAGTCTTAAATTTGCATTAAGTACGTGCGCGACAAATAGATGAATAACTCAATAGTCGGTCTCTTGAAGTCGGTTTTTGTTTTTTGTTTTGTAAAATAATGTTCTTGTTTAATGTAACACTAAAGTAACTGTCAAAAATTGACAAATAGCAGTTTTTATTATATATACGTCAAATGCGGCTGACATACCGTAAGCTGTTGATATTCAAGAATTTTTAAACTCAATTAATTAATAAACCATGTTCAAAAACTATAAATTGAGATGTGAATGTGAAACTGCACACGGTGTGCAAATTTGATTGAAATCGGTTAAGTAGTTTAGGAGTCTATAGCGAACAAACAACGTGACACGTAATTTATATATAATGATATATATAAAAATGAAACCCGTTTTCCTTGGTCACGGCCTCACGCGTGAATGGCTGGACCGATTTCACTAATTCTTTTTTTGTTGTATTTGTTATTATTAGGAGAAGGTTCTTACGGAAAAAAATATTAAGAAAATCTCTCAGAAATATTGAAAAACCCTAAAAACAGCCCTTTTATTTTTCCCATACAAACGTTTTCTAACTAAAACGAGCTTTATTGCTATTGTATAACGTTCATATTGAATTGCAAGCACTCACTGTTGTTTAAGCAATGTAGGTATGTTCCTAACGTCCAAGAGTCAATTTGCACTTTATTACCTCTGTACAAAGTTCAAATTCAATCATATCTATCAAAACAGTGTGCGTTTTATACTGATAATTTTTACTATAAATTGACAAGTTAGCATCAACAAGCTACGGTTGCTATAGTTACGCAATAGCATGAGAATAGAGGTTATAACAAAGAGTTCCTATAATTATTCTCAACACCTTTGGTCACGCCATCACGCGTGAACGACTGGACCGATTTCAATTTACTCTACGTTTATCCCAAAGTCTACCCGTGCGAAGCCGGGACACCATGACACAAGCAAGCTGTTTTCAGGCACTGTTGAAAAAATATGTGAAAAATGGCTTCAAACTTCGTTAAACTTAAGTTTATTACCGAAATAAAGGCTTTTTTGTAAATAGTAAATGTGTACTCACATTATGTATGGAAGAGGATTTTAAAATCTTTCGTCACGCCTATTGAGCAAATGTATACAATGTGTCCGTTTTCCGATGTCCGAAACTTTAAGGGGTTAAAATACAATTAATATTGTCGAAAAATCACGGATTTGTTTCCATAAAAATTAAAATGGCAGCATTTAAAAAAAAAATTGTTGGTGAAGCATAGCTCCTTGTATTAATTTAACAATGTCTACCCAAGTAGAAAACTTACAAAAACAAAAGTGGTCTCAAATGTTAGTTAATAGTGGAGACAATAAATGTAGATTCAAATTATATATTTTTAATTTTTCAGTATTAGTCAAAAAAATGTTTGAAAAAAATAAATTAGACAACAAATTGATGTTTTTTTCAGATACTCGTACTTAGATTTAAAAAGAAAATCAATGTGCTAACCAATTTTTTTATTTGTTTTTTTTTTTTTAATAAAGGATATTTGCTATAAATGCACATTTAAATCATAACTCTGAGTTAGATAGGAGGTACCAGTTACTAGTTGAGCCACATCTTATTAGTATTTAACAAAAAAGAATTGTGTGGTTATGATTAATATAGTCCGAGCTATTGAATTTTAAACACCATTTCAGAGAAATCGGGACATTTGACGAAATTACAGCATCGTGTCGTGATGATGAAAATGCCTTGTAAAAATAGCAAAACAACATTAACAACCAATGTAATTAAAAAAGTCTCCAATATACGATAAATCTGGAAGATTGTCTTCAATAATGAAACGTTGAAAATTTTGAGAGTCCTTCGAAGACGAGGCCAGCTTTGGGGCCCAAGCAGCGTCGTCACGGACCAAAACATTTTCTAAGTAAAAAAAATCTACTGGAAGACCACCCAATAATAGTATGGCAAATAGCAGAATAGTTACAGATTAGTAAAATAATAATTATAGTCAGGCCATTTTAATAGGCCACATTTGACAATTCATCAAAATTCAACAACGTAACCTTGTAACGGTGGGCATAAAATAATATATTATTTCGTTTTGTTAAAACTGCACAATTGCTTAACTTTTGTCAATTACGATTAAATAATATGTATTGTAATAATGACCGATACGAGTTATTTTATGATTAATTTTTTTATTAACCATTTTAAACTTAGTAAACAATTACTGATCTACGAGATAATCTACGATCTCGTAAAGAACAAGTTGCCCTAAGTAAGTATAACTGGTTACATATTCTATAATTTATTTGTCTACTTTTATGTCTATTTATTTTATTTCTATTTATTTATGGACTCGCCTGATGATTTTTAAAATTCACATTTGTACTCGTATGTTTCAAGTCCGTATTGATTCATTCACTTTAATCGATGTTTTTAAGCAGGTCACCTCACTATGAAGATAAAACTGACAGACATCAAATGTGACCTATTAAAATGGCCTGACTATAAATCTACATAAAACATAGATAGGTATATTACCTAAGTTTCGCACTACTTTGCACATTAATAAAATAAGCGTGCATTGAGTACCGAGAATGCTTCCGACTCCCGAGTCCCGACAATGCAATGCGCCAGTTCACACGGCGCGCGCGTCGAAGCCGGCAATAAGCTGGCCTCGATAAAATAAACCATATACCCCACAGTCCACACCTGACTTTCAGCAACGTTTTTTATTAGAAACTTTTTAATTTAGAATTAATTTTTATTTTAGAATTTTTTTAAGAAAGTTCTTCAGAATCGACATAAAAAATATAAAGACAGCCGTCGGGGGAGATTTTCGAGGGAAAAGACGCGACATAGTTTTTTTACAAGTAATGTGAGAAATGTATTAAGTTAGAGGTAGACGATTTTACCAAATAAATTTTAATTAGATTTGTATCTCATCATTTAATACTCAGAACAGATTTGATGCTCAGAACTTTTCAGCCTCCCGTCGTATTTTCATGATTTGAATTTTTCCATTTTTTACACATAAAAGCAAATTCAAAACTATTTTTTGTTTTTATTCTTATTTCTAGGTATAAAAGCAATACAAATAAGGTATGTACATTTGTACATACATATATTATAACCCGTGCGTAAAAATACTTTGCCGTGTAATTTTAATACGTAACACATAATGACGTTACACACTCATAGCTCCCCACTAGGATCCTAACCTGTATCGGGGATGCCATGGAACACAAACAAAGATAAGGACAGTATCTTATGCAGAGCCCACCTGGGGAGAGTTGTTGCAATAGCGATAGTTTCGCTATCGATAGTTAACCTTGGAAATCAGTTATACTATCGATAGTTCTATCGAAAATATCGAAATTCAGCAATACTCTCGATACTATCGATAGTATCGCTAGTGAAAATAAAGCAATAGTTTTGAAAATTGTCGATACTATCGACAGTATCGATAGTATCGAGCAATGATACTATCGATACTATCGATAATATCGATAGTATTGTACAAAATAATCGATACTATCGATACTATTTCTGATACATCGTCACGTATCGATAGTATCGATAGTTTTGGTTTAGTAACTATCGATGTATTCTCGATACTATCGACTGAGAATCAAACGACACCTAATCCGTAGCTCAGGGATACAGATATACGATATTTTTTATGTTTATGAAAGAGCTTGCCAACGAACGTCACTATGGACAACGAAACACAAACAATATTAACAGAAGAGGATATGGATAGCTAACAATACTATCGTAAAAATATCAAGCTATCGATAAGGCACAACTATCAATAGTATCGATACTATCGACACTATCGAAACGTATGCTATCGATAGTATCGATACTATCGATGGTATCGATAATATTTTTACTAATACTATCGATAGTATCGATACCATTGATATTTGGCAATAGTAGGTATTATTTGTTTTTAACAATCGATACTATCGATATTATCGATATTATTGTCAAAAGTCGATAGTTTCGATAGCACCATCGATAGTATGAATGATTTTCAAGGCCACGATAGTATTACGATACTATCGATAGGCTATCACTATTGCAACAACACTAGAGTACCACACCTTTGCCAGTTATTCCACCGCCAAGCAGTAATGTGCAAACATTACTGTGTTCCGGATGGAAGGGCATTGTTTCCAGTGAAATTACAGGGCAAATGGGAGATTAAACAACTTATATCTCAGGGTGATGAGCGCAATGCTGTGCCGCGCATAGCGTTGCCAGGCGTCCGGATAAAGCCGGACATAGGTAGGCTTTTTGATTGCGTGTCCGGCCAAAATAAACGGTGTCCGTCTTGTCCGGCTTTTGTTAGGCTTTTTACATTTCGCAAACGATTTTCGCAAAATTTCTGAACACTAACAAAGAGAACGTTGATTTCAAGAAGCTAATTAGCACATAAGAAATGGGTAGCCTATTTTAAATCGATGATAAGTCAAGATTGCTTTTCAGAATTCCTAACTATTTGTCAGTATTACTTTGCTATCCCAGGACTTAGCGCAAACGTTGAAAGAGCTTTTTCCTTGATAGGTCAGCAATGGACGAAAGAACGCAACAGATAACATGTTGACACTGTTGCTAGAATTTAATTCAAAACATTTGACATAATATAAGGATTTTTACAACTACATTTTGAAAGAAACTGAGCTCTTAAAGCAGGTTTCGGCAAACCAAAAATATGAATAATTATTTTTATTGTGTAACTCATAGAGAAAAGTTTTTTTTTGTTTTATTGTTTATCTTAAAGAGAAGAAGTTTTTTTTTTTTTTAGTTAAAAAAGCCTTTCGTGAATAGAGAAGTATTCAAATATGCTGATAAATGTTTAAGTATCTAGAATTTAATTTTGACTGATGACTATTTGACTGATTAATAATAAAGTATCTACCTAAGACTGATTTGGCATTCAATTTTATTTATTATTTCACTAGAAATTAACAAGATTTATGATAATAATCAAAAAAGCTTGATTTTACACACAATTTTTTTGTCGTACCTATTAATACTGAGACAAAATAATCCTCAATAATATAGGGTGTCCGGCTTTTCTACCCAAATGTCCGGCCAAACTGGCTGGTCTGTCCGGCTATTAGGTTTGGCGACCTGGCAACCCTAGCCGCGCAGGGTCTTGAATTCTGCGAGTTCAAAATTCTGGGTGGCGCCGACCTGTTATGGGCAAACGTGACGTTTAACATCAGGCGAGCGATTTGCTCGTCTCATCACTCAATTACATAAAAAACATAAAAAAAGGACAACTGACACCTAAACCCAGAACAGAAATTTACATTCATCATGGAGTTTTGGCGGGAACGTGGAAGAGACATGTTGCTTCATTTTGTTATTTTATTAAACTTGTGTAATTTTGAGTGTTAATGTTTATTTTAAGTGGGGAAAATAACCATTAAGTGCTTGAGGACGTGCACGAGTGTGGGCAAATCATAAAATGCAGTGAATCGTGTCATTCCGTGTTGCTTCCAAAACTCCTTAAAAAAGCCTCTAGTAAAGTATACGCGATGTGATGTGATGTGATGTATACGCGCCCCTCCACATTATTCGGCGCGTGTTAACTGGCACGGTGCGGCGCGCCGGTCAGTAATAAACCAGCTTCCTTAACAGAGCGTGTTGTTATTTGCTATTCCCGTACATATCATTGGCGACGAAGATTTATAACTACCTTCAAAAAAAAAAAAAAGATTTAGTAGTTCGAACCATGGCTGCGGCTTATTTGGGGAATTTGCCTATTTTTGATCACAAGAATAGTGAGTGGGCAATATTCAAGACAAGACTGGCTCAGTTCATAAAAATAAATAGTGTTCAGGAAGAAAATAAGGGTGGATTGCTACTGACGCACCTCAACGACGAGACGTACCGCTTGGCGCGGAATTTGGCGTTTCCAAAGGATTTGGAGTCGTTGAGTTACAGGGAGCTCATTTTATTACTCGACAGCCATTTCAAGCCAAAGAAAGTCTCTTTTGTGGAGAAGGCGCATTTTTTTGGAGCGAACCGAAGTCCAGGCGAAACCTTAGGAGACTGGGCGGCGCGATTGAGAGGTCTAGCATGTTATTGCGGCTTCGGCACCGCCTTGGAAACGAATCTATTGGATCGTTTCGTCCTCGGCCTGGGCTCAGGCCCTGAGCGCGATAAGTTGTTTGAGCAAGACCCGTGCACACTAACGCTGTCACGGGCTATTGAATTGGCGGAGCAGGCGGCCTGTGCTAAGCAGGCAAAGACGGTGATGTCCACCGGCGAAGCGGTCGCGATCAAGGAGGAACCGATGTACCGGGCGCATTTCCAGGCCAGCCGTGGAGGACATGCGCAGCGAAGCGGTAGCGGAGGACCAGCACGCGCCGGCGCCGGCGGCGGCGGCGCCGCTAGCTCGGCGGACTCATCGCGTTGCGTCGTTTGCGGGATGAAAAATCATCAGAGTGATAAGTGCAAATATCGAGCATATAAGTGCCAAAAGTGCGGCCAAAAGGGCCATTTAAAGCGCGTGTGTAACAGTGGTAAAAAAACGTCGGGGTTCCACCATGTCGAGACGGAGCATGATTGTAGTGCAGCGGACCACACCATGGACACTTCTTGCGAGGAATGTCAAAATTTTAATCTAAGGTATGATGTGACTGACAAGCCAATTAAAATAGACCTTATTTTAGGGAGCCATAAAATGTCAATGGAACTCGATTCTGGCTCCGGTAGCTGTGTAATTTCTGATAAATTGTACAACGAAAAATTTTCTAATTATGAGTTACAGAGTAGTTGTATAAAAATGTGTTTATATAACGGACATAAAATCACTCCATTGGGTTATTTTCAAATAGAGGCAAAATTTAATAAAATTATTAAATTAATAAGAATATTCGTGGTCGAGAACGGGGGACCAGCCTTGCTCGGAAGAGATTTTATGTCCGCCTTCAATTTTGTTCTAACGACGGATGTAAACATAAAAATCTATGCATTGAATAGTGACGCAGCAGCTGAGGTGGACGATTTATTGCTAAAGTTTCCAGATTTGTGGCGTGATGAGTTAGGTGAATTTAATAAGTTTAAGGTTCATTTAAAATTAAAAGACGGTGCCGATCCAAAATTTTTCAAACCGCGGACTGTGCCCTTTGCCCTACGCGATAAGGTCGAAGAGGAGTTAGACCGGTTAGTAGGATTGGGAATATTAATTCCAGTGAACTACTCGCAATACGCCACACCTATTGTGCCCGTGGTTAAAGATAACGGTCAAGTCAAGATTGCTGGTGATTTTTCCGTGACGTTAAATAGGGATCTTATCATCGATAAATATCCACTGCCTAGGATTGAGGAGGTATTTGCCAAAATTGGAGGGGGAGAGCGATACAGTAAAATTGATTTAAAAAATGCATACAATCAATTTATTTTCGATGAAGAATCTCAAGAGCTCACTACTATTAATACTCACAAAGGTTTATTTAAATATACTAGGTTAGTGTACGGCTTGGCGAACGCGCCTGCAATTTTCCAAAAGTCTATGGAAACCTTGTTATCGGGCATCGATGGGGTCAGTATCTGGCTTGACGATATATGTGTTACAGGGCCGGACAGGAAAACCCACATAAAAAATCTAAACGAGGTTTTAAGCAGGCTTAGCAGCGCGGGATTGCGATTACAAAAGAATAAATGCGAGTTTTTCAAAGAAAGCGTCACTTATCTGGGTTATGTTATCAGCAAAGCGGGTCTCAAAACTTGTCCCGATAAGGTTACGGCTATTTTAAAAGCGCCTGAACCCAGTAACGTAACTGAGGTCAAAAGATTTTTGGGCGTGTTAAATTACTATCGGAACTTCATTCCGAATGCGTCCGCTATACTCAGTCCTTTACATGAACTTTTACGTAAGGACGCGGCGTGGGAGTGGGGTGAGCGACAACGTCGTAGCGTGGCATGCGTGCGGCGCGAGCTGGCGTCGGAGCGAGTGTTAGCGCATTTCGACCCAGACGCGCGGCTTTGTTTGACTGTCGATGCGGGACCTGGGGGACTCGGCTGTGTCCTCTCTCAGCTGGACGCGGAGGGCGCGGAGCGGCCGCTCGCATACGCATCTCGCTCGCTCACCGCCAGCGAGAAGAACTATAGTCAGATACAGAAAGAGGCGACCGCTATTATATTCGGGGTCAAAAGATTTCATCAATATTTGTACGGGCGCGATGACCCTTTCATTTTGAAAACCGACCACAAACCGCTAGTTTCAATTTTTAATAGCAAAACAGGCATACCCGTGACAACAGCACTGAGATTGCAAAGATATGCTATAATATTGTCGGCATATAATTACGTCGTGCAGTATATATCAAGCGAAAATAATTTAGTTGCAGATTTCTTTTTCCGCGCACCGCTGGCCGATAAAAGTACAAATAGTGATAGTGAAGCCGATGCCTATTATGCGCTTAAATTCCTAGACGCGTCATCGCCGGCGATAACGGTCAAGGACATCGTTCGAGCAACAGCAAACGATGCGACACTGCAAACAGTAGTTAGGTATATGCAAGTCGGCTGGCCGCGTAAAGTTACTTGTAAATCTGTTACGCCATATTTTTATTGTAAGTCTGATTTACAATACGAAAACGGTTGCTTATTTAGAGGGCATAGGATTGTTATACCATCGGCGCTGAGAAAACAAATGCTAAATGAATTGCACGACTCTCATTTAGGTATAATTAAAAGTAAGAGTAATTGTCGATCTCGATTTTGGTGGCCGCGGGTCGACCAAGATATTGAAAGTTGGATAGGGTCGTGTGCAACTTGTACATCGGTGCGCGCGGCGCCGCCCCGCGACCCGCCCGCGCCCTGGCCCGCGCCCGCGCGGCCCTGGCAGCGCGTGCACATCGACTACATGACCGTGGGGCAGAGGGTATACTTGGTGGTGGTTGACGCATTTACTAAATGGGTGGAGTGCCTACATATGTATAACGGAACGTCAACGAGCTCTTTGATTACCAAACTAAAGGGAATTTTTGCTACCTTTGGTGTGCCCGAATTGCTGGTATCAGACAATGATGCCAAAATAAATTCAGTTGAATTTAAAACGTTTTGCTCATCCAATGGTATTAAATATATGACTTCTCCGATTTATCACCCACCCAGCAATGGACAAGCAGAAAATTCTGTTCGAACTTGTAAAAAAATGTTAAAATGTATTATTAAAGACAATGCATCGCCACAGCAAATGCATGAACAGCTGCTGGGTTATCTATTTAATTACAGGAATTCCGTGCATTGTACCACTGGCGAGACTCCGGCAAAATTAATGTTTGGTAGACGGCTCCGAACGCGTCTCGATCTGGTTTTGCAGAAAAAGGAGAAAATTAAAAAATTACCGGTGCCCGGAAGACGCCAATTTGATATAGATGACACGGTTTGGGTCCGGTGGTACAGTGCCCGAAAGGAAATTTGGAGATTAGGGAGGATAAAAGATAAAATCGGAAATAAAATGTACAGAGTGATTTTATTAGACTCGGACGTCTGTTGCATTAGACATGTAGATCAAATTATCAGATGTGTGTCATACACCAAAAGTGTATGTGAGGAGCCTCATCAGTTCCATTTCCCGTCGCGTGAGCACGCAGATAAAAATTATTTCCCGAAACAGCAAATGCTGCCGGAGGTCACCACTGCTCAAGGAGTTGACGAACGAACCTCGGAATTTGGAACTAATGAATCTCCAGAACCGCCCAATTCTGAATGTGATGTGGAGGAGTGGCGGGATTGTGAGGCTCAGGAGGGTGAGCGAGGGACGGCTGATAACATTGAGGCGGCAATCGGTCTCGACGCCGGTCACTCGGGCCACGCCCGCTCGCCGTGTTCGGCGGCGGCGGCGGCAGCGGCGCTTCCTCTCACACCTTCGCGCGCCAAGCGTGATAAGCAGATAATAGATTATAAGCGATATTTGTAATGTATGTGTAGGATTTAATGTGTTATGTTTTTAATGTTTAACGTGTTGTTTTGTTGTTACCAGATTCTTGAATTAAACGTGGAGGAATGATGTATACGCGCCCCTCCACATTATTCGGCGCGTGTTAACTGGCACGGTGCGGCGCGCCGGTCAGTAATAAACCAGCTTCCTTAACAGAGCGTGTTGTTTTTTGCTATTCCCGTACATATCACTCCACTACTTTACTGGGGCACGTACCGTACCTACTCTATCCACTTGACACTGGCTAAATTGTGGCAACCCCGCAGAAGCCATTTATAAAAAATTGATTGAATTACATTCATCATTCAAATATCTGCCCGGCCAGGAGGGAAACCCAGAACCTCTGGCTTATAAGGCGGATATATTACCGCTGAGCCAAACAGGTCAACATGATTGTGTATTAGTTGACGAATATTTTTTTTTTCTTTCAATGTCAAATTGACATTCAGATGCGTAATAATTATGACAGAACTGTTTCAAACGCATCTCAAACGAATACACACTATCTATATTATTATATTCTATGGAAATAACACTTACCTTTTATAAACGCCTCAATAATAATTTTGGTGAATTATATTATCGTGTTGTGTATTATACTTTGGATCACCACCGAAGACGATTTAATTATTACATGCAGCAGTACATGGGATTGTGCTATCTTCTTCACACCTTTAGATATTCACTACTATAAAAAACAAAACTTGACTTCCCGTCTCCCTTCCACGACCGGAGAGGGGCGCCTGAAACTGGTCATTACGTGTTTTTGTGTCGTCGGAATCACACCGTACCTAATTGATCCGGTGAATAATTGTTATCACATGGATTGATTTAGTGAATAAGTGTTAGGATAAAGAAAAATGTACGCGATCTAATTGGAAGTGAGTACGGAAAATGCAGAAAAGTGCAACGAAACGGGCTAAGGAGCTCGTCGTCGTCGAGTTTCCGTCAACAACGTGGTAATTTGCTGGAATTACGAGTTCGAAATGGATAGTATTGGATATTGGAAATCAGGTATGTAAAATAGACGTACATACAATATTTAAAATAATTGCAAGACAATTAATATACCATAGCGTTATAATATTGAATTAATTTCTATAATTATATTTCTACCCTCTTTTCTAAAGTTATTACTAAACATGATAGAAAGTTTTGGGTTTGAATTGAAATATGAATGTGGGTAAGATAAATTATAATTGACTACCTACTCCTTCGTTTTTATTGTTGTTTTTTTTTTTAATTAATAGTTAACAACAGGAATGATTTCATCACAAGTAGGGTGGCACTTACGAGTACGTATTCTGTGCACTGGCACATTTGGAAGGATCGAATTGTAAGATTTATTATTTCACTTTTATTTATATGTACCACCTACTTCTTAGTTTATCATAATAGTCGAGTATCAAAATAATTTTCTTCGTATTGTCTAATTTACACAACTGTCTTCACGTAAAATGTGATAAGACTATGTACTAATTCTCCATATAAATAATGTTGGAGTTTTATATTACTTTGATTTAATTTGTGTTAAGACAATGAACTTTCCGCGTACATCGTGTGTAGAAAAATACTAAGTTCTTTTAAGCGTAAATATGACCAACTCCACAAAAACCTTGTTGAGGCTACCTACTAATTCTCCATGTAAATCATGTTGAGCCTTTGCATTACCTTCACGTAAATCGTGTAAAGGTGATGAACCCTCCACGTAAATCGTGTTTGAGGCGCATTTACTCCACGTATATCGTGTGTAGTAAAAAGTTAAAATTTCTCCGCGTAAATCGCGTTGAGGTTATAGTACTGGCGCTATGTCTATCTGTCGATTATGCAAGCTATGTATAAGGTCCGCCAAGAGGAAGAGGCATTAAAGGAAGCCGATGCATCAATAAAATGTGCATTGAAGGCAATAGTCAGAGGAAATACAGACGCCAGTTGCTTACAGGAAACAGAAATTGCGAAGATGGATAACATATTATGTTAGCAGACACAACATAGTGTTACAACACAAAATGTTAAGACATTTTATTTTTGCCAAGTCTGGTCGAGTACCTATTGGCCAAAATTTTGAAAGGGGCCGTTTCAAGGTCAAGTTCAAAATTAAACGAGGAGCTTTAAACGTGTGGGGGATTCCGTGAGTAGCCATCGAGCTGCGTCAGAACCCCGCTCCTCGGATGCAGGCACCAGCATCGAGGGATCGCCGCCGGGAATACAGTCGCAGGAAATGGCTAGTCAAGGAAGAGCATAAGAAAATAGTAAGACCTACAAATATTTCTATGAATTTTTTTCTTTTAGTATTATTTTGAATACAAGAGTAATGTTTTGAGTGTACTGTAAAGAGAAACCGTTTTATTGAGTCGGTACCTGGCAATAAAATCATGGGTTGGAATTTATATCGACACGCGAGACGTGTCGATGTCGATTGTTTTCTTATACCTATGTGCTGTTATACTTGATCTGATATAGATGAGAATAAATACCGAAAGGTAACAGCGATCACCGTTTTATTTGGGGTTCAAAAATAAATAAATCGATTCAATAAGGGCACTTTACTATATCAAAAATATTAATCAATTCTAAAATCTAATTATTCTAATTCTATTCTAAATTCTAAATAATAATTACTTAGATCAGAAAAATCAAAATTATTTGATTGCTAATTAGAGCCCTATTCAAAGCGCTCTCATCGAAAATCCGTGTATTTATTTTTTAACAAAATGGATTGAATTTCGTCGCATGCATACATACAGACTGGTACATCTTTACAAAATTATTGGAATGGGAAAAATGGGCGTACGAGTAACTATAACTACCTACATATGGATCCTTGGATATAATATGCACATATTTAATTTTAATGATTATAATTTCCAAATTTTAAAAATTTGGTTATAGCGTAGTCAGTAAAAATTTACTTATGAGAGCAAAGACTTCACATTGAACTCATTTCGCTCCATTTTTACACATCAAATATGTTGCATAAAATGTTTTTCGAGGTAGCTGACGGTGCGGCGCGGCGCACTGCCTTTTTTTTTTTTTTTTGTGACCCAGGGAAAATCCTTTATGGATACCACGCCCGCCCCGGGGGGGGCAGGGTGGTTATATGGGAGTCTCCGCCCTAGTGGCGGCATACCCACTAAAAACCCTGGGGTGTTCCTCCAGGCAATGGGCGGAGCCACGGGTCCATTAAATCACCGCAGCCCCGCCCAGCCTATGTCCGCCGTGAAGGCGGACCCATCTCGGGTAGGGGGTGGCCACCCCCTCCCACCTCGTGGCGACGCGTCGGAACATTAAAACGCGTCGACCACCCTGGAGGGCCCCATTACTGCGAAGCAGCGGGTGCCCCTGCACCCGCCGCTCTAGGCCCTCCTAGCGGAGACGGAGTGCGGGCCCGTCTGGCTCGCCCCCGTGTCCGCTCCCTGCGGAGCGGGTGTGAGAGAGGGTCTCTCTCTCTTTCCCGCTCCTCGGCCTCCCTCTGCGACATCACTTCCTCGCAGAAGGAGACCATCGCCTCCCAGGACCCCTTTTCGGCGACCATCCTAGCTAGGATGGTCGGCAGTGAGAGGTCTCCGCCAACCGCCGCGGCCAAAGCTAGCCGCGGCTCCGCCGCCCCCGGGCATGCCTCCAGCACGTGCTGCGCCGTCTCTTCCGCGCAGCCGCATTGGTGGCATTCCGGGGTCTCCTCCTTCCGGGCCACGTTGCACAGGTACCTCCCGAAACATCCATGTCCCGAGAGGACCTGCGTCAGCCGGAAGGTGAGACCCCCGTGCCCTCGATGGACCCACTCCTTCAGTACGGGCCGGACCGCCTCCAGAAACCGTGTGGCCCCGGCCCCCCTTCTCCGGTCCATCGAGAGTCGTCCACCCCACGACTCGAGAGCGGCGTCCCTGGCCCTCTGTCGCCACTGCTCCAACTCCCGTGGGGCGGGCCGCAAGTCCTCCTCGCGCGCCCGCACTCTGCGCCAATAGACCGAGGACAGAACCTCGGCCTCCAGATCCCACGGGAGGGAGCCTGCGAGGACGCAGGCCACCTCGTGTGAGAGTGTGCGGTATCCCCGACACATTCTCACCGCCATGGCCCTCTGACTCCTATGTAGTCGGGCGGCCTCCCTGGAATTCAGGGAGCCGGCCCATATAGGAGCCCCGTAGAGGGCCATGGAGCGGACCACCGCCATATAGAGACGGCGGCAGCTCCCACCTCCTCCACCGAGGTTTGGTAGGAGGCGGCTCAACGCACCCGCCGCCCCCACCAGCCTCGGGCCCAGCTGCTCGAGGTGCGGCCCAAACCTCCATCTGCTATGGAGTACGACACCAAGGTATTTTAGTGTCGACCCGACAGCAATGGAGGTTCCCCCCACCACGATCGCTGAGCCTGCAGGCGGCGCCCTCCGAGGTCCATGAAAACAAATGGCCTCGGATTTATGGAGCGCCACCTCCAGGCCCAGCCGCCGGATCCGAGCCACCACCGTCGCAACCCCGGCAGTGGCCAGGACAGACGCTTCCCTGTACGTCTGCCCCCGGGCGGTAACCAGCGTGTCGTCAGCGTAACAAACTACGCCGACGCCACGGAGGTTAGCGCCCCGCAACACCCAGTCATAACCGATGTTCCACAGGGTGGGGCCCAACACGGACCCCTGTGGAACACCGCGGGTCATGGGGCTCCGACCTTCCCCATCCTTTGTGGGGTAGACGACCTGCCTGTCGGACAGGTAGTCCCCCACGAGGCGTCGGAGGTACTGGGGCACCCTATGGTACCTCAGCGCCCCCAATATTACGCTCCAGGGCAGGGTGTTGAACGCGTTTGCGATGTCTAAAGACACCGCTAACATCACCCCGCCGCTGGAGCACGCCTCCTCAGAGAGGTCGCGGACATGAGCTATGGCGTCCACAGTCGAGCGACCTCTCCTGAACCCGAACTGGGTGTCGGCCAAGTCCGGCCTAACCACCTCCAGATGCTTGACGAGGCGGGCGGCTACGACGCGCTCTAAGAGCTTGCCCGCCTCATCAAGCAGCACGATTGGCCGGTATCCCGCCGGCGCATCTGCAGGGCGCCCCTCCTTTCGCAAAAGGACGAGACGGCCCTGCTTCCACCGCCTGGGGAACCGGCCTTCCTGGAGGCAGCGGTCGAACAGCACCCGCATTCGCTCCTTTAGCTCCTCCTGGACGAGGGCCCACGCGCGACCGGGAATCCCATCAGGGCCCGGCGCCGTGTTTTTGGCCCTCATTCGGAGGACGGCCGCGCCCAGCTCACCCGGCGAGGTCCTAGGCACTTCTTCTTCCGCCTCCTCCGCCGGTGCGCCGCGTGCTACCAGGGTGGGAGGGACGAATTCGGTCCCCGGACTAGCGGGGAACAGTCCCTCGACCACACGCTGAAGGACCTCCGGTTCCAGGGTGCTGGTGACCGGGGGAGCCCATGGGCGAAGCTTTTGCCTCACCCACTGGTATGGCCGTCCCCACGGGTCCCGCTCCAGCGACGCCAAGAGCTCTCGCCAGGCCTCCGCCTTTGCTTCGCCGATGGCGAAGCGAAGGGCCTGGCACGCACCTCTATACGCTGCATAGAGGGCGTCGAGCTCCTCAGCGTCCTGGCGCCTCCTCCGGCGGTACCGCTGGTAGCGGCGGCGCTCTGCCAGGCACTGGCGGCGGAGCTCGGCGATCCCCTCGTTCCACCAGTAAACTTGGCGCTTGGATTGTGCAGGCCTCGCGCGAGGCATGGCAGCATCGCACACATGCGTCATGGCCTTGCACAATCCATCGGCCTCTGCGTCCAGGTCTACTTCCGACGAAGGGGGGGCGTTCCACGCCTGGACGATTGCTGCCTCCTGCAGCAACTCGACGTCCAGGCGGTTTAGCGCCCACCGAGGGCCAACCGCAGTCGGCAACCGCGGGCCCTGACCCGCCGAAGACGAGGAGACGCTAAACCGGATGTATCGGTGATCGGAGAGCGTCTCCTCGTCCACCAGGACCTCCCAGTCCCGGACACGCGCCGCGATCTCGGGGGTCGCAAAGGTCACGTCGACCACTGAACCTCCCAAGCGCCGCACACACGTGATCGTGGACCCGCGGTTCAGGACGCATAGCCCCGCCGCCACCACGCACTCGCTGAGGGCCTTGCCTCGTGCATCCGTCCTTGAAGACCCCCACGCCCTAGACTTGGCGTTGAGGTCTCCAAGAAGGATGATTGGCCTGGGACGGCTCTGGCCGATCAGGGTCCCCACCTCGTTGAGGAAGTCCTCAAACTCGGCGAGGGCCCTGTTGGGGGAGAAATACGCCCCCACAACCACCGTCCCGGCCATCGTGGTGGCCACAAATCCCCTCCCCCTGACCACGGCCTCAAGGGGAGGGGATCGGGCAGGCGACTGGGTGGTGATCGCCACCAAACCGTCAAGATCCCCGATCCAGTCACTTCTGGGCGGGACCCTGTACGGTTCGGCGACCACAGCCACTTGTGTCAACCGCTCGGCCATGCTCTGGAGGAGGACATCCTGGGCTCTGGCCGAGTGGTTGATATTCGCCTGGAGGAAAGTTAGGCTGTCCGACATTAACTTTCCTCCATGTGCGACGCCTGCCCTTCTGCGGGGCGAGTCTGCTGCGACTTGGCCTTGGCCTCAGTCGCAGCAGGTTTCCGGCGCGCCTCTGCTTTAGACGGGGGCTTGGCGCAGGCCTTGCCCCCGGAGAGGTGGTCTGCCGGCTTCCCCGCTGTTGCACATAGTGTGCAGTGGGGGGCGGTAGAGCAACCACTGGCCTTGTGGCCTTTTTGACCGCAGCGGACTTGGTAGTCCGGCGCGGCGCCGCCTCCGGCCCCGACCAGGGCCTCCGTCAGTTCGGCCGGGCCGACAGAGTCGTCGAGGCCGTTCACCCTCAACTCCGCGGAGGTGACGGGCCTTGAGATCTTAATGGTCTCCTCGGCACCCCGAAACACCTCCCGCAGTTTGAGGGCGAGGGAGTCCGCTTTTTCCGCCTTCGCCGAGCCGGGCACCTCCAGGATCCCAGTGGCCGCCACCCGCATTTTGAGAGGCGGAAAGTCGGACAGGTCGATCCGACTTCTCGCCTCTCCAAGCACCTTTTGGTAGGTGAGGCCCTTCTCTTCCGCCCCCGGTAGCAGCGTAATCACCACTGCTGCGGTTCGCTGGGGGCGGAGCTTGGCCTTTTTGTCGTCCACGGACGACCCATCCCCGGTGTGCCCGAAAGGGTGGCCGAGTTGACCGATCCCTTCCGCGCCGCCAGCCTTGAAGGCCGGCCATCCTCCGACCCGAAGATCCGCTGGTCCATTTCTGGACCCCAACCCGCCTCGTCCACGCCCTATGCTGAACATAGGGACTCGTGGAGAGGCCCCGCAGTCGATCAAGACCGCCTAGGCCCAGACCGCCGCTTCCCGGAATGTCCAGGGCGCCGGCCCGAGCCTCCACTTGGGGTTCCTCTTAGTTTCACCGGGCAAAGCGGCCCGGCTACTTATCCCCCCCGCCACGGAAAGGCGGTAACCCATTCGAGGGGGGCGGCGCACTGCCTGACGGGCAAAGTTTACGGGACGATTGGACTGAATTGGAGCTGTATTGGATACTTTGGATTTAAAATTTGCATTTCAAGGACTCAAAATATTTATTTTTGAGCTTCAATGTTGCCATAAACTCTTAAGAGCAGATAACGCAACAATTGTTTACTTTAAAAATCGAATAAAGGTTTATAACGAACTACTTCGGCGATGTTATGAGATTGGGAATATTTCTACTATTGCCTGATTACGTCGTTACTAATCATGAATTCAGTAAGATAAACACGGAATATGAACATAAGTAACATAAATTGTTAATTGCAAGTAACTTGCCTCTCTATGTGTTCCTCCGACTCAGGCATTGTAAGTGGCAATGAAAAGGCAATGAATACGAATCCGAATTAATGAAAAGTATGAACCCATTGAAAAAAGAACTTGCTGATATGAAAGACCAATACAACACACTACAAAATAGATATAGTACCCTATTAGTACAATCTGCTGAAAACCTTATGAAATCGAGTAAAGTAAAAAATAAACACTGCAAAATTAAATTCCGTACACATGGTAAAAATAAGTCAATAAACAGACTAATGAAAGTAATATCAAAGCTTAATAAGAAAATAAAGTATTTAAAAGAAGAACTGTGCAAACTAGAACAAACGAAATTTTCTAACGAAGATTGTACTACTCTTGCCGAAAACCAAAATCTTATAACTAAACTAAATAGCGAACTGCTGTCTCAAGAAAACACGCTACTTATATACGAATTACAAAAAAGAAACGCGACAATTGAGTCCCAACAACAGTTAAATGAAAAATTATTAGAGACTCTAGAACTTTTCAGGACTGACTTACACAAAAAGGATAATTCTTTAAACACACTAAATTTTATTGAAGGGAAATTACATACCATTGGGAAAATTATTGACAACAGAATAGAAGAAGAAAATGACATGGTAGCAGTTACTGAAAATAACGTGGAAAAGGGGAAGAAAATTTCCGGAAATTTGGATGCAGATACAAAATCAATGCAAACATTGAGGGAAGTAGCCAAGCTGGAAGGGAAATATATCCACATTTTTTCCGACAATTGTGGAGTCGGACTAGGCGCACGTCTTCAAAATGGCACATCGAAGAAAATTTACAATCATTGCACACCTGGTTATCATTTGACACATATTGTCAAATCATTATGTATGGTAGCTCAGTCGGCACCAGAAAATACCTATGTTATAATAGTCGGTGAAAAAACCATTGTTAAGCGCAAGGATTTTTTGCAATGTCTAAGCTCATTAGATGCCTTAAGCAAGACATCGAGACTAATTATTTGCTCTTTGCCATACCACCGGAAATATTCTGATAACTACAATCAATTCCTATACAAATTGAATTGTGATCTGTATAATTTTGCTTCGCTCCGGGAAAATATACATTTAATTGACATAAATAATAATCTTGACATGAATGTTTACAAAAATCAAAGTTTGACAAATTCACTTTCTCGAAGATTGTGTAATTTATTGTTATGGAATATTGACTCGCCCAATAATGGGAATAGGACTAAGACTATTACAGAAATAGTATGTAGCCCAAATATGGATTATGATGTCAACAAAGGTCCACCTGCGCAAAGCGAAATGATGGAACAATGCATACCGTTACGTCCAACCAATTTTTTAGACCACAATCACGTGATCATACTATCTCCATAGCTCACCAAAACATTCAAGGAGGCATGAAGGACAAGGAACTGGAAATTGGCCTATTTCTGGAAAAGTACGATATTGATGTATTGTGTATTACCGAGACATTTCTAAAAGAACATCAGGTGTTAATGAACTTCGAGAATTTCCAGATAGTTAGTAGTTTCTGCAGAAAGCTTGCAACTCATGGCGGCTCTTTGATAGTAGTAAAAAAATCTCTAAAAGTCAAACAAAGAAAGGACATTGAACGTCTGTCGTCCGAACGTCATGCTGAAATATCCTGCGTAGAATTAGATAAATACATAATAGTAAGCTTATATAGACCACCTTCTAGTAATTATAATATTTTTGAGTCTGTAACCGATGAAGTATTAAGTAAAGTTTGCAACAAAACAAAACAAGTTATAGTACTTGGTGACTTTAACATAAATCTGCTGAAGGATTCAAATAGTAGAGATAATTTACTTGCCCTGTTTCAAAGTTACAATTTATTTCCTCAATTTAACGAGCCCACGCGTATTACTAATACAACTGCCACTTGTATTGACAATGTTTTCTGTGAACACAAGGTATTATACAAATCTATCTTTAAATGCCTCACTTCGGATCATACTGGTCAATTTATTACTGTCCCGCTAAATAGACGTAACCCTAAAATACAAATTCGTAAAAGGCATATTACCACAGAAAAAATTAATCAGTTTCAAAATAATATAGAACATGACTTTTTATCTGAATTACAAATTAGCAATAATCCAAATGAATCTTACAATAATTTATTCCAAATTCTAATACGAAACTTTAATTCCACATTCCCCATTATTTGCAAAAAACTTGACGTAAAATTAGTCTTCAATCAATGGGCAACTCCAGGTATAAGAATTAGTCGAGATAAAATGTATGAACTTTACAATCAAAAGTCAGGGAGTAATGATAACCGTTTGATAAATTATGTTCGCAAATACAGTAAAACTTTTAAAAAGATATGCAAATATGCAAAAACCTTGTATATACTTAACAAAATAAAGCAGTCAAAAAATACCTCAAAAACTGTTTGGTCTATCATAAAAACGGAAACTGCTAAAACCAAATGTCGAGAATCGGAATTCAAGCTTAAGAAAAATAATGAAATAATTAGTGATAAAAAAGATATTGCAAATCAATTTTTAGGCTTTTTTGGGGATATACCTTATAAAACCACTGAATCACTGGCAACCAATTGTACGGAAGCTGCTCATTTATTAGTTGAAAATGTTGCTGCCAGCCCAAACCAATTTAAATTCCACGAAGTCTCAAGTGACACTATTATCAAAACATTTAAATCGATCAAACCAAAAAAATCGGAAGATCTCTGGGGATTGTCAGTCTGTTTCGTTGCTGAAATAATATATAACTTAGCTCCTTATTTAGCCCATATATTTAACTGCAGTGTCGACAGTAATAAGTTCCCCGATCTTATGAAGTGTAGCAAGATTATACCTTTGTTCAAAAGTGGTAGTAAGAAAGACCCTAGTAATTTCAGACCAATATCTATCTTACCATGTCTTAGCAAAATATTTGAAAAAATAATGTTAAATCAGTTAGCTTCATTCTTCTGTATTAATAATTTATTATTTAATAAGCAATTTGGTTTTTCTAAGGGCTGTTCAACTGTGGACGCAGCCTCGAATCTCGTAGAGAGCATCTACGAGGCTTGGGAGTCTCAGCATGATTCTTTAGGTATCTTTTGCGATTTGTCGAAAGCGTTTGATTGTGTGAACCATGAAATTCTATTATGTAAACTTTCACACTATGGTGTGACAGGTGATGCGTTAATGTTGATGAAATCATATCTGTGTAGTAGAACCCAAAATGTTGACATAAATGGGGTTCGATCGGAGTCGGCTAACGTTTCAATCGGGGTCCCTCAGGGTTCAATTCTTGGCCCATTCCTCTTTCTAGTCTATATCAATGACCTGCCTTTCTTAGCGCGTAAGCATTGTGAAATTATTTTGTTTGCCGACGATACATCTCTGTTATTTAGAATCAATAGGAAAAACTACGATATATCCAAAATCAATTTGTCGCTTAGTTTAATTAATAGGTGGTTTAGCGTCAATAACTTAATGCTAAATGCCACGAAAACGAAAGCTATTAAATTCACATTGACTAATAATCCTTCCTTGCCTAGTATAGTTATTGACGGCGATCAACTTACTTTGTCGAAGGATGCTAAGTTTCTTGGCCTTATCGTTGACAGCAAACTTCAATGGGGAGCACATATCAAGGAACTGTCTAACAAATTGAGTTCCGCAGCATTTGCAGTGCGGAAAATAAGAGAACTATCAGACATTAAAACTGCAAGAATTGTTTATTTCAGTTACTTCCACTCTGTTATGTCGTATGGATTATTGCTTTGGGGTAATGCAGCAGACGTAAATAGCATCTTTATTTTACAAAAACGCGCTGTTAGGGCTATTTATAGGCTAGGTTATAGAGAATCTCTTAGACAAGTTTTTGCGCAGGTGAAAATTTTAACGTTACCATGTTTGTATATTTTCTTGAACATTATGTATGTGCGTAAAAATATTCATAAATATCACAAACGAAGTCAATATACTAGCATAACAAGGAACAAGTTTAAACTTGTTCTACCTAAAATTAGATTAGCCAAAACTGGCAACTCTTTTGTAATGAACGGCGTACTATTTTATAACTTGTTGCCTGTTACTCTAGTAAATAAGAAAGACACAGATTTTCAAAGAATTTTAAAAGACTTTTTAATTGAAAAGGCTTACTACAAAATTGAAGACTTCATCTGTGATAAAGTCTCTTTACGTAAATTGTATTTAGACTGTAATAATAATACTTGACTGATTATACCTACTATTGTAGTTATTTTATACATTGATATTTTGACATTGCAATTATTTTATATAATTTTTGACATTCTAATAATATTATTTTCTATGACATTTAATTTATTGTGTATTAATTTATTCGTAAAAATTGTATTTGACATTCATAAGTGTACATTGATGTACCCATATTTGAATAAATTATTTTGAATTTTTTTTTTTTTGAGTTAAAGTCTTACAAATTAAATTAAGATAAATCTTAATCAATCTTAATCTTAAAGATTTTGAAGACCGAAAGGCATTTCAGTTATATTCTACGAGCGTTCACAACGGTTATATTCACCGTGAACTGTGTTAATAGTATCGGAACAAATATTTTTATTTGGAATAAAATATTTGCTCACAGAATATGGCATCTACACGCTGACCTTACTCTGGGGGCAGCGAGATTACCAGGCAGTTGATGATAAATCAAAACCTTTTTGAGGCATAATTATTGAATTGACATGGTTTCATCTGCGAATCAAACTTCAAAGCAATATGATTCGTATATGTATTAAATTGCGGATATTTTATCAAGAAAGTAACAGTAACTTTCAGTATTTTAATGCGAGTCATATAGAATTTAAATTTAATTAAAACAACAAATTTTGAACTATGTGACAGCTTTAACAGCTTTGTCCATAAACATAGTAGCAAAAGTCACATTATTTATGATAGTGTCTACAGATTTTTATAAACTGTGGACGGGTTATAACCTAAAACCATATACAAAAAAAAAAATACTACTTATACTAAACTAAATATTCAGCGTATTGGGACACCAATAAGATTTTGAGTTTTGTTTCTAAATTAAATAATTATATAACAGATAATTTACCCTTTAAGATTTATCTTGTGAAACTAGCACTCTACAAGCGATTGCTTCCGCAAGAGAATGCAACCGATAAGTTTAATAAAATTAAATGAATGGGTCTAAATAAATCTTTCAAACTATAATAACCCGTTTAGATTAAAATTAAATTTCTATTGTTTTCGATGAAGCAGTTTGAAAATAGATCTCGGAGTATTTTGAGAATGGTCTAAGATAGCCCTGGAGTGAAACGAAGCCTAAAAATAGTATTTTAAAATGAATTAATTTTAATGATAATTCTGTGGAGCATTTTGCGAATTAATGTATGAGATTCTTTTCTTTTTTAACAAAAAAAAAAAAAAAAAATTAAGCCTAAAAGTTTCCTATTTAAGAAAAACATCGCAACCCCGGTCCGGTGCCTTCCAACCCTTACCTTTTATTTAAGAACATTACTGGGTAACATAAATTGTATATACATAATCTGAACCTTAACTATTATTATGGTTTGTAGAATCTATGTAAGAAATATAATTTTAATTGCGGCTGTAATGCCTAGTGAGTTTAAATAGCTGATAAACTGCCTTGCAAATTTGCGACGGTTTTACGAGTTTATATTAATAAATCCTAAACAGCTGGATGAACATATCACCATTATTAGCATGCTAGATCCGCATAAAATGCGAAAAGCTCACATACTCTTAGGTGTAAACATGACAAAATAGGTTGAGAAGGCTACAGGTCGGAGCGATTGCTTTATATATTTTTTAAATAGAGAATATTTAAATTTATAATCTTGAAAACAGTGAAGTGGCAAAATCTATATTCAATATTTTTTTATGAATACTAATAATAATATAATAGGTATCTAATCAATCAAATGCTTTTATTGGATTGATAACTTATTTGTTGAGATTTTAAAAGTTTTATAAATTGTTATGGATTAAAGATAGAGTTACCTATGGAACACATTATTTTGAATAATGTAGGTAACATAAATCAATACCAGAAGGGCATAAGTAATATACAATTGTTTGTTTTTAAGCTCTTTGTCTGACGAAGGATCTCTAAACATCTGCATGTAATAATTAAATCGTCTTCGGTGGTGATCCAAAGTATAATTATGAATCAAACAAAACGTACCTTGTAGTTTGATTCCAATTATGCGAGGATCACCACCGAAGACGATTACACTCCCAACCCACCCTTGTGAAAGGACCCTTGAGTGAGCAGACAAACTAAGAAACAAAAATGTATATTTACACAGTTAACATCCTTTGTAGGTATATCTCTAAAAATAATGACCAGTTTCAGGCGCCCCTCTCCGGTCGTGGAAGGGAGACGGGAAGTCAAGTTTTGTTTTTTATAGTAGTGAATATCTAAAGGTGTGAAGAAGATAGCACAATCCCATGTACTGCTGCATGTAATAATTAAATCGTCTTCGGTGGTGATCCTCGCATAATTGGAATCAAACTACAAGGTACGTTTTGTTTGATTCATAATTATAGGCTATACATTATGTTCAACTTTTTGGATTTTCTTGATTGTAGTTGTTTACTTGCTTTGTTTTTTTTTTTGTTACTGAATACTGATACTGCTTACGGATTCGTGAGACCGTGCGTATACCGAGCGTTTTTGAGCAGTTCTTAGCGATTAGTTTGGTTATATTTGTTAATTTATTTTTGTAACTGTAATTGTTGTGTATAAGTAAGTTTTATTCCGATGTTGAAAAGGTAGTGTGCTCTGACGCAGAGTACTATACCATAATGCACTACGTTGGAAAGTTTCATGGAGTTAAGTGATAGTGTACCTATCCGGACGAATGTGGCGGCGAGGAACTTGCGTGCACAAACAATATCTGATCTGTTGCACAAAGCAAATTCAAAACGCCACTTTGTACCTTTGAACCTTTTGTGAATGGAGCAGGTAAGTACTTAAGCGTTTGAATATGATATTGTCACCCACTCACCCACTCATTTCGAACCAAATAGCATCGTATACGTATTTATTTTTTTTTTTTTTTTTACGTTTGGTAAATATTCTATAAAGTGCGACATATCGTCGGGTCAATGGTCAACTCGCCAAACTGCAAAAGAGTAATTGTTGGGAAAACGCGAAAACAAATTGAACACACACAAATTGAGTTCTTATTCGTCTGGGGATGCTGTTAGTATTCAAGTGAGTGAGTACATCTTATATATAGGCTTAGGACTTTAGGATTAACATAATAAAACAATAAAGATATTATTATTAACTAAGATAAATCAGATTGGAGTCTTTACCTTGGTCAATTTATTAGAGTACGTGTTTAAACTGGCACAGGTAAACTAATCAATATGGTAGTTAACTTAGTTTACGGTGGTTTGATGATTTTTTTTTTTCTAAAATTGAGCATAAACTACCCAAATTGCAATTATGTTTAATATTTTTTTACTCAAATTAGTCTGCAATAACTATATGCTTCGGTAATTCCTGGTTTTCAAGTTGATTCAAACATTAGTTTTTACCACAAAAGTTCGTCATTTATAACTGGATTAGAAAATTTATTTTTTAGTTTAAAGGAAATACTCGCAGATGGCACTGTCAATAAAAAAAAACCAATTTAATTATTATTATTCAATCATTTATTTCTTTTTTTCTTATCTATTATTACGACATTGCAATCACTTGATAAAAAATTATAACTTGAATTTGACGTTATAAGTAGAGACAGCGAAAGTTGAATTCTATGTTGTCTTCTGTACCTACTGTCTTTTTGATAATTATATTATTTATTTTAATCTACCCACAACAGGACACTAACCATGCTGGGTTAGAGACGCGAAAGCTTGCTTTAGCGTTAGATCTCACCCAGCTGGTTCGGGAGGCGACACGGGTACCTGACGTTGAGTCTCATACGCCTTATTGCTTGGACCTTCTGCTGACAACTGATCCGGACCGATACTCGGTGTCGGTCTCTTCCCCGTTAGGGAAGTCAGACCACTTTCTGGTGAAATCTGTATCTGTCTACTTCCCGCCTGATCCCAGCCCTAGAGGCAGTCGGCGGGTGTTGCGATACAGGTCAGCAGATTGGGATTTGCGTCTTATCCTTGGCAGCCTGTATGCTTCTCTTCGGACGACCCCTCAACCTGCGCGGATGCCGTAACTGATGTGTTGCGTTTGGCAATGGAGTATTTTATTCCATTTTCTGACGTACCATTAGCCGGCAAAGCTCGCCCATGGTTTGGCCCTCGCTGTGGTGCCGCTGAGGCGCGCAAACAGGAGGCTTTCCTTGCCTGGGTTGATGCTCGACACCGCAAAGCGAGGGATATCCGTCAAAAGAAGAGAGCGTTTAACGCAGCTGCCAAGTCTTGCAAAAAGGTAATAACAGAGGGCTCGTTTTGACCACATTAGCCGAATAGGGAACAAACTGGCTTCATACCCAGCGGGTAGTAAAGCGTTTTGGTCCCTAGCTAAATCGGTCGAAGCGAACTTCTGCCGCCCCTCACTACCTCCACTGCTGAAGCCTGATGGGACGCTGGCTCACACCGCTGAACAGAAGGCAAACTTGTTTGCTTCTCTGTTTGCGGAGGCTTCGCGTTTAAATGCTGGTAGCGCGACACCCCCTACTCCATCGAATAGCTCGACATTTATGTCTGAATTTCGCATTCGTCAAGTGGAGGTGCGCAAAGCGCTACGCGATCTCGATGTGAACAAAGCCAGCGGTCCAGACGGTATTCCAGCCATAGTAGACCTTAGACTTAGTCCTTAGTCCTTAGTCCTTAGACATCTCGAAGGCTTTCGACAGGGTTTGGCACGATGGCCTTATAAGTAAGCTTTCCTCGTATGGTTTGACCACTGGTCTTGTTGCGTGGATTTCGGGCTTCTTGCGGGATCGATCGATTCGAGTAGTCATTGATGGCTGCTCGTCCGATCGAATGGATATTTGCCGGTGTTCCCCAGGGGTCGGTGCTCTCTGCGACACTCTTCCTGCTGCACATTAACGATCTGCTAAAGCCCGGTATTTTTGGGTATGCAGACGACAGCACTGTTGTAGAGAGCTACATTTCTAACGCACGGTCCAGTGGTCCTCAAATCCAGACTCTGAGAGAGGCCATGGTCGAGCGCATGAACTTGTCCCTTAAGGCTGTCTCAGATTGGGGTGATGCCAATCTGGTCAAGTTTAATGCGACTAAGACTCAGGCGTGTCTGTTCTCCGCAAAGAGGAGCCCATTTCATCTGGCTCCTACTTTCCGTGATGTGTCCATTCCAACAGCTGACAATCTAGAGCTCTTGGGCGTTATTCTGACGTCGTAACCAACCAGTGTAAAGTAACAAACATGCCAGATTGGCTTCTTTACTTTGGTCAACTTTCGGTTTAAACATGCCAGATTGGCTTCTTTACTTTGGTCAACTTTCGGTTTATATCCTTATTTGGCTATGGTAAAACAATGAAACTACCAGATTGGCGAGTTAATGACTGTGCTCTTGTGAAAATTGTGAAAATCTACCACTTAGGCTATTTGACTGATGCATTTATTTAATATTTAATGGCAGTTGCGTTAGAGTAAACTGCTCAATGTTCACATAGAATAGTTTACTAATGCGAAATTCCGAAATTGTGCAGATAGGCAATAAAGATAATTGCTATAACTCTCCGACCCATGGAGCTACAGATACAACTCTTTGCCACAGTATTCTTTGAAAGGAAACACATTTTTTGCCATATTTATGTGTGTATGTATAGTGCCAAAATGGCAGATTGGCGAGTTTACCATTGACCCGACGATATTGATGGATGGATGGATGGATGGATGGATGGATGGATGGATGGATGGATGGATGGATGGATGGATGGATGGATGGATGGATGGATGGATGGATGGATGGATGGATGGATGGATGGA